>CM057829.1:30523082-31789153 GCA_030068075.1 Paguma larvata
TTTGTGTTGATGATTTTACAGAAGCAAGGGGTGTACCCTTCTTAATTAATTATTTATGTCGTATTTTTAACTTTTGATTTTTTTCCTGAGAGACAAGCATTGGGAGTTCCTAGTGTCCCTATCCTGACTGCAGCTGAGCATCTGTACGACTGTTGCCTGAATGTCTTTGTCTGGTAGGGTTGCCCTCTGTTCTTTCTCAGAGACAGTTCTGCTGATTTTTCCTTTCAATGGGTCATACTTTCCTATTTCTTCGTATGCTTCGTGATTTTGGGTATTTTTTTAACTACACATTTGATCTTATGTGATAACTCTGGAAATTGATTC
Organism: Paguma larvata; assembly: GCA_030068075.1. Taxonomy (NCBI): domain Eukaryota; kingdom Metazoa; phylum Chordata; class Mammalia; order Carnivora; family Viverridae; genus Paguma; species Paguma larvata. The sequence continues at coordinate 30,523,407 of CM057829.1, forward strand.
TCCACTTCCCCAGAGTTTGCCAAGCATTTTTGGTTGTTGTTTTTTGTTTTTTTGTGTTTTGGTCATTCTGTTGTGTAGAGTGTCTCTGTGCCGGAAATCCATCTAAGGTGTAAACTTAAGAACCTCTCAGATCATTTATGAGCATGGATCCTTCCCTGGACACATGTAACTTTCTAAATGTCTCTGTATTTGCAGTTGCTTTTCAATGTCCTAGTCCTTATATGTTTCCTTTGCAAAATGGAAAAAGGGGAAATGAAACAAGGGGAAATCCTTTAAATACCATGGAGGTTGCTTCAACCAGAGGAGAAAGGGCTTGTCATTGGTGATGGGAATTGCGAACATGGCTGCCTACGTGTCTCCTGCATCCCCTTGACCAAAGGCAACGAGCAGCAAGCAGAACACTTATTCCTGTGTTTGGAGCACACTGTTCTTATCACTCACTGTAGCTTCCATGTGCTGTGTTCAAACTGCTGTAGGAATCACTCTGGGGTTCTCTAAGAGGCCTGGGAGTCAGGAGATGGTAGCCTCATCTATGGTGGGAGGCTGTAAATGACTGAAATTAACTGCAATTTACCATCCAAGCCTTCCCCTAGAAGTTTCAAGCCTTCAATACACTCCAGCTTTCTGCGACAGTTCTATCAGTTGCACCAGTGCACCTGTGGTCCAGGTGGAGACGTGGATTACTGAGCCTCCTGCTCCATCATCTGCCCTGACACTGCCCTTCACAGTCAGTCAGTGTGACTTAGAGATTCTAGTGGATTTAGCATATGGGTTTTATCACAACCTTCTGCAGATGTTATTCACACACAATCACTGATTTACATGTACAACTCAATTGTTTTATTATATTCACAGAGTTGTGCAACTATTGCTACAATCGCTTTCAGAACACTTTCATCACCCAGAAGTAATTTTGTACTCATTAGCAGTCACTCCTCTTATCTCAGGTCACCTTTCCCTCAGCCCTCAGCAACCACTAATGTACTTTCTGTCTCTATCGATTTGCGTATTATGGACATTTCATGAAATTGTAATCATGTACTATATGGTCCTTTGAGACTGGGTTTTTCCACACAGCATGTTGTCAAACATTCATGTTGTCATTATAATAATTTGCATTTCCATCAGCAAGGGAGAGAAAAGCACATTTCCATATTCATGTTGATTATTTAGATTCCTTCTTTGTAACTTTCCCATTCCTCCACTTTCCCATGCTCACCTGCTCTGTGCTCTGGGACACCATACACTATCGACCACTTATGGAATGGACACCTGTATCTCCAAATGCTCCCTTGCCTTCTGGCTTCCACTTGACTTTGGCCAATGGGAAGCCTTAGGCCATTTCTTCAGTAAGTAGTCTGTCTTATGCTCACTGATTTGAGCGTGTGTGTATGTATTCTGTGGTCAGTGCTTGGTTGCCAACATATGTGGCAAACAATTTCTCCTAATATGTGGTTCATCTTTTCACTTCTGTAATGATGTCTTTGATGAACAGCAGGTATTAGTTTTTACCTAATAACATATAGGAATTTTTCTTTATTGCAAATGTCTTCTGTGTTCCTTTTAAAAATTCTTTCTTAAATCATAGTCAAAAAAAATAAAATAAATCATAGTCATAAAGATACTTTTATGTAATCCTTCCTGAAATTTTCTAGATTTTAATCAATTTCTTATATGTATGGTACGAAGGAAAGGTTGAATCTATTTTCTCCTTCATGAATAGCATATAGTTGATTCACTTTTCATTAAAAACTCCATCCTTTTCCTCTTTCCTAAAGTCCTACCTCTGTCGACAGTCAAGCACCCACGTGGGATTGTTTCTAAACTCCTTACTGTACACTCGCCTCTTTATCATCACATGACAATTTGTGCGTGATTGTCCCATCTTATTCCTAATGTGTTTCATTAGACACAGTAAGGCCATGATTTTGTGTTCTGACGTCAAGGAGTGTCTTTGCCACTTTTTAATGTCTGAGAAGGACTTTTTCAAGGTACACATAAATTTTTGTCTTCAGTTTGGGAAGATGCATGTCAGGAGACTAAATATTTTTCGGCTCTGGGCGTGTCCATGATTGACCGTAAAGTATCATGAATACTCATTTGGCGTAAACAATTTTAGCAAACAGGTAACTTTGTAAATACAGAATCTGTGAATGAAGAGATTGAGTATAAATGTGTTGTTGGGCCAATTGTTGGATGTTTCTGGATGGAGCACCAAGGGCAGAGCATGAGGGAGGTGGGGGGCCGCTGTGATGTTCCTGGCTGCCATGGTCAGATGTTTCAAGGTTTGAAATGCCAGTGAAGTAAGGCAAACAACAAATATAAAACCTGGAAGTGTTTCATATTCTTAAAAACTCCAATCTAATTGGTCGAGAAAGGTTCTTATAAGTGTTTAGTTGCTCCTGAAGACCACTCCCTGAGGTGAAGCATTCTCTCAGCTTACAGAGTTTTGTAACTATTCACACTAAACTGCTCCATATTTAGGGTAGATCTTAGGTTTAATGTTTCATCAGCAGGAATATTGGTCATGGTTGTTCCAGAACTCTAGTCTCTAATATTTAGCCCTTTAGCATGGAGTACCTCATTCCTGCCTCCTAACATGTCTGCCAAATTTGGTTACTGTCTCTGTATCTTTCTCAGAAGCCTATCTGCTCAGAAAATCAGAAGCAGAGGAGAGAAAGGAAGAGTAAGTTATACTTAGAGGAAAAAAGGAATCATGTAGCAGGGGATAAGACAAACTTAGCGGGATTCATGTAGAGGGTGTACTTCCTGAAATCTCCCACTCTGCCCATTGTCTCTCTCTCCTACACACACACACACACACACACCCATGAACTCACATCCCCCTACTCTCCACATACAAGTAGACATCTTTGTGAAGTTTGTGCAGTATTGCATGGCCCTGCCCATCTCTGGTGGAACAGAACTTTCCAGCTATTGCCATCCACTGTGGGATGTCCTTGGGAGGAAGTGAGACCACTGAGAGAAGACACTGTCAACATTTTTCTAATTTACTTTCTGATAAAGGCTTTCTTGTGTCAGCTGTTTAAAGATCTTAAATGACAAATTCTGTGGCCACCAACCTATGTGACTGAGGCATGGACATTTAATAGGTGAATACTGCCTCAACGGTAAGTTACACAACCACACGGGTTCCCAGAGTCCCCTCCCACCCCCTGATTTCCTATGTCATTATACCTTACATCCTCATCATCCTTTTGGTGTCTTCCTACATTGGGATCTTCAGTGCTATCCTCTGACTCCTTCAAGGAGGCCTGAGCAGGCCAGTCAACCCACAGCTTGGCCATCATGTTTGTTGTCAAACACAGAAAACAATGCCAAAATCCTCAGGTGGAGCATTGCATTGAGGTCAGGTACTAGTGAGCTGCCTGATGAGATGGACCTTTCCTCCTCCAGTGTGTTGATCTCATGAAACTGGCTCCTCCACCTCTTCAGCGTCTCCTTGTTCTTCAGGTCTTTGTCTTGAACCATGTAGTGCAGGTAGTGGTGCCCGATGCTGAATGGGTGCCTGACAAGTTTTTGCCCCCGGTCTCTGACACAGTGTTGGGATGTTTGTTTATTTCTTTTTTTTTTTTTTAACGTTTATTTACCTTTGAGAGACATAGAGATAGAGCGTGAGCAGGGGAAGGGCAGAGAGAGAGGGAGACACAGAATCCAAAGCAGGCTCCAGGCTCTGATGAGCCATCAGCACAGAGCCCGATGTGTGGCCTCGAACTCACAGACCGTGAGATCATGACCTGAGCCGAAGTCGGCCGCTAACCGACTGAGCCACCCAGGCGCCCTGTTTGTTTATTTCTATGTGGTGTCCTTTCCTCTCTCAACCCATTATTTCTCTTTTTGCACCCCAGTCTCTCCTCTGACCCCACACCCACACAAATACCTGCATGTATAGGGGTCTGTGTTTCTGCCAATTTCACATAGCCTTTCCATTGCCTTAGTGTAAACTGTGCACCCTTTCCCTGCAGTTGCAGCCAGGGAGAGGACTCACCCATCGTGTTGGAAGTTGACAGTCTGTCTCCTTCATGAGATGACACGATGGGGGTGAAGGAGGCACTGCTGCCACCTGTCACTGATACCCCCAAATTCCACTCTATAGCTTCCCCCTTTAGTCTCACCTCCTCTTCTAAATCCCCATCTCCTGATTTATCAGAATTTTTTCAAACAACATTAAAATGAAACATGCACCCATCAGTGGTATCTGGAAGTGACTAACTTGGGGTCAGGTTATTTTATTTTATTTTTTTAATTTTAAAATAGTTTATTTTCAAATTGCTTTACATATAACACCCAGTGTTCATCCCAACATGTGCCCTTTTTAATGCCCATCACCCTCTCTCCCCCCCTCCCTCATCCCCCTCACTCCTGGTTTTTTCTTAGTCTTTGAGAGTCTCTTATGTTTTATCTCCCTCCCCCTCTGTGTCTTTTTTTCCTTTCCCCTCTTCCCCTCCCCTGGTTTTTGCTTAGTCTCACAAAGTCCACCTATGCGTGGAAACATATGGTATCTGTCTTTTTCTGACTGACTTATTTCACTTAACATAATACCCTCCAGTTCCATCCATGTTGCTACACATGGCCAGATTTCATTTTTCTCATTGCCACGTAGTAGTCCATTGTATATAAGTACCATAACTTCTTTATCCATTCGTCAGTTGATGGGCACTTGGTCTCTTTCCATGATTTGGCTATTGTCGAAAGTACTGCTATGAACATTGGGGTACACGTGCTCCTATGCATCAGCAATCCTGTGTCTCTTGGGTAGATTCCTAGCAGTGCTATTGCTGGATCATAGGGTAGCTCTATTTTCATTTTTTTGAGGAACCTCCACACCGTTTTCCAGAGTGGCTGCACCAGTTTGCATTCCCACCAACAGTGTAGGAGGGTGCCTACTTCTCCACATCCTTGCCAGCATCTATAGTTTCCTGATTTGTTCTTTTTAGCCACTCTGACTGGTGTGAGGTGGTATCGCAGTGTGGTTTTGATTTGTTATTTTATTTTATTTTTTTAAATGTTTATTTATTTTTGAGAGTGAGACCAAGTATGAGTGGGGGAGGGACAGAGAGAGAGGAAGACACAGAATCCAAAGTAGGTCCCAGGCTCCAATCTGCCAGCACAGAGCCCAACATGGGGCTCTAATGCACAAACTGCAAGGTCATGACCGGAGCCGAAGTCAGACCCCTAACTGACAGAGCCACCCAGGCACCCAGGGTCAGGTATTTTAGAACACGATCCAGCGTTGGTTTCTGTAAGGGCTTGGGACTCATGTATTGTGCTGGGGAGCCCAGGTCCAAGGGCAGTGAAGCTGGTTTTCTGTTCTCTAGTGTCTTTGTCTGCTTTGGGGATCTTGGTAGCATTGGCAACGTAGACAAGTCAGGAAGTGTTCTCTCCTTTTCAATTCTGGAAGACTTTGAGGAGACTGGCGTGTATTCTTCCTGGAATGTTTGGTAGAATTCTCCAGTGAAGCCATCTGACCCAGGATGTGTCTGTGTGTTTTGATGCTGATTCAACCTTCTTACTAGTTATGGGTCTTGTCAGGTTGGCTGTTTCTTCATGATTAAGTCTTCATAGGTTGTCTGTTCGTACGGCTTTGTCCATTTCACATAGGTCTTCCAGCATTTCCATGTGCCCTTGTTATTTCAGTGTGGCTTTCCCCCACTCAATAATCATTAGCTTTAATTGTTAAACTATTTTCCTTCACAAAATGTGTAGGATTTTTTTTTAAATACGCAGTTAAGGAGCTCCTGTATGGCACAATCTGACTCTTGTTTACAGCTCAAGTCACAATGTCAGTGTTCGTGGGTTCGAGCCCTGAGTTGGTCTCCACCACACAGAGTAGAGCTTGCCTAGGTTTTTTTTTTCTCTCTCTGCCCCTCCATCACTGATGCTTGCTCTCCCTTTCTCTCTCAAAGTGAATAAACAAACTTAAAAAATATACTTTAGAAAAAACTTATCCGAATGAAAGATAATTTTCAAAGAATGTAAAAACTACCAGAATATCCATGACCTGTTAAGTATTTGGGGTTTCTACAGTTTATTCTTTGTAATTAATTTCTTTGAAAAAAGCTTTAAATTTGAACATAATTGACACAAGATTACATTAGTTTCACCTTCTGTCTACACCATGCTGTGCTCACCACAGTGTGGCTGCCGTCTGTCACCACATAATGATGTTAAAGTATCACTGATGATATTCCCTTTTGTGCTGTGCCTTTTATTCCCATGAACTCTTCCTTCCATAACTGGAGCCTGTGTCTCCCACTCCCCTCACCCTGGTGCCCATTCTCCCAACCCCCTTCCCTCTGGCAATCATCAGTGACTTCTCTGTATGTAACAATCTGATGCTGCTGTTTGCTTGTCTATTCATTTGTTTTGTTTTTTAAATTCCTCATAGATGGAAATCATATGGTATTTGCTTTCTTAGCAATTCACTGATTTACTTCGCTTAGCAGACATACTACTCTGTTGTCCATCCATGTTGTCACAAGTGAAAAGATCTCATCCTTTTTGTGGCTGCATAATATTATATCATATGTATTTGTATATGTGGGGGGGATATAGGGACACAGGTTGTATCGGTGTGACTTTTGACAAGAACCTCACACTCTGAACATCATCAGGGATGAGGGTCCCTTGTCCAGGGCTAGGAGCTAAAAGAGACCCTAGGAGGGCCTGGCTGAGGAGGAGGAGGGCAGCTGGTTCTTCTCTCCTTAATCCTATGGTCGCTCGTGTGGTGGAAGGTAAGGGGACATCCCCCACTGCTCTACTCTCAGGTGGATTCCGACTGAGAAGCCTGAGTGGGGTCTGGTCTGTAAGTCAGGTGAGATCTCTGAGCAGAAGCCTGGGTGTCAGTGGGGACAGGAAAAAATTTCTGAGCAGCCCCGGACTCCACCGGGGTCAGGCTCAGGGATGAGGCAAGATTGCAGGAGAGGAGCACTCAGGAGCCAGTGTGCCACGGCTGAGGTTTCTGTGTCCCTGTGTGCCTCGTCCTCCAGCCCCTTGACGGTAATACAGGGAAAACCAAAATGTAGAAGCACTTCCCTGGTCTCCTATTTCTATATGTTTCAAAACTCAGTTAAACAGAAATCATTTCTTATTTGGAAATAGCATCTCAATATCTATACGGTACTCTACAGTGTAGATGTGCACCCGGGGTTATAAGGTCATCTACACTAAGATGACAACTTCTCTAAACTCCTGCCAGAGAGTATAAAAGGCATCTTTGTGGCAGAGGCACAATCTGGTGCCCCAGAACTCTCTCTCTCTCGAAGGCATATGAGACCCAGTTGACACCAGGTGTGAGTGCATCCTGTGCCACAAGTGGCAAGAGTGAACCCACACATTTCATTTAACACCCATCCTACCGCAGGAATTGCACGAATACATTTGAAGGTATTTTCTTCTACAGGGCAGGGATCATGACAGAAAAGGTTGTCCTAGAATTGGCTTATTAATATCATTGAGGATAATATGGACCCAGAAGGGATAGCTACCAAGTAGTGGGAATGCCATGATAGGCATATTGCATGAGGAACCTCCAATAAGGAACCCTGGTTGTTCATCTTTCCCTCAGCTATTCAATCAAACACTAATGTACGTGCTGCTGGGTAGGAACCTTGCAGACATAAGTAAGGTCTCAAATCAGTTGACCTTAATACAGAGAGATTATCCTAGGTTAGACTACTTTAATCAAGTGAATTTTTACAAGGTCTTGGTTCTTCCTGAGCAAAAGGATTCAGAGTGTGAGAAGGATTCAGTGTGAAAGGGTTCTCTATTGTTGGTACTGAAAGTGGAGGGGCGCAATGGCCAACAACACTTGTGGGCACTAGGGACTATTCCAACTGGTAAGGAAATGGGGACTTCAGCCTTATACTGTAAGAAACAGAATTCTGCCACCAGCTCTGTATGAACTTGAAGGAAAAATCCATCTAAAAATAACAACTCAGCTTTGTGAAATCATGAACAGAAAACCCATCTACATCATGCCTAGATATCCAACTATAAAACTGTAGGAAAATTAATGTGCATTGGGGCCCCTGGATGGCTCAGTCAGTTAACCGTCTGACTCTTGATTTCAGCTCTGGTCATGATCTCAACAGCTTGTGTGTTCGAGTACTTCCTTGTGTCCACACTGAGCACAGAGTCTGCTTGAGATTTTCTCTCCCCCTCTTTCTGCCCTTACCACTCACTCAAAATAAACTTTAAAAAAATTAATGAGTGTACTTTAGAGCCGCTCAGTTGTGATAATTAGCTATGCAGTAATAGAAAATGAATGTACAGGCTCACTATGTGTCAAATCAGCACACTGCACTTTTCCCACTGAAATGAAGGTGAACTACCATGCACACTAGTTGCATGAAACAAAACCTTTCCTGACTCTTTGGTGTATTCCATTTAGTGACTTTTATGTGATGCAATTAAGTTCTAATACATTCATATTCATTCATTCATTCAACAATTAATTTAGAGCCTACAATGGACCAGGAATGGCTCTCTAGGCTGGGGATACAACTTTCATTCACCAAAATAGCCCAAAGCCCCTGTGCTCATGAGCTTTACATTCTAGGCTTCCCAAGAGTGAGACAGAGCCATTGGAGCATTTTCAGTGAAGAATGACATGACCTGACTCTCAATGTCAGGATCACTTACTCCTCTGGGGAGAAGAGCCCTGGGTGGCAGGAGATAGGGGGGCACCAGGGCCACAATCCAAGAGTTAGAGGATGGTGGAGAGGAAAAGGAGGAGAGGGCCTGAGGGATGAGAGAGACAGAGAGAAGGGCTGCAGCTGCAGAGTGAGGGAAAAGAGAGAGGTAAGGATTTCTAAGCAGTGGAATCCTCAGATTTAAATATGGTGTTATACAGATTTTAATAAATCTCTACAGATATTCTTATCATATACTATTTTCTATACTCTCGGGGCTGCCTGAAGACCCACTGCCTCCTTACAATAATCAGGGTAAAGAAAATAATACCAAGTGCCCTAGTAATATGCACATAACTTAGGTATTAATCCAAACACAGGAAATGGGCGAACAGTGGTGAAGGGCGTTTGACTGCACAGAACACTTGCCACTTGGAGGTGATTAAAGACTGTCCACCCTTCCAGCAGAAATATACAGTAACGATGGTGCATCCATGGTCTGAGGATTTGTCCAGGACTCACACAGACCATCTTGGGACTAGGGAATGAAGGTAATGTTATAACAAAGGAGTCACTGATACATTTTTTGGGAAAACTTAGGAGCTTTGTGAGTCTGACTGCTGTTCAGTATGGTCACTTTTCTGTCGGAAGGAGCCAAAATCACTTTTACAGATTAGATTCCTGATGTTCAGGGGGTTACCAACATTGTGCTACCACTAGAGTTAATCAAGAAGGAAAGCGGCCTCAATGGGAATCTCTAGCTGGAGCATAAGGCACAGCTTCTCCAGGTGTAAAGAGAAACCCCCTGTCCCTCGGTCTCTGTTAGGAGGGCTAGCTCACTCTCTGTTATCGAATTTGGTGGGGGAAATTTTCCTCTAGAACAATCCAGAGGGAGAGAGGTAAGGCATGAGATGTAAGAGAGTCTGGATCAGGGAATATTCTGGAATAGACAATTGAGGGAAAGAGAGCTGAGCCCAGCCTGTGGGTCTCTCCCTGGTGTCCTAAGACAGCCCCTGGGCCAGGACTCAGGAAGACATGATGACAAAGTCACCTGACCACCTTTCACGAGGAGAGGGGTCAGGGCAAAGTCTCAGAATCCCCAGGAGGGCCTGGATCTCCAGGTCCCCTCGCGCGGGGAGGTGGGGGGGAGGGGGGGTGCCTGGCACACGGAATCCCAGTGCTGGGAGTCCTCGTCTCCCTTGGTTTTACTTGTTCTCACAGTCTGGGTCAGATCCTCCTGCCTGGATACTGATGATGCGACCCCACTTCACATTCCCATTGGGTTTCTGGTTTCTTAAGAAGCCAATCAGGGGCACCCTGGTTCGGGTTTATAAAGCCTGCACAGCAGCTGCGGGGACTCCTCTACTCCTCAGACCCTAAGGGTCTGGGTCTTGGGTCCTCAAACCCTTCCCCTGCTGCTGTCGGGGGCTCTGGGCCTGACCCAGACCTGGGTGGGTGAGGGAGGGGTCGGGAGGAAAGGGCCCCTGTGGGGCAAGAGCTAAAGGACCACCGGGCGGGGACTCAGTACCCCGGGGATGATGCGCCTGACCACCGCCCTCACACGGGGGAAGGTATCTGTACGCAGCCTCCGCCCCAGGTTTCCACCTGCCCCGGCCTCGCCCTGGCATGTAATCCCCAGTCCCTCCCCGACTCTGCCCTGCTCTCCCCAATTCTAGTCCTCCTCCCCCAGCCCTCCAGGCCACCTCCGCTTGGGACCCAGGCCCTGAGCAGGAAGGAAGGTCAGACGGGATCTCAGCCCCTCCACGGCTGCAGGCTCCCACTCCCTGAGGTCTTTCCACCTGGCCTTGTCAAGGCCCGACAGCTGGAAGCCTGGATCCATCGCACCCAGGCCTGCTCCCCCAGAGGGGGCGCGGGCGTCTCAGTCCCTGTCTGTGCCTGTGTTCCACGGAGCTGAGGCTCTTACTCCTTCGTTGAACGTAAAACTTTAGATGCAGATTTGTTTTCTTCAGGGCTTGCCTTGTGGGATTGATGGGTTAATTAAAAAAGAAGACTCCCGAATATTGAGAGAGTAAATAAATAGAAGCACTGGGAAACTTCCAGAGCCTGCATGTTTGCCGTGCTTCCTCTGGGGAGGGGACAGGAGAGGCCATGAGGAGGCAGCACAGACAGGACTGTGCCCAGTGGTGCTCAGTTCATTCTAGGCTTTGATATGGTCACTCCTCAGCTGCGTCATCAATGCTGCTCCCTCGTCCTTGTCCCTTCAGTGGAATCCTGTCCCGTCAGGTTCTGGATCACAGGGACTAAGATCTCTCCTGTCTCCAGGACCTTGTGCAGCAAGAACTTCCTGTGACCAGGACAACCTAGGCTTAGATTAGGTCAGCACTCGGTCCCCAAGTTTTGGTTGTTTAGATTTGTTTATATGTTTCTATGGAGACTTAGGAGTGTTATGTTCTTGTGTAGGATTCTGGTCCCATTTTCCTCTGGTGGTCCCCGGTCTGGGACAGTCTCAGGGGTTCCTGGGCCTCTTACTGTCCCCACAGGCCCAGTGAGCCCCTGCACACAGGAGTCTCTGTGGATTTGCAAGAGGAATTTTCAGACTCCTCCATCCCTTCTCCTCCTTCTAGCGCTGTTCTGGATCATTCTTTCCATCTTTCCCCCACGTTTTTTAAAAAGCAGACTCTAGAGTGAGAGACATCTGACAGTTTCTCATCCTTATTAAATTTCAGTTAGTTTCTGTCTTTCTGCTCACCTGCTGCCCCCTGCCCTTGGCTCTAGAGCTCCTAATCCAGGTTCCAACCCTGATTCCGAGAGGGAGAAAGCAGTGTCTAATCTGAATTCACATTTGCCTGCAATATATGATTCTTGGGACTAAGTACAGCTTTTGTGAATGGAGATCTGTCATTGTTCCCTGTGCTGTGCAGGAGGGATGGTGCGGGATGGAGGAGGTGGGGTGTAGGGGGCAGAACAGCACTGGTGAGAAAAGTGGTGGCTGCCACGACGAGCTGTGACCTGAGGTTCATCTGGAAGAGACAGGTGCTCTATGTTGATCATTTATCCAACTGATAATTGAGGGTCAGATACAGGAACACTATTGTAGCTTCCTGGACACTTCAGTGATGTACAAACAGGCAGAAAAATCCGGCCTTGTGGGGCATATGTTCTGGCACTAAGGGACAGACCATGTGCAGGTAAATAAGGGAAGTGTGTGTGCTAGAAGTTGGGAAGTCCTTTGAGGAAGGTGACCCACAGAGTTACCTGTGCTGGGTCCAGGAAGGTGGCTACTTTACTATCAGAGGGAGTCACTGGGAAGGTGACCTCTGAGAGATGGGAAGGACATGAGGAATTGATGAAGAACATGACTCAGGGAGTTCTTTCCAGGCAGCGGAACCTCCAGTGCACATTCACTAGGGTAGGAGTGTGTCCTGTGTTCAAAATGGGTGAGAGGCCACGGTGGCTGGAGCAGAGAGCAGATGAGGTCAGATGTCAAGGCCTTAGGATATTTATTAGAAGGGTTTTGAGTTTTCTCTGAGTGAGATGTGGAGTCACCAGATGGTTTAGAACAGATGACCCACCTGGTACTACTTCTCTTTAGAAGCATCTGTTTGCTGCTGTGCAGAGTCAAGAGGTGAAGGGCAAGTGACCAGTAGGGAAACTGGGGGAAACTAGTGCAGTGTTCCAGGAGGGGTGTCAGCTGTACGTCTGGGGTGTGAGGAGGGAAAATAATAGGAGTGATAGTGTTCTGGACATATTTAAAGATGAATTTTGTAGCATTTCCTAATGCATTAATTCTGAGGTGTGAGGGTGGCGGGAATCCAATATTTCAGACTGCAAGTAGAAACAAGGAATGCCTTCCGTGGAAACATGAAAGACTCTGGAAGTACGACATTGAGGAAGCAGCATCACAGGCAGCCAATTTAGGATTGTCAAATCTGAGATGTCTATTAGAAATGAAAGTGAAGTTGTCAGCTGGATATAGAGTGCAGGGTAGGAAAAATATCAGGTTGGAGAAATAGGTAGGAGGTGACACCATATAAATGGTGTTTAGAGCCTTCAGCATAGATGAGGTCACCAAGGGAGTGATGGCCATAGAACAGAAAGGAACAGGACCAAACCCTGGATTCCTCAGCGCTAAGGAAGCTGATCAGAGCACACCCAGAGCATACTGCACAGTTTTGGTTCTGCACCTAGAAGGCACACACACCAGGGAGATCCAACCTTCAGTGTGCACAGGAATTTCCTGGACCTAGGAAGATCTAGAGAGTGTGGAGCAGAGTGAGAGTCTGGGTGTATAACAGGGTTGGTGCTGCTGCTGGTCTTCAGATCGCCCACTGAGCTCCAAGCACATAAAGCAGGATTCCCACGTGGCTGTGCATCAGCCCCTCCTGTGGGGCTTATTAAGTAAGTGATTCCTACCCCCCTCCCAACCCCGACACACATACACACTCTAAGACTGTGGGTCTGGGGAGATGCCTGAGTATTTTGTAACAAAGCCACAAGCAATCCTGGAGTTCTACCAGGACCACCGAGGTCATTGATGAGAGCCCTCATTGTGGGAAGGAGCCTTACATCCACATTTAAATGGGTTTTTTTAGGCAGAAAAATGCAAGGTATGCTGGGAGAAACACATTTCTCTTCCATGGGGTACATCAGGTGGCAAATAGAGGAAGTGGTTATCAGCTCAACATAAAATTTCTGGGATACTAAGAGGTAGATCTTAAATGTTTGCACCACACACACACACACACACACACACACACACACACACACACACACACATGTTACTGTGACATGATGCAGGTGTTAGCTGACTGTATTCTGTTAATCACTTTGAAGTATACAAATGTATCCAATCAAAAGGATGTACTCTTAGCTTATAAATGTTATATATCAATTTTATCTCAATGAAAGTAGAAAAAACTACCGTATCTTTGCTCTCTAAAAGTTTTCCTTCATAGATTCTCACTCTTTATTATAAACAAGGAGTCTAAGTTGTTTTAATTGAAATGATATATATTTATAGGGAAATATATACATGTGTGTGTATATATATATTTAGTCAAAGAGATACATAAATATAAATTTTAATATGTAATATAAAATATACATTAATGTAATATTCTAAAATGACTTTTAAGGTGACTAAATGAAGTGTAAAAGAAATTATATTTGTACTATATGAGCACATATATTTATAGGGAAATATATATCATGCCTATATTTAGTGAGAGTATTACACAGCATTTATTTCAGCGATTCACACAGAAAAGTCCTGAGGCCCCAAAGCCAGGAACAGAATCCACAGTCCCACCCACCCTAGGTCAAGGTCCAAATAGGAACCACTGTCCGTGGTGCTGATCTCAGATGCCCTTGTTCACACTACTGGACCCTGAGTCAAGGACTGCTGTCACCAGTGCTCCTGGCAAGTGGAGGGAGGACATGACTGCCACTCACATCACCTGTACCAAATGCATCAGCACTATCACAGCTTCCCTGCCATGACATCCTGAGTGAGAGTCTCCATGTGGCCACCTGACTGGTGGAGACTCAGGCTGTATCCAGCTGCAACAACGTTGGCATCAATTTTGATCTGTGGATTCCCAGGGAGTGATAACCAATACCCTTGAACTAACACCCTTTTCCAAGACTCATCTATACTAGGCTCTGCATTCGTGGCCAAATCTTGTGAGAGGCAATGCATTCAGGTAGTCCCCAAAGTCACCCCTGTTGTAGGCAGACTCTAAGATAACTCTGAAGTGCCCATTCTTTTGTATTCACGCCCTTATGTGACAGCCCCTGTGGGAAAAGAAGCTGGACATAGTGACTTGTTGGTAACAAATGGAATAGTGTAGAGTCTTGTAATGTGTATCTGGGATCACCAGGAAACAAGACATGAGGGACCTAGAGTCAATTGTCTCAGGGTGGGCCATCCAAGCAAGGATAGGGGTGTAGGGATTCTGATGCAACCCAAAGACAAACGACACTGCATTGCTTTTCCACCTGAGGGGTTTCTTCTCCATATCTCAACCTCTAAAGCCACTACCATCACACAGCATGAAGAGCAACAGAGTCACCAGCAGTGATTGTTGTCATGGCTAGAATGGACAGGCACACTCTGTAAACAGGACAGGAAGAGAAGGCAAGAAACAAAGGCTTCCAAAGGTAACACTTGGGGAGCCAAACATGCCCCAGGGCAGCCCCATAGCTACAAAATGAGGAGGAGAACAGTTTCCAGTCTCCCAGTGCTGCCCCTGGGGCCCAGCTGCCCCTTCCTCCAACCCAGTCCACTGTCCCAGGGAGCCTCCAGTGGTGCACCCTGCATATATCTCTCTGGTCATCTCCAGAAGAGACCACCATGGACACCCACCCCTGAATGTCCTCCTCCTTCTGTGTGTATTAGTTCAGTTGTGTGGAGCAGAAACCCAGCTTCCAGTGGGATGATCGGGACGCGGCTTGTATGCATCTCCCATGTGTGAGGCAAGCCATCCAGGGCTGCCAGGGTAACTCTGCCCCACAAGGCTGTCCGGGCATGCAGCTTCTTGTGACCTGGGACATTGCCCTTATAGCATGAGCCAGAGTACCTAAGACCATGTCCATGGTCCATGAGCAGTGCAGGGAAAGCAGAAAAGAGGAAGTATCCCTCCACTAAGGGCAACATTTATTTCCTCGTTCTGCTTCACCATAATGGCCACAATGTAGTCACACAAACAAAGCCTCATGGGAGGCTGGTGAATGAATCTGTTTTTAATCTGAGTGACACTGTGCTCCCATGAAACTCTATCATGATGGAATAAGGATGATTTTTCCTCTACTTAAATGTTTAAAAATGGATAGAATGGAGGAGGAAACTTACTGTTCACTCTGTACTCCTTTATGTTATATAAAATTTTTAAATCTTGTGCATTCTTAGTCAGTTGAATTATCAGAGAAAGCCCACCTCCATTAGCAGACACAAATTAGGCAGTAGTAGACGTCCAGCTCTCTGCTAGGCCACAGTGAAAGAAATAAAAAGGAATTCACAGTGAGGTGAATAATCTGGTAAATATGACTAGTATAATGAGTTCTGGGGAAACAGCCTCCAGACAGAAGCTTATTGAGTGCCGACTGTGGGCCAGGTGATGTACCACATGCTAGAGACATAAAGACAATGCAGGTACATACCTTTGTGACCTAAATGTCTCCTGCCGATGAGCTTCTGTGCCAATCCCTGACTCTCCACGAACCCTACTACTGTATCTTATCCCTGTGTGGGAAGAAGCTGAGACTTGGAAAGAGAACATTTGCCCATTTGGTCCAAAAATTAGTGAAAAGTTTAGAGAATACTAACTTTTTTATACCTGACTCACCAGTACAAAAGAAAATTAGTAAGAAATAAAATGGATGAAGAGAAAGAAACCAACAAAGTAGAATCACAAAGAGTGAATTGGTAGATTCCTGTACGTGGCAAACTAGAAGAAATAGTGGGAGACCAGGATTTGCCTTGAGAGCATGACATAGGAGAGGGAAAAAAAATAGGATTAGTGATAATGCTTTCCTAGAGTTTTAGCAGGTCTGACAAGTCAAGGGGGAAACGTTCAGAGTAGATGACCTCTCATGCCCCACAAAGTTGAGACAGACCTTTCCAAACGGTAGCATGACTCTTGTATCTAGGACCTTGCTTAGCTAACACAGCTCAGCTGTGCAGATCATCTTGTCCAACACGGCACTCAGAGTTACAATCATCTTGTTCAGTGATTGTGCACCCTGTGTATGAACCCACCCAGTGCAGAGACCTTGCTACCCTCCATTCCTGCCATCTTTCAAATGGAACACCCTCATGTACACAGATTCTACAATAAAGCTCAATGGTTTCCACCTCTTGGTCCACTGGTCTTGTGGAATCCTCTCCCACTGAGTGT
The DNA here is from genome assembly GCA_030068075.1 of Paguma larvata. Lineage (NCBI taxonomy): Eukaryota > Metazoa > Chordata > Mammalia > Carnivora > Viverridae > Paguma > Paguma larvata. The sequence goes on from CM057829.1 coordinate 30,539,917, forward strand.
GGGTGGGACCTGGAAAATATCACCAGTAATACGTGGTAGTGGTGACATTGGACCATATAACAGGCTTCCATTTTGCCAGCTTTCTACCCTCTTCTCAAATTACAAGCTTTTGTGCAGCAAGCCACTGTTTTAGAAAGACCAGAAACTACATTCAGCTTTCTATCTACAACCAGCAAGACACTGAGGCCCCAAGCCCACCAACCAACAAGGGAACTACTCAGTCCTCCTCCTAAGGCAGGCCTTCCATTTCTTGAAGACAGACATCCTGATTTCTCTTTACAACGTGAATGTCAAGTTTTTTGCTCTTCCTCCTTCTAGGAGGCCACAAGAGAAGGTAAAGGCAGGCTGGGAGGAAGTACCTTGAGGAGAGGTGAGACTAGTCTCACCGCTGCTGTTAGGGACAGCAGTGATTTGAGTGACATGAGTGTTCATCCTAGTGTCTCTCAGGCCCGTAGAGAGCTGTGCCATTGAGCTGTGAATAAAACAGTGATGAAGAAACTCTGCCCTTCCCCCACGACTGGTCTTCCCTCCTCGGCATTGTGGACAGCCCACCTCACAGCCCAGATGCACACACCATTGACATCCTACAGCCCAGATGTGACCCTCTCTCCAACCACCTCCAGGAAACACACTCCATTGGCAATGTAGAACCAACTCTCCTGTCACTTCAAACCTCATGGACTCACTCCTTAGGCACAGTGAGAAATGCATACTCTTCACAAGACTCAGTGACTCAGTTGTGGAGGAGGAGAAACTGTAAGAGCCACAGAGTGAGGTGACTCTTAATGCAGCAGGTGCACAGTGTCCAGAAATGAAAAACAAATCAAAATGAAATGAAATGAAACAAAAATGGTGGACAATTGTGCTCTGGAGCCTGACACTTTGTGAGAATCATGACTCAGTCTGTTGAGTCCCTTAACTTCTGAGTGGCCTTGTTTTCCTTATCTGTAAATTGGAATTGATAGCTTTCCCTATTTCATGAGACTGTTATGAGGTTTAAATGATTCAATTCATGCAAATCCTTTAAAATAGAACCCTGGGGAGGAAGAGAATCTCACGAATGTAGCTCCTGTTTTCTTCTTCCTACATGATAAGTTCCAGTTCTCCCCATCACTCACCAACCCGAGCCCCTCTCACTTCCTGCAGATTTAGAGCTGTTCTGTCACTTATAATCTATGGGGTGGGAGTGGGGCAATCATGAAATGGCCATGGTGGAGGTAATGATGAGGAATCCTCAGAGCAATGTGTGCTCTCTCTCACTCACACACACAAACACACACACATAAACATGCAAACACCCATATGTGCATGCATATGCTCAATTATATATATCTATTCAAACCTCCACACACAAATACCCATAAACATTTCTATGGGATTGAACCCACCCAAAGAGACACACACACACAAAACTCACTTCCTTCACATTTGCAATTTCGCCTGGGTTCTGGCTCACTGCCTCTTCATCTTTTAAAAATTTTAATATCTTGAAAAGCACTGTACACCTTGTATTGGGACTCTGGGGGTCCAACAGGTATTCAGCCTTCTTCTAGCTGCTCTCCCACCCTGGTGTTGCCCCCAGGCTTTGCTACACAGAAAGATGTCTCCACATTACCTTCAGAATAAATAGGAGCAGGAGTTTCAAATGAACCCTGGGGTTGGGGAGTTCTAGATCAGAATGAGGAAACCTAGGTCTCTTCTCCACCTGAGTTCTTGTTGTTCTAGAGCTCACTTCCAGAAACTATACTTCCAACAATCTAAACTGCTGCTCAAACAACCCCAAGATGAGAGCTCCAAGAAGAAGAATTTGACCAGCAGATGCCCTCTTGATGAGCATGGTGACTGGGAAAATGGATCTGAGAAGGAAAGGAAACATTAGGGGTCTCTGTGCCTGGACACTGCTGAAGTCTCTAGAAGGGCTCCTGTTTCCCTGATATATGGCTCCACTCCTCATCCCCTTCCTTACCTATCTCATGGTGATGAGCTCATGTAGCCCCTCATGCTGCATATAGCGTGTATCTTTCTTCTTCTCAAGAAGGCAGCACAATGGCCACCCACTTCTGGATGGTTCCATCCCCTTCCGCCTGATCTCCACAAGCTCCTTGTCCTGGTTCTGGTGCTCCCCAGCACACTTCCAGGTCAGGGTGATATGTACAGGGAAGAAGCCCAGGGCACACCACATCTGAGGGCGACCTGACAGTCTGAGAGGGGGTGGTGGGTCACTTGTGTTCTGGAAGGATCTGTGGAAAAGAAAACAGGGAGGGCTAAGGCAAGCCTTATTAAAGCATCTACTACAAAGTATGATGCCATAACGCCTGAAGGTTTGGCTGCATGCCAGGGTGAGGCAGGGAGTGTCTCTTATCAGGAGGTAGAGGGTATCAGCACTATCCAGGCCAGGTCCCCAGACAAAGGGGTGGGAACCCATTCTGACATTTTCTCCAAAGGTAAGAGCCTTTTCAAAGACTCTCCACCCTCTAATCAAGCATATAACTCTATATTTCTAGATAAATATTTATAAGCATTCACAGTTACTGTATCTCTAGTGGGAAAAAGACACAAAAGTGTAAAGCCTCCATGAGCCTTGGAACCACTCCTGCGCTCTCCTGAGAGTACTTTACCCAGCGTGGGACTAAGAAGAGTGTGTGACATGACACACTGCCCAGGGGACTCAGGATGGGGAGCTGTCCTCAGCATAGGGGCCACACCCATCCCACAGTAGGTGTCCCCCATCCCTGTGTGTGATTAGCTCTGGGGCGCCCTCCACCGCTCTGGAGAGAGGAGTGCCCCAAGCTGGGGATAGAGAAGAGCTAGCTGCATGGTGGGACTGAGGGAAGTCCTTCCCAGTGTGGTTGAAGTTCCTGCCCCCAAACTGCAAGCATCTCTGCAGCCCCAGGAAGCACTCTTCTCACATACACCTTGTCTCTCTGTGAAGTGCCTACGGCCTCTGGTCTCCTGGTGTAGCGGGCAATGATGAGATGACCATAGATGGCAGAAACCTTGTCCAAACTCAGGTAGTTGTCATTGTCTTAGACATCCTACCACCGTCCATGGTCCCATTGTCCTTCTGGAGCCCCCAGCCATGGTGAACTGCAGGGTCTCTGACGTGCCCACCTCACCCCCTGGACAGGCAGTGTCATTCAGGGCAGAGTATGCCTGCAGAGCCTCTCCAGCATTTTCCCTCCACCACTTCTCCGTAGGAAACATTCACACTGTGGACTATGATACTGTGATACAATAAGAAGGATATATGTTGGTCTTCCTCCTCAGTTCCTGCACACGGCTCTTGAAACGTTTGTTGTTTCCTACACGATGAGGGTCAAAGGAGCATCTCTTTTTAGATTTTGTTCCCATATCCTGAAATAGCTTTAGAAAAGGTCCTGGTGCAATACTTACATACTCTGCCAAACTTCCCTGCGCATTGTCTCTCTCCTCCTGTACTGTGAGCCCTTAGAAGGCAGGACTCTCGGTGCCTGTAACAGAACCATCTAGCAAACTGTTGAATTCATGCTCCTGTATGGATCTAGTGGTAAAATCTAAGCAGTCTCCCTCTGCAGCTTTAAATCTGCCTCTTACTCGTTTATGCCTTGATACGACAGGCAAAGCTCTACAGTAACTGTTTCATATGCCTAGTTCTCATGACATTAACTAGAAATTACTAAACTACAGCCTATGCCCTGAAATCACTCTGTCCACTTCCACCCCACACCTTGCCCACCCTAACCTCTGAATGCTTGAAACCCCACCCCTCTCCCATCATCCTAAATCATACACACACATCAAAGTCTACACAAAGTTCCACCTCTTTCATGAAACTTTCCCTTCCCACCGGGGTGTCTGGCCTATCAACTCTGTAACCATTTCTCTACTTTCCATTTGACATCTAAGGAGTGCCTGTCTTCAGTATCTCTCAGTATGCCTCACAAGATCGATAATGTGATGAGTATTGGGTACGGCTGCTTCCCACCTTAACTGAAAGCTTTATGAGGATGAACACAAGGTCATACTTTCTGGTTCCCAACCTACAGTGACCTAATGTTTTGTCCATGGCCCATTGAGTCTGCTTAGTTGATTAGCTAATTAATTCTTCCCTCATGTGGCACATTTTCCCCTCCTCCCTGCCACAACCTTTGGTCTTACCTCCCTCTGCTGAGGGAGGTTACTGAGACGTTACTTCCTCAGGGACAGTGTGTCTGCCTCCCCGCAACCCCTGCTGCACCCCAGGGAAGGTGAGTAGCTCCTGCTCATGTGCAGCCATGGCCAGTGAGCTTCACATGATTGCATGTTCACCACCTGCCTCTGTGCAATCCATGAAAATGGTGAGTTTTCTTTTTTGTAGGTCCCTAAGGCACTAAGCCCATCTCAGTACTGTGTTAGGGTGCTCAGAGAAACAGAAACAATAAGATACATGCATAGAACGAGAGGTGGGTGTATTTTATGAACTGACTCATGGGGCTGGGAAGTCCAAAATGTGAAGGGTAGGTGGGCTGGGAGTGTGAGCAAAGCTGTGCTGCAGACATGATCTGAAGGCAGTTTGGACAACGAATTGGGTTGTATTTCTTCCCTCTGAGATTAGGAGAGTCTTCACCTTATCATTATCTTCTTGTTGCACAACTTCTGAAACCATGTCTTTTTACTTTTCTTTTGTTTTTAGTGTCAATCTGCCACAACTGTTGTGGAAATAATAGATACAGATTACAGATTCAAGAGCATAAATAGAATACTAAGAATAAACAGTAAGAATGAAATGACAAAGCTTCAATGCCTTTTAACATTGCTTTGAAATATACTAATCATGAATCTTCTGGGTCTGAGAGGAAACAGGGAGCCATAACACTAGCAATTAATCACAACCTGCCGAGTAACAGAGCATCTAAACTCATACACACGTTATAACAAGGGGGATTGGCTTCCGGACTGAGTAAGATCTAGTTTAAAGGAAACACTATATGGCATTTAAAAAAAAAACAAAAATCCCTGCTATTTTGTCAAACTCACTGGTGTCTTACTCTTGCTAACTATGTAAATATTATGTGCAGATCATGCTCCAAAGCTGTGTGAATGTCAACGTGCTAAGTTCTTTCTTTCAATGCTCAGAATGCGATGAACAATTAGCAACAATCAAGAAGAAAAGTGTGAACATTATAAATGATCTTCACACAGTAAATCGTTGGAATAGTAAAACTTTGTATAATAATCCTTACAGCGTTGATAAGAGCAACGAACGTTGAGAAAGTGCCATCAGAAGTCACACCATCTACTGTACAGTGAAGCAGAGCATTTTACACAGTGAACAAAGCCTGTGACCAGACTGTGAGCAGCACATGTCACTGCGGTCCCTGTCACTGTGCTGCTGGTTGCTAACCGTGTGTCTAACAGAATAAGGTAAGTATTTGGACAATGTATAAATCTCGGCAATAAATCACTCTCAGTGTAGTTTTAACTATGTTACCAGAATGTGTTTTAATCACTTACTTCAATACTCAATTAATTGAAGACTTGTAAGAAGGAGGGTTTTGTTGATCTGAGAATCCAGTGCATCAAATGTAGTCATCAGTGCTCAAACAAGGTGTGACACAGTTACACGTGTCCCTGTGGTGCCAGTGTGGCCACAAAGTTCAGGGTCTCACACAAACTTTTAGAGAAATTTCCGGATATTCTAACTTGGTGCTGCATCAGTCACTGTAATCAGTGATTTCAGGATGGTACAGTGAAATGTTAATTTAAATAAATCACTTTAAATATTTACTTCAGTACACTTATTATTCACATGTATTATCATACAGTAAATGAACATGTAAGTTGGTTGCCAGAGGGGAGGGAATGGGGTGAGAAAGTGTGTGAGGGGGAGCGGAAACACAGGCTCTGGTTAGGGAATGAAGAAGTGACAGGAATACAAGGCACAGCATGAGGAACACAGTCACCGATACTGTAACAGGATGTGTAGGGGCAGCTACACCTGTGGTGAATAGAACACAATGTATGAACTTGTCATACATTACCTTGCACACCTGGAACTAATGTAATATTTTATGTCCACTGTACTCAAATTTAAACAGCTATATAATAGGTGCCTGGGTGGCTCAGTCAGTTTAAGTGTCTGTCTTCGACTCGGGTCATGATCTCATGTTTCACAAGTTTAAGCTTCACATAGGGCTCTGAGCTGACAGCATGGAGCCTGCTTGGGATTCTCACCCTCTCTCTCTGCTCTTCCCTGACATGTACTTTCTCTTTTTCAAAATAAATAAATAAACTGAAAAGAAAGTTTAAAATTATTCTATTACAATTTCAGTAGTTTTTGTGGCATTTTAAATTAAGTGAATATACATAGCAAATTCTAATCTTGCATAAGAGAATAGATAAAATGTATATAATTATGGCATTTAACTCCCACAGAGTCAGCTGTAAAAAGAAAAAGATAGATAAATAAACACTAATAAGATTAAATAAATCTGAATATCTGGATGGAAACCATGACACTGGGTGGATCTGGGCTCCTGCAGTGCTAAAATGGCAACAGCAGTGAAAAATGGTAAAAAACCTGTTAGAGTCACTTTCTAAGAAATCCTGCAATCAGAGTAGGTAAATGTTTGAAAAATAAAAATTTTCTAGAGAGCCAGCGTTAATCACTTGTCCATGAACAGTGAAGTTGATACTGTCTTTAGCCTTATCAGAGAGATATATTACTTATTCCAGAAGCTGGATTAATTTGAGAAAAGCAGGAGTAATTAGCATACAAAACTAATAAATCAACTAAAAGGGAAAAAAGTAGATAATTTTATTTTTTAAAAATCAATAGGACATACCATTTTAAAGAAAAATGTCCATATCGGTATCAGATTACTTAATACTTTAAATGCCTGCAATTTATAATTTGAACAAAATAAACACATAAAGAAGTTGTACGTTTTAATTTAATTAACCCTTATTATAAAAGGATACAGATTTAATTAATGCAATTAATAAAATTAACATTGATCAAATATCCCATTGTAAGAAATGATTTTTGTGAGTGAGTGAACTACATTGATACTAAATATATAAGGATTTCTTACACTATTACAAGAGGGAAAAATCTTGATGTCATTGTTAAAGTGAGAGAGGATCTAGTACCATGAACAATAAAGTCACCATCTGATGTGCTGTTACAGAAGAAAACTTAATGGGGGACCCATGGGGCTCTCTTGTTGAACCAGGCCTCATATTGGCATATCACTTTGCTAATGAAAACTATATAAAAAATAATCACTCCAAAATGGTGTAATTCTCAACCACTAACTTCATTCTTATAACAGTTTACAAAATAAAATATACTACAATTTATGTCATTTGTCAGCCGTTTTACAATACATAGTTTAGTTAGAACATAGAAACTCTATAACTTAAATCTTTTTATTTATACATTGTATTGTTGTAGTGAGGCTCAAATGTTTTTTAACACTATCCTTGTCTCACACATAGTTTGCTTAGAGTATTGTTGATGACTGAATGCCTGACATAAGAAATAAATGGAGATGACAAAGTGGACACCTGGGACAATTCAGAGGAAAGAGTTGGGGGAATTTAGATTTTGTGATCCAGAATGTCTGTTAGCGGAGACGTTTAGAACCAGAAAGAATACACACACGGAGGAACATAATAGCAGCAGTCCTGTGGCTTTCTCATGCTCACCTTCTCTGTTTGAATTCTGCTGACTCATCCACGTGGGCATCTCCATGTGATCACAAGACTCAGAACACAGCACAAGGGTACTTCTCTCTGAATTCATGAAGACAGTTCCTTGTTGGTTTGCTTGGTGCCCCCCACATTAGCTGTAGGGCTGCACACGTGTGGGCAGGATTCCTGAAAATCTAAGTTCCCCCAGCAGCTCCCAGTGGAGGGAAGGGTGGCTGGGGATTCCTGAGTAACTGACTAACAAGGGCTGACTCAGTAGGGTCACCAGCACTAACCAGACCAGGTAGGAAAGGAATCACTTCCTGACTGGCTGTGGAAGGGAAAGAAACTCTCATCTTCAGGCGGAATAGTCTGGATGGGCTCCCACATAGGAAGGGAAACTGAGGGCAGAGCACTCTCCCGAAGAGAGGCAGACAGGGCGCCATCCATTCCCACAGCCCAGCCCTCCTGCAGACCTTGCAGCAGCCCCCTGACTCCCCAATGTGCTCCTCACCCTGCTGGCCCCACCCTGCCTGAAAGAGGTGAGGAGGATGGTGGGGACAGGAGGAGAGGGCGCCCTGGCTAACCTGCCCCCAGGGCTCAGCATTAACACAGCCAACACCAATCACTCCCTGAACCTCTAACCCTCTAGGGAGGGGGTGGGGCGTGTCTGCTTCAGTTCCCTGAGGGGAGTTTAAATTCAGAGCTGGAAGAGGACTGTTTGCTTGTGCTTTTCCAGCTCCCCCATCTCTCCCAGTCTGAACACTCTGGGGCAGCAGGTGGAGGATCACAGACAAATGCCAGGATTTTCCTCCACCCTCCTCCCTTCTATCCTCACCACATGCTGTGTTCAGGAGAATGCCCTGGTATTGATTTTTGTAGGGGAAAGTGCAGACAGAACTGACTTGGAACTGGACCACAAAACTACGGGCAGCCCCTGAGGAGACAAGAGAAGCACGGAGGGGAGGAAACAGGTCATAGTGCTCAGTGCGCTTGAGAAAGGAGAAAAACACGTGCATCCATTGTCTCTCACCCCCATACACCTTCCCTTTATTTGCCCTCCAACCCTTCAGAGCAACAACACCTTAAAGTTCTGTCACATGGAGCTGGGGGTGGGGCAGGCTCAGGGAAGGGTTGGGACTTCCTGCCCTGTTTCCCCTGTGGTTCCCAATGAGAGCCACAGCCATCCTTCCATCCTGGCTCATAGACACAGTGCTGCTGTCCCGAGGTAGAGGGACTGCCACTGAGGGACTGGGCTTTTTCCCATTTTAAAAATTCTTCCCAGTTGTTGCTGCAGGATGCTGTGCAATCAGAAATGGGAAATGGGAGAAGGAAAGAGTTGACTTGGGTTTTCAGAAGGTAAAGAGAAATGAAAACAAAATAAGAAAAAAACAAACAAGTATTTACATGTGTTAGGGAGTTTAAACCATTTATAACTCTGTGAAGTCTGTGCAATATTACTGTCACAGTGTCAGTATCCCATACGAGGATCTTGAGCAATGGATGTCGCATACATTGTTGCCTTAAGACCTATGTCCCATCATCTATAGATAGATTAGGAGTCATTCTGCCCAGCATTCTTAACCATAAGGGGGAAAATGCAACTTACTTGGTAGAGACATAATTTTCTAATGCTTGCCTGAATTTCTATTCTTTATGAGTGAGTGAATTTACACAATAGGCGCCCGACGTGTACATAAGTTACACTAATTTTAACCAACTCATAACTGCTCTTCTGTATGATCAATTTGTGTAACCTATCTCCAAGAGGCAACTTTGAAGTTACTTCTGACCAGGTTACTCTCATTCAGATGTTATCCATCAAGGGTTTGCACTCAAGGCCCCTTTTTTCAAATGCCATAAAACCAAAAGGCATTTTATCCCTTGAGGTCAATCAGAGCAGTTCAAAAGTCCAGGCCTGAATGGTTATTATAAGGAGATAGTATTGGGTGCCATTGGTATGCAGGATACCTTGCAACACTTGCCTTTTCCACACAGAGAGACATCTCAACATGTGAGCCCCAGATGGCTCCTGACAGGCCACTTAGCTTGTGACCCGAACAAATTCCTCACCAAGGGCATGTCAGCCTCTTCCCCTGTACTATGGCTGATGCTCTTGGGATGAGGTGAAACTGTGAAGTGTCAGAACAGTGCCTGGTACATGGCTGATGCTCAAGCACTGTTTGCTCTCATGGCTGGAGGGAAACAAGGTGGAGAGAGGGGAGGCTGAGGACAGAGGCGAGGCCCTGGAAGCCCTTTCTGCCTGGCGTGGGAAACAGACAGTGAGGGTGACAGTGAGGGTGGAGGAAGGCCACTCAGGCCCAGAGTGGGGAAGAGATGGAAAGGAGGAGAGGATGCAGGGACCTGTCAGGAGGTCACTGCAGGGGCCGCATGAGCGGCACGTGTCAGCCCTGTCCCTCCTAGACCACCTCTGTGCCGTCTCTACTCCTTGCCATGCTGCTTACCTCATCGTCTTCCCATCACAAGTCAACATTAGGGGAGAAGAATTATTGAGCACACCTTAGGCAGCAGTCGTGGTGACCAGGCCACTACATGGAAACTTCTGGAAGAGGTGGCCTGCAGTGTCTGCCTGGAGCACAGGAAAGGCCTTGGGAGCTTCTTCTGTAGCTACAGCTTCCCCAGGCCTTCATCACCTTGTGCTGTGTCATTCTCAGAGTCACCAAGGAGCCATGAGCTGTCCATCCTGAACAAAGCATTTCAGGAGGGGATATCAGGCCTAATTGGACACTACCAGTGTGGTGTCAGCCTCCTAACATTGGAGCCCAGGAGTGGGAACCTTGCATGGGTAGGTTTCTCACCAAACCCACCTGAATCCCTCTGCCCGATGCACGGGAAAGCCAATGACTGAGATACCAGGATGCTGCAATGAAATGGTTTATCTAAGAAGCAGCCTAATAAGAGATAAGAGGACAACCCTCAAAAGACCTTCCTGAAGGGGAAAAATCAAGTTATTTTCCCCTATAACCATAAGGGTTGAGATTATATACATATTGATGAAAAGGGTGGGAAACATTAACTATAGATGAGGAAAGATAGGGCATGCGCATCAAACAACCATATGTGTCACATACAGCCAGTGTTCACTTTGGGTGGAACCAGCTTTCGAACGAAGCACAATGTAGCCCATGATCTCCTAAGGTTGTCTTTGCAGAAGGAGAGAGGCACTGGGCATGCTCTGAGAGCCAGTATAAAGGGGATAGGGTCTTTAGGTCATTATACAGATAAAGAATGCAGGACCTCACTTGTTCATAGACTGGAGTCATACCGACTGACCTTGAACCCAGGCTTCTGCATGGACAGCTGGTATATTTGTAGTGGATCCTGAAAAGAAACAATAGCTGAGTGAGGAGAATCTGTTCTCTGAAAAATAAGCTTTAGATGTTCTGTTAGCTTCAACCTCATGAACACTGTGGGCCTGGTTTCAGTTTGCTTCTGTGAGCAGCACAAGGAAAGAAACTCTGCTCTTGCCAGTAGGATCAGCAATTCCTGAGAGTGGTTTGCAATATCTCACAGAGTGGAATGGCCCTCGGTGCTGCAGAGGGAGGAGACAACAGGCCTTAGGAGGCAGGGAAACCCTATGCTGTCTGCTGTCTTGTGTAAATTGGGACAGATCCTTGGACGCCTTCACAATTATTGACTTTAGAACAGATAAAGGACATTTTCAATTTTCAACGGTTGTGCGCCCTACTTGTGGGCTCCCAGGGAAGCTAGACTTTAACATTTGCAAAGAACAGAATGACTTCCCTAAACTGGAAAGCATGATCTCTCCTTCTGCCCTGAGCACACATTGTGCCTCTGCTTCATTTTAGCAAACAACCTAAAGGAAACATATCAAACTATAATAAGAGTAAAATTCTCTAAGTTCTGCTCCCATAAATCTGAAGCCTGCCACCTCACACATACTAAAAGCATAGTTGAAATTCATGAGTTTCTGGAATGTCTTTCATTATGATAGTTTGTGACTCTTTACATAAATACACAAATAGTCTGCACAAATATTTCTTCTTTCCAAGTACTATTTTCTTTGTGAAGATTGTGTATCCCGGGCAGCTGTCCTCACTTTGGCTTGAATAAAACTCCCTTCCACTTTTTTGAAACTTTGAAGGTTTTATTCATTTTGCATGGACAGAACCATTCCAGAGAAGTAAACTGTTCAACTCTAAACAGAATAGTAATGCACCAGGGCTTTCCTTTCAAACCTGGGTTCTATTGATAAAAATCACTTGTGAACACATACTATTTCTCATCTAGAATTCTCTGGCACCAAAAGGCATTACAATTTGTCTTCCTGTAGAATATGAAATCTTCAGTGTTGCTCTTCTTCTTTTAAATGAACTTGACTTCAAAATTAACAAACCATCTATAATTTCTTCCAGAACTTGTGTCAGCTGACTTGGAGCAGCACCGGGGATCGGGGACCCATCAGAGCACCAGGAAGAAGCATCCAGGACAGGCCAAGGTGAAGCCCACTGTGGTACCAAGAGAGGGAGTTTACACCTCATATTATGAATGTGGAGGTGCTGTTCCTTGCCACTCTGTGTAAGAGAGACAGACAGCTCCTCAGATCTCCCCCTCCCCACATTGCGGAGGGTTCTTGGCGCTTGCACTGTCCACAGGCCTGGGAGGCAGGAGCTTTCCTGAGGGCCAAAGGATTCCTGAGAATCATTCTCAGGGTCCAGGGAGAGGGACTCATAGTTCTTACAACCAAAGGCATCTTTGTTACTTCTCTGGAGTTTGGCTAACTAGTTTTTGGAAAACCTTGTGAGAGATTAGAGATATTAAAGATGTCATCTCAGATTTTGAATAAACACTTTAAATCCAAAAAAAAAAGAAGAAGAAAGATGTCATCTCATTGAAACTCAGTCAGCACATAACCTTCTCCATTATTTTCCAACCATAACATGAGGAACTCTGACAGACTAACAAAGAAACACCTGGGGACAACAGATCCAGGGACATTTCTAAGGTTGATAATGTGACCAAGGTCAAAGATGAATTAAAAGGAGAATATTTATTTATTTATTTATTTATGGGAGAGAGAGAGAGAGAGAGAGAGAGAGAGAGAAGGAGTGGCAGAGGAAAAGAGAAAGATCTCAAGCAGGCTCCATATCAGGAGAGAACCTGACTCAGAACTCATTCCCACCAACCTGGGATCCTGACCTGAGCCAAAATCAAGAGGCTCAACCGAGTGAGCCACTCAGGGGCCCCAAGAAAGGAGAATATATAGAGGTATGGGGGAGATCACAGCAGTACTGAACTAGAGTAGTCCCCTTCTTCTGCAGGAAATATGTCCCTAGACCCCCAGAGGTTGCCTGTGATGGTAGATAGTACCGAACCCTAAGTGTACTATCGGGTTTCCTCTACGTTCACATCCATGATCAGATTGATTAATTTATGAATTAGACACAGTAATATATTAACAACAGTAACTAAAAATAAAAGTGAACAAATCTAAGAGTATACTGTAGTAACACTTATACATTACGCCCCACACACACTAATCTGATGTACTGCAATCATCCTACTTCCTGTGATGATGTGAGAGGATTCAAATCCTACATGAGGAGACAAGGGAGGTGAGTGAGGTCTGCGTTGGGATGTAGATTTAGGTTACTATTGACCTTCAACCTTATGTCAGAAGGAGGATCACATGCTTCCAAGGTGCACTTGACCCTGGGCAATATAAAGCACAGACAGCTACACCAGGGAGAAGGAAAGACAGCTATAATGACTCTTCCACGTGGCAACGTGCGAGTGATGAGAATGTACTGGGAGCTTCTGGGACCCAGGTCCTTCCGTGCATGATTGCACATCCTCCTAATGATGATGCATCCAAGGAAGATTCTAGCACACAGAACTCCTGACAAGGCAGCAGACACTCAGGCAAAATAATTCACATGTTCATATCACACAGCCCATAGGCTGTTTAGCCAGAACTCATTCTGGCCACAACTGCCCTGTGTTTGTGGGGTCTGCTCCCCCAGCCCATCCTGCTGCCTGTCCAGCCCTCCAGCTTGGTGCTCAGTGGACAAGTGGGTCCACCAGATGTAGAGCAGGCACCTCAGCACCAGGCCTGGGAAGAAGGGACGTCCAGGGAGGGGCCGGGCCCAGATGTGTTCTTCCTCCCAGAGGGCCCATGTCCACTGGCATTGTCTTGTGACAGAAGTCATACAGATAAGGCACAGGACAGGGACTGAGAGCCATCTCCACATGACTCTTCAGCAGGGACCAGGCAGGAGCACAGTAACGACACCCCAGGGAGCCCAGGGTATATCTTTTAAAGAGGGCGCCATGTTACTGTTCAGGACTCCTTCACAGGGAAAATACTGTCATCCTTTATTTTCGGTGGACCAAACATCAGCTGACCCTGCATCCCTGAACTTGACATGCTTCTCCATGGCCTCTCATGACACAGAAATGTGTTCATTACCAGAGCCACGTAGTGCCCATACTGGGCATCTGTGAAGTCACAAATGTGACAGATTCCCTGCCATCACATCAGGTGACTCTCAAGGACAGCATGACATCTGTGTTCTCCACATATCACACGTCTCTGCCGCACTGGCTGCTGGGAGAAGACTTGGCGTGTGTGTTCCAGGTGCTGCACATCATCGTCCCATCCACAGCCCACAGCCCACCCCTGCCCAGACTTCCCACCATCTAAAGCACAGTCCTGAAACTTTGAGTGCACAAGAACCTAGGTGCTTGTTGACAGTGCGCAATCCTGGGTCTACTCACAGAGAACTCACGCAGCACCTCTGGGGCGGAGCTTGAGAATTTGCTCTTTGAGTGGTGCCCCAGGTGCTTGGAGATCACACCTTGAGGAATGTGGTCCTGGAACCATGCCCCTGACATTCAGGCATGCAAGCAGATTCTGTGAGGATCTTGTTAAAAATGCAGATCCTGATCCTGTAAGTCTGGTACTGTTCTTGAAATCCATTCTCCCAGGCAGGAAATGTCGAATATGAAGATTCAATATTAGTCTAGATTCCTTCACCTTCTTTGTAAGGAGTTTCACCATGTAATGTGTCCTTCAAAATCCAGTGTTCAAAAGTCAAGTGGCCTGACAATCAACAGTTCCATTCATGAAAGCCCAAGAATCTATGAGCTTCAGTCAGTGTCATCTGTGCGACCTTTGGGCATTCATGTCACCATAACTCCACTGAGCCTCCATTGCTGCTGGTTGGTAGCAGCTTCCCATCCATGGTGGATGGACGCAGTGCTTTTTTGCATTTACCACACAGGAACACAGAGCTGTCCCATCAGTGAACCATGTTTCACTATCAGGTGGCAGATCTACAGTCAAGTCCCTCAGAGCCCAGTGTTTCTGGTAGAGCAGCTGACAAACATGTCTTCTGCTGACCAACAATATGGGCAGTTTCCTGAGGCCTCTGGGTACAGGTTAGGCCCTCAAGAAGATGTGCCATTTCCATTTCCCAGGGAGGATTCTTTACACTCTTCTACCTTTGTGATGTGAGAAGACCCCTTATGAGATGAGAAATCCTCTATTGTTCATTGGGGGCAGGGGGAACAACTGCTACTCAGGAGGATCTGATGACCTGATGCACTTACATCTCCAAGGGCTGGTGCTCCTCAGAACTGGAGAGAAGCCTCCAGCCCAAATGCCCAGAGCACAGGGAAGAATATGGGCATCTTCCTGATGAAGGCTATAAGCAGCCATCAGAAGGAGGAGAGTCATGGTCATTTCAGCCCCTGAGGAAGACGGAGGACAAGTGAGCTTGTAGCCTTCAGCTTGTTTCAGATTTAACTCAGCCACTTCCAAGGCCTCCATTCAAACTTCGCTGCATTTCTGGTAAATCGGTGCAGATAATGTAAGAAAATTCTCAAGTACGGAATGTATTTTTCCTAACACTACAGATGCAGTCAGTTGGGAGGTGGCATGGGGGCATCCTTCTCTGTCACTGTGGCTTATATCTGGTCAGCTTGTGCCCAGATCCCAGGCCTCCTCATGTTTCAGCTGGAGAAACCTGAACATGTAACCGCAGGTGCCTGAGTCCACCTTGTTCTCACAAGGTCAGATCATGGGCTTGGACCTTTTCACCGCACATCCTCTCTCAGGTGAGACTTCTGGTAATGGCAAGAGGAAGGGGTGGAGTAAGTTCCTCCCCAGAAGACAATTATCAAAACTGAAGAAAAACATTAAAAATAAACATTTGAAGTCACTGAAGTAAATGCAGGCAGGCAGAAACAGGAGAACTTTAATCTTGATTAACCACCACTACAATGGGTAAGAAGTGCAAGTTCTGAGCTTTCTCCTCTCTGGCTGCTCCCCTCCCCCCAGTGTAACTGCAGCCAGGTGGCTAATGGAGCAGATGACAGCAGTCAGGATGCCAAAGAACTGCAAATTTAAAGGGGAAATTTGAAAGTGAGGAAGCAGCAGAGGGTGGAGATCTGAAATCTGAATAGAATCTTGGTCAAAATTCCTGGATGAGCACCACACTCTGCATGGCTCAGGGATGCTCAGGAGACACTGCTGATAAAGCAGAATGAACCAGAGAGAGATCTGGTGTTAAAGACACACCTGTCCTGACCCAATCTGTGAGTCTTGCTGTTGACTTATAAATTCTCCAATCAGCACAAGGGTCAGGAAGCAAGAAAAATCATACTGAGGACAGCTGGCTGGCTCAGTTGGTAGAACATGCGAATCTTGATCTTGGTCCATGAGTTCAAGCTCCACAGAGGGCTCAGAGTTTACTTAAAAAATAAAATCATAATGGATGAAGGATAATCAGACTTTGTGGCTGGGAGGACATTTAGAAGTGTGGGGGGAATACCAGGAACAAGACAACCACAGAGAAAGTGAGGGCCAAACTCGCAGGAGAACCTGCACAAACCCTTGACTGACCACCAAACCACACAGGTGGAGGGGGCTCACTCAAGACCCAGGATAAAATGCAGCCCCTGGATGTGGGAAAATCAGGGCATAGACAACATCGGTCAGCAATGTTCAGGTCAGAGTGACATCCAATCAAGTGAGCTACTTTCAGGGAAAACACAATCATCGAAAAAAAATAGAATAGAGTCCAGATTTGCTGAAACATAAAATGCATAGTCCACTTTTAAAGGACATATTTCAAAGGAGATGCAAAGATATAGAAATGTGTGACTATGAGAAGTTCAACACAAACGTGTTCCCAGTGGGCCGATTCCCAGATGTTGGAATCAGCACCAAACGCTGCCACGAGCTTCAAAGAATGAATAAAATGTGTTGAAAGAATTTAAGGAAATCAAGTTATTAAAGAGTGAACAGAAAGGAACTGTGAATGAAGTAATGGAATGTACGAAGAAGACCGAATAGACATTCTAGAACTGACAGGGGAAAAAATGTAATGAAAGTCCAATGGGTAAACTCCATGGAAGGCCTGGGAAGGCAGAATGAAGAATCGCTGTGGTTGAAAATAAATCAATAGAAATTCCCCAATCCAAAAAATCAGAGTAAAAAGAATGAAGAGAAACTAATAAAACCTCAGAAATCCACAGAGAATAAAAAAGGCGAACAGATGATCAGGTTCCAAAAATGAGAAGGAGGCAAAAGGGCAGAAAAATATCCGAAGAAATCATGTTTGAAAACTCTTTTACTTTAGTGCGAAAACCTTGAGCATATAGATCTGCGAAGCTTGTTACTCATGAGACAAGAGAAGCAAAAGAAAACCATGCTGAGGTTCATCTATGTCCACGTGAGGAATATCAAAAAGAAGACAGGGGCGCTTGGGTGATTCAGTCAGCAAAGCATCTGAGTCTTGATTTCGGCTCAGGTCATGATCTCACCGTCATAAGATGAAGCCTCGGGTCAATTTCCCTGCTGAGCGTGAAACCTACCTGGGATTCTCTCTCTCCCTCTCTCTTTTCCCCTCCCCTGCTCACAATCTCTCTCTCTCTCTCTCTTCCCCTCCTCCCTGTCTCTCTCTCTGTTAAGATAAATATGTATTTAAAAACAAAAACAAAGACAAATCTTCAAAGTTAACAGCACCTTCTACACAGGACGTGGTGGTTTTAAAATGCTCACAGATTCACTGATACTCCCCCATGAGGAGATAGAACTAATCCTCCTCTTGTGTGTGGACTGGACTCAGGGACTCACTTCTAATGAACAGGAAAAGGGGGATGTGATGGTGTGTGACTTCAGAGATCAGGTCTCAAAGAGATTGTGGTTTTCTCTCTCTCTCTTCTCTTTCTTTCCCTTTCTCAGATCCTTGATCGGGAAGAAGCCAGGTGCCCTGTCAGAAAGATCCTCACTTTAGAGAGGCCCACGAGTGAGGAGCTGAGGCTTCCCCCTGAGACCTCAGGGACACTGAAGCTCCCTGCCCGGAGCCACACATGGGAGTGAGAACTTGATCCTTCAGCCCATGTCACACCTTCACATCACTGTGATTCTCTCATCTTGGCTGCTACCTAGTGAGAAAACTTAGCTGGAGCTGCCCCTCTTCCCTGTCCTTACACTTCAGATCCGCAGGAACTTATTGCCATAAGAATGTCATATGAAGCTGCAGAATCATGTTATAATCTGTGACGCTGATATAGATAATGATACAGACTTTGGAGACTGGACATGGGTGCTGGCATCACAGACACTTTACAGGAGGCTGGTGCAGAGCGGGGAGTGGGGGCAGGGTTGGGGTCAGAAGGACTTTGAGGTGAGAGTTTAGGAGACAGAGATCAGCAGGAATGCTGGACATTTTCCAGGAAAGGGGCAGACACAAAGGAAAAGAGCCCTCAAGAATCCTACAATCCTATCGGGGGAAGCAGGCTGAAGAGGTGATGCCGCTGCAGACACAGCCACACGTCCCGGAAAGATGGGTCACCAGTGTACAGAGATGCAAAGACACAAGCTGACTGAATGCTGCCTACAAGACGTGTGCTTTCAGGGCACCTGGGTGGCTAGGTTGGTTAAACACCTTACTTCAGCTCAGGTCATAATCTCATGGTTTGTGAGTTCGAGCCTCCCGTCGGTCTCTGTACTGATAGTACAGAGCCTGCTTTGGACTCTCTCTCTCTCTCAAAAATAAAGAAATAAGGGGCGCCTGGGTGGCTCAGTCGGTTGAGCGTCCAACTTCGGCTCAGGTCATGATCTCGCGGTCTGTGAGTTCAAGACCCTCGTCAGGCTCTGTGCTGACAGCTCAGAGCCTGGAGCCTGTTTCAGATTCTGTGTCTCCCTCTCCCTCTCTACCCCTCCCCCACTCATGCTCTGTCTCTCTCTGTCTCAAAAATAAATAAACATTAAAAAATTTTAAAAAAAAATAAAGAAATAAATATTTTTTTAAAAAGCACATGCATGGGGCGCCTGGGTGGCTCAGTCGGTTAAGGGGCCAACTTCAGCTCAGGTCATGATCTCACGGTCTGTGGGTTCGAGCCCGTCAGGCTCTGTGCTGACAGCTCGGAGCCTGGAGCCTGCTTCAGATTCTGTATCTCCCTCTCTCTCTGCCCTTCCCCTGCTCATACTCTGTCTCTAAGTCTCTCAAAACTAAATAAACATTAAAAAAATTTTTTAAATAAATAAATAAATAAATAAATAAATAAATAAATAAATAAAAAGCACATGCACTTTCACTCTGAAGACACAGGTGGAACATCAGTTGATGGAACAGCTGTGTCAGGCAAAATGTGACATGAGGAAGCTGATACGTTAATATCAGGAACAAAAGATATTTGAAAAGAGAACGCATTGCTGGAGATAAGGAGAGCCCCCTCGTGACACATCTAATAGAATGACAAATGTCACGGGTGCAGACAGGGAGGAGACCAGTGGTCGCCCTGGGCTGGGGGCAGGGGGAGAGGACCAGATGCAAAGGGGCGTCAGGAAACTTCAGGACAAGGGACCTGTGTACTGTCCTCCTCATCTTACCACTTCCATGAGTCTAAACCACTGTTGACATTCCTCTGTGCATTCTACCTGGGAATTTGATCCATCCGAAAACTCTAAGATATAAGACAAAGATAGGGAGGAAATGGCAACGGGAAAGATAAATATAAACTAGGTAAATATAAATGAAGAGATAAATTTTAGATAAATGTATTATAGATAAATATAAGCTAGGAGAATTGATTGCAAGCTCCCTGCCATGAACTAATTTTAAAGGAAGTCCTGCAGGCCAAAAACAAATGATACCAGATGTTAACTCATAAAGAGAATGGAGTGATTAACAGCAGAAATGGTGTTATTCTGTAATGTACATTTTCTTCTTAACTTCTTTAAAACACATAGGACTGTTCCAAACACTAAGTAGTATATGATATTCTCTGGCTTAAAATGTATATTGGTCTGAAAATAAACTATTATAATAAAAAAATAAAAAAATTTAAAAAAATGTATATTGGTGACACATGTAACAATACTAGCACGGAGGGGACTGAGAGAAACTCTATTCCTATATTTACTGGAGGGAGTTCAGTGTTACCTTAAGTAGATTGTGAAAAGTTAAAGATGCAGGTTTCAATTCCCACAAATTCAATAAAAATAAACGGAAATAAATATCGCTAAAGAGCCACTGGAAGAATCAAGTCAGACACATAAACCATTTGCTTGACACAAAGGAAGGTAGAAAAAGAGGTACAAGAATGGAAAAGACATGAGACATTTCAGAAACAAGGAGCAAAATGTTAGACCCAAATCCTACCATGTCAGGAATCATATTCAATCTAAACCAACTAAAATTCCACTCAAAAGGTTGACATTATCAGACTGCATAAATATCACGATGGACTATATGCTATGTAGAATAGAAACACTTGAACTACAAAACTGAAAATAAGTTAAACCTTAAAGGGTGAAGGAATGAAAATCCCATGGGAATAATGGGCGTAAGAAGTCTGGAATGTTGCATTAATCTGAAGTAAAATAGGCTGTCACACAAGGAGCATCGCTAGAGACAAAGAAGAACAAGCCACAGGACTGGCTTGCCTCTCCTCTCAGTTCCTTGTGTCTCCCTGCCTCCTCAGCATAAGGGGGTCATGTGCTGGAAGAGGGGAAGCCCCTTAACCACCTCTTCTCTCTCTTCTTTCCGCTTCATTTCAGGATGTGTGAACTATTCTTACTGTAAGTAGTGAAAATGCCTAAACTAAAGTCCAGTTTCCTGACCAATTACAGAGTTAACCCCTGTGGAATGACCATCAGGTGCAAAACAGAGAGGTCTACACGGCCCCAGCCAGATGCCCCCGTGCCTCTTCCAGTTAGAACCCTCCTCCCCCCACAACGGTTCCCTGAAATGACCCTTCCCCGACCTCTGGTCCCTGGCTCCTCCTCCTGCACCCTTATTGGCCTCCATCCCCTAATGTCACTATTTCCTACCTCTGCTCACTTCTCCAGGAGCATCCCCAGGTTCCAGGTCATCACCAGGGGAGCTCCGCCCCCTCCTCCTCCCCTTCTTCTACCACATCTTGGGAGTGGAGAATTCAAACTTGGTTTGACCCCGTAGCCCTGGAGGCAGCAGCAGGAACACCTGACAGGGAACCCAGGGGAGAAGTCCCATTAGGCCCCTGGGGAGAAGTCCAGAGGGCACTCACGTTTCCTACCGTCATCCCTGTGGCCACACGGGGGCGCTGCCGCCCTCCGGTTCTGCACCGCCAGGAAGAGGACTGGGCTGAGCTGAGTCAGGCTGAGCATGGAAGGAGGGCATGAAGGTGCCTTCTGAGCAGCCACGGGGCAGCTGCAGGGGTGGGGCAGGGATCAGAGGACAGGGACTCTGGAGTCCTGTCCTGTGTGTGCAGTTTCCATCTGTCCTCCCCATAATCCCTCTTTCCAGGCCCTTGAACATCCCCAGGAAAACTGAAAAGTAGACACTTTTCCTCCTGGACTTATACTTCTCTGAGGTCTATTTTAAAAAAGAAACTCTTTTATTTTAGAATAAAATTTAATTAGGATTTACAGAGGAGCTACAAAGTGAGGGCAGAGTCCCATTATGCCCCACATGGGTTGCCCCTGTTGTTAACACTACGCTCACCCTCATGCGTTTACACAGATAATGACGCAGTACTCGTACATTATTACTGAACTCCACACAGATTTGCTTGTTGGTTTTGTTTTCTCTTCCAGGATCCCATCAAAGTACCACACTGAGGTAAGTCCCAGTCATGTCTTCTTCAGGCTTCTCTGGTGACCATTCATTTCTCAGACTTTCCTTATTTCTTTTTTCTTTTCTTTTTTAAGGAGAACTTACAGGTACATTGTAGACTATCTTTCATTGTGAATTAGGCTGACTGAGGCTATGGGGTTTGGGAAAAACACAACTGGACGGGCCATTCTCAACACAACATACCAAGAGGATACAGTGATCACTTGATCATCACTGGTGAAGTGAACTTTCACCACCTGGCTAGGGTCATCTTGCCCAGATTCTCCCTGTGAAGTTCCTTTTTATGCTTTTTCCCTTTCCATACAGTAGTCTTTGGAAGGAAGTCACAATGTACAGCCCACAGAGGGCCGTTCCACCATGAAAATGTGCCTGCAGGTTGTTGAGCAAACAGGAGTTCTCTAATGAGTTGGGGAAACGCCTCAGAGAGGGGTCCGCAGCTTGTGTCCTTGGTCTGTGTCTGGCTTTATTAGAAACTGCTGACTGACTCCCACAGGGGCTGTGCTATTTTGTATTCCTGCCATTAGTGACTGAGGCTTCTGTTGCTCCAAGTCCTTCTCAGCACTTGACATTATCAGAGTTTGGATTCCCGCCATTCTGACAGGAGCGTGAGGGCAGAGCACTGTTGTTTCCCTTTGCATTTCCCTAGTGACACCTGCTGTTGAGCACCTTCTCATGTGGTTATTTGCCAGGAGTTTATCTTCTTGGTGGGCTGTTTGCTCAGGCTTTTGCTCACTTTTTTAATGTGCTGTTTACTTATTCTGCTTTTCAAGAGTTTTATGGGTATCCTGGGGCACCTGGTTGGCTCAATTGGTTAAGCATCCCACTTTGACTCAGGTCATGATGTCGCGATTTTTGAGTTCCTGCTCCGTGTCAGGCTCTGAATTGACAGCTCAGAGCCTGAAGCATGCTTCATATTCTGTGTCCCCCTCCCCCTCAAAAATAAATAAAATATTTGTAGAGATTTATGGATATTCTAAAACAAGTCCTTTATCAAATATGTGATTTGCAAATATCTTCTCCCAGTCTCGGGCCTGAACTTCTTTATGGATATAACAGTAGACATATATGCACGGATGTACTTTCTGGGTAGGAGAAAGGAGAAATGGCTCACCGTGATGGATTTTGGGGAGAGAAATTAGGTGACTGGGGGAGGAGAGGTTACCATGTGACTAGTTTATTTTTGGATATTTGTTTATATACTGGATTATCTCGTATGCGCTGGAGTGATGTTTTCAAAACATAAACTAGTTTAAAATCTCTAACACATGACAGATCATCCTCAGACCATTAACTAAGATTCGGGTTCTGTTCTTCTACCTTAGGACCAATCATCTTTTCACTGAACTATTTTGCCTTTGAATTCCATTTCTGAAGCAGGTGGGTTAGATTGTGTGGACAAATGCTCCCATGAGAACCGCTTAAAATGCCAAGTAACATACAAACACCATCATCTAAAAAGTATTAAAACTGACAAGATGGAGTACCTGGGTGGCCCAGTCAGTTGAGCGTCTGACTTCAGCTCAGGTCATAGTCTTACGATTAGTATGTTCGAGTCCCGCAGCAGGCTCTGTGATGACACCTTGGAGCCTGGAGCCTGCTTCAAGTTCTGTGTGTGTCTCTCTCTGCTCCTCCCCCACTCACGCTCTGTCTCTCTCTGTCTCAGAAATGAATAAATATTAAAAAAAAAAAAGAACCTGACAAGATAGGAAGTAATAAATGAATAAAAGGGCACATCCTAGAAGGAAGAGAAAGATCTTGCTTGTCCCTGCCCCACCCCCCACCCCCAAAGTACAGGGTCCTGAGAAATGGAGCGAAGTCTCTGGGAGTCCCCTGCCCAGGGCACAGACAGGCAGGCCCTGCCCTTCCAGCTCTTCGGCCTGAGCTGCTGGCTTTCCTACCGTCTCCTTTCTTTTTAAAGTGTAAAGAAACATCTATAAACTGATTATGATGTGTATGTATGATGTGCAATATACACGATGTAAAATGAGAAAACCAAAAGACAACAAAGTATAAAGGATGGTAATTCTCACACCTGAGCTACTTTGTTGCACTTTCTTCTAGTCTATTACAGATGCTCCTGCTGCTGGAACCACTCTCTGTCTCTAAGGTGATGAGCACAGAGCTCAGGGGCCCCAGCCCTGCTCTCTCCAGATGCCATTTCCCCACTCAGCTCACTGTCCCCCCTCACTCCCTCCCCCTCCTCAGTCTTCTGCACCCCCTCGCTGCTCCCCATCCTGAGGTGGCATGCTCCTTTGTTTCTCACTCAGAAAGCACTCAGGTGAGAACTGCACTCTCCTCCCTCCCCCTACCCCACACCTGCACCTGTGTCCTCACCTTCTAAGCAGTGATGGTGGAGGCGCCCTCCTGTCTCAGGCTGCCCCTCCATTTGGGCACCTGTAGCATCCACTTCCCCCCCTCTGCTGGCTCAGCCATTTCCCACACAAACATGCTGTCCTGACTCCCATGCAAAACACGAAACACGACTAAATACATCACAACAAAATTCTCGCACGAAAATCCAACACTTGCTCCCATGGCTCCACCAACTCCTGCCCCATCTCTATGGCCTCCATGCAGAACTTCCCTGACTCCATGTCTCACCCACCATGTTGTCTTTAGCAAATGGATAGAGGCACAGAATTTTAAGAAGTGAAATACTTCTGCAGTCCTTGAGGTCAGGTCGGATGTCCCCAATCTTCCATGCCCCCCCTTTCTGAATCTCAGAGATCACCTGCACTGGTTCTTTCAGCTGATTCTCTGATTATTGCTTCTGTGCCTCTAAAGAGCCTGCTTCTTGCACCCAATCTCTGGATTTCAGGTTTGTGCATCACCTTTACTGAATCGGCTCTTCTTTCACACACTCTCATCTGCCCCATATAATTATTTTATATCTTCGATTAGCTCAATGTGCACTGTTTGCATTTTTATGACTGTGAAATGCTAGTCACAACTGAGCATTCAGTAGACTATGATTACTTCACCTTTCCTGAATCCACTTATTATTTTCCCGGAGTAAATACATATCTTATTCTTCATTTGCGTACTTTCTGTTCATCTCATTTAAATCTTTCCCAAGCTCCCGCTGGATAAATCTTCATGAATATTCGAGCCCATCCACTATTCCACCATCCTCATGGCTGTGCAGACGCCTGCCCCGCAGCCCTCAGTCCCGCTCCGTGTGGACAGAATGCCTGCACACCTGGGGCAGGGCCAACACCCGGGCCCCCTTCAGCTCAGCCTGGGTGCCCTCTGCCTCTCTCCTCTGGCTCCCTGTTGCCTGGATCCCACGTACTCCCCTCTTTTGGTTTTCTCCATCATTTTCCCCACTTTGCCTGGTGGTATCCTGTGGAAGGGAACGTGGAAAGTAGACACTGACACTCTAAACTTCTGCTGTGCCTTTAGGCTACCCTTGCCCTGATTCACACGGTGATGAGATAGAGACCTTGTGCTGGACACAGTTGTCCTTGGGATTTGGGGACCATGTAGCGTGTCTTCCAGCCACCAGGCCAGTGTTGTTGTGTCTTGGAGTTTTTAAGGTGTCTGCTCCTCCACCCTCTTCCTGGCATTTCATTGTGATGTGTCTTCATGTGAGTCTCTTGTCATCCACTCTAGTGAAGAACTTTGGTACGACTTTCAACATATGTGTTTTTCCCTGTCAACTTGGAAAAATATTCTTGAAATTTTTAGAAACAGATTTTAAGAACCAAACAGGTCTTCTCTCCTGCTGCCATCACCTCCTGACTGTAGTACTTCGGAGAAGTACAACTGTAATCATCCCCTTTATCGACTAAATTATTCATTCCTTGTTCTATGATTGTTCACCACTGTGCGTGGTTCAGATTCTGTTCCATAAGCCGTATGCCTCATACAGACTGTAGATATGATTGATTCTAGTGCTAAGGGACCTGTCAGGTCTCCTGTCATCTGTTCTTGGGATACCCTGAAATTTCTCCACGCAGCACTTACCTCAGGAGTGACTTACGTTTGTCTCTGTCATTTCTGCTAACGCCCACCTCCCACGGGACAGTGTCACTGCTGTGTCACCAGAGGCCGACACTTGTTCTTCAGTTTACATCCGGAGTCAGCTGACCTGAGCCACTGGAGGCCTCGAGAGGTACTTGGGATGATGGGTTTAGTTTGATTTGAGCAGTAAGTCACACTGAATCTTACTCCCTCGTAGGCTCTGAGCCTTCCAGCTTCCCATCCCAGAACATTCTGGACCATTGCAACAGTTCACTTGCATGGAATCATACCCACCTCCTGATGGACGGGGAACCAAAGAAACACAGGTCAACAGGACTTCTGAGTGTGAACTTTCTGGGTTGACCCCTGATTTCGCTACCTCTTTATCCTCCCTGAGTCTCCCTTACCTGTGTGTAC
Source organism: Paguma larvata (assembly GCA_030068075.1). Classification (NCBI taxonomy): domain Eukaryota; kingdom Metazoa; phylum Chordata; class Mammalia; order Carnivora; family Viverridae; genus Paguma; species Paguma larvata. The sequence continues at coordinate 30,566,058 of CM057829.1, forward strand.
AAAGGGATCCCCTATGGGGTGCCTCATGGGTTTGCTTTGATGATTAACCTTAACCATCTGTGTACATCACATGGTGATCATGCCTGAGACATATTCCACTATTTATACTTATAATCATCATATTGATTATAGCACTAAGATATAGTTCCATTCTTTGTTTTTATAAACCACAATTCAACAAAGCCTGATAATATACTTTTGAAGTTTTTTAATGTTATTTAGTTTTGAGAGACAGAGAGCACACAAAAAGGGGAGAGATAGAAAGAGGGGGAGACACAAAATCCAAACCAGGCTCCAGGCTCTGAGCTGTCAGCACAGAGCCTGACACAGGGCTCTAACTCATGAACCTTGAGAACATGACCTGGGTCACAGTCGGACACTTAACCAACTGAGCCACCCAGGTACCCCCCTGATAATGTACCTTTGAGAACTCGTGTCATTATCTCCTTAGGATAAACTCCTAAAGGAGGGGCACCAGGGTGGCTCAGTCAGATCAGCATCTGACACTTGATTTCAGCTCAGCTCATGATCTCTGGTTCCTGAGATCCAGCCTGATATTGGGGTGCTTGGGATTCTCTCTCTCCTCTCTCTCTGCCCCTCTCCCTGCTCCTGTGTGCACTCTCTCTCCTTTCTAAAACTAAATAACTAAACTTTGTTTTGAAGTATGAACTCCTAAAAGAGAATGTCTATGTCACACTCTAAGCACATTTAAATTGTGGAGACATTTTTCAGAAGAACCCTTTAAAAATTTTACACCAGTCTTCACCATGTATGACAGTGTATTTTCCTGACCCTCTGTTGGACACACTCATTACCTACTTTCATCTTTGCCAAGTTGAAGATGCTAAGTTTTATTCCAATTTTTTATTCCACATTCTTATTTTCTTTATTTATTACCAATATGTGTGTGACATTTCTTGTCTTCCTAAGTGTTCTCTAATATTTCTAATCATCTTTTTCTTTTTTCTTTTCTTACTACTTGAGTGCAGCTTACACACACTGCTCCATTCTTTTCAGGTTTACAACATAGTGATTCGTCATATCATCCAATAATTTCACTCTTGGGTATTTACCCAAAGAAAACGAAAACACCAATTCTTTTTTTTTTTAGTTTATTTATTTGTTTATATTGAGATATGGAGAGAGAGTACACAAGCAGGGGAGGGGCAGAGAGAGAGGGATGGAGAGGGAGAGAGAGAGAGAATCTCAAGCTGGCTCAAGCTGTCAGCCCAGAATCTGATGTGGGGCTTCAACTCACAAACCGTGAGTGTGCACGTCCATACTATGCAGCATTAGGTAGACATTAAGATGCTATTTCCAAATCAGAAATTATTTTGGTTTAACAGAATTTTGAAACATTTAGAAATAAGGAGCCCAAAGAAGTGTTTCTACTTTTCAGTCCCCCTGTATTACCATCAAGGGGCTGGAGGCCGAGGTGCACAGGGATGCAGAAACCTCAGCAATGGCACACCAGCTCCTGAGCACTTCTCTCCTGCAATCCTGCCTCACCCCTGAGCCCGACCTCGGTGAAGTCCAGGGCTGCTCAGAAACTTCTTCCTGTCGCCACTGACGCCCAGGCTTCTGCTCAGACATCTCTACCTGACTTACATATAGACCCCACTCAGGCTTCTCAGTCAGAATCCACATCAGAGCAGAGCGGTGGGGGATGTCCCCTTACCTTCCACCCCACGTGAGGCCACAGGACTAAGGAGAAAAGAACCAGCTGCCCTTTCTCCTCCTCAGCCAGGGCCCCCCTAGGGTCTCCTTCAGCTCCCAGCACCTGGACAGGGGCCCGGTCACCAGGGGGCGCCCTCATCTCAGATGATGTTCAGAGTGTGAGGTTCTTGTCAAAAGCCACATTGATACAATTTGTATCCATTCCCAGACAAATGCCTAAGGAAGATGTATATACACATACATATAAATATGTGTTGCCACTTGCGACACACAGATGGACAAAGAGGGCAGTATGTCTGCTAATTGAAATAAATAAGACTGAGAAAGACAAGTACCATATGATTTCACTCATATGTGGAATCTAAAAAAACAAAACAAATGAATAAAGAAACAAACAGAAGAATCAGACCTATAAATACAGAGAACTCGCTGATGATTGCGGAGGGGAGGGCGTTGGGAGGATGGGCACCAGGGTGAGGGCAGTGGGAGACACAGGCTGCAGTTATGGAAGGAACAGGTCATAGGAATAAAAGGCAGAGGGAATATCATCAGTGACACTGTAAGATCACTTGTGTGGTGACAGATGGCAGCTACACTGTGGTGAGCACAGCATGGTGCAGGCAGAAGGTGAAGGGCCCTGGGTGGCTCAGTAGGTTCTCAGGTTGTGGTCCCAGGGTCATGGGATTGAACCCCCAGGGATTGAGCCTACTTGAGATATTCTCTCTCCCAATCTCCTCTCTGTCTCCCTCTCTCTCTCTCTCTTTCTCTCTCTGCCTCTCTTCTCTGGTCTGTCTCTGCCTCATAGAAAAAAATGAATACAGAAATTGAGTCACTGTGTTGTACACCTAAAACTAATGTAATCTTGTGTGTCAACTATTTTCAACTTTTAAATATATTTTAAAAGAAATTAATTAGGAGGAATAAACTGTAGGGGTGCCTGGGTGGGTCAGTCGGTTCGGCATCCAACTTTTGATTTCAGCTCAGCTCATGTATGATCTCCTGGTTCATGGTTGGGAGACCTGCATCAGGCGCTGTGAATTGGTGAGTCCTCTCCCATGGCTGCAACTGCAGAGAACAGTGCACAGTTACAATAAGGCATGGAAAGGCTAAGTGAGATTTGCAGACACATAGACCCCTATACATACAGGTGGTTGTGTGGGGTGTGGGTCAGAGGAGAGACTGGGGTGAAAGAAGAAAATTAATTGGATGAGAGAGGAAAGGGATTCCACATAGAAACAAGCAAAATATCCAAATATGGCATCTGTATTGGGGCATAAACCTGTCAGGCACCCATTAGGCACCAGGCACCGTTGCCTGCACTACATGGTCCAAAGTAAGTCACTAAGGAACAAGGAGACAGTGAAGAGTTGGAGGAACCGGTTTCATGAGATCCACACTCGCTGAAGGAGGAAATGCCCACATCATCACGCAGCTCACTACCACTGTCCTCAATGCGATTCTGCACCTCACTGAGGATCTTGGCATCTTTTTCAACTGACACAAACGTGACACCAAGCCAGTGGGGCAACTGGCCTACTCAGGCCTCCTGGAAGGAGACAGAGGGTAGCACTGGGAGACCCCAAAGTAGGAAGACACCCAAAAAGAGGGATGAGGATGAAAGGTATGAAGACATAGGAAATCAGGGGGTGGGAGGGGACACTGGGATGTCCGTGTAGGTGTGCAGCTGACCTGATACAGGTAGGCGTGGGGATCCCAGGCAGGTGGGAGTTGATGGCAGTGTTCACCTGCTTACTGTCCATGCCTCGGCCACATAGGTTGGTCCCACAAAAATTCATTATAGAAGATTTTAAAACTCTGATACCAAGAAGGCCTTGGTCAGAAGGGAAATTAGAAAAGTGTTGACCATCCTTTCTCTTGGTTGTGTCATATCCTCCCGAGGACATAAAACATCATTCTTTCTCTCACTACCTCTCTTCCCAGGGCGTCCTACGGTGGATGGCAATGGCTGGGAAGTTCCGCTCCACCAGGAGCTGGGCCAGGGCCATGCAAGGCTGCACAGACTTCACAAAGATCTCGCCTGTGTGTGGAGAGCAGGGGAATGTGGGCCCAGGGCTGAGTGTGTGGAGGGCAGAGAGACAATGCGCAGAGTGGGAGATTTCAGGATGTACACCCTCTGCATGAATCCCGCTAAGTCCCTCTTATTCCCCACTGCAGGATTCCTGTTTTGCTCTCAGTATAACTTACTCTTCCTTTCTCCCCTCTAATTCTCATTTTCCTGAGCAGATTGGTCTCTGAGGAGTTACAGAGACAGTAACCAAATTTGGCAGATATGGGAGAAGAATGAGGTACTCTATGAAAAAGGGCTAAATATTGGAACTAGGGTCCGATACGACCATAACGAATATTCTCGATTATGAAACATTAAACCTAAGACCTACTCTAAATCTGAGAGTAGTTACACAATCAGGAAGCTGAGAGAATGCTTTTCCTCAGGGAGTGATACAGGAAGAAATAAACACATAAATCCGAATAGGGCCAATGTATATTGGAATATTTAAGAATTAAAAGTCCTACCAGATTTTCTTAAAGTGTATTTATTATTATTGAGACAGAGAGAGACAGAGTGAGTATGAGCAGGGGAGAGGCAGGGACAGAAACAGAGAGATAAAGAAAGAGAATCTCAAGCAGGCTCCACACAGTCAATGCGGAACTTGACACGGGACTCCATCTCATAAACCATGAGATCAGGAGTCTGACCCTTAACTGACTGAGCCACCCAGACTCCCCAAAACACCAGTTCTTTAACTACTTTTAATAGGTTGTAGCTATTTTAAAATGTGGAATTGAAGACAGAAAAAAAAAAGCAGTCCCCACACTGGAAACTGGTGTGACAATGACAGCTGGGCTTCAGTGTGGTCAGAAGCTGGCCGATGCCACCACTGGGCCATATAGTTCTCCTGTGGGACATGAGCCATCATCTCACAGAACATCAACATACAAGGACCCTCTGAAACCACGGAATTACTTTGTCTAATTACAGACAAACACAAGGCACTGTACGACCCACAAAATACCGAACATCTCCCTGTGCTGGTTAATGGGAGCAATCGCTGCTTCTTTACCATGGCTTTTTTTTCTCAAGTTTTTATGTAAAGTCCAGTTAGTTAACATGCAGTGTAATATTAGTCTCAGGAGTAGAATTGAGTGAATCATCACTTACATTCAACACCCAGTGCTCCTCCAAGTGCTCCCCTTAGAACCGATCCCCCACGTAGCCCATCTCATTTAACCCGAGGTCTTCCCATAAGCTTGACAGCTTCTCAGTACCGACCAACTTTTCTGTTGAGATTTGTGGTAATATTAAAACAAATGACTTTTTAAAAATTTTTTTAAATGTATATTCATTTTTGAGAGAAAAAGAGAGATGGAGTGCAAGCGGGGTGGGGCAGAGAGAGAGGGAGACACCGAATCCTAAGCAGACTCCAGGCTCTGACTTGTTAGCACAGAGTCCAACGTGGGACCAAAACTCATGAACCATGAGATCATGACCTGGGCCGAAGTGAATGCTTAACCAACTGAGCCACCCAGGTGCCCCCAAACAAATGAGTTTTGATAAATCGATTCCAGTCTAATCAGTGCTGGAAAGCCAATATTACTTAGTGAAACAATACACATCACGTTGCTTAAAAACAATCATGCATTAGTACAAGTACCATTCCATGTGTACATGGGCCTATGGATTTAATGGAACAGAGAAAGACACACTCAATGATACTGTTTCACGTTCCAGTTTGCAAATAACCGCAGAGAAAGTACAACTTGTGCATTTTAATATAGATTCACAAATGAATATCCCTAATTATCTGAAAAGGATATGAAACATACTATTCTCTTATATTTGATCAAGGATGTAAATTTTTCGATATACTTCAACAAAAACAACACAATAGATGCAGAAGCAAATCTGAACACCCAGTGGTCGACTAATGGGACAAACTAGAAGAGACTTGCAAAATGTGAAATGAAGCAAAATCCACTCTTCTAACTGCCTTGTTTATTTGAGAAAATCTTTTTCATAAAAAAACAATATTTCTGTTTTCATATGATTGAAAATGAATTAATAAATTTTTAATCTTGTTTTATCTCTACTATGGTAAATATGGATAGATATAACCCACAGACGCACCATTATCCCTGGGATCCTCACTATGTTGTAAGACTGTATAGACATCCTGAGAACAAACTGCTGGAGAATCACTGACTCACACAGCTCCTGGGCCACGACTCAGGGAGACAGTGTGACAAAGAGCGCTCTGAACAGTAGGCGAGGCGTCGGGGCAAAGTCCTAGGTCCTCGGTCCTGCTCTCAGGGTCTCAGGCTCCAGGGCAGTGACGGAGGCGGGGAAGCCCAGTGTTGGGGAGTCCCCATCCACCCAGGTTTCACTTCTCCCTGTCACAACCTGTGTCGGGTCCTTCTGTCTGGATACTGATGACGCGGCCCCGGTTCACACTCCTATTAGTGTCGGGTTTCCGGAGCAGCCAATCAGCGGCACCGCGGTTCCGGGGTATAAAGTCTCCGTCCCCTTCCCTTGCGACTCACATTTCTCCCAGATCCTGAAGTTGCAAGTCGTGATGCCCCGAACCCTCCTCCTGCTGCTGTCGGGGGCCCTGGCCGTGACCCAGATCTGGGCGGGTGAGTGCGGGGTCGGGAGGAAAGGGACTCTGCGGGGCAGGAGCGCGGGGACCGCCCGGCGGGGACGCGGGACCCCCGGGGAAGGTGACGGGCCCTGGCCGTGACCCAGATCTGGGCGGGTGAGTGCGGGGTCGGGAGGAAAGGGACTCTGCGGGGCAGGAGCGCGGGGACCGCCCGGCGGGGACGCGGGACCCCCGGGGAAGGTGACTGTCCGCCGCCCCTCCCCAGACCCTCACTCGACCCGCCCTGGCCTGTCCTCCCCGTCCCTCCCCTACTCCGCCCTGCTCTCCCCCATTTGGGTCCCCCTCCCCCTGCCCTCCCTGCCTCCTCCCCTGGGACCCGGCCCCGCGCTGGGAGGAGGGTCGGGCGGAGTCTCAGCCCCTCCGCGCCCGCAGGCTCCCACTCCCTGAGGTATTTCTACACCGCGGTGTCCCGGCCCGGCCTCGGGGAGCCCCGCTTCATCTCCGTGGGCTACGTGGACGACACGCAGTTCGTGCGGTTCGACAGCGACGCCCCGAGTCAGAGGTACGAGCCGCGGGCGCCGTGGATGGAGCAGGTGGAGCCGGAGTATTGGGACCGGATCACGCGGATCATCAAGAACACCGCACAGACCTTCCGAGTGGACCTGAACACCCTGCGCGGCTACTACAACCAGAGCGAGGCCGGTGAGCGACGCGGGCCCGGGTCCAGGTCACGACCCCCATCCCCACGGACGGGCCGGGGTCGCCCCGAGTCTCGGGGTCTGAGCGCAGCCGCGAGGCCGCAGGATCCCCCCTCCCCCACCCGGAAAGAGCCCGCGGGAGCTTTGAGGCGGTTTTACTTTCGGTTTCACTTTAATCACTGCGGCTCTGGGGGCGGGGCGGGGCCAGGGTCGCACAGCCTCCAGTGGATGTACGGCTGTGACGTGGGGCCCGACGGCCGCCTCCTCCGCGGGTACAGTCAGGACTCCTACGACGGCGCGGATTACATCGCCCTGAACGAGGACCTGCGCTCCTGGACCGCGGCGGACACGGCGGCGCAGATCACCCGCCGCAAGTGGGAGGTGGCCGGTGAGGCGGAGCGCAGGAGGAACTACCTGGAGGGAGAGTGCGTGGAGTGGCTCCGCAGGTACCTGGAGATGGGGAAGGAGACGCTGCTGCGCGCAGGTACAGGGGCCGCGGGCCTCCCAGATCTCCCCTCCACTGGGGCTGGTTCCCATGAGGAAGGGAAATGGACTCAGTGTCAGAACAGCGCCCTCCCCGGGGCGGGGGGAAGAGGGAGATCCGCCTCCGTGTTCACATTCCTGCTAGAGACTGCCTCACCTGGAGGGCACTCTTCTCTAAAGGACAGTGAGGAGTCCAGTCTCCTCCTGGGACTCAGGTTGGGACCATCCCCGAAATAACCCATCAGCAGTTCCCTCTGACCCTGGCAGCAACCTTGTGACCATGACCTTCCCTATCAAGGCATTGACTCCCTGAAAACATCTTTGGAGATCTGACTCCAGGTTTTCTGAGTCATTCACCCTCCACCACAGTCAGGACCACAGTGTGTTACCCACCTTAGTCCTGCAGCCTCCTACCCGGGCTCTCTCCCTGATTCCAGAACTTAACAAGAATTAGGAGATCCCAAAGCCTAGTCTCCTGTCTGAGTTTTGTACTTCTTCCATCCAAACTAGTAGTCCTGTCACCTCAGGATGGTCACGTGGATGCAGTTTCAGTGGCCCATAAAGATAAACCACAGTGTGGATTTTCTGTTTCTTCTTCCTCAGAACCTCCCAACACACACGTGACCCGCCACCCCATCTCTGAGCATGAGGTGACCCTGAGGTGCTGGGCCCTGGGCTTCTACCCTGTGGAGATCACCCTGACCTGGCAGCGTGATGGGGAGGACCACACCCAGGACACAGAGCTTGTGGACACCAGGCCTGCGGGAGATGGCACCTTCCAGAAGTGGGCGGCTGTGGTGGTGCCTTCTGGAGAGGAGCAGAGATACACGTGCCATGTGCAGCACGAGGGGCTGCCCAAGCCCATCACCTTGAGATGGGGTAAGGAGGGTTTGGGGCAGAGACTCTTGTCAGGGAAAGCAGGCCCCCTCTGGAGAATTTCACAGAGTCAGGACTGAAGATGGAGGTCAGAGCTCCTCACCTTCCTTCCCTTTCCAGAACCGCCTCCTCAGCCCTCCATCCCCTATCCGAGCATCATTGCTGGTGTGGCCGGTGTGGCAGGTGTGGCTGTCCTCATCGTGTTGGTTGGAGCTGTGATCTGGCAGAAGAAGCGCTCAGGTAGGGAACAGAGTGGAGCGATCTGAGTTCTCTCATCCAGTTGGGGGTTGTCCTAAGTAGCACATTGTCCTGCTTTGTTCCTGGGAAGGACCATCCACACACATGCACCTGCCCTCTCTGGAGCCGTTACTAACATTCACTCTGTAGCAAAGCGCTTGTGAAAGTGAAGGACAGATTTTCACTTCATAATTCAGGTTTGGGGACCTGATTCCCAGCAGTGACAGGACAGAGAGGAAGGTCCCTGCTGAGGTCAGACCTCCAGCAAGTCAGGTGGGCCAGTCACCCCACACCTCTTTCTTCATGTTTCCTGATCCTGTCCTGGGTGTTGAGTCAGAATTCTGGAAGCTTCACTGGGAACCAGGACTAGGAGGATGCTCTAGGATCCTGTGGCCCAGCGGTCCCAGGTCTCCAACATGATATTTTCTTCCCACAGGAGGAAAAGGACCAAGCTACTCTCACGCTGCAGGTAAGTAAGGAGGGGGTGATCCCTGACACCCTGGGGTAGTGTAGACAGGAACCCATGGAGAGTTCAACCCCCCCCCCATAGCTCCTCCTTTAGTCTCATCTCCTGTGGCTCTGATCACATCCTTTTTGTTCTACCCCAGGCGATGACAGCGCCCAGGGCTCTGATTCGTCTCTAATGGCCCCTAAAGGTGAGACTCCAGAGGGCCTGAAGTGGGGAGGAGTGGGGGCACAAGGGACACTTTGACATGCGGGGGGCTGTTGAGGATGTGGCACTTATGTGACTGACCTATATGTGTTCATGATTAATATTTTTCACAGTGTGAGACCAGCTGCCCCTCGGGGACTGAGTGATGCAGGATTTTTCACACTCTGACATGGTGACATCAAGAGCCCCGACTTCTCTTTCTGCAGATGGTGTCAGAATGTGTCTGTGTTTCTATTAGCACATTGTGAGGACAAGGACACTGGCCCACCCTGCCCACCATGACCCCTCCCCATACTGATTCCTGTTCCCTTATGATCTGCTTTCCTGTCCCAACAGAGGCAGGGCTGGACTGTCTCCATCCCCGTCTTTATTTCATGTTGGGCAGAGTACTGATGCTTTACTTCCCTATTGAAAATGAGAATCCAGATAAGAATTTGTGTTTTGTAATTCCTGGTGTTGGGATTGATGAGGTAATAGAAGATTTGTTAGGTTGTAACAGAAAATAAATGAGAACACTGAGAACCTTCCAGAATCTGCGTGTTTGCTGTGTTGAGTCTGTTGCAGGTGGGACAGGAGAGGGCTGTGAGGAGGCAAGGGTGGACGGGGCCTGTGCCCAGTTGGTGCTCAGTGTGACACCCTCACTCTTCAGCTGGGTCATGTCTCTGCTCCTTGTCCTTGCCTCTTCTGTGGAACCTTGTCTCACTATGATCTGTGACCACAGAGACTTGGATGTCACCTGTCACTAGGACCTGTGCAGCAAGAGATTCCTGTGACTGTCTCAGGAGCATCTGTGGTTTGGAGAGATGATATTTCGGAGTCATCCATCCCCTCCTCTCCCTCTAGAGCTGTCTTCTGGATTATTCTTTAGATCCAGGAGGTAGGCAGAGGAGGAATTTGAGAGTTTCTCATCCTTATTAAATTTCAGTTAGTTTCCACCTTCCCTCCCTCTCTGCCCCCTCTCCCTGCCCTTAGTTCTAGTAATGATGGTACTGGCTCTCATCCAGCTTTTGGATTTATAAAGCAGGGTCTAACCTATATTTCTATTTGGTTGGAGAAAGGACCCATAGATCCTAAGTACAGTGTTTCTGAGGACAGGACTGTAACTGTGTGCTAGCTGTAAGGGAAATGCTGTGTTAGTGGGGAGGTGAGCTGAGAGACAGAGGGGGGAGCGGCCCTGGGGGAAAGTAGAGGCGGCATTGGTGGTGAGGTGAGGGCACTTTGTGAGGGAGGAGCCAGGGACCAGCTGTGCCTGAGGCTCATCCAGAAGAGAGAGGTCCTCTCCACTGATCACTCGTTCCACTGCTAGTGTTGTGTGCCATGTACAGGACCATCTGTGTTTTCATCTAGGACACCTCAGAGACTCTAAGAAGAAGCTAAGGTTCTGGTCTTGTGGAGAATGTGTCCTAGTGGTGAGGGGCAGACTCCACTTGACCCTGGAACAATGTGGGGATTGAGGGCAATGACCCCCTCGTGCAATCAGAAGTCCAGAATTACTTTTGACTCCCCTGAAACGTACATACTAATAATGGGTGGAAGCCCTGCTGAAAACATGAACAGTCATTTAACACATATTTTGTATGTTACGTTATATGCACGTGTATTATTACAATAAATATAGTAAGAACACATAAGAGAAACGATATTGACAGTACTACTGTAAAAAAGCCCACATATCGGAGAATGTGTACAGTTTAAGCCAGTGTTATTCAGAGTCAACTGTATCCTGTATAAACATGGTAAATTAGGGAAGTGTTTAAACTGGAGTTTGGTAGGTGCTTTGAAGAAGGTGACCCAGAGAGTTACCTGTTGGGGACAGGGAAGGTGGCTACTTCACCATGGTGGTAAGTGTGAGCCTCACTGGGAAGGGGACCTCTGAGAGACAGGAAGGGCATGAGGAAAAGTTCAAGAGCATGTCTCAGGGAGTTCTGTCCCGGCAGGGGAACCTCCAGTGCACATGCACTCGGGCAGGAGCGTGTCCTGTGTTCCAGGAAGGGTGAGAGGCCGCTGTGGCTGGAGCAGAGAGCATGTGAATGAGGTCAGATGTCAAGACCTCAGGATTAGAAGGGTTTTGAGTTTTCTCTGAGTGAGATGTGGAGTCACCAGATGGTTTAGAACACATGATCCACCTGGTACTACTTCTCTTTAGAAGCATTTATGTGCTGCTGTGCAGGATCGAGAGGTGAAGGGCGAGCACCAGTAGTGAATTTGTAGGTACAGTGTTCCAGGAGAGGGGTGTCAGATTTATGTTGGGGTTTGAAGAGAGAAAATAACAGGAAGTGACTGTGCTCTGGTTAGTGTGTGCGTGTGCGTTCGTGCATGCGTGTGTGTGTGTGTGTGTGTGTGTGTGTGTGTGTGTGTTCGGATACATTTAAAGATGGACTTTGCAGCATTTCCTAATGTGTTAAATCTGGGTTGTGAGAAGGAGGAATCAAGGACGGCATCCAATACATCAGATTGCACGTAGAAATGAGAAGTGTCCTCTGTGGAAACAGGGAAGACTCTGAAAGTAGGACATTAGGGAAGCAGCATCACAGACACAAAATTTAGGAGTATCAATTCTGAGATTAAATGCAAGCGAGGTTGGCAGCTGGATATAGAGTACAGGGTGGGAGAAATATCTAGGTTGGAGAAATAGATATGGGAGGTGACACCACAATAATGATGTTTAGAGCCTTCAGCATCGATGAGGTCACCGAGGGGTTGACGGCCATAGAAGAGAAAGGAACAGGACCAAACCCTGGACTCCTCAGCACTAAGGATGCTGATCAGACCACACCCAGAGCAGACTGCACAGTTCTGGTTCTGCACCTAGAAGGCACACAGAGCAGGGAGACCCAACCTTCAGAGTGCACAGGAATTTCCTGGACTTGGAAAGATCTAGACAGTCTGGAGTAGAGCGTGAGATTCTGGGTTTATAACAAGGTTGGTGCTGCTGCTGGTCTTCAGATCACACACTGAGCTCCAAGCTCTTAAAGCAGTATTCCTACGTGGCTGTGCCTCAGCCTCTCCTTGGGGCTTATTAAGTAAGGGATTTCTGGGTCCACGCCCAGCACTCTAACATGACAGGTGGTGAGAGGTCTGAGTATTTTGTAACAAACCCACAAGCAATCCTGGGTTTGTTACAACCAAACACATGCACATTTAAATGTAGTTGTTATGGGTTTTTTGTAGGAAGAAAAATGCAAGACCAGCTGGGTGATATATATTTTCTCTACCATGGGGCACAGCTAGAAGGCAGATTGAGGAAGTGGTTATCAGCTCAACATAAAATCTCCTAGATCACAAGAGTGTAGATCTTTTATTTTTATTTATTTTATTTATTTATTTATCTATTTTAAATTTATTGTCGAATTGCTTTCCATATAACACCTAGTGCTCATCCCAACAAGTGCCCTCCTCTGTGCCCATCACTCACTCCTTCCTCCCATACCCCCCTCACCCCTCAGTTTGTTACAAGAGTGTAGATCTTAAATGTTTGCACCACACAAAAGGAAATGGTAACTATGTGACACAGTGCAGGTCTTAGCTAATACTAATGTTGTAATCATTTTGCAGTTTATAAATGTATCAAATCAAGAGATTGAACCCTTAAACTTATACAAATGTGTATGTCAGTTATATCTAAGTAAATCTGGAAAAAATGTCTGACGTCATGCTCTCTGAAGATATTCCCTACTTTGATTTCTGACTCTTTGTGATACATATGTACAGTTTCAGAGACTTGGGATGAGAGAGACGATGAGGCCTTGTTCTATTTCAAGGAAAGACACTCTACACAGACAAGAAGAGAATCCACAATGGACTCTAGGTGGAGGCTCACATATAACCAGGGCCCTGCTGCTGGGTATAGATGCCACCTTTCACACCATAGTCCCTGCTGTAGCACAGTGGACCCTGAGGCTAGGTCTGCCATTGCTGCTGCCCCTTGTAACTTCATTACACCACTGTCACTCAAACTCCTGTGCTAAATGCCATGTTGTGCTGTCCCAGCCTATCTGTCACATGTCCTAAAGAAGGGTCTAGCAGTTGGTCACATGGCTGTGAAGTTTCATGCCATGTCCAGTGCAAGACTGTTTGGCAGAGTGGGTTCTCTTCTCTATGGTCTCTGCCCTCCATCTAGATTTTTAAATGTGGAAATCTTTTATGTGGGAAAAGGGTACAAGTTCTGGGCATGGAAATTTGGGGCCAGGAATGGAAAAGAGTGACAAATTGCAACATGTGGAGCAGTGATTTGAGACCAGAACTTGATATGCTACATTGTAGGCACTCGGGTCAGATTGGATGAATGAGTGACAAAAAATGGCATTTTTCAAAATTTTCCCTTGATAGTTGTTACGGGATCCAGCTTTTGTCTACTCCAGTTCTACTCACAAATAAGTGGAGTAGCATTGTCGGGTGATGAAGTGATTGCTCAAAATGTCTTCTCCGGTCTTTTTCTCTTTTTAGGATTAAATAATCCAGCTCTGTAGCACTTCAGATGATCCCTATATATACACTGACACTTTATGTTTCTTCGTACATACCCATATTTTTAGGGAGAGTATCCAAAATTTTACCAGGTTTTATGTGACCCCAACAAAAGCCTAAAAAATCATTCCAGGTTAGACACTGTGCTCCTCCACCTCTGGTCCAGAAACAGCTAATAATCAAACTGTTTTTAGCAGCTCCAATAACTTGATGTATAGGCTCATTTTGTCTTGATTACCAGTCTGAGATAGGATAAGGTTTCAATTTCAATTTCTGTCTGTATCTGTGTGTGGGCTGATGCACTTTCACGGACCAGTGCCAGCTCACAGAAGGCACAGATCACCATTGCTTTAGGTGGACTCATACTCAACCACCTACTTCATAGCAGAAATGAAAAAATTGTTAATGGGATCCTTTTCCACTAATACAGTAGACCAAGTTTTAAGACTGCCTCTTCCTATAAAAACAGCTAAAAGTGATTTTATATATATACATATATAATCGCCCAAAAGAACAACCAAGAGAATAATCATTTAGGCCAAATTATAATTATGGGCAATAAGCCAAGGACGATGGTTTTCTGACACTTAAGGTGTACTTCAAATCTAGAAAATCTTAGCTTCCTTCTCAGGCTCATGAGCTTAATAGGTAATAATTCCCAGAGCTTATTCATGTGAGGAGCATGAGAAATAACCCCTCCCTGATAATATCGGAACCTAAGATTCATAGATTCATATCCTCAAAAAAGTGTGACACAAATCAAATTGACTCTATCTTCAAGTACAAAAAGACATTATTCTAAGGAGTTTTGGTCTGAGCTAGCACAAAGTGAGGAAACAGCTATTTCAAGGAATTTGCAATGATAGACTAACCCTTCAGTTATTTGTAATCAAAATTTGCTTTGCTATTTTGGGCCCAAATACCTTCAAATCGTTAGTTTAGTTTATAATTGTCCTGGACTGATATTGACTCAAATTTATAACAGTGAAATAAATTTCTCTAGAGAAACCTATATTTAACCTATATATCAAAAACTTTACACAAAGCATTGCACAAAGAAAATAAGCAACTCCTCGCATGAGAAATAAAAGACAAATGGGAAAAAGACTGATTACATAACTTTAGAAAGAATAGATAGTGAAAAGAAGGTCATAAAACTTCAAAATTGCAATATTAGGCAGGCTAAAAATGTACAAAACAAAAAGATCATTATTACATAATTAACGTATTACAATATGAAGTACTCACTTAATAAATTGCTAACAGTAAAAGAGGAATGAGTGGAAACATGGAGAATGAAAAACAAAAAGTAAAATGGCATCTAAAATCCACCTGTGTCAAAATTAACAACACATGTAAATGGCTTAAATAAGTCAAAGTGCGGATGGTTGAACTGAAAATAAACAAGTTCCAACTATGCTATCTAGAATAGACACACTTGAGATTCATTGCAAAGAGTTTAATATTAAAGAAATCAGAAAGGTTATCTCAGGCAAATAACCCTTAAAAAACCTGAAGTGGATACATTCATTTGCTAGACAATAGAGCCTTCTAAAATGCTGGTAAAGGGGCCACCTGGGTGGCTCAGTTGGTTAAGCTTGGTTTCAGCTCAGGTTATGATCTCCCTGTTTGTAGGTTAGAGCCCCATGTCAGGCTCTACAACTGTCAGTATGCCTGCTTAGGATTCTCTCTCTCCCTCTCTGTAATTCCACCCCTCTTGCACTGCCTCTGTCTCTCTCCCAATATAAATAAATAAACTTTAAAAAATAAAGAAACTATAGATAATAAATAAACTTCAAAAAAATAAAAAACTATAAATAATAAACAATTATATAAACTTTAAAAAATAAACCATAGGGGCGCCTGGGTGGCTCAGTTGGTTGGGCGGCTGACTTCAGCTCAGGTCATGATCTCACGGTCTGTGAGGTCGAGCCCCACGTCGGGCTCTGTGCTGACGGCTCAGAGCCTGGAGCTTGCTTCAGATTCTGTACCTCCCTCTCTCTGTGCCCTTCCCCTGCTCATACTCTGTCTTTATGTCTCTCAAAAATAAATAAACGTTAAAAAAAATTTAAAAAAAGTAAAAAAATAAACTATAGATAATAAATAAATAATAATCTTAAAAATAAATAAACCATAAATAAATTAATCAATATAAATAAATAAATAAATAGACAGATAAATAAATACATAAGTAAGTAGGTAAGTACCAGCCCAAAGGGATTGGGTCGTAGTGTGCAGAATAGAGTTGGAGAGGGTCTGGGGTCAATGAGGGCTTCTGCCAGAGCTGGAGCGGTAGGAGAAGCAGGCCTGTCCTCTCTGTCTCGTTAGAGGGGAGCAGTGCTCTGCCATGTGCATGACTGGCTCTGTGTTTTCTTCCCTAGTGTCCCCAACAGTGAAGGTGTCCTACAGTCAGGCTTTGGAGGGCATGGTCACCAAGATGTGCCCGGCTTACAGTTTCTGTCCCACGAATGTCTCCCTGACTTGCTTCAGGATAAGAAACCCATGAGTCCAGCAAGGACCCACACAGTTTAGGGAGTCGTTCCTGATAGGAAGGGAACCTACCAGACATGTGTGGCCACAAGCATTCGCCAAAGAGAGGAGCAGAGGTTCACTTGCTACATGGAAGCCACTGGAACCACAGTGCACACCTTGTACTCTCGGGTTAGTCTGAGGTGATCGTGGAGGGGACTCTGGCCCTGATCAGGTCAGGAGCCAGGGTGGGTAGGGGAGAGCAGGCCCATGGTCCTGGGGAGCCCAGGTGAATATGAGGCCCTTTTCCAGGAAAGGCCCTGGTGCACCAGAGTGGATGACTAACCATTGGGGTGCTGCAGCTGCTTCTGTTGTTTTTGTTATTGCCACTATTGTGTGTGTCCTTTCATACTAGAAGAAGAAGTCAGCAGCAGCTGAGGGAAGCCCAGGTGAGAATCTGAGAAGACGATGGGATGGGAGGGGCTCCCCTGGGATGTGGGACCCCTCATATGTCTCTTTGCACAGAAGACAAGCTTCTGTAAAGGAGTGGGAAGTGTGAGTACTGAAGGGGCCTGGGAGCTATGTCTGCATCCACACCCTTAGACCTGCTCACAGCCAGGGTCACTGGGGCCTTCAGTGTGGATCGTGGCTGCTCCTGGCTCAGGGTGAGGATTGGGCAGTGAGGGCTGGGGCTCCCTGCTCTGCACTTGACCCCACCTCTCTCTACTCTCAGACTCAACAGGGCTCACCCAGGGGTGATGCGTGGAGATCACATGCTGACTGCAGAGGGCCTAGGAGACTGTGGGATCAGAGGGGCACAAGCAGGAAAAGGTCCATGACCAGCGGGGAGGGCTTCAACAAGGGGAAGGAAACCAGATGAGAGCTGATGACCCTATTTCCTTCCTGCGTGTACCCCTTCCCCCAATCTCTTCAGGTATCATGAGGAATCCAAGAAAGAGATGCAAGTGACATCACCTAGGGGTCAGTGTGTGGTGCCAGAGACCTGCCTATGATGTTCTTCTCGGAGGGCCCACTTAAAGCAGATAGATGCATCTTAAGCACAGATGGTCACTTCTGTCCTCTGTGCAGCCCCTGAAACTGCCCCTCCAGGACCTGTATCCTGAGTTGTGCATCTGGGTCACACCCAGTTATGCTCTTTCCTGCTTCCCTTCACCTGCCCCCATGGTTCCCAGAGTTTCTTATGGATCATATGCAAGAGGAGATGAGCAGATACCCCTGGACCATTCGGGGAGAGGGGAGCAGGTCATTCTCAGGGCATCTGTGCCCACTGGCTCCTGGATTTACCCTCTCCAGCCCCTCAGGGCATAGCCCAAAAGACCGTTTAGAGCAGAGCATATGGACTGTGCTTTGTGGCCTCACCTTACCCTCTTTGAGCCAGCTCCCTTCCTCGTGGTGGCTACCATGAGGAAGATTTAGAGGAAGGGATGATCAACCTGATTTCCCTGTAATCAGGCTGCTTGAGGGGAGGGAAATAGGGAAACAGGTTTTGTGTTTGGGCAAAGAAACAAGGTGACGCATGAAGCAAGGAAAGGGTGGGGATTGCAGGGCCTGGAGACTTTGTGGATTCTACCACCTCCATGTGACCATCATGGAGGGAGGCTGCTGTCTCACTCTTGAACCTAATTAGTCTATATGTTGGTCCTCAGTCTGGGGCAGCCTGGGATAGTCAGTCACCCTGTCCCACAGTGAGGGGATATGACCATGTCACAACTAGAGTAAGGGGCCATGGAGGTCTGTGGTTGTTCCTGCTGTCTCCTGAGGTGGTTCTCCCAGAGGGAACATCAGTTCTAATTCTTGGGATTGAAATGCTTGCCTCATGTAACACTGGTGCTTTTGACAGAGAAAGAGTATGAAAGTCATATACTATTTTCTCAAAGGCCTACTTTAAATGTTGGTGTCCAAACACATGATTTCAGCTAACTAATCTTAATATGAAGGATTTCCTCAAACAGTGAGCTTCCCAGGCATATAAAATGGAAAAGGAATTCAAAGGTGGCCCCTGTCTGGGAGGGCTGCATGTGGGAGGTGGACAGGAGGTGGCAGCAGTGACAGTCTCAGGGTGCAGAGGGTAGACAGACAGCTTCACTTAGGTCCCGGGGTCGCCCTGAGAGGAGGCCAACTCCTACTTCAGGGCTTCCGGCTGGTCCAGGGTTTCACCTGTGTGATGGTTGGTCTAGGCATGAGAGAAGACGCGAAGTCAGTCTCTCGGAGTCAGCCTCATATCAGGACTGGTCCGGGGCTCCCTAAGTAAGGGCTGAAACATAAAGACAAGACAAGACACACACAAAGATGTGGAGACAGCCTCTTTTGGAGACTGCTCAAAGTTTATTTTTCTCTCTGGGTTTTTATGTAGTTTTAGAAGCAGTACAGGCATATATTTTGTAATGATTAATAAAATGATTTCAGCCCTCATGAATGTCCGTGTGATTTACAATAGAAATGTTCAGAAACAGTTTCGGTTACACAATTCACACGTAAGCAAGATATGACAAATGGGTACATTCAGTAGAAATGTTCAAAAACAGTTTCAGTCAAAAGATCAAGAACAATTTACATGCAAGCAAGGTACAACGAATGGGCACACTCTAGTAAGTGGTATAGGTTGGAAGAGCAAGCACAAAGGTTTTTGGTTACAGTTGAAAGATTATGTAAAAAAAATCCTTATTTTTCTGTAACACACTCTAACTTCTATTTCCTTAGTAATTATGTCCCAATACTCACAGCAATAATCACATTCCTGAGAGTCTGGCATCACTCTAAAACAGATCAATAATACATTCTAAATTTTATTGATTTCTTAAAGATTTTATTTCCATGATTCTCAACATGATTTTATAATTAATAAAGTATAACAGCATATGTTGGCTTAATAGGGGAGGAAGCTGTGGAGCACTCCTATTTTTCTATGGCCCATCTTCTTCAGGAGATATTAGGATGAATCGCAAATCAGCACAAAGGCCCAGTGACCCTGTAGCCAGGTGTCCTGGTGACTCCTACTGCGACTGTGCCAGTCTTAGGTTGTTCTCCCCTGAGGAATCTTACCCGTCTTTGGCTAACCAGCCCTCCTTCAGAGTCAAACCAGCCATAATTATGTTCTTGTTGTATTATAACCTGGCATATGCTTTAGGGCACCCCATCCGCCGATGAGGGCCCCGGTCTAGGGCACTGTCTTATGGGCCTGAGTCTTCTCCTTAGGCAATGTCACCAGGGCCGATGTCTTCAGTCTCCAACACTTAGGGAGTCTCAATCACCCCCTAGACCTCATTCGAAAGAACATTGCTACAGTGCTGCCTGCATTGCCTAGTCTAGTCCATGCTAGGATTGAGGCAGGAAGGCCCTGGCAACTTCAGCCAAGCAGCACTTGGGGAGAAGCTGTGATTCTGGGTGCATGTGGAACAGGAAGGAGGAGGGAATGCCAAGTGCAGTCTGTGAGCCTCGGCCAGGGGTGAAGTTAGGGGGCAAGACTAAGACTCCATGAGGATGCTATGCTCCTGAGTCAGGTCAAGTCCAGACCCGGCTGCAGCACACTCTTTCTAGATGGGGCCTGCTGGTCACCTGAGCTTTCTGATGTTCCTTCCAATAGGAGCTACTGACTCAGGGCTACAGAAGGGAGGAGGCTGATCTACAGGTGGAGTCAGTGCTTGTGGTTGAGAGGGGCCAGCAAGGAGACACCTGTGCACGGGTGCTTACGTAGGTGGGGAGCCTGACAGCTTGGGAGAGAAGAAGCTGTGTTTGTGACCACTGCCTGACCTGGAACAACACGCAACAGGGACGTGTCTTTCAGGGACACCCTGTACTCTGCCGGGGGATGGGTCAAGGCTTAAGAGGAAGGAGGGCATTGAGCTTTTGCTCCAGGGTGTTG
The DNA here is from genome assembly GCA_030068075.1 of Paguma larvata. Taxonomy (NCBI): domain Eukaryota; kingdom Metazoa; phylum Chordata; class Mammalia; order Carnivora; family Viverridae; genus Paguma; species Paguma larvata. Next base: position 30,586,137 of record CM057829.1, read on the forward strand.
CCCTTGATCTTCTAGCCCTTTCCTGCTCCTGTTTGGTGGGTGGTGGAAGCAGATAGATGCTGAAGGATCCTGGTGGAGACCATCAATGGCTGGGGAAAGGAATGATGGAGAAAAAAAGTGAGGGTATCTTGCCACTTAGGTGGCTCAGTAGGTTAAGCATATGACTTTGGCTGAGATCATGATCTCACGGTTCATGGGTTCAAGCCCCGAGTCAGGCTCTCTGCTGTCAGCACAGAGCCCGCTTAGATCCTCTGTCTCCCTCTCTCTTTTCCCCACCATCACTTGCTTATGAGCTCTCTCTCTCTCTTTCTCTCTCTCTCTCTCTCTCTCTCTCTCTCTCTCTCTCTGTCTCTTAAACAAAAAAACAAACAAATAAATAAACAAATAAGAAAAAAATATTTTATAAAAAAGTTAGGTTGTTATCCTTCTCCTTCACTAAAGGCTGAGCTGTGCTTGGAACATCCAAACAAGTCCTGAGAGCACACAAAGCAATATTCTGCACCAGCTGGGCTTCTACTTGTTCCTCTTTTCCCCCAGAGATTGTGACCTTCAAGACCTGGATCAACACCAGACGGCAGCACAGGGCATTCAACAGCCTCAGTGTACTCGCCACTGAGAACTAGCAACACCTGCTGCCCTGTGAGGAGGCCTTCTGGTATATTCTGGACCATTCAGATCTCCAGATGAAACTCTACCTTCATCTGTGCCCATGTCACATGAAGCAGAAGAGCTGCCCATTTAGCAGTGCTGATCTACAGAATGAGAGAGAAATAAAAAGTGTTGTTGGTTTTTTTTTTAATTTGAGAAAGGGAGAGAGAGAGAGAGAGAGGAGGGGAGGGGTCAGAGGGAGACAGGGAGAGAATCTTAAGCAGTCCCCACACTCAGCAGGGAGTCTGATGTGGGCTCCATCCCACAAGCCTAGGTCATGACCTGAGCCGAAATCAAGAGTCTAATGCTCAACCACCTGAGTCACTCAGGTGCCCCTAAAGGTGGTTGTTTTATTTGGAGATTGTTTGTTACCTAGCAATAGATCACAGGAATATGTATCATACAATGTGCTAATATTATCATGCTTTATTTATTGCCTGTCTTTCCTATCAGGATTGTAAGCATTAGGAGAATATATGTTCTGTTTCATTAAATGATTACCAGATTATTTAAATGATTACAGATTATTTCAAGAAATAACAGCTGAAAACCTGATCCAAATTGGTGGAAGCCATGAATATAAACATCCAAGAAGAATAGTTAATTCCATTTAGGGTGAACGCAAAGACATCTGCACCAAGACACATTATAATGAAACTATTGAAAAGCAAAGGCAAAGAAAGGGTCTTGAAAGCACTAAGAAAAGAGTGACTCATTGCGTACAAGGGTTCCTTATAAAGTTGGCAGATTTGTCATCAGAAACCCTAGGACCAGAAGGTAGTGGGCTGATATTCCATGTGCTGAAAAAAAAAAGTATTTAATCAAGAATATTATATCTGCAAAATGGGTCTTCAAATTGAGGGAGAAATGAAGACATTCTCTGGTAAACAAAGGCTGAGAGAGCTCATTACCGCTGCAGTTGCCCTGCAAGTTCTGCTAAAGGGAATCCTTCGGGATGAAAGGACACTGGGCAGTCACTGGAGCTGCGTGAAGAAATACAGATCTCAGTGAAGGTAACTAAATGGGCAAGTATAAATGTAGTATTAGTGTCAATTTGGTTTGTAACTCCAGTGTTTGTTTTCTACATGAGTTCAAAGACTGATACATTTAAAAAACACCTATTCGCTTAAAGCCTCTATTATCGTAACTTTGACTTGTAACTCCACTTTTTGTTTTTGACTTGATTTAACAGACAAATAGATGAAAACAATTATTAGTGTATGTTATGGGATAATGTATAAAGGTGCAATTTTCTGACATCAACCACTGCAAGGGGATGGGATGGAGCTGTATAAAATGAGACTTTCTTCTGTTATTGAAGATAAGCTTGTAGAAATACACAGTAGAGGGCTATACTTTTAGGATGTGTAATGTGATCCCCATGGCAAACACAAAAAAATGTCTATATACAAAATATATGCAAAACAAAATGAGAGGGAGTGAAACCATTTCACTAAAAAACAAAACTAAACTAAAATGACACCTCAGGAAATGAGAGACAACGTAATTACATGTACAAAATATCAAATAACAGAGACATATCCCTCCTTATCAGCAATTACATTGAATGCAAATGAATTAAATACTCCAATCAAAGCCAAAACCTGGCAGAACAGTGACAGAAAGATGATCTAAATCTATATTGTCTAAAAGAGACTCACTTTATCTAAAATCACAAATAGTTTGACAGTGAAAAGAAGGAAATGGTATCCCCTGCACACAATAACCAAGAGAGAACTGGAGTATCTTCTACTGATATCAGACCAAATAGATTTTAAATCAAAGAAATTTAGAAGAGACAAAAAAAACAGTATATATTAATAAAAGTTTTAATAGAGCAAGAAGATATAACAATGCTAAACTTGTAGCATTTAATAACAGATCAACTAAATATGTAAGCAAAACTTGATAGAAGGGAGACTTAGACCGACCTGCAACAGTGGCTGGAGAATTCACTCTCCCATTCTCAAAGCTGGATAGAGCACCCAGCAGAAGAAAAGTAAGGAAGCACAGGGCTAGAGCAACATCAGAAACCAGCTAGATCTGACACACATGTACACAGCACTCTTCCCACATATAACAGAATACACGTTCTTCTCCAGCACACATGGGACGTTGTCCAGGATAGACCATATGTGACACCACAAACTCAGACTCAACAGTATTGAAAAAGAGATATCACACCAACTATCTTTTCCAACCACAATGGGATGCAGTTAGAAATGAAAACCAAAAGAAGAACTGGAAAATCACAAATTGGAGGAAACTAAACACACTCTTAACCAATGGGCCCAAAGGAGTGACCAACTCCTGCCTTGGCGAGGGTTCTGCTCACCCCATCGGTTCCCTGTCCTCCTTCTTCCCACTGATGAAAATGTACACGTTCACTAGAGATGACCTACACCCTGTGTATATGAATAGGGGTTTAAATGGTTATCTTATTGTAACATAAATTAAGTTTTCTGTATTCCCTGTTTATCATATTGTCTTCTTTAAAAAATAATGTTAAGCATTAATTTTATGCCATCTATTAAATCATCAACTAGTTACCTTGTAAACGAGAAGTCATGATAGTGCTGAATTTTAACTAGTTATGATTTATAGGTTTGGTCCTGTGAGGCAACTACTTAAAATTCTCATTTTCGTCATTTAAAGGCATTTAGAGCTTCAAGAATGATTCTGTAGGCAATGCTCTTTTAAGTTTTGACTAATCTCCTAGAATTGCAGTACTCTTCATAATAAAAACTCCTGAGAGTCCATTAGATGTTCTTCAAGATCAAAAACAGCTTGGCTATTTGGTTGTGTTGAAACTTTGGCTATATTTAGTAGGACCTATTGGTTTAGATTATTAGCTGAGAATTTCATGGATTCCCTCCTGGATGTAGGAGATAAGAGAGCATTTAATTCATAACATTTGTATTAAGCAGTGCAGTAAAAAACAAAGCTCAACACAAAAAATTAAGTTGCCACATTCAAATTAATCTAAAAATGAATTAAAAACCTAATCATAATGGTTAAAACTATAAAAATCTTAGAAGAAAAACATACGGCAAAGTTTCACGACATTAAGTTTGACAATGATTTCTTGAATGTGACATGAAAGATACAGGCAACAAAAGGAAAACTAGACAAATTGGTTCTCATGAAAATTCTAAACTTCTTTTCATTGAAGAACAGTATCAACAGAGTAAGAATGCAACACATAGAATGGGAAAAAATAGTTCTAAATCACAAATCTGATAAGGGATTAATATTCAGAACACATAGACAACTTCTGAGATGAAAAAAGACAAACAACCCAATTAAAAAGTAGCTGCGGACTTGAACAGATATTTCTCCAAAGAAGATATACAATGGCCAACAAGTTTATGAGAAGATATGCAACATCAATAATCATTAGGGAAATGCAAATCGAAAACACAGTGAGATGCCTATTCTTAGGGGAAGAAATGGTTTCTTCCAGCATTCGTACAAGGGGACAAATGAGGGTCCATGGATACCACATCACACCCATTAGAATGGCTACTATTTTAAAAATAACAAAATAACAAGGGCTGGTGAGCAGGTGAAGAAATTGGAACCCTTGTACACTGTTGGGAATGTAAAATGAGCAGCCTGTATGGAAAATGGTATGAAACTTCCTCAAAAAATTAAACATAGAATTATCACATGATCCAGCCATTCCATTTGTGGGTATATACCCAAAAGAACTGAAAGAAGAGACATGAACAGATACTTGTAAGCCCATACTCATAACAGCATTATTTACAAGAGCCAAAAGAATTAAGCAATCGATTTGTCCATCAGTAGATGAAGGGATAAACAAAATACAGTGTATACCTACAATGGAATACTATATGGCCTTAAAAAGAAGGAACAACCTGACACACACTACGACATAGATGAACCTTGAGAAGATTATGCTAACTGAAATAAACCAGCAACCAAAACACGAGTACTGTATGGTTCTACTTACATACGGAACCTAGAGTAGTCTAATTCTTAGAAACAGAAATTTTCCAGGGGATGTGAGAAGGGGATAATGTCGGCTTTTTGTGAAATGGATAAAGAGTTTCAGTCTTGAAATATGGAAGAGTTGAAGGTGGATGTGTTGACAGTTGTCTGGCAGTATACCCTGAACAGTACACTTAAAAATGGTTATGTGGTAAATTTTACATTTTATGTTTTAAAATTATGATAAAATTGGTAATTGATGGTAAATATCATAAATTTATAAACATAAGAAATGAAGTAAATGATTTTTTTAAAGTTGCAGTGAGTGGCCACCTAATTAAGTTTTATGAATCCAAGAGTCAGGGATATTCCCTCGAAGGTAAGACACAGATTATTGCCTGTTGCATCCCTCCCTACAAAGAAGGAAGGACACGGCCCAGGGGACACATGGGGTTCCAGCAGCACACATTTCACACCTAGGTGTATTGTTTGGCCCACCTCTGGATGACCTAGAAGGATGCTAGCCCTGAGTGGGACCAGGACAGAAAGATCCAGGCCATGCTACATTCAGATACCATCTATCGGACCCCTTGATGGTAGAAGCATCAGGTGTGGGAAAGGATGCAGTGTGGAGCTAAAGGAAAGCACTAGTAGGAGAATCACATGCTGGCACCTCAGGTATTGTGGTAAGGCCATGCCACCCACAAAGAGTAGCAGATTCCCTTTTAGAGGTAACATGCGGTGTATTTCAGGACCCTGAGAAGACAGAATGCGGCACCAGACAGGCACGTGATTAAAACTAACCATATGCAAGGTGCCTAGTGTCTCTGTCGGTGAAGCAGCCGACTCTAGACTTCGGCTCAGGGCATGATTTCACAATTCGTGAGATTGAGTCCAGTATCAGGCTCAATGCTGAGCATGCAGACTGCTTGGGATTCTCTCACTCCCTCTCTCTGTATCCCTCGCCTGCTTATTCTCTCTCTCCACCTACCCTCCTAAAATAAATAAATGAATTTTTTAAAATGACCATATGTGCTAGGCTCTGTATAACAGACTAACTCATAAATTAACCGGGTCTGCAGCAGTCCATCCTAAATGGAAATGATCTCTCGGCACTGAAGCCTAAATCATATATTAACACTCACCAGAAAACATCCACCCCTGAAGAGGCACTGAACACTGAGCAGACAACTTGACCTTAGCAAGCCTTTATCACAGGTCAGTCCAGGACTGGCAGAATGGGCGCATGAATGGAGAGATAAAGCCACATATGGAGCAATGATTCTCATTTACTCTACTGCTACCTCTGAATGTCCAACCCGTCAGAAACAGAGACCAGCACTGGACCCTGCTATAACACTGTCTGTTGAGGTGATCACTGTCCATGAAGTGACATGTTGACTGCATTGAGCCCCTTCCATCCTGAATGGGCCAGAGACTCATCCTCACAGAGACCAACACCTATGCCATGTGTGCGCTCTCGTTTCCTGCCCACAGAGCCAGTGCCACTATCTAGGGGTTATCCAAACGTCTGATCCATGTGCTCAGAATTGCTCTTAACACAGTATGTGGCTGGGGGTCCTCTCACAGTGAAGGAGGTGCAGGATATGCCATAACAATGGGATCCACCAGTCACGTCACATTACAGATGACCCAGATCTAGTCGGCCACACAGAATGCTGCATGGCCCTGCTAAGGCACAGTCTGTCAGCTTTGGGAAATACTCTGAAGGGATGGGTGCCATTTTCCACCACGCAGTGTATTTATTGAATCAGACATTTCTTTTTTTTTAAATGTTTTTAATGTTTATTTTTGAGAGAGAGTCAGAGTGCAAGCGGGAGAGTCAGAGAGAGAGGGAGACCCAGAATCTGAAGCTGTCAGCACAGAGCCTGATGTGGGGCTCAAACCCACAAACTGTGAGATCATGACCTGAGCTGAAGTCAGACGCTTAACCGACTGAGCCACCGAGATGCCCCTGAATCAGACATTTCTATATGGTGCTGTGGTCTCGAGAAGAAGATGTGAGTCCAGGGATCAAGTAGTGGAAGCAGGTATTAATCCACGTACCATTGCTTCCAGTCACCCACTGAGGAAATTATGCTTCTTTTTCTGCAGTTCTGGGCACGGCAGGTTGGAGGTCCTGGAAATGAGGATCGATGGAAGTTCATACACATTATGGCTGCCACCAGGGGTGTTTGGACTCCATGTGCCCAGGGGAGGAGTCTGCTCTTCTCCAGGAAGAAGTAATCCACCCTGATCTTCAGGAGGGAGCGGGGCTCCTCTTACACAGCTGGGATAAGGGGATTTTGGGGGGAACCCAGGTGACAGATATGGGTGCCTGCTGGTTCTCCCTTGCCTCATTGTAACTATGAAAGGACAAGGACAGGAACCCACCCTGAAAAGGTCTTCATTTCCAAGGGTCCAGACCCTCAGGTAGGAAGGTTTGGGTCACTTTCTCAAGTAGACCACGAGGGCCCCCACCCCTGTGCTCTGCAATCCATGGCAGTATTTGTGTAAAGGCCTTGCTTCCCATGGGCTGTGTCCACAGAGTAACAGGTCACAGCAGGGGCATGGAGGCAGGCTATTTTATGGGCAGCATCGGGCTCCCTGACAGCTGACCGTAGCTGAAGACTCCTCTCCAGCCTTGCTCACCTTCACTTTGGTGGCCCGGTGTTCTATGATAGTGCAACACACCTTTCTCCTGTGGACCATAACTTGAGGTGGGACTGGTAGCTCAGTCTTCTGACTCTTCCCACATTTCCTGTCTCCCTCTCCAATGCTCTGACAGGTATGTCCTCTGATAATATTATGGTGAATTTAACCCTGTCTTGTCTTGGCACCTGCTCCCAGGAGGAATAACAAAATCATTCCCATCTGTAAACCAACCACCTCCTGCTTATTCCATCTGTAAATTCCTCCTCTTTGTCCCCTTCTGCCATCAGCCTCTGCCTCAGTGCATTTGTCTTCGTAAGGTCACATGAGCTAAGAGATGTTTGTTGTTTTGAGCCACTAACTCTGGGGGTCATCTGTTACACAGCCAAGGACTGCTAAGAAAGCTCTCTGAAATTTCTTTTATTATACATCTCCTTTTTTTCCTTGCACTTTGTTTTTTTAATGTTTATTTTTATTTTTGAGAGAGAGGAAGAAACAGAGCATGAGCAGGGGAGGGAGAGAGAGAGGGAGACACAGAATCAGAAGAAGGCTCCAGGCCTGAACTGTCAGCACAGAGCCTGATGCAGGGCTTGAAGCCACAAAGTACGAAATCATGACCTGAGCCAAAGTCGAACGTTTAACCGACTGAGCCACCCAGGCACCCCTCCTTGCACTTTGAAAATGTTGTCTGTACTTGCTGTTTTCAATTCCTCTCTTCTTGTTCTTGCCTTTATTTTCTGTTTTGTTTTGTCTTTCCTCGAGTCCATCTGCCCCTCCTTTCCTTCCTCTGTCTTTATTATTCTAAACATATGTGATAACAGAATCCAAACAAATAAAGTAATACTGTATGGTGATGCAGAAAGGAAGCATATCTGGACTTGGAGGCTGCAAGGATAATAACAAGTTACATGGAACACAAATAAAGGAAATCAAGTTATGAATAGGGTCAGAACTGGGCGATCCTGCAATCAGGCTGCAATGTTCACACTTACTTTCTGCCCTTCAGGTGAAAGAGCTGCCTCTCAGTTTTCATTTTCAGAGCAATTGGAACAGCAACATAAACACATGCACACTCCCGGTGAGAGGTTAAACTGGCACAAGCACTTTGGAAATCAAGTGCACGTGCGCTGGTCTGGTTACAGCACATCCCATGGACGGTCTAGCAATCCTATTCCTGGCCGAACACTCTAGGGGATTCTGGCCTGTGTGTCCCAGAAGACACATGCACTAACATTTATGGAAAAAACTGGAATGATCACATAAACATAAATAGGAAAAACCAAAATAGTGTGAGTCACAAAATGTAAAATTTTCCAGCAGTAAAAATGAGTGAACGACACCTCACACATCAGAGATATGTCAACTAGACACGACATCGTGTCACAGAAGAATATTATATAGAGCACATGGTCGCTCACAGGAAGGTTAAAAACAGGCAAAACAAAACAATATTTGGTTGGGGAATATATACACTTATTGTAACATCTTCAGAGCAAGACAAAGGAATTGTATGTAACCAGGAGTCTCAGGACAGAGGTTACGTGTGGGGGATGGGACTGAGGAGGGGTGCACAAGGCTTCATCCTTCTGTTTCTTGTCCCAGTGTGGGTGCACAGGGCTTTACTGTATCAGAGCTCCTTCCACTGGCAGTTTTCAAACTGGAGTTTCATTCCAGGTTAATTTTTTCAAGGAAATACCAAAGTTCGTTTAAAGGATACTTTGTAAGAACTATTTGCATTAGACGAACACCACAGGCAATTATTCTGGAGAGAGGCTACAGAAAGTCATACACTAGGTCACCCGATCTTTTGCTCACTGGCATCTCTACTGATCTCTGGCATACAATGTTGCAGATGGTGTGCCAGGCAATTCTATCTTGTGAAGGATTTGATGGGTCACATTAACCTCATACTCAAAGGGATTCAATATGTTGGGGTCCTCAGATCGTCCCCCAAAGGCCACGAGACACGGATGCAAAGGCAAGAGCGTTAATTGAGATTCCAGTATGTGGGGGCCAGCCACTCCGTAAAATGGCGACCCTAAGAGGAGCGCGCAGGCTCCTTTTAAGCACATTGAGGCGCCAATTCCAAGGCAGGGAAACAGGTTTCTCTAGCTCATTGGTGGGTGTGTATTTGGGGAGTACGGGTGCTCTATGGATTGGTCCCTGCACAGAGTCCTTCCTTATAGGGATTATACTGGCAGGGCTTTTCCCGATTGATCAAGCCACTAGCCTTTACCATATAGGGATTTTTGCGTGGACCATGTCCTTAATTGGTCTTGGCTGGTGAGGGGGTGAGACCCGGTCCCTTTTTTCTCTTCCTGGTCCTCCGGAGCAGGAAGTGTTTGGGGCCAGCTCTTAGGACCGGGACCTCTCATTCCCCCCTTCACTAGTACCTAATGGGGCCCAATCATGGGACCTCTGTATCTTGATGACCCAAGTTCTGGTGGGAACTGTGGGTACTGTGTTCTACAGGGTGTATTGGGATCAAAGGACCATAAGCTGTACTGCATTAACTCACTCTTTGGTAAAGTTAGTTAGCCTGTTGAGTATACAAGGTCCAAAGGTGAGTATCATAAGTAGTATAATAAGGGGACAAGCTAGAGTCGATATTAATGTAGTTAGCCATGGCGACCAGTTGAACATGCTTTCATACCATCCTTGTTGATGTTCCATTTCAAGCTTTCTGTCTTGGAGCCTTTTTCTGAGCTCAGCCATGTTTTCCCTAACTATCCCAGTGTGACCCTCATAGACACAGCATTCTTCCCCTAATGTAACACATAGACCACCCTGTTGTAGGAACAATAAATCTAGGCCCCTTCTATTCTGTAATACAACTTCTGCTAGAGAGGAGAGCGATTTCTCTAGGGCGAACATTGATTTTTCCAGCCTCTGCACATCTCCATCTATTGCTAGCCGTAAGGACTAGTAATGGGCACCTTGTAACACTAAGGCTGTAGTTCCTGTTCCTATGGCCCTCGCTACTCCGACTCCTAGGAGGGTGGACGGAAATACGGCTGTAATAGGTTCTCTTTGAAATCTATTATGAGGGCCTAGGGTTAGGTGGTTGAGAACATCTTTTCCTGAGTGATGTTACCCTGGGAACTAGTTGTACAAGGACACAGAAATCAGAGGAATCATTGAGCACCTCCGTATGGATGCTTGGAGTCAGGCCGGTGGAACATGCCCACCATGCATCTTCCGGTGGTACTAAATACCCAGTCTTATTCCAAGGGACAGTCCAGTTGCAGAGGTGGGAGTATTCACCCGGCATCTCGTGGCCTTCGCATAGCCCTTGCCCTGTAACTGATTGTAAGGTGATCCGGTTAGGGCTCATCTGCTGCCATCTGCAATGGCTTGCCTCTATGTTCAGTGAAAGAGGCATTGAAGGCAATGCCATCATAACAGGGAGGTTTAATATTTAGGCATAGCCAGCAGTCAAAAGTGAGATTATTATGAGGGATACTTAGAACTTCATAGGTGACCTCGAGTAAACGCAAAGGGCCTAGCCCTTGTGGAGTCTCAGGTTTAGGTGTGGACCTGAGTAGCAGTGGTAAGGATATGGGCTTTAATGGAGGAGGTGCTAGCACCAGGTTTGGCCCTATTCCCAAAGGGGGGAAAACTCTGGGGGCTTCCCTAATTAGCTGCAGGGTGAAAAGTCCCCCTGCCCCTCCAGAGGTATATAGGTGGAGCCCATATCTTTCCTCGTTCTCAATCTTTTACTGCCTTGCCAGCCTGAGTGAAAGAAACTTTCAGGGGATTACAACCACCCTGCCTGGGACAGGTCCTGTAAGTGCGGCCCTCTCTCTGGATTGGTTTGGTGTCATTGCAGCTCACCTGGATAAGGTCATTTTTATAGGGAGCCGTCCAATAGATGTCTCCAGTACTCACACAATCCCATGAACTACAAAAGTAGTCTGAGGCCCGACCGTATTTAGTCCTCCAGTTCTTTTCATTTTGTTTATGCCCAGGTAGACATAGAAGTAGTTGTGTCTAAGTCCCCAACTAGACTGTCCTACCAGTAAAGCCAGCAAGTTGAAAGTCAACTCAGGGAACCAGGTTCCAAGGGGAGTAACTTTGCTCCATTGGCAGAGGGTATCCCCCGTGGAGATGTCACTCAGGATCCAGGTTAAATTCCAAGGCTGGTGGGGATTGTCATTTCCCTGTAAAATATTTAAGTTTCCTGGAAATGAGACTAGAAAGATCATAAGTGTTACAGCTTGACCTTTCACGTTTTTACAGGCTCGAAGTGTCTGTTGATTTGTAGCTTGAGTGGGTCTCGAGGATGGACGGTCACTTTCCGGGTCTCACCGGTCAGAGTTTCTGGGCCTTTATTTCATGCGGTCCCCATAGGCAGATGAGCATCTGTCAGCTTTACGTGGCAGTGATGTATCCACGTGGGGACGCCGTCTACCTTAACCGCAGTGGGAGTCACTAGGATGACTGTGTAAGGTCCTTTCCAGTTTGGCTCCAGAGACTCCTTCTGGTTTCTTTTGATGAGCACCAGGTCCCCAGGTTGAAGCTTGTGTGGTTTAGGAGGTGCCTTCCTGTACAGGTTCCGTAGATCCTGCCACAGCGCTTCTTGTACCTGGAATAGGGCTTGTAGGGAGGAAAGAAATTTTTGATCATCGAGCTCAGCTAGTAACTCGGCCTTCGGATTAGGCAACAGAGGTGGAGGCCGAGCATACATAATTTCATAAGGAGTTAGTCCTAATTTATAAGGAGAATTTCGTACTCTAAAAAGAGCAAAGGGGAGGAGAGACACCCAGTCACCACCAGTCTCATGGGTTAATTTAGTTAAGGTCTTCTTAAGAGTTCGATTCATTTCTTTCTACTTGCCCTGAACTCTGGGGACTATATATGCAATATAACCTCCAATCTGTCCCCAACATCTTTACCAGTTTCTGGGTTACCTGAGAGATGAAGGCAGGTCTGTTGTTCAAACCTATTGACACTAGGAGACCGTACTGGGGGATGATGTCTTCCAGGAACTTCTTGGCCACTACCGCTGCTGTCTCCCACTTAGTAGGGAATGCTTCAGTCCGTCCTGAAAAAGTATCTACCAGCACAAGCAGGTACTTATATCCATACATGCCTGGTTTAACCTCAGTAAAGTCTACTTCCCAGTAGATGCCTGGCCGGGTACCCCTCTCTCTGGTTCCTGTCTCGAGGTCCCCACTCTTGTTGTTGACCAGTCGACACGTTGGGCACTTGGATACCACTGCCTTTACTGTTAGGCTGAGGTTGAGAATTCCGAGGTGAGAATTTTTAAATAGTTCTTTAATCTTTCGTTCCCCAAGGTGTGTGCTTTGGTGGAGCCAATGAATGAGCTGTGTGGCTAGGTCAGAGGGGAGGACACGCTCTCCTCCGGGGCCTTGGTACCAATCTCCGTCTTGTAAGGCACAGTAGGGGCCAGCGACCTTAATTTGTCTTAAATCTTCAGCCAAATACTGGGGCACTTTAGGCAATAGTGGAGTTACCATCTTTTGGTTGGCAGCCAATAGAATGGCTGGTCGTTGAAGGGCCACTTCCTTTGCTGCCGTGTCTGCCCAGTTGTTGCCCCTAGGTATGGGGCCCTCCCCTTTCTGATGTGCTGGACAGTGGATTATAGCCAACCTTTTAGGCAGCCATATGGCTTGGAGTAAGTCTAAAATTTCCTGTTTTTTGTTTTTTATGGTCTTTCCCTCTGCTGTAAGCAGGCCTCTTTCCCGGTAGATGGCGCCATGCACATGGGCCGTAGCAAATGCATACCAGCTGTTGGTGTAGATGTTAAGTTTTTTATCTTTCCCTAACTGTAGGGCTTTGGTGAGGGCTACCAGTTCAGTCTTTTGGGCAGATATACCTGGCAGCAGAGCTTCTGCCCAGATGGTTGTCTTGTCCGTTGTGACTGCCGCCCCTGCATACCTGGTGCCGTCCTCAATGAAGCTGCTGCCATCTGTATACCAAGTGGCCTCTGCATCTGGCAAGGGCTCATCCCTTAAGTCTGGTCTGGTTCCCTGTAGGTGGCTAAGAATCTCTGAGCAGTTATGTCTAGGGCCCTCCAGGTCTGGATTAGGCAATAGAGTAGCCGGGTTTAAGGCACCGCTGGCTGTGAACTGGACCCGAGGGGGGTTCAGCAGCAAAGCTTGGTAATGTGTCAACCTGGCATTGGTCAGCCATTTATCAGGAGGGCATTTTAAGACTCCTTCTATGGCGTGGGGGGTGGTCACTTGGAGCGGCTATCCCAGAGTCAATTTGTCGGCATCCTTTACTAGCAACACTGTGGCTACAATTATGCAGAGGCATGGGTGCCACCCACATGCGACCGGGTCAGTCTTTTGGACAGGTATGCCACCGGCCGCTACCATAGCCCCAGTGTTTGGGTAAGGTCTCCTTTAGCCACCCCTTGCTTTTAATCCACAAACAGGTGGAACGGTTTGGTGATGTCTGGCAAGGCCAGGGCCGGGGCCTCCAGGAGGGCTCTTTTGACCTAGTGGAATGCCCTGTCCCTAGGCTCAGTTCAATCCAACGGGGCATTCCCTCCCCTCGTGGCTTCATAAAGTGGTCTTCCCATTTCAGCAAATCCTGGGATCCATAGCCTACAAAATCCTGCGGACCCCAGGAATTCTCTTTACCTCTGGGCGAGTGACAGGTCGGGGAATGTGTAAGATAGTTTCTTTTCTTGCCTGAGACAGCCATCTCCTTCCCCCTTTGAGTATGTACCCCAGATATGTCACCTTTTCCTGACAGAGCTGGGCCTTTTTAGTGAACACACGATATCCCAGGGTCCCCAGGGTCTTGAGTAATTCTCGGGTTGCAGCTTCACAAGCTCCAGCAGTTTCTGCAGCAATCAGGAGGTCATCCACATACTGTAACAGACTGATGTTAGGGTGGGCTCACCTATACTCACCCAGGTCCTCGTGGAGTGCCTCATCAAAGATGGTGGGGGAGTTTTAAAACCCTGGGGAAGACGTGTCCAGGTTAGCTGTCCATTGAATCTGTTTTTCAGGTCTGCCCACTCGAAGGCAAATATGGGTTGACTGGCAGGGGCAAGAAGTAGACGAAGAAAGCATCCTTTAAGTCCAATACAGTATAAACTGCTCGTTCCGGAGGCAAAGAGCTCAAGAGAGTGTATGGATTTGGCATGGTAGGGTGTATATCTTCCACTCTCTTGTTTACCTCCCTTAAACAGTAAGGGCAGTAACCTGAGTATTCGGCTTTTTAACTGGCAACAAGGGAGTATTCCACGTGGATTGGCAGAGGATCAGAATGCCCAGGTTTCTAAGGTGCCTAATATGTGGCACAATCCCTTGTTTGGCTTTTTCAGGCATGGGATATTGTCTTACCCGGGTGGGAGTGGCATTCATCTTAAGCTGGACAATTACAGGAGGCCGGTGCTTAGCCCACCCGGTTCCTCCCATTTCCACCCAAGCTTCCGGAATCTCCCGCATCCAGCGGGACAACAGCTCACTAGTGTCCCCTATTGTCATTTGGGGCTCTTTAAATAACCTGTACTCCTCTTCCAAGGCCAAGGTTAAGACATTTATGGCCTCACCAGCGTCATCCGTCACCGAGATTCAAGAGGTGTTGAACTGAAGTGAATTTACTGAGCAAATCTCTCCCCAGTAAGGGGTAGGGGCACTCAGGGATGACAATGAAGGTGTGGGTTACCCGGCCTTTTCCCAGGTCCACCGTTCTTCGGGTAGTCCATGAATATCGGCTCATCTCCATGGCTCCCTGCACCCACGATTGTTTTTGAGAGATTCAGCCTAGAGGTTGTTTCAAAATTGAGTGCTGAGCCTCAGTATCAACCAAAAAGCATATTAGATTCCCTTCCACTTTTAGGGTTACCCAAGGCTCAGGGAGCGGCTCCGAACCCCGTTCCCTTCAGTCATCCAATTCACCTAATTCCAAAATTTTTGTTCCATTACCCCAGCGCTTAGGGAACTCGTTTTTTCAGTGGCCCTTTTCCTTACAGTAGGCACGCTGGTCTTTCTGAAGCCTGCGAAGCCATCCTTTCTCCCCCTTAGCCATGTCCCTAAGTTCCCACCTTTTAGTTTCAGGGTCAGCTGATGCTGCCAGCAGTATCTTCACTAAACCCCGAGTTTGTCTTTCTTCCGGGGTTTCCTGGTTGTTGTAAACCATCTCAGCCACAGCCAAGAGCTCAGCCAGCCTCTTACCTTCAAATTCTTCCAGCTGCTGCAGCTTCCGGCATATATCAGGGGCTGAATGATTGACAAAGGCCAGACTTACAGCCAACCAATTCTCCAGAGCCTCTGGGTCCAGAGGAGCGTAGACTCGGTATGCCTCCATTAATCTCTCCAGGAAGGCCCCCGGAGACTCTTCTGGTCCCTGCTTTACCTGACTTACCTTAGACAAATTTGTGGGCCGCCTAGCAGCTGCTCAGAGCACCCCCGTTAGAGTCTGGCGGTAGACCTTTAGCCTCTCCCTACCTTTCTTGGTGTTAAAGTCCCACTCCGGCCGTATCAGGGGAAATCCTAAGTTGATGAGGTCCGGGTTGGCCGTGGGTCTCCCATTTGGGGCCGGAACCAATTTCTGGACCTTGGCCAGGATCCTCTCCCGTTCTTCTGTAGTAAAAAGGACTTGTAACAACCGGTGACAATCGTCCAGGGGGGCTGTTGGGTAAACAAGACAGAATCTAGCAAATCAATCAGTTTACCAGGGTTCTCAGAGAATTTGGGGTTTTGTAGCTTCCAGTTATAAAGATCACTAGTAGCAAAAGGCCAGTGGACTAGGTGTTGCCTCCCATCTACATCGGGTGGCCCTATAGCTCGTAGGGGAAGGGCCACCTCGTCCTGTTCCAGCAGCCTAGGCTCCCTCTGCCTGTGAGCTTGGGTACGGGGCGCGCTAGTTGCGTCACCTGCCACATCACTCAGAGCTTTTCCCTCCCTCCTGCCACTTCTGCTGGTGGGGAGGTCAAAAGACTCTTCCTCAGGCGACCCTATATCAAGTGTTGGCCACTCATTCCTGCAAAAGACAGTTTTCCTTTGTGGACTGATAGTACCAGGTCGTCTGCCTGCTTCTGGAAGTCCTTGAAATGGTTTAAAACAATGGTTAGAGGCATTGACTGCCTGGCCCATGGTAATCCACACACCAATTACAAAGACAACACAGACAACAAAAACAACAATGTACCAGTACAGAGCACGAAACAAAACCTGAAAATGGGACGGCGGCCTATCCCGTTTTCCATGGCTTCGTCAGGCAGGAGAGACCTGCTCTCTCCCGCCAGAGTTACTGAACAATCGAGATCTAGAAAATCCCTGATCTTCCTGAAACTAAAGTGAGGTCAAGACATCTCTTGCCTCACCCTGGTGCAGGAGCCACTAGCGCATCCGCCTGACTCCCAGGCTTCTGTTAAGCTCGCGCCACACAGACACCACAAAAGGACACAACAAAACACAGAGAGCGGTCACTTACCAGCTGGCCTGTCCAACGGTCAACGCAGTCGGGGTCTCTGAGGGCTAGATTCCGGCCAACGCACCAAATGTTGGGGTCCTCGGATCGTCCCCAAAGACCATGAGACACCTATGCAAAGGCAAGAGCATTTATTGATATTCCAGTATGTGGGGGCCAGCCACTCCGTAAAATGGCGACCCTAGGAGGAGCGTGCAGGCTCCTTTTAAGCACATTGAGGGGCGAATTCCAAGGCGGGGAAACAGGTTTCTCTAGCTCATTGGTGGGTTTGTATTTGGGGAGTACGGGTGCTCTATGGATTGGTCCCTGCACAGGGTCTTTTCTTACAGGGATTATACTGGCAGGGCTTTCTCGATTGGTCAAGCCGCTGGCCTTTACCATATAGGGATTTTTATGTGGACCATGTCCTTAATTGGTCTTGGCTGGTAAGGCGGCGAAACCCGGTCCCTTTCTCTCTTTCTCTTCCTGGTGCCCTGGAGCAGGAAGTGTTTGGGGCCGGCTCTTAGGCCCGGGACCTCTCACAATACATTCACAGAATGAAAAAGTACATTGTTGCTCAATGTAAGTTAAGGTAGAACTCATACAAATGAATAACCACTGATAAAATAGCAAATATGAATGGAAATGACAACAAACAGAGCTGCCTAAAAATTTTTAGTACATGGTAACAGTGTTTTTTAGAATTTGTTGATGCCTAAATCTCTTCTACGAAATCTTATTGAAAACCATTTTGAGAGATGTTAAATGTATTACAGATGTTCGATTTATATAAACTTCTCATGATTACTTTCCAAAGAGAAATTTGAAGCATTCAAGGAAAATAATGCATGAAAGAAGCATTTGACTTACAAAATCCAAAATGAAAATTTGATTTTAATTTTGGTTTTAATGTGTACATAAATCCTTTGACATCCTCCCTTCCAGAGGTGGATTTAAAAGTCCTCCTCTTGAGTGTGGGCTACCCTCACCCTCAATGATTCACTTCCTTTTTTTTTTTTCGTAATTTTTATTTATTTTTGAGAGACAGAGACAGAGCACAGGCAGGGGAGGAACAGGGAGAGAGGGAGACACAGAATCTGAAGCAGGCTCCAGGCTCTGAACTGTCAGCACACAGCCCAATGAGGGGCTCAAACTCTCATACTGGTGAGATCATGTCCTGAGTGGAAGTCAGATACTTAACAGACAGAGCCACCCAGGCACCCCTGAATGATCCACTTCTAACTGACAGGGAAGGCTGATGTAATGGTGTATGACCCTGGGTCCCATGACATAAAACACATGGCAGCTTCCATCTGGGTTTCTCTCTCTCTCTCTCTTTCTCTCTCTCTCTTTCTCTCTCTGATTACTTGCTTTGGGAGTAGAAGCTACCTGGTTGTCAGAAGCCACCTTATAGAAAAGTCCACAGGAACTAAGGCCTCTTGGGACCATCTGGGAAGGAAAGGAGGCCTCTTCCAACAGCATTGAGGGAGAATTTTTGCTGGGTCCAATTCCGGCGAATCTAGGGGTCCCTGAAGGACGGACGGTCAGGCAAAAGGAAATGAGAGAGCCACAAGAGAGATGTAGTCTAATGACCAGGCAGGCAGTTCCGGTAATTCTGGCATCTCCGCCCTGCTGGTCTCAGTGTCTTTATTTAAAAGTAGTGAGTTACATTACAGCAATGAGTGACATCCCATCAGTAAGCACAGTTTGAACAGTAATGTGTTTTTATCAGGAAAGTGGTGATTTCCCCAATCTTGCAAGCTGTTTTCAAGTTAATTAGCATATAAATTTAAGGCAAGGGGAGACAACAGGACATTACCTAGGCCCGCCTATGTTAATTATCTATAAACAGGCCAGGAGTCCTTCTGCCTATTCTTCCAACTACAGTGGGGGAGGTGCAACCCATCTGGCAAGGACAGAATTCCCAGTGCTTGTCCTTTGCTTGTGAATGAGTGAATTTACATAATGGGAGCCCAATGATTACACAAATCGCACCAATATCCAGCCAGCTCATAACTGCTATCAATCTATGCAAGCCATCCCCAAGATGTAACTTTAAGATTACTTCTGCCAGGCTACTCTTATTCATATGTAATCCATCAAAGCATCATGCTCCAGGTCCTTCCCTTTTATCTAAATGCCATGAAACAAAAGACCATTCTATTCCTTGGAGCCAAGGAGAGTAGCTCAAGAAATCCAAGCCGAAATATTATTTAGAAGGAGGTAAGACTAGGTGCCATTTTCACCAGCAGGAGCTTTGCTTCAACCACCTTTTCCACACAGGGAGGGGTCTCAACCTGTGAGCCCAAAATGGCTCCCAACAGTTTTTTCCTGTGAATCCCCCAGCCCCACTCAGCACATCAGATGGTGCAGTCCTGGCAGAACTAGACTGCAAACTGGAGAGAGGCCCTGAGCCAGCAGCACTCAGGTGAGCCTCTCCTGGATTCCTGACCCTAGGAAACTGTGGGAGACAATGAACACTGGTTGTTCTGAGCGGCTAAGTCTCAGGTAACTCGTGATTCAGCAGGACATAACTGTTCTGGGGTCCAAAGAACAGAAGGAACTACCCCACTTTACTTTCTATTAGCCCTAAATTAACCATGAGATGTTAAATATCATCAATTGGTTTTAAGATTTAAGAAGAATATCTATATTAAAGGGGACAGAATATATATTATTAAAATTCAGACAATCTATTTATTTCAACTTTGATCTCTGACTGTGATCCAATTAGTGAAACAGGAAGAACCAGACCGTCCCGGGCAGATTCCAAGATGGCTGCCCTAACCAACCTCAGGTTGTTCATATTTTCCCAGTTATTGGATCAAACACCAATCCAGGTGCTAGTGTGAACGGACTTTGCATATGCAGTAAAGGGTCATATTAGCTGAATTAAAACAAGAGGGCTATCATGGGTAATCCTGACCCAAACAGGTGAGCCCTTAATAGTGCGGGGTTCTTCCTGAGTGAAGGCCTGGCAGAGTGAGCAGCACTCAGTGTGTGGTAGGCGTTGACAATGGAAGGGGCCACTGGGCCAGCAGTGCTGGTGGCTGCAGGAGCTGAGAGCAGTATCCCACTGATATTGTGCAAGGAAGTGGGGACAGCAGTCCTCCAGCTCCAGGAAATGGAATTCTGCCAAGGACTCTGTGCAAGCTTGGAGGGGACACTGAGCTCTAGGTGCAAACACTGCCTGTGACACCCAGGAGAGAACCCTCAGCATCATGCTGGACTGCTGACCTGCAGAACTGGGACACATGGATGGGTGCTGTCTGAAGTCACTGTGGTTGTGGGACTTTGTTCTGAGGCAATAGAAAACCAGTGCACAGCCTCAGTGTCCATAGCTGTCTTGCCCCTGGGAAGAATTTTTGTATCCTCAGGCACACTAGTGGCATGAAATAAAATCTTTCCTCACTTTTACTTATGTATTTTTCATTTTGTGATTTTTATGTGATATAATTAAATTTAATAGTCATATTTCATTAATTCCTTCAACAACAATTAATTTAGTGCCTACTATGCACCAGGAATGACTTTATATGTTGGGGAGACAACTTTCACCACAATAGCCCAAAGCCCATGTGCTCATGGGCCCTACATTCTAGAGGTTCTCAAAAGTGAGGCAGAGCCACTGGAGCATTTTCAGTGATGAAATGACACCTTCTGACTCACTTTAGCAGGATCGCTGACCCTGTGGGAAGAAGAACCCCAGGCGACAGGTGATGGGGTGGCACCAGTGTCACAATCCAGGAGGGAGAGGGTGGTGTAGACCAAGAGAAGAGGGCCTGAGGGATGAGAGAGACAGAGAGAAGGGCTGCAGACACAGGGTGAGGAAAGGAGCAGAGGGAAAGAATTCTAAGCAGTGGAATTCAAACATTTAAATACACTGTTATGCAGATTTTAATAAATCTCTATCTACAGGGCTCAGCAAGATATTCTTCGCATCTAGTATTTACTACATTCCGTGGGACTGCCTGAAAACCAACTACCTCCTTACGTTAATCAGGGTGAAGGAAACGGTACCAATAATATCCCAATAAAATATTCCTTAGGTTTTCATTCACAAACACAGGCAGTGCACGAACACTGGTGAAGGGCATTTTCACTGCACTGAATATGTGCAGCTGTGAGGGGATTAATGGTTGCACACTCTGGTCAAAATATACTCTATTAATAATATGTTCTGTAATCTTGATGCTCTGGCATTTGTGGCCTTCATAACTGGGGAGATACTCTCTTTTCCTTGGCTGCCAATTCTTAGAGACAGCTAAGTGCTTGCCCAAGAGCGTCCGTTTCCTTTGCAAACTAAACAATCCAGATCCCACATTCTGAACCATGTCTCTGTCAGTGGATACACTCCAGGAGGCAACATTCCTGTGCACCAGTGACACAGGGCCAGGTACCAGACTTCTAGAGACAACTCCTATCACCCAGAGCCCACTGATAATGTTATTCAGACTAGTCAATTCTAAATTGTTTCCCCAGCCCCTCCTTCCCTTTCTCAAGGAAAACACAATTAAGGCTCTGAGTCATGCCTTCTTCCTCTCCTTCTGCCCTCTGGCCCTCCTACGGTGCTACCCCATTGTTATGCCCAGATTTCGGGGACCCCAAAAACCACCAGGGAGCTGAGTCCGATGCAAGAAGAAAGAGCCTTTATTCGAGCTAGCTTGAGTTCAATCTCCTACCTCACCGACACAGCAGTGGGTCGAGAGAGAGGGCCCGGTCCAAAAACACAATAGTTTTAAAGGGGTCTAGGGGCAGTGGGAGGGGTGATGGTCGTGACCCTAGCCAATTGGCTGAGGAAGGGTCAAGGGTTCTGTTCCATAGGTCACTGGGCGTGGTTCTTTTGGAACCTGGAAGTTGCAGGTTTTGAGCAGGCACTGGGGACTCAGGGTGGAGGACACGGAATACAATGGAGTCAGTCCCAGTTTGCCCTTAAGCAAAATGGAATCAGTCCCGATTTGCCCTTACACCATGTGGGCCTGTGTGGTATGCCATGCCCATCCTCTGGGAAAATGCAAGAAAAAAAAATCTTCCCTCAATGGCATCAGCCTCTCCAGCTGTCACTTAGTCACCTTGATAAATCAAGGCCCAGGCACAGATCAGATACAGTAACAAACTGTACTTCTATGTGCTGCTTTGTGTGGAGGACTGTCTGGGACTCACAGAGAGAGTACGGAATGAAGATCATTTTAAAATACAAAAATTCTAAGCCATGTTTGGGAGAGTGAAAATTATAGCTTTGGTTATTGCAAGGCTATGAAAACAAATGTATCTATGAAGGATAAAATCACTACTTTGACAGATTAGATTCTGGATCATTCAGTGGTGATCAGGATTATGCTTAATAAACAAAAAGGAAAGTGGCCTCTGGGAGAATCTCCAGCTGGTGTCCCAGGCACAGGTGCCCCAGGTTTAAAGAGGAAACCATTGTTTCTCCACCAGCTATCCCCAAACCAGCTCATTCTCTGACACCAAATTCCCTGGGAGTCAGTTCCCTTCTAAAACAGCCCAGGAGGTTATTTCCTTCCCTGTGCAGAAGCTTTTTATTTGGATGTAGTCCCAGTAGTCTATTTGTGATTTGGTTTCCCTTGCCTCAGGAGACACATCTAGAAAGAAGTTATTACTGCCCATTTAAAGATATTACTGTGTGTGTTCTCTTCTAGGATTTTTATGGTTTCAGGTCTCACATTTAGGTTTTAATCCATTTTGAATTTATTTTTGTGTATGGTGTGAGAAGTGGTCCAAATTTCTTTTGCATGTTGCTCTCCTGATGAGAGCACCTGGTGATGCATGGAATTGTTGAATCACTTTGTTGTGCACGGAAACTAATATAACACTGTATGTTATTGAACTGGAATTGAAATAAAAACAATGAATAAATAAGGAAATAGATAAGTCAGTCAGTCAGTCGATGAGTCTAGGGAGAGAGCTAAGGAGTTAGAGGCAGAGACTCTGGTTCAGGGCAGGGATTCCAGGAAGGGAAGAGAGGAGAAAGGGCTGAGCTCAGTCTGGTGTCTCTACTTGGTTTCTTCAGAAAGGCCCCGGCCCAGAACCCAGGGAAACAGTGTGACAGAGAGAGCTCCCTGCAAGAGGAGCGGGGTGGGGCACAGCCCCTAGTTCCCTGGAGGGCGTGGCTCTTAGGGTCCAAGGCACAAGGGCACAAAGGCAGGGAAGCCTGGTGTTGGGGAGTCCCTATCTCCCCTGGTTTCGCTTCTCCCCGTCACAGCCTGTGTCAGGTCCCCCTGCCTGGGAGTCATGCAGAGGCCGTGTTCACACTTCCATTGCCTGTCTTGTTTCCAGAGAAGACAATCCCCCTCCGGATCCAGGGGCCTTGAACCCTCTCCTGATCCTGTCAGGGCCCTGGCCATGACCCTGACCTGGGTCTGTGAGTGCAAGGTCAGAAGGAAAAGGACTTTTATGGGTAGGAGCAAGGGCAATGCCTGGCGGGGCCGCTGGACCAGTGGGGAAGGGGCTGTCCGCCGCCCCCCGCTCCCCGCCACCCCACGGGACCAGTTCTCGCCGGTTTCTCCCCGACCCCGCCCTGCTCTCCCGAACTCGGGTCCTCCTCCCCCTGCCCTCCCTGCCGCCTCCACCTGGGACCTGGCCCTGGCCTGTAAGGAGTGTCTAGCGGGGTCTCAGACCCTCTGCGACCACAGCTCCCACTCCCTGAGGTGTTTCCACACCGAGTTGCCCCGGCCAGGCCTCGGGGAGGCGCTGTATGTCCCGGTGGGCCAAGCAGAAGACTTGCAGTTCCTGTGATTCCACAGCGACGCTTGAGTCCGAGGAGCCGAGGGCGCTGTGGGCGGAGCACGAGGGACCACAGTTTGGGAAGAGCTGACTGAGATCGCCAAGGTGCACGCACAGACCTCCCGGCCGACCCTGCACACCGCCCTCCGCTACTACGACCCGGTGAGTGACCCGGGCCGGGACAGGTCACGAATCCCCGAATCCCCCTTGGACGGGTGGGGGTCTCCCCGAGTTCCCTGGTCTGAGATTCAACCCGAGGCCTGGAGACCATCCCGGCCCCCCACCCAGGATGAGCCCACGGGGATTCACTCGGATTTTATCTAATTTCTCAGGTTGACCAATCACTGCGGGTAGGTGTCCTGAGGAGTGAGGCTATGAGGGGCGGGCTGCAGGGCTGAGGGGTGGGGGGACGACTGCAGGTGGTCTAGCTAGCTATTGGGCGGGGCTGCCCGCGGGGGGCATAGTGATAGTGGGCGAAGGTGGCAGAGGAGCCAGGGTCACACACCTTCCAAGGGACTTCCTGTTGCAGCTTGGGGTCCGATGGGAGCCTCCTTGGCGGATGTGAACAGTTCGCACAGGAGGGCGCCGATTACAGAGCCTGAAGCAGAACCTGGCGCTGCTGGAGGCGGCTGGGCAGGAGGCTCAGATCATGGGCGCAAGTGGGAGGCGGCCTGAGCAGCGGAGCACTACCGGGTGTTACCTGCAGAGGGAGTGCGTGCGGTGGCTCTGCAGGTTCCTGGAGAAAGGGAGACTTTTGCAGGAAGCAGGTATGTGAGACCACCAGGCCTCCAGATCTCCCCTGGGGCTGGGGCTGTACCTCCTGCTGGCCCCAGCGTAAAGGGAGGAAGATGGAACTGACACGAGAATTCTTCCCTGCCTCCTCCTTGGATCCTGAGGGTGAGGAGTTTCCCTGACTTTTCGGATCCTGTACCAGAGAGAGACTCGCTCAGAGGACCCATCCTTCTCTCAGGACACTGAGGGGATCCAGTCTCTATGGAGGTGGAGAGGGATATCTCTGAAAGAATTTCGTAGCAGGTTTCTTTGCACCTGGGATTCACCTTGGGCACCACTGGGTGACTTCCTCCCTCAGGCCTTGCTCTCTGTCCCATGCCCGACTTCACTGGATGGCTGACTCCGGGTGTTTGGGGCCATTGGGCCTCCTCTACCCAGGTCAGGCCCAGAAGTCTCTGTTGTCCCACTCAGAGACCCGGATCCTCTTCCCCTAGGCTGTCGTACAGACCCTGCCTCCAGACCTTCCCAAGGGATAGGAAATTATCCCAGGTCCTGGAGCCCAGGCTGGGGTGCGAGACTTGCACTCCCTCTGCCCACCCCCATTGTCCCCTCCTTTCTCAGCACGGTCACATGAGTGCTGCTTCAGTGGCCCATGGGAGATAATGCAAAGTTCCTAAGGTTTCTGACCCTTCTCCTCAGATCCTCCACAGACAGATGTGACCCGCCATCCCATCTCTGACCGTGAGGGGACCCTGGGGTGCTGGGCTTTGGGCTTCTATTGGACAGAGATTACTGTGACCTGGTAGCGTGATGGGGAGGACCACACCCAGGACAGGGAGCTTGTGGACAGCAGGGGAGGGGACCTTCCATAAATGGGTGGCTGTGCCTTCTGGAGAGAAGCAGAGATACACGTGCCATATGCAGCATGAGGGGCTGCAGGAGCCTGTCACCCTGAGATGGGGTAAGAAGAGGGATGAAGGAAGGAGTGGATTCTAAGACAACAGAACACACATCTTCTGTAGACCTTCGGTGGGATCAGAACTGAGGCCTGGGGGTCAGAACTCTTACCTTACCTTTACCTCCCACAGCCCCCTCCTCACTCCAGCATCCCCATCATGGGAATCATTGCTGGTCTGGCTGTCCTTGGAGCTGTGGTCACTGGACCTGTGGCCTGAAGGAAGAAGAACTCCAGTAGGGAAAGGGGTGAGGTCTGAGTTTTCTTGCACGAGGTTGGGGGGAGACTGGTGATAGAAAGAGTGGGGGTTCAAACCATATGTAATTTTCCAAAGTCTTGCCTCAGTCTTGGGAGGCACCATCCGCATACATGTGCTTACCCAGCTGAACCCTGTTAATCTTTCCAAAATCACACCTGAAAAAGAAAATGTTCACCTTGATGCTTCTGGTGTGAGACCTGATTCCCAGCAGGACAGAGGGGAGGCCCTGCTGCACACAAACCTCCAGGAGGGATTGATCTAGTGTCCACATGTCCTTTTATCTAACATTATGTAATCTTGCCCTGGATCTGTAGTCAAAGTTCTGGAAATTTCTATGGAGTGTTGAATTTCGGGGGTCCCTTTAGGACATCATGGCCCACCATTCTCCCTGCCTCTGACATGATGTTTTCTTGTCACAGGGGAAAAAGATGGGGCTACACTCAGTCTGCAAGTAAGTATGGAGGGGGTGATCCCTGAGACCCTGGGTGGTGTAGACGGGATCCCATAAGGAGCTCACCCACCCCATAGCTCCTCCCTTAGTCTCATCTCCTGGGGACTCTGACCACATCCTGTTTGTTCTGTGGCTGTGACAGTGCCCAGAGCTCTAATGTGTCTCTCAGGCTTCTAAAGGTGAGACCTTCAGGGTGCCTGGGTGGCTCAGCCGGCTAAGCATCTGACTTCAGCTTGGGTCATGATCTCACAGTTCATGAGTTCAGCCCCGCGTCGGGCTCTGTGCTGACAGTTCAGAGCCTGGAGTCTGCTTCAGATTCTATGTCTCCCTCTCTCTTTCTTCCTCTCCCTTTCGTGCTCTGTCTCTCTGACTCAAAAATAAATAAAACACTTAAAAAGTAAAAAAAAAAAAAAAAAAGAAAATGTTGTCTGTACTCGCTGTTTGCAGTTCCTCTCTTCTTGTTCTTGCTTTTATTTTCTATTGTCTTTTGTGCATTTTGTCTATTCCTATTTTTTGAATGCTTTTATAGGAAAAGAGTGTTCAATTTGTCAAATGTTTTTCTACATCAATTGAAACGATCGTGTGTTTGCCCTTCATTCTGTTAATGTGCTGTATTACGTACATTGTCTCACATGTTGAACTATATTCACATCCCTAGAATACACCCAGTTTCTCGTGGTGATGCTACTGAATTCAGTTTGCTAGAATTTTGCTGAGGATACTTATGTGAATATTCATGAACGATAATGGTCGGTAGACTCCTTGTATTGTCTTTGTCTGGCTTCGCAGTCAGAACAGTGCTGGCCTCATAGAGTAAGATGGGAAGCGTTCTCACCTCTTCAGTTTTGTGAAAGAATTTGTGAAGGATTGGTGTTCTTTAAATGGTAGGATTCACAGTGAATCCATCAGATCTGGGACTTTCTTTGTCAGGAGGTATTTGATGACTGATTCAACATCCTACTAGTTATGTGTCTGTTCAGTTATCCGTTTCTTTGTGAGGCAGTGATGCTAGGTTTTTTGTTTCTAGGCACTTGTTCATTTCTTCTAGGAGATCCAATTTGATGGTACATAATTGTTCATAGCAACTCTTACAATCATCTCTTTCCATAGCAGGGGTAGTAAACCCCACTTACATTTCTGATTTTAGTAATTTTATTCTTGTCTCTTTGTCTTAGTCCAGCTAATGCTTGTCAACTCTATGTATCTTTCAAAGATCCAACTTTTGGTGTCATTGATTTTCTCAATCATTTTTCTATGCTTTAATTATCTCTGCTTTAATATTATTTCCTTTCTTCTAGTAATTTTGGATTTGTTTGTTCTGTGTCTACATCCTTAAGATTATAGTTTGGTTGGGGCCCCTGGGTGGCTCAGTTGGTTGAGCGGCCGACTTCGGCTCAGGTCATGATCTCACGGTCTGTGAGTTCGAGCCCCGCGTCGGGCTCTGTGCTGACGGCTCAGGGCCTGGAGCCTGCTTCGGATTCTGTGTCTCCCTCTCTCTCTGCCCTCCTCCTGCTCACGCCCTGTCTCTATGTCTCAAAAATAAATAAACATTAGAAAATTAAAAAAAAAAAAGAAAAAAAAAGATTATAGTTTGGTTGTAGATTTGAGATCTTTCTTCTTTTTAAACAATTTTATTATTAATTGAAGTATAATTAACTCAGAATGTTATATTAGCTCAAGTATGTGATTCAACAAATCTGTATCATCTCATCAACTTCACCTGTTTCACCCCACCCCACTCACCTCCCACTCACAACTACCAGTTGGTTTTCCAAAAAACCATCTGTTTTTTCGGGTGCTTGGGTAGTTCAGCTAGTTGTGCATCCAACTTTGGCTCAGCTCACCATCTCACATTTTGTGGGTTCAGGGTTTGCATCAGGCTCTGTGTGTACAGCTCAGAGTCTGCGGCCCGCTTTGGATTCTGTATTCCCTCTCTCTCTCTCTCTGTCCATCACCCACGCACGCTCTTTCTTTCTCTCCCTCAAAAATAAATAAACATTAAAAAAAAGTTGTAAAAAAGAGTCTGTTTTTATGTATGTCTCTTTTTTCCCTTTGTTTTTTTCTTGTATTCCACAAATGAATGAACTCATATGGTGTTTGTCTTTCTCTGACTTGTTTCACTTACCATTCTACCCTCAAGATCCTTCCCTTGTTGTTATAAATGGCAGGATTTTGTTTTTCTTGGCTGATTATATATATATAATCTTCTTTATCCTTTCATCTATGGATGGAAATGTGGGTTGCTTCCATATCGGGGTTATAATACAAAATGCTGCAATAAACATAGCAGTGCATATATCTTTTCAAGTTAGTGTTGGTGGATAAACTGGACCATATGGTAATTCTATTTTTAGTGTTTTGAGGAAT
The DNA here is from genome assembly GCA_030068075.1 of Paguma larvata. Lineage (NCBI taxonomy): Eukaryota > Metazoa > Chordata > Mammalia > Carnivora > Viverridae > Paguma > Paguma larvata. The sequence goes on from CM057829.1 coordinate 30,614,295, forward strand.
CTCTGTACCGTTCCACAGAGGTTGCACCAGTGTGCATTCCCAACAACACTGTATGAGGGTTCCTTTTTCTCCACATCCTCGCCAACACTTGTTACTTCTTGCGGTTTTTATTTTAGCCATTCTGAGGGGTATAAGGTGATATCTCATTGTGGTTTTGATTTGCATTTGCCTTTTGTGGAGTGATGTTGACCATCTTTTCATGTTGGCCATCTGTCTGTAATCTCTGGAAAATGTCTCTTAATGTTCCCTGTCCATTTTTTTAAAACTTTTTTTTAGAGAGAGAGTGCAAGCTAGGGAGGGCAGAGAGTGGGGGACAGAATATCTAATGCCATCTCTGCCATGACAGCAGTGAACCAGAGGTGGAGCTTGAACCATGATATCATGACCTGAGCCAAAGTCCGATGCTCAACCAACTGAGCCACCCAGGTTCCAGTCCCCTGCCCATTTTTAATTGGATTATTTGGTGTTTTGATACAGAGGTGTATACATTATTGGATGTTTTGGATCTTAACCTCTTACTGAATATATCATTTGCAAATATCTTCTCCCATAATAGGTGTCCTTTCTGTTTTATGGAAAGTTTTTCACTGTGCAAAAACTCTTTCTTTGATATAGTCCCAAATGTTTAATTTTCCGTTGTTTTCCTTGCCACGAGAGACATACCTAGAAATTTGTTCTACAGCTGATGTCAGAGAGATTACTGCCTATGTTTTCTTCTAGGAATATTTTGGTTTCAGGTCTCACATTTAAGTCTTCAGTGGGTTTTGAGTTTATTTTTGTGTGTGGTGTGAGAAAGTGCTCCAGTTTCATTCTCTTGTATGTGGCTGTTGCTTTTGCAGCACCATTTGTTGAAGAGACTGTCTTTGTCCCGTTGGATATTTTTTCCTCCTTTGTTGTAGATTAACTGATGGTGGAGGTGTCAGTTTATTTCTGAATTCTTTCTTCTTTTTAATGTAAGCATTGGCAACTATAAATTTCCCCCTTCGCACTGCATTCACTGCATCCCGTAAGTGTTGGTATGTTGTGTTTTCACTTTTGTTTGTCTCTAAATATTTCCTACTTTCCCTTGTGATATATTTGATAGTTTGTGTGATAACTTTCAAATCTATTGAGAATGAATTTGTAACCTGGTATATGGTCAAAACTGGAAAACATCCAGGTGTATTTGAGAGACCATATATTCTGTTGTTTGGGTTAGAGCGTTGTGTGTGTGGTGTTACATCTAGCGAGATCATTGTGTTGTTCACGTCCTGTGTCCTCTATCTCTGTCTTCTGTCTGGTTGTTTTGTCCATCTAGAAATCGGGGTATAGAAACCTCCAACTATTATTGTAGAACTGTGTATTTCCACCTTCAGTCTGTCAGGTTTGCCTCATATATTTTGAGTACATGTTATTAGGTGTCTAAATGTTTACAATTATTCTATCTTCTTGTATTGAAAGATGTATTAATATGTAATTTTCTTTGTCTTTTGTAACCTTTTTATTTAAAGTGTGTTTCGGGGTCCCAGTGTGACTCAGTTGGTTAAGTGTCCAACTCTTGATTTCAGCTCAGGTCATGACCTCATGGTTTGTGAGTTCGAGCCCCATATCAGGCTCTGCACTGACAGTATGGAGCTAACTTGAGGTTCTCTCTCCGTCTCTCTCTGACCCTCCCTTACTCACTCACATGCTCTTTCTCTCTCAAAATAAATAATAAAATTAAAATTTTTTTAAAAATAAAATGTGTTTCTATTCATATTTCATTCTCTATGGTGTGTACCCTGGAGTGGGATTGCTGGATCATGTGGTAGTTCTACTAAAAATTTTTTCACGAAGCTCCATAGTCTTTTCCATACCATCCGCATTGACCAAGGGTTCCCTTTCTCCATGCCTTCACCAACATTTGTTCTCTGGCCTCTTTTATAATAGCCTTCCTAACAGGTGTGAGATGACATCTCACTGGGGTTTAGATGGCTTTTCCTGATGACTAGTGATATGGAGCACCTTTTCATGTACCTGTTGACAATTTGTATGTCTTCTTTGAAAAAATGTCTCTTCAGGTCTGCTTTGTAAATTTTCTTATCTGGTTTTATCTTCATGATTTCTATGTGTTACTTATATATTTTAGATATTAAACTCATCAAATAATGGGTGGCAAATATTTTCTCGCATTCTGTAGGTTTCTTTAGATTTTATTGATGGGTTTCTTTGCTGTGGAGAAGCTTTTGAGTTGATGTAGTCCCACGTGTTTACTATAGCTTTTTTTGACCTGTGTTTTTGCTGTTATAGCCCCAAAATTATTGCTAATACTAACGATAAGGAACTTTTTCCCTATCTTTTTCCCTAGAAGTTTTAGGGTTTCACTTCTTACGTTTAAGTATTTAACCATTCAGGTTACTTTTTGTCAGTGATGTAACACAGTTACACTGAAACTTACAGTGTCAGTCATTGCATGTGGATCTCCAGTTTCCCATCACCATATACCAAAGAGACTATTCTTTGCCCATTGTATGTTGTCAGTACCTTTGACAAAGATGAGTTTACCATCTATGTGGGGTTTATTTATGGGTTCTGAGTTCTGTTCCATTGTTCTATATCCTGCTTTCATTCCAGTACCATACTGTTTCGATTGCTACAGCTTTGTAACGTGGTTTGGAATCAGGAAATGTGATGCCTCCAGAGTTATTGTTCGTTCTCAACATTATTTTGGCTATTCGGGGTCTTTGTTGCTTCTGCATGAATTTGGAGATTGTGTTTTCTGTCGCTTTGAAAAGCTCCGTTGGTGATTTTGTTTGGGTTTGCACTGAATCTGTAGATCATTTAACACTATGGATAGTTTAACAATATTAATTCTTCCAATCCAGGAACTTTGGATACCTTTTCATTATTTGTCTCTTCTTAAATCCTTTTCATCTAAGTCATATAGTTTTCATGTGCATGTATTTCAATGGTTAAATATATTCCTAAATGTTTTATTGTTTTTGATGCTACTATAAATGGTTTGCTTTCTGAATTCCTCTTTAGATATTTTGTTGTTGATGTATAGACAAAACTTATTTTTATATATTGATCTAGCATCCTGCAGCTTAATCGAATTGGTTATTAGTGCTAATGTTTTTTGTTGTTGTTGTTGGGAGACTTTAGGATTTTCTATATATAATATTATGTCATAGTCAAGATATGGAAACATCCTAAAGTGGAATATCAGTCAGCCATATAAAGGACTGAAATCTTGCTGCTTGGGTAAACATGGAGGGACTCTGAGGACATCATGCTAAGTAAAATAGACAGCAAAGATGCATACCACATGATCTCTTATGTGGAAGATAAAAACAGCAACAAAAACAACCAACAAACAACACTCTAAAAAGAGAAACAAAACATTGTGCTCATGAATACAGTGAACAGATCTGTGGTCGCCACAGGTGGGGGTGAGAGGGTGAGTGGAACTGGTGAAGGGGGTTGAGAGGCACGAATTTCCAGTTAAAAAAGGAGCCATGGGGATGTCATGTACAGCATGGTGACTATAGTTAACAATGCTGCATTGTATATCTGAAAGTTGCTAAGAGAGTAAATCCTGAAAGAAAAAAAAATTATGTCATCCGCAAACAGAGACAATTTCAGTTCTTACTTTCCAACTTGGATGTCTTTTATTTCTTTTCCTCACCTTCGTGCTCTGGCGAGGACTTCAGTACAATGTTGAATACAAGTGGTGAGAGTGAGCATCTCTGTCTTGTTCCTGATCTTCGAGCAAAGGCCTTGCTTTTCACCATCGAGGATGATGCTAGCTGTGGACTTGGCGTTATGGCTTTACTATGTTGAGGTACATTCCTTCCATATCCAATTCCTTGAGAGTTTTTATCATGAAATGATGTTCACCTTTGTAAAATGCTATCTCTGCATTTATTGAGATGATCGTGTGATTTTTATCCTTAACTCTGTTCATGTGGTTTGCGTTTATTGATTTGTGTGTATTGAACCATTACTGGATCCCAGGCATAAGCCCCACTTGATCATGGTATATGTTCCTTTTAAAAAGCTTTTGGGAGTGTCTGGGTGGCTCGGTCTGTTAAGCCTCCGACTTAGGCTCAGGTCATGATCTCATGATTGGTGGGTTCAAGCCTCATGGAGGGCTTGGTGCGGACAGCTCAGAGCCAGGAGTCTGCTTCAGATTCTATGTCTCTCTCTCTCTATGCCCCTCCACCACTTGTGCTCTGTTTGTCTCTATCTCACTCTCTCTCAAAAATGAATAAGCATTGAAAAATGTTTTCTTGGCGCGCCTGGGTGGCTAAATCGGTTGAGTGTCCGACTTCGGCTCAGGTCATGATATCACGGTCTGTGAGTTTGAGCCCCACGTCGGGCTCTGTGCTGACAGCTCAGAGCCTGGAGCCTGCTTCGGATTCTGTGTCTCCCCCACTCATGCTCTGTCTCTCTCTGCCCTTCCCCCACTCATGCTCTGTCTCTCTCTGTGTCAAAAATAAATAAACATTAAAAAAAATTTAAAAAACATAAAAAAAATGTTTTCTTAACTTTTGAATTCATTTTTCAAGCATTTTGTTGAGGTCTTTGGCATCGTTATTCATGGGTATATTGGCTATAATTTTCTTTTCTTTTAGTGTCCTCACCTGATTTTGCTACCAGGGTAATATTGGCTTCATTAAATGAGTTTGGAAGTATTTCTTCTTCATTAATATTTTAGAAGAGTTTGAGAAAGATTGGTATTACTTCTTCTGTATGTTTTATAGAATTCATCAGTAAAGGCACCTGGGGACTTTACCGTGTTGGGAGACTTTTTATTCTTGACTCAATCTGCTACTGGTAATTGGTCTGTCCATATTCTGGTTTTGTCCAGAGATTCAGTCTTGGTGACTTGTATATTTTTAAGAATGTATCCAATAACTCTAGGTAATCTAATTTGTTGCCACATACTGTCATAGCAAATCTTATGGCCTTTGTAAATTTGTGAAATCAGCTCTGTACTTTTTCTAAACTATATTTATTTAATTTGAGAGCGGGGGAAGGGCAGAGAGAGAGGAATAGACTAAATCCCAGTCAGGCTCAGTGCCCTCAGTGCAGAGCCAAAATGGGGCTCAATCTCACAAACCGAATCATGAGATCATGATCTGACCCAAAATCAGGAGTCGGACACTCGACCAACTGAGCCACCAAGGCGCCCCTCAGTTCTATACTTTTGTTTATAATTTTATTTATTTGGGTCACCTCCATTTTTCCTTAGTGTAGCTAACAATTTATGAGTTTTTTTATCTTAACAAAAACCAACTCTTCATTTCATTTACCTTTTTTCTAATGTGTTTTTCTTGCAATTTCATTTATTTCCATTCGGATATTTATTATTTTCATCCTTCAACTAATTTTCGGCTTAGTTTGTTCTTTTTTTCTCATTCCTTGAGGTGTAATGTTAGGTTGTTAATTTGTGATCTTTCTTTACCTAGGCATTTAAGACCACAAACTTCCCTCTTAAGGACTGATTCTGCTGCACCTTGTGAGATTTGATATGTTGTTTCATTTTTGTTTTCCTCAAGATTTTTTAAATTACATTTTCAATTCAGTCTCTGTCCCGTGGTTGTGCACAGGTGAGCAGGATGGCTGGAGTCCTCCTATTATCTCTCCCTGCAGGTAAAATCCCTCTGAGGGCTTCTTCCTTGGTGCTGAGCTGCCTCAGACTGAAGGATGGGGTGACACAGGTGAAATGCTTTTCCTGCTTTTCTGTGCTGCTGCCCGTGGTTTTTGTGCTCCATGGGGTTCTGCTCAGTTTCCTGGTGAAAGTCCAGAAGTCCAGAGCTTTCCCAGTGCCAGGTCACAAGTCGTGCTTATATGTTGTTTGTGTTGATGATTTTACAGAAGCAAGGGGTGTACCCTGCTTAAATAATTATTTATGTCATAGTTTTAACCTTTGATTTTTTTTCCTGAGAGACAAGTATTGGGAGCTACTAGTCTCCCTCTCCTGACTGCAGACTGAGCATCTGTACGACTGTTGCCTGAATGTCTTTGTCCGGGAGGTTTGCCATCTGTTCTTTCTCAGAGACAGTTCTACTGATTTTTTCCTTTCAATGGGTCATACTTTCCTCTTTCTTTGTATGCTTTGTGATTTTGGGGTTTTTTTAACTACACATTTGATCTTATGTGATAACTCTGGAAATTGACTCTCCACTTCCCCAGAGTTTGCCAAGTATTTTTGGTTGCTGTTTTTTTTGTGTTTTGGTCATTCTGTTGCATAGAGTGTCTCTGTACCAGAAATCACCTAAGGTGTAAACTTAAGAACCTCTCAGATCATTTATGGGCCTGGACCCTTCCCTGGGCACATGTAACTTTCTAAATGTCTCTGTATTTGCAGTTGCTTTTCAATGTCCTAGTCCTTATACCCTTCCCTTGCAAAATGGAAAAAGGGGGAAACGAAGCAGGGGAAATCCTTTAATTACCATGGAGGTTGCTTCAACTAGAGGAGAAAGGGCTTGTCATTTTGGGGGTGGGAATTGTGAACATGGTTGCCTACGTGTCTCCTGCATCCCCTTGACCAAAGGCAATGAGCAGCAAGCAGAACACTTATTCCTGATGTTTGGAGGGCACTGTCCTAATCACTCACCGTAGCTTCCATTTGCTGTGTTCAAGCTGCTGTAGGAACCACTCTGGGTGTCTCTAAGAGGCCTGAGAATCCGGAGATGGTAGCCTCATCTATGGTGCCAGGCTGAAAATGACTGAAATTATCTGCAATTCACCATCCAAGCCTTTCCCCTGGAAGTTCCAAGCCTTCAATACACTCCAGCTTTCCACAACAGTTCTCTCAGATTGCACCAGTGCACCTGTGGTCCAGGTGCAGACGTGGATTACTGAGGCCTCCTGCTCCATCATCTGCCCTGACACTGCTTCTCCAGTCAGTCAGTGTGACTTAGACTTTAGTGGATTTAGCGTATATCTCACTATGGGTTTTTATTACAACCTTCTGCAGATGTTATTCACACACCAATCACTGATTTACATGTACAACTCAATCGTTTTTATTATATTCACAGAGTTGTGCAACTATTGCTACAATCCCTTTCAGAACATTTTCATCACCCCAGGGAGTAATTTTGTACTCATTAGCAGTCACTCCTCCTATCTCAGGTCACCTTTCCTCCAGCCCTCAGCAACCACTAACGTACTGTCTGTCTCTACTGTCTGTCTGTCTCTGTCGATTTGCATACTGTGGACATTTCATGAAATTGTAATTGTGGTCCTTTGAGACTGGGTTTTTCCACACAGCAGGTTGTCAAGTACATTCATGCTGTCATTATAATAATTTGCATTTCCATCAGCAAAGAAGAGAAAGCACATTTCCATATTCATGTTGATTATTTAGATTCCTTCTTTGTAACCTTCCCCTTCCTCTACTTCCCCATGCTCACCTGCTCTGTGCCCTGGGACACCATCCTCTATCGACCACTTATGGAACGGACTCCTGTATCTCCAAATGCTCCCTTGCCTTCTGGCTTCCACTTGACTTTGGCCAATGGGAAGCATTAGGCCATTTCTTCAGTAAGTAGTCTGTCTTATGCTCACTGATTTGAGTGGTGTGTACGTATTCTGTGGTCAGTGCTTGGTTACCAACATATGTGGCAAAAAATTTCTCCTAATATGTGGTTCATCTTTTCACTTCTATAATGATGTCTTTGATGAACAGCAGGTATTATTTTTACCTAATAACATATAGGAATTTTTCTTTATTGCAAATGTCTTCTGTGTTCCTTTTAAAAAATTCTTTCTTAAATCATAGCCATAAAAAAATAAAATAAATCATAGTCATAAAGATACTTTTATGTAATCCTTCCTGAAATTTTCTAGATTTTAATCAATTTCTTTTGCATATGTATGGTACGAAGGAAAGGTTGAATCTATTTTCTCCTTCATGAATAGCATATAGTTGATTCACTTTTCATTAAAAACTCCATCCTTTTCCTCTTTCCTAAAGTCCTACCTCTATCGACAGTCAAGCACCCACGTGGGATTGTTTCTAAACTCCTTACTGTACACTCGCCTCTTTATCATCACATGACAATTTGTGCTGATTGTCCCAGCTTATTCGTATGTGTTTCATTAGACAAAGTAAGGCCATAAATTTTGTGTTCTGACGTCAAGAGTGTCTTTGCCACTTTTATGTCTGAGAAGGACTTTTTCAAGGTACACAAAAAATTTTGTCTTCAGTTAGGAATATGCATGTCAGGAGACTAAATATTTTGCTGCTCTGGACGTGTCCCTGAATGACCGTAAAGTATCATGAGTATTCATTTGGTGTTAAACAATTTTTAGCAAACAGGTCACTTTGTAAATACAGAATCTGTAAATGAAGAGGATTGAGTATAAATGTGTTTTTTGGCCAAATTAGTGATGTTTCTGATGGACGAGGGTTCAAGCACAAGGGAGGTGAGGGCTGCTGTGATGTTCCATGGCTGCCATGGTCAGATGTTCAATATATGGAAATGCCAGTAAGTAAGGCAAACAACAAATATAAAACCTGGAAGTGTTTAATATTCTTAAAAAAAACCCATCTACATTAGTCAGGAAAGGTTCTTAAAAGTGTTTATTTGCTCCTGTATCACTCCCTGAAGAGAAGCTTTCTCTCAGCTTACAGATTTTGTAACTTATTCACACTAAAACTGCTCCATATTTAGGGTAGATCTTAGGTTTAATGTTTCATCAGCAGGAATATTGGTCATGGTTGTTCCAGACCCTAGTTCTAATATTTAGCCCTTTATCATGGAGTACCTCAATTCTGCCTCCTAACATATCTGCCAAATTTGGTTACTGTTCTCTGTATCTTCTCAGAAGCCTATCTGCTCAGGAAAATCAGAAGCAGAGGAGAGAAAGGAAGAGTAAGTTATACTTAGAGGAAAAAAGGAATCATATAGCAGGGAATAAGACAGACCTAGCGGGATTCATGTAGAGGGTGTACTTCCTGAAATCTCCCACTCTGCCCATTGTCTCTCTCCCCTCCACACACACACACACACACACCCATTAATCCACATCCCCCTCCTCTCCATATACAGGCAGACATCTTTGTGAAGTCTGTGCAGCGTTGCATGGCCCTGGCCCAACTCCTGGTGGAACAGAACTTTCCAGCTATTGCCATCCACGTGGGATGTCCTTGGGAGGAAATGAGACCACTGAGAGAAGGGACTGTCAACATTTTTCTAATTTACTTTCTGATAAAGGCTTTCTTGGTGTCAGCTGTTTAAAGATCTTCAGTGACAAATTCTGTGGCCACCAACCTATGTGACTGAGGCATGGACATTGAATAGGTGAACACTGCCGCACGGTAAGTTACACAACCACACGGGTTCCCAGAGTCCCCTCCCACCCACTGATTTCCTATGTCATCATACCTTACATCCTCATTCTCCTTTTGGTGTCTTCCTACATTGAGATCTTCCAGTGCTACCCTCTGACTCCTTCCAGGAGGCCTGAGCAGGCCAGTCACCCCACAGCTTGGACATCATGTTTGTGTCAAATTAAAACAATGCCAAAATCCTCAGTTAGGTGGAGCATCACATTGAGGTCAGTACTAGTGAGCGGCCTGATGAGATGGACCTTTCCTCCTCCAGTGTGTTGATCTCATGAAACTGGCTCCTCCACCTCTTCAGAGTCTCCTTGTTCTTCAGTGTCTTTGTCTTGAACCATGTAGAGCAGGCAGTGGTGCCTGATGCCTAATGGGTGCCTGACAAGTTTTTGCCCCCGATCTTGACAGGGTGTTGGGATGTTTTGTTTATTTCTATGTGGTGTCCCTTTCCTCTCTCAACCCATTATTTCTCTTTTTGCACCCCAGTCTCTCCTTTGACCCCACACACCACACAAATACCTGCATGTATAGGGGTCTGTGTTTCTGCCATTCTCATATAGCCTTTCCATGCCTTACTGTAACTGTGCATCCTTTCTCTGCAGTTGCAGCCAGGGAGAGGACTTGCCCATCGTGTTGGAAGTTGACAGTCTGTCTCCCTTCATGAGATGACAGCAGCCATGGGGGTGAAGGAGGCACTGCTGCCACCTGTCACGGAACCTCCCAACTTCCACTCTATAGCTTCTGCCTTTAGTCTCACCTCCTCTCCTAAACCCCCATCTCCTGATTTATCAGAATTTTTTCAAACAACATTAAAATGAAACATGCACCCATCAGTGGTATCTGGAAGTGACTGACTTGGGGGTCAGGTTACTTTATTTTATTTTTTAAATGTTTATTTATTTTTGAGAGAGAGACTGAATATGAGTGGGGAAGGGACAGAATCCAAAGTAGGCTCCAGGCTCCAGTCTGCCAGCACAGAGCCCAACATGGGGCTCTAATGCACAAACTGCGAGGTTATGACCGGAGCCAAAGTCAGGCCCTTAACTGACAGAGCTACCCAGGTACCCAGGGTCCGGTATTTTAGAGTACGATCCAGCGTTGGTTTCTATAAGGGCTTGAGGCTCATGTATCGTGGTGGGGAGCCCAGGTCCAAGGGCAGTGAAGCTGGTTTTCTGTTCTTTAGTGTCTTTGTCTGCTTTGGAGATATTAGTAGCACTGGCAACGTAGACAAGTCAGGAAGTGTTCTTTCCTTTTCAATTCTGGAAGACTTTGAGGAGACTGGTGTGTATTCTTCCTGGAATGTTTAGTAGAATTCTCCAGTGAAGCCATCTGACCCAGGATGTGTCTGTGTGTTTTGATTCTGATTCAACCTTCTTACTAGTTATGGGTCTTATCAGGTTGACTGTTTCTACCTGATGAAGTCTTCATAGGTTGTCTGTTCATACGGATTTGACCATTTCACATAGGTCTTCCAGTGTTTCCATGTGCCCTTGTTATTTCAGTGTGGCTTTCCCCCACTCATTAATCATTAGCTTTAATTGTTAAACTATTTCCTTCACAAAATGTGTAGGATTTTTTTTTTAAATACGCAGTTAAGGAGCTCCTGTATGGCACAATCTGACTCTTGGTTACAGCTCATGTCACAATGTCAGTGTTCGTGGGTTTGAGTCCTGAGTTGGTCTCCACCACACAGAGTAGAGCCTGCCTGGGTTTTTTTTCTCTCTCTCTCTCTCTGCCCCTCCAACACTGATGCTCACTCTCCCTTTCTCTCTCAAAGTGAATAAACAAACTTAAAAAAATATACTCTAGAAAAAACTTATCCAAATGAAAGATAATTTTCAAAGAATGTAAAAACTACCAGAATATCCATGACCTGTTAAGATAATTGAGATTTCTACAGTTTATTCTTTGTAATTAATTTCTTTGAAAAAAATTTTAAATTTGAACATAATTGACACAAGATTACATTAGTTTCACCTTCTGTCTACACCATGCTGTGCTTACCACAGTGTGGCTGCCCTCTGTCACCACATAATGATGTTACAGTATCACTGATGATATTCCCCTTTGTGCTGTGCCTTTTATTCCCATGAACTCTTCCTTCCATAACTGGAGCCTGTGTCTCCCACTCCCCTCACCCTGGTGCCCATTCTCCCAACCCCCTTCCCTCTGGCAATCATCAATGAGTTCTCTGTATTTAACGATCTGATGCTGCTATTTGCTTGTCTATTCATTTGTTTTGTTTTTTAAATTCCACATAGATGGAAATCAGATGGTATATGCTGTCTCAGCAATTCACTAATTTACTTCGCTTAGCAGACATACTACTCTGTTGTCCATCCATGTTGTCACAAGTGAAAAGATCTCATCCTTTTTGTGGCTGCATAATAATATATCATATGTATTTGTATATGTGTGGATACACCACACATCTTCCTTATCTATTTGTCTGGGAGTGGGATAGGGACACAGGTTGTATCGGTGTGACTTTTGACAAGAACCTCACACTCTGAACATCATCAGGGATGAGGGTCCCTTGTCCAGGGCTAGGAGCTGAAAGAGACCCTAGGGAGGGCCTGGCTGAGGAGGAGAAGGCAGCTGGTTCTTCTCTCCTTAATCCTATGGTCGCTCGTGTGGTGGAAGGTCAGGGGACATCCCCACTGCTCTACTCTCAGGTGGATTCCGACTGAGAAGCCTGAGTGGGGTCTGGTCTGTAAGTCAGGTGAGATCCCTGAACAGAACCTGGGTGTCAGTGGGGACAGGGAAAAATTTCTGAGCAGCCCTGGACTCCACAGGGGTCAGGCTCAGGGGTGAGGCAGGATTGCAGGGGAGGAGCACTCAGGAGCCAGTGTGCCACGGCTGAGGTTTCTGTGTCCCTGTGCACCTCGTTCTCCAGCCCCTTGATGGTAATACAGGGAAAACCAAAAAGTAGAAGCACTTCCCTGGGCTCCTATTTCTATATGTTTCAAAACTCAGTTAAACAAAAATCATTTCTTATTTGGAAATAGCATCTCAATATCTATACAGTACTCTACAGTGTAGATGTGCGCCCGGGGTTATAAGGTCATCTACATTAAGATGACACTTCTCTAAAACTCCTGCCAGAGAGAATAAAAGGCATCTTTGTGGCAGAGGCACAACCTGATGCCCCAGAACTCTCTCTTGAAGGCATATGAGACCCAGCTGACACCAGGTGTGAGTGCATCCTGTGCCACAAGTGTCAAGAGTGAACCTACACACTTCATTTAACACCCATCCTACCGCAGGGATTGCACGAATACATTTGCAGGTATTTTCTTCTACAGGGCAGGGATCATGACAGAAAAGGTTGTCCTAGAATTGGCTCATTAATATCATTTAGGATAATATGGCCCTGAAGAGAGATAGCTACCAAGTAGTGGGAATGCCATGACAGGTATATTGCATGAAGAACCTCCAATAAGGAACCCTGGTTGTTCATCTTTCCCTCAGCTATTCAATCAAACACTAATGTACGTGCTGCTGGGCAGGAACCTTGCAGACATAAGTAAGATCTCAAATCAGTTGACCTTAATGCAGAGAGATTATCCTAGGTTAGACTACTTTAATCAAGTGAGTTTTTACAAGGTCTTGGTTCTTCCTGAGCAAAAGGATTCAGAGTGTGAGAAGGATTGTATGTGAAAGGGTTCTCTATTGTTGGTGCTGAAAGTGGAGGGGCACAATGGCCAACAACACTTGTGGGCACTAGGGACTATTCCAGCTGGCAAGGAAATGGGGACTTCAGCCTTATAACTGTAAGAAACAGAATTCTGCCACCAGCCCTGTATGAACTTGAAGGAAAAATCCATCTAAAAATAACAACACAGCTTTGTGAAATCATGAACTGAGAACCCATCTACATCATGCCTAGATTTCCAACTAAAAAACTGTAGGGAAATTAATGTGCGTTGGGGCCCCTGGATGGCTCAGTCGGTTAAGCGTCTGACTCTTGATTTCAGCTCAGGTCATGATCGCAACAGCTTGTGTGTTTGAGTACTTCCTTGGGTCCACACTGAGCACAGAGTCTGCTTGAGATTTTCTCTCCCCCTCTCTCTGCCCCTACCACTCACTCAAAATAAATAAACTTTAAAAAAATTAATGAGTGTCCTTTAGAACCACTCAGTTGTGGAAATTAGCTATGCAGTAATAGAAAATGAATGTACAGGCTCAGTATGTGTCAAATCAGTACATTGCACTTTTCCCACTGAAATGAAGGCGAACTACCATGCACACTAGTTGCATGAAACAAAACCTTTCCTGACTCTTTGGTGTATTCCATTTAGTGACTTTTATGTGATGCAATCAAGTTCTAACATTCATATTTCATTCATTCATTCAACAATTAATTTAGAGCCCACTATGCACCAGGAATGGCTTTCTAGGCTGGGGATACAACTTTCATTCACCAAAATAGCCCAAAGCCCCTGTGCTTGTGAGCCTTACATTTTAGAGGCTTCCCAAAAGTAAGATGGAGCCATTGGAGCATTTTCAGTGAAGAATGACATGACCTGACTCACAATGGCAGGATCACTTACTCCTGTGGGGAGAAGAGCCCTGGGTGGCAGGAGATAGGGGGGCACCAGGGCACAATCCAGGAGTGAGAGGATGGTGGAGAGTAAGGTGGAGGAGAGGGCCTGAGTGATGAGAGACAGAGAGAAGGGCTACAGCTGCAGGGTGAGGGAAAAGAGAGGTAAGGATTTCTAAGCAGTGGAATCGTCAGATTTAAATATGGTGTTATACAGATTTTAATAAATCTCTACAGATATTCTTATCATATACTATTTTCTATACTCTCAGGGCTGCCTGAAAACCCACTGCCTCCTTATGATAATCAGGGTAAAGAAAATAATACCAAGTGCCCCAGTAATATGCACATAACTTAGGTATTAATCCAAACACAGGAAACGGGCGAACACTGGTGACGGGCGTTTGACTGCACTTAACACTTGTCACTTGGAGGTGATTAAAGTTTGTCCACCCTTCCAGCAGAAATACACAGTAACAATGGTGCATCCATGGACTGAGGATATGTCCAGACTCACGCAGACCATCTCGGGACTAGGGAATGAAGATAATGTTGTAACACAGGAGTCACTGATACATTGTTTGGGAAAACTTAGGAGTATTGTGAATCTGACTGCTGTTCAGTATGGTCACTTTTCTGTCGGAAGGAGCCAAAATCACTTTTACAGATTAGATTCCTGATGTTCAGGGGGTTACCAACATGTGCTACCACTAGAGTTATCAACAAGAAGGAAAGCGGCCTCAATGGGAATCTCTAGCTTGTGTATTAGGCACAGCTTCACCAGGTGTAAAGAGGAAACCCGTGTCCCTCGGTCTCTGTTAGGAGGGCTAGCTCACTCTCTGTTATCAAATTTCGTGGGAGAAATTTTCCTCTGGAACAATCCAGAGGGAGAGAGGTAAGGCATGAGATGTAAGAGAGTCTGGATCAGGGAATATTCTGGAATAGACAATTGAGGGAAAGGGAGCTGAGCCCAGCCTGCAGGTCTCTCCATGGTGTCCTCAGACAGCCCCTGGGCCAGGACTCAGGAAGACATGATGACAAAGTCACCTGACCACCTTCATGAGGAGAGGGGTCAGGGCAAAGTCTCAGAACCCCCAGTAGGGCCTGGATCTCCAGGTCTCCTCAGGGGGCGGAGGGTGCCTGGCACACGGAATCCCAGTGCTGGAAGTCCTCATCTCCCTTAGTTTTACTTGTTCCCACAGTCTGGGTCAGATCCTCCTGCCTGGATACTGATGATGCGACCCCACTTCACACTCCCATTGGGTTTCTGGTTTCTTAAGAAGCCAATCAGGGGCACCCTTGTTCAGGTTTATAAAGCCTGTACAGCACCTGCCGGAACTCCTCTACTCCTCAGACCCTAAGGGTCTGGGTCTTGGGTCCCTCAAACCCTAGCCTACTGCTGTCAGGGGCCCTGGGCCTGACCCAGACCTGGGCAGGTGAGTGAGGGGTCGGGAGGAAAGGGCCCCTGTGGGGCAAGAGCGAAAGGACCACCGGGCGGGGACTCGGGACCCCGGGGGTGATGTGCCTGACCACCGCCCTCACATGGGGGAAGGTATCTGTACGTAGCCTCTGCCTCAGACTTCCACCTGCCCCGGCCTTGCCCCGGCATGAAATCCCCCAGTCCCTCCCCAGTCTGCCCTGCTCTCCCCAATTCTGGTCCTCCTCCCCCAGCCCTGCAGGCCGCCTCCGCCTGGGACCCAGGGCCGAGCAGGAAGGAAGGTCGCAAGGAATCTCAGCCCCTCCACGGCTGCAGGCTCCCATTCCCTGAGGTCTCTCCACCTGGCCTTGTCAAGGCCCGACAGCTGGGAGCCTGGGTCCGTCGCACCCAGGTCTGCTCCCCCAGAGAGGGTGCGGGCGTCTCAGTCCCCGTCTGTGCCTGTGTCCCACGGAGCTGAGGCTCTTACTCCTTCGTTGAACGTAAAACTTTAGATGCAGATTTGTTTTCTTCAGTGCTTGCCTTGTGGGATTGACGGGTTAATTAAAAAAGAAGACTCCCGAATATTGAGAGAGTAAATAAATAGAAGCATTGGGAAACTTCCAGAGTCTGCATGTTTGCTGTGCTTCCTCTGGGGTGGGGACAGGAGAGCCATGAGGAGACATCACGGACAGGACTGTGCCCAGTGGTGCTCAGTTCATTCTAGGCTTCGATATGGTCACTTCTCAGCTGCGTCATCAATGCTGCTCCTTTGTCCTTGTCCCTTCAATGGAACCCTGTCCCAACAGGCTCTGGATCACAGGGACTCAGATCTCTCCTGTCTCCAGGACCTTGTGCAGCAAGAGCTTCTGTGACCAGGACAACCTAGGCTTAGATTGGGTCAGCACTCGGTCCCCAAGTTTTGGTTGTTTAGATTTGTTTGTTTGTTTATATGTTTCTATGGAGACTTAGGACTGTTGTGTTCTTGTGTAGGAATCTGGTCCTATTTTCCTGTGGTGTCCCCCGGTCTAGGGCAATCTCAGGGGTTCCTGGGCCTCTCACTGTCCCCACAGGCCCAGTGAGCCCCTGCACACAGGAGTCTCTGCGGATTTGCAAGACAAATTTTCAGACTCCTCCATCCCTTCTTCTCCTTCTAGTGCTGTTCTGGATCATTATTTCCGTCTTTCCCGCAAGTTTTTTAAAAAGCAGATTGTGGAGTGAGAGACATCTGAAAGTTTCTCATCCTTATTAAATTTCAGTTACTTTCTGTCTTTTCTGCTCACCTGCTGCCCCCTGCTCTTAGCTCTAGATCTCCTAATCCAGGTCCAACCCTGATTCCGAGAGGGAGAAAGCAGTGTCTAATCTGAATTCACATTTGCCTGCAATATATGACTCTTGGGCCTAAGTACAGCTTTTGTGAATGGAGATCTGTCATTGTTCCCTGTGCTGTGCAGGAGGGATGGTGTGGGATGGAGGAGGTGGGGTGTAGTGGAGAGGCCAGCACTAGTGACAAAGTGGTGGCTGCCACGACCAGCTGTGACCTGAGTTTCATCTGGAAGAGACAGGTGCTCTATGTTGATCATTTATCCAACTGATAATTGAGTGTCAGATACAGGAACACGATTGTGGGTCTTGGACACTTCAGTGATGTACAAACAGAATTTTCCAGCCTCGTGGGGCATATGTTCTGGCAGTAAGGGACAGACCATGTGCAGGTAACTAAGGGAAGTGTGTGTGCTATAAATGGGAAGTCCTTTGAGGAAGAAGTCCCAGAGAGTTACGTGTGCTGGGTCCGGGAAGGTGGCTACTTTACTATCAGAGGGCGTCACTGGGCAGGTGACCTCTGAGAGACGGGAAGGACATGAGGAATTGATGAAGAACATGACTCAGGGAGTTCTGTCCAGGCAGGGGAACCTCCAGTGCACGTGCACTCGGGCAGGAGCGTGTCCTGTGTTCAAGGAAGGGTGAGAGGCCACTGTGGCTGGAGCAGAGAGCAGATGAGGTCAGATGTCAAGGCCTTAGGATATTAGAAGGGTTTTGAGTTTTCTTTGAGTGAGATGTGGAGTCACCAGATGGTTTAGGACAGATGATCCACCTGGTACTACCTCTCTTTAAAAGCATCTGTTTGCTACTGTGAAGAATCAAGAGGTGAAGGTCAAGTGACCAATAGGGAAACTGTAGAAGCTAGTGCATGTTCCAGGAGGGGTGTCAGCTGTACGTCTGGGATGTGAGGAGGGAAAATAATAGTAAGTGATAGTGTTCTGGACATATTTAAAGATGGACTTTGGGGGCGCCTGGGTGGCTCAGTCGGTTGAGGCTCAAGTCATGATCTCATGGACTGTGAGTTCGAGCCCCGCGTCAGGCTCTGTGCTGATGGCTCAGAGCCTGGAGCCTGCTTCGGATTCTGTGTCTCCCTTTCTCTGCCCTTCCCCTGCTCACGCTCTGTCTCTATGTCTCTCAAAAATAAATAAACCTTTAAAAATTAAAAAAAATAAAGACGGACTTTGTAGCATTTCCTAATGCATTAATTCTGAGGTGTGAGCGTGGCGGGAATCCGATATTTCAGACTACAGGTAGAAACAAGGAGTGCCTTCCGTGGAAACAGGAAAGACTCTGGAAGTACGACATTTTGGGAAACAGCATCTCAGGTCCCCAAATTAAGATTGTCAAATCTGAGATGTCTATTAGAAATGAAAGTGAAGTTGTCATCTGGATATAGAGTGCAGGGTAGGAGAAATATCTAGGTTGGAGAAATAAGTGGGAGGTGACACCATGTAAATGATGTTTAGAGCCTTCAGCATAGATGAGGTCACCAAGGAGGTGATGGCCATAGAACAGAAAGGAACAGGACCAAACCCTGGATTCCTCATCACTTAGGAAGCTGATGAGAGCACACCGAGAGCATACTGCACAGTTCTGGTTCTGCACCTAGAAGGCACACACACCAGGGAGATCCAACCTTCAGTGTGCACAGGAATTTCCTAGACCTAGGAAGATCTAGAGAGTGTGGGTAGAGAGTGAGAGTCTGGGTGTATAACAAGGTTGGTGCTGCTGCTGGTCTGCAGATCACACACTGAGCTCCAAACACATAAAGCAGGATTCCCACGTGGCTGTGCATCAGCTCCTCCTGTGGGGCTTATTAAGTAAGTGATTCCTACCCCCCTCCCAACCCAACACACATACACACTCTAAGACTGTGGGTCTGGGGAGATGCCTGAGTATTTTGTAACAAAGCCACAAGCAATCCTGGAGTTCTACCAGGACCAACGAGGTCATTGATGAGAGTCCTCATTGTGGGATGGAGCCTTGCATCCACATTTAAATGGGTTGTTTTTAGGCAGAAAAATGCAAGATATGCTGAGAGAAACACATTTCTCTTCCATGGGGCACATCAAGTGACAGATAAAGGAAGTGGTTATCAGCTCAACATAAAATCTCTGGGATACTAAGAGGTAGATCTTAAATGTTTGCAAAACACACACACACACACACGTTACTGTGACATGATGCAGGTGTTAGCTGACTCTATTCTGTTAATCACTTTGCAGTATACAAATGTATCCAATCAAAAGGATGTGCTCTTAAGCTTATAAATGTTATATATCAATTTTATCTCCATGAGAATGGAAAAAAGTACCGTATCTTTGCTCTCTAAAAGTTTTCCTTCATAGATTCTCACTCTTCTTTTAAACACAGAGTCTAAGTTGTTTTAGTTGAAATGATATATATTTATAGGGAAATATATACAGTGTGTGTATATATATATAGTCAAGGAGATACATGAATATAAATTTTAATATGTAATATAAAATATTCATTAATGTAATAGATTCTAAAATGACTTTTAAGGTGACTAAATGAAGTGTAAAAGAATTTATATTTGTACATTATGAGTACATACATTTATAGGGAAATATATATCATGCCTATATATAGTTAGAGTATTACACAGCATTTATTTCAGTGATTCACACAGAAAAGTCCTGAGGCCCCAAAGCCAGGAATCCACAGTCCCACCCTAGGTCAAGGTCCAAATAGAAACCACTGTCCATGGTGCTGATCTCAGATGCCCCTGTTCACATTACTGGACCCTGAGGCAAGGACTGCTGTCACTGCTGCTCCCGGCAAGTGGAGAGAGGACATGACTGCCACTCACATCACCTGTGCCAAATGCATCAGCACTGTCCCAGCTTCCCTGTCATGATATCCTGAGTGAGAGTCTCCATGTGGTCACCTGACTGGTGGAGTCTCAGGCCGTATCCAGCTGCAACAACGTTGGCATCAATTTTGATCTGTGGATTCCCGGGGAGTGATCACCAATACCCTTGGACTAGATACCCTTGTACTAGAAACATCTATACTAGGCTCTGCATTCCTGGCCAAATCTTGTGAGAGGCCATGCATTCAGGTGGTTCCCAAAGTCACCCCTGTTGTAGACAGACTCTAAGATAACTCTGAAGTGCCCATTCTTTTGTATTCATGCCCTTATGTGACAGGCACTGTGGGGAAAGAAGCTGGACATAGTGACTTGTTGGTAACAAATGAAATAGTGTAAAGTCTTGTAATGTGTATCTGGGATCACCAGGAAACAAGATATGAGCGACCTGGAGTCAATTATCTCAAGGCGGGCCATCCAAGCAAGGATAGAGAAGTAGGGATTTCTGATGCAACCCAAAGACAAATGACCCTGAATTCCTTTTCCACCTGAGGGGTTTCTTCTCCATATCTCAACCTTTACAGCCATACCATCACACAGCATGAAGAGCAAAAGAGTCACCAGCAGTGATTGTCATCATGGCTAGAATGGACTGGCACACTCTGTAAACAGAACAGGAAGAGAAGGGAAGAAACAAGGCTTCCAAAGGTAACACTTGGGGAGCCAAACACGCCCCAGGGAAGCCCCATGGCTACAAAATAAGGAGGAGAACAGTTTCCAGTCTCCCAGTGCTGCCCCTGGGACCAGCTGTCCCTACTGCCAACCCAGTCCACATCCCAGGGAGCCTCCAGTGGTGCACCCTGCATATATCTCTCTGGTCATCTCCAGAAGAGACCACCATGGCCACCAACTCCTGAATGTCCTCCTCCTTCTGTGTGTATTTTCACTGCGTGGAGCAGAAACCCAGCACCCAGTGGGATGATCAGGGACGCAGCTTGTATGCGTCCCCCATGAGTGACGCAAGCCATTCAGGGCTGCCAGGGTAACTCTGCCCCACATGGCTGTCCAGGCATGCAGCTTCCTGTGACCTGGGACGTTGCCCTTACAGCATGAGCCAGGGTACCTAAGACCATGTCCATGGTCCATGAGCAGTGCAGGGAGAGCAGAAAAAGAGAAAGTATCCCTCCACTAAGGGCAACATTTACTACCTCATTCTGCTTCCCCATAACGGCCAGAATGTAGTCAACACAGACAAACAAAGCCTCATGGGAGACTGGCGAATGAATCTGTTGTTAATCTGAGTGACCCTGTGCTCCCATGAAACTCTATCATGATGGAATAAGGATGATTTTTGCTCTACTTAAATGTTTAAAAATGGATAGGATGGAGGGGGAAATTTACTGTTCACTCTGTACTCCTTTATGTTATATAAAATTTTTAAATCTTGTGCATGTCTCAGTCAGTTGACATAAATTTTGAATTATCAGAGAAAGCCCACCTCCATTAGCAGACACAAATTAGGCAGTAGTAGAGGTCCAGCTCTCTGCTAGGCCACAGTGACAGAAATAAAAAGGAATTCACAGTGAGGTGAATAATCTGGTAAATACGACTAGTATAATGAGTTCTGGGGAAACAGCCTCCAGACAGAAGCTTATCGAGTGCCGACTGTGGGCCAGGTGTTATCCCACATGCTAGAGACATAAAGAAGATGCAGGTACATACCTTTGTGACCTATGTGTCTCCTGCTGATGACCTTCTGTGCCAATCCCTGACTCTCCACGAACCCTAATACTGTGTCTTATCCTTGCGTGGGAAGAAGCTGAGACTTGGAAAGAGAACCTTTGTCCATTTGGTCCAAAAATTAGTGAAAAGATTTAGAGAATACTAACTTTCTTATGTAACTGACTCATCAGTACAAAAGAAAATCACTAAGAAATAAAATGGATGAAAGGAAAGAAACCAACAAAGTAGAATCACAAAAAGTGAATTGGTAGGATCCTGTACGTGGCAAACTAGAAGAAATAGTGGGAGACCAGGATTTGCCTTGAGAGCATGACATAGGAGAGAAAATAAAATAGGATTAATGATAGTGCTAGAGGTAAACCTAGAGGTTTAGCAGGTCTGACACATCAAGGGGGAAATGTTCAGAGAGGATGACCTCTTATGCCCCACAAAGTTGAGACAGACCTTTCCAAACGATAGCATGACTCTTGAATCTAGGACCCTGCTTAGCTAACACAGCTCAGCTGTGCAGATCATCTTGTCCAACACAGCACTCAGAGTTACAATCATCTTGTTCAGTGACTGTACACCCTTTGTATGAACCAACCCAGTGCAGAGACCTTGCTACCCTCCATTCCTGCCATCTGTCAAATGGAACACCCTCATGTACACAGATTCTACAAAAGTTCAATGGTTTCCACCTCTTGGTCCACTGGTCTTATGGAATCCTCTCCCAATGAGTGTGGGTGGGACCTGGAAAATCTAACCAGTAACATGTGGTAGTGGTGACGTTGGACCATATAACATGACTTCCATCTTGCCAGCTTTCTACTCTCTTCTCAAATCACAAGCTTTTCTGGGGCAAGCCACTGCTTTAGAAAGACCAGAAACTGCGTTCAGCCTTGCATCTACATCCAGCAAGACACTGAGGCCACCAGCCCACCAACCAACAAGAGAACTACTCTGTCCTCCTCCTAAGGCAGGCCTTCCATTTCTTGAAGACAGACATCCTGCTTTCTCTTTACAACGTGAATGTCAAGTTTTTTGCTCTTCCTCCTTCTGGTAGGCCACAGGACAAAGCAAAGGCAGGATGGAAGTACCTTGAGGAGAGGTGAGACTAGTCTCACCCCTGCTGTCAGGGACAGCAGTGATTTGAGTGACATGAGTGTTCATCCTAGTGTCTCTCAGGACCGCAGAGAGCTGTGCCATTGAGCTGTGAATAAAACAGTGATGAAGAAACTCTGCCTTTCCCCCACGACTGGTCTTCCCCCTCCGCATTGTGGACAGCCAACCTCACAGCCCAGATGCACGCACCTTTGACACACTACAGCCCAGTTGTGGCCCTCTCTCTCATCACCTCCAGGAAACACACTCCATCAGGCAATGTGGAACCAACTCTCCAGTCACTTCAAACCCCATGGACTCACCCCTTAGCCACAGTGAGAAATGCATACTCAGTGACTCAGTTGTGGAGGAGGAGAAGCTGTTAGAGCTACAGAATGAGGTGACTGTTAATGCAGCAGGTGCACAGTGTCCAGGAATGAAAAACAAATCAAATGAAATGAAACGAAACAAAACAAAAGTGGTAGACACTTGTGCTCCAGAGCCTGACTTTTTATTAGAATCACGACTCAGTCAATTGAGTCACTTAACTTTTGAGTGACCTTGATTTCCCTGCCTGTAGATTGGAATTATAGCTTTCCCTATGAGCATCTTAAGAGGTTTAAATGATTCAACTCATGCAAATCCTTTAAAATAGAACTCTGGAGAAGAAGTGAAGTCCATGAATATAGTTCTGTTTTCTTCTTCCTACATGACAAGTTCCAGGTCTCCTCATCACTCACCACCCGAGCCCCTCTCACTTCCTGCAGATTTAGAGCTGTTCTGTCACTTATAATCTATGAGATGGGGGTGGGGCAATCATGAAATGGCCATGGTGGAGGTAATGATGAGGAATCCTCAGAGCAATGTGTGCTCTCTCTCTCTCACTCACACACACAAACACACACACGTAAACATGCAAACACCCATACATGCATGCATATGCTCAATTATACATCTATAGAAACCTTCACACACAAGTACCCATAAACATTTCCATGGGATGGAACGCACCCAAAGAGACACACACACACATAACACACTCCCTTCACATTTGCCATTTCACCTGGGTTCTGGCTCACTGCCTCTTCATCTTTTTAAAATTTTAGTTTCTTGACATGCACTGTCCACCTGGTATTGGGACTCTGGGGGTCCAGCAGGTCCCCAGCCTTCTTCTAGCTGTTCTCCCACCCTGGTGCTGCCCCCAGACTTTGCTACACAGAAAGATGTCTCCACATTACCTTCAGAATAAATAGGAGCAGGAGTTTCAAATGAACCCTGGGGTTAGGGAGTTCTAGATCAGAATGAGGAAACCTAGATCCCTTCTCCACCTGAGTTCTTGTTGTTCTAGAGCACACCTCCAGCAACTCTACTTCCAACAATCTAAACTGTTGCTCAAACAACCCCAATATGAGATCCCCAAGGAGAAGAACTTGGCCAGCAGATGCCCTCTTGATGAGCATGGTGACTGGGAAAATGGATCTGAAGAGGAAAGGAAACGTTAGCAGTCTCTGTGCCCGGACACTGCTGAAAGTCTCTAGAAGGGCTCCTGTTTCCCTGATATGTGGCTCCACTCCTCATCCCCTTCCTTACCTATCTAATGGTGATGAGCTCACGTAGCTCCTCATGCTGCATATAGCCTGTGTATCTGTCCTCTTCTCAGAAGGCAGCACAATGGCCACCCACTTCTGGATGGTTCCATCCCCTTCTGCCTGGTCTCCACAAGCTCCTTGTCCTGGGTCTGGTGCTCCCCAGCACACTGCCAGGTCAGGGTGTTATGTACAGGGAAGAAGCCCAGATCACACCACCTCTCAGGGTGACCTGACAGTCTGAGAGGGGGTGGTGGGTCACATGGGTTCTGGTAGGATCTGTGGAAGACAAAACAGGGAAGGCTAAGGCAAGCCTACTTAAAGCATCTACTACAAAGCATGATGCCATAGCATCTGAAGGTTTGACTGCCTGCCAGGGTGAGGCAGGGAGTGTCTCTTATCAGGAGGTAGAGGGAATCAGCTCTACCCAGGCCAGGTCCCCAGACAAGAGGGTAGGAACCAATTCGGACATTTTCTCCAAGGTAAGAGCCTTTTCAAAGACTCTCCGCCCTCTAATCGAGCATATAACTCAATATTTCTAGATAAATATTTATAAGCACTCACAGTTACTGTATCTTTAGTGGGAAATAGACACAAAAGTGAAAAGCCTCCATGAACCTCAGAACCACTCCTGTGCTCTCCTGTGACTATTTTACCCAGTGTGGGACTAAGAACACTGTGTGACATGACACACTGCCCAGGGGACTCAGGATGGGGAGCTGTCCTCAGCATAGGGGCCCCACCCATCCCATAGTAGGTGTCCTCCATCCCTCTGTGTGATTAGCTCTTGGGCGCCCTCCACCGCTCTGGACAGAGGTGTACCCCAAGCTGGGGATGGAGAAAAGCTGCATGGTGGGGCTGAGGGAAGTCCTTCCCAGTGTGGTTGAAGTTCTTGCCCCCAAACTGCAAGCATGTCTGCAGCCCCAGGAAGCACTCTTCTCACATACACCTTGTCTCTCTGTGAAGTGCCTACTGGCCTCCCGTCTCTGCCAGTGTAGTGGGCAATGATGAAATGACCAATGATGGCAGAGGTCAATGTCCAAACTCAGGTAGTTGTCATTGTCTTAGCCATCCTGCCACCGCTCATGGTCCTGTTGTCCTCCCGGAGCCCCCAGCCATGGGGAACTGCAGGGTCTGGGACCTGCCCACCACCTCCCCGGGACAGGCAATGTCAGTCAGGGCAGAGCATGCCGCAGAGCCCCTCCAGCATTTGTCCCTGCACCGTGCCTCCAGGCTTCTCTGTAGGAAACATTCACACTGTGGACTATGATACTGTGATGCAAATAGAAGGATGTATGTTGGTCTTCCTCCTCAGTTCCTGCACACGGCTCTTGAAACGTTAGTCCTTTCCTAAGTGATGAGGGTCGTAGGAGCATCTCTTTTCAGATTTTGTTCCCACTTCCTGAAAAAGCTTTAGAAAAGGTCCTGGTGCAATACTTAAATACTCTGCCAAACTTCACTGCACATTGTCTCTCTCCTCCTGTGCTGTGAGCCCTTAGAAGGCAGGACTCTCGGTGCCTGTAACAGAACCATCTATCAAACTGTTGAATTCATGCTCCTGTATGGATCTAGTGGTAAAATCTAAGCAGCCTCCCTCTTCAGCTTTAATTCGGCCTCTCACGGAATCATGCCTTGATTAGACATGCAAAGCTCTTCACTATCTGTTTCATACGCTAAGTTCTAATGACTTAGCTAGAAATTACTAAACTACAGCCTATGCCCTGAAATCACTCTGTCCACTTCCACCCCACACCTGGCCGACCCTAACCTCTGACTGCTTGAAACCCCACCCCTCTCTCATCAACCCAAATCATACACACATATCAGGGACTACACAAAGTTCCACCTCATTCATGAAACTTTCCTTTCCCACCGGGGTGTCTGGCCTATCAACTCTGTAACCATTTCTCTGCTTTTCATTTGACATCTAAGGAGTACCTGTCTTCAGTATATCTCAGTATGCCTCACAAGCTCAAAAATGTAATGAGTATTGGGTATGGCTGCTTCTCCACCTTAATTGAAAGCTTTATGAGGATGGACACAAGGTCATACTTTCTGGTTCCCATCCTACAGTGACCTAACATTGTGTCCATGGCCCATTGAGTCAGCTTAGTTGATTAGCTAATTAATTCTTCCTCATGTGGCACACTCTCCCCTCCTCCCTGCCACAACCTCTGGTCTTGCCTCCCTCTGGTCTCTGCTGAGATGTTACTTCCTCAGGGACGGTGTGCCTGCCTCCCCCCGACCCCTGCTCCTCCCCAGGGAAGGTGAGTAGCTCCTGCTCATGTGCAGCCATGACCAGTGAGCATCACATGATTGCATGTTCACCACCTGCCTGTGTGCAATCCATGAAGATGGTGGCTTTTCTTTTTTGTAGGTCCCTAAGGCACTAAGCCCATCTAAGTACTGTGTTAGGGTGCTCAGAGAAACAGAAACAATAAGATACACACATAGAGAGAGAGGTGGGTGTATTTTAAGGAACTGGCTCATGGGACTGGGAAGTCCAAAATGTGAAGGGTAGGTGGGCTGGGAGTGTGAGCAAAGCTGATGCTGCAGACGTGATCTGAAGGCAGTTTGGACAATGATCTGGGTTGTGTTTCTTCCCTCTGAGATTAGGAGAGTCTTCACTTTATCGTTATCCTCATGTTGCACAACTTCTGAAACCATGTCTTTTTACTTTTCTTTTGTTTTTAGTGTCAATCTGCCACAACTGTTGTGGAAATAATAGATACAGATTACAGATTCAAGAACATAAATAGAATACTAAGAATAAACAGTAAGAATGAAATGACAAAACTTCAATGCCTTTTAACATTGCTTTGAAATGTGCAAATCATGAATCTTCCGGGTCTGAGAGGAAACAGGGAGCCACAACACTAGCAATGAATCACAACCTGCCTTGCGACAGAGCATCTAATCTTGTACACACGTTATAACGAGGGGGAATGGCTTCCGGACTGTGTAAGATCTAGTTCAAAGGAAACACTATATGGCATTTCTAAAATAAAAAAAAATCCCTGCTATTTTGTCAAAACTCACTGGTGTCTTAGTCTTGCTAACCATGTAAATATTATGTGCAAATCATGCTCCAAAGCCTGTGAATGTCAATGTGCTAAGTGCTTTCTGTCAGTGCTCAGAATGCGATGAACAATTAGCAACAATCAAGAAGAAAAGTGTGAATGACATTATAAATGACCTCGCACAGTAAATCATTGGACTGGTAAAACTTCGTATAATAATCCTTACAGCGTTGATAAGAGCAACGAACATTGAGAAAGTGCCATCAGAAGTCACACCACTACTGTGCAATGAAGCAGAGCATTTTACATGATAAATGAAGGCTGTGACCAGACTGTGAGCAGCACATGTCACTGCGGTCCCTGTCACTGTGCTGCTGGCTGCTAACCGCATGTCTAACAGAAAAATACAGTATTTAGACAACGTATAAATCTTGGCAATAAATCACTCTCAGTGTAGTTTTAACTATGTTACCAGAATGTGTTTTAATCACTTACTTCAATACTCAATTGAAGACTTGTAAGAAGGAGAGTTTTGTTGATCTGAGAATCCAGTGCATCAAATGTAGTCGTTAGTGCTCAAACAAGATGTGACAGTTACATGTATCCACGTGGTGCCAGTGTGGCCACAAAGTTCAGGGTCTCACACGAAGTTTTAGAGAAATTTCCGGATATTCTAATTTGGTACTGCATAAGTCACTGTATTCAGTGATTTCAGGATGATACAGTGAAATGTTAATTTAAATAAATCACTTTAAATATTTACTTCAGTACACTTTTTATTCACATGTATTATCATACAGTAAATGAACATCTGATTTGATTGCCAGAGGGGAGGGAATGGGGTGGGAAAGTGGGTGAGGGGGAGCGGAAACACAGGCTCTGATTAGGGAATGAAGAAGTGACAGGAATACAAGGCACAGCATGAGGAACAGGGTCAGCGATACTGTAACAGGTTGTGTAGGGGCAGCTATATCTGTGGTGAATAGAGCACAGTATATGAACTTGCCATACATTACCTTGCACACCTGGAACTAATGTAATGTTATGTGTCCACTATACTCAGATTTAAACAACTATATAATAGGTGCCTGGGTAGCTCAGTCTGGTTAAATGTCCAGTTTCGGCTCAGGTCATGATCTCATGTTTCACAAGTTTAAGCCTCACATACGGCCCTGAGCTGACAGCCAGGAGCCTGCTTGGGACTCTCACCCTCTCTCTGCTCTTCCCTAACATGTGCTTTCTCTTTTTCAAAAGAAATAAAGACTCTGGAAAGAAAGTTTTTAAAATTACTCTATTACAATTTCAGTAGTTTTTGTGACACTTTAAATTAAGTGAATATACATAGCAAATTCTAATCTTGCATAA
Organism: Paguma larvata; assembly: GCA_030068075.1. Classification (NCBI taxonomy): domain Eukaryota; kingdom Metazoa; phylum Chordata; class Mammalia; order Carnivora; family Viverridae; genus Paguma; species Paguma larvata. The sequence goes on from CM057829.1 coordinate 30,642,521, forward strand.
GAGAATAGATAAAATGTATTTAATTATGGCATTTAACTCCCACAGAGTCAGCTGTAAAAAGATAAAGATAAATAAATAAACGCTAAGAAGATTAAATAATACCACCTGAATATTTGAATGAAAACCATGACACTGGGCAGATCTGGGCTCTTGCAGTGCTAACATGGAAACAGCAGTAGAAAATGGTAACAAACCTGTTAGAGTCACTCTCTAAGAAATCCTGCAATCAGCGTAGGTAAATGTTTGGAAAATAAAAAAATTTTCTAGAGAGTCAGGTTAATGACTTGTCTATGAACAGTAAAGTTGATACTGTCTTTAGCCTTATCAGAGAGATACGTTACTTATTCCAGAGGCTGGATTAATTTGAAAAGAGAAGAAGTTATTAGCATACAAAACTACTAAATCAATTAAAGGGAAAAAAGTAGATAATTTTATTTTTCAAAAGTTAATAGGACATATCATTTAAAGAAAAATGCCTATATCGATATCAGATTACTTAATACTGTAAATGCCTGCAATTTATAATTTGAACAAAATAAACACATAAAGAAGTTTGAAGCTTTATTTAATTAACCCTGATTATAAAACTATATAGATTTAATTAATGAAGTCAATAAAATTAACCATTGATCAAATATCCCATTATAAGAAATCATTTTTGTGAGTGAGTAAACTACATTGATGTTAAATATATAAGAATTTCTTACACTATTACAGAGAGAAAAATATTTATGTAATTGTTAAAGTGAGAGAGGATCTAGTACCATGGACAATAAAGTCACCATCTGATGTGCTGTTACAGAAGACAATTTAATGGGGACCCTCGGGGCTCCCTTGCTGAACCAGGGCTCCCAGCGGCATATCACTTTGCTAATGAAAACTATATAAAAAATAATCACTCCAAAATGGTGTAATTCTCAACCACTAACTTCAACATTCTTATAACAGTTTACAAAATAAAATATACTACAATTTATGTCATTTGAGGGCAGTTTTACAATACATAGTTTAGTTAGAACATAGAAACACTGTAACTTAAACCTTTTTATTTATACATTGTATTGTTGTAGTGATGCTCAAATGTTTTTTAACACTATCCTTGTCTCACACATAGTTTGCTTAGAGTATTGTTGATGACTGAATGTTTGACATAAGAAATAAGTGGAGAAGACAAAGTGGACACCCAGGACAATTCAGAGGAAAGAGTTGGGGGAATTCAGAGTCCAGAATCCAGAATGTCTGTTAGCGGAGACGTTTAGAACCAGAAAGAATACACACAGAGAGAAACATAATAGCGGCAGTGCTGTGGCTTTCTCATGCTCACCTTCTCTGAGTTTGTGCCCTGCTGACTCATCCATGTGGGCATCTCCATGTGATCACAAGACTCAGAGCACAGCACAACAGTACTTCTCTCTGAATTCATGAAGACTGTTCCTTGTTGATTTGCTCTGGTGACCTCCACTTGCTCTGCTGTAGAGCTGCACACCTGTGGGCCGGATTCCTAAAAATCTAAGTTCTCCCAGCAGCTCCCAGTGGAAGGAAGGCTGGCTGGGGATTCCTGAGTAACTGACTAACAAGGAATGACTCAGTAAGGTCACCAGCACTAGCCAGAACCAGGTAGGAAAGGAATCACTTCCTGTCTATGGGAGGGAAAGAAACTCTCATCTTCAGGTGGAATAGTCTGGTTGGGCTCCCAAATAGGAAGGGACACTGAAGGCAGAGCACTCTCCTGAAGAGGGGCTCACAGGGCGCCATCCATTCCCACAGCCCAGCCCTCCTGCATTCCTTGCAGCAGCCCCCTGGCTCCTGAATGTGCTCCTCACCCTGCTAGCCCCACCATGTTTGAGAGAGGTGAGGAGGATGGTGGGGACAGGAGGAGAGGGCGTCCTGGCTCACCTGCCTCCAGGGCTCAGCATTAACACAGCCAACACCAGTCACTCCCTGAACCTCTAACCCTCTAGGGAGGGGGTGGAGCATGTCTGCTTCAGTTCCCTGAGGGGAGTTTAAAGTCAGAGCTGGAAGAGGACTGTTTGCTTGTGCTTTTCCAGCTCCTGCACCTCTCCCAGTCTGAGCACTCTGTGGCAGCAGGTGGAGGATCACAGACAAATGCCAGGATTTTCCTCCACCCTCCTCCCTTCCATCCTCACCATGTGCTGTGTTCAGGAGAATGCCCTGGTATTGATGTTTGCAGGGAAAGTGCAGACAGCACTGGCTTGGAACTGGACCACAAAACTACATGCAGCCCCTGAGGAGACAGGAGGAGCACGGAGGGGAGGGAATAGGTCATAGTGCTCAGTGTACTTGAGGAAGGAGAAAAACACGTGCATCCATTGTCTATCACCCCCATATACCTTTCCTTTATTTGCCCTCCAACCCCCCAGAGCAACAGCACCTGTAATGTTCTGTCACATGGAGCTGGGGGCAAGGCAGGGGCAGGAGACAGTGGGCCTTCGTGCACTATTCCCTCTGTGGTTCCCAGTTAGAGCCACAGCCATCCTTCCATCCTGGCTCACAGACACAGTGCTGCTGTCCCGAGGTAGAGGGATTGCCCTGAGGGCCTAGACTTTTTCCCATTTTAAAAATTCTTCCCTGTTGTTGCTACAGGATGTTGTGCAATCAGAAATGGGAAATAGGAGAGGGACAGAGTTGACTTGGGATTTCAGAAGGCAAATAGAAATGAAAACAGCATAAGAAACATAGGAATTTACAATTTTAGGGAGTTCAAACCATTTATAACTCTGCAAAATCACTTCAATATTACTGTCACAGCGTCCCTATCCGAAGTGAGGACTGTGGGCAGAAGCCCCCGATGACAGAGCTGGTGGAGCCCAAGCCTGTGACACCCACTCCAGGGCTCCATCTAATCCTGTGGCAACTTCAGGGAAGAAGGGACTCAGAGGGTCTGCGCTTGACCCCTCATGATGCCACAGTTCCCTGTGCAATGTCAACACACGGAGTGGAACCCTTTCAGTGATGGAGGATCAGAACCTAATCCTACTAAGAGAAGGGCATTCCTGTGTTATATCTGATTTAAAAAAAAAAATAAAACAGACCTTATGATGATGCCCAATTGATGAGACAGAATTGGGCTTCTGCTTCTACAGAAAAGAATGATTTCTAGGGCCCCTGGATGGCTCAGTTTTTAGAGCATGACTCTGGATCTCTAGGTCATGAGTTCAAGCCCCATCTTGGGTATAGGGTTTACCGAAAAAAAATATAATAATTTAGAAACGACCTATTTCTGGGGCACATAGATGGCTCAGTTGGTTAAGACTCTGTTTCTGGATTTCAGATCAAGTCATGATGTTGGGGTTCCTGACCTCCAGTCCTGCGTTGGACTCTGCTCTGAAGACAAGCAGCCTGTTTGGGATTCTCTCTCATTTTCCATCTCTCTCAACCCTACCCCCACTCTCTCTCTCTCTTTCAATAAATAAGCATTTTTCAAAACTATTAAAAAAAAGAAACGCAGGTTTCTGACTCCTATAAGACAAAGAAAATAATTGTAAGTCTTCACATAACACCCTTCAAGTACTTGAACTCATGTCACAGAAGAGGAATATTGCATCAAGATAAAAACAAAGAAACAAAAACGAGCTGTTTTCAGTAGGAAGGTTGATGCAATTACTCCAGTCCACCATTACCGGAAGCATGAAGTTCTCCCTAAGTCCTTTATGATAAGGCTGATTAATGGACTAACTCGGATGATATATATCTGGGCCTGATATCTGCCAGGCAGTGAGGATGAGCAGTGAGCAAGTTAAACAGGTTTTGTGTATTTATATATTATTTATTTGGCCTGAAGGGACAGGCATTTGGAATATGGAGCAAGGGCACCATCCTGGGAACAGCTCAGGACATCCTCCATGAGCAGGTGACATTCTACCTGAGCTCTTGGGATGCACAGGAGCTGAGACAGGAAGAATGGTTTACTAGGGGAGCAGCTGGGTGAAGTCCTGGCTGTTGGCCAGGGTGGCAGGCTCTCAGATCTGACCAAGTGCTGGGAAGCTGCCGGCAGCTGCAGCCTGGAGCCGAAGAATATGGGCCTGGACCCAGCCCACCTGGATCCCAGGATTTCCTCCACCTGCCGCTTGGCTTGTGAGCCCAAACAATTTCCTCACCCAGGGACGTGTCAGCCTCCTCCCCTGTACCATGGCTGATGCTCTGGGGATGAGGTGACACCTGTGAAGTGTCAGAACAGTGCCTGGCACATGGCTGATGCACAAGCACTGTTTGCTCTCGTGGCTGGAGGGAAGCCAGGTGGAGAGAGGGGAGGCTGAGGACAGAGGCTGGGCCCTGGAATCCCTCCCTGTCTGGCGTGGGAAACAGACAGTGAGGGTGACAGTCCATGTGGAGGAAGGCCACTCGGGCCCAGTGTGAGGAAGAGATGGAGAGGAGGAGAGGATGTGGGGCCTGTCAGGAGGCCACTGCAAGGGCTGCACTAGTGACACGCGTCAACCCTGTCCCTCCTAAACCACCCTTGTGCCGTCACACTCCTCACCTCATTGTCCTCCCATCACGAGTCAACATTAGGTGAGAAGAATTATTGAGCACATCATAGGCAGCAGTCATGGTGACCAGGCCACTACAAGGAACTTTCTGGAAGAGGTGGCCTGCAGTGTCTGCCTGGGGCACAGGAAAGGCCTTGGGGCATCTTCTGTAGCCACAGCTTCTCCAGGCCCGCATCACCTCGTGCTGTGTCACTCTCAGAGCCACCAAGGAGCCATGAGCTGTCCATCCTGAACAAAAGCATTTCAGGAGGGGATATCAGGCCTAACTGGACACTGGCCAGTGTGGTGTCATCCTCCTAAAACTGGAGCCCAGGAGGGGGGTCCAGCATGGGAAGTTTTCTCTCCAAACCCACCCCCATCCCTCTGCCCCATGCACAGCAAAGCCAATGACTGAGACCAGGATGAGCAAGGAAAGTGTTTATTTGAGAAGCAGCCTAATAAGAGACAGGAGGACAACCCTCAAAAGACCTTCCTGAAGGGGAAAAAATAAGTTTTTTCCCCCTATAATCATGAGGGTTGAGATTATATACATATTTGCTGGGGTTCATCCTGAGAGGAGGCCATCTCCTACTTCAGGGCTTCTGGCTGGTCCAGGGTTTCACCTGCGTGAGGGTTGGTCTAGGTGCGAAGTGAAGTCAGTCTCTTGTAGTCAGCCTCGTATCAGGACTGGTCCAGGCTCCCTGTGTAAGGGCTGAGACAAAAACATAAAGACAAGACGAAGACAAGACAAAAGACATGGAGACAGCCTCTTATCCGGACTGCTCAAAGTTTATTTTTTCTTCAGGGTTTTTATGCATTTTCTCTAAACACAGCAAGTATTCATCTTGTAAAGATTGGCAGGATGAAATCATTCTAATTTCTCAAGGTTCTTAGTAAAATAAAGAATAAACACTTGTTTCTTAAGGCTCCTAGTAAAAAAAAGAAACTGATTAAAACACCTTCACACTCCATAAAACTTTAAAGAATGCTTGTTTCTCAAGGTTACATAGAATGTTTAAACAATTAGTATATGAGGGTAAAAAACAGCTCACATGCAGTCAAAGCATAACTAGTGGATACATTCTGGTGAATATCATGGGTTGAAAGGATAAGAACAAGGTATACAGATATCAATTAAAGGCTCTGGCTACAGTCTAAGGATTGTGTGAAAAACATGTTTTTCTCTAAAGTTATTCCCTAAGATTATTTATTATCTACTGACCATTAATAATGTCTTAACCTGAAAACTACAGCAATCACCACATTCCTGAGGGTCAGGCTGTGCTCTTAGGTTTAATAGAACAATCAGAGATTTTTTTAATTCTTGAATTATTTCTATATTACTTGAGGCAAACTAAAGCCTCCTAAATGATTTTCTTATTATTTTCATGATGATCAACATTATATCTCTCTATATTCTAAACCTATTAAGAGGAATAAAACCAGCAGCATTATTTGGCTAGTGGAGGGGATGCCGTAAGACTCTATTGTACTTCACCCTGCAGCTGCTGCTAGCAGGGACTTTTCTTCAATATTATCATCACCCTGAGTGCATGGATTCTTACAGACCCAATGTTCTTATCGGAGGCCTGGCATGAATTTACCTCCAGATGGCCCTTTTGCGACTGTGCCTGTCTTAGGTTGTCCCTCCTCTGAAGAATCTTACCCATCACTGGCTAACCAGCCATCCTCTTAGGGCCAAACAAAGTGAGGAGATCAAAAGCCATAACTTTTATGGCCTCAGGCCTAATACATGCCTTAGGACACTTCCGCCCCCCAGAAGGGGTCCAGGCTCCGGGCCACCTGGGCCTTGGGCCTTACTTCTTCACCCTGGGCATCGCTGCCAGGGCCATGGCCTTTTGGTCCCCAGGACATATTGATGAAAAGGGCGGGGAACGTATAACTATTTGTGAGGAAAGATGGAACATGCACATCAAACAAGCATATGTGTCACATACAGCCTGTGTTCACTTCGGGTGGAACCAGCTTTCGAACGAGGCACAGTATAGCTCCCGATCTCCCAAGGTTGTCTTTGGACAAGAAGAGGGGCACTGGGCATGCTCCGAGAGCTGGCATAAAGGGGATGGGGTCTTTGGGTCATTACACAGATAAAGAATGCAGGCACCTCACTTGTTCATAGGCTGCAGCCACACCAACTGACCTTGAACCCAGGCTTCTGCAGGGACAGCTGGTGTATTTGTAGTGGAGTCTGAAAAGAAACAATAGCTGAGTGAGGAGAATCAGTTCTCTGAAAAATAAGCTCTAGATGTTCTGTTAGCTTCAACCTCATGAACGCTGTGGGCCTGGTTTCAGTTTGCTTCTGCGAGCAGCACGAGGAAAGGGCCTTCTGCTCTTGCCAGTTGGATCAGCAATTCCTGCATGTTCTCACAGAGCAGAATTCTCCCTAAGCTCTGCTCCCATATCTCCGAAGTCTGCCACCTCGCGCATACCAAAAGCATAGTTGAAGTTTGTAATTTTCTGGAATGTCTTTCATTATGATGGTTTGTGACTCTTTATACAAAAACACAAATACTCTGCACAAATATTCCTTCCTTCCAAGCACTATCTTCTTTGTGAGGATTGTGTATCCCAGGCAGCTGTCCTCACTTTGGCTAGAATAAAACTCCCTTTCAGTTTTTTGAAATTCTGAAAGTTTTATTCATTTTGCACGGGCAGAACCATTCCAGAAAAGTAAACTGCTCAATTCTAAACAGAATAGTAATGCACCAGGGCTTCCCTTTCAAACCTGGGTTATATTGTTAAAAATCACTTGTGAACACATACTATTTCTCTTCTAGAATTCTCTGGCACCAAAAGGCATTACAATTTGTCTTCCAGTCGAATATGAAATCTTCAGTGCTGCTCTAAGATTTCACACATCCTCACAAATCCCCTTGAGATTTCTGAGTGTGAAGAAGCCACTCTGGACACAAAGTTGTAAAGCAAGCCAGCTCTAGATGAGCAGAGCTGTTACTGGAAATGGGCTGTACTATTTGCAAAAAGGAAAACACCACGTTATTGCTAGAGAAGTGCAATCTTCATGTATTCAGTAGCTATGTTTTGGTTGAAAGAGGCAGAGAGGAACTCAGGCTAGCAGAATGGGGGTTCAGTGTCTTAGTGAACAAACTAAAACTAGCAATGATGCTACTGAATGTCAAGTGTGACTATAACCAGGGCTTAAATGCAGCTAAAACTTACCCATCTCTTATTTCTTCTTTTCTCTGTATTGGATCAGTTTTCAGAGAAATCACCTGCACAAGCTTAGTTTTAGTGCTTTCTAGGTTCACACCTCTCATCTTGCCAACAAAGGAAGACAGAGATCCTGTCTGTTCTGCAAGAGGAAAATTCTAGGATAGAATTTTGAATCCATGTCCTGAGCACTGACTTTTATTAGAGTGGGCTCTACTCTTTGGGCAAATAAAAGCACTTTGTTGTTTCTAGAAAATTTTTAACTTTCATATATTCATCGGATATATTTTGCCTGAAAATAGCAAAATGTAACTCAAGCTTGTCAAGTTAGGTTGATTGTCTTAGTGAACAACGAAAGGCACACAGGGAAGCAGTGAGCTCACCCCACAACCTGACTGGACTTCTCCCTCCTTGCTGGAAAGGGTGCAAGAGCCTGTTCAGGAAGAGCTGTCCTGGGCCCATGCTGACACCATGGAGTGAGGGTGTGACTGATCCAGGATTTTGCGAAGAAGCCATGTGGCTCTCACACTAAGCTATGACTGTCAACTTCCATGCTCTTGGGCCGGAAAGGATCACTGGACACCCCTCCCCCTCCCGCTACCTTATTCTGCTCTCTCTACTTGTTAGTGAGGAGTGAGACCATTTATCCCAGGCCACTCAGAGATGACAACAGTGCTGGTCTCTCAGGCTAGAGAAGTCTCCCTCTCTCAGAGAGAGGTCTGGGGTCATGGAACCACGGTCCTTTCCTTCCCTCAGGAGGAAGTGGGTGTAGCTCCCTGCCCCCATCACTGTGTCCCCAGCCCTTGCAAATGGACTTCCTGAAATCACAAGGAAGATGGACGTGTTGCAGAGTCTGGAGCATTTCAGAGTTCAGAAGGGAATTTGGTGTAGGTGCTTGTTGTCCCTTCTACCTTGTAGGACTGCAGAGTTTATATTGAAGTGGGCGATTATGGGTCATCGCCATACAGGGGAAGGAAGAGAGCATGTTCTATTCTGGGAATCCAACTCGTGGATATGTCATTTACAGGCATCAAAATGTGGGAAAATTATAGAGAAACTCATTGAGGACCTTTTCTCCTTATATCACATATGATCTCTTTTTACTCATGATAAAACTAAGCCTAGAGAATTTCTATAATCTCTTCATGTTGCACAACTTGGACATAGAATCAGGATCAAATCCAATGTCCCTTCATTTGAAAGGTCTTGCTCTTTGCTGTAGTTCCCTCAACAGCTTTGCCAAGTTCACAAACCTCTGAGAAAGACATGCCCAGAATGAGTTCAGATCATGGCAGGACCACCTAAAGCAAGATTTTGTATCCCTTCTTCCTCTTTTAAATGAACATGACTCCACGGTGAACAAACCATCTTTCATTTCTTCCAGAGGCCGTGTCAGCTGACTTGGAGCAGCACCAGGGATCTGGGACCCATCAGAGCCCTGAGAAAAAGTATCCAGGACAGGCCCAGGTGAAGCCCGTTGTGGCACCAAAGAGTGGGAGGTTACACCTCATATTATGAATGATGAAGAGCTTTTTCCTTCCCACTCTGTGTAAGAGAGACGGCCAACTCTTCAGCATCTTCTCCTCTTCCCACTTTGTGGAGGGTTCTTGGTGCTTGCACTGTCCACAGGCCTTGGAGACAGGAGATTTCCTGAGGTCCTAAAGATTCCTGAGAATCATTCTCAGGGTCTAGGAGGAAGGACTCATGGGTCTTTCACCAAAAAGCATCTTTGTTACTTCTCTGGAGTTTGGTTAACTACTTTTTGGAAAACCTTGTGAGAGAGGTTTTCAAACCTTCTCTTTGAAACACAGCATATAATACCTTCTCCATTATTTTCCAGCCATAGCATGGGAAACATCAACCTGACAGACTAACAAAGACACATTGGGACAATCACATCCAGGGACATTTCTAAGTCTAATAATGTGACCAAGGTCAAAGATGAACTGAAAGGAGAATATTTATTTATTTATTTATGAGAGAGAGAGAGAAAGAGAGAGAGAGAGAGAAGGAGGGGCAGAGGAAGAGAGAGAGAATCTCAAGCAGGCTCCATGCTCAGGTGAGAACCTGAATTGGAACTCATTCCCACCAACCTGGGATCCTGACCTGAGCCCAAACCAAGAGGCTCAACCAAATGAGCCACTCAGCGGCCCCAAAAAGGAGAATATACAGAGGTTTGGGGGAGATCACAGCAGTACTGAGCTAGAGTAGTCCCCTTCTTCTGCAGGAAATACGTCCCTAGACTCCCAGGGGCTGCCTGTGATGGCTGATAGTACTGAACCCTAAGTGTACTATGAGGTTTCCTATACATTCACATGCTTGATCAAGTTTAATTTCTGAATTAGGCACAGTAATATATTAACAACCATAACTAATAATAAAAGGGAACAAATGTAAGAGTATACTGTGGTAACACTTACACATTACCCTCCCTCCTCCCACTAATCTGATGTACTGCACTCATCCTACTTCTCGTGATGATGTGAGATGATTCAATCCCTACATGAGGAGAAAGGGAGGTGAGTGAGGTCTGCATTGGGATGTAACTTTAGGAAACTATAGACCTTCTACCTTATGTCAGAAGGAGGATCATGTGCTTCCAAGGTACACTTGACCCTGGGTAATAGAAAGCACAGACAACCACACCAGGGAGAAGGAAGGACAGCTACAGTGACTCTTCCATGTGGTCACTTGCAGGTGATGAGAATGTACTGGCAGCTTCTGGGACCCAGGTCCTTCCATGCATGATTGCACATCTTCCTAATGATGATGCATCCAAGGAAGATTCTAGCACACAGAACTCCTGACAAGGCAGCAGACACTCAGCAAAATAATTCACATGTTCAGATCACACAGCCTGTAGGTTGTTTAGTCAGTACCCATCCCAGCTACGACTGCCCTTTGCTTATGGGGTCTGCTCCCCCAACCCATCCTGCTTTCTGTCCATCCCTCCAGCCTGGTGCCCAGCGAACACATGGACCCACCTGATGTAGAGCAGGCACCTCAGCACCAGGCCTAGGGAGATGGGACATCCAGGGAGGAGACAAGCCCAGAATGTGTCCTCCCTCCCTGAGGGCCCATGTCCACTGGCACTGTCCTGTGACAGAAGTCATATAGATGTGGCTTAGGACTGCAAGTTCTGAGCTTTCTCCTCTCTGGGTGCTCCCCTCCCCCAGTGTAACTGCAGCCCAGTGGCTCATGGGGCAGATGACAGCAGTCAGGGTGCCAAGGACCTGGACATTTAAAGGGGAAATTTGAAAGTGAGGAAGCAGCAGAGGGTGGAGATCTGAAATCTGGATAGAATCTCGGTCAAAATCCCTGGATGAGCACTGCACTCCTCATGACTGGGGGACGCTCAGGAGACACTGCTGATAAAGCAAAATGAACCAGAGGGAGGTCTGGCTTTAGAGATACGCCTGTCTTGACCCAATCTCTGAGTCTTGTTGTTGACTCTAAATTCTCCAATCAGCACAAGGGTCAGGAGCAGCAAGGGAAATCATACTGGGGACAGCTGGCTGGCTCAGTTGGTAGAGCATGCGACTCTTGATCTTGGTCCATGAGTTCAAGTCACACACAGGGCTCAGAGTTTATTCAAAAAATAAAATCATATGGATGAAGGATGATCAGACTTTGTGGCTGGGAAGACATTGAGAAGTTTGGGGAAAATACTAGAAACAAGACGATCACAGAGGAAGTGAAGGCCAAACTCTCAGGAGAACCTGCACAAACCCTTGACTGACCACCAAACCCCACAGATGGTTGGGGCCTCACTCAAGACGCAGGATAAAATGCAACCCCTGGATATGGGAAAAACAGGGCATAGACAACACCAGTCAGCAATGTTAAGGTTTTAGTACCACCAAGCAAGTGAGATACTTTCAGGAAAAACACAATCATAAAAAAAAAAAAATAGAATAGATTCCAGATTTGCTGAAACATAAAATGCATCGTCCACTTTTAAAGGACATATTTCAAAGGAGATGCAAAGAGATAGAAATGTGTGACTATGAGAACGTCAACACGAACGTATTCCCAGTGAGCCGATTCCCAGATGTTGGAATCAGCACCAAACGTTGCCACGAGCATCCAAGAATGAATAAAATGTGTTGAAAGAATTTAAGGAAATCAAGTTATTAAAGAGTGAACAGAAAGGAAATGTGAATGAAGAAGTGGAATGTACAAAGAAGACCAAATAGACATTCTAGAACTGGAAGGGGAAAAAATGTAACGAAAGTTCAATGGGTAAACTCCACTGAAGGCCTGGGAAGGCAGAATGAAGAATCAATGTGGTTGAATATAAATCAATAGAAATTCCCCAATATAAAAAATCAGAGAAAAAAGATTGAAGAGAACTAATAAAACCTCAGATATCCACAGAGAATAAAAAAGGCAAACAGATGATCAGGTTCCAAAAAATGAGAAGGAGGAAAAAGGGCAGAAAATTATTTGAAGAAATCATGTTTCAAAACTCCTTTAATTTAGTACAAAAACCTTGAGCATATAGATCTGAGAAGCTTGTTACTCACCAGACAAGAGAAGCAAAAGAAAACCACACTGAAGCTCATCCAAGTCCATGTGAAGAATATCAAAAAGAAGACACTGGCATCAGGGTGACTCAGTCAGTAAAGCATTAGACTCTTGATTTCGGCTCAGGTTATGATCTCACGGTCGTGAGATGGAGCCTCAGGTTGATTTCCCTGCTGAGCATGAAGCCTACTTGGGATTCTCTCTATCCCTCTCTCTTTTCCCATCCCCTGCTCACAGTCTCTCTCTCTCCTCTCTCTCTCTCTCTCCTATATATTTAAAAACAAAAACAAAGACAAATCTCCAAAGTTAACAGCACCTTCCACACAGGACATGGTGGTTTTAAAATGTTCACAGATTCACTTATACTCCCCCCATGAAGACATAGAACTAATTCTCCTCTTGTGTGTGTACTGGACTCAGGGACTCACTTCTAATGAACAGGAAAAGGGGGATGTATGTGATGGTGTGTGACTTCAGAGATCAGGTCTCAAAGAGACTGTGGTTTTCTCACTCTCTCTTCTCTTTCTTTCCCTCTCTCGGATCCTTGATTAGGAAGAAGCCAGGTGCCCTGTCAGAAAGATCCTCACTTTAGAGAGGCCCACGAGTGAGGAGCTGAGGCTTCCCCTGAGAGCCCGGGGACACCGAAGCTCCCTGCCGGCAGCCACACATGGGAGCGAGAACTTGATCCTTCAGCCCATGTCACACCTTCACATCACTGGGATTCTAGTCTCATCTTGGCTGCAACCTAATGAGAAAACTTAGCTGGAGCTGCCCCTCTTCCCTGTCTGTACTCTTCTGGTCTGCAGGAACTTATTGTCAGAGATGTAATATGAAGCTGCAGAATCATTTTATAATCTGTGACACTGATATGGATAATGGTACAGACTTTGGAGACTGGACATGGGTGCTGGCATCACAGACACTTTACAGGAGGCAGGTACTGAGGAGCGGGGAAGGGGCGGAGTCGGAAGGACTTTGAGGTGAGGGTTTAGGAGAAAGAGATCAGCAGGAATGCTGGACATTTTCCAGGAAAGGGGCAGACACAAAGGAAAAGAGGCCTCAAGAATCTTACAATACTATCGGAGGAAGCAGGCTGAAGACATGACACCACTGCAGACACAGCCACATGTCCCGGAAAGATGGGTCACCAGTGTGCAGAACGGCTAAGACACAAGGCGACTACATGCTGCGTACAAGACGTGCACTTTCAGGGCACCTGAGGGAATAGGTTGATTAAACACCTGACTTTGGCTCAGGTCATGACCTCATGGTTTGTGAGTTTGAGCCTCGTGGCAGTCTCTGTACTGACAGTACGGAGCCTGCTTTGGATTCTCTCTCTCTCTCTCTCTCCCAAAAATAAAACAATAATTTTTTTTTAAAAAAAGCACATGCACTTTCACTCTGAAGACACAGGTGGAACATAAGAGGATGGAACAGCTGTTGCGGGCAAACTGTGACATGAGGAGGCTGATATGTTAATATAAGGAACGAAAGAGATTTGAAAAGAGAACACACGGCTGGAGATAAGGAGAGCCCCCTCATGATACACCTAATAGAATGAGAAATGTCACGCGTGCAGACAGAGAGTAGACCAGTGGTTGCCCAGGGCTGGGGGAAGGGGGAGAGGACCAGATGCAAAGGGGAATCAGGAACTTTAGGACAAGGGACCTGTGTACTGTCCTCCTAGTCTTACTAGTTCCATGAGTCTAAACCATTGTTGACATTCCTCTAACTGTGCATTCAACCTGGGAATTTGATCCATCTGAAAACTCTAAGATATAAGACAAAGGTAGGGAGGAAATGGCAACGGGAAAGATAAATATAAACCAGGTAAATATAAATGAAGAGATAAATTTTAGATAAATGTATTATAGATAAATATAAGCTAGGAGAATTCATTGCGAGCTCCCTACCATGAACTAATTTTAAAGGAAGTCCTGCAGGCCAAAAAGAAATGACACTAGACGTTAACTCATAAACAGAATGGAGTACTCAACAACAGAAATGGTGTTATCCTGTATACGTACATTTTCTTCTTAACTTCTTTAAGAGTCATAGGACTGTTCCAAACACTAAGTAGTACATGATATTATCGGGCTTAGAATGTATGGTGGTGAAACATGTAACAATACTAGCAAGAAGGGGGTTAAAAGAAACTCTATTCCTATATTTACTGGATAGAGTTCAATGTTACCTTAAGTAGATTGTGAAAAGTTAAAGATGCAGGTTTCAATTCCTACAAATTCAATAAAAATGAACAGAAATAAATATAGCTGAAGAGTCACTGGAAGAATCAAATCAGAAACAAAAACTATTTGTTTGAAACAGAGGAAGGTAGAAAAAGAGGTACAAGAATGGAAAAGACATGAAACACTTCAGAAACAAAGAGCAAAATGATAGACCCAAATCCTACCGTGTCAGGAATCACATTCAGTATAAACCAAGTAAAATTCCACTCAAAAGGTTGACATTATCAGACTGCATAAATATCACGATGGACTATATGCTATGTAGAATAGAAGCACATGAACTACAAAACTGAAAATAAGTTAAACCATAGAAGGTGAAGGAATGGATGTCCCGTGGGAATAAAGGGCATAAGAAGTCTGGAATGTTGCATTAATCTAAAAAAAATAGGCTGTCGCACAAGGAGCATCGCTAGAGACAAAGAGGACGTTCTATAAGGATGAAAGGTCAGCATCAGAGCAAGAAAAAGTCATGAACGGAGGAGACCCTCAGGACAGAGCTCTAAAACAGGTGACACATAAAGTGGAAGAAGGGTAAAGAAATAGAGAAATTAACTATTATATTTAAACATCAATACTCTTGTCTTGTTAGTAGAACAGGTAAGGATTAGAGGTCTTCAACCATTCGTGAGCCACAGACCACACTGGCCCTAAATAAACGTGAAGGCAGGGATATTATAGAGTGCCCTCTGCAGCCCCAGGGACACTCAACTAGAAATCCAGAACATGAGGATCTCCAGAAAATACCAAATACTTGGATATTAGAACGCATGTCAAACCCCTGGGTGGTCATGTTGGGAGTCGTTTTGGGCTCGCAGGTTGAGACTCCTCCCTGTGTGCAAAAGGTTGAAGCAAAGCTCCCACCAGCCAAACTGGTGCCTAATCCTACCTCCTTCTAAGTGATTTTTCAGGCCTGGATTTCTTGGACTGCTCTCGTTGGCCTAATGGATATAATGCTCTTTGGTTTTATGGCTCTTGGAAAGGGGGACCTGGAGCGCGATGCCTTGATGGATAAAATCTGAATGAGAGTGACTTGACCAGAAGTAACATCAAGGTTGCCTCTTGGGGACAGGTTACACAAATTGATCATACAGAATAGCAGTTATGAGTTGGCTAGAAATTAGTAGTCATTAGGCCCCAAGACTCCTTGAACCAAACTAGATTTTCCCTGCAGGTATCACATTGTGTTAATCATCCCTTCAGCCCCACCATAAAACCTCAAGGCACATCTCTGTAAAGCTTCTCTCAGTATTTGATCAACAGACTGATAGGAGAGACTGTAAAGAAACTTAGGACCTTCCCCGGAGGTTAGCCGAGCCCAAAAGTTAGAAGCACTGTTTATAAATAAGATACAAACTAAAATCTTCATTGATCAGCAGCAAATATTGAGCACCTCCCCGAGGTTAACATTTCACAAATCCTTTTGCAATTCTCATCCCCACACTCCCTTATAATTAAAAGGCAATAATAAAATACTCTTACAGAAACTACCATATGGTTAAAGGTTATGGATAGAATGACCTATAGATGACCAACATAGGTCTTGAGGCAACAATGTATGTTGTTAAGAATGTCTTGTCACTGATGTAATGTCACTCACTACCTTTAAAAATAAAGACACTGAGACCAGCAAGGCAGAGATGCCAGAATTGCCAGGGCTGCCTGCTTGGTCATCAGACTCCATCTCTCTCGTGACTCTCTCACTTCATTTCACCTGACCGTCCGTCCTTTATGGACCCCTAGATCCACCGGAGCAAGGATCCCAGCATGGTCATGGCTGAGAGAAGCACTCACAGGGATGTCAGAATTCTCTGTACCTGGATGACAATGTGCAGAAATGACAATGTGAGGTCTGTAGATGCAACAGAAGCAGAGCTTGTGATTCCACAGTTTGCGGGGACAGGAAGTCAGCGTGAGGGAACCAGACAGCAGGTCCCTGTTTTGAAGGTGCACCAAGGGGTAGAAAAGGCAGCATGCTAGGGTCCTGGACTCTCTAGGTGGCAGAGGGGGCCACTCTCCAGTGGGGTTGGACCCCCACGCAGGAGCGTCCCCCCTTGTCAATCTTGGGCATGGTGTTGAGATGCCTGAGTCCTCAAGTCTGGGGAGCCGGAAGAGGACACATTTGGATCCTGGGGGAAATGTTAGGCAGAAGCCTGGGCCTGGCTCATGGTTCGTCTCCTTGTAGCCCCTGCAGCGTCCAGCTTCCATTCCATGCCCTGCCTCTGAGCTCCAGGAAGGCAGCTACCATGGCTCCAGCAGCTAGGTACCTCCCTGTCAGAGGCCCTGGGGCTGGTCCTCCTGGAGCAGTGGTTCCCCGTCTTCACAAAGAGAGAATGTCTCCAGGTGACAGGTGCTGTGACGCACGGGTGGACGGCAGGCGGCTGTGAAATCCTAGCCCAGGGAGTGGGATCCAGGCACTCCAGAATTAGCACCAGGTCCCTTCAGGGTGCACAGGACTTGCTCACCCCTCCTCTCAGTTCCTTGAGTCTCCCTGCCTCCCCAGCATAAGGGGGTCTTGCTTTGGAAGAGGGGAAGCAAGCCCCTTAACCACCTCCCCTCTCTCTTCTTTCCCCTTCATTCCGGGATGTTTGAACTATTCTTACTGTAAGTATGGAAAAATGCCTAAACTTAAGTCCAATTTCCTGACCATTAACAGAGCCAACCTGTTGAGAGCCAGTGGCCTTGAGCGGTGTTTTGGGAGCCAGAGGCTTTGAGCGCAGCCTTTGTCCTTGAGTCAGACCGCAGCCAGGTCGTGTGGGGAGGTTCAGAATGCCTTTGTAAAGTTTGATATAGCAAAATACATTTTGCCTGCTGAGAACTTGTGAGAGGAGATGTGCCTCGCACGTACACCACCCTCAGATTGTGGATAAATACCCGAGTGAAAATAAACTCGGGGCTGGTGACGCTTGGGAGCGCCAGCCCTCCCTTAACAACTGTGCCTTGTGTGTCAGTTCATCCTCACCCCCCTATCAGGAACCGTTCGATTCAGCGACGGCTGGTCGCAAGTGGCGCCTCGAAACAGGGACCTGAAACAGGGGATCCCGTGAAGGACACCGCTCGGCAGGGGCCCAGCCTGAAAAGAAGGCTATATTTTTGGAGAGCGGTAAGTACTAAGGGAGCAACATGGGGCAGACAGGGAGCCGTGCATTATATGTAAAGGGATTAAAGCACATGCTCACCGCCCGAGGGGCAAAAATAGGGAAAGATCAATTAGAAAAATTCTTAGAGTATATAGAGAAAGTATGCCCCTGGTTCCCCGAAGAGGGAACTGTAAGTATAGACACCTGGACTAAGGTAGGGAAGAAACTGCAGGATTATTACACCACTAACGGACCACACAAGGTCCCAGTTGATGCTTTCACTCTCTGGAATCTGATCAGAGATACTTTAGATCCTGTCCATGAAGGGACTAAGTTTAATTGTACTTGTGAACCTGATGAAGCAACTCCTATGTCACCAAGATCAAAAACTCTTACTGCTCCCATGGCTGCACATTTAAAAGATTCATTTAATGATGATGATGGTTTGGGGGATGAAGAGAACCAAATAGATTTGGAAGAAGAGAAAATAAAATGTGCTGAGGGAAAGAAAACTGAAAACTTATACATTGTTATTGATAGAAAAAATAATAGTTTTCCAGTAACTTTTGGTATATTCCATGTCAGGGATGCCTTAGATCCCCAGGTGGAGGCTGAAAAGTTAACTAGAGCGCTAAAGAGTACACCTCTTGAGGAGGAAAAACCAATTTATATACATTGATATATATAGATGATATACAGAGATACATAAATATGTAGCTCTCTCTCTCCTTCTCACTGTTTTTCCTTCTACACTCTGGTCAATCTAACTATATGTGAGGGCTTCTCATTCATTCCCTGGGCTAATAAATGTGATGATTGGAGCTAATTGACTCTGGCTGGTCTACCTCGCGATAGAGATTTTAAGGAATATTCCCAAGCAGCTGCCAAAACTCCTTTTGTTTCGGGGAACTTCCCTGTCCTCTCTGGCCCGACATAGACTACCTAATTCCACAAGTGGAAAACAAAGAAAACAAAACAAAGAATTCAAAACAAAAGAAAATAAAATTCGGCGATCTGCTCATCTATCTGAGCTTACAGATTTTAGGACCATGTGAAACTTTTTTCTCTGTCCGTTGCACCCATTCTGTCCTCCCGTTTCTATTCTTCAGCAAATAATGCCTCTTTAAACCATAAATCTCTTCACTGGTTCCACAGAAAAAATTAACAACAGTAAGCTTTTAAGGGGACATAGATAAAATATTATTAAGATATATATGTCTTTTAAATCATAAAATTTTATTCTACGATGGTTGAGATAAATGGAATTTTAAAAGTACACTGGTATAAGGTTGAAATTCCGCTTTTCTCTCTGTTCAAAACGCAAAGGTTTCTTGGACTACTCTGCTCTTGATAAGACAGTATAAACAGAGGTTTTTCTCTTTTGTCTATAGAGAAAACCAAGGCTTTAGATTTCATCTTTATCAGGTCTTTAATTGCTTAGCGAAAACTTTTCAATGTTAAAGGAGTTGTTAGTTTTGCTAACAACTATATGATACTATACATTGGCCTTTAAGTACTTTTACTGCCACCTTGGTTAAATAAATAAAGTTTTAAGATTTATAGTGATCTGTATTTAGGACATGCTTTATAAGAACTTCCTGAGGTTTTAACAAACTTCCCAGGATTTAAATAGTAAATGAAACATATTTGGTGTTTAAATAAATTTAAGTTTGATGGATCTGTCTTTAAAGCTATCAGCATTAAATATAAAACTTTATTCTACTAAGGCTTACTGAAGGTCAAACAAGCTCATGTTGTCTCTTCCAATTTGTTAGCGAAAGGAACCCTGAAAATAATGGTTAACTTTGCCTCATAGTTTTCATGGGTAAATGTTAAGACAGTTTTCAAAGTCCTTGGTAACTGAAAGAGTTAAAAGTTTGGCTTGCATGAGAATTTGAGATTGAATTCATTGGCTATCTAATGAGATAAGAAACTAAAGCACTAATTACTAAGTGTAGGTTTGTGCTTTGGACTTGTTGCAAAAAACTAAGAATGGAACTATGAAAAAACATGCTTTGTGCTTAATGGATTCATAAGTTTGCCATCTAACAAATTATGATATAACACAAAGTTCACAATTGGTTACTATTTAGTTTTTACTGGAGACTAAAATCTCTAGCAGTTAAAGTTCTGCGAAGTGTACTTAAGACTGATGGAAATAAGGAAAACTACTCTGTATGTAAGAAAGTAAGAGATATGTAAGAAAGATATAAGGAATGGGAATACATCTTTTGCTGAAAGTAAAAGAAAGCAATTTTGTCCTAAATATGACTGGTTATTTGGAAAGAAATGGCTTGGGACAAAATCTAAATGCCAAAGGCAAGTTGTAGAAGGTTAGTGAAGGAGAAATCTTTAAAAAAGAAATTTTATGTGTGGTCAAGACGGACTAAGGTTAAAGACATGGATTTTGAAAGTACACAGAGTTAGGATTAAAATTCCTCCTCCTTTGAGCCAAAGGCTGGGAAAATGGTAGCAATACCCTTGATGACAGCTTCTCCTCTCCTGTGGGTGTTACAAACGATTTTCAAATTGTTGTAATAGACTTACAAGATTGTTTTATCACTCTTCCCCTACATCGGAAAGATTGCCCTAGGTTTGCCTTTAGCCTGCCTTCTGAGAACCTTAAGCAGCCTTCTCAGAGGTACCAATGGAAACTTTTGCCTCAGGGCATGAAAAATAGCCCCACCCTATGTCAAAGTTTGTGGATCAAGCTTTAAAACCGTTTGGTTTTGCAGCCTTTTAATGAGGTTTAACACGAGGCAATTTAGAATAGTTACATTTGCCTTCTACGCTCAGAAAAATAGTTATATCCTATCCAGCACTACTGGCTACTTTACTAAAAAAGGGACACAAACGTAGCAAAAATTATTTAAATGTGACGTGACAAATGTTATTATTCCCTATAACAAAGATCAATTAAAATATCTATTACAAAGCAGTAAAGATTGGCAGGAAGCCCTAGAAGGGTTTGGTGGTGAGATTCTTTTTCATCTCCCAGACCATCCTCTTTTACAGTGCCTCAAAAAACATCCTGTTAGTTTTCCTAAGTTGGCTAAGGCAGATCCTCTTCCTAGTCCGACTGTACTGGTCTTTAAAAATCTTTTGCAGACTTTTCAGATCGCTCATACCACAGACATTCCTTATAGCCCTCAAGGACTAAAGCCAAACGGGTTGTGGCAGATGGACGTCACTCATATCAGTTCCTTGAAAAATTAGCTTATATTCATGTTACTGTGGATACTCATTCTCATGTCCTCATTGCCAAAGCACAAACAGGGGAAGCCTTTAAGGATGTTTCTCAACATCTATTTGTTTTTCCTACTTGGGAATCCCGAAAGCCTTAAAAACTGACAATGGCCCTCCTTATACATGAGCCGCCTTCAAAATGTTTAATAGGATGTAATATTAACCTGGGGTCAAGGGTATGCTTAAGTTTTTTCACAGAGTGCTGACTCCCTGCTGTGGATTCCGGAGCACCTAGTCCAGCCCTATGTGGAATCCTCCGTGCCTCCACCACCAAACAAGATTCACCTTCCTCCGCCCCGCTACCAGCCACTGAGCCGCTGCCTGATAAGTACAGCCCAGGCCCGCAGGACACTAGCACCACCCCACCTGGACCTAGATGCTGTTGCTTGCCTGGTCACATTGACTCAACCAACAAACTTATAATGTTATACTTGTTCAAACTTGTGTACAAACACCTTATACAATTCTTATCTCCACTACCACACAGGGTGTGCTTTATGTTGTCCTGACTGCAAACAGATGTTATTCTGTTACCTATTTTGCTTGTACTTTGACAGATTATATATCTCCAAACATCAATATAAAACCATAATAATTGTTAAGCAACCCCCTTATGTTATACTTCCTGTTAAACCTAACTCTTCCCTGGTATGATAATTATGGTTTACAAGTCATCCTGGAGATCAGTAATATTCTCATGTGACCTAAAATATTTATTGGAGACCTGATTTTGGGTATAACTGCTCTAATTGCTATTATAGGTTCTATGGCCGTTTCTGCTATTGCTCGGGCACAAGAGGTACACACTGCCCAATTTACTAATGAGCTATCGAACGATGTTACTACAACATTAACCTCTCAAAAAATTATTGATCAAAAATTAAATGATAAAGTTAATGTTTTGGAAAAGGCTATTCTGTCTGTGGGACAGAAAATACTCCCCTCAAAAGTTCAGCCCTCCTTGAGATGTCATTCTGATTTTAAATGGGTTTGTGTTACTCCTTTGCGTTTTAATGAAACTGAACACTCTTGGGATAAAATACAAAAACACATACTGGGGGTCTGGAATCATTCTGATATAAGTTTTGACTTGTCAAAGCTTCATCAGCAAATAACTGACATTGATAAAGCTTGAGAAGAGTTTGATGCTGATGATATTGCAACCAATTTGTATAATAATTTGTCTGACTTTGTGCACCACTCTTCTTTTGTTTCTATGATGCTTGACATTGGAGTCTCGATTTTCATGTTGATTATTATTTTGCTACTTCTACCGGTGATCTTTAAAGTGCTGAGTCACAGCATAGAATCCCTTTCAGTAGAAATCAGAACCTTTGCCTTGAAAAATAAAAAAAGGGGGAGCTATACCCTCTTGCTCCACAGAACTACTTAAACCATGCACTCTTTACTTTAAATTTTTTGACTTCGGATGCTCAGGGGAAGAGTGCCACTGAGAGATTCTGGCATTGTTCCACTAAAAACACCTATGCTCAGGTGAAGTGGAAAGACCCACTGACCAGCACCTGGCACGGGCCAGATCCAGTCCTCATCTGGGGACGAGGACATGTGTGTGTTTTTCGCCAGGACTCACCCGGGCCTCGGTGGTTGCCGGAAAGATTGGTGAGACATGCTACTCCTATGGATCCTGCTGGGGAGCCTGACCCCGACGTGCGGCCAGGACCGGACGTACTGGGCCTATGTTCCTGACCCCCCCTGTGTTGCATTCGGTAGATTGGAATTCACCACAAGTCCACATTTACTCCAGTGACTCAGATACTTTAGGGGATCCTGTGGCGTCTGTGGACAATGCTAGCCAGCAGACAATAAACTATACTGGTATGGGACAAGGAATCCTTATGTGCCTTCTGCTGTGCTGTCCTCTTCTTCAAACTAACTGCTCCTCTGTGAAGCAACCTGGGTGTCTGACAGTAACTAGAGTTGATGTGACGGCAGCTAATCAACGTTCCATAAAATTCACATCGTTCAACTTCTCTGATACAAGAAATGCAAGTATCCCCCCATCTGAATACCCCACATGTTGTTCTGCACCCCTGAATGCATCCAGACAAATTCGCTGGACTAAGTGTAAAGGCAATTCCTCTAGTTTGTTTCCGTGCCCGGTATGGAGCGTCATCTCTTAGATTGGTCACCACTCGACAGCCGCAACCTTCCAGTAGGCCTCTCTCCGAACGACCCTAAATGTGCTAGTGGAAATTCTGTTGGACTCATGTATTCTGATACGGGGTTCCCCCAGTCGAACTGGTGGAAAATAGGAGCGGCTATGCAACCTATTAAAGTAGTGGATTCAGGGGATTATGGGAGAAGAAATGGGTCAGGGTGGGATATTGTGAATGTATCTGCTTGTGTTACCCATCCTTAGGCATTATTGGTAGGCAATGTGTCAATAGCTCTACCTCCCAATTGCACTACTTTCAATGTTTCTTGTAATAACTGTATCCTCACTAATTGTATCTCTGTTGTATCCAATGGAACAAAAGGTGAATGCACTGTATGATATGATATTGTACCTTGGAGAAGAGGTGCAAGGTCTAAAAATCAGACAGCACTTACAATTCCATGCAGCCTATCGGGATATTTGTGTTACTAATGTTACTTATAATTGTAGTAAAATTCCTTAGGATCATGTTAAAAAACAATTGATGGGCTTATGGGTTAATGCAAATGAAACCAAAGATATGTTTATGTTGCATAAAGAAATCTTAGATTTAAGTTCTGCTCCTTTACTACAGTTTAATCCCGCTCGGGTTGCGGATGACATTCTGAACAACCTCAGGCGTGTTTTTTCTCCCTTAGGGGACTGGGGCAGACTGCCTAATTTCTTGCTCTAGCTGGGTTCCGCACTCTTGGGGATATTGATAATTTTAATCGTGCTGCCGCTCCTCCTCCGCTTGGGAAAAAATGCAATTTTAAATGTTGCTTCCGAGCTCCACATGCTGAGTCTAAAGATTCAGCCCCCTGTGCAACAAGCATAAAGGGACAGAATAGCCAGTGATGGGTAAGTACTCTGAGGAATCCTTAACAACCTAAGACAGGGCCTGCACGACGGAGTGTAGGTACCAATGACGGGTAAGTTAAGGAAATCGCTCAGGGACACCTAAGACAGGCACTGTCACCTGGCCGTCTCAGGGAGACGGAACGCTTAATTGCCAAAAAATAAAAAGAGGGGGAGATGTTGAGAGCCAGTGGCCTTGAGCGGTGTTTTGGGAGCCGGAGGCTTTGAGCCATGTTGAGAGTCAGAGACCTTGAGCGGTGTTTTGGGAGCCAGAGGCTTTGAGCGCAGCCTTTGTCCTTGAGTCAGACCGCAGCCAGGTCGTGTGGGGAGGTTCAGAATGCCTTTGTAAAGTTTGATATAGCAAAATACATTTTGCCTGCTGAGAACTTGTGAGAGGAGATGTGCCTCGCACGTACACCACCCTCAGATTGTGGATAAATACCCGAGTGAAAATAAACTCGGGGCTGGTGACGCTTGGGAGCGCCAGCCCTCCCTTAACAACTGTGCCTTGTGTGTCAGTTCATCCCCCCCCCCCCCCATCAGGAACCGTTCGATTCAGCGACGGCTGGTCCGCCGCACCAACCCCTGCGGAATGACCATCAGGTGCATCAGGTGGAAAACAAAGACGTCTAGAGGGCCGCAGCCAGATGCCCCCGTGCCTCTTCCATTAGAACCCCTCCTCCCCCCACAGGTGTTCCCTGAAATGACCCTTCCCCTGACCTCTCGTCCCTGGCTCCTCCTCCTGCACCCTTTTTGGCCTCCATCCCCTAATGTCACTATTTCCTACCTCTGCTCACTTCTCAGGAGCTTCCCCAGGTTCCAGGTCATCACCCAGGGGAGCCCCGCCCCCTCCTCCTCCCCTTTTTCTACCAGATCTTAGGAGTGGAGAATCCAGACTTGGTTCCCTGGAGGAGGACCCTGTGGCCCTGGAGGCAGCAGCAGGAACACCTTACGGGGACACCAGGGGCAAAGTCCCATTAGGCCCCTGGGGAAAAGTCCAGAGGGCACTAACGTTTCCTTTCGTCATCCTTGTGGCCACACGGGGGCGCTGCCGCCCTCCGGTTCTGCACCGCCAGGAAGAGGACTGGGCTGAGCTGAGTCAGGCTGAGCATGGAAGGAGGGCATGAAGGTGCCTTCTGAGCAGCCCTGGGGGAGGTGCAGGGGTGGGGCAGGGATCAGAGGACAGGGACTCTGGAGCCCTATCCTGTGTGTGCAGTTTCCATCTGTCCTCCCCACAACCCCTCTCTCCAGGCCCTTGAACATCCCCAGGAAACCTGAAAAGTAGACAGTTTTCCTCTGGACCTATTACCTCTCTGAGGTCTATTTTAAAAAAGAAACTCTTTTATTTTAGAATAAAATTTAATTAGGATTTACAGAGGAGCTACAAAGTGAGGGCAGAGTCCCTGTATGCCCCACATGGGTTGCGCCTGTTGTTAACAGCACCCTCACCCTCATGTGTTTACACAGATAACGACGCAGTACTCGAACATTATTACTGAACTCCACACAGATTTGCTCGTTGGTTTTGTTTTCTCTTCCAGGATCCCATCAAAGGACCACACTGAGGTAAGTCCCAGTCATGTCTCCTTCAGGCTCCTCTAGTTGTGACCATTCCTCAGACTTTCCTTTTTTTTTTTTTTTTTTTTAATGTTTGAGGAGAACTTACAGGTACATCGTAGAGTATCTCTCATTGTGAATTAGCCTGACCAAGGATATGGGTTTGGGAAGATCACAACTGGACGTGCCATTCTCAACACAACATACCAAAAGCATACAGTGATCACTTGATCATCACTGATGAAGTTAACTTTCCCACCTGGCTAAAGTTGTCTTGCCCAGATTCTCCCTGTGAAGTTCCTTTTGTGCTTTGTCCCTTTCCGTACAGTATCTTTGGAAGGAAGTCACGACGTGCAGCCCACAGAGAGCTGTTCCACTATGAAAATGTGCCTGCAGGTTGTTGTGCAAACAGGAGTTCTCTAATGAGTTGGGGAAACACCTCAGAGAGGGGTCAGCAGCTTGTGTGCTTGGTCTGTGTCTGGCTTTATAAGAAACTGCTGACTGACTCCCACAGGGGCTGTGCTATTTTGTATTCCCGCCATTAGTGACTGAGGCTTCTGTTGCTCCAAGTCCTGCTCAGCACTTGACATTATCAGTGTTTGGATTCCCGCCATTCTGACAGGAGTGTGAGGGCAGAGCACTGTTGTTTCCCTTTGCATTTCCCTAGTGACCCCTGCTGTTGAGCACCTTCTCACATACTTATTTGCCAGGAGTATGTCTTCTTGGTGGGCCGTCTGCTCAGGCTTTTGCTCATTTTTTTTAACGTGCTGTTTGCTTACTGCTGCTTTTCAAGAGTTTTATGGGTATCCTGGGGCACCTGGTTGGCTCAACTGGTTAAGCATCCCACTTTGACTCAGGTCATGATATTGTGATTCATGAATTCCTGCTCTGTGTCAGGCTCTGAACTGACAGCTCAGAGCCTGAAGCATGCTTCATATTCTGTGTCCCCCTCCCACCTCTCAAAAATAAATAAAACATTTTTAAAAAGAGTTTTATGGGTATTCTAAAACAAGTCCTTTATCCGATATGTGATTTGCAAATATCTTCTCCCAGTCTTTGGCTTGAGCTTCTTTATGGATATAACAGTAGACATATATGCACGGATGTATTTTTTGGGTAGGAGAAAGGAGAAATGGCTCACCGTGTTGGATTTTGGGGAGAGAAATTACGTGACTGAAGGATGAGGGGTTACCATGTGACTAGTTTATTTTTGGATATTTGTGATTATCTACTGGATTCTCTCGTATGCGCTGGAGGGATGTTTTCAAAACATAAACTAGTTTAAAATCCCTGACACTTGACAGATCATCCTCAGACCATTAACTAAGACTCGGGTTCTGATCTGCTTGAGGACCAATCATCTTTTCACTGAACTATTTTGCTTTTCAAGTTCCATTTCTGAAGCAGGTGGGCTAGATTGTGTGGATAAATGCTCCCATGAGAATAGCTTAAAATGCCATGTAACATGCAAAGAACATCATCTAAAAAGTGTTAAAACTGACAAGATGGAGCGCCTGGGTGGCCAAGTCAGTTGAGTGTCTGACTTAAGCTCAGGTCATGCTCTCGTGGTTATATGTTTGAGCCCCGCAGCAGGCTCTGTGCTGACATCTTGGAGCCTGGAGCCTGCTTCAAGTTCTGTGTGTCTCTCTACTCCTGCCCCACTCACACTCTGTCTCTCTCTGTCTCAAAAATGAATAAATAAAAAAAAAAGAAGAACCTGACAACATAGTAATAAATGAATAAAAGGGCACATCCTAGAAGGAAGAGAATGATCTTGCTGGTTCCCGCCCCACCCCCCAGCCCCCAGAGAACAGGGTCCTGAGAAATGGAGCAGAGTCTCTGGGAGTCCCCTGCCCAGGGCACAGACAGGCAGGCCCAGCCCTTCCAGCTCTGCGGCCTGAGCTGCTGGCTTTCCTACCATCTCCTTCCTTTTTAAAGTGTAAAGAAACATCTATAAACTGATTATGATGTGTATATATGATGTGCAATATACATGATGTAATACATATTCCCTGTAGAAAAGTTATAAAATGAGAAAAGTGAATGACGACAAAGTAAAAAGGATGGTGATTCTC
This sequence comes from Paguma larvata, assembly GCA_030068075.1. Classification (NCBI taxonomy): domain Eukaryota; kingdom Metazoa; phylum Chordata; class Mammalia; order Carnivora; family Viverridae; genus Paguma; species Paguma larvata. Next base: position 30,669,941 of record CM057829.1, read on the forward strand.
ACACCTGAGCTACTTTGTTGCACTTTCTTCTCTTCTATTACAGATGCTCCTGCTGCTGGAACTCTCTGTCTCTAAGGTGATGAGCACAGAGCTCAGGGCCCCCAGGCCTGCTTTCTCCAGATGCCATTTCCCCGGTCAGCTCACTGTTCCCCCTCACTTCCTTCTCCCTCCTCAGTCTCCTGCACCCCCTCCCTGCTCCCCATCCTGAGGTGATGAGCTCCTTTGTTTCTCACTCATAAAGAAGCACTCAGGTGAGAACTGCACTCTCCTCCCTCCCCCTCCCGCACACCTGCACCTGTGTCCTCACCTTCTAAGCAGTGATGGTGGAGGCGCCCTCCTGTCTCAGGCTGCCCCTCCATTTGGGCACCTGCATCATCCACTTCCCCCTCTCTGCTGGCTCAGCCCTTCCCCACACGAACATGCTGTCCTGACTCCCATGCAAAACACGAAACACGACTAAATACATCACAACAAAATCCTCCCACAAAAATCCAACACTTGCTCCCATGACTCCACCAACACCTGTCCCATCTCTATGGCCTCCGTGCAGAACTTCCCTGACTCCATGTCTCACCCACCATGTTGTCTTTAGCAAATGGATAGAGGCACAGAATGTGAAGAAGTGAAATACTTCTGCAGTACTTGAGCTCAACTCAGATGTCCCCAATCTTCCATCCCCTCCCCCTTTCCTGAATCTCAGAGATCACCTGCACTGGTTCTTTCAGCTGATTCTCTGATTATTGCTTCTGTGCCTCTAAAGAGCCTGCTTCTTGTACCTATTCTCTGGTTTTCAGGTTATGCATCATCTTTACTGAATTGGCCCTTCTTTCACACACTCCCATCTGCCCCATATAATTATTTTATAAACTTGATTAGCTCAGTGTGCACTGTTCACATTTTTATGACCATGAAATGCTAGTCACAACTGAGCATTTAATAGACTATGATTACTTTACCTTTCCTGAATCAACTTATTATTTTCCCGGAGTAAATACATATCTTATCATTCATTTGCTTACTTTCTGTTGTTCTCATTTAAATCTTTCCCAAGCTCCCAAGATTTACAGATAAATCTTCATTAATATTCGAGCCCACCCACTATTCCACCATCCTCATGGCTGTGCAGACACCTGGCCCACAGCCCTCAGTCCTGACCCATGTAGACAGGACGCCTGCACAGCTGGGGCAGGGCCGACTCTGGACGCCTTCAGCTCAGCCTGGGTGCCCTCTGCCTCTCTCCTCTGGCTCCCTGTTGCCTGGATCCCGCGTGCTCCCCTCTTTTGGTTTTCTCCATCATTTCCCCACTTTGCCTGGTGGTATCCTGTGGAAGGGAACGTGGAAAGTAGACACTGACACTCTAAACATCTGACGTGTCTTTAGGCTACCCTTGCCCTGATTCACTCGGTGATGGGATAGAGACCTTGTGCTGGACACAGTTGTCCTTGGGATTTGGGGACCATGTGTCATGTCTTCCAGCCACCAGGCCTGTGTTGTTGTGTCTTGGAGTTTTCAAGGTGTCTGCTCCTCCACCCTCTTGCTGGCATTTCCTTGTGATGTGTCTTCATGTGGGTCTCTCATCATCCTCTCCAGTGAAGAACTTGGGTAGGGCTTTCAACATATGTGCTTTTCTCTGTCAACTCTGAGAAATATCCTTGAAATTCTTAGAAACAAATTTTAAGAACCAAACAGGTCTTCTCTCCTGTTGCCATCACCTCCTGACTGTAGTACTTCAGGGAAGTTCGACTGTAATCATCCACTTTATCGACTAAATTATTCATTCCTTGTTCTATGATTGTTCAACACTGTGCGTGGTTCAGATTCTGTTCCATATGCCATATGCCTCTTACACACTGTAGATATGATTGAATCTAGTGATAGGGGGCCTGTTAGATCTCATGTCATCTGTTCTTGGGATATCCTGAACTTTCTCCACGCAGCACTTACCTCAGGAGTGACTTACGTTTGTCTCTGTCATTTCTGCTAACGCCCACCTCCCACGGGACAGTGTCCCTGCTGTGTCACCAGAGCCGACACCTGTTCTTCAGTTTACATCAGAGTCAGCTGACCTGAGCCACTGGAGGCCTCGAGATGTACTTGGGATGATGGGTTTAGTTTGACTTGAGCAGTAAGTCACACTGTATCTTACTGTCCTCCTAGGCTCTGAGCTACCAGCTTCCCATCCCAGAACATTCTGGACCATTACAACAGTTCACTGCATGAAGTCATACCCACCTCCTGATGGACAGAGAACCAAAGAAACACAAGTCAACAAGGCCTCTGACAGCAAACTTTCTAGGTTGACCCCTGGTTCCACTACCTCTTTATCCACCCTGAGTCTCCCTTACCTGTGTGTACAAAGGGATCCCCATGGGGTGCCTCATGGGTTTGCTTTGATGATTAACCTTAACCGTCTGTGTACATCACATGGTGATCATGCCTGAGACATATTCCACTATTTATACTTATAATCATCATATTGATTATAGCACTAAGATATAGTTCCATTCTTTGTTTTTATAAACCGCAATTCAAGAAAGCCTGATAATATACTTTTGAAGTTTTTTAATTTTTAATTTAGTTTTGAGAGACAGAGAGCACACAAAAAGGGGAGGGGCAGAAAGAGGGGGAGACACAAAATCCAAACCAGGCTCCAGGCTCTGAGCTATCATCACAGAGCCTGACACAGGGCTCAAACTCACGAACCTTGAGATCATGACCTGGGTCAAAGTTGGGCACTTAACTAACTGAGCCCCCCAGGAACCCCCCCTGATAATGTACTTTTGAGAACGTGTGTCATTATCTCCTTAGAACAACCTCCTAAAGGAGGGGCACCAGGGTGGTTCAGTCAGGTCAGCATCTGACACTTGATTTCAGCTCAGCTCATGATCTCTGGTTCCTGAGATCCAGCCTGATGCTGGGCTGCTTGGGATTCTCTCTCTCCTCTCTCTCTGTCCCTCTCCCTGCTCCTGTGTGCACTCTCTCTCTCTTTCTAAAATGAAATAACTAAACTTTGTTTTAAAGTATGAACTCCTAAAAGAGAATGTCTGTCACACTCTAAACACATTTAAATTGTGGAGACATTTTTCAGAAGAACCCTTTAAAAATTTTACACCAGTCTTCACCATGTAAGATGGCGTATTTTCCTGACCCTCTGTTGGGCACACTCATTACCTGCTTTCATCTTTGCCAGGTGGCGATACTAAGTTTTATTCCCATTTTTTATACCACATTCTTATTTTCTTTATTTATTTCCAATATATGTGTGTGACATTTCTTGTCTTCCTAAGTGTTCTCTAATATTTCTAATTATCTCTTTCTTTTTTCTTTTCTTACTACTTGAGTGCAGCTTACACACACTGCTCCATTCTTTTCAGGTTTACAACATACTGATTCGTCATATCATCCAATAATTTCACTCTTGGTTATTTACCCAAAGAAAATGAAAACACCAGGTCTTTTTTAGTTTATTCATTTCTTTATATTGAGATATGGAGAGAGAGTACAAGCAGGGGAGGGGCAGAGAGAGAGGGACGGAGAGGGAGAGAGAGAGAGAATTCTGAGCTGGCTCAGTGCTGTCAGCCCAGAACCTGATGCGGAGCTTCAACTCACAAACCGTGAGTGTGCATGTCCACACTATGGAGCATTAGGTAGACATTAAGATGCTATTTCCAAATCAGAAATGATTTTGGTTTAACTGAGTTTTGAAATATTTACAAATAAAGAGCCCTAAGAAGGGTTTCTACTTTTCAGTTTTCCCTGTATTACCATCACGGGGCTGGAGGACGAGGCGCACAGGGACACAGAAACCTCAGCAATGGCACACCGGCTCCTGGGCTCTCCTCTCCTGCAATCCTGTCTCACCCCTGAGCCTGACCCCTGTGGAGTCCAGGGCTGCTCAGAAACTTGTTCCTCTCCCCACTGACGCCCAGGCTTCTGCTCAGACATCTCTACCTGACTTACAGACCAGACCCCACTCAGGTTTCTCAGTAGGAATCCACCTAAGAGCACAGCGGTGGGGATGTCCCCTTACTTTCCACCCCACGTGAGGCCACAGCACTAAGGAGAGAAGACCCCCGCTGCCCTTCTCCTCCTCAGCCAGGCCCTCCCTAGGGTCTCCTTCAGCTCAGCACCTGGACATGGGCCCGGACACCAGGGGGCGCCCTCATCCCAGATGACGTTCACAGTGTGAGGTTCTTTTCAAAATCCACATTGATACAACTTGTATCCACCCTCAGACAAATGGCTAAGGAAGATATGTACACACTTACATATAAATATGTGTTTCCCCTTGTGGCAACATGAATGGACAAACAGGGCAGAATGTCTGCTAAGTGAAATAAATCAGACCAAGAAAGACAAGTACCATATGATTTCACTCATATGTGGAATCTAAAAAAACAAAACAAATGAATAAAGAAACAAACAGCAGAGTCAGACCTATAAATACAGAGAACTCACTGATGATTGCGGAGGGGAGGGGGTTGGGAGGATGGACACCAGGGTGAGGGCAGTGGGAGACACAGGCTCCAGTTATGGAAGGAACAGGTCATAGGAATAAAAGGCACAGCACAGGGAATATTATCAGTGACATTGTAAGATCACTGTGTGGTGACAGATGGCAGTACACTGTGGTGAGCACAGCATGGAGCAGACAGAAGGTGAAGGGCCCTGGGTGGTTCAGTAGGTTCTCAGGTCATGGTCCCAGGGTCATGGGATTGAGCCCTCATGGATTCAGCCTACTTGTGATATTCTCTCTCCCAATCTCTCTCTCTCTCTCCCTCTCTCTCTCTCTCTCCCCCCTTTTCTGGTATTGCTGTCTCTCCTTCAAAGAAAAAGGTGAATACACAAAAAGAGTCACTGTGTTGTACATCTGAAACTAATCTTGTGTGTCATCTATTTTCTTGTGTGTAATCTTGTGTGTCAACTATTTTCAACTTTTAAATATATTTTAAAAGAAATTAATTAGGAGGAATAAACTGTAGGGGTGCCTGGGTGGGTCAGTTAGGCATCCAACTTTTGATTCAGCTCGACTCATGTATAATCTCCTGGTTCATTATTGGGAGACCTGCATCAGGCTCTGCGGATGGGTGAGTCCTCTCCCATGGCTGCAACTGCAGACAACAGATGCACAGTTAAAATAAGGCATGGAATGGCTAAGTGAGATTGGCAGAAACACAGTCCCCTATACATACAGGTGTTTGTGTGGGGAGTGGGGTCAGAGGAGAGACTGGGGAGCAAGAAGAAAATTAATTGAATGAGAGAGGAAAGGGATTCCACAAAGAAACTAGCAAAGTATCTAAACATGGCATCCCGATTGGGGCATAAACGTGTCAGGCACCCATTAGGCATCAGGCACCATTGCCTGCACTACACGGTTCAAAGTAAGTCACTAAGGAACAAGGAGACAGTGAAGAGTTGGAGGAACCGGTTTCATGAGATCCATACTCTCTGAAGGAGGAAATGCCCATCTCATCTCGCAGCTCACTACCACTGTCCTCAGTGTGATTCTGCACCTCACTGAGGATCTTGGCATCTTTTTCAACTGTCACAAACGTGACGCCAAACCAGTGGGGCAACTGGCCTGCTCAGGCCTCCTGGAAGGAGACAGAGGGTAGCACTGGGAGACCCCAAAGTAGGAAGACACCCAAAAGGAGGGATGAGGATGAAAGGTATGAAGACATAGGAAATCAGGGGGTGGGAGGGGACACTGGGATGTCCGTGTAGGTGTGCAGCTGACCTGACACAGGTAGGTGTGGGGATCCCAGGCAGGCGGGAGTTGATGGCAGTGTTCACCTGCTTACTGTCCATGCCTTGGCCACATGGGTTCGTCACCACAAGAATTCATTATTGAAGATTTTTAAACTGTGATACCAAGAAGGGCTTGGTCAGAAGGGAAATTAGAAGAGTTCAGGCCTTTCTCTCGGTTGTGTGATATCCTCCCGAGGACATAAAACATCATTCATTCTCTCACTACCTCTCCTCCCGGGGCATTCTACCGTGGAAGGCAATGGCTGGGAAGTTCTGCTCCACCAGGAGCTGGGCCAGGGCGATGCAAGGCTGCACAGACTTCACAAAGATCTCGCCTGTGTGTGGAGAGCAGGGGGATGTGGGCCCAGGGCTGAGTGTGTGGAGGGCAGACAGACAATGCGCAGAGTGGGAGATTTCAGGATGTACCCCTTTGCATGAATCCCACTAAGTCCCTCTTATTCCCCACTATAGGATTCCTCTTTTGCTCTCAGTATAACTTACTCTGCCTTTCTCTCCTCTAATTCTCATTTTCCTGAGCAGATTGGTCTCTGAGAAGATATAGAGAACAGTAACTAAATTTGGCAGATATGTTAGGGGAGAGGAATGATATAATCTATGAAAAAAGGCTATATATTAGAACTAGGGTCTGGAACGACCATAATGAATATTCCCACTGATGAAACATTAAACCTAAGACCTACTCTAAATCTGAGAGTAGTTATACAATCAGGAAGCTGAGAGATTGCTTCTCCTCAGGGAGTGATACAGGAAGAAATAAACACTTACGAATCCTAACAGGGCCAATGTATATTGGAATATTTAAGAATTTAAAAGTCCTACCAGATTTTTTTATAGTGTATTTATTTTTATTGAGACAGAGAGAGGCAGAGTGAGAATGAGCAGGGGAGGGGCAGAGACAGAAACAGAGAGATAAAGAAAGAGAAGCCCAAGCAGGCTCCACCTTGTCAGTGCAGAGCCTGACACAGGGCTCCATCTCACAAACCATGAGATCAGGAGTCCAACCCTTAACTGACTGAGCCACCCAGGCTCCCCAAAACACCAATTCCTTAATTATTTTTAATAGTTTGTAGCTATTTGAAAATATGGAATAGAAGACAGAAGAAGCAGCAGCCCCCACATCGGGAACTGGTGTGACAGTGACAGCTGGGCCTCAGTGTGGTCAGAAGCTGGCTGATGCCACCACTGGGCCATATTATTCTCCTGTGGGACGTGAGCCGGTCATCTCACAGAACATCAACATACAAGGACACTGTGAAACCATGACATTACTTTGTCTAATTACAGACAAAAACAAGCTACTGTATAACCCACAAAATACCAAACACCTCCCTGTGCTGGTTAATGTGAGCAATAGCTGCTTCTTTATCATTGCTTTTTTTTCCTCAAGTTTTTATTTAAAGTCCAGTTAGTTAACATGCAGTGTAATATTAGTTTCAGGAGTAGAATTGAGTGATTCATCACTTACAGTCAACACCCAGTGCTCATCACAAGTGCCCTCCATAGAACCCATCACCCATGTAGCCCATCTCATTTAACCTGAGATCTTCCCATAAGCTTGACAGCTTCTCAGTACTGACCAACTTTTCTGTTGGGATTTGTGGTGATATTAAAACAAATTACTTGTTTTTTAAATTTTTTTAATGCTTACACATCTTTGAGAGAAAGAGAGAGAAGGAGTGCAAGTGGGAGTGGGACAGAGAGAGAGACACAGAATCCTAAGCAGGCTCCAGGCCCTGAGCTGTTAGCACAGAGTCTGACCTGCGACTAGAACTCATGAACCATGAGATCATGACCTGAGCTGAAGTGGATGCTTAACCAACTGAGCCACCCAGGTGCCCCAAAACAAATGACTTGTGATAATTCGATTCCATCCTAATCAACGCTGGAACGCCAATATTACTTAGTGAAACAACACACAACACGTTACTTAAAAACAATCATGCATTAGTACAAGATCCATTCCATGAGTATATGGGCCTATGGATTTAATGGAACAGAGGAAGAGACACTCAATGATACGGTTTCAGGTTCCAGTTTGCAAATAACCTCAGAGAAAGTACAACATGTGCATTTTAATATAATATCACAGATGAATTCTCCTATATTTGATCAAGGATGTAAATTTTTTCATATACTTCAACCAAAACAACACAATAGATGCAGAAGCAAATCTGAACACCCAGCAATCTAATAATGGGACAAACAAGAAGAGAGTTGCTAAAAGTAAAATGAAGCAAAATCCACTCTTCTAACTGCCTTGTTTATTTGTGCAATCTTTTTCATAAAAAAACAATATTTCTGTTTTCATATGATTGAAAATGAATTAATAAATATTTAATCCTTCTTTATTCCTACTATGGAAAATATGGATAGATATAACCCACAGAGGCACAATTATCCCTGGGATCCTCACTATTTTGTAAGACTGTATAGACATCCTGAAAACAAACTGTTGGAGAATCACTGACTCACACAGCTCCTGGGTCACGACTCAGGGAGACAGTGTGACAAAGAGCGCTCTGAGCAGTAAGTGAGGCGTCAGGGCAAAGTCCCAGGTCCCCAGGCCTGCTCCCAGCGTCTCAGGCCCAGGGCGGTGACGGGGGCGGGGAGGCCAGTGCTGGGGAGTCCCCATCCACCCTGGTTTCACTTCTCCCTGTCACAACCTGTGTCAGGTCCTTCTGCCTGGATACTGATGACGCGGCCCCGGTTCACACTCCTATTAGTGTCGGGTTTCCGGAGCAGCCAATCAGCGGTACCGCGGTTCCGGGGTATAAAGTCCCGTCCCCCCCCTCCCCCCCACCACCACCCCGCGACTCACATTTCTCCCCAAACCCCGAGGATGCGGGTCGTGATACCCCGAACCCTCCTGCTGCTGCTGTAAGGGTCCCTGGCGGTGACCCAGACCTGGGCGGGTGAGTGCGGGGTCAGGAGGAAAGGGTCACGAGGCAGGAGCGCGGGGACCGCCCGGCGGGGACACGGGGCCCCCGGGGAAGGTGCCTGTCCGCTGCCACCTCCCCAGAACCCCACCTGTCCCCGCCCTGGCCAGTCCTCCCCATCCCTCCCCTACTCCGCCCTGCTCTCTCCCACTCGGGTCCCCTCCCCCTGCCCTCCCCGCCGCCTCCTCCTGTGACCCGGGGCCAGCGCCGGGAGGAAGGTCGGGCGGGGTCTCAGCCCCTCCGCGCCCGCAGGCTCCCACTCCCTGAGGTATTTCCACACCGCGGTGTCCCGGCCCGGCCTCGGGGAGCCCCGCTTCATCGCCGTGGGCTACGTGGACGACACGCAGTTCGTGCGGTTCGACAGCGACGCCCCGAGTCAGAGGATGGAGCCGCTGGCGCAGTGGATGGTGCAGGAGGGGCCTGAGTATTGGGACCGAGAGACGCGGATCACCAGGGACACCGCGCAGACTTTCCGAGTGGGCCTGAAGAACCTGCGCGGCTACTACAACCAGAGCGAGGCCGGTGAGCGACGCGGGCCCGGGTCCGGGTCACGACCCCCATCCCCACGGACGGGCCGGGGTCGCCCCGAGTCTCGGGGTCTGAGCGCAGCGGAGGCCAGAGGATCCCCTCCCCGACCCGGGAAGAGCCCGCGGGAGCTTTGAGGCGGTTTCACTTTCGGTTTCACCTTAATCACTGCTGCCCTGGGGGCGGGGCGGGGCCAGGGTCGCACAGCCTCCAGGTGATGTACGGCTGTGACGTGGGGCCCGACGGCCGCTTCCTCCGCTGGTACCGTCAGGACGCCTACGACGGCGCGGATTACATCGCCCTGAACGAGGACCTGCGCTCCTGGACCGCGGCGGACACGGCGGCGCAGATCACCCGCCGCAAGTGGGAGGTGGCCGGTGTGGCGGAAGACTTCAGGAACTACGCGGAGGGCAGGTGTGTGGAGTCGCTCCGCAGGTACCTGGAGATGGGGAAGGAGACGCTGCTTCGAGCAGGTACAGGGGCTCCGGGGCCTCCCCTATCTCCCCTCCACTGGGGCTGGTTCCCACGAGGAAGGGAAATGGACTCGGTGTCAGAACAGCGCTCCTCCCCGGGCGGGAAGGGAAGATCCTCCTCTGTGTTCACATTCCTGCTAGAGACTGCCTCACCTGGAGGGCGCTCTTCTCTAAAGGACACTGAGGAGTCCAGTCTCCTCCTGGGATGCAGGTTGGGACCATCCCCGAAATAACCCATCAGCAGTTCCCTCTGACCCTGGCAGCCACCTCGTGAACCATGACCTTCCCTCTCAAGATCTTATTCTCCCTGAGAACATCTTTGGAGATCTGACTCCGGGTTTTCTTATCATTCACCATCCACCACAGTCAGGTCCATAGTGTGGTTCTCCCCCCTTAGACATGCAGCATCCTGCCTGGCTCTCTCTCTGATTTCGGAACTTAACAAGGATCAGGAGATCCCAAAGCCAAGACTGCTGTCCGGGTTTTGTGCTTCATCCTTCCAAACCAGTTGTCCTGTCGCCTCAGGCTGGTCACGTGGATGCAGTTTCAGTGGCCCATAAAGGTAAACCACAGTGTGGATTTTCTGATTCTTCTTCCTCAGAACCTCCCAACACACACGTGACCCGCCACCCCATCTCTGAGCATGAGGTGACCCTGAGGTGCTGGGCCCTGGGCTTCTACCCTGCGGAGATCACCCTGACCTGGCAGCGTGATGGGGAGGACCACACCCAGGACACAGAGCTTGTGGACACCAGGCCTGCGGGAGATGGGACCTTCCAGAAGTGGGCGGCTGTGGTGGTGCCTTCTGGAGAGGAGCAGAGATACACGTGCCACGTGCAGCATGAGGGGCTGCCTGAGCCCATCACCTTGAGATGGGGTAAGGAGGGTTTGGGGCAGAGCCTCTTGTCAGGGAAAGCAGGGACCTGCTGGAGAATTTCACAGAGTCAGGACTGAAGCCGGAGGTCTGGGCCCCTCACCTTCCTTCCCTTTCCAGAGCCGCCTCCTCAGCCCTCCATCCCCATCCCGAGCGTCGTTGCTGGTGTGGCTGTGTGGCTGTCCTTCTCGTTGTGTTGGTTGGAGCTGTGATTTGGTGGAAGAAGCGCTCAGGTAGGGAACAGAGTGGGGGGATCTGAGTTCTCTCATCCAGTTGGGGGGGGGGGTGTCCTAAGTAGCACATTGTCCTGCCTTGATCCTGGGAAGGACCATCCACACACATGCACCTGCCCACTCCGGAGCCATTACTAACATTCACTCTGTAGCAAAGCACTTGTGAAAGTGAAGGACAGATTTTCACTTGGTAATTCTGGTTTGGGGACCTGATTCCCACCAGTGACAGGACAGAGAGGAAGGTCCCTGCTGAGGACAGACCTCCAGCAAGTCCGGTGGGCCAGTGACCCCACACCTCTTTCTTCATGTTTCCTGATCCTGTCCTGGGTATTCACTCTGAATTGTGGAAACTTCATTGTGGACCAGGACTAGGAGGGTGCTCCAGGATCCATGGCCCAGCGGTCCCAGGTCTCCAACATGATATTTTCTTCCCACTGGAGGAAAAGGACCGAGCTACTCTCATGCTGCACGTAAGTATGGAGGGGGTGATCCCTGAACCCCTGGGGTAGTGTAGACAGGACCCCATGGGAAGCACGCCCCCAATAGCCCTCCTTTAGTCTCATCTCCTGTGGCTCTGATCACATCTTCTTTCTTCTACCCCAGGCAATGACAACGACCAGGGCTCTGATGTGTCTCTAACTGCCCCTAAAGGTGAGACTCCAGAGGCCTGAAGTGGGAAGGAGTGGAAGCACTAGGGACACTTGACATGCGGGGGCTGTTGAGAATGTGGCACTTATGTGACTGACCTATATGTGCTCATGATTAATATTTTTCACAGTATGAGACCAGCTGCCCCTCGGGGACTGAGTGAAGCAGGATTTGTTCACACTCCTACATGGTGACATCAAGAACCCTGACTTCTCTTTATGCAAATGGTGTCAGAATGTGTCTGTGTTCCTATTAGCACATTGTGAGGACAAGGACACTGGCCCACCCTGTCCTCCATGACCCCTCCCCATACTATTCCCTTCTGATCTGCTTTCCTGTTCCAGCAGAGGCCCGGCTGGACCGTCTCCCTCCCCGTCTTTATTTCATGTTGGGCTTATGCTTTACTTCCCTATTGAGAATGAGAATCCAAATAAGAAATTGTGTTGTAATTCGTGGTGTGTGGAGTTGATGAGGAAATAGAAGATTCGTAAAGTTGTGACAGAAAATAAATGAAAGCACTGAGAACCTTCCAGAATCTGCATGTTTGCTGTGTTGAGTCTGTTGCAGGTGGGAGCAGGAGAGGGCTGTGAGGAGCCAAGCGTGGACGGGGCCTGTGTCCAGTCGAAGGTCAGTGCATCATTGGTGTGAGGTGCTCACTCTTCTGGGTCATGTCTCTGCTCCTTGTCCTTGCCCCTTCTGTGAAACCTTGTCTCACCAGGACCTGTGACCACAGGGACCTGGATATCATCTGTCACCAGGACCTTGTGCAGCAAGAGATTCCTGTGACTGGCTCAGCTCAGACTCGATCCTGGGTTGTGCCCTCAGCCTCATCTTTTGGGTTTGTTTTTTTTTTTCTTTGTTTCTGTGGAGCATCAGGCCTGTTCTGGATCTTGTGCCCGAGTTCTCGTCTCATTCTCCCTAAGTGACCCAGGCGGTTACTGCAGCAGGAGTCCCTTTGGGCTGTCGCTCCCACAGGCCTAGGTGGGCCCCTGCACCCTGAGTGTCTGTGGTTAGGAGATATGAATTTTCAGATTCATTCATCCCCTCTCTCCCTCTAGAGCTGTCTTCTGGATTATTCTTTAGATATAGGAGGTAGACGGAGGACGAACCTGAGAGTTTCTCAGCCTTACTAAACTTCAGTTAGTTTCTATCTTCCCTGCCTCTCTGCCCCCTCTACCTGCCCTTGGTTCTAGTGATGCTGGTGCTGCTTCCATCCAAGTTCATGGATTTATAAAGCAGAGTCTCAGGTAGATTTCTATTCGGTTGGACAAAGGGACCCATAGAACCTAGGTACAGTGTTTCTGACGACAGGACTGTAACTGTGTGCTGTGTGTGCAGGGGAAACACTGTGGGAGGGGGGTGCTGAGCTGAGAGAGGGAGGGAGGAGCAGCCCTGGGGGAAAGTAGAGGTGGTGGTGAGGTAATAGAATATGTGTTAAATGACTGTTCATGTTTTCTCACTGATGGTGCGGTGGGGGCTTTTTGGCGGGAGCTGCCACGGACCAGCTGTACCTGAGGCTCATCCAGAAGAGAGAGGTCCTCTCCGCTGATCACCCGTTCCACTGATAATGTCATGTGCCATGTACAGGACCCGCTCTTTTTTCATCTGGACACCTCAGAGACTCTAAGAAAAGGCTAACGTGCTGGTCTTGTGGAGAATGTGTTCTAGTGGTGAGGGGCAGACTCCACTTGACCCTGGAACAATGTGGGGATTGAGGGCAATGACCCCATTGTGCAGTCAGAAGTCCAAGTATAACTTTTGACTCCCCTGAAACTTACGTACTACTAATAATAGGTGGAAGCCCTGCTGAAAACATGAACAGTCATTTAACACATAAATTGTATGTTACATTATATGTACGTGTATTCTTACAATAAATGAAGCAGAGAAAATAGTAAGAACACATAAGAGAAACTACATTGACAGTACTTACTGTAAAAAAGTCCACATATCAGAGGACATGCACAGTTTAAGCTAGTATAATTCAGAGTCAAGTGTATATTGTACACACGTGGTAAATAAGGGAAGTGTCTAAATTGGAGTTTGGTAGGTGCTTTGAAGAAGGTGTCCCAGAGAGTTACCCGTGCGCTGACCCCGGAAAGTGGCTACTTTACAATCAGAGGGAGCGCCACTGGGAAGGTGACCTCTGAGAGACGTGAAGGGCATGAGGACAGGTTGAAGAGCATGACTCAGGAAGTTCTGTCCAGGCAGGGGAACCTCCAGTGCACATGCACTCGGGCAGGAGCGTGTCCTGTGTTCCAGGAAGGGTGAGAGGCCACTGTGGCTGGAGCAGAGAGCATGTGAAATGAGGTCAGATGTCGAGGCCTCAGGATTAGAAGGGTTTTGAGTTTTCTCGGAGTGAGATGTGGAGTCACCAGATTGTTTAGAACAGATGATCCACCTGGTACTACCTCTCTTTAGCAGCATCTGTTTGCCCCTGTGCAGAATTGAGAGGTGAAGGGAAAGTACTAGGAGTGAAACTGTAAGAAACTAGTGCAGTGTTCCAGGAGGGGGTGTCAGATTTATGTTGGGGTTTGAGGAGAGAAAATAATAGCAAGAGACTGTGCTCTGGTCAGTGTGTGTGTGTGTGTGTGTGTGCCCACGCGTGTATGTTTGTTCTGGATACATTTAAAGATGGACTTTGCAGCATTTCTTAATGTATTAAATCTGGGTTGTGAGAAAAGCAGTCAAGGACAGCATTCATACTTAAGACTACACATAGAAAGGAGGAGTGCCTTCTGTGGAAATGGGGAAGACTCTGGAAGTAGGACATTAGGGGAAGCAGCATCACAGGCACTCAATTTAGGAATATCAAATTTGAGATTATTAGAAATGCAGGTGAGATTGCCTGCGGGATATAAAGTACCAGGTGGGGGTAATATCTAGTTGAAAAATAGATACAGAAGGTGACACCATATAAATGATGTTTAGAGCCTTCGGTATAGATGAAGTCACCAAAGAGTCATTCGCCATAGAAGGAAAGGAACAGGACCAAACCCTGGACTCCTCAGCACTAAGGACGCTGATCAGAGCACACGCAGAGCATAGTGCACAGTTCTGGTTCTGCACCTAGAAGGCACACAGAGCAGGGAGACCCAACCTTCAGTGTGCACAGGAATTTCTTGGACTCAGCAAGATCTAGACAGTCTGGAGTAGAGAGTGAGATTCTGGGTTTATAACAAGGTTGGTGCTGCTGCTGGTCTTCAGATCACACACTGAGCTCCAAGCACATAAAGCAGGATTCCCACGTGGCTGTGCCTCAGCCTCTCCTGTAGGGTTTATGAAGTAAGTGATTCTGGGTCCACACCCAGCACTCTATCGTTTTCGGTGGGGAGAGGGCTGAGTATTTTGTAACAAACCCACAAGCAATCCTGGGGTTCCACCAGAGAGAGAAGCAGTCAAGTCACTGATGAGACCCTTCGTTGTGGGAAGGGGTCTTACATCCATATTTAAATGTAGTAGTAGCAGTAGTAGTAGTAGTAGTAGTAGTAGTAGTAGTTTTGTAGGAAGGAAAATGCAAGACCAGCTGGGAAATACATATTTTCTCTCCCATGGGGCGCAGCCAGGAGGCAGATTGAGGAAGTGGTTATCACATCAACATAAAACCTCTGAGATAACAGGAGTATAGGTATTAAATCTTTGCACCACACAAAAGGGAGTGGTAACTATGTGACATGATGCAGGTCTTAGCTAATGCTATGGTTGTAATCATTTTGCAGTTTATAAATGTATCAAATCAAGAGGTTGTACCCTTAAACTTACACAATGGTGTATGTCAGTTACATCTCAGTGGAGCTGGAAAAAATGTCTGACATCATGCTCTCTGAAGCTATTCCCAATATCAATGTCTGACTCTTTGTGATACATAGGTACAGTTACAGAGACTTGGGATGAGAGAGAGAATGTGGGGCCTTGTTCTGTTTCAAAGAAAATCATAAAACAGGCTTGTGTCCACACAGAATGGAACAGAATCCACAATGGTCCCTAGGTGGAGGCGCACATATAACCAGGGCCCTGCTGCTGGGTATAGACGCCACTGTTCACACCAGAGGCCCCTGATGTAGGACAGTGGACCCTGAGGCTAGGACTGCTGTTGTTGCTGCCCCTCGCAACTGCATGACACCACTGTCATCAAACACCTGTGCCAAATGCCATGTAGTGCTGTCCCAGCCTGTCTGTCACATGTCCTGAGGCAGAATCTAGCAATGGTCACGTGACTGTGAAGTTTCATGCCATGTCCAATGAAGGACTGTTTGGCAAAGTGGGTTCTCCTCTCCATGGTCTCTGCTCTCCATCAGATTTTTAAATGTGGAAATCCTTATGTGGAAAGAGGGTACAAGTAATGGGCATGGAAATTGGGGGCCAGGAATGGAAAAGAATGACAAATTGCAACATTTGGAGCAGTGATTTGAGACCAGAACTTGATATGCTACATTGTAGGCACTCAGGTCAGATTGGATGAAGGAATGAATAAAAAATGGCATCTTTCAACATTTTCCCTTGATAGTTGTTACAGGATCCAGCTTTTGTCTACTCCAGTTCTACTCACAAATAAGTGGAGCCGCATTGTCGGGCGATGAAGTGATTGTTTAAAATGACTTCTCCAGCCTTTGTGTCTTCCTAGGTTTAAATAACCCAGATCTGTAACACTTCAGATGATCCTTACATATACACTGACACTTTATATTTTATTGTACATGCCCATATTTCTGGGGAGAGTATCCAAAATGTTACTAGATTTTATGCGACCTCCACAAAAGTGTAAAAAATAATTCCAGGTTAGACACTATGCTTCTCCACCTCTGGTCCACGAACAGCTAATAATCAAACTGTTTTTAGCAGATCCAATGACTTAATACACAGACTTATTTTTGTCTTGAATACCAGTCTGAGACAGGATAAGGTCTCACTTTCACTTTCTGTCTGTATCTGTTTGTTGGCTGATGCACATTCACAGACCAGTGCTGGCTCACAGAAGACACAGATCACCATTGGTTTAGGTGGACTTGTACTCTACCACCTACTTTGGTGCTGGATAAAGAGCAGAAATGAAAAATTGTTAATGGGGATCCTTTTCCATTAACACAGTAGACTAAGTTTTAAGGTTGCCTCTTCCTATAAAAACAACTAAAAATTACTCTCTCTCTCTCTCTCTCTCTCTCTCTCGCTATATATATATATACCTTATACTCTCTCTCTCGCTATATATATATATACTTTATATATATATCCAAAAGAATAATCATTTAGTCCAATATATAATAATCGGCAATAAGCCATGGATGATGGTTGTCCTCATATTTTAGGTGTATTTGAAATCTAGAAAATCTTAGCTTGCCTTCTCAGGCTCATGAGCTTAATAGGCAGGAAATAATGCCCTGAGCTTATTCATCTGAGGAGCATGAGAAACATCTTCCCCACCTGAAAATATGGGAACCTAAGATTCATAGACTCATATCCTCAAAAATTTGGTGACACAAATCAAATCAGCTCTGTCTTCAAGTACAGGAAGATGTTACTCAGAGGAGATTTGCTTTGAGCTAGCACAAAGTGAGCAAAGAGCTATTTCAAAGAATTTGCAATGACAGACTAACCCTTCCGTGATTTGTAGTCCAAATTTGCTTTCCTATTTTGGGCCAAAATACCTTCAAGTCATTAGTTTATTATAAGAAAGAAACAAATTTCTCTAGAGAAATCTGCATTTAACATATGTGTCCAAAAATTTACACAAAGAATTGCACAGAGAAAAAGAGCAACTCGTAGCTTGAAATGTAAAGTATAAATGGGGGAAAGACTGTGATTGAGTAACTTTAGAAAGAATACATAGTAAAAAGAAGGTCATAAGTCTTCAATATTGCACTCATACGGCATAAAATATAACATGACCAGGATATGATATAAGTATATAAATATATGTTATTTGAATAAATATTATGTATATGACATAAAGGAAAAATCACAAAATGAAAAATGTAGAAAAAAGTGGCAAAAGCAAAAAATTCTTAAGAAAGTGGCTACAAAATAAAGAGATAAATTATTATATAATTAACAATATGAAATACTTAATAAATGGTAATCAGTAAGAGAGGAATGAGTGGAAATATGGAAAACAAAAAAAACAAAAGTAAAATGCCATCATAAACCCACCTGTGTCAATATTAACATTACACGTAAAAGGTTTAAATAAGCCAATCAGAGTGCAGATGGTTGGACTGAAAATAAACAAGATCCAACAATGCTGTCTAGAATGGACACACTTGAGATTCAATTACAGAGAGTTTAAAATTAAAGAAATGGAAAAGGTTATCTCAGGCAAATAACCATAAAAAATCTGGAGTGGACACATTCATTCACTAGACACAAGAGACTTTTATTTTTTTTTTTTTTACTTTTTGTTTTTGAGACATAGAGACAGAGTGTGAGCAGGAGAAGGGCAGAGAGAGAGGGAGACACCGAATCTGAAGCAGGCTCCAGGCTCTGAGCTGTCAGCACAGAGCCCGATGTGGGGCTCGAACTCACAGACTGCAAGATCATGACCTGAGTCGAAGTCGGCTGCCCAACCGACTGAGCCACCCAGGTGCCCCCACAAGAGACTTTTAAAATGCTAGTAAAGGGGGCACCTGGGTGGCTCCGTTGGTTAAGTGTCCAGATCTTGGTTTCAGTTTCAGCTCAGGTCATGAACTCACTGTGGGTTTGAACCCCATGTCAGGCTCTGCAACTGGCAGTGTGGAGCCTGCCTGGGATTCTCTCTCTCTCTCTCTCTCTCTCTCTCTCTCTCTCTCTCTCCCTCTCTGTCTACCCCATCCCACTCGAACTGTCTCTGTACCTCTAAAAATAAAAAAAATAAACTTAAAAAGAATAAACCATACATACATACATACATACATACATACATAATACTAGTAAAGGGGTGCCTGGGTGATTCAGGCGGTTAAGTATCCAGCTTCAGTTCAGGTCATGATCTCAAGGTTCGTGAGTTTGAGCCCTGCAATGGATTTCTGCTGTCAGCAGAGGAGCCTTGTTTGATTCCTCTATCCCCCTGTCTCTGCCCCTCTCCTGCCCACACTTTCTCTCTCTCTCTCTCTCAAAAATAAACATTTTAAACAATGCTAGTAAAGATCAACAGCAACATTTTATAATGATAAAAGGGTAAAATTATCAGAAGGATGAACAATTCTGAATATATAATCACCTAATAACTCAATGTCAAATACATGAAAACAAAACAGACAGAAATTGAGGAACAGACAATACGACAGTAATAGTCAGAAACTGCAATATATCACTTTCAATAAAGGATACAACATCTATGCAGAGATCAATAAACATAAAGAAGACTTGAACCATCCTATAAACCAACAGTAGAAATCTGACATTTATTGAACACTACAGCCATCAGGAGAATATACATTCTTTTCAAGTGCACGTGGAGATTTCTTGAGGATAAACCATATACTAGGCCATAAAACAAAACTCACCAAATTTAAAAAGATATAAATAATGCAAATATGTTCTTTTATCACAATGGCATGATACTAGAAAACAATCTATCACTGCAAGAAATTTGGGAAACTCGCAATATGCAGAATTAAACAACACCATTCCTCATATCAAAGGGTAAAAGAGATATCACCACGGAAATCACAGACTAAGATTAATAAAAATGAAGACAGAGTGGGGTGCCAGGGTGGCTCGGTCAGTTGAGTGTTCCGCTCTTGATTTCGGTACAGGTCATGATCTCATGGTCATGGGACCGAGACCCATGTTGGGCTCTACACTGAGCATGAGGCCTCTTTGGGATTCTCTCCCTCCCTTTCTTTCTACTTCCCCCTCAAAATAAAGAAACGTTTTTTTAAAACAAGAAATTTTTAAAATCAATTACCTAAACTTCCACATTAAGTCAAAGAGAAAAGCGGAGCAAACTAAACCAGAATCAAGCAAAAGGAAGGAAAAAGTAAAGATTAGAGTGGGTATTAATGAAATACAGATGAAAGAATAAAATAACAATACATAAAACTACTAAATCAATATGATCTTTTGAAATAGCAACAAAACTGACAAATTTTCAACTACTCACCAAAAAGAGACAAAGAATTAAAAAAATAAAAAATATATAAAATAAAAAGAGACAGAGAGAAAACTCAAATTACTAGGATCAGCAATGAAAGAAGGAATTTTATGACTGACCATACAGAAATAAAGAGAATTATAGGAGATTATGATGAACAATATGTCAAAAAGTTAACTTATTAAATAAAATAGGCAAATTCATAGAAAGACACAAACTACAATAGCTGTCTCAGAAGAAATAGACAATCTGAATATACCTATAATGAGGTGGAAGATTGAATAAATGGTCAAAAGCTACCCCACCAAAAAACCAGGTTCCAAATGCTTCACTTGTGAATTATAGCAAATGTTTAAAGAAATAATAACAGTTCTTTACAACACCTTCCATAAAGGAGAGGAGGGAACCCAACTCCCTCTATGAGGCTACTGTTATTGAGACCAAAATCAGACAAAGATAATCACAGGAAAAGAAAACTTAGACTAATATCTCTTATGAATATAGACATGGAAAAACTCAACGTATCATAGCAAATCAAATCCAGCAACATATGGCCAAGTGAAGTTTATTCCAGGAATCCAATATTGGTTTGACATCCATATCAACAATGTAATATACCACATTACTATAATAAAAAACAAAAGCCACATGCTTATCTCAACAGATGGGCAAGAAGCATTTGACAAAATCCGAAACCCTTTCATGACAAAACCTAACAAACTAGTAACAGAAGGGAATTCCCTCAATCAGATTAAAACCATTCATGAAAACCCTTAAGCTAACATCTTACTTAATGGTGAAAGACTGGTTGTTTTCTCCTTAGTTCAGGAACACAAAAAGGAAGTCCACTCCCACCACTTCCAATAAACTTTGTGCTGGAGATTCTAGAGCAAGAAAGTAAGATAAAGTACATCCTGATTGGGAAAAAAAGAAGTAGAATTATTTCAGTTCACACACAGTTGGCATGACCTTGTACGTAGCAAATCCTACAGCATCAACAATTAGAACAAATCAACAAGTTCAGCAACGCTGTAGGATATGAGGTCAATATATAAAAAATCAGTTATATTTCCATATATTTTCAATAAGCAATCCAAGAATGAAATTAAGAAAACAACTCCATTAACCTAACACCGAAGTGAGTTAAATATCAGGAATACATTTAACAAAGGAAGTGCAAAACTTGTACTCGGAAAACTATAAGACATTACTGAAAGAAATTTAAAGACATCTAAGTCAATGGAAACATGTTCACGGTCAGAAGACTTAATGTTCTCAAGGTGGCAACATTTCTCAAATTCATCTACAGGTTCAACACAATCCCTATCAGATACCTAAATAGCTCCTTTGTAAGAATTGACACACTGATTCTAATTTCATAGGAAAAGTCAAGGGACTTAGATTAGCCACTCTTAAAAAGGAAGGCCAAGTAGTAGGAGCCCCAGTTCCCAATCTCATTGCTTACAAAGCAAAGGCAATCAAGATGGTTTGGGGAATCTGGTTCAAGGTACCAGCTTACCAAGATCCTGAACTCATCTCCTTCCATGGACACAACAAATTTACAACTATATACAGGATAATCTCCTCTGAAAAAGATATCAGCCTGCACAACAACCATAAGAAGAGAGCACAAAAACAGGTAAGAGAGGCAAAGACACTCTTTCAAAAACAAAAACAAAGACAAAACCAAAAGGAAACCTGCCCCCACCCAGATATGAGAACTCAAAATACACTGGGATCTCAAAAGTACAAAATTTTACTGAGAAGCAAGGTGTCTGTGCTCCACATCAAGCACTAAACCCTAGGTCCTGCACAAGATAGATGAGCCCCTAAGAGACCTGACTTTGAAAACCAATATGACTATATTCAGGAAAATTCTAGAACTGTAGCTAATGGAGAAGCTACTTTTTTTAATTTAAATTTTAGTTAGTTAACATACAGTACAATATTGGTATCAGGAGTAGAAGTCAGTGATTCATCACTTACATAAAACACCCACTGCTCATCCCAACAAGTGCCCTCCTCAATGTCCATCACCCATTTTCCCCTCTCCCCTGTCCCCCATCAACCCTCAATTTATTATCTGTACTCAAGAGTCTCTTCCGGTTTGCTTCTCTCCCTCTCTGTTTATAAATATTTTCCCCTTCACTTCCCCATGGTCTTCTGTTAAGTTTCTCAAATTTCACATATCAGTGAAAACATATGATATCTGTCTTTCTCTGACTGACTTATTTCACTTAGCATAATACCCTCCAGTTCCATCCAGGTTGCTACAAATGGCAGGATTTCCTTCTTTCTCATGATGTTAGCGTATTTTCACATGTCTGTTAGCCATCTGGATGTCTTCTTTAGAAAAGTGTCTATTCATGTCTTCTGCCCATTTCTTAACTGGGTTATTTGCTTTGTGGTTGTGGAGTTTGCTAAGTTCTTTATAGAGTTTAGAAACTAACCCTTTATCAGATCTGTCATTTGAAACTATCTTCTCCCCATTCTGTATTTTGTCTTTTAGTTTTGTTGGTTGATTCCTTCACTGTGCAGGAGGTTTTCGTCTTGATGAACTCCCAGTGGTTCATGTTTGCTTTTGTTTCCCTTGCCTCCAGAAACGTGTCTAGTAAGACGTTGTTGTGGATTTGGATGGTTTCCTGTCTCACATTTAGGTCTTTCAACCATTTTTAATTTCCTTTTGTGAATGGTGTAAGAGTGTGGTCCAGTTTCATTCTTCTGCATGTGGCTGTCCAGCGTTCCCAACACCATTTGTTAAAGTGACTGTCTTTTTTCCATTGGATATTCATTCCTGTTTTGTCAAAAATTAGTTGACCTTATAGTTGTGGGTCTATTTCTGGATTTTCTATTCTGTTCCATTAATCTAGGTGTCTGCTTTTGTGCCAGTACCATGCTGTCTTGAGGACAACATCTTTGTAATGTAGCTTGAAATCTGGAATCATGATGCCTCCACTTTTTTGTTTTTCAGAGTTGCTTTGGGTAGTTGGGGGTCTTTTGTGGTTCCATACAAGTTTTAGGGTTGTTTGTGCTAGCTCTGTAAAAAATGCTGCTGGTATTTTGGTAGGGATTGAATTAAATGTATAGATTGCTTTGTTTTGGGTACTATAGACATTTTAACAATGTTTGTTCTTGCAATCGAGCATGGAAATCTTTTCCATTTCATTGTGTCTTCAATTTCTTTCATAAGTGTTCTATAGTTATCAGAGTTCAGAACTTTTCCTATTTAGTTAAGTTTATTCCTAAGTGTGTTATGGTTTTTAGCAATCCAAATAGGATTGATTCATTGTTGTTTTGGGGGGACTTGGGGTTTTTTTGTGTGTTTTTTGTGGGGTTTTTTGTTTGTTTTATGTTTTTGCTGATGCCTCCTATGGGTTGTAAAAACGCAAAACATTTCTATACATTGATTTTACAAACTGCAACTTTGTTGAATTCATGTGTTAGTTTTACCAATTTTTTCATGGAATCCTTCGGATTTTCTATACAGAGTATTATGTCGTCCTCGAAGACTGAAAGTTTGAGTGCTTCCTTGCCTATTTGGAAGGCAAATAGTTTAATTTTGGTGTCTGATTGCTAAAGCTAAGATTTCCGGTAGTATGATAATTTTCTGAGGGGGTCTTTTCCTAGAGGGTCTCCCTCCCATTGCCCTCCTGCCATCACCTAGGGGAGCAGGGCGGAATTGTGCACAGCTCCTTTTCCAGACTTGTCCCCTGTCTTGGACCCCTCCTCCTCCCTCCACCTACAGTGCGGGTACCTACTTTTGGACCTCCTCCATCAAGGGACATCACTCACACTGCCCTGTCCCCTCACTTTCATCCCACCTCACCCTCTTGTAGCCTACACTCTCCCTGCGGGCTGAACTCACTGTCTCCGTGGTCCCTCTGCACCCCTCCTCCATGGTCCTTGCCACCTCTAACCCCGCACCCACCTGCAGGGCCCTCACCAAGCTCTCCTTTCCATGAGCTACTCCCATGGGACCCTGCAGTCAGCAGCCCTCCTCCTGGCTCTCGCCAAAGCCCCCGCCTCTCCTCTGCCTCTCATTCAAGTCCCTTCAGGATCATCCAGTCCCCCTTCCCAGCCCCTCAACACTAGTCTCCCCTGATGCCTCCTGCCTTCCCACGCCCCCACAGACCAGAATACTGCTCAAGGTCCCGCTGCCCAGATCCTAGGCCCTCATCCCTCCTTTGGTTCCTTGAACCAAGTGGGCCCCACTCCTGATATCCGGTCTCCAAACTGGTTGTTTCTGCCACATGGTTAGTACTGGCCTTTTCCTACAGCTGGTCTTCCTCCAGCCTGCCCATCCTGTGCTGGAAGTCTCCCCCTAACCCTCCTTGGAGGGATGAACTGTCCCCCTCCCAGAACCACCCCTACTATGCAACTCCTTCCCCAAGGTATTCACTGTGGCATATCAGGTCTATTTTCTCTTCCACTGCCCCTCCTTTCTAATATAGACTACCTTTGGGCTCACTGCCCTGCCTCTTAGAGACCCCTCTGACTGCCTCACCCCAGGGACACTGGCAGGTCCATTTCATTCCCCACCAGTGACATAGACATGGCAGGACAGTCTTGGGGCCTACAAGGTGAGACACAGAGACCAAGGACTTAAGAGAGAGTGGGAAGGGTCTCAGAAAGACTCTAGCGACACCATGGCCCTGCAGGCCCAAAAATGAGGTGAGAGCGGGGTAGGGACAAGAGTGATGGGAGGCCTTCCCCAGGGAAGTTCGGGGTCAAGAGCAGGGAGCTATCTCTTTCCACTGGATTTGCCTGGGAGTAGGGGTGAGGACTGAGAGTCTGTGGACCTCAGGCTGAAGGAGGTCATCACTCACCCAACACAGGGAAGATGAGGAGGAGAGCAAGGAGGGGCCCCTCTGGTGGGAGTCTGTCACTGGTGTGGGGAAGGCAGAGTGACACAGGATGGATGGCTGAGGAGAGGCTTGCATTCCCTGCAGGAGTTCTGGGGCTGGATGATGCGAGAGGACAACAGCACCAGAGGCTATGGGCATGTCCGCTATGATGGGAGCTCTTCCTCTTCTATGACCCGAAGACCCATAGATAGACAGTTCCCAGTTTGGCTCAGACCTTGGCTAAGGAAATCAAGATGCAGATGGATTTCAAACCAGGATTCCTCAGCCTTTGTGCAGGGAGAGCCTTGTGGAAGCTTGTGGAAATATCTGGAATCCTGGATGGACTTCTGGGGCAGAACATGTTCAACCCTAGTGCAGGGACTTCTTCCCCTCCCCCAGACCCATTGATCTTCTCCCAACAGTCCTGTCGATGGAAACCCTCCCTTTCCTATGGGATGCATGTATGTCTGGTTGGCCCCTGGTACAGTGACCCACCTGTACTGTTACAGCCTCTAGATAGAGACAGCAAGCAACTGGGGGTGGAAATGCACCCTCTCAGTGTCAATAGATCAGGGAAGCCGTGGACCCTCTGACAGAAAACTGAACCAGGAAGGTTGTTGTCAGGCAGGAGAGGAAGCCCCACCCTCCATGTCACAGAGAGTTCCATTATAGTCCCCTCAGTCAAGGAGCCTAACCCTCAAACCCCCTCCTCAGCATCAACACGAGGATCCAGGAGAGAGAAGTCTAGATCCCAGGTGCATCCTCATTCCAGCCCAAAGGAATTGGGTTGTAGGGGGCAGAACAGACTTGGAGAAGACCTGGGGCCATTGAGGGCTTCAGCCAGAACTGGAAAGGTGGGAGAAGCAGGCTGTCCTCTCTGTCTCCCTTAGAGAGGAGCAGTGCTCTGCCATGTGCATGGCTGGCTCTGTGCTTTCTTCAACAGTGAAGGTGACCTACAGCCAGGCTTGGAAGGCATGGTCACCGTGATGTGCTGGGCTTTCAGTGTCTCTCCCAGGAATATCTCCCTGATTGGCTTCAGGATGAGGAACCCATGAGCCAGGATGCCCAGCAGTTCAGGGAGTCCTTCCTGGTGGAAAGAGGACCTACTCGATGTGTGAGGCCATAAGGATTACCCAGGGAGAGGAGCAGAGGTTCACTTGCTACATGGAAGCCACTGGAACCACTGTGCCCACCCTGTATGCTCAGGAGAGCTTGGGGTGATCATGGAGGGGGCTCTGGCCCTGGTTGAGACAGGAATCAGGGTAAGGAGAGGACAGCAGGCCCATGGTCCTGGGGAGCCCAGGTTAATATGAGGCCCTTTTCCAGGAAAGGCCCTTGTGCACGAGAGTGGATGACCAACCATAAGGGTGCTGTGGCTGCTTCTGTTGTTTTTATTACTGCCATTATCATGTGTGTCCTCTGGTAGGAGAAGAAGAAGTCACCAGCAGCTGAGGGAAGCCCGGGTGAGAATCTGAGCAGATGGTGGGATGGAAGGGGCTCTCCTGGACATGGGACCCCTCATGTCTCTCACTGCACAGATCAGAGGGGAACGACAAGCTTCTGTAACAGAAGTGGAAGTGTGAGTGCTGAGGTGGCTTGGGAGCCACGTCTGCATCCACGCCCTTAGACCTGCTCACAGCCAGGGACACCGGGACCTTGAGGATCATGGCTGCTCCTGGCTCAGGCTGAGGATTAGGTAGTGAGACCTGGGTCTCCCTGACTGCACTTGACTCTACCCCTCTCTACTCTCAGACTCAGCAGGGCTCACCCAGGGTTGATGCCTATAGGTGGAGGGCCCAGGAGACCATGGGATCCAAGGAACACATGGAAGAAAGGGCCTATGACATGGTGGGGAGGGCTTCAACACTGGGAAGGAATCCAGAGAAGAAGCAATGACCCTATTTCCTTCCAGCGTGCACCCATGTCACCAATCTCTTATGCCATCATGAGGAATCCAAGAAAAGAACAATAGGACCTCACTTAGGGGTTCGGCATGTGGCGCCAGAGCCCTGCCTATGATGTTCCTCTGAGAGGTCCCACCTACTGCACATAGATGCATCCTAAGCACAGGTGTCACCTCTGTCCACTATGCAACCCCCAAACCTGCTCCTCCAGGACCTATGTCCTGAGCATTCCTCTGGGTCACTCCCACCTGTACTCTTTCCTGGTTCCCTTCACCTGCCCCCATGCTTCCTGGAGTTTCCTTGCATCAGACGAAAGAGGAGTTGAGCGATTACCTCTTGACCATTTGGGGAGAGGGGAGCAGGTCATTCTCAGGGCATCCGTGCCTACTGGTTTGATCCTGCCTCCCGGATTTGCCTTGTCCAGCCCCTCAGGGCACAACCCCAAACACCATTTAGAGCAGAGCAGGAGGACTGTGCTCTGTGGCCTCACCTTGCCCTCTTTGAGCCAGCTCCTTCTTCGTGGTGGCCACTGCCCTGTAGATTTAGAGGAAGGGATGGTCCACGTGATTTCCCTGTAATCAGGGTGCTTGAGGAAGGGAAAACAAGGAAACAGGTTTTTTGTTTGCGCAAAGACAAAAGTGAGGCATCAAGCAGGGAAAGAGTGGGGAGTGCAGCACCTGGATTTCCACTTTGTGGATTCTACCACCTCTGTGTGGCCATTACTGAGGGAGGCTGCTTCCTCACTCTTGAAACTAATCTGTTTATATGTTGGTCCTCAGTCTGGGACAGCCTAGGATAATTAGTCACCCTGCCCCACATTGAGGGGCTGTGACCAAGTCGCAACCAGAGTAAGGGCCATGCATGTCTGCAGTTGTTCCTGCTGTCTCTTGAGGTGATCCTCCCAGGGGTAACATCAGTTCTAATTTCTTGGGGTCGAAACAGTTGCCTCATAGAACACTGGTGCTTTTGACAGAGAAAGAGTATGAAAGTCATATACTATTTTATCAAAGGCCTACTTTAAATGTTTAAATGTTGTTGTCCAAATATGTGATTTCAGCTAAGTAACCTTGATAAGAAGGATTTCCTCAAACAGTGAGCTTCCCAGGCATATAAAATGGCACAGGAATTCAAGGGGGGCCCCTGTCTGGGAGGGTTCCATGGGGGAGGTGGAGGGGGAAGGTGGTGGCAGTACAGTCTCAGGGTGCACAGGGTAGACAGACAGGCTCACATAGGGAATCTCAATAACCTCCTACACCTCATTTAGAAGAACGTTGCTACAGCGCTGCCTGCATTGGCTGATCCAGTCCGTTCTAGGATCGAAGCAGGAAGGTCCTGGCAGCCTCAGCCAACCAGGACTCAGGGAGAAACTGTGATTCCAGGTGCATGGGGGCCAGGAAGGAGGAGGGAAGGCCAAGGTCAGTCTGCAAGCATGGGCCAAGGGTTTGTTGGACTGCAAGATCAGGCCCGTATGAGGATGTAGCGCTCCTGAGTCAGGTCATGTACAGACCCTGCTGCACCGCAGTTTCTAGACAGGGTCTGCTGGTTCCCTGAGTTTTCTGATGTGCATTCCAGTTAGGAGCTGCTGGCTCAGAGCTAAGGGAGGGAAGAGGCTGAGCTGCAGGTCGAGTCAGTGCCTGTGTTAGAGAGGAGACAGCAAGCAGATACCTGTGCACGGGTGCTTATGCAGGTGGGGAGCTGACAGCTTGGGGAGAAGGAGCTGTGATTGTGACACTGCCTGGCCTAGAACAACATGGAACAGGGACGTGTCTTTCAGGATAACCCTGGACTCTGCTGGGGGATGGGTCGAGGTTTGAGACGAAGGAAGGCATTGAGCTTCTGCTCCAAGGTGTTGCCTTTGATCCTGGGGCCCTTTCCTGCTCCTGTCTGGTGGTTGGTGGAAGCAGAGGGATGCCGAAGGATCCTGTGTGGAGACCAGCAAGAGCTGGGAAAAGGGATGAGAGAAAAAGAGTGAGGGTATTGGGCCACTTGGGGGCCTCAGTGCATTAAGCATATGACTGGCTCAGGTCATGTACTCACAGTTCGTGGCTTTGAGCCTCAAATCGAGATCTCTGCTATCAGCATAGAGCCCACTTCAGATCCTCTATCTCCCTCTCTCTCTGCCCCATCCCCACTTGCTTACATTTGCTCTCTCTCTCTCTCCTTTAAACAAATGAATAAAAAAAGTCAAGACATTGAGCTATGAATAAAATAAAATATCAACGAAGAGATACAAAACTTGAAAAGAAACTGAAAGCAAAGTCCAGTGCTGATATGTACCATAACTGAAATGAAAAATTTACTGAGATATTCAAGAGTAAATTACAGTAAGCAGAACAAAGAATCACTAAGCTTGATGATAGAACAATTGTAATTATCTAGCCTGAGGAACCAAATGAAAAACACTGAAGACAAGTGAACAGAGCCTAAGGGAGCACTGAGACACCAGAATGAGTGTCCCAGACAGAAGACAGAGTAGAAAGTAAGAGGGATTTTTTTGAAGAAATAATGGCTGAAAATTTGATCCTATTGATGAAAGACATGAATATAAACATCCAAGAGGAATAGTAAATTCCATTTAGGATGAACGCAAAGACATTCACACCAAGACACATTATAACTGTTGAAAACCAAAGACAAAGAAAGAGTCTTGAAAGTACTAAGAGAAAAGTGACTCATCGCAAACAAGGCTTCTTTTAAAAGTTAGCTGATTTGTCTTCAGAAACGCTGGGGACCAGAGGCAGTGCGCTGATATTACATGTGCTGAAAGAAAAATACTCAATCAAAAGCCCTATATCTGCAAAATGGGTCTTCAAAGTGAGGAAGAAATAAAGACATTTTCTGGTAGACAAACCTGAGAGAGCTCATTACCACTACAGTTGCCCTGCAAGTTCTGCTAAAGGGAATCCTTCAGGATGAAAGGACACTGGACAGTCACTGGACCTGCGTGAAGAAATACAGATCACAGTGAACGTAAATAAATGGGCAAGTATGAATGTAGTATTAATGACACTTTGGTTTTTAACTCCAGTGTTTGTTTTCTATGTGAGTTAAAAGACTGATACATTTAAAAAACACCTATTTGCTTGAAGCCACTATTATCATAACTTTGACTTGTAACTCCAATTTTTGTTTTTGACCTGACTTAACAGACGAATACATGAAAACAATTATTAGTCTATGTTTCGGGATAATGTATAAGGATGTAATTTTCTGACATCAATTACTGCAAGGGAATGGGATGGAGCTGTATAAAATGAGACTTTTTTTTGTTATTGAAGATAAGCTTGTAGAAATACACAGTAGAGGGCTATACTTTTAGAATGTGTAATGTGATCCTCATGGCAAACACAAAAAAAAGTCTATACGCAAAATATTTGCAAAAGAAAATAAGAGGGAATGAAACCAGTTCACTAAAAAACAAAACAAAATAAAATGACACCTCAGGAAAATAGGGACAACATAATTATAAGGCATGTAGAAAATAGCCAAATAACAGAGACATGTCCCTCCTTATCAGCAATTACTTTGAATGTAATTGAATTAAATACTCCAGTCAAAGCTAGAGGCTGGCAGAAGGGTGCCAGAAAGATGATCTAACTCTATGTTGTCTAAAAAAGACTCACTTTATCCAAAAACACAAATAGTTTGACAGTGAAAAGAAGGAAAAAGGTATCCTCTGCACACAACAACCAAGAGAGAACTGGAGTATCTTCTGCTGATATCAGACCAAATAGACTTTAAATCAAAGAAATTTACAAGTGACCAAAAAACCAGTATATATTAATAAAATTTTAATAGAGCAAGAAGATATAACAATGCTAAACTTATAGCATTTAATAACGGATCAACTAAATATGTAAACAAAACTTGATAGAAGGGAGACATAGACCGACCTGCATAGTGGCTGGAGAATTCACTCTCCCATTCTCAAAGCTGGATAGAGCACCCAGCGGAAGAAAAGTAAGGAAACACAGGGCTGGAGCAACATAAGAAACCAGCTAGATCTGACACACATGTACACAGCACTCTACCCACAAATAACAGAATACATGCTCTTCTCCAGCACACATGGGACGTTGTCCAGGATACACCATATGTGACACCACAAATTCAGACTCAACAGTCTTGAAAAGGAGATATCACACCTACTATCTTTTCCAGCCATAACGGGATGCAGTTAAAAATCAAGACCAAAAGGAAAACTGGAAAATTCACAAATTGGAGGAAACTAAACACACTCTCAACCAATGGGCCCAAAGAAATCCCAAGAGAACTATTTAAAAATATTTAAGTCAGTGACCAACTCCTGCCTTAGCGAGGGTTCTGCTTGCCCCCTGGGTTCCCTGTCCTCCTTCCTCCCACCAGGAGAGCCAACCCAGGGCAGAGGCTGCGGAAAGGAAAGTAAGGGTGAAGAAAGAACTAATTGTGTCTGGGGTGGGGGGAGGTGTCTGCCGTGCCAGAAGGGGAGGTGGCTGCAGAAGGCTGCAGCAGGCGTGCACCTTGTGGAGGATAGAGTGTGGGCAGGGAGTCCCTCCTAGACCTTTCTTCCTGACACCTCAGGTGCAGAAGAATAATCTCTCCTTTAGTGAACTATGTGGTCTTTTCTCCTGTCCACCTTCCCTGAGAACATGGCTTCAAAATTAGCACATTTGCCACCTGATCCAATTTACAGGCTGACTTGTGATGAACGTGGAAGCCTCTAGATTTCATACCAATCACAACCAGCAGACTGGCAGCACTCTCCTAGGCAAAAGATGCTAGTAGTGTTTCATGACTAGAACCAGTAAAGGCAACAGAATCCCTGCATGTCTGTGCTTGTTTACACAAGGTCAAGTACACATTACTCTTCTCACATGGAAATGCTATTGATCTTGGTCAGATGAGCACTTTACATAGGACTGGGATCACAGAATAATTGTCATATGTTTGCTGTGCCCAATTCTGGATCCCAAGAAGACCACCGGGGAGCCGGGACTGATGCAAACGCAAAGGTACTTTATTCGAAGCTCGAGCTCGGACTCTTGCACCTCCGGACGCAGCGGTGCAGTAGCAAGAGCCCTGAGCCAGGTTTACACAGGCTTTTTATCAGGGTTCGAGTACACTTTCTGAGCGGGAATGGGGACCCTTTGAATAGATTGATTGGCTTTTTCGCAGGCTAGTTTCTGATTGAGTATTTCTTATTTGGCGGGTGCAGGCTAGCTATGGATTGGCTTAGTTTGGGGGTCCCGCGCAGATTCAAATGGTCAGCGCCAGGGGGCTGAACACTGATTAGTTTTGCTAGGGGCTATTCTAGGAATCTGACCTCCTGTGGTTTCCCTGGAACTCAAGGTGGAGGCAGGGTCTGCTAATCGGGGTCCAGTCCCACCCGGGGTGGTGACAGGGTCTGCTAATCTGAGTCCGGCCCCTTGGCTACTCCGTTTACTGAAACCCAGGGCTGAGTACAGGGTGACTTGTTTTCCTGGAACTCGGGGCCCAGAACTACTCTAAGATGGAACTTAAACCAAAATGGAGTGGCCTTAGCCCTAACAGCACTATACTTTCACAATATGGCAATTCTCTAACACAGCAAACAGGGTTCACAGCAATCGCAGCAAACGGGTCAGGAGTCTAGTGCTGGATAGAGCATTCCTAAATCTCTAAATCTAATACCTAACAAGATTTAACACACAATAACTTAGTCTAATACACAGCAAACTAAACAGGCCTCACAGCACCCCAAGAAAAGTTTCACAGTGTTCACAGCAAACAGCAATCAAAACAGAATTCTCAGCAATCATTACCCTTAACAAGGTTCACAGTAAGCAGAAGTCTGGGGCACACTATCTCTAACACAGTACCCCTCTACGTTTAGCAAAAAGAGAACTGGCTTCAAACTAATGCAGGGCTGTCACTTGGGACAGGAAACTTAAAAACGCTCTCTTCATGTTCTCATATGATTATTCTGGGATGGTGCAAGTTCTGGGAAACTATTAGACAAGAACCTCTACGCAGATATAGAAGCTGCTTTGGTTGCTCTGAGGAGAAGACAGGGATAAATGCCCTGAAAATGTGATTGTAGATGGCCTGATTAGAGAGGGACGGTACCATCTGTGGATCTTGCTGCTTGGTGTAAGAGTGCTCCTCTTATTCTTCATTCTCCTATGACCTGGGGAACGCCTGTCGCTTTTCCTGATACCATGAAGACCTACTGTTCGGACGCATTCCCAAACACTGACAAACTCCCTAAGGTAACCTCTCCAGTATTAATAATTCATAGGACTGAAGATGAAGTCTTGACCTTTCCCATGGCCCCACATTGTGTGAGTCTTGCCAAGACCTGTGGATCCTCTGTGGGTAGAAGGAGCAGGTCACAATGATATGGAACTTTACAAACAATACCTTGAAAGCTTGAAGCAGTTTGGTTCACAGGAACGGGTCAATTTGCACATTAGTCTGTAAATTTGCATACTGGGTTTTCTTTTCTTGCTGCACTCATTTCATTGGTAAGTAACATGAAGCCTGAAGGTTTCGTTTGCAAATCATGTGAGTTGCCTTCGTAATAACAGACTTAATGGAAACTGGAAATAACAGTGCCATGCAATCAGGCTGTGTAGTTTCTGTTTTTTCTGTGAATTTTTTTTAAACATCAAAATGAGTACTGTATGAAGTTTTAATTCCATAAAATCACATGTTGTAAAATTATTGTCAACTGCTTTTGCATATCAGGAACAAATTTATAAATATTTATAAACATCTTGGGGAACGTGGCTGGCTTAGTTAAACGTCTGATTCTTGGTTTCAGCTCAGGTCATGATCTCACAGAGTTCGAGCCCCATCCAACAGAAAATTGAGGAATTCTCTCTATCCCTCTCTCTCTGCCCTTCCCCGGCTTGCTCTCTTTCTCTCTCTCTGTCTCAAAATAAACAATTAAACTTAAAAAATATTTTTAAAATATCTTAATGTACTAAGTCTTATACAGGAATACAACTGTAAATTTGTTCAATCTAAAACTTTGTATCTAAAACAATCCAAGAACTCAGAATAAACTGATGAAAACGTGCAAGTTCACCAGAGATGACCTACACCCTGTGTATACAAATAGAGGTTTAAATGGTTATCTTATTGTAAAATACATTGAGTTTTCTGTATTCCCTGTTTACCATATTGTCTTCTTTAAAAAATAATGTTAAGTATTAAATTTTATGCCATTTATTAAATTATCAACTAGTTACCTTGTAAATGAGAAGTCACAATTGTGCTGAATTTTAACTAGTTAACTAGTTAAAGGTTTTGTCCTGTGAGGCACCTACTTAAAATTCTCATTTTTGTCATTTAAAGGCACTTAGAGCTTCAAGAATGAATCTGTATGCAATCCTCTTTTAAGTTTTGACTAATCTCCTAGAATCGCTGTACTCTTCATTATAAGAACTCCTGAGAGTCCATTAGATGTTCTTCAAGCCCTCAAACAGACTGGCTATTTGGTTGTTGTTGAACCTTTGGCTATTTTTAATAGGACCTATTGGTTTAGATTACTAGCTGAGAATCTCACAGATTCCCTCCTAGATGTAGGACATAAGAGAGCATTTGATTCATAGCATTTGTGTTAAGCAATGCAATAAAAAAACAAAGTTCAACACAAAAATTAAGTTGTCATATTCAGATTAATCTAAAAATGAATTAAACATAATCATAATGGCTAAAACTATAAAAATCTTAGATGAAAAACATAGGCAAAATTTCATGACGTTAAGTTTGACAATGATTTCTTGAATGTGACATGAAAGACATAGGCAACAAAAGGAAAACTAGGCAAACTGGTTCTCATGAAAATTCTAAACTTATGCATTGAAGAACAGTATCAGCAGAGTAAGAATGCAACACAAAGAATGGGAAAACATAGTTCTAAATCACAAATTTGATAAGGGATTAATATTCAGAACACATAGACAACTCCTGAGATGAAAATAGAAAAACCAACCCAATTAAAAACTAGTCTGAGGACTTGAGCAGATATTTCTCCAAGGAAGATATACAATGGCCAACAAGCTTATGAGAAGATATGCAACATCAATAATCATTAGGGAAATGCAAATCAAAACCATAGTGAGATGCCAATTCTTAGGGGAAGAAGTGGTTTCTTCCAGCACTTGTACGAGCGGATAAATGAGGGTCCATGGATACCAGATCACACTCATTAGAATAGCTACTGTTTTAAAAATAACAAAATAACAAGTGTTGGAGAGCAGGTGAAGAAATTGGAACACTTGTACACTGTTGGGAATGTAAAATGAGCAGCCTCTATGGAAAATAGTATGTAAACCTTCCTCAAAAAATTAAACATAGAATTATCATATGATCCAGCCATTCCATTTGTGGGTATATACCCAAAAGAATTGAAAGAAGAGACATGAACAGTTGTTTGTAAGGCCATACCATACTCATAAGCAGCAAAATTTTCAATAGCCAAAAGAATTAAGCAACCCGTTTGTCCATCAGTAGATGAAGCGATAAACAAAATACGGTGTATACATACAGTGAAATAGTATACGGCCTTAAAAAGGAGCAACCTGACCCACGGAGAAGAGCAGACTCCTTCCCTGGGCACGTGGAGTCCAAACATCCCTGGAGGCAGCCATAATGTGTATGAACTTCCATCGATCCTCATTTCCAGGACCTCCAACCTGCCATGCCCTGAAGTGCAGAGAAAAGAAGCACAATATCATCAACATGGACGAACCCTGAGAAGATTATGCTAACTGAATTAAACCAGCCACCAAAACACAAGTACTGTATGGTTCTACTTACACATGTGACCTAGAATAGTCCAATTCATAGAAACAGAAAATAGAACGGCAATTTCCAGGGGATGTGAGAAGGGGATAATGTCAGATTTTTGTTAAATGGATAAAGAGTTTCAGTCTTGAAATATGAAATGAGTTGAAGGTGGGTGTGTTGACGGTTGCCTGGTAATATACGCTGAACTGTACACCTAAAAATGGTTAAGATGGTAAATTTTACTTTTTATGTGTTAAAATGATGGTAAATTTGGTAATTGATAGTAAACACCAATAATTTCTAAACATTAGAAATGAAGTAAATGAATTTTTTAAAAGTTGCAGGGAATGGCCACCAGATTAAATTTTATGGATCCAGAGGTTAGAGGTATTCCCTCGAAGGTAAGACACAGATTATGGCCTGTTGCATCCCTCCCTACAAAGGAAGGACATGGCCCAGGGCACACATGGGGTTCCAGCAGCACACATTTCACACCTAGGTGTATTGTTTGGCCCACC
This sequence comes from Paguma larvata, assembly GCA_030068075.1. Lineage (NCBI taxonomy): Eukaryota > Metazoa > Chordata > Mammalia > Carnivora > Viverridae > Paguma > Paguma larvata. The sequence goes on from CM057829.1 coordinate 30,705,487, forward strand.
TCTGGATGACCTAGAAGGATGCTAGCCCTGATTGGGACCAGGACAGAAAGATCCAGGCCATGCTACATTCAGATACCATCTATCAGACCCCTTGATGGTAGAAGCATCAGGGGTGGGAAAGGATGCAGTGTGGAGCTAAAGGAAAGCACTAGAAGGAGAATCACATGCTGGCACCTCAGGTATTGTCGTAACACCATGCCACCCACAAAGAGTACCAGATTCCCTTTTAGAAGTAACATGCGGTCTATTTCAGGACCCTGAAAGACAAAATGCTTGTTCATGGGACACCAGGCAGGCAGGTGATTAAAAATAACCATATTCAAAGTGCCTGGTGTCTCTGTCTGTGAAGTACCCGACTCTAGATTTCAGCTCGGGCATGATCTCACATTTCGTGAGATCGAGTCCCGTATCAGACTCAGTGCTGAGTATGGAGACTGCTTGGGATTCTCTCACTCCCTCTCTCTGTACCCATCCCCTGTTCATTCTCTCTCTCCACCCACCCTCTTAAGATAAATAAATAAACTTTAAAAAAAAATGACCATATGTGCTGGGCTCTGTTTAACACACAAACTCATAAATTAGCTGGGTCTGCAGCAGTCCATCCTAAATGGAAATGATCTCTTGGCACTGAAGCCTGAATCACATGTTAACACTCACCAGAAAACATCCACCCCTGAAGAGGCACTGAACCACTGAGCCGACAACTTGACCTTAGCAAGCCTTTATCACTGGTAGCCCAGGACGAGTGGAATGGGCGCGTGAATGAATGATCGCATGGCAGAGATAAAGCCACATATGGAGCAATGATTCCCATTTAGTCTACTGCTACTTCTGAATGTCCAACCCGACAGACGGAGACCAACACGGGGTCCTACTACAACACCGTCTGTTGAGGTGATCAACTGTCCATGAAGTGACACGTTGACTGCATTGAGCCCCTTCCATCCTGAAAGGGCCAGAGACTCATCCTAACAGAGACAGACACCTATGTTATGTGTGCGCTCTCGTTTCCTGCCCGAAGAGCCAGTGCCACTATCTAGGGGCTATCCAAATGCCTGATCCATGTGCTCAGAATTTCTCTTAACACAGTATGTGGCTGGGGTCCCCTCACAGTGAAGGAGGTGCAGGATGTGCCGTAACAATGGGATCCACCAGTCACGTCACATTTCAGATGGTCCAGATCTAGTCGGCCGCACGGAATGCTGGATGGCCCAGCTAAGGCACAGTCTGTCGGCTTTGGGAAATACTCTGAAGGGATGGGAGCCATTTCCCACCATGTACTGTATTTATTGACTCAGATATTTCTATATGGTGCTGTGGTCTCGAGAAGAGGATGTGTCCAGGAACAAAGTGGGAAGCAGGTATCGATCCACGTACCATTCCTTCCAGTCACCCACTGGGGAAATTATGCTTCTTTTCTCTGCAGTTCTGGACACCGGAGGTTGGAGGTCCTGGAATGAGAATCGATGGAAGTTCATACACATTATGGCTGCCTCCAGGGATGTTTGGACCCCATGTGCCCAGGGGAGGAATCTGCTCTTCTCCAGGCAGAAGAAATCCACCCTGATCTTCAGGAGGAAGCGGGGTTCCTTTTACACAACTGGGATAAGGGGAATTTGGGGGGAACCCAGGTGACAGATATGGGTGCCTGCTGGTTCTCCCTTGCCCCATTGTAAGTACGAAAGGACGAGGGCAGGAACCCACCCTGAAAAGGTCTTCATTTCCAAGGGCCTGGACCCCTCAGGTAGGAAGGTCAGGATCACTCTCGCAAGTAGACCACAAGGGCCCCAACCCCTGTGCTCTGCAATCCATGGCAGTATTAGTGTAAAGGCCCTGCTTCCCATGGGCTGTGTCCACACAGTAACAGGTCTCAGCAGGGATACGGAGGCAGGCTGGTTTATGGGCAGCATCGGGCTCGCCTACAGTTGACTGAACTGAGGACTCCTCTCCCGCCTTGCTCACCTTCACTTAGGTTGCCCGGTGGTCTGTTAATATGCAACACAACTTTCTCATGGGGACCATAACTTGGGGTGGGACTGGCATCTCCATCTGCTGGCTCTTCCAGCATTTCCTGTCTCCCTCTCCAATGCTCTGACGGCTATGTCCCCTGATAATATTATGGTGAATTTAACCCTGTCTTGTCTTGGCACCTGCTCCCAGGAGGACTAACAAAATCATTCCCATCTGTAAACCAACCACCTCCTGCTTATTCCATCTGTAAATTCCTCCTCTTTGTCCAGCTTCTGCCATCAGCCTCTGCCCCAGTGCATTTGTCTTCGTAAGGTCACATGAGCTAAGAGATGTTTGTTGTTTTGAGCCACTAACTTTGGGGGTCATCTGTTACACAGCCAAGGACTGCTAAGAAAGCTCTCTGAAATTTCTTTTATTATACATCTCCTTTTTTTCCTTGTACATTGTTTTTTTAGTGTTTATTTTTATTTTTGAGAGACAGAGAAACAGAGCATGAGTAGGGGAGGGGGAGAGAGTGGGAGACACTGAATTAGAAGCAGGCTCCAGGCCTGAACTGTCAGCACAGCCCTGAAGCAGGGCTCGAACCCACAAAGTACAAGATCATGACCTGAGCCAAAGTCAGACGTTTAACCGACTGAGCCACGCAGGCAGGCGCCCCTCCTTGCACTTTGAAAATGTTGTCTGTATCTGCTGTTTTCAATTCCTCTCTTCTTATTCTTGCTTTTATTTTCTATTGTGTTTTGTCTTTCCTTGAGTCCATCTGCCCCTTCTTCCCTTCCTCTGTCTTTATTATTCTAAACATATGTGATAACAGATTCCAAACAAATAAAGTAATACTGTATGCTGATGCAGAAAGGAAGCATATCTGGACTTGGAGGCTGCAAGGATAATAACAAGGTACATGGAACACACATAAATGAAATCAAGTTATGAATAGGGTCAGAACTGGGCGGTCCTGCAATCAGGCAGTAATGTTCACACTTACTTGCTGCCCTTCAGGTGAAAGAGCTGCCTCTCACTTTTCATTTCCAGAGCAATCGAAACAGCAACATAAACACATGCACACTCCCGGTGAAAGGTTAAACTGGCACAAGCACTTTGGAAATCAAGTTCACGTGCACTGGTCTGGTTACAGCACATCCCATGGACGGTCCAGCAACCCTATTCCTGACCGAACACTCTAGGGGATTCTGGCCTGTGTGTCCCAGAAGACACATGCACTAACATTTATGGAAAAAACTGGAATGATCACGTAAATATAAATAGGAAAAACCAAAATAGTGTGAGTCACAAAATGTAAAATTTTCCAGCAGTAAAAATGAATGAATGACACCTCACACATCAGAGATATGTCAACTAGACATGACATCGTGTCACAGAAGAATGTATAGAGCACATGGTCGCTCACAGGAAGGTTAAACACAGGCAAAAACCCAACAATATTTGGTTATGGAATATATACACTTATTGTAACATCTTTCGAGCAAGACAAAGGAATTGTATGTAACCAGGAGTCTCAGGACAGAGGTTATGTGTGGGGGATGGGACTGAGGAGGGGTGCACAAGGCTTCAGTCCTTCTGTTTCTTGTCCCAGTGGGGGTGCACAGGGCTTTACTGTATCAGAGCTCCTTCCACTGGCATTTTTCAAACAGGAGTGTCATTCCAGGTTAATTTTTTTAAAGGAAATAAAATGAAATACCAAAGTTCACTTCAATGATACTTTGTAAGAACTATTTGCATTAGAACAACACCACAGGCAATTATTCAGGAGAGAGGCTACAGAAAGTCATACACTAGGTCACCCGATCTCTTGCTCACTGGCATCTCTACTGATCTCTGGCCCAGTGTTGCAGATGGTGTGCCAGGCGTTTCTATCTTGTGAAGGATTTGATGGGTCACATTAACCTCCTATTCAACAGGATTCAATACATTCACAGAATGAAAAAGTGCATTGCTGCTCAAGGTAAATTAAGGTGGATCATACAAAGGAATAACCACTGATAAAATAGCAAACATGAATGGAAATGACAACAAACAGAGCTGCCTAAAATTTTTAATACATAGTAACAGTGTTTTTAGAAAATGTTGATGCCTAAATCCCTTCTACCAAATCTTAATGAAAACCATAGTGAGGGATGTTAAATTTATTATAGATGTTCGATTTATACAAACTTCTCATTATTACTTTCCAAAGAAAAATTTGAAGCATTCAAGAAAAATAATGGGTGAAAGAAGCAATTGACTTACAAAATCCAGAATAAAATATAATTTTAATTTTGGTTTTAACGTGTACATAAATCCTTTGACATCCTCCCTTCCAGAGGTGAATTTGAAAGTCCTTCTCTTGATTGTGGGCTACTCTCCATTATTCACTTCTTTTGTTTTTTTTTTTTTGTACCTTTATTTATTTTTGAGAGAGAGAGACAGAGCACGAGCAGGGAGGAGAGAGGGAGACACAGAAACTGAAGCAGGCTCCAGGCTCTCAACTGTCAGCACACAGCCCAACGCAGGGCTCAAACTCTCGAACTGTCAAGATCATATCCTGAGTGGAAGTCAGATGCTTAACAGACAGAGCCACCCAGGCAGCCCTGATGATCCACTTCTAACTGACAGGAAAGGCTGATGTAATGGTGTATGACCCTGGGTCCCACGACATAAACACATGGCAGCTTCCATCTGGGTTTCTCTCTCTCTCTCTCTCTCTCTCTCTCTCTTTCTCCCTCTGAGCATTACGTGCTCTGGGAGTAGAAGCTACCTGGTTGCCATTAGCCACCTTATAGAAAAGTCCATAGGCACTGAGGCCTCTTGGGACCATCTGGGAAGGAAAGGAGGCCTCTTCCAACAGCCATTGAGGGAGGTTTTTTCCTGTGAACCCTCCAGCCCCACTCAGCACATCAGATGGTGCAGTCCTGGCAGAACTTGACTGTGACCTGGAGAGAGGTCATGAGACAGCAGCACTCAGGTGAGCCTCTCCTGGAATCCTGACCCTGGGAAACTGGGGGAGACAATGAACACTGGTGATTCTGAGCAGCTAAGTCTCGGATAACTTGTGATGCAGCAGCACATAACTGCTCCGGGGTCCAAGGAACAGAACGAACTACCCCACTTTACTTTCTATTGACTCTAAATTAACCACGAGATGTTAAACATCATCAATTGGTTTTAAGATTCACGAAGAATATGTATATTAAAGGGGACAGAATACATATTATTAAAATTCAGACAATCTATTTATTTCAACTTTGATCTCTGACTGTGATCCAATTAGTGAAACAGGAAGAACCAGGCTGTCCCGGGCAGATTCCAAGATGGCTGCCCTAACCAACCTCAGGTCGTTCATATTTTCCCAGTTGTTGGATCAAACATGAATCCAGGTGTTAGTGTGAAGGGACTTTGCATATGCAGTTAAGGGTCATGTCAGCTGACTTAAAACAGGAAGGTTATCATGGGTAATCCTGACCTAATCAGGTGAGCCCTTAATAGGGTGGGTTCTTCCTGAGAGAAGGCCTGGCAGAGTGAGCAACACTCAGTGTGTGCTAGGTGTTGACAATGGAAGGGGCCACCGGGCCAGCAGTGCTGGTGGCTGCAGGAGCTGAGAGCAGCATCCCACTGACATTGTGCAAGGAAGTGGGGACAGCAGTCCTCCAACTCCAGGAAATGGAATTCTGCCAAGGGCTCTGTGCAAGCTTGGAGGGGACATTGAGCTCTAGGTGCAAACACTGCCTGTGACACCCAAGAGAGAACCCTCAGCATCACGCTGGACTGCTGACCTGCAGAACCAGGACACATGGATGGGTGCTGTCGGAAGTCACTGTGGCTGCAGGAATTTGTTTTGCAGCAATAGAAAACCAGTGCACAGCCTCAGTGTCCATAGCTGTCTTGCCCCTGGAATGAATTTATGAACTTCAGGCACACTAGTGTCATGAAACAAAATCTTTCCTCACTTTTGCTCATGTATTTTTCATTTTGTGATTTTTATGTGATATAATTAAATTTAATAGTCATATTTCATTCATTCCTTCAACAACAATTAATTTAGTGCCTACTATGCACCAGGAATGACTTTGTATGCTGAGGAGATGACTTTCACCAAAATACCCCGAAGCCTCTGTGCTCATAGGCCCTACATTCTAGAGGCTTTTCAAGAGTGAGAAGGAACCACTGGGGCATTTTCAGTGAGGAAATGACACCTTCTGACTCACATTAGCAGGATCGCTGACCCTGTGGGGAGAAGAGCCCTGGAGGCAGGTGATGTGGTGGCACCAGTGTCATAATGCAGGTGGAAGAGGACAGTGGAGACTAAGAGAAGAGGGCCTGAGGGATGAGAGAGACAGAGAGAAGGACTGTAGACACAGGAAGAGGAGCAGAGGTAAAGAATTCTAAGTAATGGAATTCAAACATTTAAATACATTGTTATGCAGATTTTAATAAATCTCTATCTACAGGGCTTAGTAAGATATTCTTTGCATCTAGTATTCACTACATTCAGTGGGGCTCCCTGAAAACTAATTATGTCCTTACGTTCATCAGGGTGAAGGAAACGGTACCAATAATATCCCAATAAAATATACTTTAGGTTTTCATTCACAAAAACAGGCAGGGCATGAACACTGGTGAAGGGCATTTTCACGGCGCTAAATATAAGCAACTGGGAGGGGATTAATGGTTGCACACTCGGGTCAAAATATACTCTATTAATGATATTTTCTGTAATCTTGATGCTCTGGCATAACTGGGGAGATACTCTCCCTTCCCTGGCTGCCAATTCTTAGAGACAGCTAAGTGCTTGCCCAGGAGCGTCCTTTTCCTTTGCAAACTAAACAATCCAGATCCCACATTCTGAGTCACATCTCTGTCAGGTGGATCCACTCCAGAAGGCAATATTCCTCTGATAACATTATTCAGACTAGTCAATTCTAAACTGTTTCCCCAGCCCCTCCTTCCCTTTCTCAAGGAAAACACAATTAAGGCTCTGAGCCATGCTTGCTTCCTCTCCTTCTGCCCCCTGGCCCTCCTAGGTGCTTCCTCATGTGGGCCTGTGTGGTGCGCCATGACCCTCCTCTTGGGAAATATAAGAAATTAAAAAAAAAAATCTTCCCTCAATGGCATCAGCCTCTCCAGCTGTCACTTAGTCACCTTGATAAATCAATGCCCAGGCACAGATCAGATACAGTAACAAACTGTACTTCTATGTGCTGCTTTGTGTTGAGGATTGTCTGGGACTAAGAGACAGAGCTACTGTTATGCCCAGAATTCGGGGACCCCAAAAACCACCAGGGAGCCGAGTCCGATGCAAGAACAAAGAACCTTTATTCCAGCTAGCTGGAACTCAATCTCCTACCCGCACCGTCGCAGGTGGGTCAAGAGAGAGCGTGTTCCAAAAACAGAATAATTTTAAAGGGGTCTAGGGGCAGTGGGAGGGGTGATGGTCGTAACCCTAGCTGATTGGCTGAGGAGGAGTCAGGGTTCTGTTCCGTAGGTCAAGCTTCTGCGTAGGCGCTGGGGACTCAAGGTGGAGGACACGTGACACAATGGAGTCAGTCCCAGTTTGCCCTAAAGTAAAATGGAATCAGTCCCGATTTGCCCTTACATTCCCCCCTTGTCGTGTGGCTTATGGACGCAATCATGGGTCCGGCTGCTTTTCTATCTCGCCCTCTTCTATTACTAGGGACTTCTATTGAGCACGGAGGACCATCAATTGGATGGCCCCCACATGATCCCTGACAAAGTAGACCAGCCTGTTGATACAGGGCCTGAGTGTTAGTAACAGGACTAGGATGACAAGAGGTCTGCCGGCCGAACATGGGTGTGATAGACCCAGGTCGTGATGCCATCTTTATCCTGAGGTAGGCTAGCCAGAGTTAATTAGCTCCAATCATCATAGTTAAGCCAACAAGATGTTGTCTAAACTCAATTTCTTACCACAGTTCTGACTCGAAACCCACAGCAATAATCACATTCCTGAGGGTCTGGCATCAGTCTAAATAGATCAAAATACATTCTAAACTCTTCAGAGATTTTATTTCCATAATTCTCAAGTATGGCAGCATATGCTGGTTTAATAGGGGAATAAGCTCTGGAGCCACTCTCATTTTTCTATGGCCCGTCTTCTTCAGAATTAGGATAAATCTCAAATCAACACAGAGGCCCAGTGACCCTATAGCCAGGTGTCCTGGTGACTCTTACTCCGACCATGCCTGTCTTAGGTCGCCCCTCCCATGAGGAGTCTTACCCTTCATTGGCTAACCGGCCCTCCTTCAGAGTCAGACCAGCCATTATGTTCTTGTCGTATTACAACCTGGCATTTGCTTCAAGGCACCCCCATCCACCGATGAGGGCCCCGGTCTAGGGCATTGCATTATGGGCCTGAGTCTTTTCCTTAGGTAGTGTTACCAGGGCCAGTATCTTCTGGTCTCCAACATCTCCCTTTGTTGAAATAGATTTTATGCTGCCGCTTAAAATTGTAAAGATAGAATGGAAACTCCGATATTGATCATCATGGAAACAAAAAGAGTGATGAACAAAGTTAGAAAGATTATTTTCCACACCCCCAGTATGTGTTTCTCTACTTTATCCCAGGAATGTTCAGTCTGAATAAAATGTAAAGGAGTAACAAATCCACTTTTAGGTCACATGGGAGCATCACTGATCTCCCGGATAACTTGTACTAATGCAATTAGATAAAACACAATTGGAATAAGAAATGTAAAAATGTAGATCCTCGTTAATTTCTACCCTAAATTTCCCAGAAGACTAAAGGACAAAAGAACATATGAGGCCTGGACACAGGCTGAAACAACAGAGAAAACGTTGCAGGGATCAAGGGAGTCCCTTGACTCTCAACAACAGGCTGATTGTTCTGCAAAGAGAGCTTGCTCAGGGCCCTGGAGAGCGTTATCCTCCATCTCCGGTAGGTAGAGGGCAGTGGAGGCGTGGGAGTGATGTTTCAAAGAGCGTCTCTGCATCTCCCTTTGGGTCATCCTTTGAGGAACTGGAGGAGACAGCGGTGGCTTGGGGAGGCTGGACATAGGGCCGTACCAATCTATCAGGAATCGACAGAGGGGAGTCCACGTCCTGTGGAAATACACAAGCATACCCTCACCCCCAGGTTAACACTACATCCTATTAAGTCTTTTGAAGGCGGCTGGTGTATAAGCAGGGGCATTGTCCATTTTGATTGCCCTGGGAATTCCCAAGTAGGAAAAGCATAGACAAACGTGCTGGATCACATCCTTAAAGGCCTCTCCTGTATGTGCCAAGGCAATAACATGAGAAAAGATGAGTAACATCCATCTGCCAAAGATCATTAGGCCTCAGGCCTCTAGGGTTCCAATTGACCTATGCTATTGACAATTACTAGGTTTGCCCCCTTTGTTAGTAAAGTAGCCAGCAGTGCCGGATAGGATGTATCTATCTTTCTGGGTGTAGAGGGAAGATGTAACCATTTAAAGGTGCCTCGCGTTAAGCTTCGTTAAAAGCCTGCAAAACCAAACTGGTCTTAAAGCTTGATCCACAACCCTTTTGACGTAGGGTGGGGCTATTTTTCATGCCCTGAGGCAAAACTTTCCATTGGTACCTCTGAGAAGGCTGCTTAAGGTTCTCAGAAGACAGGCTAAAGGCAAATCTAAGGCAATCTTCCCGATCTAGGGGAATAGTGACAAAGCAATCTTGTAAGTCTATTACAACACTTTGAAAATCTTTTGGAACAGCCACAGGAGAGGGGACGCTGTCATCAAGGGTATTGCCACCATTTTCACAGCCTTTGGATCAAAGGAGTAGGAATACTTTAGTCCCTCCGTCCTGACCATACATAAAATTCCCTTTTTAAAGATTTTTCCTTTACGAACCTCCTACAACTTGTCTTTGACATTTAGATTTCGTCCAAAGCCATTTCCCTCCAAATAACCAGTCTCATTTAGAACAAAATTACTTTCTTTTACCTTCAGCAAAAGTATATTTCTATTTCTTATATCTTTCTTTCATATCTCCTACTTTCTTACATACAGAGTTGTTTTCCTTATTTCCATCAGTCTTAAGTACACTTCCCAGAACTTTAACTGCTAGAAACCTTAGTCTTCAGTGAAAACTAAGTAGTAACCAATTGTGAACTCTATATCAGAATTTGTTAGATGGCAAACTTAAGAATTCGTTAAGCACAAAGCATGTTTTTCAACAGTTCCAAATATCCTTAGTTTTTTTGCAACAGGACCAAAGAACAAATCTACATTTAGTAATTAGTGCTTCAGCTTTTTATTTCATTAGATAGCCAATGAATTTAATCTCAAGTTCTTATGCAAGCCAAACTCTTAACACTTTAGGTTATCAAGAACTTTGAAAGCTATCTTAACATTTACCCACAAAAACTATGAGGCAGACCAAGTGAACCATCACTTTCAGGCTTCCTTTTGCTAACAATTGGAACAGAGATAACATAAGTTTGTTTGACCTTCAGTAAACCTTAGTAGAATAAAGTTTTATATTTAATGCTGATAACTTTAAAGACAGATCCATCAAACTTAAATTCGTTTAAACACCAAATATGTTTCATTTACTATTTCAATCCTGGGGAGTTTGTTAAAACCTCAGGAAGTTATTTTAAAGCACATCCTAAATAGGCTTACAGATCATCACAAATCTTAAAACTCTTATTTATTTGACCAAGGTGGCAGTAAAAGATCCTAACGACCAATGTATAGCATCATATAGCTGTTAGCAAAATCTAGCTTCTTTAACATTGAGATGTTTTTACAGAGCAATTAAAGACCCGATAAAGATGAAACCTAAAGCTTTGGTTTTCCCGTAGAAAAGAGAGGAAAAAAAACTTTGTTTCATTATCTTATCAAGACTAGAGTAGTCCAAGAAAACTTTGTGTTTTAAATGGAGAGAAAAGCAGAATTTCAACTTTACACCAGTGTATTTTTGAAATCCCATTAATCTCAACCTTACTTAGCATCTATCTTAACAATATTTTATCTATGTCCCCTTAAAAGTTTACCATTGTTAAGTTTCTCCTGTGGAACCAGTGAGGAAATTTAAAGTTTAAAGAGGCATTTTTTTTTTCTTTCGACAGTGTGGGGGTGGGGAGCGGAATGCTATGGAGGACAGGATGGGCACAGCGGCCTAGGGGCTTGAAGGCAGACTAAAGCGGCCTGAAGGCAGACTGAAGCACACAGGGTAAAGAGTTTTACATGGTCCTAAAGTCCGTCCTCTAGTTTCATGGTTAGGACCTGGATGGGGTGACCCTTGCCATCGGTGACCTGAGGCCCCCCTGTCTGAAAGTACCCAGGACTTCTGGCTGACTAACTTTCCTCGTGGGGTGTGGAGAACTGAATGTTGTGCTCTGGTGTCGACAAGGAAGTCAACAGGGGTCCCCTCCACTTTAAGAGTTCCCCTGGACTCAGGGAGAGGGTCCAAACCCCAACTCCCCTAGTCACTCAGTTCATCTAGCTCTAAGACTTTTACTCGATTAGCCTTGCTTCTCTTACCAGAGGCCTTTTTCGGACATTCTCGGGCCCAATGCCCTATCTCCTTGCAGCATGCACACTGATCTTTCTGCCGCCTCTGCTTCCCCTCCCATTTAGAGTCTGGCGATAGACCCGGAGCCTCTTCTTACCTTCTGCCGTGTCAAAATCCCACTCGGGCGGGTATTGTTATGCCCAGAATTCGGGGACCCCAAGAACCACCAGGGAGCCGCGTCCAATGCAAGAACAAAGAGCCTTTAATCGAGCTAGCTGGAGCTCAATCTCCTACCCACATCGACGCAGCGGAGGGTCGAGAGAGAGAGCCCGGTCCAAAAACACAATAGTTTTAAAGGGGTTTAGGGGCAGTGGGAGGGGTGATGGTCGTGACCCTAGCCAATTGGCTGAGGAAGGGTGAGGGTCTTGTTCCATAGGTCACTGGGCGTGGTTCTTTTGGAACCAGGAAGTTGCAGGTTTTGAGCAGGCACTGGAGACTCAGGGTGGAAGACAGGAAACACAATGGAGTCAGTCCCAGTTTGCCCTTAAGCAAAATGGAATCAGTCCCGTTTTGCCCTTACAGTATCTATCTGAGCCTGGTTGGTGGTGGGATTCCTGTCTATGCCCAGAACTAGTCTTCGGGCCTCATTGAGGATTCTCTCTCTCCTCGGTCATGAACAGGACCTGCAAAAGCTGCTGACATGTGGGCTGATGGGTAAAGAGAACAGAATCTAATAAATCAATAAGCCCTGCCGTTTTTCTGAAAACTTGGGATTCTGAGTTTTCCAGTTGTAGAGGTCACTAGTAGCGAAGGGCCAATAGTGATGGGGCTGATTCCCCTCTGCATCTGGGGGACCGGTGGCTCGCAGAGGCAGAATAGTGGAGTTGGCAGCGGGGGCGGACTGCTCCCTCCGAGCCCTTTGTCTGGTAAAGGGCGGGCTTCCCACCGGAGCATTCCTGCTTCCCATTCTTGGAACAGTGCCCGCCTCCCCCAGAGGGGGAGGCTGGAGTTCCTCTGGAACCTTGGAGGGCAGATACGGAGGAGGAAAGGTTAATTCTTCTTCAGTCCCCCCTTGTAGGACAGGGTAGGGGGGTGCTGAAGGCAGGATAGGACTTTTCTCATCCTTTTTTCTCTCCGTCCCCTGCAAAGCAAAAATGGGTTTAATTTCCGGAAGGCAAGGGGGGAGAAAGGGTTTAAGCCAAGAGGGTGGGTCCTCTACAAGGCTCTGCCAAGTAATGACGTATGGGAGTTGACCAGGATGACCCATCTTAGGTCGGATGACAACATCTCTGACTCAGTGGATAGTAGGGAGTTCGAAGGTTCCCTCTGGCGGCCATCTGACATTGAAAGTTGGCCATTCCCTAGAACAAAAACCCTGCCATCGACCCTTCCAGACCTCTACACTGAGGTTGTTAGCTCAGTCCTTAACATCTTTAAAATGATCAATCATAATACTTAAAGAAGTAGTTTGAGTCCGTCCCATAATGCTCGTCCAGTAAATCCACAAAATGACACAAAAAAAAAAAAACACAAAAACAGACAAACAGAGTGTCCCTAGAAACAATAAAAGAGTAGTTTGAGTCTGTCCCATAATGTCCGTCCAGTAAGTTCACAAAATGACACACAAAAAACACAAAAACAGACAAACAGAGTGTCCCTAGAAACAATCCTGACGATTTCCCTCTCAAGTAGCCCCCTTCGGGCCCTTGGCAGAAACCTACCTACTGATGGCTTCCCTCACAAGCAGCCCCTTCAGGCTCTAGGCGGAAACCTCCTGACAGGGTGAGGGACGTCTCCCTGCACTCCCGACCAGCGACCCTCCAGCGGGTCCGCCTAGGTCCTTTGCCGGTCCTTCAGAAAATGAGCTCACACAACCACAAAACGACACAGAAAAACACCCAATTCCGCGGAAGCAAAACCGAAAACCAGACGACGGCCTCACGCCGACCGGCGGGAGCGACCCGCCTCGTCCCAGACCTTTGAGGGGATTCCACGTCCCTCCAGATGAGGGGATTCCACGTCCCTCCAGACGGAGGATTGGAACGTCTTCCGAATCCTCCGGCCCTGGTCCACCCGTGCGTCCACTTAGACCGTATTGGGCCCTACCAGAAGTTGAGCTCACACAGAAGCGACAGACAACAGACAGACATTGACCATGGTCAGTCAGGCTCTTCGGGTCAGGAGTCCCTCGGGGGTTTTGGAGTATCCCGGGGGGGAGACCCCATATGTTATGCCCAGAATTTAGGGACCCCAAAAACCACCAGGGAGCCGAGTCCAATGCAAGAACAAAGAGCCTTTATTCGAGCTAGCTCGAGCTCAATCTCCTACGTGCACCGACGCAGAGGTGGGTCGAGAGAGAGGGCCCGTTCCAAAAACACAATAGTTTTAAAGGGGTCTAGGGGCAGTGGGAGGGGTGATGGCCGTGACCCTAGCCAATTGCTGAGGAGGGGTCAGGGTCCTGTTTCGTAGGTCAAGCTTCTGTGCAGGCGCTGGGGACTCAAGATGGAGGACACGTGACACAATGGAGTCAGTCCCAGTTTGCTCTTAGGCAAAATGGAATCAGTCCCGATTTGCCCTTACACTACAGAATGAAGATCATTTTAAAATATAAAAATTCTAAGCCATGTTTTGGAGAGTGAAAATTATTATTATTATAGCTTTGGTTATTGCAAGGCTATGAAACAAATGTATCTATGAAGGATAAAATCACTACTTTGACAGATTAGATTCTGGATCATTCAGTGGTGATCAGGATTATGCTTCATAAACAAAAAGGAAACCAGCCTCTGCGAGACTCTCTAGCTGATGCCCCCAGGCACAGTGCCCCAGGTTTAAAGAGGAAACCATTGTTTCTCCACCAACTATCCCCAAACCAGCTCATTCTCTGACACCAAATTCCCTGGGAGTAGGTTCCCTTCTAAAACAGCCCAGGAGGTTATTTCCTTCCCTGTGCAGAAGCTTTTTTTTTTTTTTAACGTTTATTTATTTTTGACAGACAGAGAGACAGACAGCCCATGAGCAGGGGAAGGGCAGAGAGAGAGGGAGACACAGAATCTGAAGCAGGCTCCGGGCTCTGAGCTGTTAGCACAGAATCCCATGCGGGGCTCAAACCGGCAGACCATGAGATCATGATCTGAGCTGAAGTCGGCCGCTTGACCGACTGAGCCACTCAGGCATGCCAGAAGCTTTTTATTTGGATGTAGTCCCAGTAGTCTATTTGTGATTTGGTTTCCCTTGCCTCAGGAGACACATCTGGAAAGAAGTTATTACTACCCATGTAAAGATATTACTGTGTGTGTTCTCTTCTAGGATTTTTATGGTTTCAGGCCTCACATTTAGGTTTTAATCCATTTTGAATTTATTTTTGTGTATGGTGGGAGAAGTTGTCCCTATTCTTTCTTTTCCATGTTGCTCTCCTGATGAGAGCACCTGGTGATGCATGGAATTGTTGAATCACTTTGTTGTGCACGGAAACTAATATAACACTGTATGTTATCTAACTAGAATTTAAATAAAAACAATGAATAAGTAAGGAAATAGGTAAGTCAGTCAGTCAGTCGATGAGTCTAGGGAGAGGGGTAAGGAGTTAGAGGCAGAGACTCTGGTTCAGGGCAGGGTTTCCAGGAAGGGAAGAGAGGAGAAGGGGCTGAGCTCAGTCTGGTGTCTCTACTTGGTTTCTTCAGAAAGGCCCTGGCCCAGAACCCAGGGAAACAGTGTGACAGAGAGAGCTCCCTGCAAGAGGAGCGGGGTGGGGCACAGCTCCTGGTCCCCTGGAGGGCGTGGCTCTCAGGGTCCAAGGCACAAGGGCACACAGGCAGGGAAGCCCGGTGTTGGGGAGTCCCTATCTCCCCTGGTTTCGCTTCTCCCCGTCACAGCCTGTGTCAGGTCCCCCTGCCTGGGAGTCATGCAGAGGCCCCTGTTCACACTCCCATTGCCTGTCTGGTTTCCAGAGAAGACAATCCCCCTCCAGATCCCTGAGGATGGGGATCACCGGGCCTTGAACCCTCCTCCTGATCCCGTCAGGGGCCTGGACATGACCCTTACCTGGGTCTGTGAGTGCGAGGTCAGAAGGAAAAGGACTCTTATGGGTAGGAGCAAGGGCAATGCCTGGCGGGGACACTGGGCCAGGGGGGAAGGGGCTGTCCGCCGTCCCCCGCCCCCTCCCCGACCCGACTTGGCCATTTCTCTCCTGTTTCTCCCCGACCCCGCCTTGCTCTCCCCCACTCGGGTCCTCCTCCCCCAGCCCTCCCTGCCGCCTCCACCTGGGACCCGGCCCTGGCCTGTAGGAGGGTCTGGCGGGGTCTGAGACCCTCTGTGACCACAGCTCCCACTCCCTGAGGTGTTTCCGCACCGAATTGTCCAGGCCGGGCCTCGGGGAGGCGCGGTAGGTCCCGGTGAGCCAAGTGGAAATTTGCAGTTCCTGCGATTCCACAGCGACGCCTGGAGCCCGAGGGTGGAGCCGTGGGCGCTGTGGGCGGAGCAGGAGGGACCAAAGTTTGGGAGGAGCTGACCGAGATCGCCAAGGTGCACGCACAGACCTCCCGACCGACCCTGCACACCGCCCTCTGCTACTAAGACCTGGTGAGTGACCTGAGCCCGGGACAGGTCACGAATTCCCGAATCCCCCTTGGACGGGCGGGGGTCTCCCAGAGTTCCCTGGTCCGAGATTCAACCCAAGGCCAGGAGACCCTCCCGGCTCCCCACCCAGGAGGAGCCTACGGGGATTCACTCGGATTTTATCTAATTTCTGAGGTTGACCAATCACTGCGGGTAGGTGTCCTGAGGTGTGAAGCTATGAGGGGCGGGCTGTAGGGCTGAGGGGTGGGGGGACGACTGCAGGTGGTCGAGCTAGCTAGTGAGCGGGGCTGCCCGCGGGGGGCATAGTGATAGTGGGCGAGGCTGGCTGCGGGGCGGAGCCAGGGTCTCACACCTTCCAAGGGACTTCGTGTTGCAACTTGGGGTCCGATGCGAGCCTCCTTGGCGGGTGTGAGCAGTTCCCTACGGGGGCGCCCATTACAGAGCCTGAAGCAGAACCTGAGCTCCTGGAGGCGGCTGCGCAGGCGGAACAGATCATGCACGCAAGTGGGAGGCGGCCTGAGCAGCGGAGCACTACCGGGTGTTACCTGCAGAGGGAGTGCGTGCGGCGGCTCCGCAGGCACCTGGAGAAAGGGAAAGAGACTTTTAGGGAAGCAGGTATGTGGGGGCACCAGGCCTCCAGATCTCCCCTGGGGCTGGGGCTGTACCTCCTGCTGGCCCCACCGTAAAGGGAGGAAGATGGAACTGACACGAGAATTCTTCCCTGCCTCCTCCTTGGATCCTAAGGGTTAGAAGCTCGCCTGGCTTTTCGGATCCTGCACCAGACAGAGACTCGCTCAGAGGACCCATCCTTCTCTCAGGACACTGAGGGGATCCAGTCTCTATGGAGGTGGAGAGGGATAATCTGAAAGAATTTCGTAGCAGGTTTCTTTGCACCTGGGATTCACCTTGGGCACCACTGGGTGACTTCCTCCCTCAGGCCTTGCTCTCTGTCCCATGCCCGACTTCACTGGATGGCTGACTCCGGGTGTTTTGACCACTGGGCCTCCTCTACCCAGGTCAGGACTAGAAGTCTCTGTTGTCCCACTCAGAGACCCTGATCCTCCTCCCCTAGGCTGTCTTACAGACCCTGCCTCCAGACCTTCCCAAGGGATGGGAACTTATCCCAGATCCTGGAGCTCAGGCTGGGGTGTGAGTCTTGCTCTCCCTCTGCCCACCCCCAGTGTCCCCTCCATTCTCACAAAAGTCACATGAGTGCTGCTTCAGTGGCCCACGGGGGATAATGGAAAGTTCCTAAAGTTTCTGACCCTTCTCCTCAGATCCTCCACAGACAGATGTGACCCGCCACCCCATCTCTGACCGTTACAGGACCCTGAGGTGCTGGGCTTTGGCTTCTATTGGACAGAGATTACTGTGACCTGGTAGCGTGATGGGGAGGACCACACCCAGAACAGGGAGCTTGTGGACACCAGGGGTTGTGACCTTCCATAAATGGGTGGCTGTGCCTTCTGGAGAGGAGCAGAGATACACGTGCCATGTGCAGCACGAGGGGCTGCAGGAGCCTGTCACCCTGAGATGGGGTAAGAAGCGGGATGAAGGAAGGAGTGGATTCTAAAACAACAGAACGCACGACGTCTTCTGTAGACCTTCGGTGGGATCAGAACTGAGGCCTGGGGGTCAGAACTCGCACCTTCCCTTTCCCTCCCACAGCACCCCTCCTCACTCCAACATCCCCATCATGGGAATACTGCTGGTCTGGCTGTCCTTGGAGCTGTGGTCACTGGACCCGTGGCCTGAAGGAAGAAGAGCTCCAGTAGGGAAAGGGGTGAGGTCTGAGTTTTCTTGCACAAGGTTGGGGGGAGACTGGTGGTGGAAAGAGTGGGGGTTCAAACCATATGTAATTTTCCAAAGTCTTGCCTCAGTCTTGGAAGGCACCATCCACATACATGTGCTTACCCAGCTGGGACCCTGTTTGCTAATACTCTTTCCAAAATCACACCTGAAGAAGAAAATGTTCACCTTGATGCTTCTGGTGTGGGACCTGATTCCCAGCAGGACAGCGGGGAGGCCCTGCTGCACACAGACCTCCAGGAGGGATTGATCTAGTGTCCACATGTCCTCTTACCTCACATCACGTAATCTTGCCCTGGGTCTGTAGTCAAAGTTCTGGAAATTTCTATGGAGTCTGAATTTCAGGGGTCCCTTTAGGACCTCATGGCCCACTGTTCTCCCTGGCCTCTGACATGATGTTTTCTCCTCACAGGGGAAAAAAATGGGGCTACACTCAGTCTGCAAGTAAGTATGGAGGGGGTGATCCCTGAGACCCTGGGTGGTGTAGCAGGACCCCATGAGGAGCTCGCCCACTCCACAGCTCCTCCCTTAGTCTCATCTCCTGAGGACTCTGACCACATCCTGTTTGTTCTGTGGCTGTAACAGTGCCCAGAGCTCTGATGGGTCTCTTAAGTCTTCTAAAGGTGAGACCTTCAGGGTGCCTGGGTGGCTCAGCCGGCTAAGCATCTGACTTCAGCTTGGGTCATGATCTCACAGTTCATGAGTTCAGCCCTGCATCGGGCTCTGTGCTGACAGTTCAGAGCCTGGTGTCTGCTTCAGACTCTATGTCTCCCTGTCTCTATGCCCCTCCACCACTTGTGCTCTGTTTCTCTCTATCTCACTCTCTCTCAAAAATGAATAAACATTAAAAAATGTTTTCTTAAGTTTTGAATTCATTTTGCAAGCATTTTGTTGAGGACTTTGGCATCGTTATTCATGGGTATATTGGCTGTAATTTTCTTTTCTCATAGTGTCCTCACCTGATTTTGCTACCAGGGTAATATTGGCTTCATTATATGAGTTCGGAAGTATTTCTTCTTCGTTAATATTTTAGAAGAGTTTGAGAAAGATTGGTATTACTTCTTCTCTAAGTTTTATAGAATTTACCAGTAAAGGCACCCGGGGACTTTAGTGTGTTGGGAGACTTTTTATTCTTGACTCAATCTGCTACTAGTAATTGGTCTGTCCAGATTCTGGTTTTGTCCAGGGATTCGGTCTTGGCGACTTGTATATTTTTAGGAATGTATCCAATGACTCTAGGTGATCTAAATTTGTTGCCTCATACTGTCATAGCAAATCTTATGGCCTTTGTAAATTTGTGAAATCAGCTCTGTACTTTTTTTAAAGTATATTTAATTTGAGAGGGGGGAGGGGCAGAGAGAGGAAGAGACTAAATCCCAGTCAGGCTCAGTACCCTCAGCACATAGCCCAACATGGGGCTCAATCTCACAAACCGAACCATGAGATCATGACCTCACCCAAAATCAAGAGTCGGACACTTGACCAACTGAGCCACCAAGGCGCCCCTCAGTTCTATACTTTTGTTTATAATTTTATTTATTTGGGTCACCTCCATTTTTCCTTAGTGTAGCTAACAATTTGTGAGGTTTTTTTATCTTAACAAAAACCAAATCTTCATTTCATTTACCTTTTTTCTAATGTTTTTTACTTGCAATTTCATTTATTTCCATTCAGATATTTGTTATTTTTATCCTTCAACTAACTTTGGGCTTAGTTTGTTCTTTTTTTCTAGTTCCTTGAGGTGTCATGTTAGGTTGTTAATTTGTGATCTTTCTTTACGTAGGCATTTAAGACCACAAACTTCCCTCTTAAGGACTGATTTTGCTGCACCTTGTGAGATTTGATATGTTCTGTTTCATTTTTGTTTTTTTCAAGATTTTTTAAATTACATTTTCGATTCAGTCTCTGTCCCGTGGTTGTGCACAGGTGAGCAGGGTGGCTGGAGTCCCCCTGTTATCTCTCCCTGCAGGTGAAATCCCTCTGAGGGCTTCTTCCTTGGTGCTGAGCTGCCTCAGACTGAAGGATGGGGTGACACAGGTGAAATGCTCTCCCTGCTTTTCTGTGCAGCTGCCCGTGGTTTTTGTGCTCCACAGGGTTCTGCTGTTTCCTGGTGATAGTCCAGAGCTTTCCCAGAGCCAGGTCACAAGTGGTGGTTATTTGTTGTTTGTGTTGATGATTTTACAGAAGCAAGGGGTGTACCCTTCTTAATTAATTATTTATGTCGTATTTTTAACTTTTGATTTTTTTCCTGAGAGACAAGCATTGGGAGCTCCTAGTCTCCCTCTCCTGACTGCAGCCTGAGCATCTGTACGACTGTTGCCTGAATGTCTTTGTCTGGTAGGGTTGCCCTCTGTTCTTTCTCACAGACAGTTCTGCTGCTTTTTTCCTTTCAATGGGTCATACTTTCCTATTTCTTCGTATGCTTCGTGATTTTGGGTTTTTTTTAACTACACATTTGATCTTATGTGATAACTCTGGAAATTGATTCTCCACTTCCCCAGAGTTTACCAAGCATTTTTGGTTGCTGTTTTTTGTTTTTGTGTTTTGGTCATTCTGTTGTGTAGAGTGTCTCTGTGCCGGAAATCCATCTAAGGTGTAAACTTAAGAACCTCTCAGATGATTTATGAGCATGGATCCTTCCCTGGACACATGTAACTTTCTAAATGTCTCTGTATTTGCTGTTGCTTCTCAATGTCCTAGTCCTTATATGCTTCCTTTGCAAAATGGAAAAAGGGGGAAACGAAGTAGGGGAAATCCTTTAAATACCATGGAGTTTGCTTCAACCAGAGGAGAAAGGGCTTGTCATTTTGGTGGTGGGAATTGCGAACATGGTTGCCTACATGTCTCCTGCATCCCCTTGACCAAAGGCAACGAGCAGCAAGCAGAACACTTGTTCCTGATGTTTGGAGGGCACCGTCCTAATCACTCACCGTAGCTTCCACGTGCTGTGTTCAAGCTGCTGTAGGAATCACTCTGGGTGTCTCTCAGAGGCCTGGGAGTCAGGAGATGGCAGCCTCATCTATGGTGCCAGGCTGTAAATGACTGAAATTAACTGCAATTTACCATCTAAGCCTTTCCCCTAGAAGTTCCAAGCCTTCAATACACTCCAGCTTTCTGCGACAGTTCTCTCAGATTGCACCAGTGCACCTGTGGTCCAGGCGGAGATGTGGATTACTGAGGCCTCCTGCTCCACCATCTGCCCTGACACCTCTTCACAGTCAGTCAGTGTGACTTAGAGATTCTAGTGGATTTAGCATATGGGTTTTATGACAACCTTCTGCAGATGTTATTCACACACCAGTCACTGATTTACGTGTACAACTCAATCGTTTTTATTATATTCACAGAGTTGTGCAACTATTGCTACAATTGTTTTCAGAACACTTTCATCACCCCAGAAGTAATTTTGTACTCATTAGCAGTCACTCCTCTTATCTCAGGTCACCTTTCCCTCAGCCCTCAGCAATCACTAATGTACTTTCTGTCTCTGTCGATTTGCGTAGTATGGATATTTCATGAAATTGTAATCGTGCACTACGTGGTCCTTTGAGACTGGGTTTTTCCACACAGCATGTTGTCAAGTACATTCATGTTGTCATTATAATAATTTGCATTTCCATCAGCAAGGGAGAGAAAACACATTTCCATATTATGTTGATTATTTAGATTCCTTCTTTGTAAATTTCCCATTCCTCCACTTTCTCATGGTCACCTGCTCTGTGCTCTGGGACACCATACACTATCGACCACTTATGGAATGGACTCCTGTATCTCCAAATGCTCCCTTGCCTTCTGGCTTCCACTTGACTTTGGCCAATGGGAAGCCTTAGGCCATTTCTTCAGTAAGTAGTCTGTCTTATGCTCACTGATTTGAGCAGTGTGTACGTATTCTGTGGTCAGTGCTTGGTTACCAACATATGTGGCAAAAAATTTCTCCTAATATGTGGTTCATCTTTTCACTTCTGTAATGATGTCTTTGATGAACAGCAGGTATTAGTTTTACCTAATAACATATAGGAATTCTTCTTTATTGCAAATGTGTTCTGTGTTCCTTTTAAAAAATTCTTTCTTAAATCATAGTCAAAAAAAATAAAATAAATCATAGTCATAAAGATACTTTTATGTAATCCTTCTTGATTTTTTCTAGATTTTAATCAATTTCTTCTGCATGTGTATGGTGTGAAGGAAAGGTTGAATCTATTTTTTCCTTCATGAATAGCATATAATTGATTTACTTTTCATTAAAAACTCCATCCTTTTCCTCTTTCCTAAAGTCCTACCTCTATCAACAGTCAAGTACCCACGTGGGATTGTTTCTAAACTCCTTACTGTACAGTCGTGTCTTTATCATCACATGACAATTTGTGCTGATTGTCCCAGCTTATTCGTATGTGTTTCATTAGACACAGTAAGGCCATAAATTTTGTATTCTGACCTCAAGAGTGTTTTTGCCACTTTTTATGTCTGAGAAGGACTTTTTCAAGTTACACAAAAAATTTTGTCTTCAGCTGGGAACATGCATGTCAGGTGACTAAATATTTTGCTGCTCTGGGTGTGTCTCTGAATGACGGTAAAGCGTCATGAGTATTGATTTGGTGTTAAACAATTTTTAGCAAACAGGTAACTTTGTAAATACAGAATCTGTGAATGAAGAGGATTGAGTGTGTTTTTTGGCCAAATTGGTGATGTTTCTGATGGACACCAAGGTGCCGAGCACGAGGGAGGTAGGGGCTGCTTTGATGTTCCGTGACTGGCATGGTCAGATGTTCAATATATGAAAATGCCAGTAAGTAAAGCAAACAACAAATATAAAACCTGGAAGTGTTTCATATTCTTAAAAACTCCAATCTACATTGGTCCAGAAAGGTTATTATAAGTGTTTATTTGCTCATGTATCACTCCCTGAGGAGAAGCATTCTCTCAGCTTACAGATTTTGTAACTTATTCATGATAAAACTGCTCCAGATTTAGGGTGGATCTTAGGTTTAATGTTTCATCAGCAGGAATATTGGTCATGGTTGTTCCAGACCCTAGTTCTAATATTTAGCCCTTTATCATGGAGTACCTCATTCCTGCCTCCTAACATGTCTGCCAAATTTGGTTACTGTTCTCTGTATCTTCTCAGAAGCCTATCTGCTCAGGAAAATCAGAAGCAGAGGAGAGAAAGGAAGAGTAAGTTATCTTAGAGGAAAAAGGAATCATGTAACAGGGGATAAGACAGACATAGCGGGATTCATGTAGAGGGTGTACTTCCTGAAATCTCCCACTTTGCCCATTGTCTCTCTCCCCTCCACACACACACACACACACACACACACACACACACACATACACCCATGAACTCACATCCCCCTACTCTCCACATACAAGTAGACATCTTTGTGAAGTTTGTGCAGCATTGCTAGGCCCTGGCCCAACTCCTGGTGGAACAGAACTTTCCAGCTATTGCCATCCACTGTGGGATGTCCTTGGGAGGAAATGAGACCACTGAGAGAAGACACTGTCAACATTTTTCTAATTTACTTTCTGATAAAGGCTTTCTTGGTGTCAGCTGTTTAAAGATCTTCAATGACAAATTCTGTGGCCACCAACCTATGTGACTGAGGCATGGATATTAAATAGGTGAATACTGCCACATGGTAAGTACACAACCACACGGGTTCTCAGAGTCCCCTCCCACCCACTGATTTCCTATGTCATCATACCTTACATCCTCATCCTCCTTTTGGTGTCTGCCTACATTGGGATCTTCCAGTGCTATCCTCTGACTCCTTCCAGGAGGCCTGAGCAGGCCAGTCAACCCACAGCTTGGCCATCATGTTTGTGTCAAACACAGAAAACAATGCCAAATCCCTCAGTTAGGTGGAGCATCGCATTGAGGTCAGTACTAGTGAGCTGCCTGATGAGATGGACCTTTCCTCCTCCAGTAGGTTGATCTCATGAAACTGGCTCCTCCACCTCTTCAGAGTCTCCTTGTTCTTCAGTGTCTTTGTCTTGAACCATGTAGAGCAGGCAGTGGTGCCTGATGCCGAATGGGTGCCTGACAAGTTTTTGCCCCCAATCTTGACAGGGTGTTGGGATGTTTTGTTTATTTCTATGTGGTGTCCCTTTCCTCTCTCAACCCATTATTTCTCTTTTTGCACCCCAGTCTCTCCTCTGACCCACACCCCACACAAATACCTGCATGTATAGGGGTCTGTGTTTCTGCCAATTTCATGTAGACTTTCCATGCCTTAGTGTAACTGTGCATCCTTTTTCTGCAGTTGCAGCCAGGGAGAGGACTCACCCATCATGTTGGAAGTTGACAGTCTGTCTCCCTTCATGAGATGACACCTTGGGGGTGAAGGAGGCACTGCTGCCACCTGTCACTGATACCCCCCAACTTCCACTCTATAGCTTCCCCCTTTAGTCTCACCTCCTCTTCTAAACCCCCATTCTCTGATTTATCAGAATTTTTTCAAACAACATTAGAATGAAACATGCACCCATCAGTGGTATCTGGAAGTGACTGACTTGGGGGTCAGGTTATTTTATTTTATTTTTTAAATGTTTATTTATTTTTGAGAGAGAGACCAAGTATGACTGGGGGAGGGACAGAGAGAGAGGAAGACACAGAATCCAAAGTAGGCTCCAGGCTCCAATCTGCCAGCACAGAGCCCAACATGGGGCTCTAATGCACAAACTGCGAGGTTATGACCTGAGCCGAAGTCAGGCCCTTAACTGACAGAGCTACCCAGGCACCCAGGGTCAGGTATTTTAGAACACGATCCAGCGTTGGTTTCTGTAAGGGCTTGGGGCTCATGTATTGTGCTGGGGAGCCCATGTCCAAGGGCAGTGAAGCTGGTTTTCTGTTCTCTAGTGTCTTTGTCTGCTTTGGGGATCTTGGTAGCATTGGCAACATAGACAAGTCAGGAAGTGTTCTCTCCTTTTCAATTCAGGAAGACTTTGAGGAGACTGGTGTGTATTCTTCCTGGAATGTTTGGTAGAATTCTCCAGTGAAGCCATCTGATCCAGGATGTGTCTGTGTGTTTTGATACTGATTCAACCTTCTTACTAGTTATGGGTCTGGTCAGGTTGACTGTTTCTACCTGATGAAGTCTTCATAGGTTGTCTGTTCCTATGAATTTGGCCATTTCACATAGGTCTTCCATGTGCCCTTGTTATTTCAGTGTGGCTTTACCCACTCATTAATCATTAGCTTTAATTGTTAAACTATTTTCCTTCACAAAATGTGTAGGATTTTTTTTTTAAATACGCAGTTAAGGAGCTCCTGTGTGGCACAATCTGACTCTTGGTTACAGCTCAAGTTGCAATGTCAGTGTTTGTGGGTTTGAGCCCTGAGTTGGTCTCCACCACACAGAGTAGAGCCTGCCTGGGTTTTTTTTCTCTCTCTCTCTCTGCCCCTCCATCACTGATGCTCAGTCTCCCTTTCTCTCTCAAAGTGAATAAACAAACTTAAAAAATATACTTTATAAAAAACTTATCCGAATGAAAGATAATTTTCAAAGAATGTAAAAACTACCAGAATATCCATGAGCTGTTAAGTATTTGGGGTTTCTACAGTTTAATCTTTGTAATTAATTTCTTTGAAAAAAGCTTTAAATTTGAACATAATTGACACAAGATTACATTAGTTTCACCTTCTGTCTACACCATGCTGTGCTCACCACAGTGTGGCTGCTGTCTGTCACCACATAATGATGTTACAGTATCACTGATGATATTCCCTTTTGTGCTCTGCCTTTTATTCCTATGAACTCTTCCTTCCATAACTAGAGCCTGTGTCTCTCACTCCCCTCACCCTGGTGCCCATTCTCCCAACCCCCTTTCCTCTGGCAATCATCAGTGAGTTCTCTATATTTAACAATCTGATGCTGCTGTTTGCTTGTCTATTCATTTGTTTTGCTTTTTAAATTCCTCATAGATGGAAGTCATATGGTATTTGCTTTCTCAGCAATTCACTAATTTACTTCGCTTAGCAGACATACTACTCTGTTGTCCATCCATGTTGTCACAAGTGAAAAGATCTCATCTTTTTTGTGGCTGCATAATATTATATCATATGTATTTGTATATGTGGGGGGGTATAGGGACACAGGTTATATCGGTGTGACTTTTGACAAGAACCTCACACTCTGAACATCATCAGGGATGAGGGTCCCTTGTCCAGGGCTAGGAGCTGAAAGAGACCCTAGGGAGGGCCTGGCTGAGGAGGAGAAGGGCAGCTGATTCTTCTCTCCTTAATCCTATGGCCGCTCGTGTGGTGGACGGTAAGGGGACATCCCCCACTGCTCCACTCTCAGGTGGATTCCAACTGAGAAGCCTGAGTGGGGTCTGGTCTGTAAGTCAGGTGAGATCTCTGAGCAGAAGCCTGGGTGTCAGTGGGGACAGGAAAAAAATTCTGAGCAGCCCTGGACTCCACCGGGGTCAGGCTCAGGGATGAGGCAAGATTGCAGGAGAGGAACGCTCAGGAGCCAGTGTGCCACGGCTGAGGTTTCTGTGTCCCTGTGTGCCTCGTCCTCCAGCCCCTTGATGGTAATACAGGGAAAACCAAAATGTAGAAGCACTTCTCTGGTCTCCTTTTTCTATATGTTTCAAAACTCAGTTAAACAAAAATCATTTCTTATTTGGAAATAGCATCTCAATATCTATACAGTACTCTACAGTGTAGATGTGCGCCCGGGATTATAAAGTCATCTACACTAAGATGACAACTTCTCTAAAACTCCTGCCAGAGAGTATAAAAGGCATCTTTGTGGCAGAGGCAGAACCTGATGCCCCAGAACTCTCTCTTGAAGGCATATGAGACCCAGCTGACACCGGGTGTGAGTGCATCCTGTGCCACAAGTGTCAAGAGTGAACCCACACACTTCATTTAACACCCATCCTACCGCAGGGATTGCATGAATACATTTGCAGGTATTTTCTTCTACAGGGCAGAGATCATGACAGAAAAGGTTGTCCTAGAATTGGCTCATTAATATCATTTAGGATATATGGCCCTGAAGAGATAGCTACCAAGTAGTAGGAATGCCATGATAGGTATATTGCATGAGGAACCTCCAATAAGGAACCCTGGTTGTTCATCTTTCCCTCAGCTATTCAATCAAACACTAAAGTAGGTGCTGCTGGGTAGGTACCTTGCAGACATAAGTAAGGTCTCAAATCAGTTGACCTTAATACAGAGAGATTATCCTAGGTTAGACTACTTTAATCAAGTGAGTTTTTACAAGGTTTTGGTTGTTCCTGAACAAAAGGATTCAGAGTGTGAGAAGGATTGTATGTGAAAGGGTTCTCTATTGTTGGTGCTGAAAGTGGAGGGGCACAATGGCCAACAACACTTGTGGGCACTAGGGACTATTCCAGCTGGCAAGGAAATGGGGACTTCAGCCTTATAACTGTAAGAAACAGAATTCTGCCACCAGCCCTGTATGAACTTGAAGGAAAAATCCATCTAAAAATAATAACACAGCTGTGTGAAATCATGAACTGAGAACCCATCTACATCATGCCTAGATTTCCAACTATAAAACTGTAGGGAAATTAATGTGTGTTGAGGCCCCTGGATGTCTCAGTCGGTTAAGCGTCTGACTCTTGATTTCAGCTCAGGTCATGATCGCAACAGCTTGTGTGTTCGGGTCCACACTGAGCACAGAGTCTGCTTGAGATTTTCTCTCCCCCTCTCTCTGCCCCTACCGCTCACTCAAAATAAATAAACTTTAAAAAATTAATGAGTGTCCTTTAGAACCACTCAGTTGCGGTAATTAGCTATGCAGTAATAGAAAATGAATGTACAGGCTCAGTATGTGTCAAATCAGTACATTGCACTTTTCCCACTGAAATGAAGGTGAACTACCATGCACACTAGTTGCATGAAACAAAACGTTTCCTGATTCTTCGATGTATTCCATTTAGTGACTTTTATGTGATGCAATTAAGTTCTAATACATTCATATTTCATTCATTCATTCAACAATTAATTTAGAGCCCACTATGCACCAGGAATGGCTTTCTAGGCTGGGGATACAACTTTCATTCACCAAAATAGCCCAAAGCCCCTGTGCTCATGAGCCTTACATTCTAGAGGCTTCCCAAGAGTAAGATGGAGCCATTGGAGCATTTTCAGTGAAGAATGACATGACCTGACTCACAATGGCAGGATCACTTACTCCTGTGGGGAGAAGAGCCCTGGGTGGCAGGAGATAGGGGGGCACCAGGGCCACAATCCAGGAGTGAGAGGATGGTGGAGAGTAAGGGGAGGAGAGGGCCTGAGGGATGAGAGAGACAGAGAGAAGGGCTGCAGATGCAGGGTGAGGAAAAAGAGAGGTAAGGATTTCTAAGCAGTGGAATTCTCAGATTTACATATGCTGTTATACAGATTTTAATAAATCTCTACATCAGGGTGTAGCAAGATATTCTCTGCATCTAGATTTACTATACTCTCAGGGCTGCCTGGAAACCCACTGCCTCCTTATGATAATCAGGGTAAAGAAAATAATACCAAGTGCCCTAGTAATATGCACATAACTTAGGTATTAATCCAAACACAGGAAATGGGCGAACACTGGTGAAGGGCGTTTGACTGCACTGAACACTTGTCACTTGGAGGAGATTAAAGCCTGTCCACCCTTCCAGCAGAAATACACAGTAACAATGGTGCATCCATGGACTGAGGATATGTCCAGGACTCACACAGACCATGTGTGAGTCTCGGGACTATGGAATGAAGGTAATGTTAAAACACAGGAGTCACGGGGCGCCTGGGTGGCTCAGTCGGTTAAGCGGCCGACTTCAGCTCAGGTCATGATCTCGCGGTCTGTGGGTTCGGGCCCCACATCGGGCTCTGTGCTGATGGCTCATCAGAGCCTGGGGCCTGCTTCAGATTCTGTGTGTCCCTCTCTCTCTGCCCTTCCTCCGCTCACGCTCTATCTCTATGTCTCTCAAAAATAAATAAACGTTAAAAAAATTTAAAAAAAAAAAAACACAGGAGTCACTGATACATTGTTTGGGAAAACTTAGGAGCATTGTGAGTCTGACTGCTGTTCAGTATGGTCACTTTTCTGTCGGAAGGAGCCAAAATCACTTTTACAGATTAGATTCCCGATGTTCAGGGGGTTACCAACATTGTACTACCACTAGAGTTATCAGCAAGAAGGAAAGCGGCCTCAATGGGAATCTCTAGCTTGTGCATTAGGCACAGCTTCTCCAGGTGTAAAGAGAAACCCCCTGTCCCTCGGTCTCTGTTAGGAGGGCTAGCTCACTCTCTGTTATCGAATTTGGTGGGGGAAATTTTCCTCTGGAACAATCCAGAGGGAGAGAGGTAAGGCATGAGATGTAAGAGAGTCTGGATCAAGGAATATTCTCGGATAGACAGTTGAGGAAAAGAGAGCTGACCCGAGCCTATGGGTCTCTCCCTCGTGTCCTCAGACAGCCCCTGGGCCAGGACTCAGGAAGACATGATGACAAAGTCACCTGACCACCTTCATGAGGAGAGGGATCAGGGCAAAGTCTCAGAACCCCCAGTAGGGCCTGGATCTCCGGGTCTCCTCATGGGGGTGGGGGGGGGTGGGGGCGGGGGGGTGCCTGGCAGACAGAATCCCAGTGCTGGAAGTCCTCATTGTTGTGCCCGAATTCTCGAAACCCCCCACAAGAGACCACCAGAGTCGAAAGTCAAAGCCAAGTGGCAAGGGTCGTTTTATTTCAGGATCGATCCAGGTCCTTTCGCATACTGCTGCCAGTATGCAAAAAGGCCCCGAACATGGTTGGTACAGCGTTTTTATAGACAGAGACAAATAGTACAGGATTGTTTCAGGTTATAGGGTGACTGATTGGTTGATATTTGAAATACGAACATATGCAGCCCTCTGATTGGAGTTTCTTTGTCTGTTCTTTGGCAGGAAGTTTCTGTCCGTTATGTGAAAAAGTCAGTTATTTATCCTAATACATATCAGGAAAGGGGGAAGGGGGAGAACGTGAGGGAAGCAAGGTTCTCAGGCTAAAAATGTCCACTCAAGCTAATAAATGTCCGAAAGGTGACGGGGAAGATAAGAAAGCCAGTTACACAAACTAATACATGTCATAAAGGGGGAAGGGGAAGAACGTGAGGGAAGCAAGATTCTCAGGCTAAAAATGTCCGACTCTACTCAGAAAAAGTTTTACAATGTTTACAGCAAAACAGAATTCTCAACAATTGTATTTCTTATCAATGGTCCACAATCGGCAGAAGGCCAGGGCAGCTATCTTTAACCCAGTATCTGTCCATTGTTTAACAGAAAAAGAGAACTTAGCTTCAAACTAAGGCAGATGTGCCGTCTGGACATAAAATTTTAAAACCGCTCCCTTCACTCTTCTCCCTTAGTTTTACTTGTTCCCACAGTCTGGGTCAGATCCTCCTGCCTGGATACTGATGATGCGACCCCACTTCACATTCCCATTGGGTTTCTGGTTTTTAAGAAGCCAATCAGGGGCACCCTTGTTCGGGTTTTAAAGCCTGTACAGCACCTGCCGAAACTCCTCTACTCCTCAGACCCTAAGGGTCTGGGTCTTGGGTCCTCAAACCCTAGCCTACTGCTGTCGGAGACCCTGGGCCTGATCCAGACCTGGGCAGGTGAGTGAGGGGTCGGGAGGAAAGGGCCCCTGTGGGGCAAGAGCGAAAGGACCACCGGGCGAGGACTGGGGACCCTGGGGGTGATGCACCTGACCACCACCCTCACATGGGGGAAGGTATTTGTACGCAGCCTCCGCCTCAGACTTCCACCTGCCCCAGCCTCGCCCCTGCATGTAATCCCCCAGTCCCTCCCCAGTCTGCCCTGCTCTCCCCAATTCTGGTCCTCCTCCCCCAGCCCTGCAGGCCTCCTCCGCCTGGGACCCAGGCCCCGAGCAGGAAGGAAGGTCGGAGGGGATCTCAGCCCCTCCACGGCTGCAGGCTCCCACTCCCTGAGGTCTTTCCACCTGGCCTTGTCAAGGCCCGACAGCTGGGAGCCCGGATCCTTCGCACCCAGGCCTGCTCCCCCAGCGAGGGTGCAGGCGTCTCAGTTCCCGTCTGTGCCTGTGTCCCACGGAGCTGAGGCTCTTACTCCTTCGTTGAACGTAAAACTTTAGATGCAGATTTGTTTCCTTCAGTGCTTGCCTTGTGGGGCTGATGGGTTAATTAAAAAAGAAGACTCCCGAATATTGAGAGAGTAAATAAATAGAAACGCTGGGAAACTTCCAGAGTCTGCATGTTTGCTGTGCTTCCTCTGGGGTGGGGACAGGAGAGCCATGAGGAGACATCACGGACAGGACTGTGCCCAGTCGGTGCTCAGTTCATTCTAGGCTTCGATATGGTCACTCCTCAGCTGCGTCATCAATGCTGCTCCCTTGTCCTTGTCCCTTCGATGGAACCCTGTCCCAACAGGCTCTGGATCACAGGGACTCAGATCTCTCCTGTCTCCAGGACCTTGTGCAGCAAGAGCTTCTTGTGACCAGGACAACCTAGGCTTAGATTGATTGGGTCAGGACTCAGTCCCCAAGTTTTGGTTGTTTAGATTTGTTTGTTTGTTTATATGTTTCTATGGAGACTTAGGACTGTTACGTTCTTGTGTAGGATTCTGGTCCCATTTTCCTCTGGTGGCCCCAGTCTGGGACACTCTCAGGGGTTCCTGGGCCTCTTACTGTCCCCACAGGCCCAGTGAGCCCCTGCACACAGGAGTCTCTGCGGATTTGCAGGATGAATTTTCAGACTCCTCCATCCCTTCTTCTCCTTCTACTGCTGTTCTGGATCATTCTTTCCATCTTTCCCCCAAGTTTTTTAAAAAGCAGATTCTGGAGTGAGAGACATCTGAAAGTTTCTCATCCTTATTAAATTTCAGTTAGTTTTTGTCTTTTCTGCTCATCTGCTGCCCCCTGCCCTTAGCTCTAGAGCTCCTAGTCCAGGTTCCAACCCTGATTCCGAGAGGGAGAAAGCAGTGTCTAATCTGAATTCACATTTGCCTGCAATATATGACTCTTGGGCCTAAGTACAGCTTTTGTGAATGGAGATCTGTCATTGTTCCCTGTGCTGTGCAGGAGGGATGGTGTGGGATGGAGGAGGTGGGGTGTAGGGGGAGACCAGCACTAGTGACAAAAGTGGTGCTGCCATGAACAGCTGTGACCTGAGGTTCATCTGGAAGAGACAGCTGCTCTATGCTGATCATCTATCTAACTGATAATTGAGGTCAGATACAGGAACACAATTGTAGCATCCTGGACACTTCACTGATGTACAAAGAGGTAGAAAAATCCGGTCTTGTGGGGCATATGTTCTGGCAGTAAGGGACAGACCATGTGCAGGTAAATAAGGGAAGTGTGTGTGTTAGAAATGGGAAGTCCTTTGAGGAAGGTGACCCAGAGAGTTACCTGTGCTGAGTCCAGGAAGGTGGCTACTTTACTATCAGAGGGAGTCACTGGGAAGGGGACCTCTGAGAGATGGGAAGGACATGAGGTAATGTTTAAGAGCATGACTCAGGGAGTTCTTTCCAGGCAGGGGAACCTCCAGTGCACATTCACTAGGGTAGGAGTGTGTCCTGTGTTCAAAATGGGTGAGAGGCCACTGTGGCTGGAGCAGAGAGCAGATGAGGTCAGATGCCGAGGCCTTAGGATATTAGAAGGGTTTTGAGTTTTCTTTGAGTGAGATGTGGAGTCACCAGATGGTTTAGAACAGATGACCCACCTGGTACTACCTCTCTTTAGCAGCATCTGTTTGTTACTGTGAAGAATCAAGAGGTGAAGGGCAAGTGACCAGTAGGGAAACTGGGGGAAACTAGTGCATGTTCCAGGAGGGGTGTCAGCTGTACGTCTGGGGTGTGAGGAGGGAAAATAATAGGAAGTGATAGTGTTCTGGACATCTTTAAAGTTGGACTTTGGGGGTGCCTGGGTGGCTCAGTCGGTTGGGCGGCCGACTTCAGCTCAGGTCATGATCTCACGGTCTGTGAGTTCGAGCCCCGCGTCAGGCTCTGTGCTGATGGCTCAGAGCCTGGAACCTGCTTCGGATTCTGTGTCTCCCTTTCTCTGCCCTTCCTCTGCTCACGCTCTGTCTCTATGTCTCTCAAAAATAAATAAACCTTAAAAAATTAAAAAAAATAAAGACGGACTTTGTAGCATTTCCTAATGCATTAATTCTGAGGTGTGAGGGTGGCGGGAATCCAATATTTCAGACTGCAGGTAGAAACAAGGAGTGCCTTCCATGGAAACAGGAAAGACTCTTGGAAGTATGACATTTTGGGAAGCAGCATCTCAGGTCCCCAAATTAAGATTGTCAAATCTGAGATGTCTATTAGAAATGAAAGTGAAGTTGTCATCTGGATATAGAGTGCAGGGTAGGAGAAATATCTAGGTTGGACAAATAGGTGGGAGGTGACACCATGTAAATGATGTTTAGAGTCTTCAGCATAGATGAGGTCACCAAGGAGGTGATGGCCATAGAACAGAAAGGAACAGAACCAAACCCTGGGTTCCTCATCACTAAGGAAGCTGATGAGAGCACACCTAGAGCATACTGCACACTTCTGGTTCTGCACCTAGAAGGCACACACACCAGGGAGATCCAACCTTCAGTGTGCACAGGAATTTCCTAGACCTAGGAAGATCTAGAGAGTGTGGGTAGAGAGTGAGAGTCTGGGTGTATAACAAGGTTGGTACTGCTGCTGGTCTTCAGATCACACACTGAGCTCCAAACACATAAAGCAGGATTCCCCCGTGGCTGTGCATCAGCCCCTCCTGTGGGGCTTATTAAGTAAGTGATTCCTACCCCCCTCCCAACCCAACACACATACACACTCTAAGACTGTGGGTCTGGGGAGATGCCTGAGTATTTTGTAACAAAGCCACAAGCAATCCTGAAGTTCTACCAGGACCAACGAGGTCATTGATGAGAGTCCTCATTGTGGAATGGAGCCTTACATCCACATTTAAATGGGTTGTTTTTAGGCAGAAAAATGCAAGATATGCTGAGAGAAACACATTTCTCTTCCGTGGGGCACATCAGGTGACAGATAAAGGAAGTGGTTATCAGCTCAACATAAAATCTCTGGGATACTAAGAGGTAGATCTTAAATGTTTGCAACACACACACACACACAAACATGTTACTGTGACATGTTGCAGGTGTTAGCTGACTCTATTCTGTTAATCACTTTGCAGTATACAAATGTATCCAATCAAAAGGATGTGCTCTTAAGCTTATAAATGTTATATATCAATTTACCTTGAATTCCTTTTCCAATTTTATCTCCATGAGAGTGGAAAAAAGTACCGTATCTTTGCTCTCCAAAAGTTTTCCTTCATAGATTCTTACTCTTTCTTTTAAACATAGAGTCTAAGTTGTTTTAATTGAAATGATATATATTTATAGGAAAATATATACGTGTGTGTATATATATATAGTCAAGGAGATACATAAATATAAATTTTGATATGTAATATAAAATATACATTAATGTAATAGATTCTAAAATGACTTTTAAGGTGACTAAATGAAGTGGGAAAAAACTTATATTTGTACATTATGAGTACATATATTTATAGGGAAATATATATCATGCCTATATTTAGTTAGAGTATTACACAGCATTTATTTCAGCAATTCACACAGAAAAATCCTGAGACCCCAAAGCCAGGAACAGAATCCACAGTCCCACCCTAGGTCAAGGTCCAAATAGGAACTACTGTCCATGGTGCTGATCTCAGATGCCCCTGTTCACACTACTGGACCCTAAGGCAAGGACTGCTGTCACTGCTGCTCCTGGCAAGTGGAGGGAGGACATGACTGCCACTCACATCACCTGTGCCAAATGCATCAGCACTGTCCCAGCTTCCCTGTCATGATATCCTGAGTGAGAGTCTCCATGTGGTCACCTGACTGGTGGAGTCTCAGGCCGTATCCAGCTGCAACAACGTTGGCATCAATTTTGATCTATGGATTCCTGGGGAGTGATCACCAATATCCTTGGACTAGATACCCTTGTACTAGAATCATCTATACTAGGCTCTGCATTCCTGGCCAAATCTTGTGAGAGGCCATGCATTCAGGTGGTTCCCAAAGTCACCCCTGTTGTAGGCAGACTCTAAGATAACTCTGAAGTGCCCATTCTTTTGTATTCATGCCCTTATGTGACAGCCACTGTGGGGAAAGAAGCTGGACATAGTGACTTGTCGGTAACAAATGGAATAGTGTAAAGTCTTGTAATGTGTATCTGGGATCACCAGGAAACAAGATATGAGGGACCTAGAGTCAATTATCTCAAGGTGGGCCATCCAAGCAAGGATAGAGAAGTAGGGATTTCTGATGCAACCCAAAGATAAATGACCCTGAATTCCTTTTCCACCTGAGGGGTTTCTTCTCCATATCTCAACCTTTAGGCCATACCATCACACAGCACGAAGAGCAAAAGAGTCACCAGCAGTGATTGTCATCATGGCTAGAATGGACAGGCACTCTGTAAACAGAATAGGAAGAGAAGGCAAGAAACAAGGGCTTCCAAAGGTAACACTTGGGGAGCCAAACACGCCCCAGGGCAGCCCCATGGCTACAAAATAAGGAGGAGAACAGTTTCCAGTGTCCCAGTGCTGCCCCTGGGGCCCAGCTGTCCCTACTGCCAACCCAGTCCACTGTCCCAGGGAGCCTCCAGTGGTTCACCCTGCATATTTCTCTCTCGTCATCTCCAGAGCAGACCACCATGGCCACCCACTCCTGAATGTCCTCCTCCTTCTGTGTGTATTAGTTCATTGTGTGGAGCAGAAACCCAGCACCCAGTGGGATGATCAGGACGCAGCTTGTATGCGTCCCCCATGAGTGAGGCAAGCCATTCAGGGCTGCCAGGGTAACTCTGCCCCACATGGCTGTCCGGGCATGCAGCTTCTTGTGACCTGGGACGTTGCCCTTACAGCATGAGCCAGGGTACCTAAGACCATGTCCATGGTCCATGCGCAGTGCAGGGAGAGCAGAAAAACAGGAAGTATCCCTCCACTAAGGGCAACATTTACTACCTCATTCTGCTTCCCCATAATGGCCAGAATGTAGTCACACAGACAAACAAAGCCTCATGGGAGACTGGCGAATGAATCTGTTTTTAATCTGAGTGACCCTGTGCTCTCATGAAACTCTATCATGATGGAATAAGGATGATTTTTGCTCTACTTAAATGTTTAAAAATGGATAGGGCAGAGGGGGAAATTTACTGTTCACTCTGTACTCCTTTATGTTATATAAAATTTTTAAATCTTGTGCATGTCTCAGTCAGTTGACATAAATTTTGAATTATCAGAGAAAGCCCACCTCCATTAGCAGACACAAATTAGGCAGTAGTAGAGGTCCAGCTCTCTACTAGGTCACAGTGACAGAAATAAAAAGGAATTCACAGTGAGGTGAATAATCTGGTAAA
Source organism: Paguma larvata (assembly GCA_030068075.1). Lineage (NCBI taxonomy): Eukaryota > Metazoa > Chordata > Mammalia > Carnivora > Viverridae > Paguma > Paguma larvata. The sequence continues at coordinate 30,741,699 of CM057829.1, forward strand.
TACGACTAGTATAATGAGTTCTGGGGAAACAGCCTCCAGACAGAAGCTTATTGAGTGCCGACTGTGGGCCAGGTGTTATCCCACTTGCTAGGGACATAAAGAAGATGCAGGTACATACCTTTGTGACCTAAATGTCTCCTGCTGATGACCTTCTGTGCCAATCCCTGACTCTCCACGAACCCTAATACTGTGTCTTATTCCTGCGTGGGAATAAGCTGAGACTTGGAAAGAGAACATTTGTCCATTTGGTCCAAAAATTAGTGAAAAGATTTAGAGAGTACTAACTTTCTTATGTAACTGACTCATCAGTACAAAAGAAAATCACTAAGAAATAAAATGGATGAAGGGAAAGAAACCAACAAAGTAGAATCACAAAAAGTGAATTGGTAGGATCCTGTACGTGGCAAACTAGAAGAAATAGTGGGAGACCAGGATTTGCCTTGAGAGCATGACATAGGAGAGGGAAAAAAATAGGATTAATGATAGTGCTAGAGGTAAACCTAGAGGTTTAGCAGGTCTGACACATCAAGGGGGAAATGTTCAGAGAGGATGACCTCTTATGCCCCACAAATTTGAGACAGTCCTTTCCAAACGATAGCATGACTCTTGTATCTAGGACCCTGCTTAGCTAACACAGCTCAGCTGTGCAGATCATCTTGTCCAACACGGCACCCAGAGTTACAATCATCTTGTTCAGTGATTGTGCACCCTGTGTATGAACCCACCCAGTGCAGAGACCTTGCTACCCTCCATTCCTGCCATCTTTCAAATGGAACACCCTCATGTACACAGATTCTACAAAAGCTCAATGGTTTCCACCTCTTGGTCCACTGGCCTTGTGGAATCCTCTCCCACTGAGGGTGGGTGGGACCTGGAAAATCTCACCAGTAACATGTGGTAGAGGTGACGTTGGACCATATAACATGACTTCCATCTTGCCAGCTTTCTACTCTCTTCTCAACTTACAAGCTTTTCTGGGGCAAGCCATTGCTTTAGAAAGACCAGAAACTTCAGCCTTCCATCTACATCCAGCAAGACACTGAGGACCCCAGCCCACCAACCAACAAGGGAACTACTCTGTCCTCCTCCTAAGGCAGGCCTTCCATTTCTTGAAGACAGACATCCTGCTTTCTCTTTACAACGTGAATGTCAAGTTTTTTGCTCTTCCTCCTTCTGGGAGGCCACAGGAGAAAGCAAAGGCAGGCTGGGAGGAAGTACCTTGAGGAGAGGTGAGACCCCTGCTGTTAGGGACAGCAGTGATTAGAGTGACATGAGTGTTCATCCTAGTGTCTCTCAGGACCGCAGAGAGATGTGCCATTGAGCTGTGAATAAAACAGTGATGAAGAAACTGCCTTTCCCCCACGACTGGTCTTCCCCCTCGGCATTGTGGACAGCCCACCTCACAGCCCAGATGCACGCACCCTTGACACACTACAGCCCAGATGTGGCCCTCTCTCCCATCACTTCCAGGAAACACACTCCATCAGGCAATGTGGAACCAACTCTCCTGTCACTTCAAACACCATGGACTCACCCCTTAGCCACAGTGAGAAATGCATACTCTTCATGAGACTCAGTGACTCAGTTGTGGAGGAGGAGAAGCTGTTAGAGCCAAAGAATGAGGTGACTGTTAATGCAGCAGGTGCACAGTGTCCAGGAATGAAAAACAAATGAAATGAAATGAAATGAAACAAAAATGGTGGACACTTGTGCTCCAGAGCCTGACTTTTTGTTAGAATCACGACTCAGTCAATTGAGTCACTTAACTTTTGAGTGACCTTGATCTCCCTGCCTATAGATTGGAATTATAGCTTTCCCTATGAGCCTGTTAAGAGGTTTAAATGATTCAATTCATGCAAATCCTTTAAAATAGAACCTTGGAGAGGAAGTGAAGTCCACGAATATAGTTCTGTTTTCTTCTTCCTTCATGACAAGTTCCAGGTGTCCTCATCACTCACCACCCCGAGCCCCTCTCACTTCCTGCAGATTTAGAGCTGTTCTGTCACTTATAATCTATGAGATGGGGGTGGGGCATCATGAAATGGCCATGGTGGAGGTAATGATGAGGAATCCTCAGAGCAATGTGTGCTCTCTCTCTCTCACTCACACACACAAACACACACACATAAACATGCAAACACCCATACATGCATGCATATGCTCAATTATACATCTATAGAAACGTCCACACACAAATACCCATAAACATTTCCATGGGATGGAACGCATCCAAAGAGACACACACACACATAACACACTCCCTTCACATTTGCCATTTCACCTGGGTTCTGGCTCATTGCCTCTTCATCTTTTTAAAATTTTAGTTTCTTGACATGCACTGTCCACCTGCTATTGGAACTCTGGGGGTCCAGCAGGTCTCCAGCCTTCTTCTAGCTGATCTCCCACCCTGGTGCTGCCCCCAGACTTTGCTACACAGAAAGATATCTCCACATTACCTTCAGAATAAATAGGAGCAGGAGTTTCAAATGAACCCTGGGGTTAGGGAGTTCTAGATCAGAATGAGGAAACCTAGATCTCTTCTCCACCTGAGTTCTTGTTGTTCTAGAGCTCACCTCCAGCAAGTATACTTCCAACTATCTAAACTGCTGCTCAAACAACCCCAAGAAGAGAGCTCCAAGGAGAAGAATTTGACCAGCAGATGCCCTCTTGATGAGCATGGTGGCTGGGAAAATAGATCAGAGGAGGAAAGGGAACATTAGTGGTATCTGTGCCCGGACACTTCTGAGAGTCTCTAGAAGGGCTCCTGTTTCCCTGATATGCGGCTCCACTCCTCATCTCCTTCCTTACCTATCTAATGGTGATGATCTCACTTAGCTCCTCATGCTGCATATAGCTTGTGTATGTGTCCTCTTCTCAGAAGTCAGCACAATGGCCACCCACTTCTGGATGGTTCCATCCCCTTCTGCCTGGTCTCCACAAGCTCCTTGTCCTGGGTCTGGTGCTCCACAGCACACTGCCAGGTCAGGGTGTTATGTACAGGGAAGAAGCCCAGATCACACCACATCTCAGGGTGACTTGACAGTCTGAGAGGGAGTGGTGGGTCACATGTGTTCTGGTAGGATCTGTGGAAGACAAAACAGGGAAGGCTAAGGCAAGCCTACTTAAAGAATCTACTACAAAGCATGATGCCATAGCATCTAGGTTTGACTGCCTGCCAGGGTGAGGCAGGGAGTGTCTCTTATCAGGAGGTAGAGGGAATCAGCTCTACCCAGGCCAGGTCCCCAGACAAGAGGGTAGGAACCAATTCGGACATTTTCTCCAAGGTAAGAGCCTTTTCAAAGACTCTCCGCCCTCTAATCAAGCATATAACTCAATATTTCTAGATAAATATTTATAAGCACTCACAGTTACTGTATCTTTAGTGGGAAAAAGACACAAAAGTGAAAAGCCTCCACGAACCTCAGAACAACTCCTGTGCTCTCCTGTGACTATTTTACCCAGCATGGGACTAAGAACAGTGTGTGACATGACACACTGCCCAGGGGACTCAGGATGGGGAGAGTCCTCAGCATAGGGGCCCCACCCATCCCATAGTAGGTGTCCTCCATCCCTCTGTGTGATTAGCTCTGGGGCGCCCTCCACCGCTCTGGAGAGAGGTGTGCCCCAAGCTGGGGATGGAGAAGAGCTGCATGGTGGGGCTGAGGGAAGTCCTTCCCAGTGTGGTTGAAGTTCTTGCCCCCAAACTGCAAGCATGTCTGCAGCCCCAGGAAGCACTCTTCTCACATACACCTTGTCTCTCTGTGAAGTGCCTACTGGCCTCCCGTCTCTGCCAGTGTAGTGGGCAATGATGAAATGACCAATGATGGCAGAGGTCAATGTCCAAACTCAGGTAGTTGTCATTGTCTTAGCCATCCTGCCACCGCTCATGGTCCTGTTGTCCTCCCGGAGCCCCCAGCCATGGGGAACTGCAGGGTCTGGGACCTGCCCACCACCTCCCCGGAGCAGACAGTGTCAGTCAGGGCAAAGCATGCCGCAGAGCCCCTCCAGCATTTGTCCCTGCACCGTGCCTCCAGGCTTCTCTGTAGGAAACATTCACACTGTGGACTATGATACTGTGATGCAATAAGAAGGATATATGTTGGTCTTCCTCCTCAGTTCCAGCACACGGCTCTTGAAATGTTAGTCCTTTCCTAAGTGATGAGGGTCGTAGGAGCATATCTTTTCAGATTTTGTTCCCACTTCCTGAAAAAGCTTTAGAAAAGGTCCTGGTGCAATACTTATATACTCTACCAAACTTCCCTGCACATTGTCTCTCTCCTCCTGTTTTGTGAGCCCTTAGAAGGCAGGACTCTCGGTGCCTGTAACAGAACCATCTTGCAAACTGTTGAATTCATGCTCCTGTATGGATCTAGTGGTAAAATCTAAGCTGCCTCCCTCTTCAGCTTTAATTCGGCCTCTCACGGGTTCATGCCTTGATTAGACATGCAAAGCTCTTCACTATCTGTTTCATACACTAAGTTCTTTTTTTTTTTCCTGATAGATATATATATTTTATTTTATTTTATTTTTTTATAATAGTTTATTTTCAAATTGGTTTACATATAACACCCAGTGTTCATCCCAACATGTGCCCTTTTTAATGCCCATCACCCCCTCTCCCCCCTCCCTCATCCCCCTTACCCTCAGTTTTTTCTTAGTCTTTGAGAGTCTCTTATGTTTTATCTCCCTCCCTCTCTGTGTCTTTTTTTTCCTTTCCCCTCTTCCCCTCCCCCTGGTTTTTGCTTAGTTTCACAAAGTCCACCTATTCGTCATACACTAAGTTCTAATAACTTAGCTATAAATTATTAAACTACAGCCTATGCCCTGAAATCACTCTGTCCACTTCCACCCCACACCTTGCCCACCCTAACCTCTGACTGCTTGAAACCCCACCCCTCTCCCATCATCCTAAATCATACACACACATCAGGTTCTACACAAAGTTCCATCTCATTCATGAAACTTTCCCTTCCCACCAGGGTGTCTGGCCCGTCAACTCTGTAACCATTTCTCTACTTTCTGTTTGACATCTAAGGAGTACCTGTCTTCAGTATCTCTCAGTATGCCTCACAAGCTCAATAATGTGATGAGTATTGAGTATGGCTGCTTCTCCACCTTAACTGAAAGCTTTATGAGGACGAACACAAGGTCATACTTTCTGGTTCCCAACCTACAGTGACCTAACGTTGTGTCCATGGCCCATTGAGTCTGCCTAGTTGATTAGCTAATTAATTCTTCCCTCATGTGGCACATTTTCCCCTCCTCTCCGCCACAACCTTTGGTATTACCTCCCTCTGCTGAGGGAGGTTACTGAGATGTTACATCCTCAGGGACGGTGTGCCTGCCTCCCCCCTCACCCCTGCTTCACCCCAGGGAAGGTGAGTAGCTCCTGCTCATGTGCAGCCATGGCCATGATTGCATGTTCACCACCTGCCTCTGTGCAATCCATGAAAATGGTGAGTTTTCTTTTTGTAGGTCCCTAAGGCACTAAGCCCATCTCAGTACTGTGTTAGGGTGCTCAAGAAACAGAAACAATAAGATACATGCATAGAGAGAGAGGTGGGTGTATTTTAAGGAACTGGTTCATGGGGCTGGGAAGTCCAAAATGTGAAGGGTAGGTGGGCTGGGAGTGTGAGCAAAGCTGAGGCTGCAGATGTGATCTGAAGGCAGTTTGGACAATGATCTGGGTTGTGTTTCTTCCCTCTGAGATTAGGAGAGTCTTCACTTTATCGTTATCCTCATGTTGCACAACTTCTGAAACCATGTCTTTTTACTTTTCTTTTGTTTTTAGTGTCAATCTGCCACAACTGTTGTGGAAATAATAGATACAGATTACAGATTCAAGAACATAACTAGAATACTAAGAATAAACAGTAAGAATGAAATGACAAAACTTCAATGCCTTTTAACATTGCTTTGAAATGTGCGAATCATGAATCTTCAGGGTCTGAGAGGAAACAGGGAGCCACAACACTAGCAATGAATCACAACCTGCCTTGCGACAGAGCATCTAATCTTGTACACACGTTATAACGAGGGGGAATGGCTTCCGGACTGTGTAAGATCTAGTTCAAATGAAACACTATATGGCATTTCTAAAATAAAAAAAAAATCCTGCTATTTTGTAAAAACTCACTGGTGTCTTAGTCTTGCTAACCATGTAAATATTATGTGCAAATCATGCTCCAAAGCCCTGTGAATGTCAATGTGCTAAGTGCTTTCAGTCAGTGCTCAGAATGCGATGAACAATTAGCAACAATCAAGAAGAAAAGTGTGAATGACATTATAAATGACCTTTGCACAGTAAATCATTGGACTGGTAAAACTTTGTATAATAATCCTTACAGCGTTGATAAGAGCAACGAACGTTGAGAAAGTGCCATCAGAAGTCACACCACTACTGTGCAATGAAGCAGAGCATTTAACATGGTAAATGAAGGCTGTGAACAGACTGTGAGCAGCACATGTCACTGCGGTCCCTGTCACTGTGCTGCTGGCTGCTAACCGCCTGTCTAACAGAATAATACAGTATTTAGACAACGTATAAATCTCGGCAATAAATCACTCTCAGTGTAGTTTTAACTATGTTACCAGAATGTGTTTTAATCACTTACTTCAATACTCAATTGAAGACTTGTAAGAAGGAGGGTTTTGTTGATCTGAGAATCCAGTGCATCAAATGTAGTCGTTAGTGCTCAAACAAGATGTGACAGTTACATGTGTCCACGTGGTGCCAGTGTGGCCACAAAGTTCAGGGTCTCACACAAAGTTTTAGAGAAATTTCCGGATATTCTAACTTGGTGCTGCATAAGTCACTGTATTCAGTGATTTCAGGATGATACAGTGAAATGTTAATTTAAATAAATCACTTTAAATATTTACTTCAGTACACTTTTTATTCACATGTATTATCATACAGTAAATGAACATCTGATTTGATTGCCAGAGGAGAGGGAATGGGGTGGGAAAGTGGGTGAGGGGGAGCGGAAACATAGGCTCTGATTAGGGAATGAAGAAGTGACAGGAATACAAGGCACAGCATGAGGAACAGGGTCAGCGATACTGTAACAGGTTGTGTAGGGGCAGCTATATCTGTGGTGAACAGAGCACAGTATATGAACTTGCCATACATTACCTTGCACACCTGGAACTAATGTAATGTTATGTGTCCACTATACTCAGATTTAAACAACTATATAATAGGTGCCTGGGTAGCTCAGTCGGGTTAAATGTCCAGCTTCGGCTCAGGTCATGATCTCATGTTTCACAAGTTTAAGCCTCACATAGGGCTCTGAGCTGACAGCCAGGAGCCCGCTTGGGATTCTCACCCTCTCTCTGCTCTTCCCTGACATGTGCTTTCTCTTTTTCAAAATAAATAAAGAAACTGGAAAGAAAGTTTTTAAAATTATTCTATTACAATTTCAGTAGTTTTTGTGACACTTTAAATTAAGTGAATATACATAGCAAATTCTAATCTTGCATAAGAGAATAGATAAAATGTATATAATTATGGCATTTAACTCCCACAGAGTCAGCTGTAAAAAGATAAAGATAAATAAATAAACACTAAGAAGATTAAATAATACCGCCTGAATATTTGGATGGAAACCATGACCCTGGGCAGATCTGGGCTCCTGCAGTGCTAACATGGAAACAGCAGTAGAAAATGGTAACAAATCTGTTAGAGTCACTCTCTAAGAAATCCTGCAATCAGCGTAGGTAAATGTTTGGAAAATAAAAAAATTTTCTAGAGAGTCGGGTTAATGACTTGTCTATGAACAGTAAAGTTGATACTATCTTTAGCCTTATCAGAGAGATACGTTACTTATTCCAGAGGCTGGATTAATTTGAAAAGAGAAGAAGTTATTAGCATACAAAACTACTAAATCAATTAAAGGGAAAAAAGTAGATAATTTTATTTTTCAAAAGTTAATAGGACATATCATTTAAAGAAAAATGCCCATATCGATATCAGATTACTTAATACTTTAAATGCCTGCAATTTATAATTTGAACAAAATAAACACATAAAGAAGTTTGAAGCTTTAATTTAATTAACCCTGATTATAAAACTATATAGATTTAATTAACAAAGTCAATAAAATTAACCATTGATCAAATATCCCATTATAAGAAATCATTTTTGTGAGTGAGTAAACCACATTGATGTTAAATATATAAGAATTTCTTACACTATTACAAGAGGGAGAAATCTTGATGTCATTGTTAAAGTGAGAAGATCTAGGACCACAAACAATAAAGTCACCATCTGATGTGCTGTTACAGAGGACAATTTAATGGGGACCCTCGGGGCTCCCTTGCTGAACCAGGGCTCCCAGCGGCATATCACTTTGCTAATGAAAACTATATAAATAATAATCACTCCAAAATGGTGTAATTCTCAACCAATAACTTCAACATTCTTATAACAGTTTACAAAATAAAATATACTACAATTTATGTCATTTGAGGGCAGTTTTACAATACATAGTTTAGTTAGAACATAGAAACACTGTAACTTAAACCTTTTTATTTATACATTGTATTGTTGTAGTGATGTTCAAATGTTTTTTAACACTATCCTTGTCTCACACATAGTTTGCTTAGAGTATTGTTGATGACTGAATGTTTGACATAAGAAATAAATGGAGATGACAAAGTGGACACCCAGGACAATTCAGAGGAAAGAGTTGGGGGAATTCAGAGTTTGTAATCCAGAATGTCTGTTAACGGAGATGTTTAGAACCAGAAAGAATACACACAGAGAGAAACATAATAGCGGCAGTGCTGTGGCTTTCTCATGCTCACCTTCTCTGAGTTTGATTCCTGCTGACTCATCCACGTGGGCATCTCCATGTGATCACAAGACTCGGAACACAGCACAACAGTACTTCTCTCTGAATTCATGAAGACTCTCCTTGTTGGTTTGCTCTGGTGACCTCCACTTGCTCTACTGTAGGGCTGCACACGTGTGGGCCGGATTCCTGAAAATCTAAGTTCCCCCAGCAGCTCCCAGTGGAGGGAAGGGTGGCTGGGGATTCCTGAGTAACTGACTAACAAGGGCTGACTCAGTAAGGTCACCAGCACTAGCCAGAACCAGGTAGGAAAGGAATCACTTCCTGACTGGTTGTGGGAGGGAAAGAAATTCTCATCTTCAGGTGGAATAGTCTGGATGGGCTCCCACATAGGAAGGGACACTGAGGGCAGAGCACTCCCCCGAAGAGGGGCAGATAGGGCGCCATCCATTCCCACAGCCCAGCCCTCCTGCAGTCCTTGCAGCAGCCCCCTGGCTCCCCAATGTGCTCCTCACCCTGCTGGCCCCACCCTGCTTGAAAGAGGTGAGGAGGTTGGTGCAGACAGGAGGAGACGGTGCCCTGGCTCACCTGCCTCCAGGGCTCAGCATTAACACAGCCAACACCAATCACTCCCTGAACCTCTACCCTCTAGGGAGGAGTGGGGCGTGCCTTCTTCAGTTCCCTGAGGAAAATTTAAAGTCAGAGCTGGAAGAGGACTGTTTGCTTGTGCTTTTCCAGCTCCCCCATCTCTCCCAGGCTGAGCACTCTGTGGCAGCAGGTGGAGGATCACAGACAAATGCCAGGATTTTCCTCCACCCTCCTCCCTTCCATCCTCACCACATGCTGTGTTCAGGAGAGTGCCCTGGTATTGTGTCTGCAGGGAAAGTGCAGACAGCACTGGCTTGGACCACAAATCTACACGCAGCCCCTGAGGAGACAGGAGAAGCATGGAGGGGAGGGAACAGGTCACAGTGCTCAGTGCGCTTGAGAAAGGAGAAAAACACGTGCATCCATTGTCTCTCACCCCCATACACCTTCCCTTTATTTGCCCTCCAACCCTCCAGAGCAACAGCACCTGTAATGTTCTGTCACATGGAGCTGGGCGTGGGGCAGGCTCAGGAAAGGGTTGGGCCTTCCTGCCCTGTACCCTCTGTGGTTCCCAGTTAGAGCCACAGCCATCCTTCCATCCTGGCTCACAGACACAGTGCTGCTGTCCCGAGGTAGAGGGATTGCCAGTGAGGGACTGGGCTTTTCCCCATTTTAAAAATTCTTCCCTGTTGTTGCTGCAGGATGTTGTGCAATCAGAAATGGGAAATAGGAGAAGGAAAGAGTTGACTTGGGATTTCAGAAGGCAAATAGAAATGAAAACAGCATAAGAAACATAGGAATTTACACATTTTAAGGAGTTTAAACCATTTATAACTCTGCAAAATCACTTCGATATTACTGTCACAGCATCACTATCCGAAGTGAGGACTGTGGGCAGAAGTCCCCGATGACAGAGCTGGTGGAGCCCAAGCCTGTGACACCCACTCCAGGGCTCCATCTAATCCTGTGGCAACTTCAGTGAAGAAAGGACTCAGAGGGTCTGCGCTTGACCCCTCATGATGCCACAGTTCCCTGTGCAACCTCAACACCACAGAGTGGAACCCTTTCAGTGATGGAGGATCAGAATCTAATCCTACTAAGGGAAGGGCATTCCTGTGTTATGTCTGATTTGAAAAAAAAATAAAACAGACCTTATGATGATGCCCAATTGATGAGACAGAATTGGGCTTCTGCTTCTACAGAAAAGAATGATTTCTAGCGCCCCTGGATGGCTCAGTTTTTAGAGCATGTAACTGTGGATCTCTAGGTCATGAGTTCAAGCCCCATCTTGGGTATAGGGTTTACCGAAAAAAAATATAATGATTTAGAAATGACAAATTTCTGGGGCACACGGATGGTTCCGTTGGTTAAGACTCTGTTTCTGGATTTCAGATCAAGTCATGATGTCAGGGTTCCTGACCTCCAGTCCTGCGTTGGACTCTGCTCTGAAGACAAGCAGCCTGTTCGGGATTCTCTCTCATTTTCCATCTCTCTCAACCCTACCCCCACTCTCTCTCTCTCTCTTTCAATAAATAACCATTTTTAAAAACTATTTAAAAAAAAGAAACGCAGGTTTCTGACCCCTATAAGACAAAGAAAATAATTGTAAGTCTTCACATAACACCCTTCAAGTACTTGAACTCATGTCACAGACAAGGAATATTGCATCAAGATAAAAACAAAGAAACAAAAACAAGCTGTTTTCAGTAGGAAGGTTGATGCAATTACTCCAGTCCACCATTACCGGAAGCATGAAGTTCTCCCTTAGTCCTTTATGATAAGGCTGATTAATGGATTAACTCTGATGATATATATCTGGGCCTGATATCTGCCAGGCAGTGAGGAGGAGCAGCGAGCAAGTTAAACAGGTTTTGTGTATTTATATATTATTTATTTGGCCTGAAGAGACAGGCATTTGGAATACGGAGCAAGGGCACCATCCTGGGAACAGCTCAGGACATCCTCCATGAGCAGGTGACATTCTACCTGAGCTCCCAGGATGAACAGGAGCTGAGACGGAAGAATGGTTTACTAGGGGAGCAGCTGGGAGAAGTCCTGGCTGTTGGCCAGGGTGACAGGCTCTCAGGTCTGACCAAGTGCAGGGAAGCTGCTGGCAGCTGTAGCCTGGAGCTGAAGAATATGGGCCCGGACCCAGCCCACCTGGATCCCAGGATTTCCTCCACCTGCCACTTGGCTTGTGAGCCCAAACCATTTCCTCACACAGGGACATGTCAGCCTCCTCCCCTGTACCATGGCTGATGCTCTGGGGATGAGGTGACACCTGTGAAGTGTCAGAACAGTGCCTGGCACATGGCTGATGCACAAGCACTGTTTGCTCTCGTGGCTGGAGGGAAACAAGGTGGAGAGAGGGGAGGTGGAGGACAGGGGCCGGGCCCTGGAAGCCCTCCCTGCCTGGCATGGGAAACAGACAGTGAGGGTGACAGTCCATGTGGAGGAAGGCCACTCGGGCCCAGTATGAGGAAGAGATGGAGAGGAGGAGAGGATGTGGGGCCTGTCAGGAGGCCACTGCAAGGGCTGCACTGTGACACGTGTCAGCCCTGTCCCTCCTAAATCACCCTTGTGCTGTCACACTCCTCACTTCATTGTCCTCCCATCACAAGTCAACATTAGGTGAGAAGAATTATTGAGCACATCATAGGCAGCAGTCATGGTGACCAGGCCACTACAAGGAACCTTCTGGAAGAGGTGGCCTGCAGTGTCTGCCTGGGGCACAGGAAAGGCCTTGGGAGCATCTTCTGTAGCCACAGCTTCTCCAGGCCCGCATCACCTCATGCTGTGTCACTCTCAGAGCCACCAAGGAGCCATGGCTGTCCATCCTGAGCAAAAGCATTTCAGGAGGGGACATTAGGCCCAACTGGACACTGGCCAGTGTGGTGTCATCCTCCTAAAACTGGAGCCCAGGAGTGGGAATCCAGCATGGGAAGTTTTCTCTCCAAACCCACCCGCATCCCTCTGCCCAATGCACAGCAAAGCCAATGACTGAGACACCAGGATGAGCAAGGAAAGTGTTTATTTGAGAAGCAGCCTAATAAGAGACAGGAGGACAACCCTCAAAAGACCTTCCTGAAGGGGAAAAAATAAGTTTTCCCCCCTATAATCATGAGGGTTGAGATTATATACATATTTGCTGGGGTTCATCCTGAGAGAAGGCCAGCTCCTACCTCAGGGCTTCCGGCTGGTCCAGGGTTTCACCTGCGTGAGGGTTGGTCTAGGTGCGACAGATGACATGAAGTCAGTCTCTTGTAGTCAGCCTCGTATCAGGACTGGTCCAGGGCTCCCTGTGTAAGGGCTGAGACAAAAACATAAAGACAAGACGAAGACAAGACAAACGACATGGAGACAGCCTCTTATCCGGACTGCTCAAAGTTTATTTTTTCTTCAGGGTTTTTATGCATTTTCTCTAAACACAGCAAGTATTCATCTTGTAAAGATTGGCAGGATGAAATCATTCTAATTTCTCAAGGTTCTTAGTAAAATAAAGAATAAACACTTGTTTCTTAAGGTTGCTAGTAAAAAAAGAAACTGATTAAAACAGCCTTTACACCCCATAAAACTTCAAAGAACGTTTGTTTCTCAAGGTTACATAGAATGTTTAAACAATCAGTATATGAGGGTAAAAATCAGCTGACCTGCAATCAAAGCATAACTAATGGATACATTCTGGTGAATATCATGGGTTGAAAGGATAAGAACAAAGTATACAGATAAAATTAAAGGCTCTGGCTACAGTCGAAGGATTGTGTGAAAAACATGTTTTTCTCTAAAGTTACTCCCTAAGATTATTTATTATCTACTGACCATTAATAATGTCTTAACCCGAAAACTACAGCAATCACCACATTTCTGAGCGTCAGGCTGCACTCTTAGGTTTAATAGAACAATCAGAGATGTATTTTATTCTTGAATTATTTCTATATTACTTGAGGCAAACTAAAGCCTCCTAAATGATTTTCTTATTATTTTCATGATGATCAACATTATATCTCTCTATATTCTAAACCTCTTAAGACTTCAATCAATCAAAAGATTGAAGAGAACTAATAAAACCTCAGAAATCCACAGAGAATAAAAAAGGCAAACAGATGATCAGGGTCCAAAAAATGAGAAGGAGGAAAAAGGGCAGAAAATTATTTGAAGAAATCATGTTTCAAAACTCCTTTAATTTAGTACAAAAACCTTGAGCATATAGATCTGAGAAGCTTGTTACTCACCAGACAAGAGAAGCAAAAGAAAACCACACTGAAGCTCATTCAAGTCCATGTGAGGAATATCAAAAAGAAGACACAGGCGTCAGGGTGACTCAGTCAGTAAAGCATTAGACTCTTGATTTTGGCTCAGGTTATGATCTCACAGTCGTGAGATGGAGCCTCAGGTAGATTTCCCCACTGAGCATGAAGCCTACTTGGGATTCTCTCTCTCCCTCTCTCTTTTCCCATCCCCTGCTCACAATCTCTCTCTCTCCTCTCTCTCTCTTTCCTATATATTTAAAAACAAAAACAAAGACAAATCTCCAAAGTTAACAGCACCTTCCACACAGGACATGGTGGTTTTAAAATGTTCACAGATTCACTGATACTCCCCCATGAAGACATAGAACTAATTCTCCTCTTGTGTGTGGACTGGACTCAGTGGCTCACTTCTAAGGAACAGGAAAAGGGGGATGTGATGGTGTGTGACTTCAGATATCAGGTCTCAAAGGGACTGTGGTTTTCACTCTCTCTTCTCTTTCTTTCCCTCTCTCAGATCCTTGATTTGGAAGAACTCAGGTGCCCTGTCAGAAAGATCCTCACTTTAGAGAGGCCCACGAGTGAGAAGCTGAGGCTTCCCCCTGAGACCCCAGGGACACCGAAGCTCCCTGCCAGCAGCCACACATGGGAGCGAGAACTTGATCCTTCAGCCCATGTCACACCCTCACATCACTGTGATTCTATCTCATCTTGGCTGCAACCTAATGAGAAAACTTAGCTGGAGCTCCCCCTCTTCCCTGTCCGTACTCTTCTGGTCCGCAGAAACTTATTGTCAGAGATGTAATATGAAGCTGCAGAATCATGTTATAATCTGTGACACTGATATGGATAATGGTACAGACTTTGGAGACTGGACATGGGTGCTGGCATCACAGACACTTTACAGGAGGCAGGTACTGAGGAGTGGGGAAGGGGTGGAGTCGGAAGGACTTTGAGGTGAGGGTTTAGGAGAAAGAGATCAGCAGGAATGCTGGACATTTTCCAGGAAAGGGGCAGACACAAAGGAAAAGAGGCCTCAAGAATCTTACAATACTATCGGAGGAAGCAGGCTGAAGACATGACACCACTGCAGACACAGCCACATGTCCCAGAAAGATGGGTCACCAGTGTGCAGAACGGCTAAGACACAAGGCGACTACATGCTGCGTACAAGACGTGCACTTTCAGGGCACCTGAGGGAATAGGTTGATTAAACACCTGACTTTGGCTCAGGTCATGACCTCATGGTTTGTGAGTTTGAGCCTCGTGGTGGTCTCTGTACTGACAGTACGGAGCCTGCCTTGGATTTTCTCTCTCTCTCTCTCTCTCTCTCTCTCACTCTCTCTCTCTCTCTCTCTCTCTCAAAAATAAAACAATAATTTTTTTTAAAAAAAGCACATGCACTTTCACTCTGAAGACACAGGTGGAACATAAGAGGATGGAACAGCTGTGCCAGGCAAACTGTGACATGAGGAGGCTGATATGTTAATATCAGGAATGAAAGAGATTTGAAAAGAGAACACACGGCTGGAGATAAGGAGAGCCCCCTCGTGATACACCTAATAGAATGAGAAATGTCACGGGTGCAGACAGAGAGGAGACCAGTGTTCGTCCAGGGCTGGGGGCAGGGAGAGAAGACCAGATGCAAAGGGGAATCAGGAACTTTAGGACAAGGGACCTGTGTACTGTCCTCTTCATCTTACCACTTCCATGAGTCTAAACCATTGTTGACATTCCTGTAACTGTGCATTCAACCTGGGAATTTGATCCATCTGAAAACTCTAAGATATAAGACAAAGGTAGGGAGGAAATGGTAATGGGAAAGATAAATATAAACCAGGTAAATATAAATGAAAGATAAATTTTAGATAAATGTATTATAGATAAATATAAGCTAGGAGAATTCATTGCGAGCTCCCTGCCATGAACTAATTTTAAAGAAATCCCGCAGGCCAAAAAGAAATGACACTAGACGTTAACTCATAAACAGAGTGGAGTACTCAACAACAGAAATGGTGTTATTCTGTATACGTACATTTTCTTCTTAACTTCTTTAAAAGACATAGGACTGTTCCAAACACTAAGTAGTACATGATATTCTCTGGCTTACAATGTATGGTGGTGAAACATGTAACAATACTAGCAAGAAGGGGGTTAAAAGAAACTCTATTCCTATATTTACTGGATAGAGTTCAATGTTACCTTAAGTAGATTGTGAAAAGTTAAAGGTGCAGGTTTCAATTCCTACAAATTCAATAAAAATGAACGGAAATAAATATAGCTAAAGAGTCACTGGAAGAATCAAATCAGAAACAAAAACTATTTGCTTGACACAAAGGAAGATAGAAAAAGAGATACAAGAATGGAAAAGACATGAGACACTTCAGAAACAAAGAGCAAAATGTTAGACCGAAATCCTACCGTGTCAGGAATCATATTCAATATAAATCAAGTAAAATTCCACTCAAAAGGTTGACATTATGAGACTGCATAAATATCACGATGGACTATATGCTATGTAGAATAGAAACACATGAACTACAAAACTGAAAATAAGTTAAACCATAGAAGGTGAAGGAATGAATATCCCGTGGGAATAAAGGGCATAAGAAGTCTGGAATTTTGCATTAATCTAAAACAAAATAGGCTGTCACACAAGGAACATCGCTAGAGACAAAGAGGACGTTCTATAAGGATGAAAGGTCAGCATCACAGCAAGACAAAGTCATGAATGGAGGAGACCCTCAGGACAGAGCTCTGAAACAGGTGACACATAGGTGGAAGAAGGGTAAAGAAATAGAGAAATTAACTATTATCTTTAAACATCAATACTCTTGTCTTGTTAGTAGAACAGGTAAGAATTAGAGGTCTTCAACCATTTGTGAGCCACAGACCACACTGGCCCTAAATAAACGTGAAGGCAGGGATATTATAGAGTGTCCTTTGCAGCCACAGGGACACTCAATTAGAAATCCAGAACATGAGGATATCCGGAAAATACCAAATACTTGGATATTAGAACACATGTCAAACCCCTGGGTGGTCATGTTGGGAGCCGTTTTGGGCTCACAGGTGAGACTCCTCCCTGTGTGCAAAAGGTTGAAGCAAAGCTCCCGCCAGCCAAACTGGCGCCTAATCCTACCTCCTTCTAAGTGATTTTTCAGGCCTGGATTTCTTGAACTGCTCTCGTTGGCCCAAGGGATATAATGCTCTTTGGTTTTATGGTTCATGGAAAGGGGGACCTGGAGTGCAATGCCTTGATGGATAAAATCTGAATGAGAGTGACCTGGCCAGAAGTAACCTCAAGGTTGCCTCTTGGGGACAGGTTACACAAATTGATCATACAGAATAGCAGTTATGAGTTGGCTAGAAATTAGTAGTCATTAGGCCCCAAGACTTCTTGAACCAAACTAGATTTTCCCTGCAGGTATAGCATTGTGTTAATCACCCCCTCAGCCCCACCATAAAACCTCAAGGCACATCTCTGTAAAGCTTCTCTCAGTATTTGATCAACAGACTGATAGGAGAGACTGTAAAGAAACTTAGGACCTTCCCCGGAGGTTAGCCGAGCCCAGAAGTTAGAAGCACTGTTTATAGATAAGGTACAAACTAAAATCTTCATTGATCAGCAGCAAATATTGAGCAACCCCTGAGGTTAACATTTCACAAATCCTTTTGCAATTCTAATCCCCACACTCCCTTATAATAAAAAGGCAATAACAAAATACTCTTACAGAAACTACCATATGTTTAAAGGTTATGGATAGAATGACCTATAGATGACCAACATAGGTCTTGAGGCAACAATGTATGTTGTTAAGAATGCCTTGTCACTGATGTAATGTCAACTCGCTACCTTCAAAAATAAAGACACTGAGACCAGCAAGGCAGAGATGCCAGAATTGCCAGGGCTGCCTGCTTGGTCATCAGACTCCATCTCTCTCGTGGCTCTCTCACTTCATTTCACCTGACCGTCCGTCCTTTGTGGACCCCTAGATTCGCCAGAACAAGGATCCCGGCATGGTCATGGTTGAGAGAAGCACTCACAGGGATGTCAGAATTCTCTGTACCTGGATGACGATGTGCAGAAATGACAATGTGAGGTCTGTAGATGCAACAAAGCAGAGCTTGTGATTCCACAGTTTGCGGGGACAGGAAGCCAGCGTGAGGGACCCAGACAGCAGGTCCCTGTTTCGAGGGTGCACCAAGGGGTAGAAAAGGCAGCATGCTAGGGTCCTGGACTCTCTAGGTGGGGGAGGGGGCCACTCTCCAGTGGGGTTGGACCCCCACGCAGGAGCGTCCCCCCTTGTCAATCTTGGGCATGGTGTTGAGATGCCTGAGTCCTCAGGCCTGGGGAGCTGGAAGAGGACACATTTGGGTCCTGGGGGAAATGTTAGGCAGAAGCCTGGGCCTGGCTCTTGGTTCATCTCCTTGTAGCCCTTGCAGTGTCCAGCTTCAATTCCATGTCCTGCCTCTGAGCTCCAGGAAGGCAGCCCCCATATCCCCTGCAGCTAGGCACCTCCCTGTCAGAGGCCCTGGGGCTGCTCCTCCTGGAGCAGTGGTCTCTCGTCTTCACAAAGAGAGAATGTCTCCAGGTGACAGGTGCTATGACGCACGGGTGGACAGCAGGCAGCTGTGAAATCCTAGCCCAGGAAAGGAGATCCCCAAACTCCAGAATTAGAACCAGGTCCCTTCAGGGTGCACAGGCCTGGATCACCCCCCCTCTCAGTTCCTTGTGTCTCCCTGCTTCCTCAGCATAAGAGGGTCTTGCCTTGGAAGAGGGGAAGCCCCTTAACCACCTCCCCTCTCTCTTCTTTCTCATTCATTCCAGGATGTGTGAACTATTCTTACTGTAAGTAAGGAAAATGCCTAAACTAAAGTCCAGTTTCCTGACCAATTACAGAGTTAACCCCTGTGGAATGACCATCAGGTGCAAAACAGAGACGTCTACAGGGTCCCAGACAGATGCCCCTGTGCCTCTTCCAGTTAGAACCCCTCCTCCCTCCACAGGTGTTCCCTGAAATGACCCTTCCCCTGACCTCTGGTCGCTGGTTCCTACTCCTGCACCCTTGTTGGTCTCCATCCCCTAATGTCACTATTTCCTACCTCTGCTCACTTCTCAGGAGCATCCCCAGGTTCCAGATCATCACCCAGTGGAGCTCCGCCCCCTCCTCCTCCCCCTTTTCTACCAGATCTTAGGAGTGGAGAATCCAGACTTGGTTCCCTGGAGGAGGACCCTGTAGCCTTGGAGGCAGCAGCAGGAACACCTGACAGTGACACCAGGGGCAAAGTCCCATTAGGCCCCTGGGGAGAAGTCCAGAGGGCACTCACGTTTCCTTTCGTCATCCTTGTGGCCACACGGGGGCGCTGCCGCCCTCCGGTTCTGCACCGCCAGGAAGAGGACTGGGCTGAGCTGAGTCTGGCTGAGCATGGAAGGAGGGCCTGAAGGTGCCTTCTGAGCAGCCCTGGGGCAGGTGCAGGGGTGGGGCAGGGATCAGAGGACAGGGACTCTGGAGACCTGTCCTGTGTGTGCAGTTTCCATCTGTCCTCCCCACAACCCCTCTCTCCAGGCCCTTGAACATCCCCAGGAAACCTGAAAAGTAGACAGTTTTTCCTCCTGGACCTATTACTTCTCTGAGGTCTATTTTAAAAAAGAAACTCTTCTATTTTAGAATAAAATTTAACTAGGATTTACAGAGGAGCTACAAAGTGAGGGCAGAGTCCCTGTATGCCCCACATGCATTGCCCCTGTTAACACCACCCTCACCCTCATGTGTTTACACAGATAACGACGCAGTACTTGAACATTATTGCTGAACTCCACACGGGATTTGCTTGGTGGTTTTGTTTTCCCTTCCAGGATCCCATCAAAGGACCACACTGAGGTAACTCCCAGTCATGTCTCCTTCAGGCTCCTCTGGCTGTGACCATTCCTCAGAATTTCCTTTTTTTTTTTTCTCTTTTCTTACTTTTTTCTTTTTTTAATGTTTGAGGAGAACTTACAGGTACATCGTAGAGTATCTCTCATTGTGAATTAGCCTGACCGAGGCTATGGGTTTGGGAAGATCACGACTGGACGTGCCATTCTCAACACAACATACCAAGAGGATACAGTGATCACTTGATCATCACTGGTGAAGTCAACTTTTCCACCTGGCAAAGATCATCTTGCCCAGATTCTCCCTGTGAAGTTCTTTTTCATGCTTTGTCCCTTTCCATGCAGTAGTCTTCGGAAGGAAGTCACGATGTGCAGCCCACAGTTAAGGGATGTTTCACTATGAAAATGTGCCTACAGGTTGTTGTGCAAACAGGAGTTCTCTAATGAGTTGGGGAAACACCTCAGAGAGGGGTCAGCAGCTTGTGTGCTTGGTCTGTGTCTGGCTTTATAAGAAACTGCTGACTGACTCCCACAGGGGCTGTGCTATTTTGTATTCCTGCCATTAGTGATTGAGGCTTTCTGTTGCTCCAAGTCCTGCTCAGCACTTGACATTATCAGTGTTTGGGTTCCCACCATTCTGACAGGAGTGTGAGGGCAGAGCACTGTTGTTTCCCTTTGCATTTCCCTAGTGACACCTGCTGTTGAGCACCTTCTCATGTGGTTATTCACCAGGAGTATGTCTTCTTGGTGAGCTGTCTGCTCAGGCTTTTGCTCACTTTTTTAACGTGCTGTTTGCTTATTGCTGCTTTTCAAGAGTTTTATGGGTATCCTGGGGCACCTGGCTGGCTCAACTGGTTAAGCATCCCACTTTGACTCAGGTCATGATGTTGCGATTCATGAGTTCCTGCTCCGCGTCAGGCTCGGCACTAACAGCTCAGAGCCTGAAGCTTGCTTCATATTCTGTGTACCCCCTCTCAAAAATAACGTTTTTAAACGTTTTTAAAAAGTTTTATGGGTATTCTAAAAGAAGTCCTTTATCAAATATGTGATTTGCAAATATCTCCTCCCCGTCTCGGGCCTGAGCTTCTTTATGGATATAACAGTAGACATATATGCACGGATGTATTTTTTGGGTAGGAGAAAGGAGAAATGGCTCACCGTGATGGATTTTGGGGAGAGAAATTAGGTGACTGGGGGATGAGGGGTTACCATGCGACTTGTTTATTTTTGGAGATTTGTGATTATCTACTGGATTCTCTCGTATGCGCTGGAGTGATGTTTTCAAAACAGAAACTAGTTTAAAATCCCTAACATTTGACAGATCATCCTCAGACCATTAATTAAGACTCAGGTTCTGCTCTTCTACTTTAGGACTAATCTTCTTTTCACTGAACTATTTTGCCTTTGAAGTTCCATTTCTGAAGCAGGTGGGCTAGATTGTGTGGACAAATGATCCCATGAGAATAGCTTAAAATGCCATGTAACATACAAACACTATCTCTAAAAAGTGTTAAAACTGACAAGATGGAGCGCCTGGGTGGCCGAGTCAGTTGAGCATCTGACTTCAGCTCAGGTCATGCTCTCACGGTTAGTATGTTCGAGTCCCGCAGCAGGCTCTGTGCTGACATCTTGGAGCCTGTAGCCTGCTTCAAGTTCTGTGCGTGTCTCTCTCTGCTCCTCCCCCACTCACACTCTGTCTCTCTGTCTCAGAAATGAATAAATATTAAAAAAAAAAAGAACCTGACAAGATAGTAATAAATGAATAAAAGGGCATATCCTAGAAGGAAGAGAAAGATCTTGCTTGTCCCCGCCCCAATCCCCAGCCCCCAGAGAACAGGGTCCTGAGAAATGGAGCAAAGTCTCTGGGAGTCCCCTGCCCAGGGCACAGACAGGCAGACCCAGCCCTTCCAGCTCTGCGGTCTGAGCTGCTGGCTTTCCTACCATCTCCTTCCTTTTTAAAGTGTAAAGAAACATCTATAAACTGATTATGATGTGTATATATGATGTGCAATATACACAATGTAATATATTCCCTGTAGAAAAGTTATAAAATGAGAAAACCAAATGAAAACAAAGTAAAAAGGATGGTAATTCTCACACCCGAGCTATTTTGTTGCAGTTTCTTCTAGTCTATTACAGATGCTCCTGCTGCTGGAACTCTCTGTCTCTAAGGTGATGAGCACAGAGCTCAGGGGCTCCAGGCCTGCTCTCTCCAGATGCCATTTCACCACTCAGCTCACTGTCCCCCCTCCAGAGAGATCTGCTTCTTACTCCCTCTCCCCTCCTCAGTCTCCTGCTCCCTCCCTGAGGTGATGAGCTCCTTTGTTTCTCACTCAGAAGGAAGCACTCAGGTGAGAACTACACTCTCCTCCCTCCCCCTCCCCCACACCTGCTCCTGGGTCCTCACCTTCTAAGCAGTGATGGTGGAGGTGCCCTCCTGTCTCAGGCTGCTCCTCCATTTGGGCGCCTGCAGCATCCACTTCCCCATCTCTGCCGGCTCAGCCATTTCCCACACAAACATGCTGTCCTGACTCCCATGCAAAAACATGAAACGCAACTAAATACATCACAACAACATCCTCCCACAAAAATCCAACACCTGCTCCCATGACTCCGCTAATTGTGCCCCGTCTCTATGGCCTCCCTGCAGAATTTCCCTGACTTCATTTGTCACCCACCATGTTGTCTTTAGCAAATGGATAGAGGCACAGAATTTTAAGAAGTGAAATACTTCTGCAGTCCTTGAGGTCAAGTCACATGTCCCCAGTCATCCACGCCCCCCTTCCCTGAATCTCAGAGATCGCTTGCACTGGTTCTTTCAGCTGATTCTCTGATTATTGCTTCTGTGCCTCTAAAGAGCCTGCTTCTTGCACCCATTCTCTAGTTTTCAGGTTATGAATCATCTTTACTGAAATGGCACTTCTTTCACACACTCCCAGCTGCCCCATATAATTATTTTATATCTTTGATTAGCTCAATGTGTGCTGTTTGCATTTTTATGACCATGAAATGCTAGTCACAACTGAGCATTCAGTAGACTATGATTACTTTAACTTTCCTGAATCAACTTATTATTTTCCCGGAGTAAATACATATCTTATCCTTCATTTGTTGTTCTCATTTAAATCTTTCCCAAGCTCCCCTTAGATAAATCTTCATATATATTTGATTCCATCTAATATTCCACCATCGTCATGGCTGTGCAGACGCCTGCCCCGCAGCCCTCAGTCCCGCTCCGTGTGGACAGGAGGCCTGCACACCTGGGGCAAGGCCGACACCGGACCCCCTTCAGCTCAGCCTGGGTGCCCTCTGCCTCTCTCCCTCTGGCTTCTTGTTGCCTGGATCCCACGTGCTCCCCTCTTTTGGTTTTCTCCATCATTTTCCACAACGTGCCTGGTGGTATCCTGTGGAAGGGAACGTGGAAAGTAGACACTGACACTCTAAACATCTGACATGTCTTTAGGCTACCCTCGCCCTGATTCACACGGTGATGGGATGGAGACCTTGTGCTGGACACAGTTGTCCTCAGGATTGGGGGACCATGTGTCATGTCTTCCAGTTGCCAAGCCTGTGTTGTGTGTCTTGGAGTTTTCAAGGTGTCTGCTCCTCCACCATCTTCCCGGCATTTCCTTGTGATGTGTCTTCATGTGGGTCTCTCATCATCCACTCCAGTGAAGAACTTGGGTAGGACTTTCAACATATGTGTTTTTCCCTGTCAACTTGGAGAAATATTCTTGAAATTCTTAGAAACAAATTTTAAGAACCAAACAGGTCTTCTCTCCTGCTGCCATCACCTCCTGACTGTAGTACTTCAGGGAAGTACAGCTGTAATCATCCCCTTTATCGACTAAATTATTCATTCCTTGTTCTATGATTGTTCGCCACTGTGCGTGGTTCAGATTCTGTTCCATAAGCCGTATGCCTCTTACACACTGTAGATGTGATTGATTCTAGTGCATGCAGCACTTACCTCAGGAGTGACTTACGTTTGTCTCTGTCATTTCTGCTAACGCCCACCTCCCACGGGACAGTGTCACTGCTGTGTCACCAGAGCCGACACCTGTTCTTCATTTTACATCCGGAGTCAGCTGACCTGAGCCACTGGAGGCCTCGAGATGTACTCAGGATGATGGGTTTAGTTTGATTTGAGCAGTAAGTCACACTGTATCTTACTGTCCTCCTAGGCTCTGAGCTACCAGCTTCCCATCCCAGAACATTCTGGACCATTGCAACAGTTCACTTGCATGGAGTCATACCCACCTCCTGATGGACGGGGAAGCAAAGAAACACAAGTCAACAGGACTTCTGAGTGCGAACTTTCTGGGTTGACCCCTGGTTCCACAACCTCTTTATCCTCCCTGAGTCGCCCTTTCCATGTGTGTACAAAGGGATCCCCTATGGGGTGCCTCATGGGTTTGCTGCGATGATTAATCTTAACCATCTCTGTACGTCACATGGTGATCATGCCTGAGACATATTCCACTATTTATACATATAATCATCATATTGATTATAGCACTAACATATAGGTACATTCTTTGTTTTTATAAACAAGAAACCCTGATAATATACTTTTGAAGTTTTTAAATGTTATTTAGTTTTGAAAGACAGAGAGCACACAAAAAGGGGAGAGACAAAAAGAGGGGGAGACACAAAATCCAAACCAGGCTCCAGGCTCTGAGCTATCAGCACAGAGCCTGATGCAGGGCTCAAACTCACGAACCTTGAGAACATGACCTGGGTCAAAGTCGGACACTTAACCAACTGAGCCACCCAGGTACCCCCCTGATAATGTTCCTTTGAGAACTTGTGTCATTATCTCCTTAGAATAAACTCCTAAAGGAGGGGCACCAGGGTGGCTCAGTCAGGTCAGCATCTGACACTTGATTTCAGCTCAGCTCATGATCTCTGGTTCCTGAGATCCAGCCTGATATTGGGCTGCTTGGGATTCTCTCTCTCCTCTCTCTCTGCCCCTCTCCCTGCTCCTGTGTGCACTCTTTCTCTCTTTCTAAAACTAAATAACTAAACTTTGTTTTGAAGTATGAACTCCTAAAAGAGAATGTCTATGTCACACTTTAAATACATTTAAATTGTGGAGATGTTTTTCAGAAGAACCCTTTAAAAATTTTACACCTGTCTTCACCATGTATGACGGTGTATTTTCCTGACCCTCTGTTGGACACACTCATTACCTACTTTCATCTTTGCCAAGTTGAAGATACTAAGTTTTATTCCCATTTTTTATTCCATATTCTATTTTCTTTATTTATTACCAATATATGAGTGTGACATTTCTTGTCTTCCTAAGTGTTCTCTAATATTTCTAATTATCTTTTTCTTTTTTCTTTTCTTACTACTTGAGTGCAGCTTACACACACTGCTCCATTCTTTTCAGGTTTACAACATAGTGATTCATCATATCATCCAGTAATTTCACTCTTGGGTATTTACCTAAAGAAAATGAAAACACCAATTCTTTTTTTTTTAGTTTATTTATTTGTTTATATTGACATATGGAGAGAGAGTACACAAGCAGGGGAGGGGCAGAGAGAGAGGGACGGAGAGGAAGAGAGAGAGAGAATCCCAAGCTGGCTCAGTGCTGCCAGGCCAGAACCTGATGTGGGGCTTCAATTCACACACTGTGAGTGTGCATGTCCACACTATGGAGCATTAGGTAGACATTAAGATGCTATTTCCAAATCAGAGATGATTTTGGTTTCACAGACTTTTGAAACATTTAGAAATAAGGAGCCCAAAGAAGTGTTTCTACTTTTCAGTCCCCCTGTATTACCATCAAGGGGCTGGAGGAGGAGGTGCACAGGGATGCAGAAACCTCAGCAATGGCACACCGGCTCCTGAGCACTTCTCTCCTGCAATCCTGCCTCACCCCTGAGCCTGACCCCGGTGGAGTCCAGGGCTGCTCAGAAACTCCTTCCTCTCCCCACTGACGCCCAGGCTTCCGCTCAGACATCTCTACCTGACTTACAGTCCAGACCCCACTCAGGCTTCTCAGTCAGAATCCACCTGAGAGCAGAGCGGTGGGGGATGTCCCCTGACCTTCCACCCCACGTGAGGCCACAGGACTAAGGAGAGAAGACCCAGCTGCCCTTTCTCCTCCTCAGCCAGGGCCCCTCTAGTCTCCTTCAGCTCCAGCACCTGGAGAGGGGCCCAGACACCAGGGGGCGCCCTCATCTCAGATGATGTTCTGAGTGTGAGGTTCTTGTCAAAAGCCTGATTGATACAATTTGTATCCATCCCCAGACAAATGGCTAAGGAAGATGTGTATACACATACATATAAATATGTGTTGCCACTTGCGACACACAGATGAACAAAGAGGGCAGTATGTCTGCTAAGTGAAATAAGTCAGACTGAGAAAGACAAGTACCATATGATTTCACTCATATGTGGAATCTAAAAAAAACAAAACAAATGAATAAAGAAACAAACAGCAGAGTCAGACCTATAAATACAGAGAACTCACTGATGATTGCCCGAGGGGAGGGGGTTGGGAGGATGGGCACCAGGGTGAGGGCAGTGGGAGACACAGGCTGCAGTTATGGAAGGAATAGGTCATAGAAATAAAAGGCACAGCACAGGGAATATCATCAGTGAGACTGTAAGTCACTGTGTGGTGACAGATGGCAGCTACATTGTGGTGAGCAAAGCATGGTGCAGACAGAAGGTGAAGGGCCCTGGGTGGCTCAGTCGGTTCTCAGGTCATGGTCCCAGGGTTATGGAATTGAACCCCCAGGAATTGAGCCTACTTGAGATATTCTCTCTCCCAATCTCCTCCCTCTGTCTCTCTCTCTCTCCCTCTCTCTCTCTCTCTCTCTCTCTCTCTCTCTCTCTCTCTCTTCCTCTCTTCTCTGGTCTCACTGTCTCTCCCTCATAGAAAAAAATGAATACAGAAATTCGAGTCACTGTGTTGTACTAATTCAACTAATTCAACTAATGTCGAAACTAATGTAATCTTGTGTGTCAAGTTTTTTCAACTTTTAAATATATTTTAAAAGAAATTAATTAGGAGGAATAAACTGTAGGGGTGCTCAGGTGGGTCTGTTAGGCATCCAACTTTTGATTTCAGCTCAACTCATGTATGATCTCCTGGTACATGGTTGGGAGACCTGCATCAGGCTCTGCGGATGGGTGAGTCCTCTCCCACGGCTGCAACTGCAGAGAACAGTGCACAGTTACAATAAGGCATGGAAAGGCTAAGTGAGATTTGCAGACACATAGACCCCCATACATACAGGTGATTGTGTGGGGTGTGGGTCAGAGGAGAGACTGGGGAGCAAGAAGAAAATTAATTGGATGAGAGAGGAAAGGGATTCCACATAGAAACAAGCAAAATATTCCAACACGGCATCAGGACTGGGGCATAAACATGTCAGGCACCCATTAGGCTTTAGGCACCATTGCCTGCTCTACATGGTTCAAAGTAAGTCACTAAGAAACAAGGAGACAGTGAAGAGTTGGAGGAACCGGTTTCATGAGATCCACACTCGCTGAAGGAGGAAATGCCCGTCTCATCACGCAGCTCACTACCACTGTCCTCAGTGTGATTCTGCACCTCACTGAGGATCTTGGCATCTTTTTCAACTGTCACAAACGTGACGCCAAACCAGTGGGGCAACTGGCCTGCTCAGGCCTCCTGGAAGGAGACAGAGGGTAGCACTGGGAGACCCCAAAGTAGGAAGACACCCAAAAGGAGGGATGAGGATGAAAGGTATGAAGACACAGGAAATCAGGGGGTGGGAGGGGACACTGGGATGTCCGTGTAGGTGCGCAGTTGACCTGACACAGGTAGGTGTGGGGATCCCAGGCAGGTGGGAGTTGATGGCAGTGTTCACCTGCTTACTGTCCATGCCTCGGCCACATGGGTTGGTCGCCACAAGAATTCATTATTGAAGATTTTTAAACTGTGATACCAAGAAGGCCTTGGTCAGAAGGGAAATTAGAAAAGAATTCAGTCCTTTCTCTCCGTTGTGTCATATCTTCCCTAGGACATAAAACATCATTCCTTCTCTCAAAGATCTCGCCTGTGTGTGGAGAGTAGAGAGGGGGTGTGGGCCCAGGGCTGTGTGTGTGGAGGGCAGACAGACAATGCGCAGAGTGGGAGATTTCAGGATGTACACCCTCTGCATGAATCCTGATAAATCCTTCTTATTCCCCACTACAGGATTCCTATTTTGCTCTCAGTATAACTTACTCTGCCTTTCTCTCCCCTAATTCTCATTTTCCTAAGCATATTGGTCTCTGAGAAGATACAGAGAACAGTAACCAAATTTGGCAGATATGTTAGGGGAGAGGAATGAAGTACTCTATGAAAAAGGGCTAAATATTGGAACTACGG
Organism: Paguma larvata; assembly: GCA_030068075.1. Taxonomy (NCBI): domain Eukaryota; kingdom Metazoa; phylum Chordata; class Mammalia; order Carnivora; family Viverridae; genus Paguma; species Paguma larvata. The sequence continues at coordinate 30,769,563 of CM057829.1, forward strand.
TCTGGAATGACCATAAAAAATTTCCCGCTGATGAAACATTAAACCTAAGACCTACTCTAAATCTGGGAGTAGTTACACAATCAGGAAGCTGAGAGATTGCTTTTCCTCAGGGAGTGATTACAGGAAGAAATAAACACTTATGAATTCTAATAGGGCCAATGTATATTGGGATATTTAAGAATTTAAAAGTCCTACCACATTTTTTTAAAGTGTATTTATTTTTATTGAGACAGAGAGAGGCAGAGTGAGTATGAGCAGGGGAGGGGCAGAGACAGAGACAGAGAGATAAAGAAAGAGAGAATCCCAAGCAGGCTCCACACTGTCAGTGCAGAGCCTGACACAGGGCTCCATCGCACAAACCATGAGATCAGGAGTCCAACCCTTAACTGACTGAGCCACCCAGGCTCCCCAAAACACCAATTCTTTAATTATTTTTAATAGGATGTAGCTGTTTGAAAATATGGAATTGAAGACAGAAGAAAGAGCAGCCCCCACATCGGGAACTGGTGTGACAGTGACAGCTGGGCCTCAGTGTGGTCAGAAGCTGGCCGATGCCACCACTGGGCCATATTGTTCTCCTGTGGGACGTGAGCCAGTCATCTCACAGAACATCAACACACAAGGACCCTCTGAAACCGCGGAATTACTTCGTCTAATTACAGACAAACCCAAGGCACTGTCGACCAACAAAATACCAAACATCTCCCTGTGCTGGTTAATGGGAGCAGTCGCTGCTTCTTTACCGTTGCTTTTTTTCCTCAAGTTTCTATTTAAAGTCCAGTTAGTTAACATGCAGTGAAATATTAGTTTCAGGAGTAGATTCATCACTTACATTCAACACCCAGTGCTCCTCACAAGTGCTCCCCTTAGAACCCATCCCCCATGTAGCCCATCCCATTTACCTGTGATCCTCCCATAAGCTGGACAGCTTCTCAGTACCGACCAACTTTTCTGTTGGGATTTGTGGTAATATTAAAACAAATGACTTGTTTTTTAAATTTTTTTAATGTTTACACATTTTTGAGAGAAAGAGAGAGGAATGCAAGTGGGGGTGGGGCAGAGAGAGAGGGAGACACAGAATCCTAAGCAGACTCCAGGCTCTGACTTGTTAGCACAGAGTTGGACGTGGGACCAGAACTCATGAACCATGAGATCATGACCTGAGCCGAAGTGGATGCTTAACCAACTGAGCCACCCAGGTGCCCCCAAACAAATGACTTTTGATAATTCGATTCCAGTCTAATCAATGCTGGAAAGCCAATATTACTTAGTGAAACAACACACATCACGTTACTTAAAAACAATCATGCATTAGTACAAGATCCATTCAGTGTGTACATGGACCTATGGATTTAATGGAACAGAGGAAAAGACACTCAATGATACTGTTTCACGTTCCAGTTTGCAAATAGCCTCAGAGAAAGTACAACTTGTCCATTTTAATATAGATTCACAGATGAATATCCATAAGTATCTGAAAAGGATATGAAACATACTGTTCCCCCAATTTGGTCAAGGATGTAAATTTTTCGATATACTTCAACCAAAACAACACAATAGATGCAGAAGCAAATCTGAACACCCACCCAGTGGTCTACTAAAGGGGCAAACAGGAAAAGACATGCAAAATGTAAAATGAAGCAAAATCCACTCTTCTTTTTTTTTTTTAACGTTTATTTATTTTTGACACACAGAGAGACAGTGCATGAGCAGGGGAAGGGCAGAGAGAGAGGGAGACACAGAATCCAAAGCAGGCTCCAGGCTCTGAGCCGTCAGCACAGAGCCTGACGCGAGGCTCGAATCCACAGACCGTGAGATCATGACCTGAGTCAAAGTCCTCCGCTCAACCGACTAGGCCACCCAGGCGCCCCAAAATCCATTCTTCTAACTGCCTTGTTTATTTGTGAAAATCTTTTTCATAAAAAAAAACAATATTTCTGTTTTTATGTGATTGAAAATGAATGAATAAATATTTAATACTGTTTTATCCCTACTGTGGTAAATATGGATAGATATAACCCACAGACGCACAATTATCCCTGGGATCCTCGCTGATTGGTAAGACCGTATAGACATCCTGAGAACAAACTGCTGGAGAATCACTGACTCACACAGCTCCTGGGCCACGACTCAGAGAGACAGTGTGACAAAGAGCGCTCTGAGCGCTCTGAGCGCTAATGAGGCATCGGGGCAAAGTCCCAGGTCCCCAGGTCTGCCTTTCAGGGTCTCAGGCTCCAGGGCGGTGTCAGGGGCGGGGAAGCCCAGCATTGGGGAGTCCCCATCTCTCTGGTTTCACTTCTCCCTGTCACAACCTGTCTCAGGTCCTTTTGCCTGGACACCAATGACGCTGCGCGGGTTCACACTCGTATTAGTGACGGGTTTCCGGAGCAGCCAATCAGCGACACCGCGGTCCCGGGGTATAAAGTCTCCGCACCCGCTCCCTGCGACTCACAATTCTCCCCAGACCCCAAGGATGAAGCTCGTGATGCCCCGAACCCTCCTCCTGCTGCTGTCGGGGGCCCTGGCGGTGACCCAGACCTGGGCGGGTGAGTGCGGGGTCGGGAGGAAAGGGACTCTGCGGGGCGGGAGCGCGGGGACCGCTCGGCGGGTATGCGGGACCCCCGGGGAAGGTGACTGTCCGCTGCCCCCACCTCAGACCCTCACTCGACCCGCCCCGCCTAGGCCTGTCCTCCCCGTCCCTCTCCTACTCCGCCCTGCTCTCCCCCACTCGGGTCCCCTCCCCCTGCCCTCCCGACAGCCTCCCCTGGGACCCGGGCCCCGCGCCGGGAGGAGGGTCGGGCGGGGTCTCAGCCCCTCCGCGCCCGCAGGCTCCCACTCCATGAGGTATTTCTACACCGGGGTGTCCCGGCCCGGCCTCGGGGAGCCCCGCTTCATCGCCGTGGGCTATGTGGACGACACGCAGTTCGTGCGGTTCGACAGCGACGCCCCGAGTCAGAGGGCCGAGCCGCGGGCGCCGTGGATGGAGAAGGTGGAGCCGGAGTATTGGGACCGGAACACGCGGATCATCAAGGACACCGCACAGACCTACCGAGTGGGCCTGAAGAACCTGCGCGGCTACTACAACCAGAGCGAGTCCGGTGAGCGACGCGGGCCCGGGCCAGGTCACGACCCCCATCCCCACGGACGGGCCGGGGTCCCCCCGAGTCTCGGGGTCTGAGCGCAGCCGCAAAGCTGCAGGACCTCCTCCCCCGACCCGGGAAGAGCCCGCGGGAGCTTTGAGGCGGATTTACTTTCGGTTTCACCTTAATCACTGCGGCTCTCGGGGCGGGGCGGGGCCAGGGTCGCACAGCTACCAGTGGACGTACGGCTGTGACGTGGGGCCCGACGGCCGCCTCCTCCGCGGGTACAGTCAGGACTCCTACGACGGCGCGGATTACATCGCCCTGAACGAGGACCTGCGCTCCTGGACCGCGGCGGACACGGCGGCGCAGATCACCCGCCGCAAGTGGGAGGTGGCCGGTGTGGCGGAACAGGAGAGGAACTACCTGGAGGGCACGTGCGTGGAGTGGCTCCGTAAGCACCTGGAAAACGGGAAGGAGACGCTGCTGGGCGCAGGTACGGGGGCCGCGGGCCTCCCCCATCTCCCCTCCACTGGGGCTGGTTCCCGGGGACGGGGAATGGACTCAGTGTCAGAACAGCGCCCCTCCCCGGGTGGGAAGAGGATATCCGCCTCCGTGTTCACATTCCTGCTAGAGACTGCCTCACCTGGAGGGCGCTCTTCTCTAAAGGACACTGAGGAGTCCAGTCTCCCCCTGGGATGCAGGTTGAGACCATCCCTGAAATAACCCATCAGCAGTCCCCTCTGACTCTGGCAGCCACCTCATGAACCATGACCTTCCCTCTCAAGGCCTTGTTCTCCCTGAGAACATATTTGGAGATCTGACTCCGGGTTTTCTGAGTCATTCACCCTCCACCACAGTCAGGACCACAGTGTGTTCCCCACCTTAGTCCTGCAGCCTCCTACCTGGGCACTCTCTCTGATTTTGGAACTTAACAAGGATCAGGAATCCCAAAGCCTAGGCTGCCGTCCAGGTTTTGTGCTTCATCCTTCCAAACCAGTTGTCCTGTCGCCTCAGGATGGTCACGTAGATGCAGTTTCAGTGGCCCATAAAGGTAAACCACAGTGTGGATTTTCTGATTCTTCTTCCTCAGAACCTCCCAACACACACGTGACCCGCCACCCCATCTCTGAGCATGAGGTGACCCTGAGGTGCTGGGCCCTGGGCTTCTACCCTGCGGAGATCACCCTGACCTGGCAGCGTGATGGGCAGGACCACACCCAGGACACAGAGCTTGTGGACACCAGGCCTGCGGGCGATGGGACCTTCCAGAAGTGGGCGGCTGTGGTGGTGCCTTCTGGGGAGGAGCAGAGATACACGTGCCATGTGCAGCACGAGGGGCTGCCCGAGCCCATCACCTTGAGATGGGGTAAGGAGGGTTTGGGGCAGAGCCTCTTGTCAGGGAAAGCAGGGCCCTGCTGGAGAATTTCACAAACTCAGAACTGAAGCTGGAGGATGGAACCCTCACCTTCCTTCCCTTTCCAGAGCCGCCTCCTCAGTCCTCCATCCCCATCATGGGCATCGTTGCTGGCGTGGCTGGCATGGCTGTCCTTCTCATTGTGTTGGTTGGAGCTGTGATCTGGTGGAAGAAGTGCTCAGGTAGGGAACAGTCTGGGGGGATCTGAGTTCTCTTGCCCGCTGGGGTGTCCTAGGTAGCATATCGTCCTGCCTTGTTCCTGGGAAGGACCATCCACACACATGCACCTGCTCACTCTGGAGCCGTTACTAACATTCACTCTGTAGCAAAGCGCTTGTGAAAGTGAAGAACAGATTTTCACTTGGTAATTCTGGTTTGGGGACCTGATTCCCAGCAGTGACAGGACAGAGAGGAAGGTCCCTGCTGAGGTCAGACCTCCAGCAAGTCAGGTGGGACAGTGACCCCACATCTCTTTCTTCATGTTTCCTGATCCTGTCCTGGGTGTTGAGTCAGAATTCTGGAAACTTCACTGGGGACCAGGACTAGGAGGGTGCTCTAGGATCCTGTGGCCCAGCTGTCCCAGGTCTCCAACATGATATTTTCTTCCCACAGGAGGAAAAGGACCGAGCTACTCTCACGCTGCACGTAAGTATCGAGGGGGTGATCCCTGACATCCTGGGGTAGTGTAGACAGGACCCCATGGGGAGCTCACACCCTCCCATAGCTGCTCCTTTAGTCTCATCTCCCGTGGCTCTGATCACATCCTCTTTGTTCTACCCCAGGCGATGACAGCGCCCAGGGCTCTGATGTGTCCCTAACTGCCCCTAAAGGTGAGACTCCACAGGGCCTGAAGTGGGAAGGAGTGGGGGCACTAGGGACACTTTGACATACAGAGGCTGTTGAGGATGTGGCACTATGTGACTGACCTATATGTGTTCATGATTAATATTTTTCACAGTGTGAGACCAGCTGCCCCTCGGACACTGAGCGAAGCAGGATTTGTTCACAGTCTCACATGGTGACATCAAGAACCCTGACTTCTCTTTCTCCAGATGGTGTCGGAATGTGTCTGTTTTCCTATTAGCATATTGTGAGGACAAGGACACTGGCCCACCCTGCCCACCATGACCCCTCCCCATACTGATTCCTGTTCCTTTCTGATCTGCTTTCCTGTTCCAGCAGAGGCCCGGCTGGACCGTCTCCATCCCCGTCTTTATTTCATGTTGGGCAGAGTACTGATGCTTTACTTCCCTACTGAAAATGAGAATCCAGATAAGAAATTGTGTTGTAATTCCTGGGGTGTGGGGTTGATGAGGTAATAGAAGATTTGTAAAGTTGTGATACAAAATAAATGAAAGCACTGAGAACCTTCCAGAATCTGTATGATTGCTGTGTTGAGTCTGTTGCAGGTGGGGACAGGTGAGGGCTGTGAGGAGCCAAGCGTGGACAGGGCCTGTACCCAGTTGAGGTCAGTGCATCATTGATGTGATGTGCTCACTCCCCAGCTGAGTCATGTCTCTTCTCCTCCTCCTTGCCCCTTCTGTGGAACCTTGTCTCACCAAGACCTGTGACCACAGGGACTTGGATGTCACCTGTCACCAGGAGCTTGCACAGCAAGAGATTCCTGTGACTGGCTCAGCTCAGGCTCCATTCTGGGTTGTGCCCTCAGCCCCATCTTTTGGGTGTTGTTTTTTTTTCTTTGTGAAGCATCAGGTCTGTTCTGGCACCTGTGTCCGAGGTTCCATCTCATTCTCCCGAAGTGACCCCAGCAGTTACAGCAGCAGGGGTCCTTTGGGCTGTTGCTCCCAGGGGCCTAGGTGTTCCCCTGCACACAGGAGTGTCCGTGGTTTGGAGACATGAATTTTCAGAGTCATCCATTCCCTCCCCTTCCTCTAGAGCTGTCTCCTGGATTACTCTTTAGATTCTGGAGGTAGAGAGGAGGAGTCTGAGAGTTTCTCATCCTTATTAAACTTCAGTTAGTCTCTACCTTCACAGCCTCTCTGCCCCCCCTCCCTGCCCTTAGTTCTAGTGATGCTGGTGCTACTCCCATCCAAGTTCATGGATTTATAAAGCAGGGTCTCAGGTAGATTTCTATTTGGTTGGAGAAAGGGCCCCATAGAGTGTTGGCTGAGGATGGGACTGTAACACTGTGCAGTGCTGTGCAGGGGAAACACTGTGGAAGGGGGGTGCTGAGCTGAGAGAGGGAGCGGGGAGCAGCCCTGGGGGAAAGTACAGGCGGCACTGTGGGTGAGGTCGGAGCACTTTGTGCAGGAGTTCCAGGGACCTGTCTGAGGACGGTCCAGTAGAGAGAGGTCCTCTCCTCTGATCACACTGGTTCCTCTGATAATGTCACGTGCCATGTTCAGGACCCACAATTTTTTCATCTAGGACACCTCAGTGACTCTAACAAGAGGCTAACGTGCTGGTCTTGTGGAGAATGTCATCTAGTGGTGACGGGCAGACTCCACTTGACCCTGGAACAATGTGGGGATTGAGGGCAATGACCCCATTGTGCAGTAGGAAGTCCAAGTATAACTTTGACTCCCTGAAACTTACATACTACTAATAATGAGATGAAGTCTGCTAAAAACATGAACAGTCTAAATGACTGTTAAATACACATATTTTGTATGTTACCTGTATATGTAAGTGTATTCTTACAATAAATGAAGCAGAGATAATAGTAGGAAACATAAGAGAAACTGCATTGACAGTACTTACTGTAAAAAAACCCACATATCGGAGGACCTGCACAGGTTAAGCCAGTATAATTCAGAGTCAACTGAATATTGTACACACGTGGTAAATACAGCAAGTGTTTAAACTGGAGTTTGGTAGGTGCTTTGAGAAAGGTGACCCAGAGAATTACCTGCGTGGCTAAGGGGAGGTGGCTACTTCACCATGGTGATAAGTGTGAGCCTCACTGGGAAGGTGACCTCTGAGAGACGTGAAGGACGTGAGGAATCGATGAAGAGCATGTCTTAGGGAGTTCTGTCCAGGCAGGGGAACCTCCAGGGCACGTGCACTCGGGCAGGAGCGTGTCCTGTGTTCCAGGAAGGGTGAGAGGCCACTGTGGCTGGAGCAGAGAGCAGGTGAATGAGGTCAGATGTCGAGGCCTTAGGATTAGAAGGGTTTTGAGTTTTCTCTGAGTGAGATGTGGAGTGGCCACATGGTTTAGAACAGATGACCCACCTGGTACTACCTCTCTTAGAAGCATTTATTTGCTGCTGTGCAGAATCGAGAGGTGAAGGGCGGGCACCAGTGGGGAAATTGTAGGAAGCTAGTGCAGTGTTCCAGGAGGGGGTGTCAGATTTATGTTGGGGTTTGAAGAGAGAAAATAACAGGAAGTGACTGTGCTCTGGTTAGTGTGTGCATGTGTGCGTGTGTGTGTGTGTGTGTGCTGGATACGTTTAAAGATGGACTTGGCAGCATTTCCTAATGTATTAAAAAATCTACATTGAGAGAAGGAGGAATCAAGGACAGCATCCGATACTTCAAGTCTGCACGTAGAAATGAGTGCCTTCCGTGGAAACAGAGGAGACTGTAAAGAGGACATTTGAGGAAGCAGCATCACAGGCACCCAATTTAGGAATTCAAATCTGAGATTATTAGAAATGCAAGCGAGGTTGGCAGCTGGATATAGAGTACAGGGTAGGAGAATTACCTATGTTGGAGAAATACATGTGGGAGGTGACACCATATAAATGATGTTTACAGCCTTTGGTATAGATGAAGTCACCAAGTGTGAAGGCCATAGAAGGAAAGGAACAGGACCAAACCCTGGACTCCTCAGCGCTAAGGAAGCTTATCAGAGCACAGGCAGAGCATACTGCACAGTTCTGGTTCTGCACCTAGAAGACACACAGACCAGGGACACCAACCTTCAGTGTGCACAGGAATTTCCTGGACTTAGCAAGATCTAGACAGTCTGGAGTAGAGAGTGAGAGTCTGGGTTTATAACAAGGTTGGTGTTGCTACTGCTGATCTTCAGATCACACCCTGAGCAGCAAGCACACAAAGCAGGATTCCCACGTGGCTGTGCCTCAGCCTCTCCTTGGGGCTTATTAAGTAAGTGATTGCTGGGCCCACGCCCAGCACTCTAACTGGGGGAGAGGCCTGAGTATTTTGTAACAAACCCACAAGCAATCCTGGAGTTCCACCAGATAGAGAAGCAGTCAAGTCACTGAGAGAGTCTTCTTTCTGGGAAGGGGTCTTACACCCACATTTGAAAGTAGTTGTTGTGTTTTTTGTTTTTCGGTGTGTTTTTTTTTTTGGAAGAAAAATGCAAGACCAGTTGGGAAATACATATTTTTTCTCCCATGGGGCACAGCCAGGTGGCAGATTGAGGAAGTGGTTATCAGCTCAATATAAAACCTCTGAGATAACAAGAGTGTAGGTCTTAAATGTTTGGACCACACAAAAGGAAATGGTAACTATGTGACATGATGCAGGTCTTAGCTAATGCTAGGGTTGTAATCATTTTGCAGTATAGAAATGTATCAAATCAAGAGCTTGTACCCTTAAGCTTACACAATGATGTATGTCAGTTACATCTCAGTGAAGCTGGAAAAATATTGACATCATGCTCTCTGAAGCTATTCCCAATATCGATGTCTGACTCTTTGTGATACATGTGTACAGTTACAGAGACTTGGGATGAGAGAGAGAATGTGGGGCCTTGTTCTGTTTCAAGGAAAATCACAAAACAAACTTGAGTCTACACAGAGAGGAACAGAATTCACAATGATTCTAGGTGGAGGCTCACATATAACCAGGACCCTGCTGCTGGGTATAGATGCTACCGTTCACACCACTGAGTCCTCTGATGTAGGACAGTGAACCCTGTCCTAACAGCTAGGACTGCTGTTGTTGCTGCCCCTTGCAACTGCATGACACCACTGTCACTCAAACACTTGTGGTAAATGCCATGTAGTGCTGTCCCAGCCTAACCTGTCACATGTCCTCAGGCAGAGTCAGGCAGGTGGTCACGTGACTGTGACGTTTCATGCCATGTCCAATGCAGGACTGTTTGGCAAAGTGGGTTCGCCACTCTATGGTCTCTGCCCTCCATCGAGATTTTTAAATGTGGAAATCTTTTATGTGGGAAGAGGGTACAAGTTCTGGGCATGGAAATTGGGGGCCAGGAATGAAAAAAGAATGACACATTGCAACATTTGGAGCAGCGATTTGACACTAGAACTTGATATGCTACATTGTAGGCACTCAGATCTGATTGGATGAAGGAGTGACTAAAAATTGGCATCTTTCAACTTTTTCCCTTGATAGTTGTTACGGGATCCAGCTTTTGTCTACTCCAGTTCTGCTCACAAATAAGTGGAGCCGCATTGTCGGGTGATGAAGTGATTGCTCAAAATGTCTTCTCCTGCCTTTGTCTCTTCCTAGGATTACATAACCCAGATCTGTAACACTTCAGATGATCCCTATATATACACTGACACTTTATGTTTCTTTGTACATGCCCCTATTTCTGGGGAGAGTATCCAAAATGTTACCAGGTTTTATGTGACCCACACAAAAGTCTAAAAAATCATTCCAGGTTAGACACTGTGCTCCTCCACCTCTGGTCCACGAACAGCTAATAATCAAACTGTTTTTAGCAGATCCAATGACTTGATACACAGGCTCATTTTTGTCTTGATTACCAGTCTGAGACAGGATAAGTTTTCACTTTCAGTTTCTGTCTGTATATGTTTATGGGCTGATGCACATTCACAGACCGGTGCTGGCTCACAGAAGACACAGATCACCATTGGTTTAGGTGGACTTGTACTCTACCACCTACTCTGGTGCTGGATAAATGGCAGAAATGAAAAATTGTTCATGGGGATCCTTTTTCACTAACACAGTAGACTAAGTTTTAAGGTTGCCTCTTCCTATAAAAACAACTAAAAATGATTATATATAGATATAGATATAGATATATAATCATGATATAGATAGATAGATAGATAGATAGATAGATAGATAGATAGATAGATAGATAATCACCCAAAAGAACAATCAAGAGAATAATCACTTAGGCCAAAATATAATTATGGGCAATAAGCCAGGGATGATGGTTGTTCTGATACTTAAGGTGTATTTCAAATCTAGAAAATCTTAGCTTCCTTCTCAGGTTCATGAGTTTAATAGACAGGAAATAATGCCCAGAGCTTATTCATGTGAGGAGCATGAAAAACATCCCCCCCACCTGAATATATGGGAACCTAAGATTCAGAGACTCATAGCCTCAAAAAAGGGTGACACAAATCAAATTGGCTCTAACTTCAAGTACAAGAAGCTATTACTCTGAGGAGATTTGCTTTGAGCTAGCATAAAGTGAGCCGACCTATTTCAAAGAATTTGCAATGACAGACTAACCCTTCTGTGATATGTAGTCCAAATTTGCTTTGCTATTTTGGGCCAAATTATCTGCAAGCCATTAGTGAAGTTTATAATTGTCTTGGATAGATATTGACTCAAATTTATAAGAAAGAAAAAATTTCTCTAGAGAAATCTTCATTTAACGTTGTGTCAAAAAATTTACACAATGAATTGCACAGAGAAAAAGAGAAACTCGTAGCTTGAAATGTAAAGTACAAATGGGGAAAAGACTGTGATTGAGTAACTCTAGAAAGAATAGGTACTAAAAAGAAGGTCATAAAACTTGAATATTGCACTCATAAGACATAAATAATCACATGACTAGGATGTGATGTAAGTATATGTTATTTGAATAAATATTATGTATATGACATAAAGAAAAAAATCACAAAACCAAAAGTGTAGAAAAAAATGGCAAAAGCACAAGCACCCTTAAGAAAGTAACTTCAAAATAAAGAGATAAATTATTATATAATTAACAATATGAAGTATTCACTTAATAAATGGTTGACAGTAAAAGAGGAATGAGTGGAAACATGGAAAACAAAAAAACAAAAAGTAAAATGGCATCATAAACCCACCTGTGTCAATATTAACATTACATGTAAATGGCTTCATTCAGCCAATCAGAGTACAGATGGTTGGAGCAAAAATAAACAAGATCCAACATGCTGCCTAGAGTGGACACACTTGAGATTCAATTACAAAGAGTTTAAAATTAAAGAAATGGAAAAGGTTACCTCAGGCAAATAACCATAAAAAATCTGGAGTGGACACATTCATTCGCTAGACACAAGAGACTTTTAAAATACTAGTAAAGGGGGCACCTGGGTGGCTCCGTTGGTTAAGCATCCAGCTCTTGGTTTCAGTTTCAGTTCAGGTCATGATCTCACTGTGGGTTTGAACCCCATGTCAGGCTCTGCAACTGGCAATGTGGAGCCTGCTTGGGATTCTCTCTATCTCTCCCTCTCTGTCTAACCCACCCCACTCAAACTGTCTCTGTGTCTCTCAAAATAAGAAAATAAACTTGACAAAAATAAATAAACTATAAATAAACAAACAAACAAGGAAATAAATGAATAATACTACTAAAGGGATGCCTGGGTGACCCAGTCAGTTAAGCATCCAACTTCAGTTCGGGTCATGATCTCATGGTTGGTGGGTTTGAGCCCTGCACTGGGCTTTCTGCTGTCAGCAAAGGAGCCCATTTTGGATCCTCTGCCCCCTCTCTCTCTGCCCTTCCCCTGTTCACACTTTCTGTCTCTCTCTCTCTCAAAAATAAACATTTGAAAAAATGCTAGTAAAGATAAACACCAATGTTTTATAATGATAAAAGGGTCAAATTATCAGAAGGATAAAACAATTTGAATATATAGTCACCTAATAACTCAGTACCAAATACATGAAAACAAAATAGACAGAAATTGAGAAACAGACAATATAACAGTAATAGTCAGAAACTGCAATATATCACTTTCAATAATGGATAGAACATCTATGCAGAGATCAATAAACATAAAGAAGACTTGAATCATACTATAAACCAACACTAGAAATCTGACATTTGTTAAATATTCCAGCCATCAACAATATGCATTCTTTTCAAATGCACATGAATATTTCTTTAGGATAAAACATACGCTAGGCCAAAAAACAAAACCAAACGAATTTAAAAGGATATAAATAATGCAAAATATGTTCTTTTATCACAATGGCATGATACTAGAAAAGAATCAATAACTGGAAGAAATTTGGGAAACTCACAATAGGCAGAATTAAACAACACACTTCTACATAATCAGAGGGCAAAAGATATCACAATAGGAATCAAAGAATACTTTAAGATTAATAAAAATTAAGAAGAGAGGGGTGCCTGGGTGGCTCAATCAGTTGAATGTCTCACTCTTGATTTCGGTTCAGGTCATGATCATGGTCATGAGATCAAGCCCCGTGTTGAGCTCCACACTGAGCATGAGGCCTACTGGAGATTCTCTCTCTCCCTCTCTTTCTACTCCCCCCTCAAAATAAATAAATAAACATTTTTTTAAGAAAAGAAACATCTCAAATCAATTACCTAAACTTCCACATTAAGTCAAAGAGAAAAGAGGAGTGAACTAAAACAAAACCAAGCAAAAGGAAGGAAAAAGTAAAGATTAGAGGAGAAATTAATGAAATATAGAAAAAAATAAAATAACAATATATAAAACTAACTATATCAAATGTGATCCTTTGAAAGATCAACAAAACTGACAAATTTTCAACTAGACTCACTAAAGAGAGAGAGAGGACTCAAATTACTAGGATCAGAATGAAAGAGGGAATTTTATGACTGACCATACAGAAATAAAGAGAATTATATGAGATTATGATGAATGATTATGTCAAAAAATTAACTTACTTAGATAAAATAGGCAAATTTGTAGAAAGGCACAAACTACAAATGCTGACTCAGAAGAAGTGGAATATCTGAATATACCCATAATGAGGTAAAAGATTGACTCAATGCTCAAAAGCTACCCCACAAAAAAAAAAAAAAAAAAACACCACCATCTAGTTCCAAATGCTTCACTCATGAATTACATCAAATGCTTAAAGATATAATAATAACTCTTTACAAAGTGCGGCGGACCAGCCGTCGCTGAATCGAACGGTTCCTGATGGGGGGGCAAGGATGAACTGACACACAAGGCACAGTTGTTAAGGGAGGGCTGGCGCTCCCAAGCGTCACCAGCCCAGAGTGTATTTTCACTTGAGTATTTATCCACATTCTGAGGATAGTGTACATACAAGACATGTCTCCTTCCACAAGTTCTCAGCAGGCAAACTGTATTTTGCTATATTAAACTTTGCAAAGGCATTCTGAACCTCCCCACACGACCTGGCTGCGGTCCAACTCAAGGACAAAGGCTGCGCTCAAAGCCTTCGGTTCCCAAAACACCACTCAAGGTCTCTGACTCTCAACATGGCTCAAAGTCTCCGGCTCCCAAAACACTGCTCAAGGCCACTGGCTCTCAACAACAAAGCCTTCCAAAAAGGAGAGCAGAGAATCCAATTCCCTCTATGAAGGTGGTATTATTCAGAGACCAAAACCAGACAAATATCACAAGAAAACAAAGCTAAAGACTATATCGCTTATGAATATAGACATGGAAAAACTCAACAAATCATAGCAAATCAAATCCAACCTATTATAAAAATGCTATACACCATGACCAAGTGAAGTTTTTTTCAGAATGCAATATTGGTTTAACATTCATATCAACAACGTAATATACCATATTACTATAATAAAAAACAAAAGCCACCTGCTTATCTCAACAGATGGGCAAGAAGCATTTGACAAAATCTGACACACTTCATGATAAAAAAAAAAAAAAACCAACACACTGGTAACAGAAGGGAATTTCCTCAATCTGATTAAAAGCATTTATGAAAACCCTTAAGCTAACATCTTACTTACTTAATGGTGAAAGACTGGTCATTTTCCTCCTTAGACCAGGAACACAAAAAGGATGTCCACTCTCACCACTTCCATTAAACTTTGTGCTGGAGATTCTAGAGCAAGAAAATAAGATAAAGTGCATCCTGATCAGGAAAAAAAAAAGAAGTAAAATTATTTCTGTTCCCACACAGATGGTATGACCTTGTACATAGAAAATCCTAGGGCATCAACTATTAGAACAAATAAACAAGTTCAGCAACGTTGTAGGATATGAGGTCAATACATTAAAAATCAGTTCTATTTCCATATACTTTCAATAACCAATCTAACAATGAAATTAAGAAAACAACTCCATTTACCATAGCATCAAAGTGAGTTAAATACCAGGAATACATTTAACAATAGAAGTGCAAAACTTATACTCTGAAAACTGCAAGATATTATTGAAAGAAACTTAAAAACATCTAAGTAAATGGAAAAATATTCACAGTCAGAAGATTTAATATTGTCAAGGTGGCAACGTTGCTCAAACTCATCTACAGGTTCAACACAATCCCTATCAGATACCTAAATAGCTCCTTTGTAAGAATTGACAAACGGATTCTAAATTCATAGGAAAAGTCAAGAGACTTATATTAGCCACTCTTAAAAAGGAAGGGCAAACTAGTAGGAGCCCCAATTCCCAATTCATTACCTGCAAAGCAAAGGTAATGAAGATGGTTTGGGAAGTCTGGTTCAAGGTACCAACTTACCAAGATCCTGAACTCATCTCCTTCCATGGACACAACAAATTTACAACTATGTACAAGATAATCTCCTCTGAAAAAGACCTGAGGCTGCACAACAAACAATAAAAAGACAGCATGAAAACAGGTAACAGAAGCAGAGACACTCTTGCCAAAAACAAAAACAAAAACAAAGACAAAACTAAAAGGAAACCTGCCCCCACCCAGATATGAGAATTCAAAATACGCTGGGATCTCAAAAGTACAAAATTTCACTGAGAAGCAAGGTGTCTGTGCCCCACATCAAGCACTAAACCCTAGGTCCTGCACAGGAGAGATGAGCCCCTAAAAGACCTGACTTTGAAAACCAATGTGACTATATTCAGGAAAACCCTAGAACTGTAGCTAATGAAGAACTCCCTTTTTCTTTTTACTTTTTACTTAAATTTTAGTTAGTTAACATACAGTACAATATTGATATCAGGAGTAGAATTCAGTGATTCATCACTTACATAAAACACCCACTGCTCATCCCAACAAGTGCCCTCCTCAATGTCCATCACCCATTTTCCCCTCTCCCCTGCCCCCCATCAACCTTTGATTTGTTCTCTGTATTTAAGAGTCTCTTACAATTTGCTTCCCACCCTCTCTGTTTGTAACTATTTTTCTTTTGTGGTCTTTTGTGGTTCCATACAAATTTTAGGATTATTTGTTCTAGCTCTGTGAAAAATGCTGGTGGTATTTTGATAGGGATTGCATTAAATGTATACATTGCTTTGGGTAGTATAGACATTTTAACAATGTTTGTTCTTCCAATCCATGAGCAATCCATTTCTTTGTATCCTCAATTTCTCTCATAAATGTTCTATAGTTATTAGAGTCGAGAAATTTTTCCTCTTAGGTTAGATTTATTCCTAGGTATATTATTGTTTTTGGTGCAATTCCAAATATGATTCCTTGTATCTTTTTTTGCCTGTCTCATTATAGGTGTATACAAATGCAACATATTTCTGTATGTTGATTTTACAATCTGCAACTTTGCTGAATTCATGTGTTAGTTCTAACAATTTTTTGGTGGAATCTTTTGGGTTTCTACACAGAGTATTATGTCTTCTGTGAAGAGTGAAAGTTTGAGTACTTCCTTATCAATTTGGATGCCTTTTATTTCATTTTGTTGTCTGATTTCTGAAGCTAAGACTTCCAGTAGTATGTTAAATAGTAATGGTGAGACTGGACATTCTTGTCTTCTTCCTGACCGTAAAAGAAAGTTTCTCAGTTTTTCTCCATTGAGGAAGAGTTTAGCTATGGGTTTTTCATAAATAGCCCCTATGATGTTGAGGTATATTCCATCTATCCCTATTTGTAGAAGGTTTTTTTTTATCAAGAATGGATGCTATATTTTATCAAATGCTTTTTCTGCATGTATTGACAATATCATATGGCCATCATCTTTCTTTTATTAATGTGGTATATCACATTGATTGATTTGCAAACATGGAACCAAACCTACAGCCTAGGAATAAATCCCGCTTAATCATGGTAAACACTTCTTTTAATGTACTGTTGAATTAGATTTGCTAGTATTTCACTGAGAATTTTGCATACGTGTTCATCAAGGATTTTTGCCTGTAATTCTCCTTTTTGATGGGATCTTTCTCTGGTTTTAGATTCAAGATAATGCTGGCTTTGTAGAATCAGTTTCTAAGTTTTCCTTCCATTTCTACTTATTGAAACAGTTTGAGAAGAATAGGAACATTTCGAGAAGAATTCTTTAAATGTCTGACAGAATTTCGCTGGGAAGCCATCTGGACTAGGACTTTTGTTTGTTGGCAGATTTTTTAATACAATTCGGTTTCTTTGCTGGTTATATATCTGTTTAAATTTTCTATTTTTTCCTGTTTCAGTTCTGTTAGTTTGTAACTTTCTAGGAATTTTCCATTTCTTCCAGATTGCCCAGTTTTCTAGAATATAATTTTCATAGTATTGTCTTATACTTGTTTGTATTTCTGTGATGTTGGTTGTGATCTCTCCTCTTTCATTTATAATTTTATCTTTTTAGGTCCTTTTTCTTTTCTTTTTGATATGTGAGGCTAGGGGGTTATCGATTTTATTCTTTCAAAGAACCAGACTTAGTTTTGTTGATCTGTTCTACTGGAGTTTTGTTTGTTTGTTTGTTTCTATATGATTTCTTTATGCTCTAATCTTTTATTATTTCTCTTCTTCTGCAGGGTTAAGGCCGTATTTGCTGTTCCTTTTCTATCTCCATTAGGTGTAAGATTGCGTTGTGTATTTGAGATCTTTCTTGCTTCTTGACATAGGCCTGTATTGCAATATACTTCCCTCTTTGGACTGCCTTTGCTCCTTCCCAAAGGTTTTGGACTGTCATGTTTTCGTTTTCACTTGCTTCCAGGTACTTTTTAATTTCCTATTTAATTTCCTGGTTAACCCATTCATTCTTTAGTAGGATGTTCTTTAACCTCGGTGTATTTTATGGCTTTCCGAATTTTTTCTTGTGGTTAACTTCAAGTTTCATGCTGTTGTCTGAAAATGTGCATGGTATGACCTCGATCTTTTTGGGCTTGTTGAGGGCTGATTTGTAACCCAATATGTGATCTATTCTGGAGAATGTCCCATGTGCACTCAAAAAGAATGTGTGTTCTGCTTTAGGATGAAATGTTTTGAATACATATTTTAGGTCCATCCAGTCCAGTGTGTCATTTAAAGTCATTGTTTCCTTGTTGGTTTGCTGCTTAGATGATCTGCACATTGATGTAAATGGACTGTTAAAGTCCTTTACTATGATCGTATTATCAATGAGTTTTTTTATGTTTGTGATTAATTGATTTATCTATTTGTGTGCTCCAATTTGGGGGCATAAATATTTACAATTGTTATATATTCTTGATGGATAGACCCTTTAATGATGATATAATGCCCCTCTTCAGCATTTGGTATAGTCTTTGGTTTAAAATCTAGTTTGTCTGATGTAAGTATGGCTATTCTGGCTTTCTTTTGATGTCCATTATCATGGTAGTTGGTCCTCAATCTCCTCACTTTCAATATGCATGTGTCATTAGGTCTAAAATCAACACTTTGTAGGCAGCATATAGATGGATTTGTTACAACCATTCTGATACCATAAATCCTATGATTAGAGCATTTAGTCCATTTACAGTCAGAATGATTATTGAAATATATGGCTTCAGTGTCCGTGTGTTACCTGTAGAGTTGGTGTTCTGGTGATGTTCTCTGGTCCTTTCCAGTCTTTTGTGCTTTTGGTCTTTTTTCTCCACTCAAAGACTCCTCCTTACAATTTCTTTCAAGGGGCGCCTCAGTGGCTAAGTCAGTTAAGCATGTGATTTCAGCTCAGGTCATGATCTCACAGTTCGAGTTTGATTCCTGCATAGGGTGAGCTCAAGCTTCGGTTTTGATGAGCCTGGCTTCTCTTTCTCTGTGCCTTGTAGGATTCTCTCTCTTTCTCTCTCCCTTGCTCACTTGCACCCTCTCTCTCCCTCTCTCTCAAAAAAAAAATTTTTTTTTGTTTTCCTTCAGGACCGTTCTTGAACTCCTTTAGTTTTTGCTTGTCTTGAAAACTGTTTACCTCTCCTTACGTTCTGAGTAACAACCTTGCTGGACAAGGAATTCTTGGCTGAATATTTTTCCCATTCATCACATTGATTATGTCCTGCCATTCCTTTGTGGCCTGCCAAGTTTCCGTGGACAGGTCTGCTGAGAACCTGTTCTGTCTTCCCTTGTATGTTAAGGACTTTTTTTTCTATTGCTGCTTTCAGGATTCTTTCCTATTCTATGTGTTCTGTGAATTTCACTATGATATGCCTTGGTGATGATCAGCATTTGTTGAATTTAATGGGAATTTTCTGTGCTTTTGGATTTTGATGTCTGTATCCTTACACAGATTAGGGAAACTTTCAGCTATAGTTTGAATAAACCTTCTGCCTCTTTTCCTTTCTCTTCATCTTCTAGGACTCCTATGATAAAAATTTTATTCCATTTTAAGTCCTGAGTTTCCTAAGTCTACCTTCACGATACAGTACCTTTCTTTCCTTTTTCTTTTCAGATTAATTATTTTCCATTATTTTATCTTCTATATCATTGATTCGCTCCTCTAATTCATCCATCCTCGTTTTTATGAACTCTATTTGGGTTTGCATTTTGGTTACAGTATTTTTAATTTTTCCCTGACTAGATTTTAGTTCTTTGTCACTGCATAAAGAGATTCTGTAGTGTCTTCTATGCATTTTTCAAGCCCAGCTAGTATTCTTATGATTGTTGTTTTAAATTCTAGTACAGACATCTTACTTATATTTGTATTAATTAAATCCTTGGCTGAGAGATAAATTTCTTGCTCTTTATTTTGGCATGAATTCCTCCCTCTTTCATTTTTCCCAGAACAGAAAACAAAGAAAAAAAAAAACAGAACAAAAAAGAAAATGCCAAAAAAAGGAGATCCTGGGTGTGTTTTGGTCTGTTTGTTAAAAGAATCTATATCTGGAGGAGGGCCAACATAGCGAAGAAGTAGGGGGACCCAGTCTTCCCACGTCTCTCAAACAAAGAAGGACTGAAGCCAAAGGACTCTCAACCCCAAGAGTCTGGGAGGAAAGGAGACACAGTCTACAAAGAAGAAAATGCAGAATCCAGGAAGTGCCTAAATAAGTGTGTGAGTGCAAACTGAGAGAGATAAAGCAGACCTCAGAGGTACCAAGGGGAGGGGGCCCCTTCTGCGGAAAGACAACGGGAAGAGAAAGAGCGGCTGGGGAAATATAGGACTGTACCTGGACAAGAGAAAAACCTCGGATGGACACGGAGAGGGAGCCTACCATCCAGTCTCTAACTGCAGGGCTTTCGAAGAGAACCCCTGTTTCTAATGGCAGAGCTTTCTAAAGGACTGGGGCCAGTGGCGGCCCAGACCGCATATCTGGGGAGGTGGGGAGTCACCTCCGGATTCAGTACTACGTCAGGGGTGCAATCTACACCAGGGAAACAGGGCATAGCAATCATAGCGAGTTTAAAACTCAGATAAGCCTGGGACACAGGAGACCTTGGAATGACAATCCCGCTGCGCCTGTGTCCCAGGCAGAGTGAGGACGGAGACAAAGGGTGATTTGGGACTCCTGGTCTGTGATTAAAGGACCGAGGGGTTCCCATTTTTCTCCCCACAACCACCAAGGCGGGACCTCAGGAATTGGGTGCGGGGCCCACAGTAGAGGTGGGACCCACCTACACCAAACCATGCCCCTCCTTGCAAGATAGCCACTTATCTATGGGAGATGGATAGACGTTGTGAAACAAGCACTGTGGCATTGCCTGGATTGACTCCAGGTATATTTCTTTTCTCCTTCTTATCTCTCCGCTCTTCTAGGCTGATTACTCTGGGTATTGGTTTGCTTAAACAGCTATATTTAATCCATTCTCTTGATGCATGTTCTACACCTCCTTCTTTAATTTCTTCACTCTCTCTCTGGAATAATCAGTCCATATAGTCCCTCTCGGTAACTTTATCTTCATTTCTTTTTCCTCACCTCCTTCCTTATTTTCATTTCTCTCTCTCTGTATTAAGCCTTTCAGTTTTTCTACCTGGTCAAAGCTCATTTTCTCTTTCTCTCCGCACCTGTCATTACTCTCTTTGTGTATGCTCTTCCATCAGCACCTCCTGTTCTTTACTTGTAGCTAGTATTTCTGGTTTTACGCTTTCAGATTGGCATTCATTTTTCTTTTTTCTGTTTTGGTCTGCTTGCCTGTTTTATCTGTCAGTGCATTTGCCTGTTTTTGTTTCCTGCTTGTTTGTCTGTCTGTTTTCCTTGCCAGGGCTATCTCAAGGAACAAACCAAGACACACCTGGTGGAGGACAACCAAAGTCACAACAACAGAGAGCAAGTAGCACTCTCCAAAAAAACACCTCCTGAAAGGCCAGACCCTGAACAGTGTATAAGCCCCCTTTCATATAGCAGTACTCACAGGGGCAGAGCACATAACAAGATTTTAAAACTTATAAGGGGCAGAAAACTAGCCAAAATGATGAAACAGAAAAATTCTCCTGAAAATAAATTCCAGGAAGTAGTGACAGTTAAAGAATTGATCAAAACAGATATAAGCACATAAGTGAACAAGAATATAAAATAACAGTCATAAAATTAATCACTGGGCTTGAAAAGCATAGAAAACAGCAGGGACTCCATTGTTGCAGAGATCAAGGACCTTAAAAATAGTCATGATGAATTTAAAAAAACGCTATAAATAAGGTGTTAAATAAAATGGAGGTGGCCACAGCGCGACTGAAGAGGCAAAAGAAAGATAGGTGAATTAGAAGATAAAATTATGGAAAAAAGAGGAAGCCAAGAAAAAGAGAGATAATCTGATCCAGGAACAGGAAAGGGGAATTTGAGAACTGAGTGATGCAATCAAATGGAACAACATCCATATCATAGGAATTCCAGAAGAAGAAGAGAGAGAGAAAGAGCCGAAGGGATACTTGAACAAATCATAGCTGAGAACTTCCCCAACCTGGGAAAGGAAACAGACATTGAAATCCAAGAGGCATAGAGAACTCCCCTCAGACGTAACTTGAATCGATCTTCTGCAAGATAAAACATAGTGAAACTGGCAAAATATAAGGATAAATAGAGAATTCTAAAAGCAGCTAGGGATAAATGGACCTTAACATACAAAGGTAGACACATAAGGGTAGTAGCAGACCTATCTTCGGAAACTTGGCAGGCCAGAAACGAATGGCAGGAAATCTTCAATGTGATGAACAGGAAAGATATGCAGCCAAGAATCCTTTATCCAGTCAGCCTGTCATTCAGAATGGAAGGAAAGATAAAAGTTTTCTCAAACAAACAAAAACTGAAGAAATTCATCACAAATAAATGAGCCCTACAAGAGATCCTGAGGGGCACTCTGTGAAGGAAATGTTGCAAGGAACACAAAGTACCAGAGATGTCATTACAACCATCAAACCTATAGATAACGCAATGACTCTAAACCCATATTTTTCAATATTAACACTGAATGTAAATGGATTAAATGCTCCAATTAAAAGACATAGGGTATCAGAATGGATAAAAAGGAGCAAGACCCATCTATTTGCTGTCTACAAGAGACTCGTTTTAGACCTGAGGACACTTTCAGATTGAAAGTGAGGGGATGGAGAACTATCTATCATGCTACTGGAAGTCAATAGAAAGCTGGAGTAGCCATACTTATATCAGACAAACTAGACTTTAAAACAAAGGCTGTAACAAGAGATGAAGAAGGGCATTACATAATAATCACAGGGACTATCCTTCAGGAAGAGCTAATAATCATAAATGTCTATGCACCAAATTCAGGGCCACTCAAATTTGTAAAACAATTAATTACAGGGACACCTGGGTGGCTTAGTAGGTTAAGTGTCCAACTTCAGCTCAGGTCATGATCTCACAGTTCAAGAGTTCGAGTCCCACGTCAGGCTCTGTGCTAACAGTTCAAAGCCTGGAGCCTGCTTCTGATTCTGTGCCTCCCTCTGTCTCTGCCCCCCACCTCTTCGCTTGTGCTCTGTCTCTCTCTCTCTCTCTCCCTCTCAAAAATAAATTAAAACATTTAAAAAAAATTTTAAAACAATTAATTACAAACATAAACAATCTTATTGATAAAAATGTGCTAATTGAAGGAGGACTTTAATACTCCACTTACAGCAATGGAGAGATCAACTAGACAGAGAATCACTAAAGAAACAATGGCCCTGAGTGACACATTGGACCAGATGGGCTTGACAGACATATTTAGAACTCTATATCCAGAAGCAATAGAGTTCACTTTCTTCTCAAATGCACATGGTACATTCTCCAAGATATATCACATACTGGGACACAAAAAAGCCCTCAATAGATATAAAAGAATTGAAATCATACCATACACACTTACAGATCACAATGCTATGAAACTCAAAATCAATCACAGGAAAAAGTCTGGAAAACCCCCAGAAGCATGGAGGCTAAAGAACATCCTACTAAAGAACGAATGGGTCAACCAGGCAATTAGAGAAGAAATTTCAAAATATATGGAGGGGCGCCTGGGTGTCTCAGTTTGTTAAG
Source organism: Paguma larvata (assembly GCA_030068075.1). Taxonomy (NCBI): domain Eukaryota; kingdom Metazoa; phylum Chordata; class Mammalia; order Carnivora; family Viverridae; genus Paguma; species Paguma larvata. The sequence goes on from CM057829.1 coordinate 30,792,704, forward strand.
TGTCCGACTTTGGCTCAGGTCATGATCTCATAGTCTGTGAATTTGAGCCCCCCATTGGGCTCCGTGTTGACAGCTCAGAGCCTAGAGCCTGCTTTGTATTCTGTGCCTTCCTCTCTCTCTCTGCCCATCCCCCACTCATGCTCTGTCTCCCTCTCTCTGTCAAAAATAAGGAAAAAAAGACACAGAGAGGGAGGGAGATAAAACATAAGAGACTCTCAAAGACTAAGAAAAAAACTGAGGGTAAGGGGGATGAGGGAGGGGGGAGAGGGGGTGATGGGCATTAAAAAGGGCACATGTTGGGATGAACACTGGGTGTTATATGTAAACCAATTTGAAAATAAACTATTATAAAATTAAAAAAAATAAATAAATAAAAATAAGTAAACACCAAAAAAATTTTTTTAATAAAAAAATTGAAAATTGAAAAATACAGGTTTAGAGTCATTGTGTTATCTGTAGGTTTCATGCTTTTTTTATTAAACAAATGGAAATGAAAGTACAACAATCCAAACCCTTTGGGATGCAGCAAAGGCAGTCCTAAGAGGAAAATACATTGCAATCCAGGCCTATCTCAAGAAACAAGAAAAATCACTAATACAAAATCTAACACACCTAAAGGAACTAGAAGCAGAACAGCACAGCAAAGACACCCCAAACCAAGCAGAAGAGAAATAATTAAAATCAGGGCAGAGATTAACAATATAGAATTTTTAAAAAGCAGTAGAACAGATCAATGAAACCAAGAACTAGTTGTTTGAAAAAATAAACAAAATTAATAAACCACTAGCCAGGCTTCTCAAAAAGAAAAAAGAGAGGATCCAAATAGATAAAATCACGAATGAAAATGGAGTGATTACAACCAATCCCTCAGAAATACAAGCAATTATCAGGGACTACTATGAAAAATTATATGCCAACAAACTGGACAACCTGGAAGAAATGGACAAATTCCTCAACAGTCGCACACTACCAAAACTCAAACCGGAAGAAATAGAAAATTTAAACAGACTCATAACTAGTGAAGAAATTGAATCAGTTATCAAAAATCTCCCAACAATTAAGAGTCCTGGACCAGAGGGCTTCCCTGGGGAATTCTACCAGACATTTAAAACAGAGTTAATTCCTATCCTCCTCAAGTTGTTCCAAAAAATTGAGACGGAAGGATTACTTCCAGACTCATTCTATGAAGCCAGCATCACTTTGATTCCCAAACCAGATAGACACCCAGCAAAAAAATAGAACTACAGCCAATATCCCTGATGAATATGGATTTAAAAATTCTCAACAAGATACTAGCAAATCGAATTCAGCTGCGTATAAAAAGAGTTATTCATCATGATCAAGTGGGATTCATTCCTGGGTTGTGGGGCGTGTTCAATATTCGCAAATCAATCAACGTGATACATCAACATTAACAAAAGAAAAGATAAGAACCATATGATACTGTCAATAGATGCAGAAAAAGCATTTGACAAAATACAGCATCCTTTCCTAATAAAAACCCTCAAGAAAGTCAGGATAGAAGGAACATACTTAAATATCATAAAAACCATTTATGAAAAGCCCACAGCAAATATAATCCTCAACGGGGGAAAACTGAGAGCTTTCCCCCTGAGATCAGGAAAACGATACGGATGTCCACTCTTACCACTGCTTTTTAACATAGTATTGGAGGTCCTAGCATCAGCAATCAGGCAGCAAAATGAAATGAAAGGCATCAGGATTGGCAAAGATGAAGTCAAACTTTCACTTTTTGCAGACGACATGATACTCTACATGGAAAACCCAACAGAATCCACCAAAAGCCTGCTAGAACTAATACATGAATTCAATAAAGTAGCAGGGTACAAAATCAATGTACGGAATGGTTGCACTTTTATACACCAATAATGAAGCAACACAAAGAGAAATAAAGAAACTAATCCCATTCACAATTGCACCGAAAACCATAAAATACCTAGGAATAAACCTAACCAAAGATGTAAAAGATCTCTACACTGAAAACTATAACAAATTTATGAAGGAAATTGAAGAAGACACAAGGAAACGGAAAAACATCCCATGCTCATGGATTGGAAGAATAAATATTGTTAAAATGTCAATACTACCCAACGTAATCTACACATTTGATGCGATCCTTATCAAAATACCACCAGCATTATTCACAAAACTAGAACAAACAATCCTAAAATTGTATATAACCAAAGAATACCCCAAATAGCCAAAGAAATTCTGAAAAGAAAATCAAAGCTGGAGGTATCATGATTCCAGACTTCAAGCTATATTACAAAGCTGTAATCATCAACACAGTATGGTACTGGTGCAAAAACAAACTTATATATTAATGGAACAGAATAGAGAACCCAGAAATGGACCCACAACTATATGGTCAACTATTCTTCAGCAAATCAGGAAGGAATATCCAACGGAAAAAAAGTCTTTTCAACAGATGGTGTTGTGAAAACTGGACAGCAACATGAAGAATATAACTGGACCACTTTCTTTTGCCATACACAAAAATAAACTCAAAATGGATGAAAGACCTGAATGTGAGACAGGAAACAATCAAAATCCTAGAAGAGAACACAGGCAGCAACCTCTTTGACCTTAGACAGAGCAAATTCTTACTAGAAATGTTGCCAGAGGCAAGGGAAACAAAAGCAAACATGAACTGTTAGGACTTCATCAAGATCAAAAGTTTCTGCACAGTGAAGGAAACAACAAAAATTAAAGGCAGCCTGTGGAATGGGAGAAGATATTTGCAAATGACATACCTGATAAAGGGTTAGTATCAAAAATCTATAAGAAACTTATCAAACTCAACACCCAAAAGACAGATAATCCAGTTAAAAAATGAGCAGAAATACAAATCAAATCAAAACCACAATGAGATAGCACCTCACACCTCTCAAAATGGCTAAAATTAATAATAGGAAAACAACAGGTGTTGGTGTGGATGGAGAGAAAGAGGAACCCTCTTACACTGTTAGTGGGAATGCAAACTGGTGTACATACTCTGAAAAACAGTATGGATGTTACTCAAAAAGTTAAAAATAGAACTATCCTACGATTCAGCAACTGCACTATTAGGTATTCACATAAAGGATACAAAAATACAAACATGCACCCCTATGTTTATAGCAGCATTATCCACAGTAGCCAAACTATGGAGAGAGCCTAAATGCCCATCAACTGATAAATGGATGAAGAAGAGGTGGTATATTCCATTGTATATATATATATATATATATATATGTATATATATATATATATATACATATATATATATATATATATATATACACATGTGTATATATACAATGGAATATTACTCGGCCATCAAAAAGAATGAAATTTTGCCATTTGCGATGATGTGAATGGAACTAGAGTGTATTATGTTAAGCAAAAAAAGTCAGGTAGAGAGAGACAAATACTATATGATTTCACTTATATTTGGAATTTAAGAAACAAACCAGATGAGGGGCGCTTGGAGTGGCTCAGTCGGTTGAGTGTCCAATTCTTGATTTTGACTAAGGTCATGATCTCATGGTTCAAGAGATCTAGCCCCGCATCAGGCTATGCACTGGCAGCACGGAATCTGCTTGGAATTCTCTCTCTTCCTTTCCTCTGCCCCTCCTTCTCTCAAAATAAATAAACTTGGGGCGCCTGGGTGGCTCAGTCGGTTAAGCGGCCAACTTCAGCTCAGGTCATGATCTCGCGGTCTGCAAGTTCGAGCCCCACATCGGGCTCTGTGCTGATGGCTCAGAGCCTTGAGCCTGCTTCTGTGTTTCCCGCTCTCTCTGCCCGTCCCCTGTTCACGCTCTGTCTCTACGTCTCTCAAAAATAAATAAACGTTTTAAAAAATAAATAAATAAATAAACTTAAAAAAAAAAAGAAAAGAAAACAGATGAACAGATGGGAAGGGAAAAAAATAGGAGCGAGGAAAACAAAAGACAAGAGACTCCTTTTTTTTCACTTCATCATTCATTTCTATTTTTTCTTTTTTTTATTCATTTATTTTTTATTTATTATTTTTTTTATTATAATAGTTTATTTTCAAATTGGTTTACATATAACACCCAGTGTTCATCCCAACATGTGCCCTTTTTAATGCCCATCACCCCCTCTCCCCCCTCCCTCATCCCCCTCACCCTCAGTTTTTTCTTAGTCTTTGAGAGTCTCTTATGTTTTATCTCCCTCCCTCTCTGTGTCTTTTTTTTCTTTCCCCTCTTCCCCTCCCCCTGGTTTTTGCTTAGTTTCACAAAGTCCACCTATTCGTGGAAACATATGGTATCTGTCTTTTTCTGACTGACTTATTTCACTTAACATAATACCCTCCAGTTCCATCCATGTTGCTACACATGGCCAGATTTCATTTTTTCTCATTGCCACGTAGTAGTCCATTGTATATAAGTACCATAACTTCTTTATCCATTCGTCAGTTGATGGGCACTTGGTCTCTTTCCATGATTTGGCTATTGTCGAAAGTGCTGCTATGAACATTGGGGTACACGTGCTCCTATGCATCAGCATTCCTGTGTCTCTTGGGTAGATTCCTAGCAGGGCTATTGCTGGGTCATAGGGTAGCTCTATTTTCATTTTTTTGAGGAACCTCCACACCGTTTTCCAGAGTGGCTGCACCAGTTTGCATTCCCACCAACAGTGTAGGAGGGTGCCTACTTCTCCACATCCTCGCCAGCATCTATAGTTTCCTGATTTGTTCATTTTAGCCACTCTGACTGGTGTGAGGTGGTATCTCAGTGTAGTTTTGATTTGTATTTCCCTGATGATGAGTGACATTGAGCATCGTTTCATGTGTCTGTTGGCCATCTGAATGTCCCCTTTGGAGAAGTGTCTATTCATATCTTCCGCCCATTTCTTCACTGGGTTGTTTGTTTTTCGGGTTTGGAGATTATTTATTATTTTTTATATTATTCTCAAGTTTATTAACAGACGGTGTTGTCTTGGCCTCAGGAGTAGAACCCAGTGATTCATCTCTTACATATGACACCCATTGCTCATCCTGAAGAGTGCCCTCCTTAATGCTTGTCACCCATTTAACCTCCGCCACTCTGATCAACCCTGTTTGCTCTCTGTATCTAAGAGTCTCTTATGGTTTGCCTCCCTCTATGTTTTTTAATTTGTCCACAAGAGACTCAATGATAGAGAACAAACTGAGGGCTGACGGAGGGAGGTCGGGAGAAGACGGGCTAGATGAGGGATGGATATCAAAGAGGGCACTAGTGATGAGCATTGGGTGTTACACGTAAGTGATGAATCACTGAATTCTATTCCTAAAACCAATAGTTTTAGGACTGTATGCACTGTATGTTAACTAACTAAAATGTAAATAAAAAGTAAAAAATTAAATTAAAAACTAATAAAGTGTATTTTGTCTAAGTATTGCTACACTTGCTTTTTTTAATTTTCATTTCCATTTGCATAGTAAATGTTTTCCATCCCTTCACTTTCTGTCAGTGTGTGTCTTTAGGCTGAAGTAAGTCTTGAGGGTATGAACCCTAGTGTATTTTCAGCTGTATTCAGGATAGCTGAATAATTTGAAATAAACTTATGACTCTGGTATTGCCTTTATTTGAAAATTAAGTATGATTTAAGGAGATGCATCATCAGTGGCAAGTTGACAAGGTATGGACTTGTATTGTATATTTTATGTGTCAATTTGACTGAGTGACATGGTCCCAAGATACTTGATTGGAGAATCCTATTACAGATGTCTATTAAGCAATGAGATAAATAAAACATTGATCAGGTTAAAATACAGGTCTTAATACAGCACTGTGGAAGGTTAGGTGAACCAAAGAGACCCTATACTTGTTCCCCAACATTAAAAAGCCCCCAAAGAAGGGATGCCTGGGTGGCTCAGTTGGCTGAGCATCTGACTCTTGATTTCAGTTCAGGCCATGATCTCACAGTTTGTGAGTTCAAGGCCCATGTTGGGCTCTGCACTGACAGCGTGGAGAAGCCTGCTTAAGATTGTCTCTTCCTCTCTCTCTGCTCCTTCCCCACTTTTGCACTCTCTTTCTCTCTCTCAAAATAAATAAGTAAACATGAAAAAAAAATTAAGCCCCAAATAAGATGGCTCTATTTACCCCAGTTTGAAAGAATTTAAAAAGCAAGAAAGCAAAGATCACAATGAAAACCCTGATCAGCAATAGTCAGGCAAATTAACTGAGATAAGATTGACAAAATAGCTAAGGTAGTTTGGCTTGGCCCCTTGCTGGGGATCCAAAGCCCTGTACATAAGAGTGGGTAAAATGATCAGGGGATAGAGAACAGAAGATTCCAGGACCCCATTACACAGGAGCCACATGCAACGGCAGCACCACAACCTGTTCCTAATGCACCATTCAATGTGGTCTGAAAAAATACAGAAAAATAAGAGATTACAGGATGAAAGCAGAAATTTTGGGTGGGAACTGGAATGTTTAAATGATCTTTAAATGAAGAGTCTGTCTCCTTTGCCTGAATGTTTTATCAGAATGGGTATTATGTCTGACTGGGGAACACTTCTCTATCTAATACTATAAAGCAGAAGGCATGTTAATCCACCTTGTAGGCAATATCAATCAGATAGGCTACATGGAAATAAGACTTCCCAAGCTCAAACGGTGTACAATACAAGCTGGAGTGCAGTACAGAGGCGTACTCTGTCCAAAAGCACTACATCCAGCAGGCACTGGAGCTTATAGCAGAAGCATTTGAGTGCTTCCCAGTGATTACTAAAGTGAACTAGAGTATTTCCATTAAAAGTTACTAGTTTGCTATGGGACTTTAATCATTTTTTTAATTTTTTAATGTTTATTTATTTTTGAGAAAGAGAGACATAGCATGAGCAGGGGAAGGGCAGAGAGACAGAGCGGCAGACACAGAATCTGAAGCAGGTTCCAGGCTCCGAGCGGTCAGCACAGAGGCCAACGTGAGGCTCAAACTCACCAACTGTGAGATCATGACCTGAGCCGAAGTCAGATGTTTAACCAACTGAGCCACTCAGGCAACCCTTACTGAACATTAATTAAAACTACCCTATGACAGAAGGACATACAATAATCTCGAGCCTGATGTATCCATGTAGTCTTGGATAATGTTGGAAAAACACTCTAATGGAGAGGACAATGCCCAGAAGAATTCCATTAAAAAGTGGTACCACCAATGAGATACCACCTCACGTCAGTCAGAATGGCTGACATTAACAACTCAGGCAACAACAGATGCTGGCAAAGATGCAGAGAAAGAGGATCTCTTCTGCGCTGCTGGTGGGAATGCAAATGGGTATAGCCACTCAGGAAAACAGTATGGAGGCTCCTCAAAAAGTTAAAAATAGAACTACCCTATGACCCAGCAATTGTACTACTAGGAATTTATCCAAGGGATACAGGGGTGCTGTTTCAAAGAGGCACACGCACCCCAATGTTTATAGCAGTGTTATTGACAATAGCCAAAGTATGGGAACAGCCCAAAGGTCCATCGATGGATGAATGGATAAAGAAGATGGAGTATTACTCGGCAATCAAAAAGAATGAAATCCTGCCATTGGCAACTATGTAGATGGAACTAAAGCGTGTTATATTAACACCCTTTAAACTAGTCAGGCAGAGAAACACAAATATCATATGACTTCACTCATGTGAGGAATTTAAGATACAAAACACATGAACACAAGGGAAGGGAAGCAAAAATATAAAAACAGGGAGGGGGATAAAATATAAGACACTCTTTTTTTTTTAACATTTATTACTGAGAGACAGAGAGATATAGCATGAGTGGGGGAGGGGCAGAGAAGGGGGAGACACAGAATCTAAAGCAGGCTCCAGGCTCTGAGTGGTCAGCACAGAGCCCAACACGGGGCTTGAACCCACAAACTGCAAGATCACAACCTGGGCTGAAGTCAGAGCTGAACTGACTGAGCCACCCAGGCACCCCATAAGAGACTCTTAAACACAGAAAACAAACTGAGGGTTGCAACAAACTGAGGTTGTGGGTAGAAGGATAGGCTAAGTGAGTAAGGGGCATTAAGGAAGACACTTGTTAGGATGAGCACTGGGTGTTATACATAGGGGATGAATCACTGGAATCTACTTCTGAAACCATTATTGCGCTATATGCTAATTTGGATGTAAACTTAAAAATACATACATACAAACATACATACATACATAGCCATACATACAAACATACATGCATACATACATATACATAGTGGTAACAGTTTTTTAAAAAAGTGGAAAGGGTTTCTACAGGGTCATGCTACCAGGAAAATGCAGGCAGGATATGTGCACAAGCACAGACCTCTATTCCCGTAGGACCGATTTGGGACCTGCGTGGAGAGTTGCTGGATTCTAGCATCACTTGGACAGGGTCCTAGAAACATCTCTCAAGTAGCCTACAAAAAGTGGCTTGGTTTATTGGTGGCAGCTCCAAGGTGAATGGACAACATCTTGTTTGGAGACTGCCACTCTGACCAAGGAAGCTAAAAACAGATCAGCACCATGAACTGACTTGCATGCAACTTTCGTAACAAAGATGTAAAAATTTAACAATGATAAAAGCCCCTGTGTTTTGAACTTAGCAACTTGTGGGCAGTGGCCAACAGCCGGGCCATATGGTCAGGCAAAAGAGCAATGGAAAGTTAGTCTATTAAAGGAATAACAAAAAAAAAAAAAAAAAGGGGGGGGGCACCTGGATGGCTCGGTTGGTTAAGCATCTGACTGGATCACAGCTCAGGTCATGATCTCCCTGTTGTGAGTTTAAGCCCCGCATCAGGCTCTGCACTGGCATTGCGGAGCTTGCTTGGGATTCTGTCTCTCTCCCTTTCCTCTCTCTCTCTGTCTCTCAAAAATAAATAAATAAATAAACTTATAAAATAAATAAATAAATAGATAACCACACAGGGTACAGCCCTCTGCAAACCACTATGGGAATTTAAGGGGTAGCTTATCACAAGAATCACCTTTGGAGTTTGGAAGTTGACTGGAATTGATGAGTGGGTATCTTGGTGTCCTCTCTGGAGGTGGCCACCTGGGTCTGTGATATAGGGGGACATTGGGGGACTGCAGTAATGCAGAGAAGGCTGAAACTACATATAGTCCACTTGCATCCTCCGTGGCCCTAAATACCAAAAAGAACTGTTCTCGCTGCCAACCAAACACTACAGAGAGCTAGGAGGCAGATTCCCTGGTAGGAAGTCCTTGAACATAGCTGGCAAGTCAGAGCAATACTGGTAACCCCAGGGGAGGGCTACAAATGGGCCTTGACAGGAATAGATATTCTGGATTGGGCTTTGCTTACTCAGCGGTAGATGCAAATGTGTGAAGTGCTATAAAAAAAAAAAAAAAAAGACAGAAAGAACACAGCTGTAATTCAATTAAAAATTTAAAAAAATAGGGACACCTAGGTGGCTGAGTTAAGCAGTTAACTGCCTGGGTGGCAGTTAAGCATCCGACTCTTGATTTCGGCTCAGGTCATGGTCTCACAGTTTTGTGAGTTCGAGCCCCGCATTGGGCTCTGCACTGACAGTGTGGAGCCTGCTTGGGATTTTTCTCTCTCTCGCCTTCTTTCTCTGCCTCCTCCAACTGGTGCTGTCTCAGTCTCTTTCAAAAATAAATTTAAAAAAAATTTTTTTAATAAAATGCACAGAGAGCACTGATTCTGTGTGGACATCTCAATGAAATTTACACGTGCACACTTCCATGTACCACCCAGAGCAAGATGTAGAGCGTTTTGAGCTTCACAGAGATTGCCAGGCAACTCACCACCACAAGAGGTAACAACTCTTCTGACTTCTGGCACTGCAAATGAGTCCTCATCTTCAACTTCACATATGAAAAGTCATACTCTCGCGTGTCTGGCTTCTTTTACTCAGTGTCACGTCTGCGAGGTTCACCCATGCCATAGGGCATAGCAAGAGCCCAATCTTTTTCAGTGTTGTATGGTATTCCATCGTATGGCTGTACTAAAGTTTTTGTATGTATTTTCTTGTTACATATGTTTATGCTGTTTCCCATTTGGGGCGATCATAAAAAGTGCTGCTGAGAACATTTTTATATATGCCTTTTGGTGCATATATGAAAAAAAAACAAACAAAAATACTGCACTAGTTTGGAGTGCTCGGTCACATTTCCTCACACCAAAAAATACATTACAAACCATAGTGCCCAACAATGGGCATACAGATATGCTAACAGAGTAACAGCGTAACAGAGAGTTGGAATGGGGAATGGAAATATGGTGGAAACAGGGCCACAGAGGCATGAAGTGCTGGCTCACACACCTTCACAAGTGTGTGCTCCCACCCGGCAGGCATGGGAATGCAGAAGGAATGTCCCCACCAGGAGGAAAAAGGTGTCTGTTTTGTTTTTCCTGATGGATCTGGGCAGGACGGTGTGGGATGTAAGTATGACTCTCCAATCCTTCCCAAGGAGAGGACACTGGTATGACTATAGTTCACCTCAATATTCCCTCATCCTACCCGCTACAGTGTCTCAGGACAGGAATGCAAGTACGAGTGCCAGAAACGGGAAGGATTCCTAAGCAAGCGACCATACCTACGTTGTTCAACCTTGATGTGAGAATTCCTAAGGGACTGAATGGGAGGGCTGTGCCTTCACCCCATCTGGCAAAGTTGGGGCTGACAGTGAGTGCCGCTAAACTGCCTAGTGGTCAGTTAGCCCGCCGGTACTGTAGGGTGTGACCCTCCCCTCTACAGACGAGAGGAGACAGGAGAGGAGGGACTAATATTGTTGCCTGCAGTCTAGACCAGCACAGCAGCTACACACTATGTCCTTTGCAATGGCAGAAAGTTGGGTATAAATGGAGAGAAGTAGAAACAGCAGCTGAGGGTAAAGGAATGGATAAATTAGTTACGTAATGAGAGAAATCCAATATTACATGAACACCTCCCAAGAGGGGTGAGCAAGAGATGACACTTCCTCTTAGCTCGATTATATCAGATGCCTGAGAGAGGAAGTCATATGCTGTGACACCATTCCTGCTTCTGGAACCTGACGAGACTGAATGGAACCGGGAGACCTGAGTGATCCTGGGAGACACTGTCACACAGCAGGATGATGGGCTAATTATCACTGACTGAATGGGACTTCAGTAGTGTGCCAGCATCTCTTCAGCTATGGTCCTGTTGCTACAAGGGACCTGTGGTCAAAGACAAGGGGGTAGCCTGTGATAGAATAAAAATATTTAGTCTTTGTCCCTGGTTCCTGGCACAGACTTCCCAAACCCTTGGGATCTCCTGAGTGATAAGAATAATTCTGGTATGCTAATGAAATGACTTGGCCAAGGGGCCTAGATAGCTTCAGGTTGGGGGCTGGTGACCAGAAAGACCAAGCCATGATTAGAGAGTTGGCAACTTCAGCCTCACTCCCCGACCTCTGGGGAGAGGTGCTGGAGGTTGTCTTTAACTACCAATGGCCAGTGATTGAATCAAGCACACCTATCATGAAGCTTCCATAAAAGCTTCTAAACAATGGAGTTCACAGAGCATCTGAAATGAACACACCCACATGCTCAGAGGGTGGCACATTCCAACCCCACGGAGACAGAGGCTCCTGCGCTGGGATCTTCACTCTCCCACACTCATGTGCCTCTTCATCTGGCTGCGCATGTGTGTCCTTGTAGTAAACCACAATAGTAAGCATAGAATTTTCCTGACTTCTAGGAGTCATTCTAGCAAATTATTGAATTTAAGAGTACCCTCAACTTTGTAGCCAAGTGGAACAAAAGTGCAGGTGACATGGGAACGTAACAGCTGAGACGTGCCTGGGAAGCGAGGGCAATCTTGTAGGAAGAGTCCCTACACCTGTGGGTCTCATGCTGACTCCAGGTCGACAGTGTCAGAATTTAAATGAATTGAATTCGGGGCACCTGGGTGGCTCAGTCGGTTAGGTGCCCAACTTCGGCTCAGGTCATGATCTCGCAGTCCGTGAGTTCGAGCCCCGCATTGGGCTCTGGGCTGACAGCTCAGAGCCTGGAACCTGCTTCGGATTCTGTGTCTCCCTTTCTCTCTGCCCCTCCCCATCTCGTGCTCTGTTTCTCTTTCTCTCTCTCTCTCTCTTTCAAAAATAAATATTAAAAAAAAAAAAGACTGATGAAATGAATTGAATTGGAGGACACCCAGTTGGTGACAGGGAATCGGAGAATTGGTCGAGTGGAGGAAAAAACCCTCACCACTCCACAAAGAGAAATTTGGAGGAAGAGCAAGCAAGTAAACCTGTACTTCATCTCATCCAGGGGCAAAGGACAAGCAAAGCGTAAGCATTTATATCATGTCCTTCCGTCTGCTACAAGTTGTTCATGGCCCTGTTAAAAAGGGAGACAGGGGCGCCTGGGTGGCTCAGTCGGTTGGGTGTCCTACTTCGGCTCAGGTCATGATTTCACGGTCTATGAGTTCGAGCCCTGCATCGGGCTCTGTGCTGACAGCTCAGAGCCTGGAGCCTGCTTCGGATTCCGTGTCTCCCTCTCTCTCTGCCCTTCCCTTGCTCACGCTCTGTCTCTATGTCTCTCAAAAATAAATTAAAAACATTTAAATAAATAAATAAATAAATAATAAAAAATAAAATAAAAAGGGAGACAGCAGACCCAAAACGAAGTCACTTATGCTAAATACCACCAAGATCTTAATTCTTAACCTAAGTATTAAGCCAACCTGGAATTTCCTCCTCAGCACAAGGTGAGCCACTGAAAGACCACTTCCTTTCCCCTTAGGAGGGCAACCCTGCTTAAAACAATGGACTTTTTACTAATAATTTCCTTTTTCCCCTTCTACTCTGCCTTTAAAATCCTTTCTTTTCTGAAGCTGGAAGAGTCTCCTTTCTTTTTCTTTAAATTTTTTTAATGTTTATTTTTGAGAGACGGAACATGAGTGGGGGAGGGGCAGAGAGAGAGGGAGACACAGAATCCGAAGCAGGTTCCAAGCTCTGAACCGACAGCATGGGGCCCGAAGTGGGGCTCAAAGTCACAAATGGAACTGTGAGGTCATGACCTGAACTGAAGTCTGATACTTAACCAACTGGGCCACCCAGCGCCCCTCTGTGTCTCCTTTATTTACTAGCTGGGAGGCTGCTCAACTCATGAACAGTTGAATAAAGCCAACTTGACCTTTAAATGTTCTCAACTGAGGGCTCCTGGGTGGCTCAGTCATTTGCTGACTTCAGCTCAGGTCATGATCTCACGGTTCGTGAGCTCAAGCCCCACTTCTCTCTCTGTTTCCCTCTCTCTTTTTCTCTGCCCCTTATGGGATTTTGTCTCTCTGCTCCTCTCTCACTTGCTCTCTCTCAAAAATAAAAATAAAATAAAATAAAATAAGTTTCCTCAGTTGAATTGCTGTTAATTAAAATTTCAGTCTCTGAGGTAGCTATGGCTACACTAGAAAACTAGGCTGGTGGTTCGGGCCCCACTTCTCTCTCTGTTTCCCTCTCTCTTTTTCTCTGCCCCTTATGGGATTTTGTCTCTCTGCTCCTCTCTCAAAAATAAAAATAAAATAAAATAAGTTTCCTCAGTTGAATTGCTGTTAATTAAAATTTCAGTCTCTGAGGTAGCTATGGCTACACTAGAAAACTAGGCTGGTGGTTCGGGTTTTCTGGCTGGTTGGTGTTTAGTCCTTTGCGAGGGTCACATAAAAGCTGAGAAATGTTAGAGATTCTCTCCCCGGAGTATTTCCATGCACAGGGAAATATGAACACTAACATGACACATCAGTGCACACAGAGACCCCCCGAAGTCTTACAGACTCTGGTGTTCTCATGCTTGCCAGAGACAGAGGCTGAGCAAACGCATTTTGAGCAATCATTCACCAGCCCACAACGCCACTGCACTTATTTGTGAGGGTAAACTGGAGCGGACAAAGCTGCATCCAAGGGGATGAGAAGAGAGAGGTCATTTACTAGACACTTGCTCCTCCAGCCAAACCTGAGGGCCTGCAGGGCACCAGATCAAGCTGCAGCCTCAGGTCTGTGCTCCATGAATGGCGATTAGCCATTCTTTCTCCACCCCCCACCCCCAGCACCGGCACTGCCTTCCTACATTAGGAGAATTCCACATTTCGAGTCTTTGGAAGACACCGCCTCTCCGTAGAAGAGGAAGGACCTACTGTCCCAACACCCTTCCAGTTAGACACGGCATGAGGCTCTGCCAAGCAGGCAACCACATGCTAGGCCTGGTGACAAAGAGAAGGCGCAACTGTGCAGAATACTCTTGCACAGGCGGCGTGAGTGGCAGTGTGTCACCCAGTCCCACAAGCAGCAGTGATGTCAGTCCTAGCCGCAGGGTCCCAGTCCTGCTTCAACGGAGGCAGCGGTGTGAGCGGTGATGTCTGTGCCCAGCAGCAGAGGCCGCGGTTCCTGTGTGAGACCCACCCTAAGGTGCACTTGTGGACTCTGTTCCTGGCTGGGTAGCCGAAGCCTGTTCTACGAACTTCTCCAAAAGAATACTTTATATGTATATAAAATGTCTACGTGTGTATACGGTACCTTTTGTCTAAGTTCAAACAAGGTTAGATTCCATTGTTTGCTCCAAAAAACCAATCAGGGGAGTAGCTGCAGACAGCAAGCATTCCGAGGTGTTTGTCACACTGAACCGTGAACCACCCCCTAGTCCTCCCACCCGTCCACACCCCAGGATACAACAATGACACAACACATCTCATATTGACAACATATGTCCTCCCTTTCCTCTCCAGAGATAAAAAACAAAACAAAACAAAACAAAACCCACATTTAAATGTGGTTTTAACGTCCCTCCCCACACTGGCTCCTCTGATCACTGACCTCAGTGGCTCCAGAGGCCTCACTGGCTGAGCGCCAGGCCTCTCCCCAGACACACAGACTCAGGGTATTAGGCACAAGATCAAGGAGTCACTTATTTAACAAGCCCTACAAGTGAGGCCAATACACAGCCGTGTGGGAATCCTAATCTACATTCTTGCTACTGGAAGTGTGACGTGAAGACTGGCAGCAGCACCTTGTCATAAACACAGAAACTTCGACCGTGTTTCCCAGATGCAAATACAGTGTGTCATGTATCTTGCGCACAACATACACAGCGAAGGAGTAAAGAGTGCAGAGCACCTCCCTAATCTGGAGGCAATATCTTTACTAATGTAGCCTCAGACCGCAGGAGCTCTGTGGCAGCTGCGGCGCGGCCACCCTTCACGCTGCCATCAGTGCCCCTGTGCTCCGCTCACAGCACTGCCCTCCCCCTCCCACCCCTGCTCTCACACCAATTCCCCTGCACACCAAGCATACGCCCGTTTTCAAAAACAACCATCCTCCACCCACAGGTGCTATTTCCCAACCAAATAAAATCTAAGGAGACTCTGCTTCATAACTCCATGACTTTGAGTTGAAGCCAGCACCAGGATCACCAGGGCAGAGGGTAGGCAAGCAGAGGATGGAAAGAGAACAAGAACTAACTTAAAATAAGAAATTATGGCGTGCTTCCCGTCTGCTAATTCCAGAATCTGTTCCTCTTAGAAGACTGGGGGAAAGCTGGGAAGAACAATCAAGCCTGAGAAGGAAGGCAAGACCTGAATGAGCCTGAAAATAACCTCTGATACTACAGATTCCTGTGCACACGGCCACCCAGGGCCTTGTGCAGACACTGACAGGCCAAACACCTCCTCCTGCTGTCACAGAGGAGACACCCAAAGGTGAATTAGACCAGAGCTCCTACACAAAAATGAGAACAGGCCTAGTCCTCTAGAGAAACAAAGAAACCATGAATAAACACCTGAAGACGGGGCTAAGGGCCTGACCCAAGCCCGAGCCTCAGCTGAGCTGGCCACATAACGTCTTGTTGCCCACAGTCCTGCAGGCAGGACAAGGTCTGGGTGACATCCAGATACCCAGGTGATATTCTGGGTGATCACAGGTCCTGGAAGGACAGATTCTACTGGAGGGACAAAGATAAAAGAGCAGAGAGATTCCCCGGCTGAGGAGTGACCATGTCACACCCATGTTGCACCAACTGGGCATGCGGCTCCTCCACGCTAGGCTCCTCACAGCTTTCTCCTGTCCCCACCCAGAGCAGACTCAGCACACCAAACCTGCAGATTCTGGGAGGTTCTCAGGGCTTCCATTTATTTCCTCTCTCAAACTTTAGGAATCTTCTTCTTTAACTAACTGATCAACTCCTCATGACAAGAACTGGAAAAACAAATTCACATCTAGAGGCCTCTGTTCAACAAGGAAGTAAGAAGTTGTAGCTCAGTGAAACACAAAGTAAAGACAGGGATGGAGACGGCCCACTCTCCCTCTGCTGGATCACGAAAGCAGATGAGGAAAGAGTGTGGGCTGGGGTCATGGTGGGGGCAGGCTCCCCACATCCTCACATTATGTTAATAGGAACAAGGACACATGCAGATGCCCTTGGCAGAAAGAGAAATCAGGCGCATTGTTCACAGTGGGAAAGTAAACACATCTTGCATCCCTCGGGCCCCCACGAGGCAGCTGGCTCACACTGTGGAAGAAAATAATCATGAACAAATTCAGGTCAGTCATGTAAGTGTTGACGTTCTCAATGGCCCACCACATGCTCAAGATATCCTACTCAAAGAATCCCCATTGCCCAGGCATAGCCCCTTTCCCCTCTCTCCTCCCCTCATCTCCTCACCTTTAGCAGTGGAGAGAGCCCTGGGCACTGTCACTATCTGGGTTAGAACAAACAGAACTTGTCAGAGCCCCTGGGAGATGAGGCTAATGGAGGACTATGGGGGGGGAGTGAGCTCCCCATGGGGTCCTGTCTACACTATCCCAGGGTCTCAGGGATCACCCCCTCCATACTTACATGCACGCTGAGCATAACTCCTTCCTCTCCCACCTATGGAAAGAGAATATCACATGAGATGCCACAGAGGAGGCAGAGCTCGAAATCCTAGATGAAACTGATAGCCTGGACCATAGGGAAGTTTCCAGAGCTGTAACTACAGACCTATGGTAGATCGGGGGTACATGAAGAAAAGAGATGTCAGGGCTAGACCCACAATTCTCCTGGAGTCTGTCCTCAGCAAGGACTTTTGTTCTCTGATCTGTGACTGCTGGGAATCAGATCCTGTCACCACATTCATCAAGGTGACAAGCTTGCCCTTCACTCGCACATAGCTTTACTCCAGAGTGAATGTAGCAATGAGCTGCACAGTGGACAAGCACATGTGTGTGGATGGCACTTCCCATAAACAAGGCAGGACCAACTTCTACCTGGACTTGAAACACTACAGAAAGACAAGAAAACTCAGAGCACGCCCTTTCCCTACCTGGGCTCTACTTCCTCCATATGACAGCTCCAACCACCACAGCACCAGTGACCACAAAGGAAACCAGACCAGCAACAATGCCCACCATGGGAATGCTGTGCTGAGGAGGGGACTCTAGGAAGAGAGGATAAAGTGAGGGCCTTGATTCTGAGGTCTTAGCCTCAACCCTGCGGAATTTCTCCTCAAGGGCTCCTGATTTCTCCAAGTTTGGTTCCATACCCAGTTCTCCCCACCTCCTTACCCCATTTCAGCATGAGGGGCTCAGGGAGCCCCCCATGCTGCACATGGCACGTGTATCTCTGCTCCTCTCCAGAAGGCACCACCACAGCCGCCCACTTCTGGAAGGTCCCATCTCCCGCAGGCCTGGTGTCCACAAGCTCTGTGTCCTGGGTGTGGTCCTGCCCATCACGCTGCCAGGTCAGGGTGATCTCCGCAGGGTAGAAGCCCAGGGCCCAGCACCTCAGGGTGACATCATGGTCAGAAGTGGGGTGGTGGGTGATGTGTGTCTTTGGGGGGTCTGAAAAAAAGGGTCAGAAAATTCAGGAATTTTACAACTGTCTCAGGCCACTGAGGCAATTCTCATGTGGCCATCTTGAGAATGGACAAGACAGATGGAATGGGGAAAGAGAGCAAAAAGCCAGACACCAGCCTAGACACAGTCTCTTCTAGTTTGGAAAGTTCTAGAATTAGGGTGAGATAGTAGAAAGCAGGTTTCTGAGAGCAGAAAAGAAAGGGATTTCTGGGCTGGACCTGGCTGGAGGCCAAATGACTCAGCATAGGTGAAGTCAGACCCCAAACACATGGGATGTGGGGCAGAGAACAAAGCCCCACAAAATCTCCAAGGTTCCCAAAGCCACCGTGAGCCAAAGAGAAACGGTGATCGATTATTTCAGAAATGGTCTCCTCCTCCATACCTGGAGAGACTGTATCCTTTAATTGTCCCTAGGAGAAAGACAGACCCTTTGGGCCTCTCTCTGGGACAGGATCTGAAAACCCAGGCAGTCCGTCTCCCGACCCAGGTGGATCCCATTTCTTCCTATCTTCTTAGGAGGCCTCAGCTGGAGGGGAAATCGTGGGAAGCCCACAGCCCCTGGTACCTGTGCGCAGCAGAGTCTTGTTTCCCCTCTCCAGGTACTTCCGGAGCCAATCGACGCACGTGACCTGCAGGTCGTTCCTCTGGTGCTCCGCTGCTCCGGCCACCTCCCACTTGCGGCGGGTGATCTGCGCCGCCGTGTCCGCCGCGGTCCAGGAGCTCAGGTCCTCGTTCAGGGAGAGGTAATCCGCGCCGTCGTAGGCGAACTGCCAGTATCCTCGGAGGAGGCGCCAATCGGGCCCCACATCGCAGGCAGCCAGCCACTGGATGGTGTGAGACCCTGGCCCCGCCCACGAGGTCAGCTCCGCCCCGAGCCGCGCCCCCGCCCCGCCCCCGAACCCCAGGGCTTTAAGCCAAAACTGAACCGCGGATAAAAGTGCCCGCGCGCTTTTCCCGGGTCAGGAGACTGGCGGGCCCCGCAGCCTCCGGGTGCCGCTAGGACCCAAAGACTCGGGCAACCCCGGGGATGGGGGTCATGACTGGAGCCGGGCCCGCGTCGCTCACCGGACTCGCTCTGGTTGTAGTAGCGGAGCAGCGTGTTCAGGCTCACTCGGAAAGTCTGTGCGGTGTCCTTGGCGCCCCGCGTCTCCTGCTCCCAATACTCCGGCCCCTCCCGTTTCAACCACTGCGCCCGCGGCTCTGTCCTCGGACTCGCGGCGTCGCTGTCGAACCGCGCGAACTGCGTGTCATCCACGTAGCCGACTTCCAAGTAACGGGGCTCCCCGCGGCCGGGCCGGGACACCGCTGTGCCGAAATACCTCAGGGAGTGGGAGCCTGCGGGCGCAGAGGGGCTGAGACCCCGCCCGACCCTCCTCCCCGCGCTGGGCCCGAGTCCCAGGGGGAGGCGGCCAGGAGGGCAGGGGGAGGGGACTTGAGTGGGGGAGAGCAGCGCGGAGTAGGGGAGGCATAGAGAGGACAGGCCAGGGTGGGTAGGGTTCTGGGGCGGGGGCTGCGGACAGGCACCTTCCCTGGGGTCCCGCGTCCCGGCCGGACGGTCCCCGCGCTCCTGCCCCACAGATGCCCTTTCCTCCCGACCCCGCACTCACCCGCCCAGGTCTGGGTCACGGCCAGGGCCCCCGACAGCAGCAGGAGGAGGGTTCGGGGCATCACGATCCGCTTCCTCGGGGTCTGGAGAATATAAGTCCCAACGGGTCGGTGGCCGGGACAGGCCAGGGACCGCGGTGACGCTGATTGGCTTCTCTAGAAACCGGACAAGCAATGGGAGTGCGAACTAGGGCCACGTCATGAGTATCCTGGCGGGAGAACCTGACAGGTTGAGAAAGTGAAATGCGCGCCGATTAAGGGAATGGGCTTCCCCGCCCCGGACACCTATCTCACGCCTGGGACTTTCAAAGCCAGTCCTTCCCGGGGACCCACGACTTTGCCCTGGTTCCTCTCACCTACACAGAGCGCTCTTTGTCTGTCTCCCTGAGTCCTGGCCCAGGGTCTTTCTGAGGAAACCAGGGAAAGACCCGAGGTTGGGTTCGGCTCCGTTTTGTCCCTTTCCATTCTGAAATCCCTCCACTTGGCGCTGAGCTCCTATTCCTTAGGCTCCTAGAAGAAAACTCGACCCCAGGAAACTGGATGCCAGAGAGTGAGCTTGCCCTGGGAATGGAGGTGGAGGGACATGGATTTTCTCCTTACACGTGAAGTTGTGGTCGAGAGCCCCAGCTAGAGATTGTCATAGAGATCAGTTTCTTTTCTTTTTTTTAAATGTTTATTTAATTTATTTTGAGAGAGAGCGAGAGCAGGGAAGGGGCAGAGGGAAAGGGGAAGAGAGAGAATCCCAAGCAGACTCTGTGCTGCCAGGGCAGAGCCCGATTCAGGGCCTGAGATCATGACCTGAGTTGAAACCAAGAATCCAACACTTAACCGTGTGAGCCACCCAGGTGCCCCAGGAATCTAATCTATAAAGTAATTTTGCCCCTTCCTAAAGAAGTATCTAAACAGCATCGCAATCAAGACGCACAAAGCTCCTAAGTTGTACTTTCTCAGTGTATCTGTGTCTCCCAGCCTTTTTTTTTTTTTTTTTTTTTTTTTTGTGGTTGAAGTCAGAAGAAATTCAGCTCACATTTAATGACACAGGCAGGTTGAAAGTAAAAGGATGTTTTTATGTAGTAATACAGGTTATATGAAAACCAAAATTAAAAACAATATTATTTACAGTTATTATAAAGAAAACGAAATACTGTGTATGCACTTAACAAAACACATAAAGGATCTGAAGGCTGAAAATTACAAAATGCTAATTAAAAGAAATCAAATTAAATAGAGACATAGTATGTTCATGTATTAGAAGAGTCAACTTAGTAGAGATCTCAATTCCTTCCAAATTGATCTATAGGTTTAATGCAATTTTTGCCCCAGTAAGGTTAGAACAGCTTATTCTAAAACTTATACAGAAAGACATAGAACCTAAAATAGTGAACACGCTTTTGAAGAAGAGGGATAATGTGAGAAAAGTCCCTCTATTTAAAGTTAAGTCTGATGATATAGCTGCAGTAATTAAGACATATTTTAATTAATTGGCAGATGAATAGACATACGGATCAATGGAACAGACGAGAGAACCCAGCAATAGCGCCCCACACACACACAAATATGCTCAGCTGACTTTTGACAAAGGCACAAAAGCAATTCAATGCAAAAGGATAGTCTTTTCAATAAATGATGCTAGAGCAATTGGACATCTGTAGGTAAAAACACATAAGCAAACAAAAAACTCAAACCTAAATCTCTCAACCTTATAAAATTAATTTAAAACATAACATAGAACTTGTATATAACATGTAAAATTATAAAATTATTAGAAAAAGAGAAAAATCTATGAAATATATCTTAACTGTGGTTATAGACAAACAAACCTACATATAAGATAAAATTCCATAGAATTAAGTACAGTAGACACTTCTGGTAGCGGCAGTTCGAGCGGCCCAAGCAACATGGGTCTAAGTCAGAGTGGTGGTCATGGCCCCAGAGGTGGCAAGAAAGATGACAAAGATAAGAAATACGAACCTCCTGTACCAACTAGATGGGGAAAAAGAAGAAGAAAACAAAGGGACCAGTTGCTGCCAGCAGGCTGCCACTGGTGACACATCACACTCAGTGCTGGTTAAAATTACTGAAGTTAGAGAGAGTTAAAGACTTTCTTCTCGGGGCACCTGGGTGGCTCAGTTGGTTGAGCGGCCGACTTCAGCTCAGGTCATGATCTCACGGTCTGTGGGTTCGAGCCCCGCGTCGGGCTCTGTGCTGATGGCTCATCAGAGCCTGGAGCCTGCTTCGGTTCCTGTGTGTCTCTCTCTCTCTGCCTTTCCCCTGCTCATGCTCTGTCTCTATGTCTCTCAAAAATAAATGAACGTTAAAAAAAATTAAAAAAAAAAAAGACTCTCTTCTTATGGAGGAAGAATTCATTAGAAATCAGGAACAAATGAAGCCTTTAGAAGAAAAGCAAGAGGAGAAAATATCAAAGGTGGATGATCTGAGGGGGGCCCCAATGTTGGTAGGAACCGTGGAAGAGATCGTTGATGACAATCATGTCATCGTGTCTACATCTGTGGGCTCAGAACACTACGTCAGCATTCTTTCTTTTGTAGACAAGGATCTGCTGGAAACAGGCTACTCAACCACAAGGTGCATGCCGGCATAGGGGTGCTCATGGATGACATGGATCCCTTGGCCACAGTGATGAAGGTAGAAAAGGCACCCCCATGGGGCGCCTGGGTGGCTCAGTGGGTTAAGCATCCGACTTCAGCGCAGGTCATGATCTCACCATTTGTTGGTTCGAGTCCTGCATCAGGCTCTGTGCTAACAGCTCAGAGCCTGGAGCCTGCTTCGGATTCTGTGTCTCCCTCCCTCTCTGCCCCTCCCCTGCTCACTCTGTCTGTCTCTCTCTCTCTCAAATAAACATTAAAACTTTTTAAAGAAGAAAGAGAGAAAGAAAAGGCACCCCCAAGGAAACCCATGCTGATATTGGGGGGTTAAACAAACAAATCCAAGAAATTAAGGAACCTGTGGAGCTTCCTCTCACTCATCCTGAATATTATGAAGAGATGGGTATAAAGCTCCTAAGGGGGTCATTCTCTACGGTCCACCTGGCACAGGTAAAACCTTATTAGCCAAAGCAGTACCAAATCAAACCTCAGCCGCTTTCTTAAGAGGGGTTGGCTCTAGGGCTGCCTGGGTGGCTCAGTCAATTAAGCATCTGACTTTGGCTCAGGTCATGATCTTGTGGGTCGTGAGTTCGAGATCTGCATTGGGCTCTGTGCTCAGAGCCTGGACCCTGCTTTGGATTCTGTGTCTCCCTCTCTCTCTACCCCTCCCCCACTCACAGTCTGTTTCTCTCTCTCAAAAATAAATAAACATTTAAAAAATTCGTTTTTAACAAATTAAAAAAAAAAAAGAGTGGTTGTCTCTGAAATTATTCAGAAGTACCTAGGTGATAAGGCCCAAACTCGTTGGGGAATTGTTTTGAACCGTGGAAGAACATGCACCATCCATCATGTTTATTGATGAAACTGATGCCATTAGAACAAAAATATAGACTCAAATTCTGATGTTGAGAGAGAAATTCAACGAAAAATGTTGGAACTGTTGAACCAGTTGGATGAATTTGATTCAAGGGGTGATGTGAAAGTTATCATAGCCACCAACTGAAGAGAAACTTTGGATCCAGCCCTTATCAGACCAGGCCACATTGACAGGAAAATTGAGTTCCCCCGCCCGATGAAAAGACTGAGAAGCGCATCTTTCAGATCCACACAAGCAGGATGGCACTGGCCAATGATACAACCCTAGACGACTTGATCATGGCTTAAAGAGGACCTCTCTGGGGCCAACCTCAAGGCAATCCATGCAGAAGCTGGTCTGAAGGCCTTGAAACAACATAGAATGAAAGTAACAAATGAAGACGTCAAAAAATCTAAAGAAAATGTTCTTTATAAAAAACAAGAAGGCACCCCTGCGGGGGTTCTACCTGTAGCAACCACATTTGCCTTCAAGGAGATGGTCGGGAGTGTGCCAACTCCTTGGAGGGATAAGATTGGGGAAGTTGCCCAGAGAAACCCATTTTCCAGTTGATCTTTCTTAGCAAAACCTCCCATGTACCTTTTTGAGTGTGACATGTAAGATGCCCACTGGGTTGCCTTCATCTGTTGGCCACATACAGTGCTCTGCCCCCAAGAAAGCAAGCTCCTTCTCAGACAAAAAAAAAAAAAATTAAATATAGTAAAACCTTGGATTGCAAGTAACTTGTTCTGCAGGTGTTCCGCAAGACAAGCAAAGTTTCTAATAAATTTTAACTTAATAAACGAGCAAAGTCTTGCAATACGAGTAGTACATGATGCCAAACATCACATGATCACAACTAAGCCAATGGTCTCTCTCTCTCTCTCTCTCTCTCTCTCTCTCTCTCTCTATATATATATATATATATATATATATGGGATTGTGGGGATAGTCTCCCATATTGGATGCTCAGTCTCAGGCCACGGTGTTTGGCAGAAATCAGTGATTTTTCAGAACGTTGGAAGGTGCCTACAACTGGCATTAGTGTATTTTTTGTCACTTCAAAGCACCTAAGGACAGTCCTTTGCTTCTCCATACAGAGTAAGCTTAGGAATGCTTTGCTTCATTCTAGGCCAGGCTGCCTGCAGATATAGACCCTTTCCACTGCTGCCTTATTGCCAGTTACATTAAATACGGTACATGACAAGAGTTTATTAATACTGCACTGTAGTCAACATCCGTGTGAGTGTATACAATGACCTCCATGCAGAAAAAGATTCCGTTGAGGCAACAGACAGCAGTGATTCCGTTAATGATAGTGAAAGTCGTTCTACACAATCACCCTCCTCTCTTTTTTCTCCCTCGCAACAGCTGCAAAGGTTTTCAAAGGTAAGCGCAGGTTAATTTGTTCATTTTTCTTTATGTTTTGTATTTTCTTTATTATTTTGAATTATATTACAGTATTGTAATCATTTTATATGAATATTTTTGGGTTGTGGAATGAATCATCCGAGTAGCCATTATTTCTTACGGGGAAATTTGCTTTGATATACAAGTGCTTTGGATTCTAAGCATGTTTCTGGAAAGAATTATGCTTGCAAACCAAGCATAATGAATACAGATGAATACAAGTAAAACTGGGGAAATCTGAATAAGAGCAGTGGATTGTATCAATGTTAATATCCTGGTTTTAATATGGACAGTTTTGCAAGGTATTGCCATTAAGGAAAACGGAGTAAGTTACTTAGGGTCTCTATTATTTCTCATAATTGCATATGAATCTTCAATTAGCGCAAGGTAAAAAACATTAATTTTAAGAAGTACCTGGAAAAAAACAAAAACAACACAACTCTCATGGCTCCCAATTAAAGCCCAAATTCTTTAGTTTCATATTCCCAGCTCCCTACAAACAGACTTCAAATTCCCTTTCAAATCTCACCTTCCACAAGCCTTCTGCACATACTGTCTTAATAACTGGATATTCTTGGGGTGCTTGGGTGACCCAGTGGATTAAGGGTCCGACTCTTGATTTCAGCTCAGGTCATGATCTCACAGTTCGTGAGATCAAGCCCCGTGTAGGGCAGTCCCCAGAATATAGTAAATACTATATTAGCAAAGAATATCTTGCTAAGCCCTGCAGATATAGATGTATTTTAAAATCTATGTAAGAACATATTTAAATGTGAGAATTCCACTACTTAGAATTCTTTACCTCTGTTTCTTTTCCTCACCCTGCATCTACAGCCCTTCTCTCTGTCTCTCTCATCCCTCAGGCCCTCTCCTCCCCTGAGTCTCCACCACCTCTCACTCCTGGATTGTGGCACTGGTGCCACCCCATCACCTGCCACCCAGGGCTCTTCTCCCCACAGAGGTGAGTGATCCTGCTAATGTAAGTTGGTTGTGTCATGTCTTCACTGAAAATGCTCCAAGGGCTCCATCTCACTCTTGGGAAGCCTCTAGAATGTCAGGCACATGAGCACAGGAGCTTTGGACTGTTTTTGTCCATTGTATTTGTAAGATATAAAGCTGTTCCTGGTACATAGCGCTGTGAGGAGTCCTCAAACACAGTTAGCTCTCAGAGCAGCATCCCAGAAGTGAGCCTGCCTTACTGCCCCTCTGTGACCAGTCATTGGCTGGGAATAGCCCACGAATGCAGGGCCTCTGCACAAATGCTTTTATAGATTTCAGGGCACAGGAGTGGGTGTCCTTGTGGCTGACTTGGGGAATGTGACCTAAATCCTATACCTGAGGGATCTGGGCCACTAGAAACCAAATCCTTCTCTCATTGTTAGCTAATGATTTTACATATTTTTTTATTTTTTATTTTTTTTTATTTTTAGAAAGAGAGAGTGAGCATGGAGGAGGGGAAGAGAGAGAGAGGGAGAGAGAATCCCACACAGCGTCCATGCTCTGTGCAAAACCAAACATGGCCTGATTCTAGGACCCCAAGACCATGACCTGAGCCAAAATTAAGAGTCAAATGCCCAACCAACTGAGCCACCCAGGTGCCCCTAGATGATTTTATTTTTTTAAAAACTGCGTTTCAGGGGCACCTGGGTGGCTCAGTCGGTTAAGCTGTCGACTTCGGCTCAGGTCATGATCTCACGGTCTGTAAGTTTGAGCCCCGCGTCGGGCTCTATGCTGACAGCTCAGAGCCTGGAGCCTGCTTCAGATTCTGTATCTCCCTCTCTCTTTGCCCTTACGTTGCTCACATTCTGTCTCTATGTCTCTCAAAAATAAAATAAAAACGTTAAAAAAAAAACTGCGTTTCAGAGGCAGTGGCTCTCGGTTAAGCGGCCGACTTCGGCTCAGGTCATGATCTCACGGTCTGTGAGTTCAAGCCCCGAGTCAGGCTCTGGGCTGAGGGCTCAGAGCCTGGAGCCTGCTTCGCATTCTGTGTCTCCCTCTCTCTTTGCCCTTCCCTTGCTCACGCTCTGTCTCTATGTCTCTCAAAAATAAATAAATGTTAAGAAAATTTTAAAAAATAAATAAATAAAAACCTGCATTTCAGGGGAGCCTGGGTGGCTGAGTTGGTTAAGCGTCTGACTTCAGCTCAGGTCATGGTCGCACGGTTCCTGAGTTCAAGCCCCACATCAGATTCCAAACTGATGGTGCAGAGCTGGCTTCTGACTCTCTGTCTCCCTCTCACTCTACCCCTTCCCTGCTCATTCTCTTTCAAAAATAAGTAAACACTAAAACTATTTTTAAAAAATAAAAAAATGAAGCTTCAAGAAACTGAGAAGTAGGGAATAGAAGAAAATGTTTCTACTTTTCAGTTTTCCTGCTGTTACCATTGAGGGCCTGGAGAGAGAGGTTGCTTGGAGGAAACGGAAACCTCAGACACAGACAGCACAAGCAACCCTGAGCTCCCCTGTCCTCCAAATAAAAGACTTTTGGAGGATAGCTAAGAGAAACATATAACAATATTAAGCACAAAAAAATTAATTTTTTAAGAGATGAATCCTGAAGCACTTAGGGATAAGGGTCTTGATGTTGGCAAGTAATTTTCAAATATTTCTGCAAAATTACAGAAAAATAATTTATTGCCAAAAAATAAAATAAAATAAATTTTAAAAACTAAAAAAAAATAAAATTTATTACATATATAAGGAAAATAAAATTGATTAAGTCTAGGGTGCTAGGTACTATTCTTTTAAACTTTAAGTACCTTTGGAAATTTTCACAATAATCTGGAGAAAAATTTTTAAATCATGCATAATGATCTGGGACATGTTCACAACACAATGTGGACTGAAAATTAGGCTTTGAGCGCATGTGTGTGTAAGAATGTGTTGTCAGTGTGTGTGTGCGCGTTTGTGTGTGTCACCGAACCCAAGTTCGCCTGCTGGTAGCCTGAAAGATCTTTACTCAAGAGCTGAGTTCTGATTGGAAAGGAATTTGAACTTTATCCAGGAGGCCAGCAACCGGGGGAGAAGGAGGACTCTTGAACGATAGCCAGCTCCGAGGTTTCTGCCTGGCCCAGGGGTTTTCAAAGGGGCTCAGGGTACTTAATCAGCAATGGGAATGCAGCAGCCTGCAACGTTTCTTGACCACATGCAGACTCGGTGCCAGCTCCAAACGGTCTCAGTGTGACAGGCTTGTGTGAGAGGGTCTGGTTCGTGTTGCATGACATGCAGGAGGGCTCTGTTCTTTCTGCAAGGGAAGGCCAGGGATACAGATACACAAGGGGAGGTCGTGAAATCATTTGTGTGACCTTAAAAAAAAAAAAGAACGAACATTTTGCTTAAAGAATTGGTAGGCTAATCAGAAAGCCGAGGCAGCTTCTAACAGACTTGCTGCCCTCTGCAGCCAGGGAAAGTTCTGATTCTTCATTCCTCAAGGCCAACTGTCTGCAAAGCTCCAAGAAAATTAGTTAAATTAGTTCTGTTACAGATCAAGGGCCTCAGGTTAGCAAAGTAAGGTGTGTGTTAAACTTGAAGTAAGCCCTTAAGACTGGCTGGAGTGACGTTACATGTTCTGTGTGTCAGTGTGATTGATGGTGTCTGTGCTGGTATGTAGCAGTGGGCATGTCTGTGAGTATGTCCATCTGAACCTGCATTCACTAATTCATTGACTCAATAAATGTTTTTTTTATGTATTTTTATGTATTTTTTTATGTATGTATTTTTGACAGAGAGAGACAGAGTGTGAGTGGGGCAGGGCAGACAGAGGGAGACGCAGAGTCTGAAGCAGGCTCCAGGCTCTGAGCTGTCAGCACAGAGCCTGATGCAGGGCTTGAACTCACAAACCACAAGATCACGACCTGAGCCGAAGTCATATGTTTAACCGACTGAGCCACCCAGGCGCCCCTCAATAAATGTTTTAAATTCAACAATCTGGCACTTTCAAGACAATGCAGATCCAGCTGTGAACAATCAAAATCTCTACTCTTGTCCTCTTAGAGCTTATATTCTCAAGGACGGACAATCGACAACGAAATATATTTTAAAATGTGTATCAGTGAACAGGGTGTGAACAAAGGCGAAGCAGGCCAGGGGTGAGGGGAAGGCCGGGGGAACCACCTGTGGTGGCTAGTGCAGGGAGGGCCTCTCAAAGAGGACGTTGGAAGAGAATGTCAGGGAAGGCAGTGCTGCCTGAGAGACATGTTTTCAGGCCAGGAATAGCAGTGAAGGCTCTGAGGTGTGAACACCCTGGGCATGCTGGAGGAACCGGGCAGTGGAGGGCCTGGAACTGGGCTCATCGCATAGACACAGCTGTGTAAACTGGATGTGAACTGGCAAATGAAAGGGATTTTTAATGTAAAACATTTTGAAAAGATCATTCAAAGACATTCCAAAGGGCTTGCCGTAGGAGACTTTCCTCCCTCCCAAGAACCCATGGGCCCTGGTCCCCTGCCAAAGATGCACGTGTTACCGACTTCTCACGTATCCTTCCTGAGAAAAAGTTTCACAAATGTTGTTGTGGACATCAAGAGAGAGTACTGAAAAGAAGTAGGAAAAGAAAATGTTTCTTTTCGGTTTTCCTGGGTGTTGTCAACAAGGAGCTGTAGAGAGGAGTGGTAGTGGGGAGGCGGAAACCTCAGAAGACAGTACAAACCTGAGAGATGGCACAAGGCTCCTTGAGCTCTCCTCTCCTTCAATCCTTGCCCCATTCCTGACCTTGACACCTGTGGTGTCCAGGGCTGCTCAGAAGCTGATTCACTCCCCTACTGATGATGCCCAGCCTTCAGGTCAGCCTCTTCTGAGAATTTACAGCCCAGACCCTCCGAGGCTGATCAGTCTGAATTCAGAAGTGTGGCAGCAGCGCCCCCGTGTGGTCACATGGGTGAGGCCCCAGCTCCCCTTTCTCTTGCTCAGTCAGGACCTCTCAAGGGTCTCCCTCTCAGCACAAGAACAGGGCTTTGAACACAAGAGGTTGCCCCTGTCCGTGTCAGGTTGGGGTGCAAAATGTTTCCCAAAATCCAAAATAACCTAGATGTTTCCATAGATGTTTCCACTGAGTGACCATTGGTTCTTTCGGGCACAGCAAGATCTCGAGGCAATAGCAGCTGGTTCCCAGGTCAGGGATGGACCCCACAAAGAAACTGGGTGCCCTGTCTCCAAAGATGGGACCTAGGATTCCTAAGTCCCTGTCATTTCTGCCGCTGCCTCTGGGGCTGGACTCAGTTCAGTAAGGCTCAGAACGTGTCGTGAAAGATGAGAGGCAGAAGTCTGCAGTGCATTGGGTCTAGAAAAAGAGAGGATGCGCCTGGGGAAGTGAGGCTAGGGTGTAAATAAGGACATCAGAGGGGAAGATGTTACAAAGAGGGAAGAAGGAGTCAAGGGAATGAGTGGCACAAGAAGGGCTGACCTAAGGAACACCTGTTTGTGTTTGCAGAGGGCTCTCTGGATACTGGACCATAGAGAGTGAATGGCAGACATGGTGCCAGCCCTGTACGGACCAACCCTGATCCCAAATTCCCATGTTTTTCAGGGTCCCATTCCCTGTGTTAATACTTCATGACCATGGCTGAGCCAAGACCAGAGCAGCCAGTTGTCACGGCCTTTAGTTGTCCCTTCCTCCTCTATGACAAGCAGGGCCTGTGCACGGAGCTGAGAGGCCACTGAGGACCATGTGTTGAACTTGAGTGTGGGCTGGACCTCTATACGGGCTACAAGGACATTGGCAATAGGACCCAGGGTACTGACCACCCATTTCCCAGTAACAGTCCCTACACCCTCCATAACTCATTGCCGAGGAGTCTGGGGTCCTGCATCTTTGCATCTTTCCTCTCTGGTGACCCAAGTGCCCAGACCCTCAGACCGGACCCCTCAGGCCTGCTCTCTGCTACCCCCAGACCCAGAACTTAGAAGCTTATGCTGCTTCCCCAGTCCTAAAACTTTGGCGGTGCTATAGATTGATGTGCCTCAACCCCCAATTCATATGTTGAAATCTAATCCCCAGTGTGATGATACTGGAAGGTGGGGCCTTTGGGAGGTGATTAAATCATGAGAGTAGAGCCCCCCATGAGTGGGATTAGGGTCCTTATAAAAGAGATTCTAGAGAGTCTGTCGTTTAAGCCACCCAATGTTGGTATTTTGTGACAAACACTCAAGCAGACCAAGATAACCTCCAAAACCAAATACCACTCAGCTCTCTCTTTCAGTCCCAGACCAACTTTAAGGAATCTGGTTACAGAATTCATTCATTTATTCACAAATATTCAGTGAATGCCTCTGTGCCAGGTATGATTCTAGGCCTGGTACTCATTTAATCAAAACAGACAAAACACCTGCTCTCCTGATGCTTACAATCTGACAGGAAAAACAGACAATGAATAAAAACATAATAATAATATTACTGTGGTATTATATACTATGTGTTCCTGTTATCTATTGCTATAGGCAGTCCCAGATAATCCCTTTTTATTAGCTCTCACTCTTTGCATTGACTGGGCTCAGCAGGCAGCTCTTCTGCTCCCTGTGACATGGTCTGGGGCTGTAGTCATCTGGAGGCCCAACTGGTCCAGAATGTTCAACAGGGTTCTCTCATGAGGCTGCAGGCAGTACTGACATCAGCTGGGAGTTTTTGGGGCTACCAGCAGGGTGATCTAGGTTCTTCTCCACCTGGTTCTCCACATGGCTTGGCTCCTCCCAGCTCAGCACCTGGGTTCCAGGAGGAACTGTTTCAAGCAGCCAAGTCAGAAATCACTAGGCATCTCATGTCAGAAACTCAGAAGTCAAGCAGTGTTACCTTTTCATATTCTAGTCATCAAAACCAGTCATTGATGGGGCATCTGGGTGGTCCAGTCAATCAAGCATCTGACTCTTGATTTCGGCTCAGGTCATGATCTCAGGGACGTGAGACTAAGCCCTGCATTGGGCTCTGCACTGAGCGTGGAACCTGCTTAAGAATCTCTCTCTCTCCCTGTCTTCCTGCCCCTTCCCTGCTCATGTGCTCTCTCGCTCGCTTGCTCTCTCTCAAAAACAAAAGTCATTGATTCGAGAAGAGGGGAATTAGGCCCACCTCTAGATAGATGGTAAGATATTACAGATGGCTGTCTTTGAAAAAGAAACCTTCACAGTATGTTAGTGATTGCAGATGTAGAGGAAAAAATAATGCAAAGTTGACAATCAATGCAAGGTAATGGGACAAGGGGCACTATTAAATAGAGTGGGGATATGGAAATCTGTCACATTTCTATCCACTAATAGTGAAGCAGCAGAAAGAGAAATTGAGAAAACAATCCCAGTTATAGTTGCACCAAAAATAATAAAATACCTAGGAATAAACTTAACTAAGGAAGTGAAAGACCTGTATTCTGAAAAATATAAAAAATTGATGAAAGAAATTAAAAATGACACAAACAAATGGAAAGACATTCCCTGCTCATGGAATGGAAGAAAAAATATTGTTTAAAAGTCCATTCTACCCAAAGCAATCTACATATTTAATGCAATCCCTATCAAAATACCAACAGTATTTTTCACAGAGCTAGAAAAACAATCCTAAAATTTGTATGAAACCAAAGAAGACCCTGAATAGACAAAGCAATTTCAAAAAAGAAGAATAAAGCTGGTGGCATCACAATTTCAGATTTCAAGTTATACTATAAAGTTGTAGTAATCAAAACAGTACGGAAACAACAACAGTATGTATGGTACTAGCACAAAAATAGACACATACATCAATGGAAAAGGACTGAAAGCCCAGAAAGAAACCCATGATTATATAGTCAATTAATCTTTGACAAAGAAGGTAAGAACATGCAATGAGGAAAAGGCAGTCTCTTCAACAAATGGTGTTGGGAAACTGGATCACTTTCTTATACACAAAAATAAACCCGAAATGGATTAGGGACCAGGGTACATGAGTGGTTTAGTTGGTTGAGCATCTGACTCTTGGTTCGGGTCAAGTTATGATCCCAGGGTCATGGAATCAAGCCACGCATTTGGCTCCACATGGAGCGTGGGGTAGAATCCTTAACACTCTATCTCTCTCTTGTCTGTGTCTCTCTCCTGATCACTGTCTCTATTAATTAAGAATTAAAGACCTAAATATGAGACATGAAACCATAAAAATCCTAGAAGGTAGCATAGGCAGTAATTTCTCTGACATTAGCCATAACAACATTTTTCTAGATATGTCTCCTGAAGCAAAGGAAACAAAAGCAAAAATAAACTATCAAGACTTCATCTAAATAAAAAGCTTCTGTTAGAAGAAAAAAAATCAACAAAACTTAAAGGCAACCTACTGAATGGGAGAAGATATTTGCAAATGGGATATCCAATCAAGGTTAGTATCCAAAATACATAAAGAACTTATACAACTTGGAATGCCTGGGTGGCTCAGTCAGTTAGGTATCTGACTTCAGCTCAAGTCATGATCTCATGGCTTGTTGGTTCAAGCCCCGCATCGGGCTCTGTGCTGACAGCTCAGAGCCTGGAGCCTGCTTTGGATTCTGTGTCTCCCTTTCCCTCTGCCCTTCCCCTGCTCACACTCTGTCTCTCTCTCTCAAAAATAAGTAAACATTAAAAAAAATTATTTAGGGGCGCCTAGGTGGCTCAGTCAGTTAAGCATCTGACTTCCGCTCAGGTCATGATCTCACGGCTTGTGAGTTCGAGCCCCGCATTGGGCTCTGTGCTGACAGCTCAGAGCCTGGAGCCTGCTTTGGATTCTGTTCCCTGCTCTCTCGCTCTCTCAAAAATAAACATAAAAAATTTTTTTTAATTATTTAAAAACACACACACACAAATAAAGACATGTATGGAGAACCAGCCATCATATACTAGGTTCTAAAGGCTGCACTGAACAAACTCTAATGTGGTGCTAAAGTGGGAGCCACTTACTAGCCTGTGCGAGCTTCAGCAGCTCTTGGAACGCCTTTGTCCTCTTTAGAAAAGTGAAATGAGCACCCAGTACCCAGATCTTGGTCTCTAAATATCATTCTCCAAGGAAAGGAATCAGGGATCCCAAGGAAAAAAAGCTGATTCTATGGCCAAGACAGAAAAAATACAGGATGAGCCTGGAACGTCTTGTTATGCCAGAGAGGAAGTACACCTCCCCAAAAAGGAATATGTCAAAGGGACACAGGGGCCAACGTGAAAGAGTTCCCTGTGAACAGGGCTGGAACGGTATAAGCAGCAAAATAGCCATAGTATCGGATTGGAACCTAAAATATTTTTTAAAATATTGAGTTCATACAGATATATATAAATGATTGATACATTTAAAAATGGGGAGAACGAATAGGTGGACTGTGTGAGACTAAGCAAAAACCAGGGGGAGGGCTAGAGGGGAAAGGAAAAAAAGACACAGAGAGGGAGGGAGATGAAACATAAGAGACTCTCAAAGATTAAGAACAATCTGAGGGTGAGGGAGGTGAGGGAGATGAGGGAGGGGGGAGAGGGGGTGATGGATATTAAAGAGGGCACGTGTTGGGATGAACACTGGGTGTTATATGTAAACCAATTTGAAAATAAACTATTATAATGAAATAAATAAATAAATAAATAAATAAATATTTAAGCGCAAAAAAAAAAAAAAAAATGGGGAGAGAGGGGTGCCTGGGTGGCTCAGTCAGTTAAATGTCCGACTTCAGCTCAGGTCGTGATCTCACCGTTTGTGAGTTCGAGCCAAGCATCGGGCTCTGTGCTGACAGCTTGGAGCCTGGAGCCTGCTTCAGATTCTGTGTCTCTCTCTATCTCTGTCCCTCCCCCGCTCCTGTTCCGTCTCTTTCTCTTTCTCTCTCTCAAAAATAAATTAACATTAAAAAAAATTTAATTAAAAAAATAAAAATGGGGAGAGAAAGGACAAATCTTCCTTACAGAATAATTCCAAGAATTCCCTTTCCAGGAGGTGGAGCTTGGTTGCCCTCCCCTTGAATGTGGGCTGGACTTGGTGACTCACTTCCAAAGAAGTGGAAAGAAAAAAATTACTACTAAATGCAGAGTTACTACTTTATAGTAGAAAAGTGTGGCAGAAATAACTTTAATCAAGTGTTTCTAATAACCCTTAAAGATAACCTATGACAGGTACAAAAATTGCCCAGCAGGTTCAGTGGACTTCAAGATTTCTAAGTACCCACCTCCCACAAGAGTTGAAAGGGTACAGTAATTCATGTCAGTCACCTCAGTCCTGCCAATCCGCTGGGTAAGCATGTAATATCAGCACACTGGCCTCGGGGAGCCCTGCGGCCCTTTGACCTTGTGAATGACGCTTCCCATAATCCTCTGCTTGTCTCTGGCTGAAGACAGCCTCCTCCTGCAAAAGTCAGGCTCAACTCTCATTTGATTAAGTGTCTATTGGAAATAAAGACTTTTCATGTAAAGGAGAAAAAAAGACTCTATTAAGACACTATGAGATACCCAAGAATAACAAAAATACACACAGTAACATAAAATTAGGTAATCTGGCTTACATATATTTATCTTCATGCCTTCATTTCCATGATTATGAGATCCAAAACTCACTCAATAGATTTGAGCTGACTAAATAGCAGCCTTTCCTTTATACCAATTCTCACAGATGAACAAAACCCAAATCCATACTCTATTTTAACTCAGGGTTTAGGACCACCCACTGTAAATTATTGAAGGTTAGTCCATTTTAGAGTTCATAACCTCAAATAGAAACTCAGATGCCTAGTTTTCAGAAAGAATATTTTGCTATTAGTGCATCATTTAGATTGTCTTACGGAAGTTTCATTTGTTGTATTTCTCAATGGCTACTCATCTTGCTTTTAATTTCTAAATGTGGTTTAGCTTCAATGTTAGTTGCTTAGTTTAACCTTACACTGGATAGTTTCCCACAACCATAACATTAGTTTGGGACTCTTGTGTTCTAATTGTTCTAATAAAGACTTTAAGGGGGTGCCCAGATGGCTCATTCGGTTAAGCATCTGACTTTGGTTCAGATCATGATCTCATGGTCTGTGAGTTCGAGCCCTGCATCAGGCTCTGTGCTGACAGCTCAGAGCCTGGAGCCTGCTTCTGTCTCCATCTCTAAACATTAAAAAAAAAAAAAAGGCTTTAAGCCATGCATACACTGCAAGTCAAATATGAATCAAAATCATGCATAACCCTATTCACTAAGAAATATGAGGAGGCTTCTTTCCCCCCTCAAATCCTACCAAAGTTCTTGGTTCTTTTCCCACTTAAAAGTGGGAACATGTCAGCTAATGGGACATGTGGGGTCTTTGGCCTCATCTAAAGTTGCTTCAGCCACCCCCACCCCCGCCCCCGACAAGTTTGAGAACCACTGACCTCCAGGAAAGTCACCCTCTCTGTTCCTGGATCCCCATGCTAGGGCAGAGGCCATCTTCACTCCAGATTCAGCATGATGTCACAAAGATAGTGCACTGCTTAGCAGCTGTCCATTCTCTGTCTTCTGAGATACCTTTTTTCAGCCTGATGGTCTACCTTTTTCCCAGATGACCAAAACTGGGGCCATCCACTCTCTTATGAGCCAGCTCTGCCCACTGGGATGTAGCTATGCCCTCCAGCCACAAGACATTCCAGAACATACTGCAGGAAAGTCAACGTATAAATGCTCACATCACACGTGTGTGGCATGTGAACAGAGCTTTTGTTCTCGTACAGATTTGAAAGGAGGGCTCACAGTTCAACAAAGCTTGAGACCAGTTACCAGTGTCATGGTCTTGCCGGGAGCCAAGGGCACAATGACATAACAGTGCCCAGAACTATCAGAGAATGCAAGAAAAAAGGTCATTCTGGGCAGCAAGAAGAGAAAAAGGAAAGAAAGGGGTAATCAATGCTTAAGCCAGGCTATGAGCTTTCAAGTCAGATAGAGCTAGGCATGAATCCTCCAGGTTTTTCTACCAACCAGCTGTAGACCTTGAGCACATGTGGCCCAGGGAGGGCCCCAATAGGTACTGGCTGAATGATTCCTGAATGAAACCCTCTGAGGCAGTTTCCTGCACACCAGCAACTTGCCGCTTACAGAACTAAGACAAGACATAGTGCTAGTTAAAAGACGGAAGACTTAGTAGGCTGGGCACCAGTGTTCTGAAGCAAGTTCTGCCTAAACTAGCAGGAATATTTTCACCTCAGGAAGACTGTCTAGGGCCAGATTGGGAGGGAGGTGAAGATAGGGGCAGGGCCCTGGGCAGGGCCAGTCACTGAAGCGAGGCCAAGGCCAGGAGGGAAGGAGCCAGTTCCTGGTAGCTGTTGGGCGGTTCACACAGCTCCCTGCTACACCAGCCATGGTCCTCCCTCTGCCCTGGCTCTCATGTTGCTGCCGACGCCTCCTCCTGCCTTCCTGGCCCCTGGGGCCCCAGAGGTGCTGCTCCCAGAGCCCTAAGGCAAGCACAAAAGAGCAGACCAGCTCCACAAGCAGTGAGGAGAGAAGGTCATCCCCAAAGGTAAGTGGTACCGAGTGCGGACAGACAAGGGGGGAGGCCAGCATGGAGGAATCCCTTTTTGTGTCACAGTCCTGCAAGTAGATGCCACCCCCACCAAGTTCCTGTCCTAGTGGCAGCTCCCAGATTCCTAGCACCTTCCCACCCCCACCCCACTTTAGGCCAGGGCTCCCTATCCCCACAGCACTCCCTCCTTGCAGAGTCCATTAAGTCCTTGGACAGGAATTTCCCCTCACCTAGTTAATCATTTCTTAGTTGGGGGGGGGGGTGGAGGGGAGGAAGTGGAGGTACTGCCAGTCCTCTCCTCTCATGACCCCATAACCTTCCTTGTACAAGTTCGGTTACAGCCCCTGAGCAAACTGCCCCCAGATGCCTGTCCCCAAGACCAGAATCTACCTTGGCTTCACAGTAAAGATGACCTTAATATAATGGGGTTGAAAGGCAAGAAGCAGAAGACCTGACTTCCAGCAAGCCTCGGCTCCCTGCCAGGGCTGATGCTCCCTCCCCTCTGCCCCCCTCACTCAGGGCTCCCGGCCCCGCCCCAGAGCTGAGCTGGCCCAAGCTGAAGAGTTGCTGGAGCAGCAGCTGGAGCTGTACCAGGCCCTTCTGGAAGGGCAAGAAGGGGCTTGGGAAGCACAGGCCCTGGTGCTCAAGATCCAGAAGCTGAAGGAACAGATGAGGAGACATCGAGAAAGCCTAGGAGACGCCTAAGCTTTCCACCAGTTCCCATTTTACCTTCCAACATGGAAACGCTACACACCACCCACACTGGGCCTTTGGGTCAAACTCCCAGCCCCTCTCAGGCCACTAAAATAGAATACACCTCCAATAAGGGCAGAAATTGGAAAGTAGCAAGCAGCCACGGCTTCTGCAGTCTTCTTAGTCACACCCCCCTCTTTGATCCCTCCCCACTGACCTGGGCCCCACAGTAGGGCACACGGTCCCTTATCGGAATATACACTGAATCATGGCCTAACTTCACCCCAAATCCAATAAAGGGATGGAGCATTTACAGACACCACAGACGCATGTGTTTTTTAGTTTTGTTAAAAAAAATTCAGACAATTCAGAATAGGAGTTTAGGAGTGGTGGTGATGCAAAAGGGGGAAATCATGGGGTGGGGGGTGGGGGTTGCCAGGGCAGGTGGCAGTAGTGTCTCCTTCACCCTTGTGCCTGCTGTCATCTCCTGAAGAGGGACAGAGTGTCACATTCCAAAACGATGGGTGAGTCCTCTACCGCGTCTGTTCAACTGAAGAGAAAACAAGGCACAATTAGAATAAGACACAGAAATGGCAAGGCTGGCAATACTCCCCAATAATATGCAGACAGTCTGTGTAGTTTGTAGGTACAGAGGATAGGCCGGGAGTGGGGAAAGAGAAATAATTTGTCAACAGAAAGAGACCCCATAGAGGTCAACTACACATCCCAGCAAGGGCATCAAGATCAGGGGACATGAACTTGTCAACTGCCTGTTATGCACCAGACACCTTATATACATAATGGTATTTAACACACACACACACTAAGGAACTAGGAGATTGAAGAACTGAGGAGCCAGTCTCATGAGATCAATACTCACTGTAGGAGGAAATGTCTATCTCATCAGGCAGCTCACTAATATTGACTTCAAAACGATCCTGCACGTCATTGAGGATCTTGGCATCATTTTCATCTGACACAAACGTGATGGCCAAGCCCTTGGTGCCAAACCGGCCTGCTCGGGCCACCTGGAAGGAGAAAGAGGGTGGCACTGGGAAGCCTCGAAAGTAGGAAGACACCCAAAAGGAGGGATGAGGATGTAAGATATGAAGACAGGAAATGAGGGGGTGGGAGGGGACAAGGGGATGCCTGTGTGGGTGTGAAGCTTACCCGATGCAGGTAGGTGTCAGAATCCTCCGGCATGTCATAGTTGAAGGCAATGTTCACCCGCTCAATGTCCATGCCTCGGCCAAATAGGTTGGTGGCCACAAGAATTCGTCGTTGAAAATCTTTAAACTGCTGGTACCGAGAAAGCCTTTGTGAGAAAGGAAATTAGAAAAATGTTGAGTCCTTTCTCTCAATGGTTTTTTTTCTTTCCCAAGGACACAAAACGTGTTACCATCTCTGACTCACCTCTCCTCCTGGGGCATCCCTCGGTGGATGGCAATGGCTGGGAAGTTCTGCTCCACTAGAAGCTGGGCCAGGGCAATGCAACGCTGCACAGACTTCACGAAGATCACCACCTGCGTGGGGAGAGTAGGGGGATGTGGGCCCATGTGGAATGTGGGAGAGATTACGTGCAAGGAGGGTTTTCGGTAACTACACTCTTCTAAAGGAATTCCTCCTAGTCCCTCCATGTATTCCTCTTCTGTTCTAAATACAACTTACTAGCCTTTCTCACTCAGCTCTGACTGCTCCTGAGCAGACATGCTACAGAGAAGGTACAGAGCATAACCAAAACTACCGGGTGTGTTCAGAGACAAGAATGAGACT
Source organism: Paguma larvata (assembly GCA_030068075.1). Classification (NCBI taxonomy): domain Eukaryota; kingdom Metazoa; phylum Chordata; class Mammalia; order Carnivora; family Viverridae; genus Paguma; species Paguma larvata. The sequence continues at coordinate 30,831,869 of CM057829.1, forward strand.
ACCTCATGAGAAAGTGGTAAAAAGTAAAACTAAAGTCTGGAAAGACCATGACCAGTATTTCCTGCTTATCGAAAACATCAAACATAAACACTTTACCTTAATTTTAGAAAGGTTTTTGGTGCAAATAAACCACACAACAGGTAAAGTGATGGAATGTTGCTTCTTGTAAATAGCACAAGAAACAAATTTAAGAACCCAACAAACCCAATTTATTTTGGAACTTTTTAAAGATTAAATCCCCTCTCGGATTTTCTTCATTGAGATTTTTATTTAGTGAATACCCAGCTGTGACCGTCATGGAACAGAAAAGCAGCTGCTCCGACCTTGTTCGTGCTCAGCCCCCAGAGACATCTGAATTCTCACTTAAAATAATTTCATTTAAAGACAATTTTTCCACCACTCTCTCACATCACAGGGGTCATATCCTCAATTAAAGGATACTTAACCAGATTTCTGCTACAGTTGGAGACGTGCTCATCCCCCTACTGGACCCTGAACAACTGACCTGATTGAACTCAAGGACATCGAGAAGGTCAAAGAGCTTCCGGTTCTTCTCGTTGTCCTTCAGTTTCACGTAGTACTGCTGCAACCCATGCAGCGTCAGCTTCGTCTCATCATCCACGAAGATCTCCATTGGCTGGGGGGGAGGGGGAGGAGGGGGTGGGGAACGGGAGGAGGGCAGAGTGGGGGGGTTAAACCTGGGGGGGTGGAGGAACTTGATCTCCAATACACCCCATGGGGGGGATGGGGAGAAGAGAGAAGATTGAAAACCCCACCACATCCCCAAAAATACCCCCATTTTAATGTGGTCTCTTCTACATTAGATCTAATTTCCTTCCTATCAAGTCTTAAGACTGCCCAACTACAAACTATCACGGGAAGAGTAATTGGCAGGGAAGTAAAGGAGCAGTGAGACCACCCAATGGCAAGATGCCATTACTCAAACGGAGATGGCAGAGGAAAGAAAATGGGAGATATCCCCAAAGGTCAAATGTGATCCAAACACCCGGGAATTGGTGGGACATGGTGACTCAAGGTCAGAGTAACTCCACCAAAACTGGTTATGATACAAGGGGGAGGGCAGAACTTGCTCCATTTGAATGCTCTCTCAACTAGGAGAATCATATCCACATGAGGGTGGATACCTGTTGAGATCAGAATACTACAACGGACACAGTCAAAATGCCATAAAAAGAGAGGCAAAAATTACTCAAGGTGAATAATAACTTGCCCTCAGACCAAGGGAATAGTTTAGATGACACTGGCCTCTGAACTAAGAGGCAAACCAGTCAAACCAACTATAGTGTTACATGGAAGGTACCAATAAGTGGTGCTAAGAAACAAATTCAGAATAGTAGATACACACTCATCTTAGAAAAAAAAATACACACACACACGCACACAAAACCCTTGAAGGGGAGGAAGGTAGCATAAAAAATAAAAAAACAAATTGACAAGACTCCACTCCAGAGCCCAACTTTCCTAGCACTCTTCGCTAACCTGGGGACATAATTAACATGAACACCCAGGGCCCAAGATTTTCGGAAAGGATGTGTGTCTCGGGAGAAAACCAAAAGCCCAATCCCAGAAAGCTAGCAGGCTAGCAAAGGCAGGCTTTCCAAAAAGAAGTTCCATGACCTCCTTCAAATCTAATTCTAGCCCCACAGCTAAAGAGAGCTAACATGCCATGGGATGGAGCAGTACAGGATGGGAAGAGAACACACTGTACTACTTATACGATGGGCCCCGTCTAGCCCCAAACCCTAACACCCACCTGGTTACTTCCAAGTGGAGCTCCTCACTTTACCTTTCCCACATCCCTCTCCTTTGAGTATTAAAAAAATGTTGTAAAAAAGAAAAAAAATTCTACCCCCCCTTTCAGGACACCCCTCCCCCCAACACATATGGGGGGAAACGGGGAGCACGGCACGCCTTGGATTCAGGAAAAAAACCGGGAACGGAAAAAGAGGCTGGTTTTGGTCCTCAGCTTCCTGGTCAGGTTTCCCCGCGGCCTCCGCTGCCGCCATCCAACGCTGGGTGCCGTCCGCATTTCCCCCGCCGCTCCATGGTGCTTCTCCGCTGCCGGCTCACATCAACCGAGCTTCCGGATGGGTGCGAGGAGGTATGGATGGTAAGGAGTAAGGGATCGGGGACTGAGGTGCCAAAGGCCCCCACCCCTGGAGGTGGGGAGGGAGTGGATTCATTTGTGCTGTTTGCTCTTCTTTTGGACATGCCCTGCCATCTGTCTGTCCCTCTCTTGCTCTCCTGCCACCGGGAGGTTATGAGTTTTGGGGAGCAGAAGGCTCCAACTGTGTGCTCAATGCCACCTTGAGGGTGCGTGGCTGTAAAGGGGTGTGTAGGAGACGATGGATGGGTGGTAGGGCAGAAAATCCTGCCCTCCCCCAAAAAGGAAGAAGAGGTTCAAAAATGCTGTGATGAAAAAAAAGGTCGAAGACTACCCGCTCTCAAGTTAACCCGACCAAGTCTTCCGGAGTTTCCCTGGCACCCGCGCAGACCCTAACGCTAGCTGTCTCTGCCTCTATGTGTCTCTTCAGGGAGTCATCACTCCCAGATGGGCACGTGCCCCCTTCTTGGCACTTGAAGGACAAGGGAGTCTGGAGGAAGAGGGCGCGGAGGGGGAGGAGGCAGTGGGCGGGGAGTGGAGGGAGAGAAGGTAGAAGGGTATTTACGTCTTGCATGAACTTGCGGCAGACTGGACGGATCTCTTTGCTCAAGGTAGCACTGAACATCATGACCTGCTTCTCATGGGGGGTCATGCGAAAAATTTCCTGGACATCCCGACGCATGTCTACAAGAAAAAGAGAAAAGGTTATAGAAGAAAAGCAGCATATATCATAAACAAAAACCAGAGACAGCCCAATGAGGTGACGGCTGCTGGAAATGGGTGAGCAATAGTCATTTCATAGTAAGATTTGTCTCAGGTCTCCATTTATCCCAATCACCCTAAAATCACATCCACTGTGATAACACAATAGAAACTGCACACAGTAGAATCTGAAATAATGACTTGAGATCAGATTCCAGCTCTGTTTTAACCATACAAACAAGGAGATGAAGAAACCCCAAACCCCATATCTTCACATGATATGGAGATGAAGCCCACTGCAGAGGCTCAGATGCATAAGACCCTTAATTCTTTACAAGGCCCTTCTCCCTACATTGTCCCCACACCCCAGATGACTACAAGTATCTCGCATCTAGTTACGCTCCAGTTGTCAGAGCCCATTCCATGGCTCCTCTGGATCACACTTTCCTATCCAACCAGGCAAATAAGACATCTACCTGGAGCCCATCTTATAGCTGACATTAAAATAGTCAAAGTCTTGTATGACTTGTCTGTGGGGCTACGTCCATCCCACAATCTCATTTATTAAATACGGGTTCTCACAATTTCCTTTCTTAAACCCACGTGGCACTCTGGAATACAAAAAATCCATAAGGGGCGCCTGGGTGGCTCAGTCGGTTGAGCGGCCGACTTCGGCTCAGGTCATGATCTCTTGGTCTGTGAGTTCGAGCCCTGCGTCGGGCTCTGTGCTGACGGCTCGGAGCCTGGAGCCTGCTTCAGATTCTGTGTCTCCCTCTCTCTCTGCCCTTCCCTTGCTCATACTCTTGTCTCTATGTCTCTCAAAAATAAATAAATGTTAAAAAAAATTAAAAAACAAAAACAAAAAACCATAAACTCTCCACGTTACTCCTAGAACTTAGGTCTTAAGATCTACTCAGCTATAAACTGATAGATGCTGTGCAGAGGATGCCAGAGGGTAAACGGCCTTCCTCCTTCAGTTTATCACCCCACCCGACACCCAGTCTGAGAATCCGCAAAGGAGAGAATAGTGGCATGAGTGATGTCTAAGATCAGCAAAGTTGCTTCTCTCAAAGAAAAAGAAACCTCTATCATGGAAAGGACAAAACACAGTTCTCCTTGCTCACCAAAGTTGCTTAAAAAGCCTAACAAAAATCGACAGGAGAGCCGGAGCCATCAGTCATGGGTGATAGATGAAGAGTCGTCCCAGCACTAAGGTGCTCCTGATTCAGAAAAACATCATTTGGCTCCAAAGGGCAACTCCCTGATCAGCAGCCCCCGTGCCAGCACTGCCACTCACCGAGCTGTTCAAGCATCTTATCACATTCATCCAAGATAAAGTGTTTAATGTGTTTGAGATTGAGGCTCTTATTTCGCGCCAGGGCTAGGATGCGGCCAGGAGTCCCCACGACGATATGCGGGCAGTTTTTCTTCAGCACCTCTTCATCCTTCTTGATAGACAGACCACCGAAAAACACCGCGACCTGAATTAACCCAGAAGAAAGCAGTGTCTCACAAGGAAGGAAAGAGTCCAATCTCCCCAGTTCCCATCCTCTCAGTTTAATCTAAACAAACTTAAGAGTATTTCAGAGCTAAAAGGAACACCAAAGGTCACCTAATCTAAAACTCTTATTACATTCTCCAAACACTGAAGCTAAGAAATAAAAGTGACTTGCCAGGAGTTATGTGGCTAATCGAGGGAGTCAGGACTAGCATTTTCTCTGACAGTCTAATAATCTTCCCTCCCATGATGCTATGGCCACACTTCATTGTACGAATGAGAACAGCAAGACATCACCAGAGTGCAAAGCACCACAAAAAGCTCATGGAACATCAAGTTTTCCTAACTGAACTCAAATCTTTAAATGCCTCTGCACAAACCCTATGAAATTACGGATTCAAGCTAAACACATTACTCCATGTTACACACATTAAGAAAATATCTGTTGAGGATCGGGACTTTACTACAGGATCACATGACACCAGAAAAAAACTACTTTCTAGTTTCAAGAAAAGATCAATTACAGGATCAGACTGTCACAATGAAACTAAATCACTAATTACGGAACAACCAAGTTCCCACCAAAACAGGAGGTACACAGCACATCGACTATCAAGAATTCTTGCCAAAAATTTTTAACTTCAGTCAGCTGAGCTTTCAAATTCATATTTCAGTCAAAGAAAATACTGACGGAAAGAACAAGTTAAACAACTCCATAAGAGAGTAACCAGACAAATCCCGAGGTAGGATATTCTGTAGAACCAACCCAATCTCTTGAACAAATCACTGTGGCACAATTTTAAACAAGCGTAAGAATTATGTCATGACAATTTGCATTTGATCTTGACACCAAGAATATTCTCTTTTGGGGCACCTGATTGGCTCAGTCCGAAGAACATGCAACTTAATCTTGAGGTCATGAGTTTAGCCCCCACACTAGGTATAGACCTTACTGAAATAAACTTTAAGAAAAAAAAAGAATGTTGTCTTTTGAGCCACATGAGCTGATGAGCTGGACCTACAGAGGAGGAAATGCAATTCTAGCTCACTAATAAGCCCAACAATAAATGCTTCCAGTCCTAACAATGGAAGCCATCTTCTGGTTTTCAACTTTTTAGAATCAACCAGCAGCAAGACTGCTCCAGTGAAAGCACAGAAAGTAAATGCCAATGATGCTGACAACTTAAGAACAGAGGCATATACATCACACACATATAACATTTAGATTATTTTGAAAGAACTAAAATTTTCAAATAACAAAATAACATAAACTCATCTCTTATGCAAAGAAATCATAAACACCTGCAGTTTGATAAATTGAGGGAACAGTGCCTCATACTTGGTGTCACAGAACCATTAGGGAAAAAAGCAAAAAAAGGTTAACCAGTCAAGTGAAATTAGAGACAGGAGAACACAGATCTTTTTGTTATGAAATCTTTTAGGTTACCCAGAACATGTCTCCACACAGAGACACTGCTGTTACTGCTTTGGATTTTAAGAAATTATTTTTAGTTTAGCACTATGACTCAAAACATTCCTAGCACCTTTAAAACATAAAATAATGAGTAACAAGAGAAAAATCACAACAATCCAGACAAAAGTACTGTTCTTCACCATATCCTAGCCAGGAGAGTAGGAAGTTATACACATCAGTGCTTCTCAAACTCCAATTACCTGGAGATCTTGTTTGAATGCATATTCATACTCAGTAGGTCTGGGGTGGTATAATCTGCATTTCCATCAGGCATCCAAATGACGCTGAAACTACCGGTTTGGAAACCACACTATAAAAACCAAGGTTATATATGGAAAACAACTCAAGCCTACTCTGTTGGGGCCACCAAATGTCTTTCAATTTTCTGCCATTTTCAAGAATCTTCAAAATTCACACACCACATTAGAGATGTTTTGGAGCTTCCAGCTTCTCTTGCCACACACCCCAAAATTCTCAAACTCAATTTCACAGTGAAATCACTTGAAGTCAGCGTAAATCAGTAGTACTAAAACAAAAGCGTGGTCTCATGGAAAGCACCCTCCGAAGCCTAACCATGCAGTCTCCTGCCGCACAGCTACATTAACACAATGTGTTAAAAACCAAGGCAAACTAAAGATTCCAAACCAAATTAGAGTTTAGAAATTATGTGTATTCAAATGAACCACAGACTGTAAATCCCTTGCATACCGAAGTCTGCAGAAACTTATCACCTACAACATGTAAATGACACTTACAAAGGAAATTTAACATTTATGGATGTGAAGGCTGCTGATCTACAAGTCTTCAATGCCTCCAACTCCCCACACCCTCACCCTCCCAGGTCTCTTCACCCTGGCTTACCTTGACATTGGGCATGTATTTAGAGAAGCGCTCATACTCCTTGCTGATCTGAAAAGCCAACTCCCGAGTATGACACATCACCAGCACAGACACCTTGGGTTGGGGAAAGCAGACAGAGACAAACAGTATATCCTTTTACTATCCCCTCTGGGGAAGTGATGGTCATAAAAAAACATCTGACAGATCATAAATGACCTCAATGCTGAGATTTAAATCATTAACCACATAATTACTATGCAATACCCCACATGGCCATCAGACCAAGTAACAGAGGTCATCTTAGCAACAAACACTCATGGCTCTGAATGCATCTTGTGGCTGAGGCAAAACATCCTTCTCAAATATCCCTAACCACAATGTCTCTCACAGCACTTTCCCCAAGTGTACCTGTCCGGTAACTGGCTCCAGCTGTTGCAGTGTGGCCAGCACAAACACTGCTGTCTTTCCCATGCCTGACTTGGCCTGGCATAGAACATCCATTCCCAAAATGGCCTGAGGGATGCACTCATGCTGGACTAGAAGGGGGAGAGAGGGGGACAGATAAATTAGACTTCAGTCTCCAGTAACTCCATAACCTTTTTCACCATTTCAAACCCATTTCTCGCCATTCAATTCTTAAACGATTCTTACCAACTCCCAGACCCTTTCTACCTCCCTGCTCCCTCAAATTCATCCCCAAAAAGACCTTCTTAGTTCCATGCCCGGCCCCATCTTGTCTACCAAGACTACAACCCTCTTGCACCTACCAAGACTTCACCTTTGGTGCTCCTGGCTCTGTTTCCCTTAATCTGTAACCTATCTCCCTTAATCTGTAACAATCCATGGCATCTGAGGCCTGTCCCAGGCCATTTCTCCTACTTAGCTTGCCATTTTTAGGCCACGTAACCCTGGACACAAATGAAGGGCTTGGTAGCTGACCCAAAAGCAACCCATTTTAGATCAGCCATAAAGGTTTCCAGAGACCAGAGCTGGCCTGGCCCAATAGAGACTAAAGGTCCAACCAGCTCCTCTCCGAAAATTTAAAATCAGAAGCCTAAGTAACAAAATTAAAAAACAAGTAGACAAAGGGGCGCCTCTGTGGTTCAGTCAGTAAGCATCCAGCTCAGGTCGTGATCTCACAGTTCATGGGATCGAGCCCCACATTGGCTCTGCACTGACAGTGTGGAGAGATTCTCTCTCCTCCTCTCTCTGCCCCTCCCCCGCTCAATCTCTCTCCCTCTCAAAATAAACTGGAAAAAAAAAAAGGAGACAAAGAGAAAAGCCAGTCACAACAACGAACAGCAGACCTATGAGTTGCTTTTAGGTCACTAGCTTTTTCGTATTATGAATGAAAAATCAATCTATATAAATCTCTCCTACTGCTAAAATAATTCTTCATACTTTATTTCATGATCTACCCTAAATTAATATATATTATCTGAGGAACTGTTTTACACACCTGTTTCTGGTTCCCTTAAAGAGTCTAATGAATACTCTAGGCCCAGCAGGAAATTTACCTTCTGATGGATGCTCAAAGCCACAGTCAACGATGGCCCGGAGCAACTCTGGCTTCAGTAGGAAGTCACGAAAGCCAGAGCTGTGGATGGAGACATAGGAGCCCTTGACATCCTTCTTGGCAGGGGCCTCAGCCCCATCTCCCCCTGCTGCTGTCTCCACCTCATCTTCTTCATAGTCCAAGAGCTCATTGTCCACATCGTTCTCTGCCATTACTGGGCCGGCAGGGGGAGAAGGGGAGGAGTCTCCAAATGGGTTCACGCAGGGTAAGTGAAAACAAGGGAGGAGAGTGGGGGCTTGAGCAACAGTTTAAAAAAACAAACAAACAAACAAACAACCTAGTTTCTGAGAGAAGAGCTAGGAAGAAAAAAACAAGATGAAAGACTTATTAGTCGTGAGCAGAGCCTTCACCACCTCTTTTCCATCCCCACACTTTCCCCACTTTCCCTATACTGTGACACCCTTATCTGGAAAGAAAAGTAACAGGAACACAAAACATAAAAGCAAATGTAATATAGTGGTTCCAGATGAGGCGTTAAGACACAGGTTCCCAAAAAGATTAGGATCAAAGTAGCATAAACCAGGAAGTAGGATGGGGAGAACCAGCAAATGGAACTCCTTATCTGTAAGTAACAGTGAAGAAAATAGAAAATGAAAAGCAAAATGAAACAAGGGAGCAGTGAATGAAAACGACAAAATACAGACGAAGTCCTGAAAAATCCTCAAAGGAAGACTTTGTGCTTTCCCTACATCTCAAGGTGCTGACCCCTAACAAAGCAGCCATCAGTCATGGGTGATAGATTAAGGTCATCACTGCACAAAGTGCTCACTTCTCAAAATAAAAACATCATGTGGCTGCCATCCACCTCCCACTCCTCAATAACCTTCTGGTGCTTAAAAATTCCCTGTGGGGGGGTAGGGAGTAGAGTAAGAGAAATGACTAGATCGGAGATGAATACTATCTCTCCCCCTACAATTAATAAGAAAAAAGGTATTTGAGATAAACTCTCACTCCACCTCTAACACAAACTTTAGTAAGGGGTCTCATCACCTCTCCGTTACTCCTCAGGTGAGACTCCTTTCCGATAAACACACAATGACATCACGAAAAACATTTTGAAAATGTTCCAAGTAAAGGTTGGTAAATCGAGGTAAGAAAAGTCGGACTAGGTCCAGAAGGCGGCTGCTCCTCCTATTCCCACCTTGGGCCATTAAGAGGACCCAGAGACGAGAGGCAATGTGAGAAGAGCCCCGCCCTCCGCAAATGCCCAAGGACCAGGGAGCACTTACTGCCGCCTCTCACCATGGCGGGGGCCTCGGATAAACGAGGAGCCCAGCGAAGGGGCAGGGAGCAAAAGGAACACAATGGCGCTGGGGCCACCATCTTGGATTGGGCCCCTACCTTCACTGCCCCCCCCAGGAACTCTTAAGAACTCTCAAACGGCATGCAAGCAATAGAAATAACGACCCATCTAGTCCCCAGGGACCAGACCATAGCCTGTGGAAGGGGTATCAGGAGTCCACGGGACAGGATGGCCGCAGAAAAGCGCAGATGGAGGCGGATGATAAAGAAGGCCAAAGCTTACCTGAGCAAGGCGAGCGCATATGGCGGCGGCAACAGCGACGAAGGAGGGAATCTGGCTTCACTTCCGGTTCTCGGCTTCCCTCTTACCAGGGCCTCCCCGCCTTCTCAGCTGCCAGCGCGCAGGCGCAACGGACCGGAAGAAGACCCTTTCACGATTCCATAGTTCTGCGCGCTTCGGGGTTGCCTTTAGAAAATGCCTGTGTGAAGTTGGGTGTTTTTGTTTGTTTTTTTTTTAAAGCCACTTCTAACTCCGCCGCTACTGCAAATAACAAAGGACATAAAGGAAACTAGCATCCTCTCCTACTGTTATATTTTTTTCTCGTGCCCTACTCTACTCCCTATCCCTCACTTCTTCCTTTAGGTTCTTGTCAGGGAGGTCTTCTCTCCGGGCACCCCTCCGTGGGCTCACAGCTCGGTGGAACAAGGGTGGCGGGGACTGAGAGTTCCCACGGGGTCCTTGGACTGGTAGTCAAGGTGACCTGGCTGCGTCAGCGTTGGAGCCAGGGAACGTCTAACCCCAGCTGAACGGAAGGAACGAGCCTGAGCGGCACTCAGGGGTCCTCCCCCTCGCCTACCCTTTACCCTGCGTTGGAGAAGGTGGGCGACCTTTGCCCAAAATGTTAGCGAATGTAGTTGATTCCCCAAAGGCCCTGAGGCTGTGGGGCAGGAAATTCGAGTATGGAAGGTGTTTTGAATCCACTGAGTGGATTCTGCTCAGGTTTTAAAGAAATGGTGGGCCTTGAGGGTTACACAACATTATATAAATATTGTTAATTCAACCAGAATGTCTTTAGCCCTAGCCCCATTGTTCACCTTGAATTTTTTTCCTTAATGAAACATTTGATACCCCAGTCTTTGATATGCTACCAAAGTCAGATGTGATGTCAACAAAAAATGACAGCAAACGTTCGGCTCTTTGCTTGTTACCACAGTTAACGATTTAACACTAAGGAATAGGTACCATTATTCCCACTATATAACAAGCAAACAAAGCAACAAAGTTAGTTTAGTTTATACACCGTTTAGTCTCTATTGTATCTTGCCTCCCTGCTTAAAGAGTCAGGTTAATAATTACACCATGGGTTACCTCATTGGTTCAAGTCTTCAGTGAAGTAGGCACTGTTTTCTGCAGCCAACAGAAAAAACAATGATCCAAGGATGGTGTCATAGAAGAGCGGTTTTTCCAACTTTTAAGTATCAATTGATTCGACAGTACTTTATCAATTGCCTACCCTGTGCCAAGTGCTAACCTAGGATCTGAGGACTCAGTGAACGGCTCTGTTATCAGAGTTCTCATTCCAGGGAAAACAACGTATAAACAAATGTCAAGTAGTAATACATCCCATGAAGAAAAATAAAATACGGAGCAAAGAGTGCTTGTTCGTACGCCCCAGCTTTTCTCTATAGTTGCCATCTCCAGTTCTCGGATTCCCAATGAGGAACCACATATTTTCCTCACTTTAGAGAAACAATAACATCCTGGTTGCTTCTGGTTTTTTCCAACAAGTTTCAAAGGACCGCCCTTTTGGGTAGTTGGGGAATATATAAATAAGGAACAAAAGAGTGAATGAAAGTGAAAAATGATGAAGCAAAAGAAAGCTGCTTCCACACATCAATTGATTTGCCCATAGATTTTTTTTATTGACACTTTTTCACTGTTACAAAGGGAAGGGTGTTGAGGATGCAGAAAGGAAGGCCATGCATACAAGGGAACACAGCATCACTTTAGATCTCAGGAAGCAGTGAACATCTGATGGGTCTTTGGGGAAATCGAAAAAGGAAAGGGGGGAATCCAATAAAAAGAAAGACCATTTAGAGACAAAAAGAGAGACTAAGAAACGCAAAATCTTCCTGGAACCACATTAGAGAGGCTAAACGAGGTCTTCATTTCCTTTTCAGGGATCATAAAGTCTCTGGGAAAAGAGAGGTGGGAAGAACCAATTCTTCAGAAAAAGTACTAGGTTCAAAGAATGAATGAGTAGAATTAGAGAGCCATTGACACATGTGAGGAAACAGTTGTGTTTTGTTTTAGTTTTGACAGGTGGGCAGAGGGGGTGGTAATATATCATAGGGCTGACATTTATTGAATCGCAACTCTTACATGCCAGAAACCATGCTAGGCTCTTTACAGAGTGATTCCTAATCATTGCAGCAGCCCCATAAGGTAGGTATTATTGTTGGTATCACCATCATCATCATGCCAGTCTTGCAAAGGAGGACACTGGACTACAGGTTAAGTAGCTGTCCTGGGTGCACAGCCAGCAAGGGGCAGGGTTGGGAAAGGGACCCAAGGCCTCCAGGCTCTGAAGTCAAAAAGTGTTTTTTCTACATCCCTACTTCTCCATGCTACAAATTTCACAGAGGGTTTCAGTGAGGGTGACTTGGGAATTTACAAGGTCCCAGTGAAGGTTAAAGAACAGTAAGGAGATTCAGATCTGAACAGGATACTTATGAATTTCACAGAATTATTGGATCTTGCCCCTAGAATTTCTAGGGAATGGAAAGGAGAGAAAGCGGGAAAGAAGCAGTGCAGATAGTGGGCGGTAATTTTGCTTGGGGGATTTCTTTGAGGAAGGGAACTGGAAAGGAACAGTCAGGTCCTATGGCGCGTCCTAGGCAGCAATCCGGTAGTTGGGGTGCACCTGGGGCCTGACGTCACAGACCATGCCAAGAAGTTGGGCCAGGACACGTTCACGGTTTCTCTGCTGGGAGCTCTGCATGCCCTGCACCTGGCGTCTCGTAGCCTGCTCCACCTCAGCAGACAGGTTCCCCTGGGAGCCCATGGCCTGGGGGATTGGGAAAGGGGAGGAAGAGAGAAAAGCAAAAGCAGAAACACAGAAAGAAGGGTCCAGGTATGTGGAGGGAAAGATCCTGGAGCAAGGCTAGGAAGAAAAGCCCTTGCCAAAACAACCCCAATCCCGTGGAAATATCCAGACACCAAAGAAAGCAACACGATTCTCTTTCCTTTGAAACTTGACATGCAACTCCATCCTAAAACAACTGGAAAATCCCCACTACCTCAACACATGTGACTGTAAAACTTTGCCTTCCACCCCAAATGACATCATACTCCACACAGACGGTGGCAATTGCCCCCACAAGTCATACAGGTCTTTCAAAACTCTCAGATTCTCTTACATATCATATATCTTGATCAATAATGAGGTCCCTGCCAAGGGTCCTCTTCAGCCCTTTACCACCTTATTTTCTTCTAGGGTCACCCCACACACACCTCATCAGATGCACCCAGGACCCCATCTCAACTCTCCCACAACGCACCGCCTGCTGCTTGCTCTGGAATTCCTGCTCTCGCTCTCGACGGTACTGCTCCACCTCCATCTGTGCCTCCTCCTTTGCCTGCTTCAGACGCCGGGCCTTTCCTGGAAGCAGAAGAATGGATAGGGGGTGGGAGTAGACTCCCTCACAAAATGTGATAGTAGGGGTCATTCCTTTCCAGAAAGTTTTTCTGCCTTCTCTCAGTCAACCAGGTGCTAGAGTCTAACACCCACCCTCTTAATCAGCCTCCTAATCACCCATCCCAGCCCAAGCTTCCCCCCCCCCATCCCGGCCTTGGATTTTTCTCAGGGACTCCAGTGTTTGCTGTCCCACCCCCCGCACCCTAATTTTCTTTCCAGACTCCTAAGGGAGAGAAAAGGGAACTAACTCACTCTTTCTGGCATCTGCCACCTTCTCAGCCGCCCGCTTCTCAGCTTGCAGAAGCTGCTGGATACCCTGAGACTGACTGGCCATTTTTGTCGTTATGGCTGATGCTGTTTCGGATGCTACCAAGGTACCAAAAGGCTCCCCCCACCCCACCCCCCAACACACACGCACCACCTACTCCGCTTCCTCCAGCTCCTGGCTGCAATCCTCCAGTGTCCCTGGGTCTTAGTGCTCCCCTTTTCCGCTAAGCCTGCTGCACCAGGTGTCTCCCCCAAACTGATCCTCCCATTGATGGCTGGGCTCTTCTCTTGCCTCTCACACCGGCAGTACCCAGAAGGACCACATGGGGGCAGCAGAGACCAGGCCCAGAGCCGCTTGCTAGCCTCACCGCAGGTGCAGGGTTTTCCTGGTAGATCGTCTAGGTAAACGGGGGCAAGGGACAGAGAGGAGTTTAAGAAAAAGGAAAGAGGGGTTGAAAAGGGGGTGAGAAGGTAAGGAAGTCAACGTGTGTCATGTATTGGGAAAAGAGTATGCTGGATTTCTCTGAATTCTTCCTACTTCTCTTCCTCTCTTTTTTCTTTCTCCTTCCCTTTTCCATTTCTTTTTCTGTATCTTTCCCAAGTCTAAATTTTCATTTGCCTTGTCCTACTCTTGTTTTTTTTTATGTCTTTCACACATGTCTTTTTGATTAGTCCCAGTTCTTGGCCTCACCGTGGTTTTAGTTTTGGTTTTCCATTTTCACCATGATTTTTAATCCTCCTCATATCCCCTGTTCTCTCTCTCTTCTCATCGATTTCTGAACTATCTCTTCTCTCTTCCCTGTTGGGGGAGCGGAGGCTAAATCTCTGAATCACCGTTTTTACCCTCCCTTGCTCGGCTCCTTTTTTCTCGTCTACCATCCAGTCTTACGGTTTCAGGCGGAACCTTTAGCTTAAGTTCCTCTAGCTTCCCCCCGGACGCTAGACTGAGGTAACACCCCACCCCCCCCAACCCCCGCCCCGTCCTCTCGGAGAGAGACGACATCCGGTAACGTGCCTTTCAAGTGCATTTCCGCCCTTTACCTGCGTCTCGGCTTGCGCCATTTCCGCCAGCCTACAGTGTCTCCGCCCTTCCCGCCTCCCTTCTTCCGAGCGTCTTAAACACAGGCTTCGGGCCTATACTGCTCTGGGGGTACTTAGGGGGGCGGGGGGCAGGTCTGATGAGTAACCCCTCCCCCCAGGTCCCAGAGGGAGAAGCCTCCACATCTGTCTGCCGGGTACATTATATTCAATTTCTAGATCATTATTTGAAATTATCTGTGACTTTTAAATTCAGATTTCTGTTGATAAAAATGTCCCCCATCATTCTTTATTTGTCTTTTTCAAAGTCCCGTATTAAAACTTATCTGGGCTAGTGAGCCTCAAAAGCAACTATTTATCCTTTTCTCAAATTTTACATTAAAAATACCTGTGACCCACGCCCCCTTCAAAATTGTTTTCAAACCTATCATCTGTTTAAGGGATGAGCGTTAGGATAGGCGTCATCTGGTCCTGCAGATGTAAATAGAAGGGGAACCGAAGGGAGGAACAAGATGGAATGTCAGGGATGGTGGGAGAGAGACCAGGCACGGCGGGGGCCCTGACTGCTGCCTTTTTTTCCTTCTTCCTCAGCCCAAGACTTCCATGGCCTCCACTTCCCGCCGCCAACGCCGAGAGCGTCGCTTCCGTCGTTACTTGTCTGCAGGACGGCTGGTCCGGGCCCAGGCCCTCCTCCAGCGACACCCGGGCCTTGATGTAGACGCTGGGCAACCCCCACCACTGCACCGGGCCTGTGCCCGGCATGATGCCCCCGCCCTGTGCCTGCTTCTTCGTCTTGGGGCTGACCCTGCCCACCAGGACCGCCACGGGGACACGGCGCTGCACGCTGCTGCCCGCCAGGGCCCTGATGGTGAGTTTGCCTGGTGGGGAACAAGGTCATGAGCGACTAACTAAACGGGAAGGAGATGAAGGCCAACAATTGAAAACTAAGCTAGTCTTATGGAGGAAGGTAGCTGTCCATGTTGGCATGTGGCAGTCATTCGTGCCTTTACATTACTGAGGTACCATTCATTTTCTGGAGAGCCCAGCATTCTCAAAACAGCAACTTCAATTTTCACATCTTTCTAGATCAGTAGCTACTCTGTGTCTTGATTGGTTGTTTGCCTGCAGTACAAAAGTAGAATAGAGGGTAAGTTCTGCAGTTAGATTGCCTGGGTTCAAATCCCAGCTCCACACTTAACAGCTGAGTATTCTTGGGCAACTTCCTAAACTTTCCTGAGACTTAGTTTACCACGTGCAAAGTTAAATAATAACTCTTGCTGTACTCCAGCCCTTCCCACAAAACCACTCATTTAGTCCTCACAACAACCCTATGAAACTATAAGTATTAATATTATCCCCTATTTCTCAGATGAGAAAACAGCACAGAGAAGTTAAGTAACTTGCGAAAGTCACCCAGGGACAAAGCGGTAGAGCAGGGATTACAACCCAGGCAGCCTAGCTAGACTGTCTATACTCTTAACGACTGTGTTATCCCGTGTGATATATTATAGACGTATACAATGATAGTGCCCGCGTTCAAAGCCCCCGTGCTGTCACATATGTTTTGAGAATGAGCTGACACCATATGTAATTAGAGCACCCGGCCTGTGATTAGCATTCAGTAGATGTTGGCCATTATTCCTGTTACCAGCAGATCCATACTCCCTTACCCTCAGTTCTGCCACTCAAAACACTAAGAGCCAAACATTTTTTATCAGTCGGCCACCAGACTCGTTTGGAGAGGAAAACCTAACCTGAACTAAAGTAAGACTAGCCGTCATTGATTTTTGTCCTGCTGATGCCAATATTCATACATTTCACTGCAGAAACTTTCACGTGGAGCTGCCCAGGCCCTCCTGGGCTACCTAAGCTACAACAACATATGTACTTTCAGATCAGCCCTACCAAATCCCAAAAACATCCGAGTTCTGAGAAACCTTTGACACTGAGAGTTTCGGGTAGGGACCTATTGACGGTGGAGGCAGCTCTGTAGAGAATAATAGCCTTCGGAAAATAAAACCCTCTAGAGATTTGCCTTCCAGTGAGAACATTAGAGGAAAAGCTGGGTTGGGAGGAACAACCTTAACCCAGTTTGATTGCTGCTATTACCATCCTCCAACTCCCCACAGAAACCTCTCTCGTCCCAAAAGCTTCTCCCCGTATGGTAAAATTTAAACAGCCCCTTTAATTCCCTTTAACATAATGAGATAGACTGGCATATTCAGATTTTTTGTTAACTTAAAACCAAAAAGAGAAAGTTTGAGAAATGCAGGCATCTAATTTGACAGCTCACATGATACATGGCAAGAGAGCAGAGAACCGTGTGGCAGATCCCAGACCTCCTCCAAGTTCAGCCTCTACCACTTACCAGCAGTGTTTCTTTTTTTTTTTTTTTAATTTTTTTTAATGTTTATTTATTTTTGAGAGACATAAGAGACAGAGAGTGAGCAAGGGAAGGGCAGAGAGAGAGGGAGACACAGAATCCGAAGCAGGCTCCAGGCTCCGAGCCGTCAGCACAGAGCCCGACGCGGGGCTCGAACTCACAGACCGCGAGATCATGACCTGAGCCGAAGTCGGCCGCTCAACCAACTGAGCCACCCAGGTGCCCCTACCAGCAGTGTTAACAGGAACATGCAGCTTCACTTCCGTGACCCTCATTTGCCTTTTTTTTTAATTTTTTTTTTTTTTTTATATTTTAACTTGCTTCTCTAAAATGAAAGCTGTGACAGGCAAATGAGGCAAGCACTTGGCAGGTTTGGCACTCACCTGATAAGAAGTATTGTTGTTTTTCTTCTCATATTATCCAGTTACGGCTTTTTGAGTAATAAAACGATCTCATAGCATGGCAGGATCTTCTTTCATTGTATTGACATCTAAGAAGCATATGAGATTGACACTTTTATCTCATCACAGATGAGGAAAGCAGGGCCCAGAAGGTTCAGGAACTTACCGAAATCTCATAACTGACAGGTGGTTGTCTTCCTAAGAGGGACCTGCACTCAGGTCACTCCCACCCAGGCCGTGATGTCCTCTCAAGCCTTACTTCCTCCTGTTCCCCTGACAGTCCTGCCACCAGGTGGCCTTCTGGCTCTTTGGTAAAATGGCCCATCTCATTCAGCTTTGAGCTGCTCTAGAGACCATTCTATTTTGTCTTAAAATGCAAATATTTCCTTTGAACAGATGAAATGACCCAGGATGGCCTGAGGAGGGGAGGTTTTCCCCCATTCCCACACTAGGTACGAGGGATGAGGCAGTTCATGCTGGATTGTCTGGGCTGTGCAGTCACAACCAATGAGAAGCCAGTGAATGGCTTTTGGTAACTTCTTTTTGGGACCCATCACCTCATGAGGAAGTGGTCTCAGCTGCCAAAGACCCCCACATAGACACACCTTAGTCAGACAATAACCATGCTCTGCGTACAACAAGAATTAGTGAACGCTAAGAAACGGTCTTTGCAAAAAACGATCAAGTCCAAAGCCAGCCTGGTATTTTGTAATGTAACATTTACTGTATTTCTGCCCTGTGCCAGCACAGTACCAGACATCTGCCACCCATTACTCACTTTGACCCGCACAGTAGCAGTAAGCAGTGGCCCCGTTTTGCAGATAGCTGAGCCACCTCATTTCTGTTCCATTTGCCTTTCATCCTTACCTACCATGGCACCACCACAAACCCGCAACTCCAGCTACGTAGCTGTCTTCAGTGACCCCAGGCATGTTTGCATAAGACTGCCTGTCTCTTCGTTGCCTTCCCATCCACCTGATTTCCACTTTGCTAAGTTATGCTCCCTTCCCAGCCCAAGGTAAGCTCCACCGCCTCCTTGGAGCCCTCTCTGAGCACCCTGCCCACTTTTTGTTTTGTAATTTTTTTTTAATGTCTGTTTATTTTGAGATAGAGAACAAGTAGGGGAGGGGAAGAGAGAGGGGAAGAGAGAGAACCCCAAGCAGGCTCCACACTGTCAGCACAGAGCCCGATGTGGGGTCAGTCTCACAGACCGTGAGGTCATGACCTGAGCCAAAATCAAGAATCGGCCCCTTAAACGACAAAGCCACCCAGGTGTCCATACCATACCCACTTTTACCTTTTCTTCCTCTGTGCCTCCACCAATCATCATTCAGTATAAACTTCCAATATTGGTGTTTTTAAAAAGTGTGTTGTACCCGTTAGTGTGAACGTGCCTCGTTATGGGGAGGAGAAAAACAGTGCTTCCATCACTAAGACACAGAGTGCGTTTTTACTTCAAGAATTTTTTTCATATAGACTTTTCTCAATATTAAAGTACAACATATTAATTAAAAAACACGGGGAAGCTGACTTGTACTGCTAAATTGATGGTAAAAGTGGCATTCAAATCACTAGAGGGTGGTGAGCTATTTAATAAATAATTTTGGAATATTTGGTTCATCTAGGGAAAGGACTCCTACCTCACACCTGACTCAAAAGTATTTTACAGGAGGGGCACCTCAGTGGCTCAGTCGGTTGAGCATCCAACTAAAACTCATGTCATGATCTCTTGGTTGGTGAGTTCAAGCCCCACGTCAGGCTTTGCACTGGCAGCACAGACCTGCTTCGGTTTCTGTCCCCCACTCTCTCTCTCAAAAATAAACATAATTAATTAATTAATTAATTGATTAAATAACAGGAGCGCCTGAGTGGCTCAAGCAGTTCAGCATCCAACTCTTGATTTCAGCCCAGGTCATGATCCCAGGGTTATGGGATCGAAACCCATGTCAGGCTCCACAATAAGCATGGAGCCTGCTTAAAATTCTCTTCTTCCCCTACCCCTTTCCCCTGCTCATCCACATGCTCTCCCTTTCTCCCTCTAAAATTAAAGTAAGTAAGTAAATAAATAAATAACAGCAGCTTAAATATCCCAATATGACAGGAAGGGTATGTACCAAATTCATGGGAGGCATTTCCTCTGGCGGTGAGGGGCGGGTGGGGAATAATTTTTAGAAGGCCATATTAGAGAAAGCTTTAGCTTTATCTATGATACTTTATTTCTTTAATATAAAATAATGTTACAAAAATGACAGAACAGTAACATACCTTGTGGGAGGAATGGGGGTGCTTATTGCACTATACTTTTTACATTTTTTTAGACTTCTAAAATTAAAAATTAGTAGGAAAAAACACTGGAGAATACTTTTATAATCTTAGAGTGGAGGAAGCCTTTCTAAGGATGAAATAAAGCCAAAAGCAATGAAAGAAAATATTGATACGGATTTAATTACATAAAAACTTTTTTTTTAATTTTTTTAGCGTTTTTATTCATTTTCTTTTTGAGAGACATAGAGACAGAGAGTGAGCAAGGGAAGGGCAGAGAGAGAGGGAGATACAGAATCTGAAGCAGGCTCCAGGCTCTGAGCTGTCAGCACAGAGCCCGACGCGGGGCTCGAACTCACAGACGTGAGATCATGACCTGAGCCGAAGTCAGCTGCTTAACCAACTGAGCCACCCAGGTGCCCCTAAAAACTTTTTAAGGATGCGAGAAAATATTTACAAATACTTGGCACAAGGGCTTGATATCTATAATATATAAAGAGTTCTTATGTCTACATGTATAATTTCCAAGGGAAAAGTAGAGAATATGAACAAGTCATTCACGAAAGAGATAAAGAGCCAGGGGCGTCTGACTGGCTCAGTTGATAGATATTGTGACTCTCGATCTCAGGGTCATGAGTTCAAGCCAGTGTTGGGTGTAGAGATTACTTAAAATCTTTTAAGAAAGAAAGACACAAGGAAAGAAAGGAAGAAAGACTGGGCCAAAACATATTAAAAAGGGAAAAAAATTAATAAAATTTTTTTGTCGTCTATCAGATGGGCAAAATTAAAAGGGTGGGTTGGTGATACTCAACTTTGGTAAAGGAAGACACAGGCACTCATATTCTACGTAGGGATGTACGTTGGCACAAATTTGAGAGCAATTCAGTAAAATCGCACGTGTTCTTTGACTCAGAAATTCCACTTCCGAGAATCTACCCCACTCCTTGTCTACAGAGACATATGTAGGAGGCTGAACGTTTTTGGAAACAAAGTCTGTTGACTGGGGGTGGGAGATGTTTGTTTCATACACATAGCGGAACACTACACAGTCACAAAAAAGAGTGAGGTAGGCTGTGTATACTCTTGTGGAAAAATACAAATGAGGCGTTAAGTGAAAAAAGCAAGTTGCCAAACAATAGAAATAGCGTGGTTCCATACCTCTGAAAAAAGTCGTCATGTGTATGCGTTTATACACACCAAGACAGGACTGGAAGGGACCACAACAAACTGTTAACCGTGATTAAATTTGTTTTCACTCTTTAAAAAGAAAAAGGTTTTTTTACATTAGTTATATCTCATTTACATTAAAATATTTACTAAATAAGATTGGAGGACAGCACCCATGGTCCTACCACACAGAGACTAGAATTTTTACACATTTCCTTCTAGTTATTTTTTTTAACCATCAAATTTGGCCTCTTTTTTTCACAGGACTGTGACTGGATCCTATGTGTGGTTTTATAGCCAGCTTTTTCCTCACACAGGCATCATTTTTAGTGGCTATTTAATATGCTGTACCATATTTTACTTGCCATGTTTTATAGTTGGAGGCCTCACTCCTTAAAACCTATGAATTTTAAAACCTCCTATGCGAGTCTGAGCACCCACCCACCCTCCTACCTCCTGTGAACCCTAGTGGGGAATAAACAGTTGAAAGACAAGACCAGGTATTTGCTAGATGGGACAAGTTGGGAGGGCTTGTAACTAGTCACATCAGTAATAAGTGCCCCCTCCCCTCATCCTGATGTGGTTTGGGCTGGGTGGCACTCAGAGATGCACCAAGAGGTGATAGGTGGGGGGTGATGGGCCTTGGCTAGCCAAAGTTGGCCCATCCTGTTTTCCTGCCTTCCTAGCAGTGACAGGAAACCCTTCCCTTGTCCCATCCTTTTGCCAGGTGGACAGTACTTTCCAGCACCACAAAATAATGATTTGAGGACTGCCGGCCCATTTCCTCCTGCCCTAGGGAGAGAAAGTAGGTCCACAGGAAGGGAGGGTCCTTCACTCACCTTCCTCTGTCTCAGGAGTGAAAGAGGTGCTTGGTGGCCATGGTGGGTGGGCTTGACCAGGGTAGAGTGCTGGCTTGGTAGTGAAGTGAGCAGCATGGCCGTCTGCTGACGCTAGAGTGGATGCAGTGAGGGCTTAAGAAGAGGGAAGTTCAGGAATGTCAGTCCCTCTCCTGTTTACCCCCAACCTCCTGTCAGCCAGCCCCTGGGTAGGACACTCTACCTCAGCCCTTTTCGCCTGCCCTAGGTCAGTAGTCATTTGGAATGAGCTTGCTCTGCTCCTGGGAACATTTCTGTGGCTCAAGCTCATTGTTGGTCTGGACCCTCTCCTTCCCAATCCGCCTTCCAGTATGCCCCATATGAGGTCGGCTGAGAGAAATTTCCCTGAAAACATTTATTTTACTCAGTTAATTGAAAAGCAATGTAAGGGGCACTGAGTGGCTCAAGTCGGTTAAGCATCCTTCTCTTGGTTTCGGCTCAGGTCATGATGTCATGGTTTCGTGAGATCAAGCCCCACATCAGACTCTGCGCTGACAGTGCGGAGCCTGGTTGGGATTCTCTCTCTCTACCCCTCCCCCATCCATGCTCTCTCTGTCTCTTTCAAAATGGGTAAATACTGGGGCGCTTGGGTGGCTCAGTTGGTTAAGCGGCCGACTTCGGCTCAGGTCATGATCTCAGGGTCTGTGAGTTTGAGCCCTGCGTCAGGCTCTGTGCTGATGGCTCATCAGAGCCTGGAGCCTGCTTTGGATTCTGTGTCTGCCTTCTCTCTCTACCCTTCCCCTGCTCACACTCTGTCTCTATGTCTCTCAAAAATAAATAAACGTTTAAAAAAAAATGGGTAAATACTTAAAAAGAAAAAAGCCGTGTACAAAGGCACCTATTATTTATTTGTATATCTATAATGGTACAGAGTAAAATATTCAGGAATTTTACCAGTCTGAATTTTGGTTTTGGATGAGAAACACAGTAAGAGTTATAAAGTGACAGTATTTTCAAACTAAAAATGAAATACATGGTTAGAGGTTTTTGACATTGCCCAAGGTGGCTGGAGGCAGGCTAGAAAATGTCATTTAACATAGCAGAACTCCCGGGACACTGAAACAGTTTGTGGGAACACAGGTCAGAGTATTGTAAACTACCACAGTTATCACGCATGTGGTAAACTATCAGTAAATATTTGTCAGTGACCGTGATTTCCTAATACCCAGGAGACTTCCATGTGGGCAGCCCTTTGCATTGCTTTAAGACCAAGGGAGTGAGTGACCAGCAGGATTCAAGATGGCAGCCCTGCCAAGGAGTGGGAGTCCCAGCTAATTTCTGCTCACTGCTCTCCCACCAACAGCCTACACAGGACTTCTTCCTGCCACTGCTGAGTCGCTGCCCCTCTGCTATGGGAATAAAGAATAAGGATGGGGAGACCCCTGGGCAAATTCTGGGCTGGGGACCCCCCTGGGATTCTGCTGAAGAGGAGGAAGACGACGAGGCCTCTAAGGAGCGGGAGTGGAGGCAGAAGCTGCAGGGAGAACTGGAGGATGAGTGGCAGGAGGTCATTGGGAGGTTTGAAGGTAAGGAATCCATTCCCGTCCATAGCTGCCCTTCTTCCCCTTGACTGCTTTTCCTGTACCCACCGCATGGGTGCTCCCACTGGCTTCCTGTGTCCCCTTCCTCTATACCTCCCTGCCCCTCTTGCCTGTCACCTTCTCACGGCATCTCCCCAACCACATCCATCCTGCCCTCCCAAACAGATGATGCTTCCCATGAGACCCAGGAACCCGAGTCCTTCTCAGCCTGGTCAGATCGCCTGGCCCGGGAACATGCCCAGAAGCAGCAGCAGCACGAGGCAGAGGGAGCCCGCCGACCCCCACGGGCTGAGGGCTCCGGTGACAACTGGCGACAGCAGGAGGAGGAGCAGCGGCTCTTCCGAGAGCGAGCCCGGGCCAAGGAGGAAGAACTGCGTGAGAGCCGAGCCAAGAGGGCACAGGAGGCTCGTGGGGACCGAGGGCCAGAGCCGGCCAGGGCTGGGCCCAGGGCAGAGCACCCAAGAGGAGCTGGGAGGGGCAGCCTCTGGCGCTTTGGCGATGTGCCCTGGCCGTGCCCTGGGGGAGGGGACCCAGAGGCCATGGCTGCAGCCCTGGTGGCCAGGGGCCCCCCCTTGGAGGAGCAGGGGGCTCTGAGGAGGTACTTGAGGGTCCAGCAGGTCCGCTGGCACCCTGACCGCTTCCTGCAGCGATTCCGAAGCCAGATTGAGACCTGGGAGCTGGGCCGCGTGATGGGAGCTGTGACAGCCCTTTCTCAAGCCCTGAATCGCCATGCGGAGGCCCTCAAGTGACCCCAGGGAAAGAGTGAGAAACTGCAGGCTAGTGCAGTCTTAGAGGCAGGGCAGTAGTAAGGGGCAGGTCCGGGCTGGGGATGACGAGGAAGAGGCTGATGCTGCGCCGCGAAGGATATGGGGTGGGCGCAAAACTTGTAACGAGTGGGAGTGGGGAGGATATGGGCCACCGCCACTGCTCCTTGACTCCTCCATTTCCTAATAAGACCTGGTTCCACATCTCACTCCCGGTGTCTCCTCTGCCTTTTTCCATTGCTGTGGTTTTCATCATACGTGACATCTCCTTTCCCACCCCGCCTGCCCAAACCCGCAGCTCCTACACACCTGCAACACACACGCACACACTGAGCCGTGCTCTCAGCTGGAGGCAGGAAGGCCCTGCTTGCCCACCCCCATACATAGGCAGCCCCTGAAAAGACCCATGTTGCCCACCAGTCTCACTGCCCCTCCCGGCGCTGGGCTCCTCCACTCTGCAGGCAGTGACTGGAGAAATAGATGTGAACAGAGGCAAAAAAGGGAACAAAACCAGTTTCCCTCCTCTCCCCAGTTCCCCGGCCAGAACCACATCCTCCTCCCCCCTTAACACCCCCTTCCCCCAGCACAGGGCTTTCCCTTTGCTGAGTCACTGAACAATCTGAGTTGGGGGCAGCTGGAGCTGGGGGCCATGAGGTTGTGGGAGGATGGGATAGAAGCAGAATGGACAGAGGAAGAGCCCTGTGGGGGAGTGGAATTTCGGTTGCTAAAATTAGGAGCAGGGGAAGGAGGTGGAAAGAGCCAAATTATGTAACCTGGGTTGTCTGCTCTTGGGCAACCAGAGATCCACACCCAAGGCTATCTCCCTCTAGCTCCTCAGTCCATCTCTTCCTCCAGGGCCCCAGTCCTCCTCTCTACCCAGCTTCTGCCCCCATCCGAGACCTGGGCTTCATCTCTGGGCGGTCCCGGCTTGGCCTTCCAGATAAGTATCTTTTCCTGAAGTTGAGGAAAAGGTCCTGAGGGATGGAGGGAGAGGAAGCTGTTGACATTACCAAACCCCAGTGCTGTCCCTCAGGACACAACAGGGAACTCTGTGAAAGGAAGAGACGGTACAGGCATGTGCTGGCGTGTGCAGTCTGCGCATGTCTACCTCAGAGAACCTTTAGAGTCTGAAACTTATTTTTTGGATCTGGAGGCCTGGTGTACTCAGGAGAGGCCCAGGGGTGAGGTGGAGGGGAACCCCGTGGAAGCAGGGGCACACTGGGTGGGCGCAAGACCCTAGGAGAAGACAGCTCAGAGACCCAAGGCCTCGCAGGGACCAGGCAGCTGTTCAGGGGACAGGAGGAGGAAGGGCTGGTGAGAAAGATCCTGTGAGAGGAAGCTGCTGTGATTCAGAGAAGAGTCTGCGAGCTGTGAGCAACCCAGGCGTCCGGTTCCTCTCACAGGCTGGAGGTTTCGGAAGTGGCATGCAAAGAGCCCAGGTTTGGAGTCAGGGGGGAGTTGGGGTTAGGATCCCAAAGCTGGGGGTTGAGAGGTAAGCAATAGAAACTTCTGGTGTCCAAGTTTGCTTTTCCATCCAGGAGATTTTTTTTCTCTGGTTTTCAAGTCATTTCCCTTCTGCAAGAGTTACATAAAACCAAAACAAGATAAGCCCTGATACCTGGCCCCCCAAACCTCCTTTTCAACGTCCCTCCCTGGTGTCTGGCCCCCAGCCCTGTTGGGGGTTCCCCTGAGATGAGGGCTGTTCACTTTCTCTGACCACAGGGTTTCCGCTTCTGTGTCTCTTGTTTCCTAGGTTGATAAAAATACTGAGCCCTAGAGGCCCTGGCTTCCTCTGACCCCCTGGGGCCAGGCAGCAGGCATCCTGTCCACTGTGGTGGGGGCAGGGAGGGGGGCCCAGGGATCCCCAAGGGATGACTCAGTGCCTCCCGTGAAACACTAGGGAGGTGCGAGTGTGTGTATCTGCTCTCGAGAGCTGGAACGAGGAATCAATTCTCAGCGAAGGATGATGCATTGGGGTTCAGTTAGAAAAAGAGGATTAGGGAACAAGGCTAGCAAGATGAAAGAGGGTCAGTTGGGGGATTGGGGTTGGGGCAGGTTTGGGATCAGTTAGGAAAAGGGTCTGGGAGGGGCTTTATTCAGTGTAGTTACACTGAGCATCAAGTAGCCGAAAAAAATCCAAACTGCTTCAATATATACAGTCCAACAGGGGAGACCAGAGAGGCAGGCCCACACCTAACTGTGATTCAGGGCAGGGTGCTGAGTAAATGTTATAGCGTAAGACGTGGTGGATACAGAAAGGGGAAGGTGCATTCCATCCGAAAGCACGGGGGCGGTGGACTCTGAGCAGGGAGAGGGCATTTGAGCTGGTGCTGATGAATGGCTACAATTTCTATGGGCGGAGGTGGATGGAAAGGCTCTGTAGATAACTGAGATGCCTTCAGCCGAGGCCAGGAGTCAAAAAACAGCATATTGAGGGAAAAGATGAATGTCCTGAGGTAGACGAAGCACAGGTGTGAGTGAGCACATGTTGAAGAAAGGACCCCAGAATCCCAAGGTGAAGGATTTGGGGCTTCATCCTGTGTGCCATAGTGACAGCTGTGCAGAAGAGAGACAACAGGAGAGTGCTGCAGCAGTTACAGACACAGTAAAGAAGAAAAACAACTATCATTCTGCGAACACCTGCCACGTTCCTAACATGAGTAATTCTACCAACAACTGCTCAGAAGGTGGGTGGCGAATCTTCATTATAAAGAAGAAACCAAGGGCTCATAAACATACTGAACTTGCAAAAAGTAGTGCAATTACCACGAAGCTCATCTTACTCTGAAACTTGT
This sequence comes from Paguma larvata, assembly GCA_030068075.1. Classification (NCBI taxonomy): domain Eukaryota; kingdom Metazoa; phylum Chordata; class Mammalia; order Carnivora; family Viverridae; genus Paguma; species Paguma larvata. The sequence continues at coordinate 30,858,517 of CM057829.1, forward strand.
GTACTTTCACTTAGGCTCCAGGGACTCCAAATGGCATTAAAGGAGTGAAGAGATCTTACCAACTTTGAAAAGATAAGTCATTAGCACAAGACAACTGATGGGATGGTGAGAGTGAGGGAAGAGGAAACTTAGGAAGATGATGCCTTCAGCCTAGAAGGAGAAACCTGGCTGAGGGAAAGGATAAGGAATTCAGTTTCAGACATTGAATCAATAATTTCTTTTTTGAAAAAGAGAGAATCCCAAGCAAACTCCACACCTAGTACAGAGCCCAACATGGGGCTGGAGCTTACGACCGCGAGATCATGACCTGAGCTGAAATCAAGGGTCGGATGCTTCACTGACTGAGCCACCAGGCGGCCCTAATCAATCAAATTTTATTAAGTGCCTGATAGGAGCAGGGTACTCTGCAAAACAAAAGGTTTAAATGAAATAAACTCACTGCCGCATTGAACTTGCAGCCTAATGAGATAAACAATGTATAAGTAACAACTATGGGTAATTAAGTAATGCTTAAAGTAATAAAGTGCTCAAAGAAGGCCTGCCGAGTTTGAGATGCTAACATAACACTCAGGTGGAGACTTCCGGCAAGCAGGTCTGGAGCTCAAGAGAAAAGTTTGAGCTGCAGGGGTAGATTTGAGCAACATTCCCTTCCTAGTGGAGCCTCTGAGTGGACAGGATCCCCCAAGAGAGGGTAACAAGAAGAGGCCCTGAAGATGGTCGAAGCGAGAGGAATCAATAAAGGAGCGAGCTGGGGAGAGAGAAGTAGGGCAAGGGAGGGTGCGCCAAGCAGAGACAGGGCAGCCACATCTAATCCTTCAAAGAGGTCTAGTAGGGGAAGGTTGAAAAGATACTTTGGGTTCAGGAACTAGACAATTACAAATTTTGAGAAAACAGTTTCCACTTACCAAAGGGGCAGAAATCACTTTACATAGGTTGAGGAATGAGTGGGAGGTGAGGAAAGGGAGGTGGTAGGTACAAAGTCATAGAATGGTGAATATGTTAGATAACTAAGAATCATCTCACCCACGAATTTTACAGATAAGGAAAATTTTACCAGTTTCCCAAAAAAGTGGGTAGTCAAAGGGGCTAGTCTCTGGAGACATCACACAGAAAAAGAAAGTGAGAGATGGAATGGAGGGAAAAACACAGTCCAGGGAAGGATTTTTTTATGTACAAGAAATTACAAGAATTAAACATGTTTGTAAAATGCAAGCAAGGTGCATGAAGAGAGAAAGATACTAAAAATGTAAGCGGGGAAAGAATATAGTAAGGACAGAGGAAATGGAATACACAGTGCAAAGGATTAACTTTGGACAGGAGAGTCCTTTTCTGAGTTGGAAGAAAAGAAAGATGAAATGTAAATAAAGTGAAGGAAAAAGAAGGACGTGAAGAGATCCAGCTTGGAGGCTCTTGAGTACAATAAAATAGATGACAGTATCACCAACTGAAAGTTAAGAGGTAAAGTTGAGGCCTAAGAGGCATCGCCTGCAGGGGTATAATGGAATCAAGAAAGAATTAAGAAATACTGAGGGCTTTCTGAGGTTAGATGGCCAGGATTAGCAGACAGCTCCTTTTGGCGATATGACTCCCTCCTGCAGTGTTTGGCAGCCCAGGCGAAGGCCCCAAGAATGAGACCATTGAGTTTACCCTGATCAAGTATTTCAAGGTCTTTTTGGTAGAACACCAAGTGATTCTTAAGTGCCGGTGAAAGTAGTTGAAATTTTTGACCATGCAGTGTAAGTTAAACCAAATGGACAAGGAAAACAAGGAAAGAAGAGGGACTGGAAGTCTTGGTGAGAATGGAGAACTAATTTGATGGGGGGGAAGAGTGGGGGGTGTGAAAAGGGAGTGATCGTGATGAAAGAGAGAATTCAGAGTTCAAGATCTCGAAGATGCAGCCCTTCCAAGTGAGGCTGAGGTTTGAGATACAACCTTGCTCATGGAAGCCTAAAGTGGAGCAGAGAAAGAGGCTAGAAAGCTGTTGTAATTGGGAAAGTTGAAGCACTGAGAGGACAGCATGAGATTCATTTGTGTGGTTTTGAAGTCTCTAAAGATGTTGGTGGGAATGAGATATGAAGAAAAACTGAGCTAGATATAAAGATGTTAAGAGTGTGATAAAGATGATGATGAAGACTGTGCTGTGCAGATAGGAAGAGCATGGCAAATGCGAAAGGCATGGGCTTCAAGAGAAGAAAAGGAGATTATCAATGGTGCAGAACCATGGTCTCTCCTCTGCCCCCTGCCCCTAGCGATTGGGTAGAAGAAAGAGCAGCCTTCACCAAAAAGAGAAGGGGCATCATTACAGTAAATACTGCCAGAGGAAGACTCTTTCAAAAGTGACACAGAGAATTTGAATATATGAGGAGTTCCACAGAATACTGTGAGATTGATTGGTAGAAGTGTCCTCATGGGGTAAGGAATCTAATGCAGGGAGGTTAGATCCAAGTGAGAGTTCAAGAGAAGATGACAAAGTCTGAAGGGGTTTGCTTCTGGAAACAGGAGGTAGGTTTCTGCTTCTGGAATTTAAAATGGAAGGTACATAGTATTTATTATGAGGGGAAAAAACATAAATACCTTGAAGGGGGTCTTAGGGGATGCACAAGACAAGGTATCTCATCCAGTTCCATGGGATTAAATGCCATCTTTGTGCTGATGACTCCCAGCGTTGTCTCTCTAGTTCTGATCTTGCTTCTGAAACCCGTACTCCTATATCACTGCCAAGTGACATCTCCACTTGGATGTCTGCCCCAAAGATTTAGACTTAACCTATTCAGAATTGAACTTTTGGTTCTCCCATCTCATCAGAAACCACTTCTGTCTTTCCATCTTCCACCCTCACTCCCCTGCCATCCAATCTATCATCTAGTCCTGGAAATTCTACCCCTGAAACATATCTCAAATGTATCTACTTCTCTCCATTTTCATGGCTGCCACCATCTTCTCTCCTGCTATTGCTGCTATTGCCTCCTAACTGGTGTCCATGCTTTCACTCTTTCCTCCTACAATCCAGCCTAGACACAGGATCTTTTAAAAACATAAATCCAGGGCTGCCTGGATGGCTCAGTCAGCTAAGTGTTAGACTCTTGATTTCAGCTCAGATCATGATCTCACAGTCATGAGATCAAGCCCCTCAACAAGCCCCACGTAGGGGCACCATGTGTCTTGTGGAAACTGCTTAAGATTCTCTCTCCCCCTGTCCCTCCCCCGCCTCTTGCCCTACCCCTGCTCAGGTGACTGCACATGCAAGCTCGCTCTCAAGAAAAAAAAATTTTAATAAAACTTAAAAAATTAAAAACAAAAACATAAGGGGCACCCAGGTGGCTCAATCGGCTAAGCAGCCGACTTTAGCTCAGGTCATGACCTCGCAATTCATGGGTTCGAGCCCCACATCGGGCTCTGGGCTGACATTGGGCTCTAGGCTGATGGCTCAGAGCCTGGAGCCTGCTTCAGATTCTGTGTCTCCCTTTATCTCTGCCCCTTCCCCACTCATGCTCTGTGTCTCTGTCTCTGTCTCTGTCTCTCTCTCAGAAATAAACATTTAAAAAAATTTAAAAAAATTTTTTTAAATAAAAAAATAAAAACATAAATCCAATCACCTCTGCCTCCCTCCTCTCTCTCTTCCTCCTCCTCTTCATCCCCTTTCCTCCCATCCCCTCCTTATACACATGCACATATAAACACTGACACCTTCCAAAGGCTTCCCATGGTGGAAAAAAAGCCAGATGCTTTATTTCCCTTTGCATGGCCCTGTATGATCTGGCTCCTGCCTCCTCTCTCTGACCTCATCCCCCAACCCGTCTCCCACTTCTCTCTGCTCCAGCCACACCAGCTTCCTTTCTGTTCCTCAACACACCCCCAGCTCATTTCTACCTTCCAGCCTTGGGAGTAGGCTATTCCCTTTGTCTGGAATGCTTCTCCCCTAAACCTTCACCTGGTCACTTTTACTTGTCATTTATGTCTCAGCTTAAATGACACTTACTCCGAGAGGACTTTTGTGACCTCTGTGTCTAAAGTAGTCCTCTGCCACTCATCACGTGCCCTGTATTATTTCCTCATAGTGCTACTTGTTGACTTTGTTTGATGGTGTTATTTCCTTTCTGCCTTGCTAGGATGTCTGATTTGTTTGCCACCATATTCCTACTACCTAGAACAGTGCCCAGGAGATAATGAAAACTTTTTTAAAGTTTATTTATTTTGAGAAAGAGAGACCAAGCAAGGGAGGGGCAGAGAAAGAGGAAGAGAGAGAATCCCAAGCAGGCTCCCCGCTGTCAAGCACAGAGCCCAGCTTGGGGCTTGATCTCACAAACCGTGAGATCATGACCTGAGCCAAAATCAAGAGTCAGATGCTTAACCTACTGAGCCACCCAGGCGCCCTAGTAAAAATTTCCTAAATGGAGGGATGGATTAAATAATGGGGTGAAACAGGAGAAAGCTCAACTTCAGATTTGTGGCTTAGATTGGACTTACCTTTAGAGTCAGGTTTAAGTATAGGGTCAGGTATGGAGATGAGTAGATTTCTAGACTTAGCTGTAGGAAACAAGGTTATGTTAGTTTAGAGGATAAGTTTACTTTCAGGTTCATTTATTGGGATGTGTTTAGATTTGAGGTTAGGGTTGAGTTTGGGTTGTGATTTGGGTTGAGGTTAAATTTGAGTTAGGGTCAAACGTATTGAATCCCAATTTAGGTGGTGAGGCTAAGTTCAAGTTTGAAGCTAACGTCATTTCAACTTGATTTGGAGGCCTCAGAGATTTCACTAGTTTCTCCACAGAGCCCACTGTAGACACTGTATTTCCCTGAGTTTGGGGCACAAGACTCTAGTCATCACCCCTCCCACCCAGGGAAAGCCCCAGACCAACTGCTGGCCTCCCCAAGAAAGAAACCGAATTTCACACAACCTCCGAAACTGAGATTGAAACCAAGATTGGCCCATCTCAAGGAGCACCCTTCAGCACATCACAAACGCCCGTGACACTGAGCCTCAGCCCAGTTCTTGCCCTTCCTTCCTCTCTGTCTCTCATGTCTCCCCATTACTCTTTCTCACCTTCCCCTTTTTGTCCCTCAATGCCCCAGTCTCCCTCCCTGACCTAAGTTTCTCCCTGTCTCAGTTTCTCACCATTAATTGCAACACTGTTTTATTATTTAATATAAATGAGGTCTCTTCATCCATCAGCTCCTACCATTGGAGAGGCAGAAAGAGACAACAGGAAGAAAAAGGAACCCCAGAGGAAAAGGGACACAGAGCAAAGGAAAAGACCAGGGACTAAGAAGAAAACCAACAGCAACATAAGAGAGAGTAGGTTAAAAGAATAAGAAGCAGCCAACATATCGACCAAGATATTTAAAAGGGGCATCTGTGGCTACTCTTCCATCACATCTGGTCAGCCACCAAGACCTGTAGATTTTGCTCAAAAACTCTCCTCCTGGGGCACCTGGGTGGCTCAGTCGATTGAGCGTCCGACTTCGGCTCAGGTCATGATCTTGCAATTCGTGAGTTCGGCCCCATTGGGCTCTGTGCTGACAGCTCAGGGCCTGGAGCTTGCTTCACTTTCGGTGTCTCCCTCTCTCTCTGCCCCTCCCCCACTCATGCTCTGTCTCTCTCTCTCAAAAATAAACAAACATTAAAAAAAAAACCAACTCTCCTTCTTTCCATCCTCCTGCGACTGACCATTTGTAAATGTAGGCTCTTGTATCTCCTTGCTGGGTTATTACACAACTCTCCTAAGCAGCCTCCACTTCTGGTTTTTCCCTCCAGCCCCCTGACTCCCATACCCCAGTCCATTCTTCATGCAACTTCCAGACTCATTTTTCTGAGGTACCAATCTGCACAAGTCCCTGTTTCACTGAAAAATGTTGGTGGCTCCGTTTTTGGATCCTTTGTCTCCCTCTCTCTCTGCACCCCCCCATTCGCTCTCTTATTCTCTCTCTCTCAAAAACAAAATAAATATTATTATTTTTAATGTTTATTTATTTGTGAGAGAGAAAGAGAGTGCGAGCAGGGGAGGGGCAGACAGAGAAGGAGACACAGAATGGGAAGCAGGCTCCAGGCTCTGAGCTGTCAGCACAGAGCCCAACACAGGGCTCGAACTCACAAGGCGTGAGATCATGACCTGAGCTGAAGTCAGACGTTTAACTGACTGAGCCACCCAGGTGCCCCAAAAATAAACATTAAAAAAAATAATAAAAAATAAAAATGTTGATGACTCCTCATTATAATTAGAATGAAATAAAACTTCTTTTCTTGGTTTTAAACCCTTCAGAATGTATTCTCAGCTTACCTCCCAAGCCTCATCTCTGCTCCTTCTATTTGTACACAATTGCACCTCTTGGCACACTTCATACTCTCTTTTACCTCCAGTCCTTGCACATACTGTTCCCCTCCATCTGGAATGCTCCTTGCCATCTTCTTTGCCTCGATGCTTAATGCCTGACACCCCACCCCCAGGCCAAGTTCGATGGCTTTTCTGTGGGCTGCCCACCGACACGGTTTATTGTAATGATCTGGAGATCAGGCGACTGTCTTTCACATCTGCATCCTCATTGCTTGTGCAAGGTACTTAGGAAATGTTTGTGAAATCTAGAGAAAGGTAAAGACATGGAAAGAGAGTGAAAAGAAATAATAGTTAAGATTGGAAGGCATAAAAAGCAAGGGGCCTCAAGAAAGGGGAGGAAAACACGAGAAATGGTTTCTACACACCCTGAATGTTACTTATGTGCCTGCACAGGACACCGAGACCACTCAGAAACCTTGTGCCAGAGGAGAACAACCATATGCCCAATGGCACAGAGGGAGGGCTTTAGCTGTTCAAAACCCTCAAAATGAAAGCATAACAACATCAATAAAAGTAATAATGATATTTGGGGTGCTCGGGTGGCTCAGTCGGTTAAGCATCTTACTCTTCATTTCAGCTCAAGTCATGATCTCACTGTTCGTGGGTTCAAGCCTCCCATCAGGCCCTGCGCTGACGCTGCTTGGGATTCTCTCTCTCCCTCTCTCTCTGCCCCTCCCTTGTCTCTCTCTCAAAATAAATAAACTTATAATAATAATGATGATATTTGACATAGCTGATTGTTATTTTCTCAATCTTATGAAACATCATTAGAAACCTTGCTTTTCATACTTAAAAATTAAGTGAAACCTGGCTCATGTATAAGAATGCTCATATCGGAGCACCTGGTTGGCTTAACCTTTCAGCTTCTGACTTCAGCTCAGGTCATGATCTCACGGTTCATGGGTTCAAGCCCTACATCAGGCTGTGCACTAACAGCATGGAGCCTGCTTAAGATTCTTCCTCTCTCTCCTTCTCTCTCTGCCCCTCCACTGCTCAAACTTTCTCTCTCTTAAAAAAATAAATAAATAAAAATAAAACAATGTTCATATCAACATCTTTCATAGTAGCCAAAAATTAGAAACAAATCAAATGTCCATCAACAGAAGAATGAGTAAATAAATTAGAGTATATTCACACAATAGACTATGACATCATAATGAGAAACAAACAAACCAACCACTACTGACATTTGAAGTAACGGATTGTTATTTTCTCAATCACAGGCAACCACATGGTTGACTCTCACAAACATCATGTTGAGAGAAAGAAGCTAAACCCAAACCAATACATTCTGTGTGACTTCATTTATATGACATACAAAAGCAGGCACAATAATCTATGGTGACAGAGGTCAGAAAGTGTTGGTTATCTTTGGAGGGTATCGCCTGGGAGGGGGCATGAGGGAACCTTCTGGGGATCTGAAAATATGGTGGCTCCATGGTTATAAGCAGATGGAAAAGTTCAGCAGGCTGTAAACTTAAGAGATGTGCACCTTACTGTACCCAAGTTAAAAGGGAGCAATCTGTAACAATTTTAAAACAGAATACTGGGGGCGCCTGAGTGGCTCAGTTGGTTAGGCTTCCGACTTCAGCTCAGGTCATGATCTTATGGTTCATGAGTTCGAGCCCCGCGTCAGGCTCTGTGCTGACAGCTTGGAACCTGCTTCAGATTCTGTATCTCCTCCCTCTCTATTCCTACCCAGCTCACACTTTGTCTCTCTCTCTCTCTCTCTCTCAAAACTAAATAAAGATTAAAAATAATTAAAAAAAAACAAAAACAAAAACAAAAACAGAATACTGGTTCTGCAAATTCAACTTCAGGACAAGCCCTGTGGTTGTCCCCGCCTTACCCTAACTCACCATCCTCCAGCCCCTCCTGTGTGGAATTCCAAAGCCTTCCACGTAGAGAACTTCAGAAGTTGCTACATTCCTTGATCCCAGAGTGTCTGTTTGTTTGGGGTTTTATAAATCTGATCTATGGGAGCTGCCTAAGGTGGAGATGAGGTAGAAGACATCCCTCTGCAGTGAGAGGAGACCTCATCATATGTGAGTATGTGACATCGTCTCTGAGGAGGGGAACCATAACATTTATCTTCCAAACGAGGACACTTTTAAGAGCAAAAGGGAGTTCCATAAACATTTTCACCAGGACAGCAGGCATAAACCAGAATGTCCCTGGCAAGGCGGTAGATCATGGAACTTCTTGATATAAAACCTGCCAGACAACCAAGAAAGTCCACATACGGGGACAAGTGTGAGTTGAGCTGTTTGGACAAGGATGGGGGTATGAGAGGAGGAAATGGGCACAGAGAGTAGCCTGTAATCAACCAAGGGTGCAGAGGTGTTATATATAATCGCTCTTCAGGGAACCGGGCCTCCGGCCCACGCCCCAGCTGCTCCCCGCTCCTCTCCGAATTGACTGTCCGTCCCTTCTCTGGAACTCCTGAACCTGACCCCGCTCCCTGCCCCTCCCAGCCCACGGTTCCCCTGACCCCACTCCCTTTCCCAGAACTCAATCGTCTGAGCCCCCAGCCTGCGGTTCACTCCTAGGCCTCAGCCTTTCCTGCCTTCGACTGAAACAGCGGCATCTTCTAAGCCCTGGGGGCTTCCCCAGGCCCAGCCGGGGCCTAGAACCCGCCCGCCGCCTGCCACGCTGCCACTGCAGCTTCCTCTATAAAGGGACCCAGGCGTCCGGGCCCAGGGGCCCCACAGAGCAGGTGAGACTCTCCCACCCCGTCTCCTTGGGCTGCCGGGCGGCGGGCTCCCCTGGGCACTCTGCCCCTCTGCCTGTGCCCCAGCCCCTCCTGTACCTCCTGCCTAGGGCTGGGCCTTGGTAGGTTTGGTTTTGGTTTTTCCTTCCTCTGACTCTTCATCAGTCATTTTCTCTCTGTCTCTATCACACATTCTCTGTTTCTGCCACGATCCCTCTCTGTTCCCTTCCCGTGTGTCTCTTTCTCTTTCTGTCTCCTGCTCACCTTGGGGTTTCCCTGACTGCATCTTGTCCCCTTCTCTTATCCGTAGCCCTGTCTCTCGGGTGGCTCTCTCCGCGGTCAGGCAGGAGACCGGCATCCGCACCTTGCCCCGCCCCACTCACTGTCTCTCTCCCCACAGGTTCTCCCCATGACACCACCTGGACGGCTCTACCTCCTGAGGGTGTGCAGCACCCCCCTCCTCTTCCTCCTCCTCCTGGGGCTGCTGCTGGCCCTGCCGCCTGAGGCCCAGGTGAGGCAGCAGGACAACGGGGGCTGCAGGGGGGGCCCAGCCAAACTTTGGGCCCTATAGCCACCCTCGACCGTCTTCTCCCCTAGGGGCTTCCAGGTGTTGGCATCTCACCCTCGGCTGCCCGGACTGCCTATCAGCACCCTCAGAAACACTTCGCACAAGGCGCCCTCAAACCTGCTGCTCATCTTATTGGTAAACACCATCTGGCCCTCCAGACATGTAGCCCCAGCTCTCCTCCAACACCCCTTTCAAGGAACCAAGCATCTACTGCACCCCTCCTCCAACTTTCCCCACCTCCCCAAACAGGGGCATCCCTCTCCTGTCTATCTTCCCAACCATCCCCCAGGAACCCAGTCCAGCACCTACTTCCTCAGGAATTAAGACAGCTGACTCCCAGGTTCTTGACCTCTCCCATCCCCTATGGCTCTTTCTAGGAGACCCCAGCACCCAGAACACACTGCGCTGGAGAGCAAACACGGATCGTGCCTTCCTCCGCCATGGCTTCTCTTTGAGCAACAATTCCCTCCTGGTCCCCACCAGTGGCCTCTACTTTGTCTACTCTCAGGTGGTCTTCTCTGGGGAAGGCTGCTTCCCCAAGGCCACCCCGACCCCTCTCTACCTAGCCCATGAGGTCCAGCTCTTCTCCTCCCAATACCCCTTCCACGTGCCTCTCCTCAGTGCCCAGAAGTCCGTGTGCCCAGGGCCACAGGGACCTTGGGTGCGCTCTGTGTACCAGGGAGCTGTGTTCCTGCTCACCCAGGGAGATCAGCTATCCACTCACACAGATGGCATCTCCCACCTACTCCTCAGTCCCAGTAGTGTCTTCTTTGGAGCCTTTGCTCTGTAGAAAACCCCAGAAAGAAAACTAATTGGTTTCAAGACCTTTTCCCATTTTGCCTCCATTCTGACCACTTCAAGGGTCACCACACCTCTTTCGACCATTCCACTTGTCTCAAGTCCCCCCTGCTCATGTTACCTGGAGCTTCCAAAGAAGGAATTCTGGGCAGCCCAGGGGACCACACCCCCCTGAACTACTCCAATGCGAGGCTGAGGATTTCAAGTCGGCCTAGAAATTCCCACCCAGAGCCCTTCATCTGTCCTGCCCATCTAAGGAAGGCCTGGCCCTGCCCATGGAGGGGGCGGACACATGGAGGAGCTTGAGCGGATGACGGGAGGCATGGGAGGGGGGATTATTTATGAAGGGGAAAAATTAAATTATTTATTTATGGAGGATGGAGGGAAGGGAATAATAGAAGGCCATCAGAAGAGAGAGAGAGAGAGAAATACACCCAAGTGATGAAGAGCGAGAGAACATCAGCATAAGGATAACCCAGTGAAAGAGAAAACCAGCGGGTCTGAGACACCGGGGATCTCTAGAAGGAAGCAAGAGACTCTTAAGATCCAGCCACTGCTTGACTAGACACCCCATGAGGAGACATCTGCACCTTCAATGAAGCCCAATAAACCTCTTTTCTCTGAAATGCTGTCTGACTGTCTGTCTGTCTGGAAGGGGAGAATTTCCCAGGTCTCTAAGGGATGGAAGGAGGACAGAGGCCCCAGAAGAGACAGAAACTGGGGGGATACAAGGAGATAAAGGGGACTAAAGAGCTCTGGGGAAATGTGGTGGAGTCATAGAGGCAAGGCAACCAGAGCTGCTGCAGCGGAACCAAAGGATACGCTGGGAAGAATAAGGAGAAATGGGGTCCAAGGTCTGGAGGAGTGGAGGGCAGGGGACCACTGGCAGATGTGGCCACACGTCGAGGCCACATGTGGCACTTTCTGAGGAAAGGGTTACAAGAGACCTCTGGGGAGAAGTGATCACACCAAAGGCTGTTCAGGACCATGTGGGTGGAAGACATGGCCATGCAAGGGACCTGAGGAGTGGGAGAGCCCAAGGCTAGGGGGGAGGGGAACACAGGGGATGCTTTAGGAGACACGGTGATACAGAGGGGCTCTGAGGGCTAGGGCTCCCTCCAGAAATCTGGAGGGAGGGGCTCTGGGGAATGGGGGCTTCCCGCAAAAATCAGGGCCTCAGATTCCCTTGGAAGCCGAGACTGAAACTATCACTGCTGAGTCCCTGGTCAGAATGAAAGGAGAAGGCCTCCCCTCATGAGGTTCGTGAATTCCCAGGGTTACTTTCAATCCCACTGGGGCTGTCCCAGGCATGTCCCTGCTATTTACCGCCCCCTCTCCAACCCTTTCAGAGACCCCCAATCCACATCCCCAGCCTTAAGCTCCCTTCTCTCAAGCTTCTTTTCCCCCCAGGGACCCCAACACATGACTCAGGACCCAGCACAGCTTTCCCCCCTAAACTCTCCCTCTGAGGTTACTCCCCACCAAAGACTCAGCTTTCTGAAGCCCCTCCCTTTTCTAGCTCTACATCTACCTAAGTCCTGTCTGGAAATCAGAGGGAAACAGGTCATGGACCTGATCCTCAAAAAAAAAAAAAAAAAGGAGTGACTGGGCATTGGGGGCAGTGGGAAACTGGGGTCCAGACTCCTGGGTCCTACATACACAGCAGTGACTGACCCAGCAAGCCCTCCTCAGAATCCGAGTGGGGCGGATAGGAAGTATCCTTGATGCCTGGGTGTCCCCAACTTTCCAAACCCCCGCCCCCGCGATGGAGAAGAAACCGAGACAGAAGGTGTAGGGCCCACTACCACTTCCTCCAGATGAGCTCATGGGTTTCTCCACCAAGGAAGTTTTCCACTGGTTCAATGAGAGCCTTTCCCCGCCCTCCTCTTGCCCTGCGGGTATATAAATGCAGCTGTCTGCACACCCAGCCAGCAGAAGCTCCCTCAGCGAGGACACCAGGGGACCAACCAGGAGAGAGAGAAGCAGCTCCAGACCCCCCTGGAAATAACATCTCAGACGACACACCCCCAAGCAGCCAGGCGATTCTCTCCCTCTCGTACACACTGCCTTAGGGCTCTACCATCTCCCAGCTGGACTTGAGCCCTGTGGGAAGAACGCCATGAGCACTGAAAGCATGATCCGGGATGTGGAGCTGGCCGAGGAGGCACTCCCCAAGAAGGCAGGGGGCCCCCAGGGCTCCAGAAGGTGTTTGTGCCTCAGCCTCTTCTCCTTCCTCCTCGTCGCAGGAGCCACCACACTCTTCTGCCTGCTGCACTTTGGAGTGATCGGCCCCCAGAGGGAAGAGGTAAGTGCCTCACCAGACTTGGCTCATTCTCCTACCCAGAGAGAAACGGGAGAGAAGGAGGGCAAGAAATGGGGTGGGAGAAAGAGGTGTGCCGATGGGGACAGGTGAGAGAGAAAATGTGGAGAAAGGTGGGGAGCCAGAAAGAGATGTGGAGAGAGATGGAGAAAGAGAGAGGGGTGGAGCACACAGAAGGCTCTCTCTAAACACTTCTTGAATGAATGAATGAGCATACGCATAGACATAGAGAAAGAGAGATGTGTGGAGAGATGTGGGGTGTGGGAAAAGAACAAGTGATATGAATGAAGATGTGAAACCCAAAGATGTGGGCGATATGAGAGAGACAGGAAAGAGATAAGGAAAGATGAAGATAGGTGTCTGGCACATGGAAGACACTCAGTGAAAAGTGTTGTTGAATGGAGGAATGGATGAATCAATGGATGAACAGAGAGAGAAAACTAGAATAGAGCTATATAAGCAGCCTAGCTGTTTCTGATTTAGGGGTGACTTGTTCTGATGCTAAACCTCCTTCTTCTCTCCTACAGCTCCCACATGGCCTCCAACTAATCAACCCTCTGCCCCAGACACTCAGTAAGTGTCTCCAAAGCCTCTCTCCTGATTCTGGGCTTGGGTGGGGACGGGGGTTAGTCCTGGAATAGCAGCAATGGGGGAAATTCAGAGTTTTGGTTTGCGGGGAGGAGGAATGGAAGTCAGAGTAGTGGGATGTTTTCCCGGAAGCTTAAGGGTCTCACCTTTTTCTTTCCTCTTTCCTCCTCAGGATCATCTTCTCGAACTCCAAGTGACAAGCCGGTGGCTCATGTTGTAGGTAAGACTTCTGAGGATGTAGCTGGAGGATGGTGAAGCAGATGGGACATAGAGGGCTGGGATTTGGGAGCTGAACCCAGACTGAGGGTAGACAGACCTTGGAGATAGTATGGGAAGGACTCCCTGAGCTCAAGGAGAGAGTGAAGGAATAGCACAGGCCTTGAGGGGGACACTCAGAACCTCATGGCCACATGAGATGTGGGAAGACAGACAGGGGACAGGAACCGGATGTGGGGGGGTGGGCAGAACTTGAGGGGCAGGATGTGGAGAGTGGAACTGACAGGGTCACACTGACTTACCCCTCCCTCCTTCTCTCCTTCCCTCCAGCAAACCCTGAAGCTGAAGGGCAACTCCAGTGGCTGAGCCGGCGTGCCAATGCCCTCCTGGCCAATGGTGTGGAGCTGACAGACAACCAGCTGATCGTGCCCTCAGATGGGCTGTACCTCATCTACTCCCAGGTCCTCTTCAAAGGCCAAGGATGCCCTTCCACCCACGTGCTCCTCACCCACACCATCAGCCGCTTCGCTGTCTCCTACCAGTCCAAGGTCAACCTCCTCTCTGCCATCAAGAGCCCTTGCCAGAGGGAGACTCCAGAGGGGGCTGAGGCCAAGCCCTGGTATGAGCCCATCTACCTGGGAGGGGTCTTCCAACTGGAGAAGGGTGATCGACTCAGCTCTGAGATCAATCTGCCTAACTATCTCGACTTTGCTGAGTCCGGGCAGGTCTACTTCGGAATCATTGCCCTGTGAGGGGGCCGGATGTCCATCCTTGCCCATCTCAATCACTTTGTTATCTGCTCTCTCTGACCCCCTCATCCCCTTCTGGCTTAGAAAGAGAATTAGGGGCTCGGGGCTGGGCCCCAAGCTTGGAACTTTAAATAACAACACTTAGAAACCTAAGATCCAGGGACCTGGACTTTGGAGCCACCAGCAAGAATTCAAACTGGGGCTTCCAGCATTCGCTGGAGATCTCAGGTTTGGGTCCGTCGTGCAACCTGGGACACCTGGAATGCGGGGGTCAGGGAACCTCTCTGGCCAGAACACTTCAGAACATCCGTTAAGAAGATCTCACCTAGAACTTGACATGAGTGGACCTCAGGCCCCCCTTTCTTCAGATGTTTCCAGACTCTTCCCTAAGATGGAAAGCCCAGCCCCTGCCTCATGGGGCCAGTTCCCTCTATTTATGTTTGCACTAGTTATTATTTATTATTTATTTATTATTTATTTATTTACTGGTGAATGTATTTATTTGGGAGGTTGGAGTGTCCCGGGAGACCGAATGAAGGGGCTGCCTTGACTCGGACATGTTTTCTGTGAAAACGGAGCTGAACTCTAGGCTCTTCCCACCTGGCCTCCTGGCCTCTGGGCCTCCTTTTGCTTATATATTTTTTAAAGTATTTATCTGATTGAGTTGTCTAATTAATGCTGATTTGGTGACTGACTGTCGCTACATCGCTGAACCTCTGCTCCCCAGGGGAGTTATGTTTGTAACCGCCCTACTGGTCAGTGGCGAGAAATAAAATGTACCTAGAAAAGAAACATGGTCATGGTCTCTTCGTTGGAATTCATTCTGCTACTGCTTCTCCTTGGGGGTGGGGAGTCACTCCCTGAAGTCCTCTCTCTCTACATGGCTTAAGATCCCTGAACCCATAAAATAAATGCGAATAAAAGTTAAAAAAAAAAAAAAAAAAAAGATCCCTGAACCTGGTCTCCACTCCTTAGACTACCGGGGCTCAGGAGACCATACACAGAACAAAGCCAAGCCTAATATGCCCCTCCTCCAGGAAACTGGAGCCTGAACCTTAATTACCTCTCCCTCAGGGCATGGGAATTTCCAACTCTGGGAATTCCACCGGGGAAGTCCTGCACCTTAAGTGTTCAGGTGAGATTTCCGGCTGCTGCAGCCTGCAAGAGAGCCTGGGAGCGGCCACATTCTCAGGCACCTGAATCACAGCCAAAGGACTTTCAGACATTCAGGCATCAGGGCTCCAAATCGCCTGATCCCAGGCTCCCCCAGCAGCCCTAACTGTGCAGCCTGAAACAGTTGCTAAGCCTCGTCCACCCAATGAAGATACTGCATGTGGGGCTACGAGAGAATAGAAGACCTAAGCTACATGAGAGCACCTAGCATAGCGCTTGGCATAGTAAGCACTCAGTGAATTCTGACTTTCTTCCTTTATCCAGCCCCCAGCTGTTCTGCTTCCATCTCTCTGGGTGGACTTGAAGAGACGAAGGAAAATTTAAAAAGAGGAATAAGATGCAGAGGAAGGACTCACATGCAAGCTCTCACAGATTTTTTGGGTGAATGATGAGGGGAGGGACATGAGATGAGTGAGCTGAAGAGAGAAAAAAGCACCCTCTGTCCCCAAGGAGACTCTTCTGGACACAGAGCCAAAGACAGATATGGAGTCAGAAATGAAGACCCAGAGAGTGGGAGTCCCGACTGGGTTCAGAAGTTGGCCCTTCCTTCCTGCCAGGGCTGCCAGGCAGGGGGAAACTGTGTGGTCTGCCGCAGTGGGATAACCCACTGGGGTGACCTAGATAGGGCCTTGGGTCCCTCTCTGCCTCCTCCAGCCTGGAGCTGAAAGTGGGTCATGGGGTGAGGGGGCTGCTGTTACTCACTCTGGGGCCCCAATACTTGCCAATGTACGGAAAGCGGAGCCGAAGTGTGAACAAGGGGTGAGGACTTTCCACCTCACCCTGGACAGGGCCAGGCGGCCACAGATTCTCCTCCTCCATCTCCTCCTCCTCAGGTTTTCCCTGGGGTCCTCATCACTCTCCTCTCCCCACCCCAACTCTTCTTTCAGCCTCCACCCTTCACACCCCAGAGCTGTGTTTTCCCTTGAAGGTAGCCGCTAAGGGGTGTTGAGGCAGCCAGGCAGGCAGCAGGGGAGAAGCGCTGGGCCCTCAGGGCTCCATTCCTTGCTCTGTTCTGGGTCTTTCGGAGCAGGGCTTGCCTTCTCGTGTAATGACCCCTGTCGCTGATGGAAGGGACCCAAGAGAAAATGCAGTGTGGAGTCTTCTGAGGACTCTGTGGCTCTGAGAGTAAGGATGCTTGGAGATGCTTTGCGGTTTGAGTTTCCCTTCTTCCACCTTCCAACTGGGCTAAGGTTGGGGCAAGTCCATTCAGAGGCAGGAGGTGGGTGGGAAACTCCGCAGATGGCCGCGGCAGAGAACAGAGGCCATAGGAATTGATATGAATTGTTTCAAGCAACCAGAAAAAGAGAGAATATTTAACCAACACTTCTTTACCAACCCTGAATTAAGACATATTAGCATCTCAGCATCTGTATTTGGCAGCACTAAAGCTTTACACTTTTATTTTCTTCAGGCTCGAAATCAGCTTTCAAACAGTCTCCTACATTTTTCCCACTGCCACGGGGTCCCTGGAGGCCGGGCCCCCAATATCTGGGCTGAGTCACACATTCCAGCCATGCAGTCGCTTTCCCCGGGTCGCAGGCCGGTCCTCACCCCACCATCACAGCCCCAAAGAAGGTCTTCCCTCTCCTGTAGTCCACCATATCGGGGTGACTGATATTGACGTACACCCTCTCGCCCCTCCGGAGCTGCACCAGGCCGCCGAAGCCCACACTCGTGTACCAGAGAGGCCCGTACTCGTGCGTCCGGGTCGGGTCCAAGACCGGAGTCACGGTCTCTGCGCCCTCCAGCAGCAGCTCGGGAGTCCCCGGTCCATAGGCGCCCCCCGTCCGGTACAGCCGGCTACGCAGCGTGACCGAGTGGTCAAGGAGACCCCCGACGGCAGGGGGCGCCCGACCCCGGTAGCCGACGTGACAGTAGAGGTAATAGAGGCCATCCTGTGGGAGCTCCAGTCCCTCGGCGCCGGAGAACTGCGTCCCGCTCCTCAAAAACGCCTCTTCTTTCTTGGCCTCCCAGCCTAGCCCCTGCCCCTTCGTCCAAGCTCCTGCGGAGAAACGGGGCTGTCGGCTCTCGGGAACCCCATCCCGGAGGAACGATCCAGGCCCGGGACTCCTGGGAGGGTGAGCATGAGGGAGAAGGGGGACTTTTAACGGCCCCACCCTGAGCTGGGGGTGGGGGATGGGGAGGGCGAAGGCCGTGGTGTCACCTCTGCAATGATTATGACCAACGGGACTAATAGCACCTGAGTGTGGGGTGCGGAGCGCTGTGGTGGGGAGATCCAGGCCGGGTTTTGCCTACTTCAGGAAGCAAGAAGCAAATGCGGGAGGAGCAGAAGGTCGGCACTTTAGGGAGAGGTGGTGAAGCAGATCAAAAACCTGAGTCCTGCAAGAACAGAGCACAGGGACTCTGGGCGAGCAGAACTGGCGCCCTCGACTACCACTGAGATCCTTACCTATGAGGTGGGCAGCTGGGAGCCTGGAGCTGAAATCTGTTCCTGCCTCCTCCTCTGGAAGCTCCTGTGACCCTGGAAGGGGTGAAGAGTCCACGATTGGGGGCCGGGGTGGCCATCCATGCATGGTCCCCCTGAGAGGACAGGGCCCCAGGGCCCAAGGATGGGGCACCTGGATTCTGGGAAGAAAAGCTCATCTGGAGATGCAGATGGATGAGAGCCGGGCATCCCTGAAGGGCTGGAGCAGGGGAGAGGGTGATGATTTGCTCTTACCCAATCGCTGCTGGGCCTGGGCCTGTGCCCCCGGGTCAGCCGTCCCTGTTACCTGGGTGGGTGGGGTCACAGTGCCCAGAGTTCAGTTTTAGCTGATGCCAACCCGACCCCTCCCAACATAGACCCAAGCTCCAGGTCTAAGGTTTTTCCTACCAGTCCCATCCCCAACATACGTCTCCCTGGTAGGGAGAGCAAGCAAAGCTTGGGCAGAGACGGAGGCCTGAGTATGTCTTGGGAAGAGGAGAACAGACAGCCAGACAGCCAGGAAGGAGCTTGGAGATATCGGAACACACAGCATCACAGGATCTTGGAAAGAGGGCCAGCAAAGAGATAGACAAGGCATCCCCACTGGGGACTGCCAGGCCAACTGAGCAGGATGGGGCAAGAGGACCCCCAGGCATAGGCAGAGGTAAGTGAGCCTCAGCTACAGATACCCCTCCTAGGGCTGGTTGCAGCTACTCACCGGTCCCTGCTCCTGGGGCACCAAGGCCAGCACAGCCAGGACAGTGATAGGCACAGCCAGCAGCAGGGTCACCAGGGAAGTGGCTCCTGCCACAGCCAGCAGGAGGCAGCCCTTCCCGTGGGGCCTCCTACCCCTGCCCTCTAGCCCAAGTGCCCCCATGGAGACTGAGCCTGGGCCAGGACAGAGGGGCTTTCATACCTCAGGGGTGGGGCCACCCCCTCCCCATAGACCCACACACCTGGCTGGGACTTTCCGAACACCCCTGCTCCCCTCACCCAGCTTCCTGTTTACCCAGAGCTGGGGTGGGGCAGCTGGATGCCCGGGTTCTCTGAACTGGGGAAGGAGTTGGGGTGAAGAGACGGGCTTACAGCATAGAGCTGGAGGGGGCCTTAGAGGTCATCTGGTTCAGCAGGGAGGGAAACGGAGGCTCAGGGAGGAAGGTAGCTTACAGAAAGTCAGACAGCAAAGCTGCAACGAGAGCACAGATGTCCAGATTTCCAGGGCAGTCTGCATTCTTCTACACCCCAGTGGTAGGTGCTGGAGGCAGGGCTGGGTCTGTGTCCTTGAGAACTTGAGGGATGGATGCCTGCTTTCCTGAGAAGAACTTATGCCCACACCGGGCCAACCTCCTCCTTCCCCTTGCTCACCCCTAACCCCCAGAGCTTGGTGAGAAGCAGAGTTAAGCCCCTCCACAACAATAGCAGCTGAAAGGGGCCTCAGCCTCGCCACCGACTATCATCTCGCTGAGGAGGGACAGAAATGAGCATTACCTCCCTTGCTACACAGAGTGTAGACAGGAGAGTGACGAGGCATAGCCCCACCTCAAAGAGCCTTGCTGCCTAGAATGAGCCCCATCCGTTTAGTAGGTGCCGACTAAATGTTTATAAATGAATGAATGAGTGAGTAAAACAAAGCAGCAAGGATCCAATAAATGGTATGGTAGACCGCGCAGTGGGAGTTACAGGGAGGAAGGACCAGGCCCAAGGAAGTTGGAGGTCATCCTAGATCATTGCCCCATCTCTGTTATTAGGTAATAATAATTAAAATAATAATAATAATAAAGCTATTATACAAATAACAGCATGTGCTTGCCACTGACCTACACACTTTATATATAATAATTCTTTTAATCCTGACAAAAACCCTAAGAAGAAACTGAGGCACAGAGAGGTTAAGAAACTTCTAGAAGGCCACACAGTAGTGGCGCAGTCAGGATTCGCACCTAGGCTGTCTGGCCTCAGAGCCTTGACCACCAGACAGTTTAAAAACTGAGTGCTGACTTCAGATCTGTGCATTTTAGTGTATGTAAATCTTGCCTTCCTCAGCCCCCCAAAAAAGAAATGGGGAAACAAAAGCTTGACTCCAGTCAACGATAAGCATGGTAAAAGGTTTAGAGGCAGGGGTGCCTGGGTGGCTCAGTTGATTGAGCGTCTGACTTTGGCTCAGGTCATGGTCTCATGGTTCATGAGTTCGGCCCCGCATCAGGCTCTGTGCTGTCAGAGCAGGGAGCCCGCTTCAGATCCTCTGTCCCCTTCTCTCTCTGCCCCTCCCCTGCTTGTGCACACGCTTGTGCTCTCTCTCTCTCAAAAATAAATAAACGTTTAAAAATTAATTAATTAATTTTTTAAAAGGTTTAGAGGTAAAATGTACTGATGTTTGCAACTTTGAAAGATATAAAAAACGAGATAGGGGGGCGCCTGGGTGGCTCAGTTGGTTGGGTGGCCGACTTCAGCTCAGGTCATGATCTCATGGTCTGTGAGTTCGAGCCCCGCATCGGGCTCTGTGCTGACAGCTCAGAGCCTGGAGCCTGCTTCAGATTCTGTGTCTCCTTCTCTCTCTGCCCTTCCCCTGCTCACGCTCTGTCTCTATGTCTCTCAAGAATAAATAAACGTTAAAAAAAAAAAATTAAAAAAAAAAAAACGAGATAGGTATGTAACAAAGAAATATAGAAAACTGTCAATTTTAGAACCTACGTGGTAGGGATATGGTCATTTTAAAATTATGTCGATTTTGTTCTGTTGGAATGTTTTAATAACAAAATGTGTTTTTCAAAAATTAAAAAAAAAAAAACCAACCCTAAATATTGTCCTACCGTCCAGCATGGGGAACATTGTGAACAGGGGGAGGGAGAAGAAATGCCAGAAAGTTTCTGAATTTGAAGAAGGAAATGCAAATGCATATGGACCCAGGCACCCAATCCCCTCCTTTTCCTCTTGCCTTCACGTGAGCTCCCCAGTCTCACCCGCCTCAAGAACTGGGTGCAATCCTCCAGCACCCATCTCCCTCTCCATCTCAGTGCCCCTAAGAGGCCTTCATCCAGGTCTCTGTCCAAAAGGTCTTGGATCACTGCTCTTATTTTTGTGCTCAACAGCTGAATGCTGCCTCCTACAAGAAGTCCACCTAGATTGTCCACACTTCCTTTCCCAACACCAACTTGTCATCAGCTTTCTGTCCTAGACTATCAGCAGTACTCAGGTACATCTAGTCTGGCTGCCTCTGATTCTCCTGTTTGTTAATCTGTCAGCCAAGTGTCCTGTTAGGTACAGCCCCAGAACCCCATGCAAGTTTTCCCAACTCTACCAGAGCTTCCATCTCATGTGGGAGCCTGGGTGTGTGTCTACACATATGCACTGGGATCAGGAGCTCTCAGCGGATGCAGTGTGAGGGGCAATTGGGGAAAGGCTAATCTGGGAGGGTACCTAGAGGAGGTGTACATTCACTGATGACTTGTGGGATCAATAGGATGGCTGGAGCTGAAGGGGATTATAGGTTTAGTGACATTCCTGGGAGTCTGAAAGGAAAGATAGAATCCTAACCCTCAAAGCCTGACTTCCTCTCCCGAGGAAGCTAGGGAAGTACTCACCCTGGGGGAGAAGTTAATGACAGAGGAGGGGCAAGAATGTCTGAAGTGGCAACACCTCTCCACCCAGGCAGCTCTGGCCAGTCTGGCCTCTGTCTACCAGCAGGCCACAGGCTCTGCGTAAGCTGGGAGAGAGCAGGCACCCTGGTGGGGAAAACGGGGCTGAGGGATAGCAGTCACACCTCACAGTGAGGTGAAACTAAGATGACGGAAGGAAGTATGGCTTTGAGGTTCCTGGAGCCCCGGAGCCATCTGCTGTCCAAGCCTCTGCCTCTGCTCCCTAAAAAATTTAATACAATCCACTTCTGCCCCCACTTCCCACCATGGCTACCTCAGGCCCTCCTCTCCACCTTGTTTCTGCTCCCCAACCCCTCCCACCCCCACCCCCAGCATTCCTCTTGAACCCAGGAGGGTCCCAGTTTCCAGACCCTGGTCAGTGCAGCTGGTTCTGGTGTGAAGTCAGCTACCCCCTCTTTGCCCTCAAACAGGAACCAGTGGTTACAGGGCAGGAAGTGCCTGAGGGGAAGTTATGGGGCCCAAACCCTCCTCCATGCCCTACTTCAGCCCTAGCAGTATCTGCCCGTGGGAAGTGGCTCTCCACCCCAGTCAAATAGGACCCTGCTCTCCTGAGTGGCCCTGGGGCTGAGGGAGCAGCCCCAACTGCCAGGAAGTACTGGACACCTCCCTCCCTATTTTTCACCGGCCCCACGAACACTCAAAACCCTGTTTCCTCCTCCTCCATCAGTCACTCACCAGAACCTCAAACTATCCAGTGCCCAACAGACCCCTATGAACTACCTAGGGCAGAGGAAAGGGGGTATATTCTGGAGCTGACTCAGCGAGCTTTGAACCCCAGCTCTGCCACTTTCTGGTCTGGACCTCCTTGTCAATAAGAGTCTGATCTCAACCCTGAGGTTCCCCACCAGGGAAACAGGCACCACAGTGACAAATGGAAAGTTCAGGGTTGGCACATAAGTGAGGCTCCTCAGCCCTGGAACAATTGTAACAGAGGGCCCCGCACTTTACAGATGAGGAACTTGAGGCACGTGACTCTCCCCGGGCCATTTAGCCTAGCAGAGCAGGGGCTAGGTTTCCTGACCTCCAGGCCAGTCTTCAGTGCTCGACCTAATGGCAGATTATAAGGAATGGAAAGAGGGTAAGGTAACCCTCTGCGCGGGGAGGGTTGTGGGTAAACAGCAGTAGGCTCATTCATGAGTAGGCGGTCAAAGGACACCTGGTCCAAGTGGGCAAGGGACCTCATGGGGAGGCCCAGAGACAGCACGGATGGCAGTGGGAAGGCTCTGAGGGATCAGTGGTCGTGGGTATGGGTGAGGTAAGGGGTGACAGGAGAGCACCTCCAGTAGGAGGTAAGGTAACCCGATCTGGGATGAAGAATCTGAGTCTGTTTTTCTGCCTCTAAAACCGTTGGAGAAGGGAGCTGAGATAGCCTCGGCCAACCAGGAGGATGGGGGAAGCCAAAGGGAGAAATGGGTCCCTGATACCTACCCGTTCTCCTCATAGGTATATGCCCTTACCTAATTGGCGGGAGCCTGGGGCTGGGGGGGCTCCTGCTCCTGGCTGTGGTCGTTCTGTCTGCCTGTCTGTGTCGGCTCCATCGGAAAGGTGAGCACAGCCTCACCTCCCTCATTCGCCCACCGCGATGCCCCGGGTTGCCCCCACCCACCCCCTTTTCTGCTGCTTTCCCAGAAGTCCCTGTCAATTCCCACACACCCAGGGAGAGGAGGGTGGGAGAGGGGAGAGGAAGGTGTCCAAAGAGAGAGACGGGCATTTGGGCCATGGGGACCACAGAGATGTCAACAAGTGAGGAAACACCCGCTGGGGTTGGGACAGTGAGGGGGGAGCCCACTGAGCTTCTTCTTTTCTTTCAGTGAGGAGACTGGAGAGGAGCTGGGTGAGTCCGGGGGCAGGGGAATGGGTGATGGGGACCAGCAGGCTGAGGATGAGAAAGGAGGTCAAGAGAAGAGAGGGAAAGCAGGGGCATGAGAGAGCCAGAGACACAGAGTGAGAAAAAGGGAGAGAAAGAGAGAAATAAGGATGAGAAGAGCAGAGAGAAATAGTATAGAGAAAGGAAAAGGGAGTAAGAAAGGAGAAAGACCGTGGAAGCAATGAGAGAGACAGAGAGACAAAGAGTGAGAGAGAAAATCAGAGAGAAAGAGTGAGAGAGATGCAGGGCAAGGGAAAAAGAGAGAGAATAATGACAACACAGACTCAAGGAGGAAGGCAATGAGAGAAAAGAGCAGGAGTTTAGGCCGGCAGAGACCCAGGGCAGGGGGCACTGAGGAGGCAATGAGTTACAGTGGGGTGGGCAGCAGCACAAGGAAGGACCTGGGGGAGGGGGCTCCTCCGGCGACCTCCCAGCAGCACCTTCTACCCCCCGCCCCAGGCCCAGTTCTCGGAGCAAGAACTCCACTACGCGTCTCTGCTGTCCGTACCCCGCCGTGAGGGGCCTGGCCTCAGCCACAGGGAAGGCTCCAGGGAGGAGGAACCCGGCACTGAATATGCCTGCATTGGCAAGAATTAATCTGCCTGAGCTCCCCCAAATGCCTTCCCCCAACCCAGGACTGTGGTCCACCCAGTAAAGACCGTGGTCTCGCCACCTTCTGTGCCTCGAGGTTCTCAGTCCAACTCCATTCAGTCGCATTTCAGCATGGCCACCATCAAAACTTAAGTGACGTATCTTCCCACCACTCTGGGGTTGAGGAGTGATTTCTCGGGTGTTTAGGGACCCAACCTTCCCTGAAGGCCAGAAAGAGTACACGCGTGAGCCTGGCTGGAATCGGGGGTTGACAGGTGGGACTAATCAGATCCAATACTCCCCATTTCTCAGGAGAATCAGACTCAGCCCCCTTGCACCCCAGAGAGATGGAAGTGTTGAGTCCTGGATGGTGTTGGGAGAGGCTCCAGGCACAATAACTGGGAAGGTCGCTCCTTGGACCTTTCCAGGCCAGGCTTGGCAGAAGGGAGAGTTAAGAGTCAGGGGACCCCAGAGAGGGACATTTTTGGGTACCTGGAGAATGGAAAAGGAAAAACATGAGGCTCATAAGGAGTTAGTGGTGGGGCAGAGAAGGATTTATTGGGGTCTCTTGAAGACAGTTGGGATAGCTGGGGTCTGGAATCACTCATCAGAGGCCATCTGAGGAGTGGCAGCATGTTGCCAGGTGACAGTGGCCTGCAGGAGAGACAACAGAAGTCGCCCATTGCCACAACCCTCCTCTTCATGGTCTCTGTCTCCCCCTTCTCCAGCTCTCTTCCACCATTACCCTGGCCCCATTCCTTACATTTGCCTTGGTAATAGATGGTACTGCCCATGGCCACGGAGATAAAGCTGAAGGCATAGAATGCTGCCCGAAGGAGGAGGACTGTGTTGGCCCCTAGCCAAGGAGGTCCTGAATGTGGGCGGTAGAAGGAAGGGCTTGGTAAGGGGGGAGCCCTCAGGAAGAAGCATGCACAGGCTCAGGGAGGGACAGAGAGCAGGAGGCCTCAGGGAAAGACTCCCAACTTCCAGGGAAAGGGGCCTCCCACCTCACCTTTCTCTACTACCAGCACAGTCCCATTCCCTGTTCCAGCGCCAAGACCCAGCACCTCCACCCTGCACACATAGACTCCAGCGTCACAGTCTTGGGTATCCCAGATGTGCAGCTCAGCCTGGTGGTCACAGAGGAAACGGGAAGAGGCAAGAGGGGCCAGGCGGCCCCTGAACTCTGGTGTCTCATTCCTCACTTCCTTCCCTGGGGCCACCTTGTCCCGGTACCACGTGACGGAGCCAATGGCCAGTCTCCCTCGGCTGGCATTGAAGGAGCAGGGCAAGAAGGCAGCAGTGCCCTCCTGGGCACGAATCTCAGGGGGCTGGAACACCCAGAGAGCACAGGATCCTGGCAGGCAGAGAGAAGACCCAGAGAAATACCTACCCAGTTACCATAAAAAGAAAGGACCAAGAGCTTGTAATAGAATATCCCAGCTGTGTCCCCAACTCACAGAGGACCCAGAGGGACAAGCACTTTGGTACCTCATGAAACCCTTTCCTCTCCACCAGGCTAATTTCTTAACATTGCTTATTTAAATAGTTTTTTAGGGGGCGACTGGGTGGCTCAGTTGGTTAAGCATCCGACTTCAGCTCAGGTCATGATCTTTCTGTCCGTGAGTTCAAGCCCTGCATTGGGCTCCGGGCTGACAGCTCAGAGCCTGGAGCCTGCTTTAGATTCTGCGTCTCCCTCTCTCTCTGCCCCTCTCCTGCTCATGCTCTGTCTCTGTCTCTCTCTCAAAAATAAAGAAACGTTAAAAAAATAAATTAATTAAAAAAAAATAAATAGTTTTTCAGGAGCACTTGGGTGACTCAGTCACTTGAACATCTAACTCTTGATTTTGACTCGGGCCATGATCCCAGGGTCACAGGATGGAACCATGTCAGGTTCTGAGCTGAGTGTGGAGCATGCTTAAGATTCTCTCCCCCCCCACCCCCAGTCCCTCTTTCCCGATTGATCATGTTCTCTCTCTAAAATAAATAAATAAAGGGGCACCTGGGTGGCTCAGTCGGTTAAGCTCTTGGTTTCAGCTCAGATCATGATCTCTCAGTTCATGAGTTCGAGCCCCACGTGGGGCTGTGCACTGACAGTGCAGAGCCTGCTTGGGATTCTCACTCTATCTCTCTCTCTCTCTGCCCCTCCCCTGCTCATGCTTTCTCTCTCTGTCTCTAAAAATAGATAAATAAACCTTAAAAAATTATTTGAAATAATAAAAATTAGTTTTTCAAATTCTTTCTTATACCAACTTTTATCCTCGCCCCATCCCATCATTCCCCAACTACATTCACTAGTAGTGTCTTGCTGAAATTTAGCCTGTCACATTAAAATTGAAGTTCATTAATGAATGTGGCTCCCTAGTTAACTAATAATTAACTCTACTATTCCAGGTATTATTTTCATACCAGTGACATACTATAAATGGTACACCAACCTTGCTGCTCTGTTTTTTGTTAAAGAGCATTAAGTAATTAAGTCTTCTGGTGAAGCCGTGGCTATAATTGATTGAAATCCCTATTTAACTCATCCAAATTGATGAATTAAACCAATTAGTAAAATCTCTAATTAGATTCTCTAGTTCGTGAAATTTACCTGTCATTCTTCTATTTCAGAAGTTCTCGAACTTGAGAGCAATGGGAATTACCCAGAGTGTTTGTTCAAACAGATTCCTGGGTCCTAGGCCCAGAGACTTTTACTCAGTGGGTTTAGAGTGGGGCCTGAGAATTCGCTCCAGGTTCCCAGCTGATGCTAAAGCTGTGGGTCTGGAGTCTACACTGCATGTAGTTAATGGATATGGCTCATAGTTAAAGTATCTCAGTTAATTAAAATCAGTTTCACTAAGAAACTTCCCTTAAAGTTAATTAGGTCTCCCAAACTCCTAATTACATCTGGACCCTAGATAATAAGGCTTGTTTAATAGGCTCGTTAAGCTCATCAAATTAAAATTGACCCCTTCAGAAAAAAGTCACCTTTTCCTTCTTTAAGCTCTTTATACTGGTTCTTTCAACTTTATCTTACTAGGGTGGTTGGTGGTTGAAAAGAAAGGGCCTCTGGGATGGAAGCTGGGGACTGATGCTCTCAGCGGGCAACATGGAGAAATGGAGGGAATTGTGAACTGGGGATATCCATGTTGCGCCAGCTTTATGGAGGTCCCCTCCTGCTCCCAGTTTCCTTTCCTGGCCACTCCCCTCAGGCCTCCATGCCAGCCTCCCCCAACCACCCTCCCCCCACCCCCACACCCCTCAGCGTTCTGGGAGAAAGCCCTCTCACCTGGATGGACCATGATAAAGATGAGCAACAGCATCCGGGGCATGTCAGAGGCTGTTCCAGTTGGCGAGGGGGACCTGAGCGGTAAGTTCTGGTTGGAGAAAGTACAACCTACTACTTGTGGCCAGGGTCACCAGATGGAGGCGGGGAGCTTCCTATGACACACGGGACTCACACATCACTTGTCAAGGACCTCAACTGCCTAGTACCTCAGTCATCAAATACTTGCCTCCCTGAGGAGAGAGGATGATGCTAATGGCAGTATCTGGGTCACTAGGAGGTAGGGGCAAAACATGGTCAAATGGCCCAAGTGTTTGAGGGAGAGGGTGGGGCTTAGATGACTACTAACATGAGGGTGGGTGGGTGAGACCAGGATGTGGTTCCCCTATCTTCTGAGGTTCAAGAAGACCAACGCTTTACCCAGAATAAGCCTCCAGAAACCCTCCTGGGCTCAGAGCTAACCTACTTCCCCTCATCTTGGCTCAGCAGTGCCCAGGTCCATCCCATCTGTTCCCTTCCCTTTAGGCTGGCCCTCCCCCAGGGCTGCTCTAGAAATTCTATAATGGAGGGGATTAGGAGAAGCAAGCTCATTGGTGGTGGCAGCAGGCGGTTGCTAGGGTCTTTGTTTGGAAGCTTCATTTGCATAGCAATCTGTTTTACTTAGATTGTGTAGAGTTGGGTGGTTTGGCCGAGTGCAAGGGATGGAGAGGTTTGTACTCTTTCACATTCAGATCTCCATTAAAGGAATCTACCTTTCGCTGAGGTCTGTTTTACCTACTGTGTTCTGCAAGCACTTATCACCCACTGGTAAACCGATTCATTTATTATTTTCTTCACTATTTAGCTAGCATTTCTTGAGAAACTACCCAGTGCCCATTACATGAAAAATATTCTTTAACTTTTTTTTTTTTTTTTTTTGAGAGACATAGAGACAGAGCGTGAGCAAGGGAAGAGCAGAGAGAGAGGGAGACACAGAATCTGAAGCAGGCTCCAGGCTCTGAGCCATCAGCACAGAGCCCAACGCGGGGGGCTCGAACTCATAGACCATGAGATCATGACCTGAGCTGAAGTCGGCCACTTAACCGACTGAGCCACCCAGGCGCCCCCATGAAAAATATTCTTACAGATATGAAGGAAAGACATTGAGTTCCTAGCTCCAGGGTTATATAGGGATTGGTACAAGAATATACCACACATTCATGTGAATGCATTACACACCAAATGAGATAGCGCAGCACATAGAAAAGGAGGGTTACATGTACAATGCCCCAGGTGAGACATGGGCACAACCCTTACCCCACAGTTCTGGCTCCTTTTATATTAATACATCTTCTTTCCTTTGTGTCCCTGTTTCTAGCTCTGTTTCACAATACATTCGTGGATTTTAATTCCCAGTCTACTGCAGTAATCTGGAGTTTTGTTTTGGGGAAACAGTAATCGCATGGTTAAGAATGCTGGGTTGGAGTCAGGCTGGGTTCAAATGCCAGATCCCCCACAAACTAGTTGTATGATCTTGAACAAATTATTTAGCCTCTCTGAACCACCTACACAGGAACACAGGCCACATCATCTGGGAAGGACCGACTCCACCTTTCTCCATCAGGAGAGTGGCTTCCTCCTCAGGGCCTCTAACCTGAGGGTGTGGAATTGAGGTGCCATGGCTAGGCAAGGGCTGCCACCTGGTGGTCATGGAGCCTGGGGAAGCCTGAGACACCCAGAAGTGGTTTTCCTCGAAAGGGCCTGAATTCCAGCTTCTGCCCAGTCCCTTACCTTGCCTCATCCTATCAATAGACCATCTCCACCCCAAAGAGTCAATGTGGAAGAAACTGTTTCTTCTACTCA
The DNA here is from genome assembly GCA_030068075.1 of Paguma larvata. Lineage (NCBI taxonomy): Eukaryota > Metazoa > Chordata > Mammalia > Carnivora > Viverridae > Paguma > Paguma larvata. The sequence continues at coordinate 30,887,620 of CM057829.1, forward strand.
ATTATGAGAAGCAGTTTGAGGAGGGTGCAGAGATCACCACCAGTGGAATGGGGCTGTAGGGCTGGGAAGGGCCACTAGCCTGAAGATAAAACTCCACACTTCCACAGTACACTCTCAATCACATGGCACTGTTGCATGTCCCAGGACAATGTGGCTTAGAAGTCAAGTCAGCCTAAGTTGGAGCCCTGGTTTCCCTGTTTATACATCTGTGAAATGAGGATAGCATCTGTCAATTTTCAGACTTCACTGTTCTGGATGCTCAGTGTATGTTAGCCCCTAGCCTCTCCCCAGTCTGAGGCTAGGATGACCATTGTTACAGCTCTGCCTGAACTCAGGGGTATCTTGCTCTCTCCACCTCTTTTCTCTACTTAAGATTTACAATATCCAAAAATGTTGTGGATTCCAAAGATTGCACTTAGATTTTTTTTTAAGTCCATCTAGAATAAATCCTGGTATAGGTGTAAATTCAAGGACCCATTTCAATAACTCTGAGACTCTCTAAGGAACTTTAACCTGCAGGATGGGAACTGAGGCACTAATTAGCCCAAGGATGGAATTTTCCAAGATATACTTTTACTGGAGACCCAAGAGGAAAGGCAATGAATAAAGAAGTTTTGAAGTGGATTATATACGTCTGTGATCTAACTTATTTATTTATTTGAGACTAACTTTTTTTTTAAGATTTTATTTTTAAGTAATCTCTACACCCAACATGGGGCTTAAACAAGAGTCCCAAGATCAAGAGTCCCATGCTTTACTGACAGAGCCAGCCAGGCACCCTCTGGTCCAGCTTCTTTAACACCCCACTGTGGGCTGCCTTGAGGGTGACCAGGACCAATAATCACAGAGCTCAGAGCTCAGACCAAGAAAACAGGTGAAGACACAGAAGGAACTCTGGAATCCCAGCACAGCGACCCCCATCTCACCTGGGGTTTCCTCCTGTGTTGGTAGTGGTGAAATGTGATAGACTTCTCCCCTGACCAAGTCCTTTTAAACATTTTCAACTAATTCATAGCCCCCAGATTCTACTTTCAACCTCTACCCACAGCCACTCTTCTGAGGTTCCTGCATCGGACCTCACAACCTTCAGTCTCCTTGCCCTCATTGTCTAATCTCCTTCACATTCACCAAGAGCAGGCACCTAACTCTCCAGTTTCTCTCTATTCCATTCTCTGCCATCTCTCTGGAAAACTCAATGTCCATGTAAATGGTATTTCTAAACAGCGAGATGTAATTCTTGGCAGTAAAATGCACAGATCTTACATGTACAGTTTGATATTCTCTGGCAAATCTACACATGCATGTAAACAACATTGCAAGTGAGATACAGATCATTTCCAACACCCTAGAAAATTCCCCCATGCCTCGTTTTGGTTAGTCCCCCTCCACTCCCAGAAGCAACCACTGGTTTATACCCCTATGGATTTATATCCCTATATTATGCCTCTATTCTTGAACTTCATGGAAGTGTAATCCTATCGTACACACTCTTGCATATGGCTTCTTTCGTTCTGTATAACGTCTGTGAGATTCATCTATTGTTTCATGTATCAGTAGCTTGTTACTTTTTTTTAATGCTTATTTATTCATTTTTGAAAGAGAGAGCAGGAGAGGAGTAGAGAGACAGGGAGACAGAGAATCCCAAACAGGCTCCACGCTGTCAGTGAATAGCCCCATGCAGGGCTCGAACACACAAATCATGAGATCACAACCTCAGCTGAAATGAAGAGTCTGATGCTGGGGCACCTGGGTGGCTCAGTTGGTTAAGCATCTGACTTCAGGTCAGGTCACGATCTCGTGGTCCTTGGGTTAGAGCCCCATGTCGGGCTCTGCGCTGACAGCTCAAAACCTGGAGCCTGCTCCTGATTCTGTCTCCCTCTCTCTCTGACCCTCCCCACTCACTCTCTGTCTCTTTATTATTATTTTTTTATTTTTTTTAATGTTTATTTATTTTTGAGACAGAGAGAGACAGAGCATGAGCGGGGGAGGGGCAGAGAGAGGGAGACACAGAATGTGAAGCAGGCTCCAGGCTCTGAGCTGTCAGCACAGAGCCCGACAGGGGGCTCGAACTCACAGACCGCAAGATCATGACCTGAGTCGAAGTTGGACGCTCAACCGACTGAGCCACCCAGGCGCCCCACTCTCTGTCTCTTTAAAAAAATTTTTAAAAAAAAGTCTGTTGCTTAAATGACTGAGTCACCAGGTGCCCCAGTAGCTTGTTCCTTTTTATTGCCAAGTGGTATTCCGTAATATGGATGTACCACAGTTTTTTTATCCACTCACTTGATGATGTACAATTGGGTTGTATGAGCATTCTTGTCTGTATCGCAAATGATCTTCCAATACACTAATTTCACATTTGCTCTACCTTGTCTACTCCAACCACCACCTTGATTCTACACGGCCTACACCTTAGATCATGTTACCATGGAAGTTGTTCCACGCTGGAATCCTACCTCCCCTTCCCCAGGGACATAAATCAATCAGGCCTGAGTCCCTCCAGACTCCTGTAACCTGTGCATGTGCTTTCACACATTTCAGCTGTTAGAGGACTTTTGGGTTTTTTTCTCTTTCACTTTCATTCAACAAATTTTGACATCTACCATGGGGCTCACCTAGGTAGTCTTGTCATACATAGCCAGTTTTATTCCCTGTCAAGTCTCTAATGTATATCTCCATCTCAGTCTACGCCTTTACCTCAGGCCTCTTTCTTGACACCTGAGTCTGGAATATCTACCTGCCCTCTAGACATCTCCTCCCCAGTGTTTCACAGGCATTTCAAAATCATCCATTTCCACCCAAACTGGGTCAGCCTCCTATATTCCCCATCTCAGTGAATGGAAACACAATCCACCCCATCATTTAAGGTAAAAACATGGGATTTATATGGACACCTGGGTGGCTCAGTCAGTTGAGCATCCAACTTCAGCTTAGATCATGATCTCACAGTTTATGGATTCGAGCCCCACATCAGGCTCTGTGCTGACAGCTTGGAGCCTGGAGCCTGCTTAGGATCCTCTCTCTCTCTCTCTCTCTCTCTCTCTCTCTCTCTCTGTTCTTCCCTGGCTTGTGGTCTCTCTCTCAAAAATAAGTAATTAAACATTAAAACAAAAACAAAACCCTGAGTTTTCTATTGTTCTGCTTTTCCCCTTAATTCCCCGGTCCTATCAATCTCCAAGTCCTGTCTGTTTTGCCTCTGAAATATCTTGGGTATTTCCCCACCTCTTAATTCTCACTGCTAGTCAAGGCCCTCGTCATCTCAGGATGAAGCTAATACAATTGCTTATCTAATGGATAGTGTGGTTTCTTCTCAATATCCATTCCACACCTCCCTCTCCAAGTGTGGAGGCTCAACCATCCATTCAACAATCCTTTTATTGAGTCTGTCCACATGCCAGACATTCTGTCTTCATCTTCTCTTATGTCTTTCTTCACCTCTCCCCTTCTCTCATATTTCCTATATCTGTGTCCACAACTCTTTCTTCTCACCATCTTTATTCATATCGCTTGTTTCTTCCCTATCTCTCTACCCACACCCTATATCTCCCACATAAACATGCTTATTCATTAATTCATTCATTCAACAAATATTTGGTAAGTGCCTTCCATGTGCCAGGCACCTATCTCTCCAGTCCTCTCTCTCTTTTCCCCCATTTCTCTCAATATCTCTTTCTGTCTCCCCATCTTCTGGCACGTCTCTTTCCCCACCCATCTCTCATTCTCTTCCCCCCCACCCTCTCATTTCTCTCTGGGTGAGAGAATTAGCCAAGGCTGGCAAGGCACTCACATTTTTCCTCTGGGAACCAAATGCTCCTCTACTGAGAAGCCTTCTGTGACTCCACCAGGCTGGCTGGGACCACTTCCAGATGCCCTCGGATTCTCTGTACAAGGTTCTTCTTTTTTTCTTTTTTTAAATTAACCTACAATATTAAAGGAAAACTTTAACTCACATCCATCAGAACCTGGCAAATCAAACAGGCAAATAATTACTAACGACACGGAAGAGTGAAACCAGATAGTTAACAACCTTGATCTAAAAGAAATATGTAGGATCCTGGAAAAACTAGAAAATACATATTTTTTTCAGGTACAACATAGACATTTAGAAAAAAAGAATCAAAATCATATAGAACACAATTGCTGCCCAAAAGCCATGACAATTTAAGAGCAATAGCAAAGAATATTTATTATACGCTTGGAAAATTTTTTTAATGTTTTTTTAGTGTACTTTTAAACTTTAGAAATCTACCTGTAAATAATTCAAATGTTAAAATATTATAATATAATTTAAAATATTTTGAACTGGGGGCACCTGGGTGGCAGAGTCAGTTTAAGCAACGGACTCTGGATCTCTGCTCAGGCCATGATCTCACAAGTTTGTGGTTTTGAGCCCCGCATCCTGCTTTATGTTGACAGAGCATCCTTGGGATTCTGTCCCTCCCTCTCTCTCTGCCCCTCCCCTGCTCATTTTCTCTTTCTCTCTCTCTCTCTCTCAAAATAAATAAACTTTTAAAAAATAAAAATAAAATATATTTAACTGAATGACAGTGAAAATACTGCATATCTAAATTATGGAATGTAGCTAGAACAACTCATGAAAAAAAATAAATGTGTATATTAGGAAGGAAAATTCGAAAGTCATTGTGTTGGACAAGAATTTCAAGAAATTAGAAAAAGAGCCCAGAATAATCCTAAAAAAGTAAGAGGAAGATAATAAAGATACTTTTAGAAATTAATGAAATAGGGGAGTCTGGGTGACTCAGTTGATTAAGCGTCTGACTCTTGATTTTGGTTCAGGTCATGATCTCACACTGGTGAGACAGAGATTGAGTCGAGTTGCTTAGGATTCTCTCTCTCCCTCTGCCCCTGTCCCCCACTCACACTCTCTCTCAAATAAAATGTTTTTAAAAAATTAATGAAATAGAAAAGGAAATAGAAGGGTGCCTGGGTGGCTCAGTTGATTGAGTGTCTAACTTCTGTTCTGGTCATGATCTCACAGTTCATGACTTCGAGCCCTACATTGGGCTCTGCACTGACAGCACAGAGCCTGCTCCAAATTCTCGGTCTCCCTCTTTCTCTGCCCCTCTGCCACCCCTCTCAAAAATAAAACAAAAAATTAAAAAAAGAAGAAAAAGAAAATAGAGCAGAAAAAATATATATATTTACAAAGACTACTAATATTTAAAAATCTCTGACCAGGGGTTCCTGGGTGCCTCAGTCAGTTAAGCATCTGACTCTTGATTTTGGATCAGGTCTCGATCTCACAGTTTGTGGGTTCTAGCCTGAGCCCCACATCAGGCCCTGGGATGAGAGGACCAAGCCTCCTTGGGATTCTCTCCCTCTCTCTCTGCCCTTCCCACATTTTCCCTCTCTCCTTCTCTCTCTCTCTTAAAATAAATAAATAAATAAAAACTTTATTTAAAAAATGTAGCCACCAATGGGGTGCCTGGCTGGCTCAGTCAGAAAAGCACGGGATTCTTGATCTTGGGGTTATGAGTTCGAGCCCCACATTGGTGCAGAGATTTAAACAAACTTAGAAAAAAAATTTAGCCATCAAAAAAATAAATCACCAAGCCCAGATAGTTGTGAAACTTCTAAAACAGAGATCATTCCAATCATATAAAAATTGTTCTAGCGATCAGGAAACAGGAAAAGTTTCTCAACTTAATTCATAAGATTAATGTAATCTTGATACAAAAGCCAGGTAAGGGCAAACTGAGAAAGTAAAATTATGAAACAATTTCACTCATGAACATAGATGCAAGAAACAAAAAATAACTTAATAAAAATATTTAAAAACTTAAACCAGAATTGAATAAACAATACAAAACAACTTAACCAGTGTTTATCCTAGGAAAGTAATTCACTATTCATGCAATTTCTAATTCTGTTCATGCAATTCATTGCATTAAGAGCTTAAGAGGAAAATCCATCTGACCATCTCAGTCAATACAGTAAAAGCAGTTCACAGCTTTTGTTCATGAAAACTATTCAGATTTTACAAATAGGAAAAAACCCATTTCATAAGTCATTTATAATTTTAAAACTTACGAATGCATATCTTTATTCTCCCATGAAATTTAGTGTTCACTTTTAAAAGAGTTTTGTAGTTTTCTTCTGTGTCTTTCTTCATGTTCCCATTCATACCCTCTTGTTACGTATCATCTGCTCTGAGTCCTTGCATTTCAGATGTGTGTCTTCCCTTCACTACTAAAAGGCTACACCAAGTTTTGTTGTATTTCAATTCATGATGGAATTTGGGGCTGCAATTTCCACCAGGTTTCAGCAATGTATTTCTGGTGTGTTATCATCTGTCAGTAAATTGTGTTACTCTTTTTTACCTTTTTTCTCATAGTTAATGGAATAGAATCTTTGTTCATTTTTTTTTTTTCTTCTTTTAATAAGTAAACTGTATCCGACATGGGACTTGAACTCAGGACCCCGAGATCAAGAGTTATGCTCTACCAACTGAGCCGGTCAGGTGCCTTTTTTTCTTTTTTTCAAATGTTCATTTGTTTTTGTCACTCCTATCTACATGGGATCGAGTTTTCTAAACTGTTAGCAGGAGTGCTTTGGGAGGGGCTAGAGAGAGGGCCCAAGACGGCTTTCCAGACTTACAAGTTCAAGGGCTCCTCTGCTTTTGCCATAACAAGGGATTATTTCCTTAAAATTTGGCACCCTTAGGGCGCCTGGGTGGTTCAGTCGGTCAAGCTTCTGACTCTCAGTTTCGGTTTGGGCTCAGGTCGTGATCTCAGAGTTTCGTGAGTTCAAGCATCGATTGGGCCCTGTGCTGACAGTATGGAGCCTGCTTGTTTCTCTCTCTCTCTCTCTGTCTCTCTGCCCCTCCCCTACTCACGCTGTCTCTGTCTCTCTCAAAACAAATAAATAAACTTAAAAAATTGGCATTCCTATATGGCCACTACCTTCTCTTCATCTGAGAACGTCACCAAGTTAAGCAAGTTTTACCCCCATCCTAAGCCTTCTTTATTTCCCAGGAGACCTCACAGGCTGTCATCACCCAAGTGTGCATAATGTTAAGGTGATGCACTTAGTATTAAAAGGAGAATTTGGGGACACTTGGGTGGCTCAGTCGGTTGGGTGTCCGACTTCAGCTCAGGTCATGAACTCATGGTTTGAGAGTTCAAGCCTCTTGTCGGGCTCTGCACTGATGGTTCTGAGCCTGCTTGGGAGTCTCCCTCTTCCAGTTTCTCTGTCCCTTCCCCCACTTACTCTCTCTCTCTCTCTCTCTCTCTCAAAATAAACAAACTTAAAATACATAAATAAATAAAATTTAAAAAATAAAAGGAGAATTTTGCTGGCACTTTCTGACATCTGCCACCTGTGGGTCCTTTTGGGGACTTTATTGTTTTTATTTATTTTTTTTAAAAATGTTTATTTATACGAGAGACAGAAGGAACACACTTATGAGTGAGAGAGCAGGGGAGGGGCAGAGAGGCAGAGAGAGAATCCCAAGCAGGCTCCGGCACTGTCAGCGCAGAGCCCTGTGGGCACTTTAAAACATCCTCTCTCCACCTTTTACCAATACTCGAGTCCATTTAGTCAGCCCTGCACTCACCTCTTCCTTCTCAGAGTGATGCCCTTCCTCCCAGGAAAGAGTATTTGCTTTCTTCAGAGCTGTCACTTGGACCCTCCTTCCCTCCCTAATCTTCCCTGAGACACTGCTGGGGACTCCCTCTGCCTGCTCGGTGTGGAATTTGGGCACACATACACATAATATAGAGTCTGTAGGTGTGCTGTGTCTCCTAGTTTCAGTGAAAATGGTGTGTGTGTGTGTGTGTGTGTGTGTGTGTGTGTGTGTGTGTGTGTTACTAATCTCCTTATTGCTCTATATGGTTTCCAGGAGACAAGAGGTGAAATTTAGGAGTAAACTGCTGCTACGCCCCCCTCAAAGCCCTACAAGAAGGTTTTTTTTAGAAAAGAAAAGGCTTTCAGTAAAGGCCATGGTTTTCACTTGGCTTCAGGAAGAGCATCTTGTTAAGCAAGCCCTCCCCCACTCCCCCGCGTCTGGTGCATACACCAGGAAGCCCTTTTACCCATTTACAGGGAGAAATAGAGCTGCGAAAATCCATTTCTCCCCAGACCCCCACGCTCCCTCCATACACACGTATGCGCACTGCATCAATCAGAGCCTGGAGGAAAACGGGAAACAGCACCCTCAAATTAGGTTGAGGACCTAGTTTATTTACAAAGCTGTGAGTGGGGTAGAGGGGAATCACAAGGAATATAACCACCCCAAGTTCAAAGGAATGAGGGGAGAAAGAGATTACAACAGGGATTCTAACTCATTTTGTACCACAGATGTCTTTGGCATCTGGTAAAGCATAAAATAAAAAATATATAACAAAGTAAACCAATTACAGTTACCAAAATATTAATTAAAATTTGCAATAGAGGGGCAGCTGTCTGGCTCAGCTGGAGGAGCAATCGATTCTTGATCTCAGGATTGTGAGTTCAAGCCCCACCTTGGGTTCGAGATTACTAAAAATAAACAAATAAAAACTTCGAAAATAAAAGTTGTGGGGTGCCTGGGTGGCTCAGTTGGTTAAGCATCTGACTCTTGATTTCAAGGCCTGAGCTCATGAGTTCAAGGCCTGCTTTGGGCTCTGTGCTGACAGGGCAGAGCCTGCTAGGGAGTCTTTCTCTCCAGCTCTCTCTGCCCCTCGCCCACTCACATTCTTTTGCTCTCAAAATACTTTTTAAAAAAGTCGCAATAGGATAAATCGTGTAGTTCTTTATTGCCACGTTAAATAAAACACAATTATTATCTTTTATTTTTATTTTTATTTTTTTAACAAAAGTGTTTCTCTATTTTAATTTTTTTAATGTTTCTTTATTTTTTGAGAGAGAGAGAGACAGACAGAGTGTGAGCAGGGGAGGGGCAGAGATAGAGAGAGACACAGAATCTGAAGCAGGCTCCAGGCTCTGGGCTGTCAGCACAGAGCCAGACACAGGGCTTGAACTCATGGAGCTGTGAGATCATGACCTGAGCCAAAGTCAGATGCTTAACCGAATGAGCCACCCAGGCACCCCTATATATTTATTTTTATTGTCTGTCTTCTGCAGTTACACTGTCCATGAGGACAAGAACTGACATATGTTTGGTTCACTGAGCTGGCGTATAGTAAGTAAAGTACTTGATAAATATTTGTTGAATATATGTATGAATAAAGAAATGAATTGCTCCCACTAGTTGCTGAGACTTGAGTGCAGGGTTGCAGCTTTCTCTGAAGAAATAGAGGCAGGTGCAATAAAGGGAAGTCAAAAAGCCAGAGGTCACCCCAGCATCTCCCCTGACCTGCATGGGTCGGGGAGAGGGCAGTGAGAAGCAAATACTGCCGGTTGCAGAAGGGGAAATGAGATGGTGGGGAGAGGAGAAGGAAAGGCGTCTCCATCAATGCTGGGGCAGGGTGGGTGGAGCTCTGGGTGGGGAGTTTGAGCAAAGTGTCTCGGTGAGGGGAATGGGCTATCCTCCCCTCCCCCAGAAGCAACTACCCATACAGCAAAAAAAGGACAGAGTATACACATAGTGAAGACATTTATTAGAGCCTACTTATCCACTCTGTTGAACCCATGGTGACTGGCACCCCGGCATACGCACACATATCCCTAATGTTGGCTTCACCTCCTGGGTCTTGTGTCTGTAAGTGCTGTTTCTCTCAGCACCACTTTCAGTTCCTCCAAAGGATCTACTTAAATTTTTGAATTCCTGAGCTCTGTAGATTTCACTAAATATTTCAAAGGAGATAAGATGAGTGGGTTACAGTGCACACCTAAAGCGAACAAATAAAACTCTTTCGGGGGCACCTGGGCGGCTCAGTCAGTTAAGCGTCCAACTTCGGCTCAGGTCATGATCTCGTGGTCTGTGGGTTCAAGCCCCGTGTGCGGCTCTGTGCTGACAGCTTGGAGCCTGGAGCCTGCTTCAGATTCTGTGTCTCCCTCTCTCTCTGACACTCCACCACTCAAGCTCTGTCTCTCTTTCTCATTCTCTCTCTAAAAAATAAATAATAAACATTATAAATAAAAAACACCTCATTTGTTAGACATTTCCATCTTTCCAAGTGCCTCTGTGAAACTGCCAGAGCAGGGAGTGAGTGAAGTTTCTCTCCCTTTCTGACCCCGCACATCTTGCATTCCTCCCAGATGGGCCAGCAGACTTCAGATTTTTCTCACATTCGTATTCTAGAATCCTTCCTCAGCTGTCTATCAAAACCTGCATATCTAGACTCATGAAATCCAAGAAAATGCAAGCCTTGAGGGTTACCTGACCCTCTGGACCTGTTCAAAGACCATTTGTTCCTGAGAATAAATACATACCTACACACCCACACCGCCATACTTCCAGTGGCTTCTTTCCTTTCTTCTTCTTTTTTAATATTTATTTATTTTTGAGAGAGAAAGAGACAGAGTGTGAGCATGGGTGGGCAGAGAGAGAGAGAGATACAGAATCTAAAGCAGGCTCCAGGCTCCAAGCTGTCAGCACAGAGCCTGATGCAGGGTTCGGACTCACGAACCCGCAAGACCATGACCCTGAGCCAAAGTCCGACAGTTAACCGACTGAGCCACCTAGGCATCCCAAGTCTTCCTTTCATGCGCACACTGGGCTTTCCTTAAGAGGAGTTTAGGAGAATGTTAGTTTCTCATCTCCATCCTGCAGCCACCCCCCCTCTTCCTTCTGGGGTGCTCTTGTCAGCAGAAGCTGATGGGGAAGTGAAGCCTGGGACTAGAGGAGAAGCAAATAAGGGGAAAGGGGAAGTCTGGGAGGGAGGCCTCAGAGGAGGCTGATGGGAGAGGAGACAGAGAAGGGCGCCAGCTTGGTCTGTACCCACCAGTCCACCGGCCTCTTCACCAGCATCTGCTGAGCTATGAGCCACACCAGAGATTTACAGGGTAGGGAAGGTAGAATCGGCAGAGCCTAAAATGAAGGCAAAGAGATGGACAGACCTGGGGTGGGGGGCTAGGGGGTGGTGAGCAGGCCTAGGAAGGCAGAAGTGTGAAGGCTCTGGGCGGGTGTGGGGGTAAGAAGAGGAATGGGGGGGTAAGGAAGCATTAACCTTTGTGCTCCCTCAGGAGGCAAAGCCTTCGGGCTGCTGAAGGCCCAGCAGGAGGACAGACTCGATGAAATCAACAAGGTAAAAGGAAGACCTAAGGGGGCAGGGCCTGCAGGAAGGGGACCCTGGACCTACCTCTTGCTTTCCTCCCCCCACAACAGCAATTCCTGGATGATCCCAAATATAGCAATGATGAGGACCTGCTCTCCAAACTGGAAGCCTTCAAGAGTGAGGGGAAAACTGTAGCGGCGGGGGGAGTGAGGAGGGCAGGATTTCCCCAAGGACAGAGAAGGGACAGCATTTGTGGTGTCTAGATTTCTGGTGGGAAGAAGGGAGGCTGCCCCTATTGCCCCTGTGGTTGCCGTCCCTTTTCTCGGGCTGCCCTGCTCAGCACCCTCTCTGTTTCCCTCCACGCCACCCGCACTTCCTCAGCCTGCCCCACCCCCTCCTTTCACATCTTCCCCACCTAGCACTTGGTCAGCAACGCCTTTCTCAATCCCCTGCCCTGCCCTGCCCCTGTCCCAGACCCTCCAGCCAGCACTGACCCTATCTGCCTTCTCCCCTCACCCAGAGAAATACATGGAGTTTGACCTGAATGGAAACGGAGATATCGGTGAGAAAAGGGTGATCTGGGGAAGTGTGCAGACCCAGGAAGAGGGAGGTGTCTCCTGCAGTGTTCAGTTCCTGGTGGTTTGGGAGAGGGCCCAGCTACCAGAGTAGGAGGGAGGGGAATGAGAATGTGAAGATGAGGACAGAGAGAGAGAGAGAGAGAGAGGCTCCTCTCTTCTCACCCCCATCCTCTGCCTCTAGATATCATGTCCCTGAAGCGAATGTTGGAAAAACTTGGGGTCCCCAAGACCCACCTGGAGCTGAAGAAACTAATCAGGGAGGTGTCCAGTGGCTCTGGGGAGACTTTCAGCTACTCTGATTTTCTCAAGATGATGTTGGGAAAGAGATCTGCCATCCTAAAAATGTGAGGGTCCAGTTCCAGCCTCTCCTATACTCACCTGTTTTCTCCTCACCCCTATCCCCGTCCCCAGGCTCACATTATTCCGCGTCCATTTCTTCCCTTCTTTGAGGGATCCTTCCAAGTTCCTATCCCCACCCATTGTTCTAGTCACCACAGCCCCGAGCTCTCCCATCTCGGCTCTCCTTCCTGTCTCCCACCATAACAACCCCCATCCTCTTCCACACTTTCACGGTAGCCTGAAATTTATTCTCTTAAGAAGGCTGTGCCCTGATTCCTCTGTCTCTTCCCATCTCACCCAGGATCCTGATGTACGAGGAGAAAGCGAAAGAACAGGAGCAGGAGAAGCCGGCAGGTCCCCCAGCCAAGAGAAATATCTCCGAATTGCCCTGATTTATGGTAGGGGAGATGTGGTGGGATCGATGGGGTTCCTAATGACACCAGCATGGAAAAAGAACACAGAACTGTGAGCCACAGTCACACTAAATTAAATAAACTATCCTCCTTCTCCAGATCAAGTCAGCTCAGTCTCCGTTTGGAAGGAATTTTATCCTGAGTTTGGGAAGAAGTTAGGCACCTTTGAGGGAAGGGTAGCGAAGATTTGCCCATATGAGCAAACCATCCACGATTTTGTTTTATTTATTTATTTTTGAGGCGGGGAGGGGCAGAGAGAGATAGCAAGACAGAGAATCTGAAGCTGTCAGCGCAGAGCCTCACACAGGCGAACTCACAAACCGTGAGATCATGACCTGACCCAAAGTCAGACACTTAACTGACTGAGCCACCCAAGGGCTCCTCCAGCCATGATTTTGTAATGTGTCAATTATAGCAGATGGTTTTGTACTCCAAGGGAGATTCCAGATATAGGATAGCCCTGATCTGAAGGAATTTAGATGGAACAAAAACACGTGTGCAAACAAAAAAAATATCACTCAGGTCCACAGGGAAGAGCAAGGATTATCTTTTTTTTTTAAGATTTTATTTTATTTTTTCAAGTAATGTCTATATCCAGCTTAGGACTCCAACTCACAGCCCCGAAATCGAGAGTCACATTCTCTATTGACTGAGCCAGCAGTCACCCTGAGGAAGGATTATCTTGAATCTGATATTCTCCATCACTAGACTTTGTAAATTTTTTTTAATGTTTACTTTTGAGAGAGAGGAGAAAGAGAGCATGAGTGGGGGAGGGGCAGAGAGAGGGAGACAGAATCTGAAGCAGGCTCCAGGCTCTGGGCTGTCAGCACAGAGCTTGGCGCCGGGCTCGAATTCACAAACCTGGAGATCATGACCTGAGCTGAAATCAGCTGCTTAACCAACTGAGCCACCCAGGTGCCCCATCCATCACTAGTCTTTGTGACCGTAACAAATCACTGAGGCTCTCTGAGCCTTTTTTTTTTTTTTTTTTGAGAGAAAGAGAGAGAGAGAGAGAGGGTGCAAGTGAGCAAGGGGCAGAGACAGAGAGAGAGAGAGAGAGAGAGAGAGAATTCCCATGAGAGGCAGAGACAGAGAGGAAGAGAGAGAGAAAGACTCCCATGAGGGACAGAGAGAGAAAGAGAGAAGCGGGCTCAAGCTCACCTGATGTGGGACTTGAACTCACGAACCGTGAGATTGTGACCTGAGCTGAAGTCAGATGCTAAATGACTGAGCCACCCAGGTGCCCCTGCTCTCTGAGTCTTTCACCTGAAAATGGGGATAATATGATCTACCTCGCAGGGCCTGACATATCATAAGCTCTCAATAAGGTTTAAAATGTGAATGGTTGAATGGATAGATGGATGGATGAAAGAACTAATGTTATTGAATGGAGTAAAGGATTCACAGCACTACAAAGTTAGATAATTTAAACGTTAAATGAGTCATTGAGGTCCTTTTGGGGAACAAGCTGCAGAAACTAAGTTTAATGAAGGGAAAGGGGGCTTCTGTTAGGATACTGAAAACAGATACTGGGGATACTGAATCCCTGGGTGGTAGAAAGGATTAAAAAAACAGTCCCAGGAAAGGCAGGAACCTCAGAGTTCCCAAGCCTTCAGTGAAGCTGTCACTGGACCTTTTCTCCAATGGGTTCAGATGAGTTAACTCCAGCAACCCTCAGTTACTGTACTGGCCACTACTTCTGATTTCCTGACTTTCTGGGAAGAGGTACTCCAATTAGCCCAGCTTGTTTCAGGTACTGAGGACGGACTGTTGGCTTTTACCCAATGGTGAAGCCAGTTTGGCCTCCTAAAGAGTGCTTCAGTAACTGTGTAGGACTTCAGGTGAGGAAGAGGTCATTTCAAGTTGAATAAAATATCCGAATATAATGAAATCAATAGCTAAGCTTTATTGAGCACCTACTATATATGAGATACCAGCCTACATGCTTTCCATACATTAATTCTCTTAATCTTTGCAACAACCCTGGTCACACTAGGGAGGATACAAAGGATCTAGAGCTTAAATCATTCATTCACCCAGGATGAGTAAATTGAATTATATTTATACCTTGGACTATTATTATGCAGCAATGAGAATAAACAAAGTACAACTACATGCAACAATGTGGAGGAATTTCATTAATATAGTGTCGAGCAAAAGACAGACGCAAAAGAACCCTTACTGTACAATTCCATTTGTACACAGTACAAAAACAGGTAAAACTAATATATGTTGTTGTAAATCAGTATAGTAGTTAGCCTTGAGGAGGGCAGTGACTAGAAGGGGCCCTCTAGCGGTTTCCATGGTCCTAGTTAAGGTTCTGTGTTTGGCTACATGTTCTGCTCAGTTTGTGAAAAGTCATCAAGAAGAATGTGTATATATATATACTTTGGTAAAAAGACTTTAAAAATCATTTATTGAGTATCGGCTGTGCGCCATTCCCTATTCTAGGTGCTTGGGATATAAAGTAAACAAAACAAAGATCCTTGCCCTTGTGAAGTTTACATTCTATTGTGGAAAATGGTATGGGAGGAGGACAGACAATAAACAGCCAACATAATTTAAAATTTATATAATGTTAGAAGGAAAAGTAGAGCAGGTTAAAGGGGATCAGGGGTACCAGGATGGTCAGGGAAGATGAAAATGTTGAATGGGTGATCAGAGTAGGCCTTGCTGAGATGATGACTAACTGAACAAAGACCTCACGGAAGTAAAGGAGTGAGGTATGTGGGTTTCTGGGGGAAGAATCAACTTGGCAGAGGAAAGAGAAGCAAAAGGGCCCCAAGGTGACACATGCCTGGTAGAGGTAGGGAGAGTAATAAAATCAGGGGGCCAAGTCATCTAGGGTCTTGTGGGCCACTCTAAAGACTTTGAGAGAAACAGAGGCATTATAGGACTTTAAGCAAGGGAGTCCTTCGAGGCCTCTTTTGAGGAAAGGCCCACCCTGGCTGTAGTGTAGAGGACAGACTATAGGGCCTGGGGAAGACTAAGGATGGCAAGTCAGGAGGTTGTCACTATAACCCAGTGAAAGATGACAGTGGTTCAGATCAAGGTAGAAGCAGTGTATGTGAAGAGGCTGGATTCTGGGTATTTTCTCAAAACAGGAGTTCCTGTCTGATTGAAAGTGGGGAGTGAAACAAAGAAGGGAGGCAATGAGGACTCCAGGGTTTTTGGCTTAACTGAAAATTTTAAATTGCCATCAGCTGGGATGATGAAGGCTGTGGTAAGAACAAGTTTTGAGGTTCTGGAGATCAAATGTTCAGTGTTGGATCTACTGACTTTGAAATGATCTATCAGAGGGGTGCCTGAGTGGCTGAGTTGGTTAAGTGTCCGACTTCAGCTCAGGTCATAATCTCACAGTTTGTGAGTTCGAGCCCCACATTGGGCTCTGTGCTGACAGCTCAGAGCCTGGAGCCTGCTTTGGATGCTCTCTCTCTGCCCCTCCCCCATGCTTGGTCTCTCTCTCTCTCTCTCTCTCTCTCTCTCTCTCTCTCTCTCTCTTCCTCCCCCTTTCTCTCTCAAAAAAAAAACAAAAACCACTAAATAAAATGATTAGATACCCAAGAGATGTCAAGTACATAGATGTGTATTCAAGTCTGGAGTTTGGAAGAGAGGTCTGCGATGAAGATATGCATTTGGGAGTCATCAGCACAAAAATGCTATGTTAAGTCAAGAGATTGATGTTCTTGACACATGCAGGTTGGGTAAAGGATTGGGGTGCAGGCTTCACTGGAGTCAGTTTATGAATGACAGGAGGGGGCCTGGGTGGCTTAGCCTGTTAAGCATCTGACTTCTGCTCAGGTCATGATCTCACAGTTAGTGAGCAGGAGCCCCACTTCGGGTGAGTTCCACTTCTCTCTCTCTCTGCCCCTCCTGGGATTCTCTCTCTCTCTCTCTCTCTCTCTCTGCCCCTTGCTCACTTGCACGCTCTCCCTTTCTCTCTCTCTCTCTCAAAAAAATGAATGAATGGCAGGAAGGAAATTTATGACTGTAAGTATGGATAACTCTTCAAGAAATTTTGCTGTGGTAGGAGACCTGGGAGAGGGGACAAGTGAATCATTTTGAATGTTTAAGAACTGAAGTCATCTCAGCTGTCTTAATGACGCTCAGGATAACATTCTTAGCTGATTCTTGCTAATTTTTTTGCTCTCATTTTCCATAATGGAGACGCAGTCCCTTAATTTAGTCACATCAGCCTAGGCACAGCTCCCTAAAACCATGCCTCTGCTCATCAGTTCACTGGGCCTGGAGCTGTGCACCCTTTCTTCAAACTTGGCTAAATCCTAACTAGTTCTTCACATTTTTAAATAAGAGTCACGTTTTGCTACAAGCATATCTGAACCTCCCCAGGCAGGATCTGATTTTTTCCCTCTACTTCCAGAATATATTGTGAATGTCTCCGGGGCCTTCAAAACAGTTGTCGAAGGATTTGAGCACAGTAATAGAAGACAAAGGAGGAAACTAGTACCGCATTTCGTAGAATGAAACCCATTGTGAAGAGAATACAAACTGCCAATAATATCAGATACACAAATACATTCATGAAAATTGTTATAAAATTAAATGCCTTAGTCATTGGTTGTTGATATGTTTGATATGTTAATGAAGAGGTCATTCCTATCCTATCTTTGTTCAAATGATTTGCATGTATTATGCAAATAAACAGAACTATCAAAAGAATGCCTACAGTGCACAGTGCGACGATACACTCCCCTGGACTTCAGGATTGGCCTGTCTATCCACTTCATTTGCATGACGTGATTTAATAACTAGAAGGCCCCACCCCTCTGGAGCTTTCGCCTCTTACGAATGGACGCGTGAGACTCTTCCTTAGTTACCTAGGCTCCGCCCTCCGGCAGCTAATCCCTTCCGCCTCGTGCGCTCCCTCGGTGTCCTCCACTGAAAGCACTACCAGTCTTGCATCGTTTCCTTCCACTCTCCGGATCTCTACGTTTCTCTGCTCCCATCTTTCCACGAACGCACGACACAAGCTCCGCCTCTCCTCACCTCACCCCCGCCCCTATTCATCGTGCAAATTCTGCGCCCCAACTGCCCGGCAGAGAGACGCGGCATCCCCGCCCCCTTACGCATCTTAACGGCTGACGCCGGGGGCGCGTCTCTTTAGCCAACCGGCGTCCTAGCGCCTGTAAGTCCCTCCTCTTTATGCAAATAACCTGTGCCTGCGCCGCAGACCCTGCTTTTTTTTTTTTTTTTAAATAGGGACAGCCCTCGAAGTAAAGAGGGATAGGGTGGAAAGTGCCCCGCCCTTTATGCAAATTAGGGGGCGTGTCGTGCGCTGAGGGAGGCGGGAGGTTGGGGGGGGTGCTCCCGGGGGCGGCGGTTGCCCGGATGGGCCGTTAGTCGGAGCCCAGCCGCGGAGTGAGCGAGGGAGACGGGAGGAGCCGAACCCGGCGCCATCCGCCGCCATCCGCCCCCGCCCCACCGCCATCCCATCTCGGGGAGCCCCTAGGCCCCGGTCCCGGACCCCCGCGCACCCGGCCAGGTGAGTCTGGGGAGCCGAGTGCTAACGCCCTTTTCCGGCGCGGGAGCGGTGGTAGCGGCGGCGGCGGCGGCAGTGGCGGGCCGGGGGGAGGAGAAGCTGCCATTAGCCGCCGCCATTTTGTCCTCCTGCTGCTGGGGCCTGCCTGCCCCTCCCCCTATGATACCCCCAGCTTGGTACCCGCACCTCCAACCCCTCACACAGAGTGTATTCCCTGCCCCTAATCACCCACTGTCCTGGTTACTTGGGGTGACCCCCTTTCTTGGGCCCGTAACTCCCCACCATCCGTTGCGCTCTTGGCCTCTTCACCCCAATCTGTGGGTCCCCTTTGCCGCCGACACTCTGGGGTTGGCCGCGCCCGACGATCCTCGGAGAGTCTCCTTTCCTCCATATTGGACCCCCCCACCATCAACCAGTGCTTGGGTTCCCCATTTTTGACCCCCGGTTCGCGTCGAGTCACTCCCACCATGGAACCCTGTTTTTATCCTACATCCTTTTTACGTTCCTCACTTTTCCTATGCTTTTTAGTTTTTCATATGTCTTTTCCCCTCTGTGCCTCAACCCCCCTTTTCTTCTTGGGTGTCTTGACATTGCCTTTTTACTTTGCTCTGTCTTCACCGTTTCTGCTTAAGTGTATTATTTTCTACCTGCTTTCGTGTTGATCCTTCTTTATTAGTATTATTCCACTATTCTTCTGTCCTCTTTTCTTTCATGTATTTATTTTCAAACATTGGAGTCTTTAAACACTTACAGAGCAACCCCCTTTCCCTCATCTTACCGGTCTTAAAGTTCCCACTGATTTTCATCCTGATTTTACCCAGTTTTTACCCTGTGTTTGCCTGGATTTCCCACCACCTTCCATCCCTTTCCTGTACGCCATTCCTTCCTCTAAATGAATGCCTGGTCACTCAGGAACTGACTGATGATGCAGAGTTTGGCCTGCTTGGGGAGGAAGGGATACTGGGGAAAGAAATGACTGCTGATGGACATTCTTACTGAGGGTAGGAAAATGAAGTTGGTTCTGGTTTTGGCCCCGTGATTACAGAGTGTGCTTGAGGTAGCTCCATAATGTTTTGTTTTTCTCACGTCTGCATAGAGTAAGCCAGAGCACAGCAGTGCTCATTTCATCTGGAGACAATATTTTTTTTCCCAGGAGCTGGGATGGGGGCAAGTGTAGGAAATGATGGGGTGAATGTTCCAAATACTTGGGGGTTCTTCTGTAGCTTGGGAATATGTAGAGCCCCAATTGTTCCATGAGGAATTATCTTGCACCAGCCCCCAGTCTGGCTGAGCAAGCTTGTAAAATCATTGAACTCCCAGCATACCTTCGTGCAAACCTCCCCAGATGGGAGCGAGGCTTCTGGGAAAGGAACCTGGGGCGCAATTAGGGAGTTGGTGTCTAATAAGTAGGGGATCTGAAGTTCTGTTACTTGCAAGATGGAGCTTTATGCCTTTTTCTGGTTTTGTCTGAGGCTGGGACTTGCCATGTTTTATTGTACATCTCTGGAATGATTTCTGTGGAAAGAGAAGAGATTATGAAGAGAGATCATGAAGTAGCTGCTACCCTTTATAGCCTGGCACAAAAGGAAGAGTGTGTTTACTACTAGGAGGATACTAGATTTTTTATTTGGATTTCCTTGGCAAGAGGTGTCTGGGGGGAAGAGGCACCATGGCATTTGGGCTCTGTGGGAGTTGCTTAAAGGGACTGGGGACTTTGAATAGGCTGGAGGCAAAGACCCCAGAGGGCCACATATCTGGGTCCCTAATGACAACATAAAGGAGCATCTAGGTTTCTTTTGGAGTCAGTAAAGGGAGCAGAGACTGAAACCTTTGGTGTCTGGCCCACAGGCTCCGGCACGTTTTGGGGGAGGTGCCTGGAGGACCCAACGTACTCAATGAGCTTCC
This sequence comes from Paguma larvata, assembly GCA_030068075.1. Lineage (NCBI taxonomy): Eukaryota > Metazoa > Chordata > Mammalia > Carnivora > Viverridae > Paguma > Paguma larvata. The sequence continues at coordinate 30,907,475 of CM057829.1, forward strand.
AGCGCAATGTCCGATCGCTCGGGGCCGACTGCCAAGGGGAAGGATGGAAAGAAGTATTCCTCGCTCAACCTGTTTGATACGTATAAGGGCAAGTCCTTAGAGATCCAGAAACCCGCTGGTGAGGGTCCTGCAAAGATGTTCCTAATTCTTAGAGGCCGGGCATGAATGGGGCATATGTTTTAAAGCTCTTTGAAGGGAAATGGTTATAGTGTAAATATCAAAAGACTAGAGGAACACCTAGAGATTTTCCAGCTTTATCTTGGGTCCATAGGGGACATTGGTCTTTGGATGAGCACCATTTACCCTCCTACAAAGGCGTGTCTCTAGTTCCCTATCTTTGGACACGTAAGAATTGGAGGAAAAGAAATGTGGATTTGGAAAAGTCTAGGGCCAGCTTGCTCCATGCAGGTTCAAGATCAACCATCCAACAGAGAAGCATCAAGTGTAATGCATCTTAGTTTTCCCAGTGGAATTTTAGAGATTGCTGAAGGCAAAGAAAGGAATGGTTTCTAAAAGAAGTTTGGTAATAAGACATTGAGGGTGTATAAATGGGGCGTAGGAGAGAAAGCATTTTTCATCCTCCCATCTTTTCTCCAGTTGCCCCTCGCCATGGCCTGCAGAGTCTCGGGAAAGTTGCCATTGCCCGGCGTATGCCACCCCCAGCCAACCTTCCAAGCCTGAAAGCCGAGAACAAAGGCAATGACCCCAACGTCTCACTAGTGCCGAAAGACGGAACAGGATGGGCAAGCAAACAGGAGCAGTCCGACCCCAAGAGGTAGACAGAGGCCTGGGGGATCTACAGTGGGGAGTATTTTAACTTTGAACTTCGGATGAATTTGGGCTTGGTTTAGCCCAGCCACATAAGATCCAGAGACAGAGGGAAGCTCCTTTCTTGGCTATTCCAGGGCTCCTGTTAGAGGATTAAGGAGTGACACTTTTTAGCTTTCTGTCAAGTAGCAGGAGGACATCAACAAACAGCATACACAAGGTGACTAGGTTATAGTATTTTGTCATAAATATTTTAAATGGGCCTGGGTTCACTTATTCCCCATGAATTGGAAAAATAGCGGGGGGCATTTCAGATTCTGGATAACCTTCCTGTTTTACCATCCCTTTAGTTCCGATGCCTCAACCGCTCAGCCGCCGGAATCGCAGCCACTGCCGGCTTCACAGACGCCTGCCTCCAACCAACAGAAACGACCCCCAGCAGCCCCCGAGGTATGTGAAGAACTGGATGTTATTGAAGGGCTGGAGGCAAGAATGGTTTGTAGCTCCACCATTCACATTACGATTTCTTTTTCTGCTTCCCCAGAACACTCCTTCGGTTCCAAGCGGGGTAAAGTCCTGGGCACAAGCCAGCGTCACCCATGGAGCACATGGAGATGGTGAGTGCAGGGCTGCTTGGGGAGCTTGCCCTGTGCGCTGTGGTAGGTAGGAGCCCTGCACTATACCTTCAGCAAAGTGTTCTCAGTCCTCTGGCTAACCTTTGGGCCCCATATTCAGTTTCATGGGCCACATAAGCACGTTCATGTCTGTCTTACTTGAGGGTGAAGTGGTGTTCCATAACTGACTTTATTTTTGGGGGAATGAGTATGCAGTAGATGGGGGTGAGTTTTAAAACAGGAACTTGATGATCTGGTAACTATCAGAGCATTCCACTTTCATGGTACGTTCTCAGTAAATATGCTTCTGTCTGCTGCTCTGCACCCCAACCCCAATAGGTGGAAGGGCATCAAGCCTACTGTCGCGATTCTCTCGAGAGGAATTTCCGACCCTGCAGGCGGCTGGCGACCAGGACAAGGCTGCCAAGGAAAGGGAGTCTGCCGAACAGTCGTCTGGGCCCGGACCAAGCCTCCGCCCCCAAAGTGAGTGGTTGCCATTTGTACGTTGGGTGGGTGGGTGGGTGAGCGGTTGGTTTTTTTTTTTTTTTGCCCAGAACAACACCTTATTCCATCTCAGAGTTAAGTGTTGGCTTATTCACCTTCTCTCCATCATTTTAAAGCTATGTTCTTCTTTGCTTTTCCAAAATACAGATTCTACAACTTGGAGGGACGGAGGTGGGCGTGGCCCTGATGAACTGGAGGGCCCAGACTCCAAACTTCATCACAGCCATGATCCCCGGGGGGCACTACAGCCTTCAGGCCCACCCCAGTTCCCTCCCTACCGCGGAATGATGCCGCCCTTTGTGAGTTTGCACATCTAGTTTTGGAGTGGTTGTGCTTGAAGCTAGAGAGTTAGCAGTTAGCACTTAGTTTTTGGAGGAGACAGAAAGCAAGGGCCTGTGACAGAGGGGAGGACAATAGGTTTAGGAAGTTGGTTGGCTTTTTGTCCTTCTAAGCAACTGCTGTTGGGCCGTTTTGCAGATGTATCCCCCATATCTCCCGTTCCCTCCGCCCTATGGACCCCAAGGGCCTTACCGATATCCTACTCCTGATGGGCCCAGGTGAGTAATCCAGCTCTGGGTATGGGAAGCCTCCTAGGAAGGGAGATGATCTTCAAGGCCCAGAGTCTTCTATGTGGTGGTTTTTGGTTTTTGTTTTTTTTGTTTTGTTTTTGTTTTTTTTTAACGTTTATTTATTTTGAGAGTGGGGGAGACAGAATCCCAGGCAGGCTCCACACTGTCAGCACAGAGCCTAATGTGAGAACTCACAAATCGTGAGGTCATGAGCTGAGTGAAATCAAGAGTTGGATGCTTAACCCAACTGAGCCACTCAGGCACCCTTTGTATGTGGTTCTGTAACATGCCATCTTTTACACTCTTTCTTCCATTTGCCTTTTCATATGCAGCCGTTTTCCTCGCGTGGCGGGCCCTCGGGGCTCAGGGCCGCCAATGCGACTTGTAGAGCCTGTGGGTCGGCCTTCGATTCTTAAAGAGGATAATCTCAAAGAATTTGACCAGTTGGACCAGGAGAATGATGATGGTTGGGCAGGTTAGTGGATATAAGGATGAAGTGTTTTGGTCTCAAAAGGCAAAGTCCTGTGAATAAATAGGGGGTTGTGTGGGTGAAAAGGAAACACCAAAGGGTAGGGCAGACACATGGAGGAAAGCCAAGTCCAGGTAAAGAACTGAGAGATGTGGGAATGCCAAGACTCACAGTGGCTGACTTCATGCAGAGAGGGGGTTGGTGTTTCCAGTAGTGCATCCTGCTACATAGTTCCAGATCCCTTTCTTTGAAAGTTACCTGACATTGGAGAGCAGAACACTTGGGTTATTGGTGTTCACTTTCCCCCTCAGGGGCCCATGAAGAGGTTGACTACACTGAAAAGCTCAAGTTCAGCGATGAGGAAGACGGGCGAGACTCCGATGAAGAGGGAGCTGAGGGCCAGTGAGTTCAGGGGCTCAGTTTCTCTTGTGATAATATGTTCTTAAATGAACTGGTTTACAGCTGATTTTAATTCCACTGTTGGTCTGCTTACAGCAAGGAGTCCCAATCAGCTGCTGGTGAGGAACGGCCCCCTGAAGCAGATGGCAAAAAGGGCAACTCCCCCGGCAGCGAACCGCCCCCTCCCAAGACGGCCTGGGCAGAGACCTCTCGGCCTCCAGAGACAGAGCCGGGGCCTCCCGCCCCAAAGCCTCCCCCACCCCCACCTCACCGGGGCCCCGCCGGGAACTGGGGCCCCCCTGGGGACTACCCAGTGAGTGTCTACAATGAGGGGTCAAGAAGGGTCAGTTGTGGGAGATGAGTGTTGGCTGAGAAGTTGAAGCAGTAGTAATAGGGGAAACTGGAGGGAGGGCCGAGAATGAGCCACAGGAAGTGTAGAGTGGCTCTGAAAAGGTCTGGAATATCTTTGGTATTAAGGGAGTCTGGGTTAAAAAAAAGAAATTGGGATGCTAATGAGGAAGAACAAGGAGGCCTGGGTGTTTGGGTCTCTGAAAGGAGAGACCAAACAAGACTAGGATGAGTTTGCCCCTACCCAGAGAGGCCACCAACCCAAGGACGGTGCTTGCACCCCCAGCTAGAGACAGTTGATCAGTCTGTGCGAAAGATCAGAAACCTGACGACTGACACGTCTGGCCCTGCCGGGTCTCCCCATTGACAGGATCGGGGGGGCCCTCCCTGCAAGCCCCCAGCACCCGAAGACGAGGATGAGGCCTGGCGGCAGCGGCGAAAACAATCTTCATCTGAGATCTCCCTGGCTGTGGAGCGGGCCCGGCGACGCCGAGAAGAGGAAGAGCGCCGCATGCAGGAAGAACGCCGGGCAGCCTGTGCCGAAAAGCTCAAGCGACTTGATGAGAAATTTGGGGCGCCTGACAAGCGGCTCAAAGCAGAGCCTGCTGCCCCTCCTGCTGCCCCTCCTGCCCCAGCTCCACCACCTGCAGTCCCCAAAGAACTCTCTGCGCCTCCAGTTCCTCCACCAGCACCAGCCCCAACACCAGAAAAAGAACCAGAAGAGCCGGCACAGGCCTCTCCTGCCCAGTCCACCCCCACTACAGGTGTGGCTCCAGCTCCCACCCTGGTGAGTGGTGGTGGCAGTACCAGTAGCACCAGCAGTGGCAGCTTCGAAGCCAGCCCAGGTATGGAGATGGGGATAGGGTACTACCAGGTGTCCCAGCTCTTCTGTGTTTGAGCTAAGGGTACAGGTGGTACGGATGGGGGAAACGAAGTTGGTTTATTGGACTGTCCATGGCAGAGAAAAAAAGGGTCTCTTTGCTTGTGTGGATATTTGAATTCCTGGGTATGTAGTGACCTAAAATCACTTCATATAAGCTCAGCCTAGAGCAAGACTGAAGAAGTGTGTTGGTGGTTTCATGGGAATTTAATGCCACCGTCATTGTTCTTGAAAGTAAGCGCTTAATCTTTAGAGAGAGGGTGTCAGAGGTGAGAGCTGAGGTGACGGGGGTGTTCGTGGCATACCTCTTGGTGTACTAGGCCACTGATGATTGTGTTTTTTTTTATCAATGCAGTGGAACCCCAGCTGTCCTCAAAAGAGGGTTCTGAACAACCAGAAGAGGTTCCTTCTCCTGCCACAACCCCCGCCCCGAAGGTGGAGCCCAAGGGTGATGGGGTTGGTCCCAGCCGGCAGCCCCCCAGCCAGGGCTTGGGCTACCCCAAATATCAGAAGTCATTGCCACCTCGTTTCCAGCGGCAGCAGCAGGTGAGATCAGGTTGTTTCCCCCATCAAGAGCTGTTTCTCTCCTTGGCTTCAGTGTGTATCCTGTTCATAAGTTGCCTTCCAGGTCCTCTCATACCTCTTGTTTCCATTGTGTCTCCCTGGTTTCTATCTAGTCCAAGTGTTTATCACATCTGTGTATTAACTTTGCTTCATTGCCTGTTTTTCTTTTGAGGGTGGGGCAGGGGTTTTGAGGTCTCTCTCGTCCCCTCTTCTGTCTTTTCCCAGGAGCAGCTTTTGAAGCAACAGCAACAGCAGCAGTGGCAGCAGCATCAACAGGGTTCCGCCCCACCTGCTCCGGTACCGCCATCACCGCCCCAGCCTGTGACCATGGGGGCTGTGCCAGCTCCACAGGCTCCGCCCCCACCCCCCAAGGCCCTGTACCCAGGTGCTCTGGGCCGGCCCCCACCCATGCCCCCAATGAACTTTGATCCCCGCTGGATGATGATTCCTCCTTATGTGGACCCCCGGCTCCTCCAGGGCCGGCCCCCTCTGGACTTCTACCCTCCTGGTGTGCATCCCACTGGTAAGGGCCTTTGTGTGGGAGTGGGGAAGGCACAGTTCATTCCCAGGAAGTGGGTATCGGCGTCTTGCTGTGGAGAAGAAGGGTTACCAGTGAAGGAGGGTGGGGCAGATAAGTGGTTAGTGTTGCTGAGGTGGCTCTTTGTTTCAGGAACAGTTTTGGGAAAGAAGCAGTGGTCTTTCATTAGCCAGGATTTACTTGGAGGGATTCATTGTAGGGAAGCTGAGTGAATAGGATAACTTTTTGAGGAGCGTGTATCAGGCCCAGACTTGACAGGGATAAGAGACAGAGGAGTTGACATTGATGTGACTGACAGAAGCAGATTGGAGAGATCCTGTCATGCAGGAGAGGGTTAGCTTTCTCATTCTTCTTGTTTTCTTAGGCTTAGTTCCTCGGGAGCGCTCAGACAGTGGGGGTTCAAGCTCAGAGCCGTTCGAGCGCCATGCACCTCCCCTGTTGCGGGATCGGGGCACCCCACCAGTGGATCCAAAGTTGGCCTGGGTAGGAGATGTCTTCACCACCACACCCACTGACCCCCGCCCACTTACCTCCCCACTGCGCCAGGCAACTGATGAGGATGACAAGGGGATGAGGTGAGTCTGAGTGGTGAGTGCATTGCCACTGAAAGGATTTGGGCTAAGGAAAAGGTCCTTGGATTATCAGTGCGGTGACAGGAATAAATGTGAGAGGAGCACCTGGGTGGTAATAAAGTGTTCTCTTCACCTAGTTGCAGTTTTCATCATTCTAATTTCTGGTTTTTTTCTGTTGCTCTTTTTAGGAGCGAGACCCCTCCAGTACCTCCCCCACCACCCTATTTGGCCAGTTATCCGGGCTTTCCTGAGAATGGAGCCAGTGGGCCCCCGATCCCTCGCTTCCCTCTGGATGAACCAGCTCCCACAGGGCCCCGTCCGCTCCCTTGGCCCCCAGGCAATGATGAAGCCACCAAAATACAAGCTCCCCCACCGAAGAAGGAAACCCCCAAGGAGGAGACTCCACAGCTGACAGGGCCAGAAGCCAGCCGAAAGCCTACCCGAGTAGTTGGAGGTCAAGGCCCCCCTCCACCTCGCAGAGAGAGCCGTACTGAGACCCGCTGGGGCCCTCGCCCGGGCAGCAGTCGTCGTGGGATCCCTCCAGAGGAAGCAGGGGCCCCACCCCGCCGTGCTGGGCCTATAAAGAAACCCCTGCCACCTACGAAAGCCGAAGAGCTGCCTCCCAAACCCCTGGAACAGTGTGATGAAAGTCCCAAGGTTCCAAAGCCAGACCTCCTCAAGACAGCAAAAGGGAAGATAGGGATCCCCAAGGAGACCCCACCCAGTGGGACTCTTTCCCCTGCCCCAAGGCTTCGGAGGGACTACTCCTATGAAAGAGTGGGTCCTACCTCTTGCCGGGGCCGGGGCCGAGGCGAGTATTTTGCTAGAGGGAGGGGTTTTCGGGGCACCTATGGGGGCCGGGGGCGGGGAGCCCGAAGCCGAGAGTTCCGCAGTTACCGAGAGTTCCGAGGAGACGACGGGCGTGGAGGCGGTGCAGGCGGACCCAGCCATCCTCCTGCTCCCCGAGGCCGCACTGCCAGCGAGACGCGAAGCGAGGGCTCAGAGTATGAAGAAATCCCCAAACGGCGCCGGCAGCGGGGCTCAGAAACGGGCAGTGAGACCCATGAGAGCGATCTGGCTCCCTCAGACAAGGAGGCTCCTCCACCCAAGGAAGGAGTGCTCACCCAGGTTCCTCTTGCTCCTCCACCATCGGTAGCCCCTCCTTCACCAGCCCCAGCCCGATTTTCTACTGCCCGAGGTGGGCGCGTCTTCACACCCAGAGGAGTGCCATCACGCCGGGGTCGAGGAGGGGGACGGCCCCCTCCACCCATTTGTCCAGGCTGGAGCCCCCCAACCAAGTCCCTGGCTCCCAAGAAGCCTCCGACAGCTCCTTTGCCACCGAGTAAGGAGCCTTTGAAAGAGAAGCTGATCACAGGGCCTCTGTCCCCCGTGGCCCGGGGAGGCAGCAGTGGAGGCAGCAACGTGGGCATGGGTGTGGAAGACGGGGAGCGGCCCCGACGGAGGCGGCATGGGAGGGCTCAGCAGCAGGACAAACCGCCTCGGTTCCGGAGGCTGAAACAGGAACGGGAGAATGCTGCCAGAGGGACTGAGGGCAAGCCCTCATCCCTAGCCCTTCCAGCCCCTGCCTCTGGAGTAGAGGAGACGCTCACAACAGTGTCTGTGCCTCCACCCCCACGCCGGGCAGCTGCCAAGTCTCCCGATCTGTCAAACCAGAACTCTGATCAAGCCAATGAGGAATGGGAGACTGCATCAGAGAGCAGCGACTTTGCCAGTGAGCGCCGGGGGGACAAGGAGGCTCCCCCGCCAGCACTGCTGGCCCCCAAAGCTGTGGGAACTCCTGGGGGCAGTGGAGGTGGAACTGGACCAGGCATTTCAACCATGTCCCGTGGAGATTTAAGCCAGAGAGCCAAGGATTTGAGCAAGCGGAGCTTCTCAAGTCAACGGCCAGGCATGGAAAGGCAGAACCGGCGCCCGGGCCCTGGCAGCAAGGCTGGCAGCGGTGGCAGCAGCAGTGGAGGTGGTGGTGGGGGACCTGGAGGGAGGACCGGCCCAGGGCGAGGGGACAAAAGGAGCTGGCCCTCTCCCAAGAACCGAAGGTGGGTAGGGACGGGCCCTTAAGTTTATTCCTAAGGCTAAACAGTGGGGGAGGGGAGAGAATCTGAAGAAAGGGAAGTTGGGCACCATGGACTTTGAGATCCAAGGGCACATGGGCTGCTGGGTGCTGGAACACCCACCAATAGGGAAAATAATTGGAAAGCAGTTGATTGAGTCAGGAGCAGGTGTGTATTCTCTGTTCTTTGCTTTCCACTCTGTAGATCTGTGCCATATACACAGAATTGGTTAGACATGCTCAGAAATACCTGGATTTTAACAGAGAGGTGGGAGAGGTTGGAAGACTTGACTGGTAGGGAAAGAGTTAACAATTACATGAATATTAAGAGTTGATGTTCTGTTTTCTTCAGCCGACCTGAGGAGCGACCCCCAGGGCTTCCTCTGCCTCCCCCGCCCCCCAGCAGCTCTGCTGTCTTCCGCCTGGACCAAGTTATCCACAGCAATCCTGCTGGCATCCAACAGGCTCTGGCCCAACTCAGCAGCCGCCAAGGGAGCACAGCTGCACCAGGCGGGCACCCAAGGCCCAAACCTGGGCCTCCCCAAACCCCTCAAGGCCCCTCCCCTCGGCCCCCACCTCGATATGACCCTCAGAGGGCCAACAACAGCGTAGGTTCAGGTAAGCTGGAGGGACTAAGGGTGGGAATGTCTCCATCCCCAGAAAAGGTCAGGTGCTAAAGGAGGCAGAGTCTGCCCTGGGGACCTTGATGCTCGGTATCTGCACTGAGCAAAGGTGGAAGGCTTGGGAGGCGGCTAACAGGAAAAGCTAGGATGAGATGTAGACCAAGGCAGATGCTGACAATTTCCCCTTTTCTCCAGACCCCCACTTCGAGGAGCCAGGGCTGATGGTGAGGGGGGTGGGTGGAACTCCCCGGGACTCTGCCGGGGTTAATTCCTTCCCCCCGAAACGGCGGGAGCGGCCTCCCAGGAAACCAGAGCTGCTGCAGGAGGTGAGGGATGGAGCTTGGGATTGTGCTTCACTGCCCTTATTCCTGAAGGTTCTCACTTACGTTTTCTCTGCTTTTCTCTGTTCCTTGTCACTGTGTCCTTACCCCCAAATTTTCTGTTAGTCACTTCTTGTGTCCCTTTTAGCCCCACATCTCACTGTGGTCAGCCACTTGACTACCCAGTTCCACCTCATTTATGTTTCACCTCTGGGCTTTCTCACCTTCAGGAATCTTTGCCACCTACTCATAGTTCTGGATTCTTGGGCCCCAAGCCTGAGGCCCCAGGCCCTCAGGGAGAGTGCAGAGAGGCAGGGACAGAGGCCCTGACCCCTCACATCTGGAACCGTTTACATACCGGTGAGTAAAACTGAGCAGTGGTTGGAAAGGGCTTTGTCCGAGGGCCAAGAGGGCAAGGTGGCCTCTGGACTCCCTCTCATCTCTACTCTCTGGTGCTCTACCCAGCCTCTAGCCGAAAGAGTTACCGGCCTGGCTCCGTGGAACCCTGGATGGAACCCTTGAGCCCTTTTGAGGACGTGGCTGGAACAGAGGTAAGTGATGACAGGAAGGGAGTGTCTGAGTTGGGATTCTGTTGAGTACTTGGTAGTGCTTCCCCACCTGGTCTGGATTGTCCAGGGCTATTTGCTCATAGTTTTTCCCTTTTCTTCAGTTTGTATATTTGTAAACATCCGTCAGGTATTGACTGATGACTTGACTTGACTTACCTTGACTTAACTGACTTCTTCTCCACTCCTCTCAGATGAGTCAGTCTGACAGTGGGGTGGACCTGAGTGGGGATTCTCAGGTGTCATCAGGTCCCTGCAGCCAGCGAAGTTCCCCTGATGGAGGACTCAAGGGGGCAGCAGAGGGGCCTCCCAAGCGGCCTGGAGGCCCCTCACCCCTGAACACTGTTCCTGGTGAGGGTTCACCTGGCTCTGAACCCTCTGAACCTCCTAGGAGACGGCCACCTGCTCCCCTTGATGGGGACAGAAAGGTAAAAGACCAAGAGAAGAGGAAAGTTTCTGGGCCTCTGACTTTGGCCCTAAATTTGTCTCCTCTGTGCTTCTGTGTTCTGGGGATTCTTTCATTTGGGAGACCTGACTTGACTTCCTTTACTTCCCCAACCTAGGAGCTGCCCCGGGAGCAGCCTCTGCCCCCTGGCCCCATTGGCACAGAACGGTTGCAGCGTTCAGACCGAGGCCCAGAGCCCGGCTCCCTCCGGCCGTCCCATCGATCTGGGCCCCCGGTCCAGTTTGGCACCAGTGACCAGGTCTGCAGGGGCAGGATCTGAGTATCTTGGGTTGGGTGGAAAGGGGAAGGATTGAAGGTGGGATCTGGAGGATACATGTCTTGAGTCATGGGACAATCTCCCTTGCATCACTACCACAGGACTCGGACTTGCGCCTAGTGGTAGGAGACAGTTTAAAGGCAGAGAAGGAGTTAGCATCAGTCACTGAGGTGAGTGGGAGAATGAGAGTTTGGTGGAAAGGCCTTCGGTTTCTGGAGAAAATGGTTGGGTGTGACCTGGACATCCAGGAAGCCCAGACATTGCTCTTGACAAGGCTTTTTCCTCACAGGCCATCCCTATAGCCCGAGACTGGGAGTTACTCCCCAGTGCTTCTGCCTCAGCTGAGCCACAAGCCAAGAACCTGGGTCCTGGGCACTGTGGCCCAGAGCCCAGCTCCTCAGGCCAGCGTTTGTATCCTGAGGTCTTCTATGGCAGCCCTGGGCCTCCCAGTTCTCAGGTAGGTCCTACTTCCTGTCCCATGACCCCTTTCTGTTTGCTGTCTCTTATAGTCTGTCTAGTTTATGTAATTGTAAAACGCCATTTTTTTTTTTTATTTCATTTTTCTCCTTGCTTTTACTGAGGTAGGTGGGGTGGGAGATCTTTTCTTGACCAGGAAAACGAGCTATTCCAGCCTTGCTCTCCCTCAGGTCTCAGGGGGAGCCATAGACTCTCAGTTACATCCCAACAATGGAGGCTTCCGCCCTGGGACACCCTCACTTCACCCTTACAGGTGAGACTCGATGCCTCTTGCTCTCAGAAGGACATGGAACTGTGTTTCAGTGGGAGGGAAGGAGAAGACCTGTTTCCGGGGTATGAAACGCTAGTAGACTTAACTTGGAACAAATGATTGGTTTCCTAACTCCTCCTCCCCACCTGACTCCCCCTCCTCCCCACCAGATCACAGCCCCTGTACCTCCCCCCGGGCCCAGCGCCCCCGTCAGCACTGCTTTCTGGAGTAGCTGTCAAGGGCCAGTTTTTGGATTTCTCCACACTGCAAGCGACGGAGCTGGGGAAGCTGCCAGCTGGGGGAATCCTCTACCCCCCACCTTCCTTCCTCTACTCTCCAGCTTTCTGCCCCAGCCCTTTGCCCGACCCACCCTTGCTTCAGGTGAGAGGTGGGCACGTGCTGGGCTTCAGGAGTTAGGGGTAGGGGAGAATGCTTTTGGGAGTTGACATTTCTCTCTGTTGTCCCCAACAGGTGCGCCAGGATCTGCCATCCCCCTCAGATTTTTATTCTACTCCTCTGCAACCTGGTGGCCAAAGTGGCTTCCTCCCCTCAGGGGCCCCTGCCCAGCAGGTATCTTTTTTCATATCATTTGCCCTTCATTGTTTCTCTATCCTGTCTTTAGCTTTTTTGTCTGATTCTATTTCTGGTTTTATGATACTCCTTTCTGCTCTCAGTACCCTTCCCCGACATTATTTCTTCTTATAGATGCTTTTACCCATGGTGGACTCGCAGCTGCCTGTGGTGAACTTTGGCTCCCTGCCACCAGCGCCACCTCCTGCCCCACCGCCCCTTTCTCTGTTACCTGTGGGCCCTGCTCTGCAGCCCCCCAGCCTGGCTGTGAGGCCCCCACCTGCTCCTGCTACTCGGGTGCTGCCCTCACCTGCCAGACCCTTCCCCCCTAGCTTGGGGCGAGCAGAGGTAAGGTACAGGAACTGAAGTTGCTAGGGAACTCCAAGAGCTAGGGGTAGGGATTCAGAATCTCCAGGTGAATTGGGTTGGGAGGCAGGAGGCTCATGAATTTTTTTCCTTCAGCTGCACCCAGTGGAACTAAAGCCCTTCCAGGATTATCGGAAACTGAGCAGCAACCTTGGGGGACCTGGGTCGTCACGTACTCCCCCAGCTGGAAGGCAAGAGGAGGGAGTGGGGATGCAGACTGCTCACCCTTAAGGGCTTTCTTACTAAGGGGCCAGGGAACGGTTGTCAGGCTTGCTTTAAACACTCTTCCTCCTTTAGGTCTTTCTCTGGCCTCAATTCCCGTCTCAAGGCCCCACCTGCTACCTACAGCGGAGTCTTCCGCGCCCAGCGCATCGACCTCTACCAGCAGGTGAAAGGGAGACCCCTGTGACCCCAAGTCTGAATCCAAGAGTTACCATCTGAGTTCCTGTCTTTTCTATCCCTGACTTTGCAGTATGACCTGTGTATCTATCCCCTAGGCCTCCCCACCGGATGCCCTGCGCTGGATGCCGAAGCCTTGGGAGCGGACAGGGCCACCTTCTCGAGAGGGGCCTTCCCGACGGGCAGAGGAGCCTGGGTCCCGAGGGGACAAGGAGCCTGGGTTGCCTCCACCCCGCTGAGGGAGTTCCCCTTGCCCCCCACCCCCCGGGGCTTGTATATAGATTATAAATATATAAGGGGGAAAGGGGTGGGTGGGGAGGGGTTGCGGGGCTGGGGCCTCGCTTCCCCTCCACCCCCCTCCCCTGGTCCCCTATCCCTGGGGCCGTTTGTTAAAAAATAATAATAAAAGGATTAAAAAATTTTTCTGAAATGATTTCAGGGATGGGTTGGTTGTTTGCAATCTCCTTGTACCATAGTACAGTGCCCAGTGACCCATAAAGTGGTTTTAGTCAGGGAATTTACTTACCCCGGTGATCTGTTGTAACGAGCTATCTCAAAATTTGATCATTTTATTGTATATTGAAGTCTTACGGACTGGGAATTAGAGCTGGCTTCCACTGGGCAATCTGTTTCTTGTGCCAGCGAGTGAGGTCTGTTGGTTACCAGTCTGCAGCTGATGGTTGGGTTGGTCCCATAGGGCTACCCTCAGGTGTCTGGGGCTTTGGTGGCACATCTGGAAGGTAGAATCCCACTGGACTGTCAGCCAGCGTCTCTATGGTTTTTCCAGCAAGATATTAGAGTCATCAGGCCAATTACGTCCCTGGGCTAGTGTTCTAAGAGGTCCTGGTGGATGCTGTAAAGTATAGGACCTGGCCCTTAGCAGGTCTCTTCTGCCACATCCTATTGGTCCAGCATGAAGCTAGCAGACAGGGAGGGGACCATAACTGCATCTCAAAGGGAGTAGTAAAGAATTTGCAGCCTTGCGTCATTTTGATCCTGGCTACAAACTTGAGAGGACGTGAACAGGAAGTTCCTTGAACCAGGTAGATGAGTTCCATTATTGTCAAACTTGGCTAGTCATGCCAAGACTGTATTTAGGTCTGCAGCTGCTTGGAAATTAGAAGGCTTTTTACTGGATAGTTTGACAGCCCTGTGCTAGCCTAGATTAAGTTTTGTCCTTTCTGAACTCCATTCTTTTATTCACATGTAAAATGGTTTTGGGGTGCCTGGGTGGCTCAGGGTCATGATCTCATGGTTTGTGAGATATAGCCCCAAATCGGGCTCTAGTGAGGACTGCCAGGAACCTGCTTGGGATTCTCTCTCCCTCTCAGCCCACCCCCCCCACTCCCACGCACAGGCATTCACTGTCTAAATTTAGAAAAAAAAAAAAAAAAAAGGCTTCTGCACAAAGATGTTCCTGAAAATGGCTGTGGCTGTCAACAGCATCCTACATTTTAGTGTTGTGCTACATGAACAGTAAACCATGAGAGTGCACATCTCCCAGGAAAAGGTTAAAAGCAGTCTTACACAGCTGGGTTCCTAGGAATTCTTAATTTTAAACAAGTTCAGAGAAGATAATCTACTTTTTTTATTTTTGAGAGGGAGTGTGTGAGTGGGGGAGGGGCAGAGAGAGAGGGGGAATAGTTTGAAGCAGGCTCAGGGCTGACAGCAGAGAGCCAGACTGGGCTCAAACTCCTAAACCCAGAGAGATCATGACCGGAGCCAGAGTCAGACGCCCAACCAACTGAGCCACCCAGGTGCCCCAAAGTACTCCGGCTACTTAAGAAAGACAATTTAGAGACCAAACAGCCAGGAAAATCTGACTTTTTATTTCTTAAATACTGTGAAGGAAGATGGGGGAAATGGTCCCCTGATGAGGGAGGGCCATAAGAGCTAGGGATCATCAGCAAAGGCCCGGTGGGCATTAGGGAAGCGCTGGGGGCTGTAGTTGGGGTCTTCCTGCAGTCGCTTTTGTATATCAGCCCGGAGCTAGAAAGAGAGAGCAAGCAGGTTGGAGGGGCAGCAGCCAGGCCCCTAGGACCCCAGCAAGCACGCAAGGCCATCCCTTAGGAGCTAACACTTCCCCACCAGCCACACTGTCGGTAGCCCAATATGGCATCGCTGAGCCTTCCCAGATGCCAGTAGGGAAAAACTCTTCATTTTTTTAAAGTGGTAGCCCCAGACTGACCAGTTCATCTCTGAAAGGATCAGAAAAGAGGGGCCCTAGCCCGACCCCTCCCGCTAGACCATCCCTATTCTGCTTCAAGGTGGGGGCACCTGCTGCCTGTAGCTCTCCTGAACCTCTGGTGCCTCCAGGTCCCGGCTCAGGCTCTCGGGGCTCGTCAGGGGCCGAGCTCCGGCTGCCTTAGCTGCCCGGCTCACGGCCTCTGAGAGAAGCAGCTGGGGGCCCTCACCCTGCATCGTCTGGGGGACAGGGGGTCGGGAGGGAAAAGAGGATCAAGGTCAGATCCAGTGCCACCACCCAGCTCACCCTTTCCAGGAGTCAACCACTGAGTTCCTATGCTAGTGGAGAGAAGGGGAATAGTCCACAGGCGGTTTTGACAGCAGAGATGCCTTCCTAATTTTATTTGGCTCTGGCCGAAACACGGCATTTGAGCGTGCTGGACTCGTTCTTCAAAACAAGAGGGGCAGGATAAGTCAGGCCAGCTGGGGCTCTGAGCTGGCTAGTCCACAAGTGGAAGCCCACCTTAAGGAAAATAGGCCCTAGTCATAGGCCTAGTGACCAGGCAGCTGAGGGAGGACAGGACTGCTGGCAAACGCTAACGGGAAGGTGTGCTGCAGAGACTGTGAGCAAGTCAATCTCGGAAGGTTTCCTCATCCATTAAACGACCGGGCCAAACTAGGAAGAATTCCTTCCAGCTCTCAATAGTTGGATTCTAAGCACAATAGGGTAATTTGGATAAAGAGAGATCCTCAAGGAAGAAGCAGACCAACCTTGCGTCTCTTGGCAGGCATACCACTGAGGTAGGCGTCGCTCAGGGGGGGCTGCGGCTTCACCTTCCGCTGGCTCTGAATGTCCTGCTGGATAATCGGAACCCACTCCTGGGGACGAAAAGGGGATGAGTAATTGGCACAACTTTCAGCTGTCTTGGCCCGCCAGCCTACCTCCCGACACTTACTGGGGGGACTGCAGCCGCCCAAGGTTCTGTCTCGGCTGAAGCTCCATCCTGCTCATCACGGGAGCCGCCACCCTCAGGAGCAGGAGGTGGACCTCGGGACATGGCTTCTTCTGCTGTTGTTCCAGGGGCTGGGGAAGCATTCTCCCGCTGGGAGCCAGACAGTGGGAAGACTCGTGCTTCAGCGCGCCCAGCTCCAGCCCTTCCACCCCCGGTCCCCCACTCCACATCACCTGGCCCCTCAACTCTCTCTGATACCTGAGGCTCAGGGGAAGTTCTCTCTGATCCCTGAACTTCCATTGGCTCCTCAGGAAGTGGCTATGAAATTGGACAGAGAAGGAGAACACAGCCCTCTCAGGCCTCTCCAGTTTCCTCAAGTCCCCTGACCCTAGAGCCCATCTGGGTCCCTTACCTGGGGGGGATCACCAACCCTGCGAACATATCTGAGGATGGCATCAGGGCCAACAGGCATGTGCTCCAGAACCACCTGAAGCCTCAGTCCCATCATAGTGGTCAGCCAGCTCACCAAGGACGGGTTCACCCCACGAGACATGCGACGCTGAGGGCAGAAAACAGCCTTAGAACACAGCATCTTCAACCAGCTTTTGAGAAGTGTCAAAGAGTTAAAGGACAGCAGTTGGGGGAAAAAAAATAAAAACCGCAGGATACCAGAGAGAATGGAAACCCAAGGAAACAGAAGGTTGGAGATCTGGGGCGGGGTGGTGCTTACAATTCGGCCATTGATGACTGCAGCAAGCTCCATCTGCTGTCCCCCCAAGCAGTGCAGGTTGAGGGCCAGGCATTCAAACAGGCCCTGGTTACACAACTCCAGCAGGCGGGCCCCAAATCCACTGTCTGTGGGCAAGACACAAGGAGGGGATGCTGGCACCCAGCAGCCCTGCACATCTCACACCCCTACCCCCCACCCCGCAGTCCTGCCCGCCCCTGACCTGTGCAGTGCAGCACATGAGCAGCAATGCTATTGAACTGCTCTTGGAGAAATTCCAGGTTTGTCCGGATGATGTCCACACCCGGCTGAACCTGCACCAAAGACTGAGAAACAAGACACACAAAGACCCCCAAATCAGGAACCCTGGGAGACCAGGAACCAAGGAGGCAGTAGGAACAGCAGTTCCCCTGACAGGACCCAGAAGAAGAGGGAACGGGGAAGGGGTACTCACAAAACTCTCCCGCACGTATTCTTCCAGCCCTGTGATCAACGTGTGGGTTGCCGTCTATGGGGAAACAGCGCAAGTTTAGATCCAAGCCCCAACCCTCAAGACACTGCCCTCCCCTCTACCTCCAGTAAGTCCAGGGCTTGAGCTGGAGCAATCGTAGCTTTAGATGACAAATAAAGTCAGGAATAAGGAACTGAAAGCAACGAGGAGGAGAACTCTGGGGTCCAAGATCTTCATTTACCCGTATGTTGCCAGGTGTGGGCTCTTGGCCACCCAGGTAGTGCTGGTGGAAAAAGGATCGCAGCTGGGGCTGGAGCCGCTGCAGTGGCTGGAAATGGCCATGAAGAAGCATCACCACATCCACCATGGAAAAGTTCTGGCACAGAAGAGAGAGTAGGGCCCCGAAGAATCCTAGGGACAGGGACAGAAGTCAGCAGCAGCCTCTACCACCTGGCCTGGCCACCCACCACAAGCCCACTGGCGTCATCCCACCTGGGCAACACCCCTCGACAGAGGCCATGGACCTGTCCCTCCCTGGAGAAGACCAAGGCACCCCCAACTTGCTCACCAAGGGCCCCATCAGCCCCAGGCTCAAAGATGTTGCTGGATCCACTGAGGCGCTGTATGAAAGCAGCGATACTCTCACTGCTGCCAGCCCGAGCCCCCAGGGAGCCCAGCAGGGAGTTCAGCACGCCCTGCACCACGGAGGTAAAAAACTCCGGTGAAAGGCTCTCAAGACCCAGGCCTCCAGGACTCCCAGCGCCACCAGAAGGGGACCCTGGTGGGGGCATGGTCTGTTGCTCTGGGGCCGGGGGCGGGGGTGGCGGGGGTGGAGGGGGTGGAGGGGCCGTCTGTGTCGCCTGGCAAAGAGAAGGAACAAACAACAGAAGACAAGGTGAGCGCAGAGACAAGGATGTAAAATGACACCAGAATGGCACAAACCAAGAGGGCTGTGGAAGATAGAGAGCGGTACTCTGATCTTACTCCCTGAAGCACAATGCACTCGAGTAGTTATGCAGAACGGGGCAGAGCACCAACCCTCTCTCCCTCTCAGTGGGTTAGGTTACACAGCAGCAACATCAATTACTTCGCTTTCACAGTCTTATTTCCCTCATCTCCAAATCAGGGCGGGGGCAGGTGGAAATCAGACTCCACGAATTCCCAAGGCTCCCTCCCACCGACATGCCACCAGAGGCTGTAGCCCAGCAGCAATACACAGCAACAAGGCACCAGCACCTGGCTGAGCCGAGGAAAAGGAAAGGTGAGGTACTGAGCAAGCTAGGCACTTACCTGCAGAAAGTCGGTCATGCCCTGGAGAAAGGCAGGGACACCAGGCATCGCCACGGTGATGGTGGGAGAAGCCATGCCAGGCCCTCCGGCCCCTGGCCCTGCAGGACCCAGCAGGTTCCCTAGAAGCTGAGAGAACTGAAGATCGGCTGCTGAGGGCTGAGGGGGTGGAGGCTGGGCGGGCCCCCCGGGGGCAGGACCAGCTGTGGTTGCTGTATTGGTGGTGCCTGCACTGGCTGAAGCAGTGGCAGGGGCTGGAGGTGGAGCCATTCCTGGGGTCCCCTGAGCTACAAAGACCAAAAGAAAAAAAGTTGAAATCCAGAAAAACAAGACCCACAACATTTCCATTCTGGTCTTCCCTGTACGAAAGCAAGAACGAAGGACCTACAGAGAGAACTGGAAAGCACCAGCAAGGAGGTTAAGGAGCATTGGCCTTCAGGGCCGTGGGAATGACTACGGCTGGAGGCGGGGAAGAACAGGACTCACCCACGAGAACAGGCTGCATAAGAAGCTGCCCCACAAGGCCGCTCACCATCTGGGCCAAAGAGGCATTGGTACCCAGTCCAGCACCCTGCTGAAGGGAGAGTGGGGGGGGGGGGGCTTTCAGTCCTGTCCTTTTCATTCCCCACCACAGAATTCTCTCCCCGAACTTCCCCACCAGAACTCCCACACTCTTACTCACTAGAGTACCCGAGATTGGGGGCCCCCCAGGATGGGAAGGCCGAGCCTGCGGAGGGGTGGGCCGGGCAATCACCACCCGGGTCGGAGCTGTCGGGAAACCTGGCACTTGCTGTCCTATGGGTGGCAGAGGGGAGAGACCGGAGAGGGCTGAAGGCTGGGCCCCTGCCTGCCAGCCAACAGCACCCACCACCGTGGACCGTGCCCCACCTCCCAAACTTCCCCTTCCAGGTCATTACCTGCGGCCGCGGAGGCAACAGCTGCCACCATGGCCTGATGAGTGATCTGGTGGGCGACGGCGTGCATGAACTCAGGGGGCAGGGAGGGCAGCTGGATGAGGGTGGAGCCTGGGGGGCGGGTCTGATGTAACCTTGAACCTGGACCCCCTTCAGCCCACCCACTCGGCCCTACCCCTTCTCTACCCAGAGCTCAGCCTGCTCTGATGCCCTCACTCTTACCCAGGGTCTGGCCATGACCAGGGGGTCCTAGGGGGCCAGTGGGAGCACTCGGAACTCCACCAGGCTGTGTGCCAGAATCTGGGCAGGGAGACAGAGAGAGTGGCCCTGAGAGAGGCGGGGCCAAGGCCTAACTGTATCTTCCTGAGACTGGCATCCTTCAGGCCACCACTCCCCCCACCAGAAAGCCTGCCTCTCCCTCTATCTAGACAGGAAGCCGGCACGCCCTTCACCACGCAAACCAATCTGCAAGGACAAGCAGTCACTCCTGCCCTCCTCACACATGCCAACTAAAAGCTTCTAGCCTGGTTCCTCTGCTACCTCAGTCAGCCCTGGCTTCTCCCTTCCCCACCCTCCCTCTCTCACACCTCAGTACCGACCCCCCTTCCCATGTCATGTTGCTCTTTTCTACCAACAACCAATTATAACTCACCTTGGATGTTCATGTGCATCATGACCACGGGTTCCACGCTCTGGTGGGAAATCCGGATGACCCTCGGGTGGCTGGTGGTCGGGGGGGGAGCCGGGCCTGGCGGGGGAACCCCCTCAGTTGAGGACTCGACAGTGGAAGAAGTGGGAGCCAGGGATGAGGCCTGCCCAGGACCAGGGGAAGATGCCTCCGCATTAGAAGTCGGGGGGGGCCGAGTCCCATTCCCCGTCATGGTCACGGTGGTTCCCACGTTGATCTGGAGGAAAATAGATGAATGAAACAGAAGTGAGTAAAACGAGCCTAACCCACAGCACCCCGTGATCTACTTCCGAAGTCTCCCCCATTCTCCATCACTATGTGTTTCCAAAGTCCCTACCTGGTTCTCGCTACCCTCAAACCCGGGAGCTACCCTGGGTCATTCCACCAACAGCCATGCGTTCTCTCTCATGCCAGGCTCCTCCAACCCACCTGGATGGGAATGGCTGCCTGCTGGAGCACCATGGGGGTGGTGTAGTGAGACATGGGCCGGACCACATGCAGGTGTCGTGGGGGCGCACAGGCCAGATTGCAGCGCAGGTCAGACAGTGCCACAAAAGTGTTACCCAGCAGCCGTAGGCTCTCCCCTACCAAGTTGATCAAGCGCTGGTCCTCTTCGCGGCCCTCTTGCTATACCCCCAGGGCCAAGCACAGAAAGGCCAACAATATTAGACTGGAATGAACCTCGACAACAAAAGCAGTAACGCCTTTAAATAACACCACACTCTCTACACCTCCAGGCATAGCCTTGGAAGCTTCCAAGTAGACCCGACCTCTATAAATAAATTCTACTTCATATACACAGAGAATTCCCTATTACGACAAACCTTACAGCAAATCAGTACAGCATCATCTGCTAAATTCCCTTACTGTGCTATGCATAACCTTCCTAAGTAACTCAAGGGCTGAAAACATACAAAGACAGTAAGTATCACACAGATGATGACCCTCCCTGTAAGGAAGGGAAACATCACTTACAAGTCTACAGAGAGATCATTCTGTTGCAGACAAGATCTTTTTCTGGGGGAAAGGATTAGCTGTATTTCGGCCTGTTCCATTTGGGACAAATGGGGGTGAGGGGGCAGGCGGGCTCACATTGTTGTTGTAGTCCGTGGTCGCAGCAGCACCCAGAACCTCATAGTAGCGCTGCAAGAAGGGCTGGAGGCGGCTCTCAAGCCGCTGTAGCTCCTGGAGCACTTCAACATACTCCGCAGGGGAGGGATGGCTGTGGGCAACCCCGAGAGGCAGTGAGCCAAGGCTTTCCTCAAACCCCCAACCTCGAAGCTGACATATAGACTACACCTGCCCTGTCTCTCCACATCCTCCCAGACCCCTGGCCCAATCCCCTCTGGGACGAGCAGAGCATTTATGCTTTACCTGTACCCACGGGAAGACAGAAAGGAGAAAATATATTGCTTCTGCCTTCCCCACCACACGATCCCATACCTGTGATGGCAAGAAACTAACTGTGAAGAAGGAGGCACAGCCTGTGAGAACTCAGGAGAGAGAATCTTGATCAGGCTCAGGAAACACCATCTAGACTTCCTTGCCCCAGGGACAGCAGTACTTCTGGCTCAGTTGCCAGCTCTAACCTCATCAGCTGGTCCAGAGCCTCTCCCTCCCCCTCCACACTACCCCTACAGGTAACACTGTTAAGCAGCCGTCTTCTCCCATCATAACCTTCCTGGCTCTCACACTTCACTTGGGATTCCCAAATCCCCTCCCAAAGGGTTCCTCTGTTTCTCACTTGGGCGCATTGGTCTCGGGGGCAGGTGTTGGGCCCACTGGAGCTGGGCCGGAAGGGGTGAGCTCCGGGCTCTGGGCTGGGGCACGCTCCTCCACTTCTTCAGCCTCCATGGGCTCCCGAGGAGGCACTTCGCTTTCAACTGGTTCTGATGTTTGAGAACTCAAGGCTACAGGCTCTGGGGCCACGGCTGGCGTCTGTGGGGGCGGCTGACTGTGCTGTGCTTGGGGTCCCCCTCGACACTAAAGGGAAGAGATTCAGGATACCAAAGACAGGATGAAACTGCGCAGAGAATCACTCAGGACAAAAGAGAATGAGTAGAGAAGGAGCTCTAACTGGGCTCCCTGAAGGCAGGGCTTTGCATCATACTCTTTGATTCCCCAGCTGCCAGCACAAAACTTAAATAAGGTGCGTAATAAATACCTGTCATACTTGTAACTTACTAACATAACACAAGAATTATCATTCCCTAAGTCCCCACAGGAAGAGAAAGAAAGGTCACAGGCTACAACCACAACACAAACTAATGGATAGGACATCTCAGCATCAACTATAGCAATTTAGAAACTAAAAAAAGCAGGGATTGCTTCTGTAATGGAAAGAAAATGCAACAAAAGTTATCTGACGAGTTTGAAACAAACTTCCCAGATACCAGGCACCCGGAGAACTGGCAGGGACAAGATAGCCTGACAAACATACTTTTTCCTGCCCCAAAGACTAAAGATTGCAGAGAAGAGACCAGATTAGGCAGGAACAATCCTGCTGATATGGCCAGTCATGCCTTCACTGCCAGGCGGAGAGAAGAGGGGTAAAGGAGAATGAAGACACAGACAGACAGACCCTAGCCAGCCTTGTCCACTGACCTCCATCCGGGAGAGTAAGGTCTGTATATCTCTGATCATGTGCTGAGCCATCACTAGCCGTACTCGGGGCTCACTCTACAGTAAGAGAGGGAAAATCAGAGTACCTCTGAGATGAAGCCATAAACTCTACCAGCCGCTGAACCAGGTCCCAGCCATCTCCTTGGCCAGATCCACCCCCCACCTCATGGCCTCCTTCTCCCAGATCCCCTTCCCTGACCCTCCCAGGCCCGTGATACCTGAATCGGGGCCTGTTCCATGTTGATGTGAACATCCACAGCAGAGCCGTCACTCTGAGAAAAGGGTAAGGGAAGTTGCTCTGGGAGAAGCCGAATACTAAGGCCCCCATGCCTCCAACTCATTCTCTGGAGTCCCATCCTTTTTCTCAAAGACTGAGGCCATATCAGACCTCAGGGCCCTGGAAACCCAATCTAAAGATCAAGACACCTGTCTTATGAGCTCTCTGCTATTACCACAACCAAACCACCCTTTCACACAAAAACCACCCTTCCACACAAAAATGTGGAACACAAGCTTACAGGAAGATTGAAGGTTCCAACCATGACATAGCTGTTGGCATTCCGGTCATGAACAGAGGCCCCAGGCCCCCGAGTACCGGGTGGTGGTCCCCCACCATGGGTGGCTGAAGCAGACCCTATCCCAGAAGATGCCCCAGAAGGGAGCTGAGTCTGAGGAGGAGCCCGTTCCACGAGGTGAATAACCTTTCCCCCAACATCTGCGGGGGAAAAAAAAAGATACACACCAAAGCATTATATGATCACATAAGCTCAAGGCCTCAGCTCATCCCTCTAGACAGCTGCCTCAACCTCTAAATTGCCTCCCCCGAACTCTTACTGTATTCCTGGAGCTTCTTATCATCCTGCAGAACTCGTCCCTGGTAGATGAGCCGTTGTTTCTCAGAGGGAATGCTGACAGAGGCAGCGATGTGCTCCTTAAACTCCTTTACATTCATCTACAAAGTAAGAGGGATAAAGAACTATCAATAAACGTAGAAATGGGAAAGGAGAGAGCGACAACTGACTTTTGGGAGTGAGGGGTAAAAATCACCCAATCATAAAATCACTACCCATTTGTCTTGATTGTGAGGTAATTATTGTGCAAAACCCAAAACTAAGACGTGTTAACACCTGTCAAACCAGACAATAAACGTTAACAAAGTTCAGGTTATATGCCCAGAGGAAAATCACATGGCTGGAAACAGAACAGGAAACTGACTTTCACTTCTCTCCCTGGCTCCCAAAGCAATGTGTGTCTAAAGATGTCAGTGACCCTTCCCCAAACACAAAATGATACAACTCTGCAATCTCCAAAATAAATCCAATGACAAGGAAGGTGGGGTGGAAAATCAAGGCAGAAGACTCAACTAAGAGAGAAAAGGGCAAACACTTTCCTAACTGGACAACGTATTCTTGGGAAGTATCAGAATATTTACATACATCTAATCACACAAGCCTACATAGCCTTCTTGTACATTTTAAAAGCTACAGACCTCATGATTTTTTCTCCAAGTATTAAAGGAATTAATGGCATAGACAGCTGTGTCTGTGGCGTTAAAACCAAGATTCAAATCATGCCACAAATACTAGTAATTCCACTCAACGGACCATTAAGGCTTTACCTGCACGGAGACATCTGGTTTCTAGCCTTTAAAAACACAGTACAGATTTAACCAATTTTTGCTTTTAAGACTTGTGTTTTGGATCTCCATTGTGTTTCCCTTCCCAAAGGCAAGAGCTATGCCTGTCCCTTTGGGCTGGGGTTCACTCTTGATGATGGCATAGATTTCCCCCTTTCCTCCGTATTTCCCTCTGCACTGAGTTCCATCACAGTGGAAAAAGGCAGAATGGAATCTGTCTCATCCATACCTTCTCACTCAGCAAGAAACACCAGAAAATGTCCTGTCTAGAACATGAACAAAGGAATCGATGAAAGATTTGAGGATCCCCCCCCAAAAAACAACAAAACAAAAAAACAAACTAGGCTCTTCTCTCAGAATAAGGGGACTACATGAGGAAGAGTTAATGGGAGTCTTCCAGAAGTGCTGGGGTCTCACCTGGGCCCCCACAATAAAGGTCCGAGTCTGAGAGTCCAAAGTCTTCACCAGCACCTCCAGGCTGTCAGGCTCCTCCATACTGGTAGTGGTACTGGTAGTATCACTGGATTCCATGGCCGACAGCTCTCTAAGGAAGAATAGAGAGAGGGAGGCCTGCTGTCGCCCAAAGCAGATTTTATATATCCGGAAGCCTCCCCGGCCTAAGTCTCCGCCCTAATACCTAAAGAGTTTCTCCCACACAAGCACACACACTCACACCCGCCCCCATCCCCCTTCTGATTCCGGGGCACAGAGAGAGAAATACAAAGGGCAGGAGATCGACGGCACAGGGAGCCGGAGGACGGGTAGATGGGAGGGGCTCCACAGTGCCAATCACAATAAGGGAAGGCCACTCAGGCTAGGAAGCAGGAAAGACAGAAGAGGAGACCAGTGTCATCATCAGTCGCGATACGACAAAGGCCCCAAAGTTCGGCAAACCCTGGGGGGCACGCGAGAGCGGGGAGGTGGGGGGGGGGTCGCGCAAGACTTGCGGAGACCGAGGCTTCGCGCACGCGCGCCACGCCCATCGAACCCGCCTAAGTCACGACAGACCCGAGATGACGGACACTCACGGGGGGCCAGACTGGCTGGCTGACTGCCCCCCTCTTCCGTCTTCCCTCGACGCTCCAGCAGAGCGGCGCAACCAACAAACACCAAACACACACACACACGCCCCACACACACCACCACCACCCCGGGCTCCGCCCCCGACTTCCCCAAGGTACCGTCACTTCCGGTCTCCCCCAACTTGCCACCGATAGCCACTTCCGTTTCCCCGATAGTATTTGGGGATCGCAAGGCGGTACTTCCGGCTCCCCCCAGGTCCCCAAGCTTTACTTTTGTGGGGCAAGATGAGGAAGTTCACGGCCCCAAACAATGAGTTCCTTTGGGCGAGACGGGCCGGGGCCGGCCTGGATGGGAGGGAGCCGAGCACCCCGAGGAACCGCGGCCACCGTCGCCCGGGGGACCGTACTGCGCCTGCGTGCGTCGCAATACGCATGCGTACACTGTTAGGCACCTCCCACCCCCGCTGACGCTGTTCATTTCTTCTGTGCACGCGCTTAAGCTGTGGGGGGGTTGAGGTGGCTACTCTAAATGCCTGAAAAAAATTACTAGGTGAGACTACGCCTCGAGAGGCTTTGGATAGTTGTACTCATCTTGGAGTTTGGGGACTGGGGATTGTGCCTCATTAATCTATGTTAAAGTCGAGGCCGGCGGAGAATTTGAGGCGGCACTGTCCTGGCCCCCTAAAATTCTGTCTTGTCACTCTGGTCCTCATGGCTCTACTCCTTAGGCGCCTCCGGAAGTCTTCCTTTCCTTAGGCGGTTGGAGGTGGTTCGCGAGCTGCCTGGGTGGGCCATCGCGTCGTTGGGGCTGACCTCGGTTCTGCTCGGTGGGCGTTTGGGGTGTGGGCGCCATGTTCCTCGCCGGCGGTATGCGGCCGAGGGGACGCGCCATGTTCTGGGTAAACTAGGATTTACTGCTTTTCAGGACTTTCGTCAAAAAGGGCGCCTCAAAGTTTGGGAATTAGGAGCAAATGGACTCAGATTGGACCGAAACACAAGAATCTGACCCTGGGGTATAGAAGAAGCCACCAAAGAGCTTCTGCAGGCCCAGGGTCAGCGGGCTGATCGGACGATGTTCACTGCCTAAGCCCACTAACCATCCGCTGCCCTCGGGCCAGGGCTTGGCCCCCTGGCGCTGCAACTTCTCTAGCCAGCCTGGTTGCTACTGGTGTGCCAGCCTCCGGTGTCCACAGCCTTTCTGGGATTCGTAGTTTCTACTCAGGTCCCCGGACCGTTTCAGTTAAGAGTTCTAATAAACACCTGTTTAGAGAGCTCTTGGTTTGTGTCAGCCAGTTTGCTAAGGGTTTTGCGTACTGTCCTACTTAAAAGCCTTTCAACATCTGGGATAGTTATTACATGCATATTATAGATGAATACACTTAGGCGAAAGTAAGTGGCAGAACTGACAAATCCAGGCCTACCAGACCCCGGGTCGAGCACTTCTACCAATAAATTGCATTTTTAAAAAAAATTTTTAACGTTTTTATTTATTTTTGAGAGACAGAGTGTGAGCAGGGGAAGGGCAGAGAGAGAGGGAGACACAGAATCGGAAGCAGGCTCCAGACTCCGAGCCATCAGCACAGAGCCCGACGCAGGGCTCGAACTCACAGACTGTGAGACTATTACCTGAGCTGAAGTCGGCCGCTTAACCAACTGAGCCACCCAGGCACCCCCCAATAAATTGCACTTTATGTATATTTGCTTTTTATGATAAAAAGTGGCAAACATTACCCCTAAATAGTAATAATGAGCTCTCATTTACCCATCACTCAAATTTTGTTCTTTTAATTAAATCGCAAGCCCATAGCAACTTCACCTCTCAGAACACATTTTTTGGCGGTCTGTGGGTTATACATAATTTATTAAGGAAGCCCCATCTTTCATTGCATTAACTGCTCCACCCACTTGGCACTATCCAATGACTGCCTCTTGACATATCTCTCCTTACTATTATTTGAGAACCCAAAACCCAACAGAAACTGTAATAAGTGCTTTTACAAACATTAGTTATATGAATATTTACTTTGGACTTAACCATGTGCAGGCCTTTGCCAAGGGCTTTACATGCATTATCTCTTTTATTCCTAGGACATTTTACAAATGAAAAACAGATTCATAAAACTGTCCAAGACCTAACAAATAGTGGAGTTAGGGTTTGCACCCTCTCTGCCTAACACCAGTATCTATCCTCTAACCATTAAATCATGTCACCTCTTACTCATAGTTATAAATGTTGAGTGCATAAACTCATGTCGGCGAACTTTCTTAGGGGTGTACATATTGTTTCCATAATTATACACTTAAGGGGAAAAGCCTTCCATCCACCAGGCCCCAGCACCTGGTTCATACCTGTTCTAAAGAACTTACCAGGTTGTACTGCAATGATTTTTTTTGTTTACATAGCTAGTTTTTCTTTTACTGCTTCAAGGCCAGGGACTATGTCATTCATTTTTATGTTTTGCTAGGGTTTTGCTGGCAAACAGCTGGGACTCAAAACAGTTTGCTAAGTGAATGAATGAGAGAATCAGTCCACCTCTCTTCAGTGCTGCCCAACACAGCAGAAACTCAGCTCAAATATAGGTTGAAAGGCCACAGGAGGCTTCTACTTAAAGGGCTCAGCTCTCCTAATTCTGAGAGACCCTTGGACGTGCCAGGGTGTATTATGGAATACTGGCATCTAGAAGAGGGGGAGGAAGGCCCAAACACTGCAAGTAATCCAGGCTTGGGTTGGAAAACAAGGCTGAAGTTACTCATTAGCAGGTGAAAGGGTCAAGGGTCGAGGCAAGGGGGCTGGAAGCAGAGTGGACTGAGTAACTAGCAGGGGGAGAGAGCAGTTAAGGCCCCAGCCACTTCACGAAGAGCACCAGCTTCCTCCTGCCTGAAGATGTTCTACCAAATATGGGCAACTCTACTCTACCTCTATGGTATTCTCCTTAACTCCATCTACCAGTGCCCTGAGTTCAGTCAACTGACAACTCAGGGAGTGGATGGGAAAGAGGTATGGACTGAGAATGGGGGGAGCTTATGGTGGGAGCTCTTAAGGATTTGGGTGGGTGGCCTTGAATGACCAGAAGCCACACTGGCAAAGGGAGAAAGGGCATGTGTGTTTGTGACAATGAATGTAAGAACAAGTAAAAAAATTATTAGTACTGTGGCCATCAATGTGGAGACATGGTAGAATTGGGGGTAGGTGGTTACTCAAGGTGATTGAGGGGAGACAAAGGGAAAGTCACTTAATGACTCCCTGTCATAACCCAACCCTTAGTTGGAAAAAAACAGCTACCACTCCACTCCTAAGTCTTGCCGTCTTAAGGGTGATGATGAAAGGGTTGAATGGATCCCGTAGTGGTGACCCACCCTCTTCTGATCCCCCCCACCCCCCCATTCTCTGCAGTTCCCAGAGCCACACCTGGGCCGGTGGTACTTTATCGCAGGGGCAGCTCCCACCAAGGAGGAATTGGCAACTTTTGACCCTGTGGACAACATTGTTTTCAACATGGCTACAGGCTCTGCCCCTACACAGCTCCAGCTTCGTGCTACCATCCGCACGTGAGTGGTGAGGAGGCAGAGGCACCCGTAGGTGCAGTCTCTGTTCAAAATATGAGCATTCACCCACAGAGAACTGGGCTCTTTGGGATATCTGCTATTCTTGGCCTACTGAGTCAACAGTTCTGTTTGTTTCCTTCTGAAGAGAGGCCTAACCAACCATACCTTGGTAGCTTGAAACCCAAGGGGACCCAGGCTTCAAAAAGAAGATAGAGGTTGGTATTGTGTGGTTGATGTGCCACTCAACCCTTCCTCCTTGCCACCACTTCTGCAGGAAAAATGGGCTGTGTGTGCCCCGGAAATGGATCTACCACCTGACCGAGGGGAGCACAGATCTCAGAACTGAAGGTTGGTTCTCTTCAGCCCTCACCCTCCCCAAGTCCCCTCGGCTTGCTTGGTTTTGCATCTCTGCCCTGACACTCTCTCTGCCTCCCCGCCCCCAACAGGGCGCCCAGACATGAAGACCAAGCTCTTCTCCAGCTCATGCCCAGGTGGAATAATGCTGAAAGAATCAGGCCAGGGTTATCAGCGCTTCCTCCTCTACAGTGAGTGGAGATGCCAGGCAGGAAGGGTTGAAGAAACACTCAGGGAGGGCAGGAGAGCCTCTCACTCTGAGCCCTATGATATCACCCCGGGAAGGGCTGGGTGCTTCCATGAGGTCCTCACCAGGGTGGTGCTAAGAAGCAGGGACTTTGATAGGCCTGGTCCTGCCTTGCCTTCCAGATCGCTCACCACACCCTCCCGAGAAGTGTGTGGAGGAATTCCAGTCCCTGACCTCTTGTCTGGACTCCAAGGCTTTCTTACTGACTCCCAGGAATCAAGGTGAGGGGGGTAAAGTCCCACCAAAGAGGACTAGAACTCACCAAGTCTTCTGTGCCAGATGAAAGGGACTCAAGTGATGTCACCAGAGGGCATGGCCAAAGGCTGACATCAACAGAATGGCTGTGCTGACCTCTCTATTTGTCATAGGCTGCGATGGCATCAGAAGGATGTGGCAAAGAGCTGCGATGTCACCCAAGGGAGCCAGGATGGGCTCTGGGCTACTCGAAGGAGAAGTTTCAGAGTTTGTGGTGTATAAAAGGGGCAGAGGGTCAGACATGTAGGGGGAAAAGCCTCAGAGACCCCTTCTTAGATGTGGGGAAAAGCGAGAATGCATTCTCCTCCGCCCCATTACCACCAACCTTGCCTTTCTTCCTGGATTTCCTTCCTTTCCATCCTCTTCTTTTCTCCCTCCTCCCACCAGAGGCCTGCGAGCTGTCCAGTAACTGACCTGTGGCTTCATCTGTGCCCCAGATGGATCTGGTGGAAGCTGCAGTTGTGCTGCAGGGAGGAGAAACTGGAGACTCCCAACTCCCTTTTGAGAGTAATAAAGATGGTTTTTCAGTCCTCATCTCATTTTGGGTTTGTCTCCAGACATCAATCCCACCACCTCCATTTCACTACTCCCCCTGGGTCTTCTGCCACCTAAACCCCCAGCTGGACGGCGTCAGAAAGGACACTGAGTGGTGGTATGTCTCACTTTGTAGTGATATATTTAGGATTTGGTGTGACACAGTTATTTATTGCTGAGTGTGCAAACCCCTAACCCCAGAGTGGGGACTGCAAGCTCCAGTGCTTCCCCATACTGCCTGTCTGAGCTGCCAACCCCTCTGAACTGACCCTCCTTCCAATACTGCCTGCACCATTCCCACTTACCCTGGCTCCTGGGAACACGCAGACCCTCCCTGCAGGCTCCCTGTCACCTGGGGCCCCTATCCACACCCCCAATCCACCCACGGGAACAGTCCCATTCTCCTCCAGATGGCTCAGACCCCAGGATCTAAGGGGTTTCCTTGGGTCTCCAACCACCCTCTAACTCTAGTCAGAGGTCTGTCTGTCCTGCCTCTGGTCTCCTCCACCCCTGGGTAGTTTTGAAAGGTAAAGAGGACCCTTTAGTCTTTATTTTTCACCATCACACTTTTTCTTTTAAAAAGTAGAGGTGGAAAGAAAAAAAACGAAAGTGGGGGAAATGTAAAAGCAAAAAGTAACAACAGCTGGTGAATTCAAGGGTGATATCCCCATTGTCCATAAACAGATACCCTAAACAGCTCTTTCTCTCCTGTGTGTGAAGGGGGGCCCTGTGCCCTCATACTCTGGGGTTTCTTCCCCATCCCTGAGGTCCCTGTGCTTACAATCTGGGTCATGGCCCCCACTCTCCTCCTAAAGGCCACACTATCTTCACCCTTGCTCCCACCCCACTCAGGGTGGGGGCACTAGGGTCACACCCTATCCCATGGTCACAGCCCCTTTCCTGGGTCTCCCCTCCATTCCTCACCCTCCCTCTCCAACTTCTCGCCCTCCAAGTCAATGGCCTCCTCATCCCCGCGGGGCTCCCGGAGGCTGACAGCCAGCACTAGGGCCTGTAGGAGACCAAAGAGGCAGGCAAAGTGCAGGGGGTGAGCAGTAAGTAGGCTCAACACAGCATGGAGCCCATGCAGGGCAGCCAGGAAGGACAGCAGCCCATGCAGCCAGAGGCCCAGTGGTCCGCGCAGGCCCAATGCGTCCAAAGCTGCCCTCAGAGGCCGTGAGCACAGCCCCAGGAGGGCTGAGGCCAGCAGCTCCAGCAGGTGCAGAGTCAAGTTGGTTGAGATCTGTAGACACTCTTCTGGGCCCCCCAGGTACTGCAAGGGAGCCCCTGCTCCCCCACCTGGATCCCCACGGAGCCAGCCCAGCAGCTTCTGGCGCCGTCCTGGCTTCTCCACTGGGGCTTCAGGCCCAGTGGGGCTCAGTTCCCCTTCAGGGGACACTCCAGGTCTCCTGGTGCCACTTGAGTCCACAGGATCCCATCCAAGTTTGGGAATGGTCCCTCCAGTCACCAGTCTCCCAGATTCTTGAGTGTTAGAGACAGTCTTGTCCCACTTGAGGGAATCCATTCTTTTGCTCCCCAGTTGCTCATCTTGGGACTCCCTGCTTGGCTCTGGAGCAGCCCCGCAGCTCCTTGGTGCCCCTGGGTCCTTGGCCTTGGGAGGCCCCACATCTCCCATGGTTTCTGGGGCACTATCCCAGTCACTCCCTGAATTCTCAGAGGAGCTGTCCACTTGTCTGGGTTCTGGGGCAGGCAGGTCAGATTTCATTGGTTTCCGGCGGCCCCAGGGGCGAGGTAGCCAGCCGCCAAGCCGTCGCAGGAACATGGTTGGGATGTGTAATGAGCCCCCAAATTCTGGGGCTGCTTCCTGGCACTGCTTAGATTCTCAGGTTTAGGGACCGAGTGTCTCCTCAAAAGCCAGGGTCTGTTCGAGCTCAGAAGAACTGTTATCTTTTTGGTGATTCCTACTCTGAAATCAGAAGTGGTTCCACACTTCCCTGAAAGGTCGTGCAGCTTTAAGTGTGGCAAGCAGCTTGTCTCATTTTCAGTTCTAAGGTAAAGAAGGGAGGCACATCCAAATTCATTCACCACCACCACCACCACCACCCCTCCCCGCACACATACACAAGATTCAGAACAAGAATCTCAGGATCTGACAAGGCCTGGGTCACCCCCACGGTGTCCTCCCTGCGTTTCCGGGTTTCCTTTCCTGCAGGCAGCACCCCAAATTTCACTCACCAAGGCCACGCCCCAAGGTGCCCCAGAAACTGGGGAGGCGGTGCTCCATCCAAGAAGGGAGGAAGGAAGGTGGCCTTGGGTTCTCAGCTGTTCCCAATCTGGAGAGTCCTGAACTGCTGACCTAAGGGAGCTCAAGAATAGGCAGTCTCCTATTGGGGGGTTAGGAGAGAGGTGTTCAGCAAACTCCACTCAGCAGCGCTCGTCCTTTGATTTAGAGACCTATGAATCCTACAAAGCGGCCCGACCAGTCCCGGAGCACGCAGCCGAGGCGCGGCCTCCACAAGGTCAGGCCAGAAATGTCCTGGGAGATCCTCGTCGCGAGGCCAAGCGCGGGCCTGCCTGGGGATCCAGGCGTCCGGGCGCTGAGCTCTGCGACCCCTCCCGGGCCCGGCGCCGGGGCCGCGGCCTCACCGAGCCTCCTGGAGCCGCAGAGCCCGGAAGCAGCTGCACCGGGGCTGGAGGGACAGACGGGGGCGGAGCCCACAGCTCGCGGGGCGGACCCTGCGGATCCACCGCCCCTCGCGCCCCCGCGCCTTTAGTACGCGCCACTCTGCAGGGCGCGAGTGGAGCTCTGGCAGGGGGGCCAGGACCTGAGTGTAAACCTAGCCCTACATTTTCGTGGCCCACAGATGCTTCACCTAAACTCGCCTGCTCCCTTTAGCCTCCTGCCTTTTGGTTCTTCCCTGCAACACCCCCCCTCCCCCCCACCCCCCCCCACCCCTCCCGCCACCACCACCACTCCTCCTTCTAAAGTCCAAGACTTCATGGAAGGGTTTTCCGAAAAAGCTGTTTTTCTGGGACTTGTGTAGCTCTTCCCTGCTGTTCCACGCAAATTTTACTTACTGGATCTGACAACAGGGAGCTCTCCAAGCAGCGGGAAGGAGGAGGGGGAGAGGGAGGGAAAGACAAGTGTAGACAAATAGAATGTGCTGCTTGCCCTCAGGAGTTTTCAGATAGTAAAATGAAGAACCTTGACTTAGAGGTTACATTGAGAGGCCAGAGTTCTGGCTCTAGGTTAGCTAATATCATACAGGCTGGATATTCCTAGGCCCTCCCACCCACTGGCCTCTTTCTGCAAGACCCTACCTACTCTCATGACCTCTGTCAGCTTTCCCAGGCTTCCCCTAACACCATGCATTTTATATTGATCACATAGCCACCTCCTCTTCTAGCTGGGAGCAATTAGAAGGTTGGGAATATCTCTTATTCCTCTTCTTAGCACACAGTATACAAACTTGTTTAAGATCAGTAGTTGAATAAAAAACAATGATTGAATTGGCTGGAGTAGTCAGAGGATTCTTCCTGTGGTAGGTGAGACTTGCATAGAGCTTAGGCAATTCCTGGTTCAGGGGATTCAAAGAATAGGTGGGGCATTCCAGGCAGAAGCTAGGTAGGACCTGGAAGTGAACCAGGCTGGCAAGGAGGTGACCATATCATGCCACCTGGCTCTGATGGGACTTGCATGTGGCCACTAGACTTGGTTTTCCCACAACAGCTTCCAGAAAAATGAATAAAACACAAAAGAGGGAGAAGATTGATTTATTTTTCAATGCTCAGCCCCTCTCTCCCAAAGGTAGAGCCCACTGACCAAAACCTGAGGAACTAGGAACTGAGCAGACCCCAGGAAGCAAAAGCAAAAATGCCTAAGTCGAAGTTCAGACTTAGCAATAGACCATAATCAGACCTTACCAGGGTCAGAACTCAAGGTTCATGTATGTCCTCAGATCCCGCTCCCAGGCCCTGTCCTTCTCCTCCTGCTTTCTTTCCTCCCTCCGGCTCAGTGTGGTCACCCGAGGGGTTCTCTCTCTCCCTGCCACAGCTCGAGTGTCCCCGAGCCAGGAAGTGTGTGACTCGGGGTTGGGGCACTGATCTGTAGCCTAATCCTTCTTGGTCCCTCTTCAGGACAGTGGGGATGGGGTTGGTGCGGCCCTCACCCCGGGGTCCCAGCCCCATTCCAGGCTCCCAGCCTCCCCTGAGCAGCAGCCTGAAGCCTGGGCTGGAGGTGGGCACCCCAAGGGACAGGTTGGGGGACCTGAGTTCATGGGACAGTGACAGCAGGTGAGCAGTGGATGTACAATGGTTAGAATCTTGGAAGTGCGCATCGCAGGTCTCACAGTACTGGGGGGAGGGTGATTGGGACCTGCAGAGAAAAAAGAGAAAGAGTTGAGGGCAGGGGAAGGGTTGAAGCCTCAGGGTGGGGGGGATGGCAAGGTGGGAAGTCCTTCAACAGTCTTTCTGTTAAAAAACAAACTGCCTTCCATGGGGCACCTGGGTGGCTCAGTTGGTTAAGCGGCCGACTTCGGCTCAGGTCATGATCTCACGGTCTGTGAGTTCGACCCCCGCATTGGGCCTGGAGCCTGCTTCAGATTCTGTGTCTCCCTCTCTCTCTGCCCTTCCTCTGCTCATACTCCGTCTCTATGTCTCTCAAAAATAAATAAACGTTAAAAAAATTAAAAAAAAAAAAACAAAAAAAACTGCCTTCCAATCCACTTAGCAATGAGAGACCCAGGGGGGAACAGCTGGGAGAAGAAATGGCAACCAGGCTTCACAAGCTCTTGGGCAAGGCATAATGACGACTACAGTTAGTATTTATATAGCACTTACTATATGGGAAGCATCATTCTAGTACTTTACATACATTGGCCCATTAAAAATTAACAACCCTACAACAAAAGTGCTCTTATTGCCCCCGTTTCTTAGATAAAGAAAATGAGGGACATAAAAATTAGGTTATTTGCCCAAGTAAGTAGTCAGGATTTGAACCCAGGGAGCTCACGTTCATTACCACTCTACTACACTGCCTTATCAGCCTACCCTGGGGGACTGGGGAGAGAACCCTTCAGCTCTGTTCTGGAGCCCCTGATATGGAATGGCTAGGAAGGACAGAACACATTGAAAGATAGGCATGAGCTAAGGCATCCTCCTCACCGGTTCTCTGGACTCCTTGTCTCTCCATGGCTCTCTCTGACCATGCGGGCCACCTCAGGGAAGCCCGCTTCTTCGGCCAGCTGCGCAGCATCCTTGCCACCCAGCTCACAGACCCCTACCCAGGCAGCTCCACGGCCCAGGAGATAGCGCACAGCAGCCCCCTGGCCTGCTCGAGCAGCACACATCAGGGGGGTCCACCAGAAGGCATCCCGAGCATTGATATTGCCCCCAGCTCCCCCTGCCTCTCGGGGATCCAACAGCCTTCTTAGTTCTGCCAGGTCACCCTCTTGGGCTGCCCTCAGTATCCTCTGGGTCATCTTGTCCTCCGCCTCAAGGGATCTCCTTTGTCCATGACCTTCTGAGGCTCCTGCAGCAACTTCCCTCATTATTCTTCTCTTCCTCCTCTTTCTCTTACTGGAAGGTTCAGGCTGAGATCTCTGGGATTCAGGGGTGCTGCGTTCATCCCCAATCAGGGCCTCATAGAAAGCTCGGGCTGAAGCCCCATCCAGGGTGGACTCCAGCTCTTCAGGCTGTGACTGCTGCTGCCCATCTTTCCAGAGGTCACTGGGACTGGTGGCTGGGGTGAAGGTGATGAGGGAGGGCCTGGACATAGCTTTTGGGCAAACCGAGATGATGAGACTAGACAAAGGGAGGTTGAGACAAGCAAGCCAATCCCTTGGAGGCTCTGCATTGACCAGAGCCACCTCCAGAGACCTGCTGGGATGAGGAAAAGAAGCCTTAAAGTCAAAAAACCCCTCTCACTCCCTAAGTGACCCCACAAACTAGGACCCCGCAGCGCCTAAGGACCATAGATCATGTGGAAAAAGGAATCCTACAATAACAGCTCATGTCTCTTACTAAAGGTTAACTTAACAAAGAAGACTTAGAGTTGCCCAGAGGTCCCGAGTTCTGCCCCCAACCCCATCCTCACCAACAATAAATAAAAACAGCTTCTCTCTAACACTACTTGACCACCAGTTAAGACATACCATCAAGAAAACAATCAGTCTGGCACTTTAACTCTTCCTTGATCCTACGGTCGGGGCATCTTCTTCCCAAACAAGAACAGACTTTAACACTTCTATGGAGGCCAGAAGCTAATTGCTTCTCCGTAGCGGAGAAGCTCCAGTCTCGGTAGCTTTGCAGTCTCCGTATAGGAAAACGGCGCTACCTTAAGCAAAGAAGCTGACGATCAAATAGCCACATGATTCCTAACACGCATGCGTGACTGGAAAAAACAAAACAAAACAATAACACAAAACATTACTTGAGGACGCAGACCGTGCTAAGCGCCAGGTTCAGCTTCCCCGCCCTGGGACCTTTTCTAGAGCATCGGCTCAAAATGCCACGTGCCTAAGTAGCGCGAAGACTGAGGTCTGTCGGTTGGGGTCCTACTTTTACATAACGCCCCCACAATGCCCTTCGCCTCCCGGAACGTAGTCCCCGCTCCGAACTCATTTTTTGTAACTGGGAAACCATTCTCTGAGTTAAGAAAGGCTCTGAGGAGGCGGAAGGAAACCTGTGGAATACCCAGAAGCTGTGAAATGAAATAACGTCACCCTGCCCCTCACCATTATTCTGACCAGGGTTCGAAGGTCACACTTAGTGCCCGCAGCAGAAGGCCCCATTCAAGCCCTAAGAGGAAATGGAGAAGTGCAGGTGGACGAGCAGCAGAATGGCTGGCGCCACCTCAGGTTAGCGCGCGGGGCCGTCCCGGTTCTCATATCGCTCACCTCAGCCGAGCCCCCGCTACTGACGCCCCTCAGCAGGGAGCCCAGCCTCACCTCCCACGCGAGGAGACCAGACTCCCGGGTGAAACACGGCCCCCACCCCACCCCCCGGGGCCTCCAGTGGCGGGCCTAACTCGGGCGAAGAGCTCGACAGGCAATAAAGACCCGACAGGTTAGCCGGGGATGAAGTCAGTCCCCTGGGCAGGAGGCGAACGCCTGGGACAGAGCCTCGCTGCGTGAGGGGAGCTGCAGGAAACCAGCGAGCAAGCCACCCTCGTTCCTTTCCCCGCCCCCTCTCAGCCCCTCAGTCGCGGGATCCTACGACTATATTTCCCAGGCTCCCCGGCCCACAACGGGTCCTGGACTTCCGCTTCCGGTGGCACCCCGCTGTGCCCCGCCCCTCCCCCCCCGAGCGGCTTGCTCTGGGGCCTCGCGACACAAGGGTCGTGGGTGGGTCATCCTGGGATTCGTAGTTCGCCTCTCCGTCTTTTCGCCAGTTTCTTTTTACCCGGGACTCCATCTCCCGGCGTTCGCTGCGGCGCCTGACCTTTGGCGCTTGCGCGTTGCCCTCTCCCCACCCTCCCCAATTTCCACTCCCCCCACCCCACTTCGCCTGCCGCGGTTGGGTCCGCGGCCTGCGTTGTAGCCGTCGCGGTTTCTTGGAAGCGGCAACTCCCCTCCCCCACCCTGGTCCCGGTCCCCGTCCAGCTGGTGAGTCCGAAGTAGTCGCCGCGCTGAGTCCCCTGTCCTTAGGCGCGGCACATGGGGTCTCCGCGCCTTGATGTGGGGGTGGGGAAGGAAGTGACCCGGTCCGGCACCGGAGGCGGGAGGGACGGCCTGAGGGGCGGAGGCGGCGTGTGGGGACTCCTGTGAAACGGACTTCACGGCCACCCCCCAGGCCATGAAAGAAAATGGGTCCTAGCTCTTGCTCGGCAAGGATAAACTTCGGAACCCTTGGGAAAGGCGGCAGGGACCTGCAGAGACCTTCGGGGTAGGGAGCTCGAGCCGAGGGCCCTGCTGGAGTTGACAGGAAAGGGAGAGCGGGCTGGTCTTCTGGAGCGACAGGGATGTGGGTAGGACTGGTGGGTCAAGACCTGTCGGTTTCTTGAAAGCGGTTGGACTCCAAAGAATTTCTGATCTCAGAGAAAAGGGGCCGAGATGTGAATAAGAAGAGCCGGAGGATCCTTTAAGA
The DNA here is from genome assembly GCA_030068075.1 of Paguma larvata. Classification (NCBI taxonomy): domain Eukaryota; kingdom Metazoa; phylum Chordata; class Mammalia; order Carnivora; family Viverridae; genus Paguma; species Paguma larvata. Next base: position 30,945,527 of record CM057829.1, read on the forward strand.
AAAGCTTGCCCCAAATTCTTCTGTGGTTAGAGAGCTAAGTGTGGGAGGAGGGAGGATACCAGAGGCAGGGTGGGAGAGCTTGGACTTAACACTCTTTTTTCGCAGCTGACGTGAAGATGAGCAGCTCGGAGGAGGTGTCCTGGATTTCCTGGTTCTGTGGGCTCCGTGGCAATGAATTCTTCTGTGAAGTGAGTACTCAGTCTCCTAGCCATCTCCACACAAAGTTTGGTTGTGTGTTTTCCCGCATATTTAGCTTCCACACAGGCTTCCCTAGAAACTTTTCTTGTCAAAGAGGTGTCCCTTCAGTAACCCCCCTCACAAACTTGCGAAGTGACTGCCCAGGTCCCAAGCCTTTACCCTCCAACAGTGTAACATGGGACAAGTTAACCCTTTTATTGTTATTAAAGCTATTATTAGGTTGGTTGGTACTGGGAGCGCTTACTTTTGGAGTCTATTAGAATTAAAATGTTATATATGAAAATGGTTTGTAGTGTGCGAAGTTGTGCGCTAATAATGTAAAGGATCGTAACTGTCCACAGGACTCAAGCTGCTGAGTCTCCACTTTCGTTAGAGATGTAGCTACCCTAGAGGAGAAGACAAAATTGGTTCCTAGAGATGGGGCCAGGAGTAGGAACAGGGATTTTGAAAGGAATGTTTTGAGGAGATTGTTGCAGCTGTTTATACTCAGAAAAGAAAAAGCCAGAGCTTTTGTGGGAAGGCTATGTGTCTGAACTGGGGAGAGAGACTCACGTACTTCTGCTGAGTTGAGATTGAGGGACAAGGGGAAACCGAAGTAGTTGTGTTAAGAATAAGGCACCAGTTAGAGCAGCGTGCCCAGGTCAAAGCTGAGGATTCTGCTATGGGTTTCTTCTTAACTTCCACATCCTGACAGGTGGATGAAGACTACATCCAGGACAAATTCAATCTCACTGGACTCAATGAGCAGGTGCCTCACTATCGACAAGCCCTAGACATGATCTTGGACTTAGAGCCTGGTGAGGCACCCTCAGGGTTGTTCAGTGTGTATGTTTGTGGTTTTGTTTTGTTTTCTTTTCTTTTCATATTCCTGTTTATCTGCTTCTTGAGTTTTCACATTTCCTCTTGGTTCTCTGACTCTCTTTATCCAAAGTCCCCTACTTCATTTTGGTCTCCCATACGACTCTTATCCAGTTTTGTGACTTACACCACCTGTTCCCACACTCTGGTCCTATAACTTGGCTCTATCTCCTAATGCTAGTTTCTCCTTGGGTCTCCTTTCCTGCTTCTTTTTCTTGCCTTGCACCTTTCAGTTTCACCTTCTGTGTTAACATCTTTGCATTTGTGTGTTGAGGAGAGAGTTGGGAGGGGGAGAGAGCAGAAGCTGAAAGGTGTGGAGAGAAGGCGGAGCTGCCTTGGGTTGGTGGAAGGGTCAGAGGCCCAGGTTTCTGGGTCAAATGCTCAGGTGATGGGTGGCTTAAAGATGGGTGCTGGGCACACTGAGTAGCCAGCAGCCCCTGGCGGTGGGTGGGGCATCTAAGAAAGCTGTAAGACAAGTGGTTGCAATTGGCCGGGGCCATGTTTCAGATGAAGAGCTGGAAGACAACCCCAACCAGAGTGACCTGATTGAGCAAGCAGCTGAGATGCTTTATGGATTGATCCACGCCCGCTATATCCTCACCAACCGTGGCATCGCCCAGATGGTGAGGCCTCTCTGCTCCCGGTTGACTCCTCTGAGACAATAAGGGAAACAGAGGTTCCTGCAGCAAGGAGTCACACGTTTCAACCTTGTCAAGGAATGTAGCTGAGAAGAGGGGAAGAACCCTACAACCTGGGCCTGGGAATTAAATCCTAATTGGGGGTTGTGCTGACTGAGGTGTTTTCAGGGAGGGAGACATGACCTTGGACAGTCTCCCTTTTCCTCAGGGAACAAACAGCAGATGACTCTGATGGTCTATTACCTGCCTAACTGGAAGAAAGAAAGCACGGGAGTATGAGGTCCTATCTGGGCCTGCTTAGAAGGGTCTCTAGACAGAAAGTGGCAGGAGTTGGGGACAGAGCGGCGTGGCTTGGGCTGAGGAGGGGATTGCCTCTTCTTTCCACACCTACCCACCAACCCCTTTCATTTTGTTCACCTCAGTTGGAAAAGTACCAGCAAGGAGACTTTGGCTACTGTCCCCGTGTGTACTGTGAGAACCAGCCAATGCTTCCCATCGGTGAGTGTTAGAGAAAGGAAAGGAAGCCACAGCAAATGGCAGGTCCTCTGGGAAGAAGTTGGGGTTCTGCAAGTTGGGGCCTCAGTGTGGGAGGGAGATTGGGCAGGGTTGGGGATGTCCGGCCTGCTGAGTCTGGCTCTCTCCCAGGCCTTTCAGACATCCCAGGTGAGGCCATGGTGAAGCTCTACTGCCCCAAGTGCATGGACGTGTACACACCCAAGTCATCGAGACACCATCACACGGACGGCGCCTACTTCGGTACCGGTTTCCCTCACATGCTCTTCATGGTGCACCCTGAGTACCGGCCCAAACGGCCCGCCAACCAGTTTGTGCCCAGGTGGGGAGCCAGGGATAGAGTCCCCACGGGTCGAAGGAAAGGTTCGGGATTCCCCAGAGAGAAGGGAGGACAGGGCATGGTCATTTCTTGAGTGAGTGACCCTGGAGAAGATACTCGATTGCCTGTGCCTCAGTTCCCTTATCCATGAAATGGGGATGATGACGGTACCTGCCTGACCAAGTATATTTAGATAGTGCTTTGCTCTAAATAACGTTTGGCACTGGTAGTACCATTTAAACGATAACTGTTTTTGTCATCATCTCGGGTGCTCAGCCTTTTGCCGGGAGAAAGTGTGGTTTATCTTCCTGGAACATTGTGTGTACTGGGAAGAACAGTTTGGTGTTCTGTTGAAACAAGTACTGATACATGCACACAGAAACATCTAGTCACGTTCCTGTATGTGTGTGTGTTTACGTATATCCTAGAATAAGAGTTTTAACAGCTATTTCAGGTCTATTTCCCAGTATTCTGGAGGGAAGATGTTTGGGAACCACTGTCCTTAAGCACTTAGCAGACTCATGGAGAAGCTGGGATGGGGAGGGGGAAATGCAAGCCACTATCAGGGCCAGAGTGGGGCTCACCCTACTGCCTCTGATCTGTGCCCCGACGCAGGCTCTACGGTTTCAAGATCCATCCAATGGCCTACCAGCTGCAGCTCCAGGCCGCCAGCAACTTCAAGAGCCCAGTCAAGACGATTCGCTGATTCTCCACCCAGCCTGTCCCTCTGCCTTTAACACCTCTATTCCTTTGCTGCCACCCTTTAAAGAACCCTCTATGGTTTTTAGTTTAAATTAAAGGAGTCATTATTGTGGTGGGAATATGAAATAAAGTGGAAGAAAAGGCCATGAGCTGGTCTGCTGGTGCTTGGGGTTGGGGGACGGGAGGGTAGTGCTGTGCTTGATCCCAGGGGCCCAGCCCACCCTCCTAAAGTTGAAAACCAGCACAGATTTGTGCCCAGTGGATTTGGGTGATGTTTTTAGCAGCAGAGCAGGATTTCTAGTAGTGGATGCGGGGATGTGCAAGGTCACATGGAAAAGACCCAGGGAAAAATCCGATTTCAAAGACTGGAGACATAATTTGTTCTGTTTTGGCCACCTATGGCTATATATTTATACTGTAAGGAGTGTAATCAACAATAAAATGTTTCGGTTTTGATTTTACGGGAAAAGTGGTTGTAAAATAATTGTAAGGGGTGGAGAGAGGGACAAGGTCCAGCGTTGCTGCTGGGTGATGTCTGTGCGCCCCATGCTGGGGGAGCTGAGACATGCTCGTCTCAGAAGGATGGGGACCCTGGGTGCCCAACACAGTAGGGACTGGCTCTATTGCGTGGGGAGGACAGCAGGTGGTACCAAAGACAGACGCTGGTCCATGGATGCTTGAGGTGCGGGAATAGATCTTTTCAGGGCATGAGCAAGAAAGATAGACAGCTGAATAAAGGCCCAGGTGTTGTTCTTGTGTAGGCCACTGCTCCCACGTCCAGGAACCCGACCTTGTGGGTGAGGACATGCCGTCCCTCCAGCCAAGTTAATAACTTCCTCCCCCAGCCAAGGACTATAGCTCTGCATCTACAGCAGCTCCTGCTCAAACTATCAAAATCACCCTACAAGGAGCATGGTTACAGGAAGGTGGGATTTGGGGATACCCCTCAGGGACTGCCCTTCTCCCCAGAATTCCATCATGAAGTCCCATGTACTTATAGGCGTGCTGGTCATGGTGGGCTTCGCAGTGGGAAAGGGTAAGTGGGGCCCAGGGGTATGGAGGGAGGGGTGACTGAGTCCAGGAAGGGGGGCGCGGAGGGTGCTGTAGCCCTCGGTTCACAGGCTCCCCGCAAGGCGAAGAACTTGGAATGAGCCAACATTCCCATCCCTCCTGTCTTCTGCTTCCCCAGCTCCAGTTCCTGAAGTCCGGACCTGTCACCTCTGCCTCTTAGAAGACCCTTCTACAGGGTGCATTTCAGGCTCAGAGAAGTGCACCACCAGCAGCTCGTCACCGTGCATGGTGATCACCATCTATTATGGTGAGTCAAGTCCCAAGAGGGGGCTGCCGGTGGGATAGCCCATGGCTTGGTCTCCTTTCGTAGATGAGGGCTGCTTAGGGCCTGGGGTGTAAGAAGAAGACAAGATCATGGAAGGAGGAGTCTGGGGTTCCGGGGTTGTCAGCTAAGCCAATTTCTCTGGCCCCTTCTGAAGGAGTGTGGGATGGAAGTCAGGTCTGGGTGAGAGATGGGGAGAGTCTAGGGTAAGGATACCAGGTTTGGGGATCATGTGAGGCAGCAGGGGTTATTAGCTGTTCCCTCTTCTCCAGATATCAAGATTCGTTTCTTCATCCGAGGCTGTGGACAGTACAATTCTTACCGCTGCCAGGAAAAACGCAATACCTACTTCTCGGAGTACTGGTACCAGGCCCAGTGCTGCCAGTACGATTACTGCAACTCTTGGTCCAGCCCCCAGCTCCAGAGCTCCCTGCCTGATCCCCCTGCTGGGGCCTTGGCCCTGCCCCTATCGGAGTCCCAGATCCAGTGGTTCTACAAGGCCCTGAACCTCTCACTGCCCCTACCCAACTTTCATGCTGGGAAGGAGCCTGAAGGCCTTGACCCACTGGCCACCCTGCCCCTGAACCTGAGCTTGTCCATTGCTGACCTGCGCCACATATACTTGTCTCTCAACAGCTCAGGACTTTTGGTTCTTCCCTGGGCTGGGCCCTGATGGCTTACCCTTCTTGGATTTTACTCTTCCAGCATCTCTTCCCTAACACCCCAGTACCTAGTGCTACCCACATTGTCTGGTCTGTGGTTTTCAGGCCTCTGTTCTCTGCACTTCCAGCATCTTTATGGCTTTGGTTTAATTTGCTTCCCAGAAACCGCTGTGGCACCGCACCCAGTGCTCTACTTTCTCCTATACTAAGTTCACTTTCTGCCCAGGTAGACCTAGGGAAGGCACAGTGGTTTCCTCATGCCTTTCCCATCTTCCTGAGTCCATCATCCCCCTCATCTTCCCAATCCCCTGTCAGTCTGGTCACCTGCCACCTCCATTCAGATCTGGTTGTAGATTGCAGCCCACGCCTATATTAAGACCTAGACTGAACTTGCAGCAAGAAGAATGAAGGGTGCAGATTTCCTGACTAGTCACTCTGGTGTCACTGCTTCACTGCCTCCACCTCTACTCCTGCCCTGGTCTCCCGCTTCTCTCCTTTTATCACCGTCACTGGCCTCCTCAGCCCCATTTCGCATCACTGAGTCCTGACACCCACTTCCATAGGTGCCAGGGGAGAGGAGAGCCGGGGGTCTGCCCTGCTCTGCACCACATCTCCCGCTTGCTCTCCACAATAAATGGACTGGGCTAAGTCTGTGTCACACTGTTGATGGGGTCAGGCTCAGATATGGGCAAGTGTAGACCTGTTAAAGTTCATTGGGCGTGGGGATCAAACAGTTTGCAGTCTGGCCCACTCCACTTGGCCTTTGTGGCTTTCTCATGGCCTCCCCACAAGGGGCTTGTATCCGTCCACCTTCTGCTTAGCTAGGGATCTGTTCAGCTGTGAGGATTATGACTTCTCCCAGCCTTTAACTTACTCCACACGGGCACCTGACTGACTCAGTCAGTAGAGCATGTGACTCAATCTTGGGTTGTAAGTTTGAACCCCACATCGAGTTTAGAGATTACTTACTTTAAATCTTTAACAAAACAAAAACAAAAATCTTTGCCCTACAAAACCCAGAGAATTAAACCCTGGTTACATCAGCTTTTCCATCCAACAGAGGAGGAAAAACTCTCCTTTAAACCAGGAAAACTCAGGAGCAAACCAAAAGGCCCAGGGCTGTATCTAAGAGTCCCCTGGTGCTGAGGAACCTGGGTTCTTGCTTGTTCTTTTTAGGATCCTGGCACCCAGGACCCCCTCTGTAGGGAGCTAGGTTCGGGGGTCAGGGATGTTCAGAGATTATACAGGTTGAGGCTGCAGTTTAGGTCTTTCATTTTAATATTTTTGGAAAACTACAGGCCTACAGAAACCAATAGTGAATATTCATAACTTTTTCTATACATGTAGTTAAACACACTGCTCTGGCCTTGGTGTTAATGAGTACGGCCAGGTGCCCACCCTTCTGAGTTTCACAATCCAGTGCTGGGGTTCTGAGACCTTTTTCTGAAAAGCAGTGTACTTTGTGGTGGGGGGGGTCCAATCCCAGCTCCTCTGCTACTTGGATAAGTTGGTTTCTGCCTCACTTTGGTAACCTGTCAAGGAGGGATAGTGCCTCCTAGGATTGAGAGAATGCATATAAGTGTGTGTGCACAGGTGAAAAAGCCTCAAAAATAGACACATGGGACAAAGGTACATGCAGACTGTGGCATTTATGTATGTATATAGTATTTTTTTTTAAGTGTTTATTTTGGCGCCTGGGTGACTCAGTTGGTTAAAACATCTGACTTGGTTTCAGCTAAGGTCATGATCTCACAATTCGTGAGATTGAGCCCCACGTCGGGCTCTGTGCTGACAGCACGGAGCCTGCTTGGGATTCTCTGTGTCTCTCTCTGCCCCTCCCCTACTAGTTCTCTCCCCTCATCTCTCAAATCTATAAACTTAAAAAAAAAAAAAAAAAAAGTTTATTTTTTGAGAGAATCCCAAGCAGGCTCCATGCTGCCAGCACAGAGCCCAGTGGCAGGGCTCAAACTCACACCATGAGATCATGACCTGATCTCAAGAGTCAAAACCAAGAGTCAGATGCTTCACCAACTGAGCCACCTAGGTGCCCCACTACTTTTTAAAGTAATCTCTATCCACAATGTGGGGCTTGACTCACTACCCCGAGATCAAGAGTCACACGCTCTACCAACTGAGCCAGCCAGGCACTCCTGGGACCTATTTTTAGGCCTCTGGCAAAACCGAACTTTACACATAGCATAACGTAACATGGGTTTTTCTAAACCACACACCTATGTTACCAGTCTTCAAGTCACTATAAAAGCCCAAAGCAGCCTTCGTGCACCCTCCCAGGCACTTCTCCCAAATCAGGGGTCGCCACTGTCCTGAGTTGTAGCTGCTTAGGGGAATTTTGTCTGTGTGCTTGATACAAAGGGCATCATACTCTTAAAAAAGTATGTTAATTCTCAGTGTGTTAATAGAGATCCATGGCCCCTTTAATAGCCTATGCTTTGGCAGGAAACACCAATATTAATCGGTAGGTCAGGGAGCAGTTGGGGGTACAAAAATAAGTACAAACCTTCACCATGCCCCCTCTGTCTGGGCCCACTTTCCCCGCATCACCTCTGAGTTCAGTGTAAAAGTCGGTTTAAAAAGCTCTAGCAAGTCAAACTAGAGGATGGTCTCAGAGGCTGAGGAACCCAAGGCCCAAGACTCGGCAGTAACTTCCCACACAGTCCTTGAGGGAAGCTGAGCCAGGGATCAGGCCAGGGCTCCGCTACATCTAGCGGCTCTTCCACACAGGGTGCCTCCCCCGCCCTCTCCCTGGGGCTGGGCCCGGGCCTCTCATAGCTCCACTCCCGCCAGCCCCCACCTCCCACATCGTGGACCTCCCTCCAGTCCCCCACACGGCACTGCCAAGGGTGCCCCGTGCCCTTTTGGCCTTCACCGCAGAAAGCTTTACAGTTCTTCACCTTTTTGTGTCTAGAGTTGAATCCAAGACCTGGAGGCTAGGCAGGAGCAGAGCCCTGTAGAGCTGGGAGCCCCTTACCTGCCCCGCGGTGGAGCAGTCAGGCGTTACCTCCGCCTCCTCCAGCCTCCACCACTACCAGAAGAGTTAGAGGAGTCAAACAGTTTGTACACCAATTTATTTGGGAGGAACATCTGGGGACTTCGGGCCAGAGAGGCCCATGGTAGGAGAAGGGGCAAAGCATTGCCAAAAAGAGATGGGAGGGGAGATGAGTAAACCTGTCAAACCACGAGGACTTGAAGGGAAAACTCAAGAGAATTCTGGAGAGGGAGTCTGGGAGAGGGGCTGAGTGGGAAGAGGGGTGTTGGGTGTCAACTAAGAGGCAGATAGGGCTGGGGCTCAGTAGCTGGAGGGAGGCAGGGAGGGCTGGTAAATGGGACTTGTTCTGGCTCTGCCACCCAGAGTGGGAATCAGGAAGATGGATGGCAACTGGCAGGATTTTATCCTAAAAGTCTCTGCAGAAGTTCTAAGGAATATAGAACACTCTGTTCTGAGGGTTATTGCAGAACTCCCGGAAGCAGCATCGAGAAAATATCCAGAAGCCAAACACAGGAGAAGAGCGGGTATACGAACAATCACTCATCTGCTCCTTGCGGCGGCAGTCACTCACCATGATGTCAGAACCACTGCCTGGGGAAGGATGGCACCCACCAGTGATACAGACATCCCAGGCACAGCCTCAGACCCTTCCATCCCCTCCCTCCACATGGACTTACCATCACCAACCCCACACCCTTCCCTGGACCCCCAAATGCCAAGATTCCTGGAACTGGCAGAGGCGCAGAGGCAGGGAATGCCAGGGAGTCACCAGCTATGGATTCCGTGGAAAGTTGATGGGAAAGAGCCATTCAAAGTAAAGTTATGTGGGACACCTGGGTGGCTCAGTTGGTTAAGCATCCAACTTCGGCTCAAGCCATGATCTCATGGTTCGTGAGTTTGAGCCCCTCATCTGGCTCTAGGCTGACAGCTCAGAGCCTGGAAGCCTGCTTTAGATTCTGTGTCTCTCTGCCCCTTTCCTGCTTGTTCTCTGTCTCTGTCTCTCTCTCTCTCAAAAATAAGTTAACATTAAACAAATTTAAAAAATAAAGTGATGGCTGGAGGAAGCTGAGTTGGGTCTCGCTGGGGGAGAACCAGCATTTCAGCCGGGACCATATAAGAAAAAGTTGGGAGATGTATTGAAGGTCATATTGCAAAGAAGAAGTGTTTGGCATCATTTTATGGATCAAAAGTAAAAGAAGATGATATCTCTGTTGCTATTATCTATATGGGGGGGGGGAGCTGTGCTCATTTACAGGGACATTCATTTCTGCCCTGCTTGAGAGAGGAAAAAATTGGAAGCAACCATGTATGCAGAAGGTCAACAGAACAGGGAAGCTGTTTACAAACTGATATGGAAACTTAAAGTTCCATGACTGTTAAGTTTAAAAAACAAGTGCAGGGTGCCTCGGTGGCTGAGTCGGTTGAGCGTCTGATGCTTGGTTTTGGCTCAGATCATAATCCCAGGGTCATGGGATCGAGGCCCGCGCTAGGCTCTGTGCTGAGCATTGGACCTACTTAGGATTCTGTTTCTCTGTCCCTCCCTCACTTCTTCCCTCTGCCCCTCCCCCGCTCCCCCCCCTCAAAAAAAAATAAACAAACAGAGGTGCCTGGGTGGCTCAGTCAATTAAGTGTCTGACTTTGGCTCAGGTCTGATCTCATGGCTTGTGAGTTTAAGCCCTGCATTGGGCTCTGTGCTGACAGCTCAGAGCCTGGAGCCTGCTTCAGATCTATGTCTCCCTCGCTCTCTGCCCCTCCCCCACTCATGCTGTCTCTCTCTCTCTCTCTCTCTCTCTCTCTCAAATATAAACATTAAAAAAAATTTTAGGGGCGCCTGGGTGCCTCAGTCAGTTAGGCGTCCAGCTTCAGTTCAGGTCATGATTTCATGGTTCGTGGGTTGGAGCCCTGCCTCAGGCTGTGCTGACAGCTCAGAGCTTGGAGCCTGCTTCAGATTCTGTGTCTCCTTCCCTCCCACACCTCCCACCTCTCTTTCAAAAATAAACAAACATGGGGCGCCTGGGTGGCTCAGTCGGTTAAGCGGCCGACTTCGGCTCAGGTCGTGATCTCACGGTCTGTGAGTTCGAGCCCCGCGTCGGGCTCTGTGCTGACAGCTCAGAGCCTGGAGCCTGCTTCAGTTTCTGTGTCTCCCTTGCTCTCTGCCCCTCCCCCACTCATGCTCTGTCTCTCTCTGTCTCAAAAATAAATAAATATTAAAAAAAAAAATTAAAAAAAAAAAAATAAACAAACATTAAAACAATGTTTAAATACATAAAAATAAATAAGTAAAAATTTATAAAAAGCCAGTGCAGATAGTGTTTACAGCAGTATGTCACTGTTTATGGAGGAAAGAAAAAGAGATGAAAAAGGAGTAAACAGTATATTTGCATAGGGTGAGATGTACACAAAAGATCACAGAAAGGATAATCAAGAAAGTAGAAAGATTTGGGGCATCTGGCTGGCTCAGTCTGTAGAGCATGTGACTCTTGATCACAGAGTTGTAAGTTTGAGCCCCACGTTGGGTGTAGAGATTACTTAATAATGAAAAAAATCTTTAGGGAAAAAAAGAGAATTGGAAGATTAGTTTTGTGTTGTTTGTGCATGAGAGCTGGGTGGATTGTGCCAGGAGTGGGAGGAATACTTCTTTTTGATGCGGTTGAGTACTCTTGATATTGAACCATATATATGTTTAAAAAGTATAATAAAAGGATTTGAACTTTAATGTGAAGGGCAAGTTCATGCTGTGGTTGGTAAGAGCACCGTCTCTGGAATTACCACAAATCGTGGTTCAGCTTCTAGGAGACTTGGGCAAGGTTTTGACCTTTCTGTGCCTGTTTCCTCATAGGTAAAATGAGGATAATAATAATAAAACCTGTCTCAGAGGGCTGTAAGTGTTAGAACAGTGCCGGCGCATAATGTGTTTTGTGTGTGTTAAAAAGAGTGAAGGAAGGGCACCCAGCTGCTCAGTCAGTAGAGCGTGTGACTCCTTGATCTAGGGGTTGTGAGTTCAAGCCCCACGCTGGGCGTTGAGCCTACAAAAAAAGCAGGGGGCGGCGGGTAGGGAGTGAGGGATTGTGTGGAAGAGGAAGCATGAGAAATGGGGAATGTAGTTTCAGGAGGTTGAAACTGAGGTGGAGCTGTCCAGAGGGCAATTTGACATGACAATTTGGCCTAACGTTAATTCAAATTCAGGAGGAAGCAGAGCAGATCCTCTGGGGAGAGTGAAGAGGGTAATGGCCAAATTTTGGTGAACACGAACGATTAGGGGAGAAGAGAGCCTGAGGAGAAGTGGGGGGATTTGGTGATCACGAGGGTGCCCCACAAGGCCGGGTGCTGTAAGAAAGGTGGAAGCCAGTCAGCCCCAGCAGGCGGAGGGAACAGGAGGGTAGAAGTGGAGACAGAATGGCTCTGAAGGTAAGGAAACAGAGACCATGACGAAGCACTGTCTAGGGGCTGTAGGAACCAGACGTGGGGTGCAGCTCAGAGGTGCAGTTTGGGAATGGGCAGAATGGGAATGGGCCGAAAACAAGCAGCTCACTGTTCTTTATGAGGAGAGTCATGCAGCTGCTGCCAGGCGGGGCAAGGCAGATGTCAGATCCCAGAAGGCATCCCAGCTCCTTGGTCTCCAAGAGGCATCGATAGCAGCGCAGATATTTAGGGAACTGGACTGGATGAGGGGGTTCTGGATCGACAGGATCAAAATCACCTAGAACAGAGAGAAACACTGACTCCAAACCCACCTAATTTCCAGGCCAGTCAACTCCACTCTTCCCTCTCCACCTCCCCATCTCAGAAAACCGTAAAATAGCCAGTTCTTTAAAACCATCTGGCTTAATCCTCCATCAGAGGCTTTAGTCAATGTTAAAATCTCCATTCTCTGCCCTTATACCTCCTGAAATAAGGAACTCATTAAGGAATTCATTCACTCATTCAACAATGTATTCGAGGTGCTACCATGTGCCTAGCACTCGGCAAGTTCCTAAGTTCAAAGACTAGGCAGAGGCAGCTCATTCCAGCTTTGGGTAGTTCTGTGAGGGCAGTTCTTCCTCTGGGACTTGGTTTCACAGCCCCCCCCCCAATGGACCCCCTTTTGAATATGCTTTCTTAATCTGTAATGTTCACTGAAAACAAGAGTGCATCACCACAGGGCAACAGGAATCTATGCTTTGTGTGGACAGGAGACTTCAAGCGGCCCACCTTCATATTACTTGTTTGGTGGTCTTATCACTGGGAAGACCCATATTAAACTTTGTCCACCAAAGCCCTCCCCAGCTATGTGGATATGTGCTCCCTCTTCGTCTTGTTCCAGGCCCAGACCACATGTCGAGGAGTCTCCAGACCTAGCGGAACACTTAGTGTGAGGCAGATACTGAACACTTGGAATCCTCTTTCTATATAGATGATGTTTTGCAGCCAAGTGAGGAGGTTATCAGACTAGATTCAGCCTTATTCTACAGGGCGAATCCTGGTTCTGTTATCTAGCATGTTCCCGGAATCCTTCCTATTCTGTACTGCCCCAGATTTAAATGGAATCCCTTCAGTATCTCCATTCAGGTCACTGTTGTTGAGACAGCCCTGGGGTAATAACTAAAGATCTCCCTCAGAGTGAAAGACAGTCCCTTACCAGTCCCTAGGCATTATCTCACCAAGTCCATCCATCCCATCTTTCCCCCTGCCTGGGTTTACCTGAGCATCCTGGGCAGATGTGCCCAGACACCTGGTATCTGTGGGTTTCTCTATCCAGCAGACCAGGACACCCTTCTGACCCCTTAGAGCCACTTACCAAACACCAAGCTCATCATGACCAGCACTATTAAAAGGACCATGTACAGGACTTGGAGGGTGCTATGAAGGCCCAGGAGATCCATACTCCGTCTACCTGCAGGACCTCCCATAAAAGACATGACTGCCCACTAGCCTCCAGTTGGGGCTTATATTAGTGGAAGAAAAGTTGGCCAAGAGGAAGGAGAGAGAAGCAACACCCATTTGGGGTGGAAATCAGTGCCAGAACAGCCAGAGAGACAGAGTGTCCTCACCCACGGCCACTATAAGACCTAATATCCTGGCTTGGGGACAGGACCCTGACAAAAGGGGAATGAGGGGAAACTTTCTTTCATATTTATTCTACAGAAGTTTATTGAATCACTGTATCAGGTGTTGGGGATATAACCTTACACCAAATTCCTGCCCTCCACAGAGCAATCTAGTGTGGGAGACAACAAGCAATAATGGGGAGATGAGGGGGTGGGGAGACGAGTGCTTCCGGGGAGCACCTGGGTAGTCCTAAGCACCCACCAAAGGAGCAACAGATCAGAGTTCTGTTTCTAAAAGATTTCGGAGGCCGGGAAACCAGTTAGGAAGCTATTCCTGAGTCCAGTCACAAGATGGCGGCCTAGTCTAGCAGAAGAGAGACAGGGAAAAGACAAGAAATGAATGAATCTGACATTTATTTAGAAGGAAGACTGGGCCAATTTGGAGTTAAGACTGAATATGGAGAGAGGGAAAGTGCGAGATAGGCTTGCACAAAGAGGTGATTGGCGGTACCATTTTCCAAGATGGGAAAAACGTAGAACTGTCAGAAATCCAGAAGCGAGGACACCTGACTCCCGAGTGACCTATTCAGTCCAGTGGCCCCTGTGGGTTCCAGGTAGCTAGCCAGGACCTTTCCTTACGCCCCCCCTTTACCCCGCCCCGCCTAAGCTCAGCTGCAGGTCAGTGGCTCTGATCTCCGGTGCCCACAGGCTCCGGCGCCGGGCGCTCGCTCTCCGAGCCTGACTGCACTTTAGGGCTCCCAGGAGGAAGCGGGGGCGGCCCTCTGGCCAAGCTCAGTTCTCTGCGAGGCGGCTGGCAGAAACCTGGGAAAGCATGTCTAGAGTCAGATTCAGGCTTCCTCCCCTAACGGCGACCCAGAGCACCACGCGGATTCCCCGGAAGGAGGCGCTGTGGCGCCACTGGCCCTCCGGGCCGGAGGCTGCTCAGCAACCAATGAGACGATGTGGGCGTCCCAGGAGGTCCTTTGCGGGGGCCGGGAGGGGGGTTCGCCTGCTGAACTCCTTCACGCGGCCAGCTTAGCACGCACCTCGCCAGGTCAGGGTCTCTGAGAGACTCAGGGTTTTCACTTTAAGGGTCGGGGGGCTATGGGAAGAGCTCGGCGTACAGCGACCCACCTGTTCCAATTTCTAGTCTGGAGGTTTGGGGTGCGGCCCTGAGGGAGGGCTCCCTGCTTACAGTCCCAGACCATCCAAGAATCATTTGGCCTCGGGCGCTGATGGGGAAGATGGGAAGAAATGGACTGAGATTCGCGCCAAGAAGGACGGGAAAGGAATACGAAAGGAAAACGCACGCCAAGAGCCTTGGGATAATGAAATCATAAAATTGTATTATTGAAAAGTCGGAGGAGTGCCTGGCACCTGCATCAATGTCTGCTGAATGAACGACAGAGTGGTAGACAAAGAGAATCAGAGAGTGGGGGCTCCTCTTGAAGCGAATGGGACAAAAAGGAGTTAGAAGGGAATTTCACAGCGTCCTCTGAACCCCGCCCTCGAATATAACCGCAACTAAAAGTCCAAGGACTAAGGAGTTACGGGTAGCTGAGGCTGGCCTCCCCGGGTCACTCTGAGAGGTCAGGGATGACTCACTATGGAGTTAGAGACCCTAGGCCCTGCGGATAGCCGGAGGGAAGACAGGGAGTGGAGTTTCGGGCCGGGTGGGGTGCGAGCTGGGAGAGTTATTCTGCGGACGGGGCGTGGCCTCAGGGCTATTAATCCAGTCCCTATTTTGTTATGCCACTCCTCAGTCTAAAAGGCTGGGCGCGGCCAGTAAGCCGGCTGAGTCTCGTGAGTTCGTTGCCAAGGTGACGGGCTCCGGGCGGGGGGGGGCGGGGGGGAGGCTTTCCAGGGGTAGAGTCGGGGCGTTGCTGTAGTCGCCATGGTGACAGCAGCCGAGGACAGTTTCTGCGCGGAGTGCCTTGGGGACGCAGGATACCAGGGGGTAAGCAGCCGAGTGACAAAACAAAGGAGGTGGGGCCTGAGGAAAGAATGCTACAGTCAGGGGAATGGGCGGGGTAAGCAAGGGGGCGGGGCCATAGATGATTGGGCTGGGCGAGAGCCAAGTTCTGTTAGCTGAGTGGCTAGACCCGGCGGTGTGGAGAGGAACTAGAGAAGGGATCTTTAACTCTCATATAAATGAATGAGAAAAAAAAATGACTTGGTTCCTGAGGGAGTTGGGATAGCTTGTTGGTTGGATGGATGAATGAATGGATAGGTACCTGGCCCTCACTCACTTGTGACAGCTGGGAGGGAAACACCTGACCCTCTCGGGGGAGTGAGCAAACCCTCAGCCCAAGCACGGAGTCCAGAGCCTATTCCTGCAACTCACACTGATAGCAGTGCAGGGCGAGCCTGGGCCTGTGCGACAGGGTAGGAGAAAGGGATGGTCCAACTCAGAGCCCACCTCTTCTTCCCAGGTTTCCTGCCCAGGTGTTAATTTTTCTTTGTCCCAGCCTCCATCCTCTCTCCCCATGTACCTAATTCCTCGGGGGCGCCTGGGCGTCCAGACCTTGCCTGGTGCCCAGTAAAACAAGGTCCAGAGTCCCAGCAGATGTGGGGTCTGCATCTCAGCTGTTCTTCTCCTGGGACTGTTGGAACCCTGCTATATAGGGTGAGGAGTGGACAGGGAGCTGGTCCAACCTGGGAGGATGGTGGTGGTTCTGAAAACAAAGCGCTGATGTGAGCTTTATCAGGTGGGGAGTAATCTAAGGAGGTAGACTGAGGACCCTGGGTGGGGTGGTCCAGAATTCAAATGTTAAGCCTCCCCTCTCCCCACCCACTTCAGTTATCTGTGGGCTCCTCATGGGATCCACTGTTCTTTATAATAAATGCAGGAATAAAGGGAAGGGGAAGTGGTGGTAGAGGTCAGTCAACAGAGTCCCTAGTGGCCATGGCCAGGAAAGGAGTCCTTTGTCTCCAGAGTGTGGGAGGTGGGGCTAGGTGCCCCCTATTTGCATTCAAGGAGGTTGCTACCTCATCTGAACAGACTTATTTTCCAGGAGATTAACTGTCCTGGTGGATCATGGAGGGTGAGATTCAGAACCATGCAGCTGGACCTACAGCTTCGTGCTCCACACTTCCCTCCCTGCTTGCCCTCTGGGACGGGACCGAGGAATGGGGTGCCAGTATCAACTTTCCAGCATTTGCTAAAGGTGGAACATTCCAGGGGCGCCTGGGTGGCTCGGTCAGTTGGGCGGCCGACTTCAGCTCAGGTCATGATCTCACGGTTCGTGGGTTCGAGCCCCGCGTCGGGCTCTGTGCTGACAGCTCAGAGCCTTGGAACCTGCTTCGGATTCAGTGTCTCCCTCTCTCTCTGCCCTTCCCCTGTTCATGCTCTGCCTCTATGTCTCTCAAAAAATAAATAAATGTTAAAATAAATAAATAAATAAATAAAGGTGGAGCATTCTGGAGCTGTGGCCACCTTTTCTCTTTTGACCCCAAATATCAGGTGTCATATCACCTGACAAGTCTCAGATCACCCTTCCAGTGGAGACTCAGTATGCCCCCACTGAAGGAGCTGGTAGCTGGTGGGGGGAGACAGCCTCTGCCCAGAGACTGAGAAGCTACATGCCCTAGGGTTCCAGGAGACACTGATATTAGCCAGAGGCCATTCAGGATATCAGAACATTGTTGCTTGCCCATGTTAAGCTTGTTCAAAACAGAGGACCAAGAAGTGTAAACCTGGGAGCATTTCAGCTAGAAAAGAGGTTTCCCAAGAAGAAAGTGGCCAGGCAATAAACTGGTAGTTAGGAGAACTCATTCTGTTTCATGAAGTCTGAGGATTGGAAATAGGACAGAAGTTACAGGAAGCCAATTTCCTCAGGTTCAACTTAGGGATTTTCTTTTAATAGCTGTCTAGAAAGGTTAAGTGTGGCTCTAGGAAGATATGACCCCTCAGTCCCTGGCAGGCCCTGTCACTGAACAGCAACAAATGCATGAGGAGAGAGATGAGGGCACAGGGAGGAGGTGTGCGGGATTTGCTGCATAAGATACGGGGAGTGGGCTGTTCCTCACTCCCCCTTGAAACAGCTGAGCAAGGAAAACTGGGGATACTTATGGTGAAGCCATGCAGGCTGGACCTGGAAATCCGTAGAAGAGCCAAGTAGGGGAAATCAGGTACTAGAAAACACTTTGTAAGTGACAAAGCTCTGGAGCTGTAAGCAAAGAGGGGGCAACTGGGAGCTCCTACAGTGGCTGCAGGGTTATGCAGGAAGGACTGAGGTGCCGGCTGGGGAGGCTGCATGTGTACCAGCAAATGGGAAGGCTTGGGGACCCACTGCATGAGGACAGCTCAAGTTGGAGGCTGGGGGCCCAGGAGAACAACAGGGACGGGGAGGGTCAAACTAGCTAGCTGGCTGGAGTTGGGTTCCCCAAAGCCCAGCTCTTTGGAGCTTCAGCTGTCTGCACTACTGGCCCCAGGCTTCTGGACATTTGGGAAGTCACACAATTAGCCAGCCTGTAGAAAAAATACTTTTATTAATTATTAGGAATAATCCATTCATTGAATGCAGGGTATATGTTGGGGAAGGTTAGGTACTGCCAGATGGATGAGGGGAAACGTGCAATAGGGCAGTGAGAAGGCGGACAGCCCCCCACTTTCCACAAACTATAAACAGCAACATGAACACGGAGAATCACAAATAAGAGGATCCTTCCTCACGCCTCCTCCTATCCCACTCTTTCAGAATGAGTCCCACTGTGGTCCCTAGAGGTGCCAGGGCATCTGGAAGTTCTGGGCCGGGAGCGGAGTGCAGTGTGTGGCCTCAAAGTTGTGCAGATACTTCTGAGCCTGAAGGAAGAGGGCCGGACAGGTGGGGTGCAGAGCACCGCAATATGCACCACCACCGAACACCTCCACAGCCTCCGGAACCACCTCCCACACTCTACGAGCTGCCGCTTCCAATGCTTACATGGTATCCCCTGTCCCCAAGCCCCACACATGCCCCCTGGCCATCCCGGCACCCCCTTCCTGCCTGCCACCCCTCAGCTCACCAGAAACAAGGCCAGCTGCCGCCTTCCGTCTGCACTCATGTCTTCCCCTGCAGAGAAGAGCCGTTCACACATGAGCCGTACATTTGGGTATTCATCCCCCTTCCTGGATTCTTCCCAACACCCTCTCCTGCTGCAGCACATCCTTACCCACACTCCAGGGGAAGTCGGGCCCGTGCTCTGCCTGGTAGGAGCGGAGGACGGACAGGCACCAGTCCTCCTCCACCTCCCAACGGCTATAAATCGAGGCTGCTCAGGGAGAGAGAGGAGGGCCTGTCAGTGACCTGGCCTGCCAGGCCCCCACCCAAAGGCCTCACCGCATCCCCTTGCACCTTCCTCCAGCTGCGAGGAGGCCTCCAGCCACTGCCTCACCACTCGAAGACCCTCCTCTGCCATCACACGGGGATACCTACAGAGGGAGCAGGAGGACGGGAGGTCAGGACCCAATTCTCTTCACTCCTCATCCCTAAACCCTCTTCCCTCCCTCCCTTGCCATGCCAGTGTCAGTACACACATGCACACGTGCACGCGCGCACACACACACACACACACACACACACACACACACTGGCTCACCGATACTGCAGGAGCTTCAGCAGGAGGTCATTGCCTCGGTTGGACATGATGTCCTCAGGAACCCTGGGGGTGAGAATGTACACTGGAGGGGCTGGAGGTTGGGGAGGAAGGGTCTGGATACCTAGGGCAGAGGTGGGAAGGGCAACTTCCTAGCTGCAGCTAGGATCCAGGAGGGCAGAGGTTCCCAGGCACTCACGTGGTGGTGATGATCTCATCCTTGGTTCTGCGGACCAGCAGCACAGGGCCCTGGTACCTTCAGAGGACAGTGTGGTGCTCAGAGGGAGACGGGATAAGTGCCCACCCCACCCTTGTGCTGGCCGCAGCCTCATCCCCTACTATAGCAGGGCCCCGTGGGCTAGCCCTTCACACAGGGGTGAGCATATTTAAGAACAGGCATGGCCCACATTCTGGCCTTACTGGGAGATCTGCTTGAATACCCAGCAGAGCCTGTACAGCGGGGAGGTGGGGAAGGGAGTTACACGCTGGACACCAGCCTGCCCTCACCTGCACAGCTGTTCTGCATTGTTCAGATTGAGATGCTGCCTCACAGTCCTGGTCACGAGGCCCCCTAGAGTGGGATTAGAGTGAAGGGATGGCAGAGACAAAACCCTTGCACGACACATAGTTCCCCACTGTTTACAAAGAGAACTGAGGCCCCAGACAGGGGAGCCCTCCTGCTTCTCATCCCGTTGGGTGACCCATTCCCCACCTACACAAAAAGGAACCATCTCCAGTTAGAACAGCTCCCAATTCCAGCCCACCCCTTCCCTGGAAAGGCAGGCCTGGGAGCTGCACTCACTCCAGCTATCTGGCATAACCTTCAAGGCCAAGGGCACCAGGTCATCAAAGGAGGCATCCAGGATCACGGCACTAATGTCTGGGTAGGACATGGCTGCCCACGTGGCTGGTACCAGGACAGGAAGAAGGGTGAGGGCCGAGGGACTCCTGCCCACCACCCCATCTTTGTCCCATTGACCCTACAGGCTGACACCATCCTCCCTACTAGGTTAGCCCCAGGTCTCCCTTAACCCCTCACTTCACTTGGCCAGGGCACTGTATGGAGAGGATGGAGAGAGAACATCCAAGTGTATCGAAGACAATGTGCAGAGGAAAGCTTCACTTCCCTGATCTCCCCCCTCCAGGACCTTGGTCTACTTCCTTTCGTAATGGGCATAAAGGTGGAAGGAAATGTGTATGTATACAAATAGGATACCATCTTCCAGATACACACAGATATCCCTCCTCTGCCCTCTCCTCCCTTAAGCCTCTACCCCACTGCTGGGCCCACAGTGCATTTCCCTCTTGGAGGGGGGTGGGGGTGGCCTAGCTGGGGGGGGTACGCTGGTACCAGTGAAGCCACCGATGGACCAGGCATAGATGATGATGTCCTGGGGCTGGAAGCCCAGGCGGTGGATGGCAAACTGGACCACCACATCCATGGCATTGGCCTCATTCTGAGGAAATGGCACCCCCTGCAGGAAGAAGGGCAAAGGCAGGAGTGGATCAGCACCAGAGGCTGGTTCAGGAGCCACTTGCATGCTCCCAGCACAGAGCTACCCTGCAACAGACAGAGAGGGTACAGAAGAGAGGGTGGCAGGAGGTCCTGCGCTCTCCAGAAACCAGCCTTCCTGCCACTGTGGGGTGGGGGTCATGGCTCCCTGCCCTTGGCATCCAGGGACAGGTGAGTGGGAGTCACCACAGAAATACACACCCCTTTCCCTAACTCCAGTGGCTGACCAGAGTGGGACAGACCATACTTCAGGAAAAGAAAGGGATTTCAGAGAGTGTCTCACCGTGCTTCCAGCAAAGCCTGGATGATTCCAGCCCAGGACTGAATAACCAGCTGCAACATAAGAGGAGGAGGAGGGGCTAGGACCTTATGGCCTACACCTCCCCTGCCTCCAGCCCTGAGGGAAAGAGCAACAGAACATGGGAGCTCTAAACACCCCCAAACTCAGGGGTGAATAGCTCCAAGCTTTCCCAGAATGGAGAGATGACACCAGAGGTTCTGAGGCAGCAGAAGGGAGAGAGGTGATTATGTCATGGTGACAGAATGAAGGCCATAATGTTAGGGACACAGCCCAAGGGGAGGGAATGTAAGGCAAAGCAAATGGGGAGTAAACTTTCCCCCAAACGTGAGAATTTCAAACCTCACTCAGCCAAGGTGATCAGGCCCAGGGAGGTTATATCGGTGTGGGAAGGTGGGGACATTCCATTCCAAAGGGCAGAGACGAGCACTGTGCCACGGGCCTACCTTCCAGAGGTGTAGAAATGCAGCCCACCTCGTAAAAGCCCGCATTCCCCTCGCAGCAGATCACCTACGGAAGGAAGCAGGAAGGAGGGCTGGGAAGGAGCCGGCTGGGTCTGAAAATCCCCCATGTGGCAGGACGCAGGAGCTTTACAGGGAAGAGGAAAGGGCTGCTGTCTTCCAGGGGAAGAGAAACTTCTCATTTCACAAGGTGCATAAAAGGAGCGGCAGAGTGGATGCAAACGCTTAGCAAACTGAGGAAGAGGAAGGGCTCGGCCACTCAGCAGTGTCCGGTTTTCCTTGGAAGACCACTGGGGGACAGCTCTCAGAAATGGGGTTGTGGATATTTTTTTCCTTTCTAGTTTTTGGATCTGTTTTTTCCGTGACTGCTTCTTTTGTGTGGCATGTCAATCGCTTTCCATCTCTGGGCTCCAGACTTAGAGTCGGATAAACTTTAATTTCATGGGGCCCTGAGCCAAGCTCAGAGATGGTAGGGTTTGTGTGGATTCTCATAGCAGCCGGGCAGTGCTGGGACCAGAAGCCAGCTCCCTAGACTGCTGGCTCAGCGCTCTTTCCATGGCTCCTTCACAGAGGCAGGATACTCCGGAGGTCAGGCTTCCTGGGTTCAAATCCCAGCTCTCTTACTGTGTGATCTGGGAAAATTATCCCAGGCTTAGTTCATCATCCATAAAACGGGCTCTCATAAAAAATAGTACCTCTTCTACAGGGTTGTTGCGAGGATTAAATATATGCCTTCTATGTGACAAATGCTGTCTAAGTGGTGGCTATTACAAGATTACTTTTTGGTCCCTGAAGGTCAAGTCCTACTTCATCTATTTCCCGGTGGTAGGGTTTTCCTACGCCAACATGTCTTGAGGGTGGGGTGGGAGATGGGATTATCCCCAGCTGTACTTCTTAGGGCTGCTGTAAAACTAAGATCCGCAGAACCTCCACTGCTCTCCCCACACTGCTTTTGGGCTCTCTGCTCCCTCTCACCAGCTTCTGTCCCTGTGGCTCAGCTGTCCCCCGCCGGTCCACAAACATGGTGTCAATCTCGTTGCCATCGCAGGCCAGCAGCTTCGCCCGGCGCCCGTTGCACTGAGTGGGGGGAGATGTTGTGAGGGGCAGGAGGTCATATCCCTGGTAGGGGGAGAAGGACCATCGGGGGTGGGGCGGGGGCAGGGGGCCTCACCTCTTCCACCAGCCGGGCCTGGCCCTGCAGCAGCATAGGCATGAGGGCCTTCTGGAGCAGGTACACTGAGCCTGGATATAGCATTCGGCGCCCCAGCGTGTGCGCCACCAAGTAGCTGTGGGGAACATGGGGTTAACGAACCCTTGACTTCAGTAGGAGCCCTAGACTCTGGGGCCTGCTTCACCCCTGACCTCCACAGCTTTGTTTCTTGACCTTTACAGCTTTGTTCTCCTCTTTCAGGACATAATGAAGTAATACGTGTACCAGGCTGGTGTTTTTCAAACTTTTTTACTACCACCTTTATAAGATGCACATTTTATATTGTGGCCCAGTACACATCTGTACATATAATAATGAAAATTTTAGGAGATAATATTTTCTATATGTGATAACTATAAGCAAAGTTATTCTTAGAAAGAATTAAAAATTAAAAATTTTAAAATATTTATTTAGGGAGAGTGAGTGCACAGGTGGGCAAGGGGCAGAGAGAGAGGGAGAGAGAATCCCAAGCAGGCTCCATGCTCAGTGTGAAGCCTGACGTGGGGCTTGATCTCATGACTGTGAGATCATGACCTGAGCTGAAATCAAGAGTCGGATGCTCAGCTAACTGAGCCACACAGGTAACCCAAAGCAAAGTTATTATTAACTATGGTTCTCTTAATGTATAAATACAACTTATTAAAAGTCCCCTTATAACACTTGAAGAAATGACAGCTGTAATTCACTCAATTGATTTCAAGACTCACGAATGGGTCAAGAACGGTAGTTTGAAATACACCAAACTAGACTGCAGACTCCCCCAGAGACCTGACTGCTCTGTTCACTGCAATGTGCCCCACTCTGCCACACAGCAGATGGCTGGAGCCTGACAGAGAGGGGCTTAATAAATATTTACTGAACAAGTGCACTAATCTAGACAGACAAGCTGTGGTAGGTGCTGTTCTGGAAATGGACAATTAGCCATTTCCAGTTAATCCTGAAATAGGATTTGTCCCTAGAAAAACAGGTATGTACCACCTTGTCCAGCATCCCCTCGAAACCACAAATTTGGTTTGTCCCTCTGACCAATCGTCACACAGGCAACACTGATCACTAAGTCCACCCCTTTCCTTGGTATCTTGGAACTTGCTGCCTCCCAGCCCCCAGCAATAGAAAATCACCACGTGCATCTGCTCTACTGTAAGATAGGAAGGCTTACTGTAGTTACTTCTGACACCATCAGTATCCACAACTGTGATTTACTGGGCTTTGCCATGTGCTCTCAGGTACCCAGGCAAAGTGGTAACCCTTCTGAATATGTTACTCTACTTAATATCACCAATCTTATAAAGTGGGTTATTCACAGATGCCGAAGTTGTCGCTTGCTTAAGGTAGACGAACCCAGGAGCTGAGAGGCCAGGTCAGGGACACAGCTGTCACCGGATGCTGCTCCAGCTAAGGCTATGTGTCTCCACTGCACTCCCAATCTCATTCCTCCCTTTCAGCCTCATTATAAGAGCTTTTGTGTGGTGTCTGGCTGGCTCAGTTGGTACAGCATGCGGCTCTTGCTCTTGGGGTCATGAGTTCAAGGCCCATGTTGGGTGCAGAGCTTACTTAAACTTTAGCAGCACCTGGCTGTCTCAGTCAGTTTAACATCCGACTTTGGCTCAGGTCATGATCTCACTGTTCGTGGATTCAAGCCCCGCACTGGGCCCTCTGCTGTAAGCACCAAGCCGCTTTGGGGCCTCTGTCTCCCTCTCTCTCTGCCCTTCCCCAGCTCTCTCTCTCTCAAATAAATATTTAAAAATAAAATAAATAAATAAAATTAAAAAAAAATAAAATAAAAGAGATTTTGTGTCAGACAGAATTGTTAATATCCCAACCCTTCATTCACCATCTGTGAGACTCTGGACCTCTCTGAGCCTCTTTTCTTCACATACAAATGTAGATTAAAAGCCATTACGAATAATACAAAATACACAGCAGTAGGCCCAATAAATGACAGCGATCTTACAGTGAGGCACCCAGTCCTGGAGTCCTCACCCGATGTCCCCCTGACCCCAGCTGGCCTCTCTTCCCTGCTGCTTCCCACCTGGTGATCTGACAAGGCAGCTTCTTGACCCGGTTGAGGAGGGTGTCTGCTGTCCCCCGGTGCAGGGGCTCTGGGCGAAGCAGGGCCACACCCTGGCGGGAAGGGCCCCCTCGAGACTCCTTCCTGAGGATGGAAAGATGTAGGGGAGGATGGGGTCAGGGGCAGCAAGCTGGCGTGTGGAGGACAGTGAGGTCTAAGAATGGGAGATGGCACTGGAAGGCAGGCCCTGGGGCCCAAGATGGGGATGGAGGTATGGCACAGGACAGAGCGGGGATCGAGTGAAAGAACTGGGGCCTCACCGGCTGCTGGGCTCCTCCCAGTGGAAGTCCACTGGCCAGCTCTTGAAGTCAAAGTTGTAGTTGGCGAGTTGCCTCTGTGGTGGGCAGGGAGAGAAAGAGGAGGGGAGGAAAAGGGGAACTAAGAAATTGGGGCATGCCCACCTACCCACCCTTGGCACCCTCATCATCCACAGGACTGGCCCCCACACATCATGGGGAGACAAGTTGAGGTCAACACCCTCCCAGTTCATAGAGGGTAAGCTCTGTCACAGCCAGAAAAATCAGGCAAGAGAGGGTGCCCCGTCAGGTATCAAAACTGGCCTGTCTGCTTCCAGAAGAACTACTCAACACTCTGCTTTTCCAAAATATAAGACTGAACCACCCCCAGAAGGGGTGGCTGGAGGTGCTCGTGCTTCTGAGGGAGGAAGTGGGGGGGTCTGTTGGCTGGCCACACCCCTTTCCCCCACCAGGTCCTTTACATGATGTTGCCCTAGAGGATCAAAATGACTGCCCTAAGGTTGGGTGAGAGGGAAGGAGGGAAAGTAATGTCTACGGTGAGTGGTTCCTTTGCCCTGGAATCACCTCCTGAACGAAGCCCTTTCTGTTCCATCCTCATGGCCACTTCCCTTCCCTCACCTTCTGCAGCCATAGGCTGGTGAGGCCAGCCAGGCCATCGATGCTTCTAGTCACCCCATGGAGTCTGTCCACATGCTCTCTGAGGGTGGCGGGAGCTGTGTCTGATTCTCCGCTGTACCCCCTCCCTCACCCCCAGAGTTCCAAGTGCTCTATTTTGAGAGCTCTTTTTTATTTTCTGTCACAGAAAATTTTTTTGACATTTTCAAAAATAACTTGACTGAGGAAGAACAACAGAAACATTGTACAAAAATGTAAATGGCAAAACAAAACAAAATGAAGAAAAGCAAATTTCAAGCAGGCTTTGCTCAGACCAGGACTCGAATCCAGACCCAGCCCCTTCCTTTGCTCTGTGACTCTGCTTGTCACTTAACCTCATTTTTCCTGTTTCCTCGGAGGTATAATCATGCTACCTCATGTGGCTGTCGTGAGGACTGGGAAGGGTGTATGCGAAATGCCTGAGACAGCGGTGTGGTAGAGCATCATTACATAGCTCTGTAAGTGGCGGCGTGGAGCAACCAGTAACATGTTGATGGTAGGGTCATAGCTCTTTGATCCCAAGAATCCCTAACAGGAAAGAGCTTTATAGGGCCCCAAAGCCCCTTCTCAAAGATAATCACACTCCAGCACCAGCTGGGCTGGCACAACTCCGAGGACACTATGCCCTGGCTTTTCTCCCTCAGCGCCATGCTGTGCTTCTGGGCACAACAGTGGACATACCTGTCCATCTTGACCCATCCCTGAACAAAACTAGCCTGGTGTTCAATGCACACAGCCAAAATAAACAACATTTACAGAACCAAGCTGCTGTGATAGAGGGAAGACCGCCCTCTAAGAAACACCGTGGACTATTGCCGCATCTAGACAGTTCTTATGGGTGGAGGGGAGAAGGGTGGAGGCTTGTTCTAGTGGCACATCCCATTAGAAGTGGTAGGGAGTAAAATTCTCTGGGTGGACAGTTTGCTTGCACAGGGGAGAAGGGATATAGCAATGTGCAAGCAAAAACCCACCGCCGCGGGTGGCAAAACACACCTCCTTGTCCTGGCAGAAGCTGATGCCCAGGGCTCAAGAGGCAGCTGAGAAACCTGCTGCCAGGGCACCTGTCTGGCACCTTTCCTGGAACCTCTTACCTTGTTTTCTGCAGATTGGTTCCTATGTGTTGCCTCCAAGATGGTGATGAACTGCCGGTACTGGGGGTTGGTCCAGCGGCCAATGCCTGGTAGACAGAGGATAGGAGACGGTGTTAAACTGGGAAGAGCAAGCTGAGTAAGTTTCAGGAAGAGGACTGGAGATGGGCAAGGAGACGGCCCTGGAAAGAGAAGTGGGAGGGAAAGGAACAGATGGCCCAGGATCTGGAAATAGGAGAGTTGAACTGACCCCCTTCCTCTATATCTAGCAACTGGCTTCAGTGTTCTTCTGCTACCCAGTTTCTTCAGTTTTTTTCTTTATAGGCTATCAACCCTCCACCTTCCAGAATGTTCACTTTGCCAGTCTTTTTTTTTTTTTTTTTTAATGTTTATTTATTTTTGAGAGACATAGAGACAGAGCATGAGCAGGGGAAGGGCAGAGAGAGAGGGAGACACAGAATCTGAAACAGGCTCCAGGCTCTGAGCTGTCAGCACAGAGCCCGAAGCGGGGCTCAAACCCACAGACTGTGAGATCTGACCTGAGTTGAACTGGGCCGCTCAACCGACTGAGTCACCCAGGCGTCCCCACTTCGCCAGTCTTAACACACCGTAATGCAACCTTACTCTTTGCCCTTGTGAACACTGAGTCTCTCTTCTTTTCCCTTCTCCACTGCTTGCTTTCCATCTCTATAGTCTGTATAGTCTAACTCCCTACCATTTGGCCACGTGGCTCCTGGTCTTGCCCCATAATCACTTCCTCATTGAATCCGAGTCCCCCTCCTCCATCCCCACTCTTCTGCAACTACGCCTCTCTGCATTCTTCCTGTCCCTCGAGACTCCTTCCTCCTCTGCTTCCGGCTCCATCTTTGCCACCTCCTGAATCCTGGACCACTCCTCCCCTGCCTCCATTCTACGTCCCTCTATGAGCAAGAGCCATCCTCAACACTGCGCTCTTTCCTCCCTCACTTGGCCCTTTGGCGATCACACCTGCTCTCCCTTCACTGCCTACGAGTCTCAAACCCTGACTTCTCTGTTTCCATTGTCCTGACAGGTGTCAAGTGCCAGGCACTGTTCTGACGTGGGAGAGAGCGGGAAACAAGACACACAGGTTCCAGCCCTGAGAGCTAGTGCTTTGGTTGGGGTGGGGTGGGATTGGAGAAAGACAACAAGCAAGTAAATAAGAACATTTCAGAGAGGGGTTAAGTGCTATATAGAAAAGAAAACCAGAATCAACCAGAACGCTATTATCATCAAGGGTAGAGACCCCAGACAATACTGAGAATGAAGCAAGATGCAGAATGATTTGCATAATGTGATGCCTTTTGTGTCGAAAAGGCAAAATGCAAAAAAGAATGGCTATATATTG
Organism: Paguma larvata; assembly: GCA_030068075.1. Taxonomy (NCBI): domain Eukaryota; kingdom Metazoa; phylum Chordata; class Mammalia; order Carnivora; family Viverridae; genus Paguma; species Paguma larvata. The sequence continues at coordinate 30,973,279 of CM057829.1, forward strand.
TTTATGTTTACCATATTTCACCCATTCTAAAATGCACATTTTTTTCACATTTGAAAAGTGAAATCAGAATGTATTTTACAATTCCTAACAGCTTAGATTTGATCAAATGAGGCATATTTTCATAAAAGGATAAAAATGTGGACCAGGAAACATCCCACACCAAGTGACAACGGTTACTTCTGGAGAAAGAGGAACACAAAAGTGAGGAAGATTCTAACAGGAATGCTAACTCTGAATGCAATGCTTCAGAACTTTACTGACAAAAGGTAAGTGAAGCAATATCACAGAATATAAGCATTTCAGTTCAGGACACTTTGTTCTCTGAACTTTTCTGTATTCAGTTTTCATGCCCAAATTAAAAACAAATAAAATTTGGGGTGCCTGGGTGGTTCAGTTGGTTAAGTGTCTGACTCACGATCTCATAGTTTGTGAGTTTTTGAGCCCCGTATCAGGCTCTCTGCTGTCAGCACAGAGCCTACTTCAAAATCCTCGGTCTCCCTCTCTCTGCCCCTCCCCCACTCATTCTTTCTCTCTCTTGAAAAAAAAAAAAAAACTAAAAAAAAATAAGTACACAAAATTTAAAAATAAGACAAAACCCAGGACTGGGAACTACTTTTAGGTGAGGTGGTCAGGGAACGCATCTCTGAGGAGGCAGCCCAGCCCAATGGAGATCAGGAGGCAGAAGGTTTCCACCCCAGGCTGGACACAACTGCAGCCATGCAGCTCCTAGCCTACCACCCCTCTCCAAGCACCCCCTCACCCAGTTTTTATCACGTGCACCCGTCAAGGGGCAACGATTTGGACTGTCTCTCCGTTTTTAAATTGTGAAATATAACATACATGCATCCAATATACATTCAGTTTAAAAAATACAAAGCAAACATTCATGCGACCATCACCCAAGTCCAGGAAGAGAACAAAGTCATGTCCCCCCAGGAGCCCTCCCCATCCTGTCTCCTCCCTCTCCCAGGTAATCCCTCTCCTGACTTTCAAGATAAGCATGCCCGTGTTTTGCCACTTCCATATGCATCCCTCTTGAACTTTACCTAAGTGGAAACACACTGCATACATCATTTGGTAGTCTGCTTCTTGCATTCAACATTACAGTTGTGAGACTCATCTGTGTTGCTGAGTGTAGCTTCCCTTCGTTCATTTGCATTGCTGTATTGTGTTCTGCCGTAGAACTAGATCCCCTACCAGCCTACTATTTGTGGCCATGGACTTGTTTCCAGTTTCGGATTATTACAAACATATATGCGGACATATGCACAATTATTGTAGGGACTATGCCTCTCTTCTAGATAATAGCAAAGTTTTCTGCCATTTAGCTTTTCATACTTACGACCAAGCCCTTTAAGGAAAAGATCATGCTTTCAACATTCCCAATTATTCCCCCTCAGGGCCCAACACAAAATTATATTTGCAGAAGCTACTTCATAAATATTTACCCAGTGAGGGATAGATCCAGGCTCCCTCTCAACCTACCTCGGAGGCAGGCCACTCCTGCCAGGAGTAGCAGCAATGTCCCCGCATAGTGAGAAAACGGCACCACTTTGGACAAGCTCAGGTAACCTAGGAGGGGAGAGGCACCACGTGAGAAGCTCTCCCTACCGCCCCTCAGCCCCTCGGCATCTCTTCCTAGGTCAGCCCCAACCCACCCTCCCCTTCCCTCTCTTTGGGACAGCCACGCCCTCTGAGGAAGAAGACGCCTGATGGAAGAGGGAAGCCAAGCCATCCTAACAGGTCCCCTTTCCTCTTTAGAGGGGGTCGGCTCGGCTGCCAACAACCTGCCCACCACCTTTGAAACCACACTGACCTTTCCTGTATAAGTAGAAGAAGGCGAAGGGAGAGGAGTAATAAGAGATGGACCAGAAGACTGAAGCCTGCAGCAGAGAGACGGGGACAAGCAATCAGTACACACACACATACACACATATGCGCACGCGCGCACGCACATGCGCACACACAGGCCAGCCATTTCCAGGCCTAGGCTCTGAGCAAACTGGATAACCTGATGGAGATCATATCAAGTACCTACTTTGTGCATGACACCGTAGGAGCTTAATATTTGTTGAAAGGCAATGTATCAGAGCATAATAGAGGCTGGGAAAATTAGGTACAGGTTCTGTTTTCTTCCTCTTATCTCTGGACATAATTTAATCACATTGAAAGGCCAGTTTCTCTTTCTACTCAAGTTAATCAAGCCTTTTCACTCGGCCCTGCTCAGGACAGCGCCTGGCCTGGTCCCCAAGAGATGCGCAAATGTCACCATAGGAACCCTGCCAGAGAAAACAGCTGTCTTTGCAGCCAAAGAGGTTAGTTGCCAGGAAGGACAGGTCACTGGGGACCACAGGACTGAGCACCTGCAGATGGTCTCAAGAGTAAACTCATTTTCCTCAGGGCTCAGGCTGCCCCAGAGAAATCGGTGCACACACCAAAGGGGAATGCCAAGGATATGTGCTTGACAGCATGTCTGTGTGCGTGTTGGAGAAGTCTGCTGCAGAGCCCAGAACATTCCCCACTCCCAGGGGCGCTGCCTTTTCCCAGGTTGCGGGGGAGAAAGTTTGGGAGAGCAAGTGGGTCAGAAAAGATGCAGTAGTCCCAGATGGCAGGGCAGACATACCAGTGCCAGGATGCTGTCCGCATGCTTCTCCAGGGCACGGGGCTGATAGTACGTATCCTGCCAAAGCAGATGGCTGTGTCAAGGACGGTGACCATCGACAAGTCCTTCCCTTTCTCTTTTGAAAGCCTCTGGTTCTAGCCTCCAAAGCTATCCCTCCTGGGACATCCCTGTCTCCCACAGAAGCCCCTCTTCCCACCCCTCCACCCCGACTCCAAACCTCATTTCCTACCCCAGACCATGAGAACATAAGAGGCTGGACTTGGGAGCAAAAGTGAAAATGAAAACATCGCTGGATGATTTTTGCTCCCTTTTCACAATCCAGTTTCAAATGGGTTGTGGGCATGTGCATATGGGGAGAGGAGTTAGAGCAGCAGAAAGGAAAGACACCTTTCAGAGGGAAAGAACAGAAATAACAATGGGGTGATTAAAGAAGAGAATGTGGCTGAGGGTGGACACTTTGTAGAGGACAGCAAACATAATCTGAGACGACCAATAAAAAGGTGGAGATTGTGTAGGGGCACAGCCTACCACCACCCCAGCTTTCACGAGTGCAAGGACCCTGGGGTCTCCAAAGTAGGTTGGGGGGTTGGGTGGGTGGCAGCGGATACGTGATATGTTGAAGTCATCTTGAAATTAAAGACCAGGGTAAAGGAAAGATAAAACAGAACCAGGGAAGGCACCTAGCACGAAGAAACCGAGAGCCTGACGGCAAATCATCCAGATCTCAAATCCGCTCAGGGTCTCTTCCAGGACTTAGAGTCAATTGGGACCAGCACGAACCACGACACACGGGGTGGGGGGCCGCGAGAGGAAAAAGCAAGGAGTGGTAGTCGGAATGAGAAAGCGGTGGCAAACCGCGATAAAGGAGGCAGCCAGTCCGCAGGCGTGACTTTAACCCAGGAAGCACAAAGAGCACTTCGCAGACCACTGGCTTGACAACCAAGCTCCCCCGATTTCCAATAATGGGCGCTTCTGGGGAGCAAAGGCCGCAAAGGGGTCTGGGCCGTACCATGTTTTTGACCAGGGGAGAACTCGACTCACCCAGGAGCTGGAAGAGGGGTTAGTGACTGAAGTTGGAGTCTCGGGGACGCCGGACGGGGCCCTTTCCGAGTCCCTTTCCCGGTAGATTTTGTAGAGTCGGGGGCCTAGGACGCAGCTCAGCAGCTTCGCCATGGCCCCCGCTCGGGCCGCTGCTCTCCCAGCAGCAGGTCCCCCTGCTGGCCCCGCCCTACCCCGGCTCCTAAGGTACTGCGTGCCCTTGACGTCAGCACGTACCGGCTCCGCCTCGTGCCGAGCGGAGACATTTTCCGCGCAGGCTGGACGGGTTTCGGGCAGTTGGACCTACGGATAGAGCAATGGTCAGAAATTAGTTGGAGGCGTTTGGAACGCGGAGAGTTAGAACCTTATTGGGCGTACGTAGTTCAGTCACTTTTTTCTGTCCCTTAATGTTGAGAGACTCTCGAGCGACAGTGGGAATGAGAGGTAGGATTAGGAGCACTTGACAAGAGCAACGAAAAAGAAAAGGCGTCTAGGAATATATCAAATCAAAGAAACGCAGGATTTTATGAAGAGTTTTGCAGAAGTTTTTGGAAGAGGTGAACTTAAGGCTTGAATAAGTGGAGAGCTACATCGCAGTCATGGATAGGAGGTCTCAGTATTGTTAAGGTGTGTGAAATACTGGTGTAAAAAATAAAGAATGCATTATCGTTCTTAATCGTGGACGAATCTCAAAACTGTAATGGTGAGCGGAAAAAAGAAAGCCATAGATTACATACAATCTGACACCCCATTTCAAAAAGGAAGTTTAATGATCAAATAAGTGCAAGATAAAGAGGAAATTTAAAATAATGTAACACAGCATAGAGGATCTTTGAAATGGTAATGCTGTTACTTATAGACAGGTTTGTCTTATTTTTCTTTGTACCTTACACGTACGTTATATATAAATTCTTTAGCTTTTTATTTCGGTAAACACGTAACAGAAGAGTGCACCATTTAAGTATATCCATGTAATCAGCATCCAGATAATACCAGAGGGGAGAGGAGACTTGGGTTAAGTAGGTGATGGGATTAAGGCATGCACTTATAATGATTACCCTGTGATGTATGGAAGTGTTGAATCAGTATATTATACAGCTGAAACTATTATAACACTGTATGTCAACTAACTGGAATTAAAATAAAAAAGAAAACATTAAAGTGCCTCCCGGGTGGCTCAGTTGACCATCCTGCTTTGGCTCAGGTCATCTCACAGTTCACAAGTTCAGGCCCCACATTGGGCTCACTGCTGTCAGTGCAGAGCCTGCTTCTGATTCTCTGTGCTCCACCCCCCTGTCCCTCCCCTGCTCACACACTCTCTCTCTCAAAAAAAAAAAATAAATAAAAATAAATATGTCCGTCATAAAAAACTACTTTAAAAATAAACAGCCTTTAAAAACAAATAACACATTAAGAACTATTAGAGCTAGGGTGCCTGGGTGGCTCAGTTGTTAAGCATCTGACTTCGGCTCATGTCATGATCTCATGGTTCATGAGTTCAAGTCCCACATCAGGTAAGCACAAGTCCCGCTTCAGGTGAACCCTGCTTTCTGCTTCTCTCTCTCTCCCTCTCTCTCTCTCTCTCTCTGCCCCTCCTGGGATTCTTTTTCCCTACCCCTACCCCTCACTCACTTGTACTCTCTCTGTCTAAAAAAAACAAAAACAAAAACACAAACAAACAAAAACTCTTAGAGCTATATGAAGATCCACTTTGAGAATCCTATCCTGCCTGGGGTAGAGGGGTGAGTTGGTTAATTCTACAAACCCCTGTTATCCTTTTCCTTTAATAGTAACGTAATATACTCATCAGGGTTTCAGAAGAGATCTGTGGTGTACCAGGCAGCCACAGGGAGAATCATTCTAAATTATTTATAGATTACTGGCAGGGTGTGCAGTCTTATACCGAGTTCTGTGGAGACCAACATGAAGATTCAGCTTCTTCACTTATGGTTGGCATCTCTTAGGGTGGAGGAGAGAGCACAGAATGTACTTTCAGACTGAATGGAGGTGAACAGCTGCGTCCCCTTCTGTGCAGGCTTTTTAGCATGAAAAGCCTTTAATCTGTGTCCTTCAGCTGATGTAGAGTCAGAAGTGTGAGGAGATCATCTTTGGAACAGACTGGACTGGGTCTTTTCCACCTTGGGACTGAAAAGTGGTGGTCACTTTTCCCCCAGTAGACACGAAGCTGGGCTTTATCTCCCCAGCACTCCCATCCCCTCAAGAGGCCCGTGTCACTCCAGACCAGGGAGTGTGGGCCTTTATCTGGGTTCTGTTTCCTCCATGGGGCACCAGGTCCTGGGCAAGAGAACTTGGCAGGCTCTCCCCATGGCGGTTTTATTCCTCCTTCTTCTGTTCCTCTCTGGTCCTCCCCAGGCTGCTGCAGGTAAGGAGCGGGAGGTAGGGGATTCTTCAGCTATTTGCAAGGTCGTGAGGAACTATTGCTGTTTCTCCTTAGGGGCCTGCGAATGGCATGGCGTATGACTCAAGAAGATAGATTTACCCCAACTGACTTCCCCCTACCTCTAATTCTGGGGAAGACCCAGAGACAATGAGGGTCCAGATCATGTATAGTTTCCGTTAGAAAATAAGAATAGATACATAAATGCTTCTAGAAAAGGATAAATGAGAGGAAGAGATAAGGGTATGTGCCAACTATTCCAGCCTTTTCTCTCTTGCCTTCAGATTCTCTCACCCACTGGAGTAGAGGGGAGGAAAGCCCTACCCTCTTCTCCTCTCCTCACTTTTTTCTAGCTGTCACTTGAGAATTGTGCTCATAGCAAGACCTATGCTGGGAGACCCCTGAAGGGGCAGAAGCCAGGGGTTAGAGGTCAAGTGGGAGCTGTTGATCTGATGGAGGTTTCTAGCATCATAAAACCCCCTCTCCACAGACAATATCCAGGCCATCTATGTAGCCTTGGGGGAGGCAATGGAGCTGCCATGTCCCGCACCACCCACTCTGAGTGGAGACGAACTCCTGTCCTGGTTCCGCAGTCCTGCAGCAGGCTCCTCCACTGCCCTGGTGGCCCAAGTCCAAGTGGCCAGGCCAGCCCCAGAACCTGGAAAGTCTATAAGGGCGTCCAGGCTCAAACTGCTGGGGAACTACTCTTTGTGGCTGGAAGGGTCCAAAGAGGGCGACGCTGGGCGGTACTGGTGTGCCGTTCTGGGTCAGCACCACAAGTACCAGAACTGGAGGGTGTATGATGTCTCCGTGCTCAGAGGTGAGTGAGGCATGCAGATCGGGGGCTGCTGGGGGCCAGGAAGCCCAGCAAAAAACTAAGAGGTCTCTCTCTCCCCCACAGGATCCCAGCTATCTGCGAGGGCTGCAGATGGATCCCCCTGCTCTGTCCTCTTATGCTCCGTGGCCCCTGCCAGACGCCTAGACTCTGTGACCTGGCTAGAGGGAAGGGGTCCTGTGAGGGGCCATGTACAGTCATTTTGGAGTGATGGGGCTGCCCTCCTCTTGGTGTGTCCTGGGGAGGGGCTCTCTGAGTCCAGGGAACATAGACCAAGAATCATTCACTGCCTCATGCCTCATAACAAAGGGGTCAGCTTTAGCCTGGCAGGTAAACCGAAGGAGGATATGGGAGAGGATATTGTCTCTGGCACATTCTGCACCTGCTGGCTGGGGGAGGAGGATGTGACTTTGTAATTGGTCAGATTTGGGTTAGGGGCTATTTCTGGTGGAGCAGACCATCACCTGTAGGGAGAGGGCTTTTTTTCTCATTGACTACTCTATAACAGAGAAGGGGGTTGATTAAGCCGACTTTCTGGTGGAATAGACCATTGGCCAAGAAGGACAAGAAGGATTCTGGTGGAATATACCATTATTTAGAAATAGGGTAATCTAGGATTTTTGTGGACTGTCCCATATCAGAGAGGAAGTAAATAAGAATTATTGATGGAAGAGTTGTCTTTTCAAGAAAAGATATATGCACTGATGTTATAATAGCCTACTGAGAGTGAAAGTAGAAGGAAAAAATATATAATTGTTTTACAATTAAAAGTCCATTATACACAGAAAGAATGCCATTGGATGTAGACTAACCCATTTACAAGGCAGGAGGGAGGAGCAAATTGCCATCATTTTGGTAAGCAAAGGCCAATTAATGAGCAGTGACTGGGTCTTATTTCCCTCTACGTCTCTAGCACCTGATGTGGCACCTGGCATTTGGTGGGCACTCAGTGAATGCTTATGGAGTGAATAAATGAAAGAATGAATGAATGGAGGGCACTTTACTTTTTCATGAAAGTTTGGATTAGTATTAAGGAAATGAGGAAAGACTGTAGTTATTTTCCAATGAGGAAAGACTGCAGTTATGGCTGCCAGTCTGCTCTGGAGTTAGCTATTCATATATGGGAAGGGGTGTGTTGCTATTTGTTCACAGGGTCAGGATGAGAGGCTTGAAAATGGGCAAAGTGGGTTGGTGGAAACTGGGGCAAAGACGCTTATGAAATCTTCTGGTGGGAAAGGCCTACCAGCCTATGAGGGGGAAGCCTCTCTCTTTGGGGCACGGGAACAGACCCCTCATCACCTCCCTCCTTATCCCTATTGTCTTGCCCCTACTGTAGCTTCCATGGATGCCTCCCCTGCCCTCTGTGCCCCTGCCGCACGCTGGGATGTATCCTGGATCCTGATGCTGTTGCTCATAGCAGGTCAGGGGTTCACCATCCTGGCCCTCAGCATCATGCTCTGGAGACAGAGGGTCCAGGGGGCTCAGTACAGAGGTGAGTCCCTCCCTCCCAGAGGAAAGAAGAGATCATGTGGGTGTGGGGCAGAGGGTTGGGCTCACATCTTGCCTCTATACCCTTTTTCTCTAGGGGAGGAGGGTAGTAAGGAATAGAGCTCTGAGTTATCTGGTAATTTCTCTTGCTGTACCCCATATGGCTCCTTCTTCCCAGGTGCCTCGATTCCTCATTTCAAACCCGAAATCCAGGTCTATGAGAACATCCATGTGGCCCGTCTCAGGTGAGAAACACTACGGGATACAGTAAATCCCAGAGGATACTGGGGTTGGGAGATGGGTATGAAATCCTAGTTCCGAGGAGATAGAGTATGGAAGTATACTTAATCTGTCTTTCTGCTTCACAAAACCCACAGCCCACCTGCCCCCAAGATCCGATGATTTCAATGACATCTGCTGGGAAGTGTGACCTGCTGTCTCTCCAGCCATCTGGCACCTGAAAGATTCGCCTGAAAACCTTGGCAAGGGGGGGAGGGGCTGAGAGTGCTATTTTACAGTCCAGCTGGTCTCCAGCAGTCAAGCTGTGTGTGTGTGTGTGTGTGTGTATGCGTGTGTGTATTTTGGAGGGGAGTGCTGAAGGAAAGGAGAAGCATTATCTTGTGACATTACCTATGAGAAAGCGTGGTCTCCTGTTTTATAATAGCCAGTGAAGGGGTGGCCCTGAGCGCCCAGTCCCATGGGATTGAGGGGAGCCTGGGGTAGGGGGCAGAGGGGTGAGGAGGGCTGGGGATGGGCAGAGAGGAGTCAGAAGAATCCAGAGACTTGAGCAATGGTGGAGAATCAGTCTTGGGGAAACCAAAGGACAAAAGGAAGAAAGTGAAGAGAGAGAAGGGAAGGACTTAAGTAAAAGGAAGAGATAGAGAGAGAGAGAGAGAAAGAAACAGAAACACCAAGTAGGAGGATGGAATGACAGAGAACGGAAAGAAGACTCAAGATACCTCTAAATTAAGCCAGACCACCCCCCCACCCCCAACCCCTCATCCCTGCTCAGTCTCATTTACCCAGAGAAGAAGTTGAGGGAGAACAAGCACCTTTAATCAGACCTCAGACTTCCTTGCATGGAAGGGTAGGGCACTGAGTCAGGATGGGGGTGGCTGTGCTCAGCCCCAACCCCAAGCTACCCTCATTATCCTAGCATTTCATTGTGGCTTCCGGAGTGGTGAGGCTTATCGACATCCTGACATCCTGGGAGCCCCAAGAGTCACATGCTATCTCCTTGGGCAGAGGGAGTGTCTGCAGGGGTGGGCGGGTGGATTCCCAAATGGGGTGTGTAATTAGGTCCTGTGTGCTGGGCTGACAGTGAACCATGGACAAGTCTGGGCTGGTCAAGTAGGGAAGGGCATTGGTGCTCCCAACCGGTCCCATTCCCCAGTCTCAGGCAGAAAAGAGCTGGACTCCCAGCCACACCCTCACAAGCAAATCCACCAGACACCCTCTTTTTGTGTCTGCTCAAGCTTGGACCTCACTGGAGAAAAACTTTCTCAGGAGTGTCACTGAAAGCCTTCATGCTACAGTGGCTTAAGCTGAACTGTTAGCAAGGAGGAGGACGTGAATGACACAGATGAAGAGTGAGGTGAAAGTTAGGGTTCTGGTTCCAGCACCCCGACCAAACCCACCAAGCAGTTATAGTTTGCTTTTAGAGGGCGCACACACATACACACGCACACAGAGCAGTGTCCTAGACTCATGAATAGCACTTTTATTAAATTTACTCTTCACAGTTCCCCAAGAACGTCCTTCCTGAGCTCTTAACCTGCCAAATTAATCTTTCCTAGCAAGAGTGTCCTCCTCACCATACCTGGTGCCCCTTCAATCCCCGTGCCTAGGACCCACAGCTCTATCAAAACACCTGCCTTGCCCAAGACCTGGAGCTGAGATAGGGCATCAGCAACGGGCATCTAGAAAAGACAAAAGGCATACAACAGGCGTTCTTTATGAGGTCGGGCTCTGGGCAGGTGCCTATTGGGGTTAGAGCAGTGCCTATAGGAATCAGGCCTTGGGAGGGGTCTGGGAAGGTACTGGGCCAGAGATCTGAGGTCTCTTCAGGATCAGGTTCTTGGGCATATCTCAGAGGAGGTGTTTCCAGGGTGGTGGTGATGGTGGAGGAGTCCTGGGTTGAGGCTAGTGGAGGAGGTGGGCTCCCCAGGTGAAGCTGGCCACGAGGAGGAGCAGGGTGGTGAGGAGGGGGCTGGGGAGCCGCTGCAGCACGCTGGCTGTGTTGCATAGGTTCTGCTCACAGCAGTGGTGCCGCAAAGCATAGGAGCGTGACCAGTAGGTAGCATGGCCCTGCAGAGGGCACTGGGCCCTTGGGAGGCAGCCTTTCCGCTCGATGATCTCACTCTGCTCTGTGGGACAAAGAGGGAATGCTGAGGCCTGGGTAGGAAGGAGGCAAGGGCTGTGGGGGCAGCAGGAAAAGCAGGCTGGATGGATGGAGATGGGGCTGTAAGAGGGCTATGGGACCAGAGTCCTACCTGAGGTGCCAATACTGATGCCACAAACTTCATCGTCCTGACACTCGGTGGGAACAGGGTAGCAGGGTTTGGCGAAGCTGCAGGTGTAACAGCGGAGCCGTCCCCGGGTGGAGGACGTGGTGAGACCTGGGGGGCCAGCAGAGATCAAGAGAGGCCAACAGGCCAGTGAGAGGCTTGAGCCCAGATCTTCGACAAGGATTCACAGAGAGAGGTGACACACAAAGTGGGGAGAGGGAAGCGGTGAAAGGGAGGGAGAAGGGCAGGCAGAAGTAGAAAAAGAGACATAGAGGAGGAGGGGGATACAACTCAGGAAAAGAGAAAGACACCGAGGCAAGAGGGATACAGAGGTTCTAAGAAATGCACAGACATGATGGAAGCCAAGAGAGTCAGAGATGAACGCAGAGAGTGACACAAAATGCCAGACCCGGGGAAGGCGGGGCGGCAGAGAAGAGGTTAAGCGAAAGGTGCCACAGACAAGAGCACATAAGAACTGACACTGACCGAGGGGCCCAGCAAAGAAGCAAGAGATGAGATAAGGGACCGGGGAGACAGAGGTCAGAGGCATGTCAGAGAAATGCTGCAAGGAAGAGATAGTTCTCAGATGTCTTTGGAATGAAACTTCTCGGTCCACCTTCGCCTGGCCTGAGGCTGTTCCCGGTAGCTCTTCCTTCTAAAGCCCTTACAACTCTCTTCTCCAGTCTTCCCCACTTCTCCCCACTGGCCCACCCTTACCCAGTGCCCCACAGAGGAACAGGATACACAGGCAGATGCTGGAGGTGCCCATGGCTGGACCCAGGGCTCGGGAGTCTGGGAGAATGCAATCTGCACCTCCGAGGTCCCGGGAGTTGGAACATCTGAGCGAGACAGGGAGGAACCAGTAAACAAACACACCTAGGGAGTGAATCTGGGGGGGGCGGAACTGGGACCAGATCCACCTGGTCCTGGGCTCTCTGCTTCTGCGCCCCACATCTCTCACATCCTCCCTGCCCCCTACTTTAGTCTGCTCGAGTCTTCAGGGTCTTCTCCATTCTGTGTTTGTTACTTTTGGCGGTGGCTGCGTCTGCCGCTCCGGAGTTATGTCTGTCACTTTCCCCCCTCACTCCTCCCTCCCTCCCCTCCTCTCAAGCTGTTCTCTGCTCTGTCAACTCAGCTCCCTGTCTTTGTTTGCTCCATTTTCCCCCTCTCTATGCATTTAAGTCTCTCAAGGTCACCCACCTCGAAGCCCTGGCCCAGAATGTTTCCAGCGGGGTGTTTGAATGTGGAATGAACCCTACCCTCTTCCACCTGCCCCTCCACACAAAGCTCAGCTGTCTAAGTGGGACCCGGCCCAGCTTCAGAGCCCTTTGATCCCCCCAAGCCTCAACATTTGTACCCCATAATTATCCCTCCCAGCTTTACTACCGCGGAGGGAGGAATTAATCGTGGGTGGGGCCAGAGGGACAGATGTGTTTCCACTGGGGGGATGGTAGCTCAGAAAGACTTGGAAGGAATGAGGGGATAAGATTTAGAAGCTGGTGGTAGATTCTGGAAAACTGGGGTTTAAGGCATTGGGGAAGAGAGCCTGATCTGGGACATCAGAACAGAGATATGCCAGGAGTAAGACAGGGGAGGGAGGGCAGAGGAGACAGATCTCTAAAACATTTTTTTTTAAATCTCAGGACCTCTGCACACTCTTAAAAATTACTGAAGGCCCAAAAGAGTTTTTCTTTGTGGGAGTTAATATTAGTATTTACTATATTAGAAATCAAAACAGAGCATTGTAAATAGATTTATTTAAAAATAAAATAATAAACCTATTACATGTTAGCAAAACATAGTTTTGTGAAAAGTAACTTCTTTCCCAACAACATAGAAAAGTAGTATCGCTCCACACTTTGGGAAATTACATAAAAGTCAGACTTCATAGAAGATGGCCAGGTTTTCACATCTGCTTCTGCACAAAGTCTGTTGGGATATGTTGTTTTGGTCGAAGTATACGAAGAAAATCTGACCTCAGTGAAATATGAAGTTGGAAAAGGAAGACCACTGAGGACCTTCTGAAAGGGTCTTAGGAGCAGGAGTTCTGCAGCAGGCCGCAGCTTTAGAACCGCTGCTGAGGATGGAAGAATCTGGGGACTCCAGAGGATGCTGAGGGCTCTCCCTGCCATGGGGGCCCCTCCCCGTCCCCACTGGGGCCCCAGTGCCTGCTGGGGGAGATTCTTTCCTCCCTTTTTATTGCCCTATAAAGCCCGAGGCAAGGGGGATATAAGGCTGGCAGAGCAGGGCCAGGGAGGGGGGGGCGGGAGACAGAGGTGAACCTGACACAGGCAGACACAATGCACTCCCCAGTTGTCGGGGTCCTGCTTGGCACCCTGCTGGGGACTGCCTTGGGTAAGGAGGCAGCTGAGGCCCATTCCCCTCTGCCAACTGGCTCCTGCATCAGCCTGGGTCAAGTACCTCTTCTCTCCTGCCAGGAAACCTTATGAGGTGCTACGACTGCAAAGGAGGCCCCAGCAGCTCCTGCAAAGAAACCGTGGCGACCTGCAGGGAGGGAGAACGCTGTGGCTTCCTGGAGCGCAAACCCCAGCCAGGCCTGGGACAGAACAAGCTATCTGGAAACCGTGAGTCCTCAGTTTCTCCCTCTTCCCCCAGCCATTCCCTGTCTCCAGCTCCTACTACGATTCTTCTGGTTTCCAGAACCTTCTAAGCTCAGTCTGGCTCTGGGCAGATGGTGCCATGGCAGAGTGGAGCATTCTAGAGCCCCTCCGGCTCTGGCACTGAGCCCCTCAACAGCCCACTGTCCACGTGTTCCTACTTCCTCCTCTTAACTCTCCAGAGTCTCATAGGCCCATTCACTCACAAATGATTGAAAAAGTTCTGTCCCTTGAAGGCAGGGACCAAAATATTAAACCAAACCTACAGACATTAGATAAGGACCAGGGATGTGTGTGTGTGTGTGTGTGTGTGTGTGTGTTGTGTGTGTGTGTGCGCACGCATGTGCACGCATGTGTGATTTTGAAATAATTTTTGAAAATTATTTTGTACAAATAATATAGAGAGTTTGCTATTTAGTAAAAACAGTATAGAGAGTTCCTTATATCCTTTACCTCCCTTCCTCTAATGTTAATATTTTATGTAACCGCAGTACAATTATCAAAATCAGAAAACAACAATAACACTGGCACAAAACTACCAACTAATCTACAGACCTTATTCAGTTTAGCCAGTGGTTCTATGCATGTCTTTTTTCTGGTCCTGTACCATAGCCAAACCAAATGAGAGTTCATCCACACGCTGCACAGCAAGCCAATAAAAACTGACACTGAGCTCTTGCAGTGAAGAAAGATAGACCATTTATTGGTGTGGTGCCACCCAGGATAATGGGGAGCTGATGCTCCCAAGTCCCATCCCCTCCCCAACTGCTTGCCCATGAGGATTTTTGAGGACAAAAGTGGGAATAGGGGTCTTCTAAGAAAATGGACACTGTTGACTGGAAGTCTGTGAGGTCATGTTAGCAGGTGTTCTGGTGCTACTTCTTTTGGTCCCTGGACGTCTTTTCCATCTCAAGAGACTTGGAATCTCAAAAATATCTTTATTCTTTATGTTAGAGATTTCATTAGGTACATCTAATGATTATATCTTTAGGATAGTGCTGATTTTAACTAGTTGTCCTACAGGCTCCTTTGAATGAGAAGCAAGCATTCCTATCCCTTGAGCCCAGGCTACGTGTTCCTTTGGCCAGCCCAGCTGTGCCTGTGACTGATAGGATGTGTAGTGTTCATTTTTTTTGCATCTGAACTGACAGTCCAGGACCCAGACCAGGATCCCACATTGTATTTTAGCTCTCATGTCTTCTTTGTCTCCTCTGATTGGTGACAGTTCTGAGTCTTTGTCTTCCACGACCTTGACACTTTTGAAGAGTCCTGATAAGTCATTTTATAGACCATCTCTCCATTTAGATTTATCTAGAATTTTCTCATGACTTCTAGATTGCAGTCATGAGTTTTTGGCAAGAACAGCATAGAAGTGATGTTGGTCTGCCTCAGTGCATTGAATTAGAAGTTTCACAATGTCAGTGTGTGAACTTTGGTCATTTGGTTTCATGGAGGTGTTTTTGTGAGGGGGCAGAGACTCCCTTTGGGCTCCTTAAAGTCACATCCTAGAAGGTAAGTCCTCAAGCGAAGAGTCCAACACCCCAGTCTCATTCTCTCCTCAGCCTCAGTAACCTTGATTCATCACTATCCAGCCTGCGTGGCGGCCCATCATTGCAATCAAGTGGAAACAGAGTTGGTGGGAGATGTGACTTACACAACCCACAGAGACTGCTGCGTCGGAGACCTGTGCAACAGCGCCGTGGCGAACACAGTGGCCCTGCCATGCCTCCTGGCTGCAACAGTGACCACGCTGGCCTGGCTCTTGCCAGCACTGTAAAGAGGGTAGTAGGCCCAGGGGAAGGGAGGGGAGCAAAGGAGCAAGGGAACAAAGGAGATCTGAGGTGAGAAGACAAACAGCCCTTTGTGAGCCATTAAAATCTATCCACCACCCTAGAGCTGACTGGAAAATTCTATCTTTTGTTGACGGGAGAATTGAAGGAGTATTACGGGGGCATCCACACTCTAGTTTAGGGGTTATTAAGCATCAGCGGACTTAGTTATAATGGTGTACTGCTTAACCAATGAAACCTCAAGGATAATGGAGAATCTGCTCTAAGTGACTCCTGGATCCTATTGCTAGGGAGAATCTTCTCCGGCAGTGAGGACCATGAGGGGAGTGGTCTCTGGGCTAAGTAGGGGTCATCAGAAATCAAAGAACTCCGTTGGGTTTGTTCCCCTTTCTCCCATTTGCAACTTGGTTCCCAATGTGACTCTATACGATCGAGAAAGGAAATATAAGCACTGTGGTAGGAGGGTTGCTTGGTGCCCTGCTTAGTAACCTGGCCAAGTGAGGCCCTTGACTCTAACCTGAAGGACTGAGGCCTGTTAAGAGGGTCCTGAATTCCATCCCCGTGCAACTCTCCTACCCTTTTTGGTGAGCCCTGAAGCCACCTTCTTGACAATACATCAGAGATGTGGCCTAAATTTGGGATAAGAATTGTTGCTCCAAACACTGGGACCTGTGTGCCACCCCCAGGCACAGGAATGAAGGATGGAGGCCTGAAAAACCCATTTCTCCATTTGCCCCAGCCCAGTCTCCCAGGGAAACCCCTGAAGGTTTCCCCCAAGAGCGGGAGCTGAAAGTGTTATTTCCTGAGAGGGGGCCTCTAACAAGAGGTCTTTTGACAATAAGCACACAATTTATCAGACATAGACATTTATTACTCAAAATGGAAAGAAGCGAGCATGGGAATGGGGTATGTATGGGGGCCAGGGTTTGGGGAATCAGCCCCATACAGTGAGGTCATCAGGTCCTTCCTGGGAGCCTTTGCTGGGGACAGGACAGAAGCCAATTTCAGGCCCAGGTCCCCATTGCTCCCCGAGTAAGTCACGGTGGAGTGCAGGAGGGAAAGTTAGGAGTTCTATCTGGGGAAGATTTGGAATGGTCTAGAGGGATATGGGCAGGGACTCAGGAAAAGCAGAGTGGAGGATAGAAGGTGGCACGATGTGTAGGGAGACCACTGTCTAATTAAAGAAATGTGAAGAGTCTGGAGAAATGTTTTTCTGAGCAAAGGGAGTTAAAGAGAGACCATTGTAGGGAGCTGGGGGACACGGAGTCACAGGGCTGAGCTCAAGCTAAGGCAGATGGGAGGAGGGGCAGTGATGGAGTGAGTCTCAGTGCAGCAGCCAGAGACCAAGGCCAGCCAAAGAGGTCAGGAGAACAAGGGCCAGGGCCGGGGTGGGCCGAGGGGCTGGGCTGTTACAGTTGTCCTTGCTGCAGCAGGTAGTGTTATAGGTCAGGCCCAGCTTGTGGTTAGTTTGGTTGAACATCTCCCGACAAGGCTCTTCTGGTGTGCCACATCGAAGGTTGGAGAAAACCCACATCTTACCTGAGGGTAAGAGTGGGCGGTTGGGTCAGCTAGGATGGACACCTGGCATGCCTGTGTCCACCTCCCCTCCCCACGCACCCACCCAGGCTTCCTTCCCTACTTTGCCCCTGGCCCTCCCCTCTTTATCTCTTCTCAGTAAGTCTGACTGTCCTCCTGCACTTCCTTCCCCCGCCTCCTCACCCCAATTTTGGTCCTATCACTTGGACTTGTCAGTGTCTCTTTCCGAGGCTGTCTCCTCAGTGTAATAGGAGCACCCACATTATAGGATTTTTGAACATGAATTGAAACAATCCATGTAAAGTCCTAGAATGATGCCTGGCACATAAGAACCCTTGGCCAAATATCATCATTCCTGTGATCGTCCCTTCCATCCCAGTCTGAGCCACAGTTGGACCTCAGCCCTCACCATAGAGTCTCCCACCAGTCCCCTCTCCCCCCTAAAGAGGGGGATGTTACCGAGGTACACATTTGTTGTCAGGCACTGTTGTCCTGGTTCTAGGCGGCAGGACTGCCGGTCCACACAGCCCAGCACAGGGACCTTGTAGCAGGAGTGACAGCGAATGTCAGCTGGGAAGACACAAGTCAGGCTGAGGTGATGGGGTGTCTGACTCACCTGGGGACCAGCGGAGCTGTGGGGTAGGGTGGAGAAGAGCCAATCAAGTAGGCGTTCTAACCTGTTTGGTTTGGTAGTGACAGTGCAGGTGAGTAAAGCGGAAACAGTGGAGGTGGGGGAGGGTGGAGCCACTGCTCTGTGAATGCTCAACGCTAAACATCCTTCACCCCACCCCACCCCACCCAGGGATGAGTCAAGAGGGGTAGAGCTACCAACAAAAACACAGGACAGGGGATAGATGGAATGTGAGAATACCGTGGGCAAGGAATGGAAGGGGTGGGGGAAAAGATAAAGGAATTCAGAAGACGTCACAGATGGGGAATTGAAATTGGACGAAGTATTACAAATAAGAATGATGGTTGCAGCACTTGCATAAATGGCTTGTAACTTGAAGATGGCAAGAAAGCCACCTATGGCCAGCTTTAAAAATTTTTTTTTGTTTTATTTATTTTTGAGAGAGAGAGAGAGAGTACGCTGTCAGCATAGAGCCAAATGCAAGACTCAAACTCACGGTGAGACCATGACCTGAGCCAAACCAGAATTGGACGCTTAATGGACTGAGCCACCCAGGCGCCCCTGTGGTCAGCTTTAGCAATTTAGTCTCGCCACCTGGGACCACCGTAAGTGTGGGATCCTCTCACCCTGGCGGCTCTGAGACAGAAAGGAAAAATATCTGGGAGCCAAATCATCAGATTCCATCTGAGCACCTTACCAAAAAGGGAGAAAATGGATGCAGAGTGTGTCACCCTCCAAGTTCCCACCTCAGCTAATTGCAGGTTTGGGTGAGCAACGTTTTGCGAAGGAGGGGTTCAGTCAAAGAGTAGAGGGGCCTGGTGACTGCACCTCTGTGCAACAAACCCACTTCACCCTGGGGCTGATCAGCCCTGGCATTCCCTCCCTAGAAGACTGGGATATCTCCCCGGTTCCCCAGGAGGTTCTAGGAGATCCCTGGGACCTTCCAGAAGGCTTGTGTCCCTGGGGATATGCTTCCTAGGGAAGAGCAGGGGTGAACTAGTAAAGGCCGCTGCTTGAATGACTGAGAACAAAATCTGATGGAGTAGATGCGGAGGGTGGGGTGCACAAGAAGCCCCAGGTTAGATGCCTAGGTTTCTGGGAGGACTCTGCTGAGGGCAGGTGGCGAGAGGAGAAGGCAGTAAGCAGGGTCCCAGAGAGTTTGGTAGTGGAGTGGGGCACAGGGGATCTGGAACCCTGGCAGGTTAGGAGAGTGGGTCTTGGAGGTGAAGAGAAGTGTGAAGGAGACATAGATCTTTGAGAAATAGAGCAAAGACCCTGTGGCAGGGAGGCCTGATTCTGGAGGCTGAGCCGCCGGTTGGAGTGCTGCCTGGGATCCTGAGCAGTGGGCAATGGAGGGCAGTGGGTGGGGCAAGCTGTAGAAGTCCTTGGGGCCCCTAGGTGCTCACCTGAGACCCAGCAGAGCAGAGCAGACAGGGTGAGCAGCAGCAGGCCTTTCATGATGAGGGTCCTGAGAATGGTAGCAAGTACAGCAGCTGACAGCAGATTTTTAGGGATCCGGCTCTGGGAGTTGAGTGCCTTTTTGGACTTTATAATCCCAACGGTCCCCTCCCTTCCCTGCCTCTGGTGGCCCCTCCTTCTCCATTTACACACAGCTGACCAGGAGTGGGGAGGTACTAAGCAGAACTGGGTGAGGGAGTAGGGATGGGAGAGAGAGGTAGCTGAGCGTAGGTGAACTAGTGGCCAACTCCATTTCGGTTCTTGGTTTCAGGTCAAGAACCTGACCTTGTCAGCTTGGTTCCCAGCTGACAGCCCTGCCTGCCCAGTTCTCTGAAGAGGCGTCACCAAAGGCCCCTGTGATAGTACAGTGGCTGTGGTGGCAGTGCCTGCTGCTTTCTGGGAAATGGACAATGGGATGTGGAATACATTAATTGCCAAATTTGAGTCCCTGGGGGGGGCATTGGTAGGGGCATGTGAGCAGAAATTGAGGATGGAGAGGCCCCTGGGTGGCTCAGTCGGTTGAGCATCTGACTCTTGATTTCAGGGCAGGTCATGATCTCAGGGTTGGTGGGATTGAACCCTGCATTGGGCCCCACCGCTGAGCATGGAGCCTGCTTAAGATTTTCTCTTCCCCTCCCCCTCTTCCCTGCTTGTGTGCTCTCTCTCTAAAAGAAAAAAGAAAAAAGAAATTAAGGATGGAAGAGGCCAATTTAATCTTGATTCAGCTCTGACTTAATCTTCCAAATCCCTGATCAACCAAAGGACAAAGGATGAAGGGTTTGCAATGTCACCAAGGGCTTCTGTGATGTCACAAGAGCAGAGGCATAGGCTGGAGGAGCTGCCTCAGGCCCTTAGAAGGGTCTCAGAACTTGCCCTGGCTAAACTAGGACTTGGCCCGGCCTGGGCTGTTCTAGTTCAGTGAGGGCCAATGAAGTCAGGGTGTGGGGCATATGCACCTACTCCAAAGTGTCTCTCAAATCAAAACGTGGCACTCTGGGTGGGGCACCAGTGGCCAGGAGGGACAACGTGGGCACAGAGAGGTGAAGTAGAAGCTAAAATAAGAATAGAAATAGTAATAATAATAATAATAATAATAATTAATAATAATAATGGTGCACACTTAGTGCTCCTATGTGTCAGCCATTGTTCTAGGTGTTTTACGTGTATTACTCTTTTTATTTCTCAATACTCTATGAGGTAGGTGCTTTTATCCCTATTTACAGATGAGCGAACAGGCCCAGAGAAGTTAAGCGACTTGCCCACATCACTCAGCTAGTAGATGAAGTCAGGATTTGAACTCAGCCAGCCAACCTGGATGCTCTGGGCCACTGCTGGCTGCAGGAGTTAGAGTTTTGCAAAAGTGTTCTATAACCAGCCCACTTAATGAGTATTGTTTAAGAGCTGTGAACTAACCTGCAAGGACTCCCAGAGGGATCCAGGCAGCTGGTAGCCCTGCCCTCCTCTTATCGGAGCTTCCAGACCCGCGCCCCCCCTCCCTTGTTTCCCTCCGCTGTCCTCCGCGGATCCACTCCCTCCTCGCCCCACCACATTCCAGTTATGGCCCTGGTTCTGCAACTGCTGCCGTTGCTGCTGACGAGGGCCCAGGGAGACCCTGGGGGTAAGCCATCCCCACAGGAAAGTTGGGATAGGTGCAAGGAAAGACTGAGGCAGGGGGTGGCGGAGGTGGGGGGGGTGGAGGGGAGGAGGGAGGATGCCGATGTGTCGCGGAAGATCAAGGCGCGCAGGAGAGTAGAGGAGAGGGGAGAGAGAGAAGACGGGAGTGGGGTTCATCTCAAACTGTGGACTTGCCCTAACCACTGCCCCCTCCAAACCCAGCTTCACTGGACGGCCGCCCTGGAGACCGGATGAATTTCTCCTGCATAGGGGTCTCGCATCCCATCCGCTGGGCCTGGGCGCCTAGCTTCCCGGCCTGCAGGGGCCTGTCCAAAGGACGCCGCCCAATTCTGTGGGCCTCATCCAGCGGGACCCCCACTGTGTCTCCCGTCCAGCCCTTTGCTGGTCGCCTACGTGCCCTGGACCCTGGTATCCGGCGGCTGGAGCTGCTCCTGAGCGCGGGGGACTCAGGCACCTTTTTCTGCAGGGGCCGCCACGAGGAGGAGAGCCGTACTGTGCTGCACGTGCTAGGGGACGGGGCTGATTGCAGGGCTCCGGGGCCTACCCACGGTAAGTCCAGGTCTTTGCGCACGGGGACTTAACTCGGACACACACCCTGGGGAGGGAAAGAGGCCTTGGCTGGGGGTTCCTGAGCGGGAGAGCCAGTTCTCTGTCCTCGCAGCCCTGACCTCGCCATCCCCTCTTCTGTTCCCCCAGGGACCGTGTATCCCCAGCTCCTGATCCCACTGCTGGGCGTTGGGCTGGTGCTGGGACTCGGGGCGTTGGGCGTGGTCTGGTGGTGGCGCAGGTGAGCACAATGGGCGGGGCCTGGTTAAATAGATCTTGACCAGATGTGGGAGGGGCAGGACCAGAACCTTCGCAGACTTTAGCTAGATCTAGAGCCGGGGCATGTGGTTTAGAGAAAAATTGGAGAGGTCGTAACTTGGGCCGAGGCCACAGACTGGTAGGTGGAGCCCTGGCTTGGGAGGTGAAGCTAGAGCTGGAGCAGGATCAGAGCGTGGGCGGGAATTATCTGTGGGGTGGAGCCTAAATTGGTTTTGCGGGTCTGACCCTTCCGAGTTGCTGGGTTGCTGTTGGTCCTGAGGAGAACGAGAGACAAAATTGGAGGCACTCAAAGACTCCCATACATCTGTTACAGGCGATCACCCCCGCAGCCGCCTCCACCACTCCCCAGATTTGGTGAGACTAATCCCACCTCATTTTCCTTCTACTGCTTCTGCACTTCCCATCTCTCAATTCCTGAGTCTGAGCCCTTGCTGGGAGCAGACAAGTTGGTCACTTTCTCTCAATTCTTCAGCTTTGTCCCCCCCATATAGATCCACTGGTGAAAATCGAGACCCAGAGGCCAGTAAAGGAGGAGGAGCCTAAGATGGCAGGGGACCTGGACCAGGAGCCGGTAAGGGCCTGGGGATTGGAAGAGGGCTGGCCAGAATTCCCAAGAAAAGGCCTGTATCCTCCAAGGCGTCAGATCTCTGAGACCCTCCTGCTTTCCTGCCCACCTTTCAGAGCCTGCTCTATGCAGACCTGGATCATCTGGCCCTCAGAAGGCCCCTCCGGTTATCCCCAGTGGTCCCTGCTGATGGCTCCACCATTTATGCGGTTGTAGTTTGAAGGAAAACCCTTATTCCGAACCTCGAAAGCTGGAGGTTCTCAGCTCTCCACAACTTTCAGCCCCTTCTTGGCGCTTCACCTGGAAAAGGAATGCACCATTGGACAGAAATGAGCACTAGCCTGAGAGTCAGGAGCCCTGGGTTCCAGGCTATCTCTGGATTCAGTTACCCCATCTCATAACTTTCTTGTCGCCTTTGCCACTGGTGCCCTCTCTCAACCTGACCAACCCCTATCTCCTCCCTATCTTAAGACATCAACAACTCCTAGATAGTTGTCCTATTCTTCCCTCCCCTTTCACAGTCCAGCTTTTTGAACCAGGGGCCTACACCTGTATTTTCTTCTCCTCCACTCCACCCCCATTGCTCATCTGCTCTCTGTGAGGTTGCCAGTTAGGTCCTGATGGCCACACCCAGTAGATTTTTTAGCATTCATCTGGCTTGATCTTTTTTTTTTTTTGGGGGGGGGGCTTGATCTTTGATTACTTCCTTCTTTAAGCTCTGTTTTCCTTTAATGCTAGTGTCTTCCTTTTGGACTCTTCTTCCTTGCTCCCTACCCCATGATATTCCCCCACCATTCTAGGTTTGTCCTTTTCTTTATCTGACTTCCCTATCTTTGGGAATCTGTCATCTATAGCAAGTTCTCAGCCCTCACCTCTGCAAACAACACTCAGAACTCTCTCCAACTCATGTCTTGGGTAATGGGATCTCCCAACTCTCCCTGAGACATCTTTGTCTGGTTGACCTAGGCATTTTGCACATAGCATGTCCAAAACCCAACTCGTTGTCGCTTAATCCTCCTCTGCATTCTCTCTTGATCAACCCAGTTGCCTAAGCCAGAAACTGGTAGTCATGCAGACCTACTTCCACTCACTCCCACACAATGAACCAAGTCCCATTTTAATGTCACTGTGAAATCCCTACTCATGCCCGGGGCTACCACCTGAATGCACTCTCCTCACTTCCTTCCTGGTTACCCATAGCCCCACCTCATCCTCTTGCCCTTGTCGTCCTCCCTCAAGCCAGAGGGGGCCTCCCCAAGTGCTAACCTACTCCTCACAGCCTATATTCCAGAACTGCAGTATTTCTTTCCATAACCTTCAGCTCTGGAGCCATAGGCCTTGGCTTTGGGTACAAGATGCTGCTGCACTCTGCCTATTCCCCAGGCTTGTCCCTGTCACTCCACATGCACACAACACGCCTGCCTTGGAAAGATTCTCCCCAGCCTCCAAATATGCCTTTGCACAATGCAAGTCCTTCTTCCTGGATCACCCTTCATCCTCCTCCCCACCACCTTCCTGGCTAATTCTTCTTTATTCTCAAGACTCCGTTGAAATGTAGCCTTTCCTGGGAAGCCATTCCTGACCCTCTTTGCCTACCCCTGCATACATCTTGATGCCTTAGGCAGTCTCCTTATTTATCTCATAGCAACAACATCCTGTGAGTTGTTCCATCACAAACTGTATTTCGATTTCAATATACCGTGAGTTCCTTGATATCTTTTTATTTTACTGCTAAGCCTCAGTAAATGAGTGAATGAAAACAAATGTCTCTGGAAGCGTCACTTCTTCCTCTTTATCAATTAGGAGTGGGTTGGTAATCTACCAGTCTCTGAATCATCTTACATTTAGATGAATTGAGTGATCCACCCATATTCTTTCTTCTCTTCCTTATTATCCATGCTGCCCACAATAGAAATTCTGTCCTGTCCATCTTGTGCCCAAACACCTATGATAGGGCTGGGCAATGAGTCAGTAAGTGCTTAACGAGGGTTTGATGAATGAAAGAGGCCTCCTTCCCAGCACTAACCCCAGATTTCAGCCCTGACCCTATCCCTCTGCCCCAATAAGACACAAGCCACAGCCCAGTCTAAAAGGTTGGTTCTGTTTTATTAGTTCTGAGGAAGATGACTCACCCAGTGGACTCTATCCTTTTTCCCACACTAAGACCTCCCCCTCCCCCTCCCGCCATCTTGGGGCCCTCTCCCCACTACTACCTATTCATTGTCCTCTATCTAAGCCTCCTTCCCCTTCCACTCCCTATGCTGCCCTACCCCTGGCCAGCCAGGACCCCAAGGCCAGGCCCTCAGCTGTGGGGGCGTGTGCTAAGCACCAGGCAGAGGGAGCTGAGCCCAGCGCCTGCCTTCTCCAGTTCTGAGCAGGACACAGGTACCAGGGTGACATCAGAGAGCTTCTGTAGTGCCTGCAGGGAGGATATAAAGTGAGAAGAGGGGAGTAAGACCCTGAGGCCACAGCCAGGCCCTTCTAGTCAGCTCAGGGTGGCACCACTCATGCTTCCAGAGACGGTACCCCTTCTTCCTCCCATTAAGAAGGCCTAAGACCCCTTTCTCTGGTTGGTAGCAGTGGTGGAGCTGCTGCCTTCCCTCACCTCCTGGCTATTGGGCAGGTCCCCGCCTCCACGGTGCAGGAGGAAAGGGGGCACACCAGGCAGCCCAGGACGCAGAAAGAGACAGTCAGCAGCTGCATCATCTGGGAGCGTCAGGGATGCATAGGGGTGGTCCGTCAACACTGCCATCGCCTGAGGGAGAGGAAAGAGGAAGTGCTCAAGCTCAGAGGGCTCGAGACACAGTTACATTTGTTGTATAATAATGCTAGCAAGCACTTAGCCCTTAGTATGTGTCAGGCAAAGTTCTAAGCGATTTAGACCTGTGTTCCACCTCAGACTCACATACACTTTCTTTCTACCTGTAACCCTCTTCTCCCCTTCTCCAGCCCCTCCCAGTCAATCTCATGCATCCTTCAAGTCATAGCTTAGATATCGTCTTTTGGGAGTTTCTTGAAACTCGGGAAGATGATGTTAATCTACTGTGTTCCCTTTCCTTGTCCTGCTAGTATAACAACTTCTTGCTTTCTCACAAGTTTTCACACTAGAAAGTCCGCCCCATGAAGGCAGGGGTTGGAGTTAATTCTCCGAACCTCCCAGCTTTCCCCTCCGAGGGCCAGGAGCCACGCCCACTTTTGTGGCCGCCCCCAACCTGCCCCACCCCTGCCCCGCCTCTCCTCACCCTGACAGCCTTTTGCGCGGCTTCGCTGCTACCAGCTACCACAGTACGGGGTCCCCCCATACCGCAGAGGCCGCGCAGGTGGGAGGGACTTGAGACTGGCACTGTGGAGACAGCGAAGTCCTAGGGGCAGCAAGGGAAAGAATTCAAGGAAGTGGGAGGAGTGAAGGGATTCCCTAAAATACAAGCTGCTTTTGGCCCCTCCCTCCCCCGCACCCCACCCCGCGCCCTTCCTACGAACCCTTCAGCTCCCGGCTCCCCCAGCACCGAGCTGGTCCTGCTCCTCACCCGAAACGTGTCCGCCACGATCTCAGCTCCTCGGTGATTGGTCCACTTGGAGAGGCCTACGAAAAACTCCCGGCCTGAGCCCAGGGAGGCCGCGGAGGTTTGAGAGCGAGAGTGAGTTGGAAATAAGGCCTGACATGGCCCAGTCTCCTAAACTCTGCTTCCCAATGCAAAGCCCCAGGGGTGCAGGCACCTCAGCCTCACCGGTAAAGAGAACATCAGTGCCATCCAGCGTCGCGTTCTCATCCCCCATCTCCACAATCCGGAGCCCAAGGTCCTGAAGGGCTTTGCGAACTCCATCAA
Organism: Paguma larvata; assembly: GCA_030068075.1. Lineage (NCBI taxonomy): Eukaryota > Metazoa > Chordata > Mammalia > Carnivora > Viverridae > Paguma > Paguma larvata. Next base: position 30,999,053 of record CM057829.1, read on the forward strand.
CCTTAGGGCAGGAAAAGAGGGCGCAGAACAGAGACATTCCCTTCCCCAATTCATAAAGCCCTGCACGTCCAGCTCCCCCTTTCCTCTTACCCCACCCGCACCCTGGCGCTCACCTCCGGCCTACGGGCGGGGCTCCAGGGCCGCGTGATTAGGGCCGTGTCCCCTTGGATCACGGCGGTGTCACCGAGCAGCGGTCCCAGCGGCAGCGACTCTTCAGGAGGCAGTTCTAGCAGCTGCAGCCCCAATCGCTGCCTCAGTTTACCCCCCAGTACCCCGTGCTCCCTCTGAGCTTTAGCCAGGTCCAGAGCCGGGAGGCCAGCTCCCGCACCCTCCCCCGAAGCCAGGCTCTCTGGGACCCCCCGGATCAGGGCATGGGAGCATCGGCCCAGCCCCTCCCCCGGCGTCCCCATCCCATCCAAACAGTCTCCCCCTCCGGCCGCGCTGATTTCCTAGTTTTCTCTTTTTACTTCACCTGTCTGGGAGAAGACACAGAAAGGGAAGAGGGCAGAGAAAGAGACATGCACAGAAGGGTGTGGGGGGTGGTGGTGGTTAAGAGCGCCCGGGTCTTCCTTCTGCCATCTCCGGGCGCCCCTCCCACTTCGCCCCACCCCCTCCAGACCTTCCCCTCCCGCCAACCCCATTCCACCCCGCACCCTTCGGGGTCTGCTTCTTTGGAGGGAGTCCAAGGAACAAGACCGGGACCCCTAATCTCCAAAACACCTGTTGCCCCTGTTCGGGGGCTTCGCGAGGTCCCTGCTAGGCGCCCCTCTTGGCAGCCGCTAGGATGCGCTCACTCCCCAAAAATGCAACGGCCCCGCCCCCTTAACCCTCAGTCGCTCGCTGCCATAGGGACCAGAAGTGTGGCGAGGGACCCAAAGGGGTTATGGGACAGGAGGAGACAGCTGGAGTGATAGTCAGGGCCTGGGAGACGGACGTCCTCAATGCCCAAATGAGAAAGGGAGAGAGGGGCAACGAGGGAGGAATTAGAGCCTAAGGAGTTAAATATCTTCCCTCCACCCCGGCCGGTCGTGCTGCCCCTAGCGCGACCCAGTAGAAACCAGACCGAGTCCCGGAGGACTGGGAGAGGTCTAAAACGAAATCCAAGGGGCGGGGAAGCCGGGGGCGTGGTCCCAGGGAGCGGGCGCCACTCCCGGCTCCAGGACCCTGTCTCCCCGTCCATCTTCCCCAAAGTCTACCCAGCTCAGCTCCGCACCCAAATTTCGGCCTTCTGCGCTCTGTCGGGTATCGGGTACGGGCCCAGCAACCTCAAACTCTGGCTCCCACACGGTCCGGGGGACATCTCCAACCCCTAGACTTACCTCTAGCGGCCACCCAGACTCCGGCGCTCTTATGTTCTTGGCTGCGGCCCCACCCCCCTGAGGACAGAGTTGGTTGGAGAAGGGAGTCCTAGTCTTCAAGCCTCGGGGGCTGGAGCTCTTGGCTTTTGAGGGGTCCCTGGGTAGGCGAGCTCAAGAACTACGGTGGGGCGGGGGCGCGACTGTCTGGCGGCTCCGGGGCATTGTCTAAGCGGGACGGGGCGGGGCCCCTCGAGGCCACGCCCATTCCGCCCTGCTACGCCGCGCCCACTCCACGGGGACTGCGCTCCCCTTCTTCGAACTCGGCCCCGCCCCGTGAGTGCTGCCCAGGCCCACCCAGATATGGAGGGCCCTGGCGGCCGGGCAGCAAATGTGACATGGACCACAAGACAGCGTTATGGTGGAAGCCCGACCACAAATACCCCTCTTCTAAATTCCTGGCTTCTGCCCTGAGCTCAAGGTCACTGACCCACCCTTCATTCTGTGTTACCCACACTGCAGCCCCCTTTGTGTAAAACGACAGTACATTTTCATTCTATATTTTATTACTGAAATACATTGTCCTACGCACACCACCCACAATAAAAATCTTACCTAGATTCCCCATCTTTCCCCTCAGCCCCCCAGCCAGCCCTGCACAAGTGCTCCAGGATTCTCTGCCCACTGGTCATTTTGGAGTGTGTCCATTGGGTAGCCATGTGGAAACCAACTGGTGCCTTTGTGGAGAAAATGGAGGGTGGCGACGGTGCCCCAGGGGGCTTATTTGAGGGCCTTGGCCACTTGCTCGTAAGCCAGCTCGATCTCCTCATCATCTGGACAGGTAGAGGCAAACTCTTCCCGAGCATAGGCATTGCGCAAGTATCGATGCACTCCGCGGAACACCTCAGGGATGGAGAATCCCCTGTACTTCTTACATACCACCTGGGGGTGGGGAGAGGAGAGGGACCAACATGTTAGCCTCAGAAGCAACACTGGCTGCCACGCTCTTGGTCTTTCCCTTCTCCCAAGGCTTACATGATAAAATCTAGCCTTCCTGTCCAGGCACTCAAGAACCTCCACTATCTGGCTTCTCTTCCTGTGATTCTTATCTCCCATATGAATCATCTTCTCCAATGGGCTTTCTATCTCCTCGCTGTCTCCTACTGTCTTCACCTTTCCTCTCCATTTACTGAAATCCTGGCCATTTATAACCAGCTTCTTTTCAGACTACTCCATTTCATGGTGCCACTTCTCTCTTGATTTTATTCAGATATAATTCACAAATTATAAAATTCTCCTCTTGAATTTCCACAATAACTTTGGTCCCTATTTTTCATTTGGCTTTTCATCATGTATTATTACTTCACTTTCATGTGAATGCTTTCTCTTCACAGCTTGATTTCAAATCCTTTGAGAGCAAGGACCAATCATCATATATCTTTGTGTCTTTCAGCATTCAGTACACAGTGTTCAACACAGAGGTCTGTGGCAGACTGACATTAGGCCCATGTTTCACGAACTAAACCACAACTTTGAGGCTAAGACAAAAACACGGGAACCAACAATGGTTTTCATCTTTCATCACAAGAGGAAGTGGAGACTGATGCTATAAAAAGAGTTAAACCTCTGATTTTAGGAAAAGACAGCTTTGTCTGACCTAGGGATCTGGCAGTGACAGAGACAGGAAGAACACTCTCGATAGCAATACTGGGATATGTTACTCTTGGCCAGTCTGTTTGCACCCACAACCTGTGTCACGGAATGTAATTCTCTCAAGCACTGGTCTTGCAGCAATGGCTGCCGAGAAGAAATGGGGTAGTGTCTGCTCTTGGTAGCAATCTACAGAAGCCAACCTAAAAAAGAAACCACCTTAGGAGTGATTGTCATGGGATACCTGTGTGGGCGCTTCTTAAAGAGCCATCCCAGTGGCCACCTTCTACTCCTACAATGACCACCCACCTGTACTATATGAAGCTTTGGCAACAGGTTGCAGTCAGCCAGTGTGAGCTCATTGCCATCCAGAAACTTCCTCTGAGAGATACCCTCATCCTCAGCACTGGTCTCATCCACTTCTTCTGGGAGGGGGGATGTCAAGTAATTGTCTAAAACTTTCAGAGCTTTCAGGAGCCCCTTCTCCAGATCTGTGCAAGAAAGCGGAATTGGTAAGAACATCAAAAGAATAACATAGTCCAGGAGGACCTGGGGAGTGGAGGGTGAATGAATACTAATGGTGAGGCCAGTCCAAAAGAATAACATCTAACACGAACGTAGTTTGCTTCCCATGTGTTATTCTAAGCACTTTACATACCAAAACTCATTTAATTCTCACATTGACCCATGAACTGGTATTGTTAGCCTCATTTTATAGATCTGGAAATGGATTTACAGAGAAATTAAATGAATTGCCCAAAGTCACACAGCTAGTAGTGTTTGTACTCAGGTGGTCTGGATCTAGAGTTACTGTTCTTAAGCACAACCTATTCTGCCAGAAAAGAAGCCAGCAGCCAACCCAACTAATGTCCCCAGTGGGCCAGGAGAGGCTAGGTGACAAACGAGAGAAGCTTAAAGTCACAGCCAATGTAAATACAAAGAAATATGGGGCGTAAGTAAAAGTAAGGTGGCTGGGGCGAGAGGCAGTGAAGGTTTGCCAACATCTGCTCCATCTCTGATAGCTGAATTTCCAGGTGCCCCTAATGCTTCCCAATCCCTGGATCTTCTCCACTCCTCCTAGGACCCTGGCCTCCAACCCTTGAAACTCACTTTCATTGAGTGCTGGGTTGGAATTCTTGATGTAAGCAGAAAATTTGGCAAATATGTCCAGCCCAGCTGTGTTGGATTCAGGGTTCAGAGCTGCCAGCTTGGGGTACCTAAAAGCCAATGGAAGCAACAGGATAAGATACCTTCCAGGGAGGAGTCTCAGTTCCCCTACCCCAGCCCATCACCATCTCTGTTTTCCATTTCTTCAAACTTTCTCTTTCCTAGAGTCTCCCAGCTATGCACCTCCTCCTTTCCAAGTGCCCTTATACCTGGGAGGGCACAGCACAGCCTCCAGAAACTCCTCAATCTTGTTGGTGTCTGTGTGTACTTCGGTGCCATACAGCAGGAATGGTAGCTGCCCTCCTGGGCACAGCTTCTGTACTGTCTCAGTCCGCCTGGAGAAGAGGCCAGGCATCAGGACAGGGAAAGGGGGTTAAGGAGAAACAGAAAGGGGAGATGGAGGGATGTGGGACGGAAAAGGAGCTCTGGGTGGGGGGGAAGGGGGGCAGGTACTGGATGAAGGACTAGGGTTGGGTGAGTGTATGTGTGTTTATATATGTGTGCCCCAGGGGTGTTAAGAGGAACAGAAATTGGCCCACCTCTTGGTGTCAACAGTGGTGACGTTGAAGGTGACTCCCTTGAGCCAGAGTACCATGAACAGTCTCTGGGAGAAGGGGCAGTTCCCAATCTTGGCCCCATCACTGCCAGCCTGAAAAGTAACCCCCACCCCAAAGTTAGGCCTGGTACGCCCCACACCTCCCCAGGCCATTCTCTGCATCTCCTACTCCCAGATCTAGCTGTTTTCTGCCTCATCATGACATTCAGTCTCACCAGTTAAAGCTCCTTCCCCCAGAAGTGGGCTCTCCAGTCTAAAGATAGAGCAAACCTAGGGCAGATCACTGGGAACATTTTCTGCAAAGGTCAACTTCTAGTTCCCCAGAGGAGGCAGGACAGGTGGGAAGCAGGCAGAGGGACTGGGTTTTGGAGAACTTGGAGGATCTGGACCATAGAGAAGGAAGACTAACAGTAATGCAGTTTTCTACACACTATTCTAAGCACTTTACATACAAAAGCTTATTTAATCCTCACATCCGTAGAGAGGGACTTGGTAGGCTAGAGGCCTGGATTCCTGGATTCCTGAATGGAGTAGAGCCAGTGGATTGGCAAGGTGTGGCAGGATTTGGAAGCCAGGGTTCTGGTACTCTAGATCTCCCCCCAAGCTGTTTCTGGCAGCCAGGTGGGGAGTCAAGGGGCCCAGAGCCTCACCCTAAAGATGTAGAGGGCTTTGCAGAGGGGGGCTGCCCTCTAATTGGCAAGTGGTGACCTCATCCCCCAAGGGACCTCCCCCTAGGCTGAGCGTGATTCATCTCACTGTGTCTCCGGCCACAGCAGCTTCCTTCCTGGCAAGAAGTGGGGGGCAGGGACCTGTGAGGCTGAGGCCTGGGCAGCGGAGGGCCACCTCCCTTTTCCCCACACACTAGTTGCGGGATCTCCCAGCACATGGCCCATGGCTCCAGATAACTGTCCTCACATTGGACCCAGGGCCAGAAGCTCTGTAGAGCAGCCTCACCCAGGAATAAAAATAGCCCTTGAGGCGAGTATGAGTGAGGTGGGGACCACACCTAAGGGGGGCGGACCCAGGCACGGCTGGGCACAGGGAGAGGGAATGGCTTCCCCAGAAGCCCCAAGCATAAAGAAGGGAGAAAGCAGCAGGAACACACAAAGACGGTCGAACAAAGAGGGGGAAGTGGAGAAAGGCGGCAGGAAAGTGAGGGGTGGGGAGAATGTGCAAACAAGGAGACACAGACGGAGAGGGAGGTGCAGAGATGAGGTCCAGGATTGGGTAAGAATGCCCTGGAGTGGGGAGGGGAGCAGAGCAGAAACAGTGGAGTCTGCGATCTGAGCTTTCATATTCGAAGGCCAAAAGACCACCGCTCTTCATCCACACCCACAGAGAGAGAGTTGGGCGACTCTTTTTCTCCTGTTTCTAAAACCCCCAAACTGTAAACGCCCTAACCCAGACCTCCTCCTCCTCCTGATACCTCTCCCCACCTATCCGTGTGGGAGCCCCAGCTAAACTCGCATCTAGCCACCTCTCTTTCTCTGGCTTCTCCAAGTCCCCGGTTCCCTTCCAAACCCACCCCATCTCCAGCCCCGCTGCTAGAACTCCACTCCCACTCTCTCACCTCCTTCCACCTACCAGTCTTCCTCCATGGATCTCCTCTCAGCCTGCCTTACCACACCCTCTCCCTTGAAACCTGCCTTGCCACACATACACGCACTCTCCCACACTTCTCCAAGTCTCCCCCAAGACACCCCTCACTCTGGTCTTCTCATAGGACCACCTGTCCTGATGTTTCCCTCTGACCCTTCCAAGCCCTGTTGGATCCCACAGCCCTTCTCTCCCAGTCTTTCCTATCTGCCCCTCCCCCCAACCGCATCAATATTCTCAACTCCTAGGAACCCTCCTTAGGCTACTGGAAACTTCTACAAACTTTTCAGGGTTGAGCATAGAATTCTCATTACCCCCCCACACACACACACACACACACGCACACGACAATTGTCTTCCCCTTCCGAAGCCACCCGCCCCCCCCAACACACACACACACAGACACTAAAGATTGCACGTGGGGCTGGGGTAGGGGTCAAGGAAGGAAGATACTGAAGAGTTAAGGCTGGAGCAGGGTAAAGGCGAGAGTTGCCTTCCAGGAATTGGGAAGCTGGCCTAGGAGGGAAAAGGTGTTCCTACCTTCACGAACAATTCGACCTGCGGTTGTTCTTCAGCCATAGTTGCGACGGGGACCAGGAAGCGGCCGGCCGCTGGGGAACTGGGAGGGGCCCGGGCCAGGGAAGGCGGGTCTCACAGGCAGGGATTCTCTCCTCCAGACCTAGGGCTGTCCGTTCGGCGCAACACAAGCCGGATCAGACCCGCTCACAGGAGACGCGGCCTCCCCACCAGCCCCGCGTACCCCGCGCCCCGCTCCTCCAGCTCTATCCCGTCCCGGGCTAGATCGGGGAGCAGCTGACTCACGGACCCGCCCCGCCCTGAACCTGGGGAGGGGACTGGAGGGGGCGGGACTCGACGATCAAGGGAGTAGGTCCAGAGGGGAGATCCTCAGGTCTGTTAGAGGATAAGGGATGGGGATGTTAAAGAGAGGGAATCCAGGGAACCTCCTTGTTTCTCCGCCAGTCTCTTTGAACACAGGATTTTTTTTCCTGCCTCAGTTTCCCTGCTGCATTAATCAGAGGACACTCTCATTCCTCCCTCACACAAGAAATGACACCAGCAGCTTGGTCAAGCCCATGAGGGTCTAGGGAGGGAATTTTAGAATGTGAAGGTGGTCATTTATTTCTTTTTCCATATTGCTTCCAGACTCCAGCAGGACAGGGACCTGGAAGTGGACACTGAGATTGGGGGAAGAGAGTGGTGAAAGGTAGGGCAGGGGATGGGAAGGGAGACAACCAGGCCTTGTGCTAGGGGAACAAGAAGCTGAGCCAAGGGACCTCATCACTGGGGGGGAAGTCTGCCGCTCCTCAGTAGCCTGGGTCAGCTTTAGTGCTTCCACTTCTGCCCCTATTCCGGCCTCCTTCCTGTGCCCCTTGCCCTTCTCTCAATGATAGGTTGAAGATGGGAGAACGGTGGGGGTTTTATGGCTGCAGAATAGAGCTGCACTGATCCTGGAGGGGATAGTAGCTGGTCCTATTATGGAAGAAAAAAAGCAAAGATCAGAAGGAATAATATAAGTGGAGTCCTTGGAGACACAAGTAAGTAGGGAGACAGAGGAAGAGTAGCTTGACTTTGGAGGTTCTGTCAAACTCTTTATGATCTGCTGAAAAATGGCTTAATAATACGTCCTCTAAACTAAGATATATTCCAACCTCCATATCTTGAATCTCCCTCCTACCCTACCATACCTTCTCTTTCTTCCTCACCACTTGCTAACAAGAGACCTACAGTTCCAGAAAAACAAGGTGGAGTGCAAGCACATAGGAGCAAAACAGGCCTTGATACTTAAAGAAATGGAGAGACTTGGGGAAGGACTGGGGCAGAGTGAGAAACATGCTGCTGGAAACCAGCAGTTAGTGGTTTCCTTTCCTGCTTCCTCTTCTGTGGGTTTTCTCCTCCCTGGGGGAGGCCTATCTCTCTCCTCCCCAGAGAGGAGATATATTCAGTGTTTGCTCCCTTGAATTGTAAGATCCTATAAGGCTGTAGAATGATTCCATGAGTGTGTATGTGTGTGTGTGTGTGGGGGGGGGGAATCTCCTCCATGGGTGATCCTCAAATTCTGCACACAGGACACTTTCCATCTGAAGAAAGGAGGTCAGAGCAGCTCTATTCCTAGGGTCCTCTTTTGTTTCGGCTGGTCAATGTCCATCAGAGAATATGCCCCACAAAGGTCTCCCTTCTGGGAGACGCTTCAAGCAAATGGGGCCAGCCCTGAGCTGAAACAGGTTTTGGCAGCTTCTTCTCTGCCTCTCTTTTTTTCTCCTACAGCTTAATAGCTAGAGCTGGTTTGATTATCAATATTGACTTTGGCTGGCTGGCTTGGCTACCCACAAGGTATTTTGCCTTAATTTCCCAGATGACAGGTAATGATGCCCTCTCCTGGTACCATTTCAGCAGAGCCCCCTGGATTTGAAACCAGGGGCTGCACCCTCAAATCCTGAATCAGGGAAGTGTCCTTCTGCTCTCATCTCCTTACCTCTGCTTTTCTCCTATCCTAGTATCTATCCTTTCCTTTGAAGGGTGGCTTCTTTTTTCACTCACTCCCCTTCCTTGGCTTGGTAAACCAGTCCCTAATCTCTTTTCACCCCAGATTGGAAGGTGTGTCCCTCTCTGACACGCCTTAGCGTTATGATGGTCTCTTCCAGGTTTCCATAGCTCCATTGCTCAACCGTTTGCCAAGGGTAACCATTAACCTAGCCCTTAACTCACTCCCCCACCTTTCTTGTTAAAGGGGATTTTCCAATCGTTGTTTAGCAGAGCCAGGTTACCCCACCATCTTCTCTAACCTCTTGGATGGTATCTCCCCATCTCAGAGTACCCAGGACAAAGTTGGGGAGGAAGATGTATTTTAAGCGATCTGTTTTTTAAAGCATATATTTGTTTTTTTCTGTCCCCCCTCACAATTTCCTCGCTTACCCTCCCCTCACACACACTAAAAAGTAAGCTTCATGGAGCCCATACTTAATTAATGTTCAGTACTTCGGGCCTACCACCTGGCCCAGAATAGGCACTAAATAGTTGCTGAATGAATGAATGACACCCCTCCGTACTTAGGGATGTGGGTGTGTATGCATCTGCAGGAGCGGTATAGACATGTCTCAGTAGGAGTGTAGCTGTTCTTATCAGGTCTACTTCTCTCCACCTCTTCTGGTGCTTCTCTGTGGTGTAATTCAAATGCTTTCACTTCCTCTTGAGAGACAAAAATTATAAATGAGGGCCACTAGTTCCCCCTTTGGGGTGGCCATACCCTGCACCAAGGAAATAGGAAAAAGGGGACTAAGATAGGAGTCTTGCTTATTTCTGCTTATTTATTTAAAACACGTAGCTTTTACTAGTTTACCAGGCATATTCTAAGCTGTTCATAACTATTAATTCAGTAGTAATCAGTACAAATACTAATTTAGAGTTATTGGTATAACTCGCCTCTGCCCCTTTAGGCAGCTCCCCCCGCCCGCCTAGACCAGTAAGCTCCGTAGGCTCTGACTCAAACTCCGCTTCCGACTTTCTCACAGGCTCCACCCCGTGTCAATCAAAGCCCAGAAACAGGGAAGGCCTGAGGCCCGAGTGCTAAGCAACGGCACTGGCGGCGGGAAGTTTGAATGTTCTGGCACCGCCCCATATGCAAATAGACCAATCAGCGTCCTGCCGCCTCAGCAACTGCGGTCCTCTCCTCCCTCTAGCCCTGTCTGAGCTTTAGTCAGGATCCGGATCTCTCCGAGCAATAGCGCCTAAGAGGGGCGGGGCGTGTGCGCGCGCTCCCCGCCCTCAGGTGTGCCCCTCTTGCGGGCGCACAGCTCTTAGTGACGCGGTTTCGCTCACGTAGCTATCCAGGTGACTGAAAACGCGGGAAAATGCCGCGAGTGTCCGCAACTGGAGTGGGAAGTCAAAAAGTTAGGGCTGCGATCGTGGGGGCGTGGTTGGCAAGGGCGGCGAGGGGAGACGTGCAGACCTGGCCCACAGGGCCCTCCAGCCAAAGTACAAGCTCCGCGTGACCGAAATGAGGGTGGGGCCAGTGGAGTTTTGCAGTCCGGGCTTTGGTGAAATACCTGAGAAGTCGCCCGTCAAAATGTCCTCAAATGTTAAAAAGAAAATGTTACCACAGCTCTCCCTGGCCCTCGCAGCTCTGCGCCTCAGCCCTCTCCCAGAAGTTCTGAGTGGATTTGTGTGTCTGCGCACCCCCATCCCAGCCTCCTGGCGGTGAAACCCCGCTCCTGTACCGTCTTCGTTTTCTGCGCCCGCAGAGTGTCCAAGGCCATGTTCTCCGTAGGAGCGGTCCCGGGCAGGACGCCGCAGGGCCCGGAGCCTGGGGCAGCTTCGGCCAGCTTTCCCAGCCAGTCCCCAGTGCCGGGCCGCGGGGAGACTGAGGAGGAGGAGGACGACGAGCAGGAGCCGGCTGAGGTCTCTGGGGCTGCGATGTCAGGAGCAGGCGCTTGGATCCCGAGAGCAGGGAGTTGGTTGGAACTTCGGGATGTTAGAATCAGTGGGCTTGGATTAGCTGGCAGTGGGCTTGGAATAACTTGCCTCTGCTCTGTTTCACACTTACTGAATGGGGATGATGATGCTTATCTCAGGGATTTGATAAAAATGATTAAAATTAAGTAGGACATGGCATAACCCTACACTTACCAGCAGTTTCCATTCCTATCGGTTTCCTTTCTTCTTCCCGGGACAGATCTATCTGTGTGCACTGTGGACTTCAGGATACTTGGGCATCGCCTACTATGACACTAGTGACTCTACCATCCACTTCATGCCAGATGCCCCAGACCATGAGAGTCTCAAGCTTCTCCAGAGAGGTGGGAACAGAACCATAGATTCCTCTACTCTGAGCCTGGAAGTGTGTTTCACTCTTATATCCTTACCTGTCTCAATTTATTTTATTAACTCCCAGAAGCCCCCTCTGTTGTTTATAGGAATTTATTTCATTATTCAACATTTATTAAGTGTTTATAATGTATCAGGTGCTGGAGATGTCCTGGGCAAATTAGTCATGTCCATCCTGCAGGGGTTTGGAGTCTAGTGACAATCTCCAGGCCACTCTTCCCTCCTACAACCCTTATTTCTTATTCCTAAATCCCATGCCAGACTCCTGCCTATGCTCCCAATGTGCAGAGCACTCCTTAGTTTTAGCGGGAGGAAACGAGGGTGGGTTTGTTTTGGATGGGATAGAAGGAGACAGCAAGGGAAATAGAGGATCCTTTTACTCATCTGGTCTCCATTCTCCTTTCAAGTGTTGGATGAAATCAATCCCCGGTCTATTGTTACAAGTGCCAAACAGGACGAGAATATGACTCGGTTTCTAGGGAAGCTTGGTAAGGACTGGGTAAGGGGAAAAGCAAAAATGGGGAAGGACTGAACTGTGGAATATTCCAGGAGACTAAAGGGTCTTGGAGGGAGCAACAGCCAGGAGGCCAGAATTGGGTGAGAGAGAAGGTGGGACAGAGGCAGAGGACTGAGATGCTGAGACTGATGGCCCTTTCTTCTTCCCCCACAGTCTCCCAGGAGCACGGAGAGCCTAAGAGACCTGAGATCATTTTTTTGCCAAGTGTGGATTTTGGTACTTCCTTTCCTTTGCCCAATTCCCCATTCCAGTTTTCCTACCCCTTTCTCCTTACTCTACTCAAGCTCCATCAGAAGTCTCCCCTCACCCTTATCTCATCCTAACTCTTTGTGTTCTCCAAGCCCCATAACTAGTTTCCTCATGATCTCTCCTGATCCCTACCTTTAATAACCTGAAACCTTGTGAAATTTTCACATAGTCATGTCTAGGAATGAGGCCTTCCCTGAGAAGACAGAGTGGTGATACTTTGTGGATAGCTTTGATTATTGGAATTTTTACCTTTAAGCCAAAGTCATTTGTCCCTTAAAAAAAAAAAAATAGACACTGCCTCAGTGACCCTGATGATCCAGAAGCAACTTCCATAACCTTCCCAGATTTGCAAAAAGGATAAGGAATGTTCTATCCTACTTAGATGTTAAGACATTAGTGTTATTCGTTCCTCTATTAATATGATCGTTTTGACTCCAAACCCCAAATTCCAAATAGATATCCTAGGAATAGATATTCCTGAATCACTGGTCTTTCTCAAGTTGTGCTGTCAGCCAAAGATCTTTATATTCTATGTAAAATAAATAGATAATTAGACTAAGTCTGAAAAGTTGGTTCATTATTATTATCATCGTCATTTTATTTTGAGAGAGAGTGTGAGCAAAGGAGGGGCAGAGAAGGAGAGAGAGAATCCCAAGCAGGCTCCACGCTGACAGCACAGACACAGGGCTTAAACTCGAGCTTATGAACCGTGAGATCATGACCTGAGCTGAAACCAAGAGTTGGAAGCTTAACTGACTGAGCCACCCAGTCGCCCATGAAGATTTGATTCTTGTTTCAGCTTTCCATTAACTGCCTGTGGTAGCTTGGCAAGTCATATCATCTCTCTTGCTTTTATTGTCTCATTCTTAAAATGGGGTAAAAATTGAACTACAAGACCTTTCCCTCCCATGCCTCCCCTCAAATAGGTCTGGAGATAAGCAAACGGCGCCTCCTTGCTGGAAACTACTCCTTCATCCCAGATTCTATGACTAGCACTGAGAAAATCCTCTTCCTCTCCTCCATTATTCCCTTCGACTGCCTCCTCACGGTAGGAAGGGTTCTGGGAGATGAGGGCTGGGATGCAGCAAGTTGGAGAAAGGGACCAACACCTGTACACCCATTCCTGGGATTGAGTCCTGGGAGGTACTAGTCCAACCCTGGAAAATAACAGTTTTCCCTGGTCTTGTCCAGCCTCCAGGACATTGGGATTTACCTCAACTCCATTACTGATCTCCTCCCAGGTTCGAGCACTTGGAGGGCTGCTCAAGTTCCTGGGTCGAAGAAGAATTGGAGTTGAACTGGAAGATTATAACGTCAGCGTCCCCATCCTGGGCTTTAAGAAATTTGTGTTGTAGGTGATTTACCCTAACCTCAAGCAAAGTAAAGTGGGATTGGGAGCCCTGAACAGTAAGACAAGGTGGGGGGTGGGAGGAGTGGGCAATGACCCATCGGGTAAAGTGCTCTAGGACACACAGGAGCACCTGAAGGGGATGTGGAGCTCCGAGGCGAAGACTGAGACAGTGTTCTGGGAGGGGAATCTCGGAGGTGGAACCTAAGAATGAACTTACACCTCTCCTACCCCAGCCACTTTCCCTTCTGCTTGTTTTCTGTCCTCAGGACCCATCTGGTGAGCATAGATCAGGACACTTACAGGTAAGGAGATGGAGGCAGGCTGTCATCTCTCGGGAGAGAAAAGGATTAAGTTTAATGCTCTAATAATCCCAGTGAGGCTCCAGTTTCTTTAATCCTAGGGTTATTAAGGTCTCTCTCCTTGAAGAAAAGGGAAGAGAGGGTGAGGAGAAGAAAGGTGAGGAGAAGAAAGGGAAGAAAGGTTTCACCCTCATTTTCTAAAGAGAAAAACTGAGACAGAGTGAGGGACAGACCTTACAACAAACTTTGATTTCAGGAGGATGTTCCCAATCTTCCTTCCATCTTCTCAATTCCCTTTAAAAATTCGAGTTACCTTGGGGCTCCTGGGTGACTCAGTTGGTCCAGTTTTTGGTTTTGGCTCAGGTGATGATCTCATGGTTCATGGGTTCAAGCCCCATGTTGCGCTCCGTGCTGACAGTGCAGAGCCTGCCTGGGATTCTCTCTCTGCCTCTTCCCTGCTCTCTCTCTCTCTCAAAAATAAATAAACTTGAAAAAAAATAAAAAAAAATCCAAGTTACCCCAAACCCTTTCACATCTCCCTTACAGTGTTCTGCAGATATTTAAGAGTGAGTCTCACCCTTCGGTGTACAAAGTGGCCAGTGGATTGAAGGAGGGGCTCAGCCTCTTCGGTAGGTGTGCCCCTTCCCTCATTCCACACTACAAAACGCTGCCAGGGAAGCAGCTGCCTCCCAACATGTGTCCCAGTCCCTCTTCCCTCCCACTTCACTCCTGTTGCCAGATGTCTCTTCCACTCCAGTCCAGGTTTCTTATGCTCCTTGTACCCTCCCTAAGCTTGGGCACCCCGCCTCATCCATAATTGTCCAGTGTCATTTGCATATCATCTCTTACTTTACGTATTCCATGTTCCTTCCTTGGGTTTCTATGGATGTTTCTGCTGGTTGTGCACCTGTCCAGGGACTTTGGGAGGCGCTATGCATAGAGGAGAGTTATATAACCACATAACCATCTGTATTTTTTTTGCATTGAGTCTTTGTCAGTTGTCTCTGGCTTTAGGGTGTAGTGGAGACATCTCCCCAAGTAGCCACATGGTTTCACTGTGCATATCTCAGTGGGCTGTGTCTGATGTTTACATATATGTGTTGGGCTCTTTGTGAATCCAACCACAGTTGTGTATATTTCTGGCCGACTCTTCCTGTGAATGCCTATCCCTCCCTAAGCCCATGTAAGGTAATCCTGGCTCAGACTTGTGGCCAGTCACTGGCTTTAGCTGCCTTTGTGTTCTGTATCTGGGGAACGCCCCCAGGCCAGCCTGCCCAACATCTGAACCTCTGTCCCGGATGCCTCAGTTTAGACACATCCACACATTCCTTTTTCTGCCCCTGCCTTGTAAAAAGCTTACTGCCTGTCCCTGCTCCCCACAGGAATCCTCAATAGATGTCACTGTAAGTGGGGAGAGAAGCTGCTCAGGTGAGTCTCACACATATGCTGCAGGTTAGTGCGTTCGCAGACTCACAAACCACCCCATCACGTAGTACTAAGAACTGCCCTTTCCCAAATGCTGGCTAAATGCATTTAATTCTTACACCAACCCCGTGTGGTAGCTAGTATTATCCTCATTTTATGTTGTCAGCACAGATACACATATGCCCAGTGATGATACAGACTTGCACACAGACAAGCAGCAGAAACCATCTCAAAACCCTAATGCACACATGGTGGTAATACCTTTTCTTATCGAAGTGTAGTCAATATACAATATTATTTTAGTTTCAGGTATATAACATAGCAATTCAATGTTTATATACATTACAAAGTGATTACCACGATAACTCGAGCTACCATCTGTCACCATGCGAAGTTATCATAGTATTATTAACTATATTCCTTATGCTATACATTGTGTCTTTTTTTTAAAACTGGAAGTTTCTACCTCATATGGTACTATCTTTACTTTTTTTAAAGATTTTTAAATTTTATTTTAAGTACAATCAACCCCCCAACATGGGGCTCAGACTCACAACCCCAGGATTAATAGTCGCATGCTCTCCTGACCTAGCCAGCCAGCCATGGTACTAAATCTTTAATTATAAAAACCACACTTCCAATTTGAGCTATTCTCCAATGACTTTCAAAACTATGTCTCTATTTCTGAGCTGTATGGAATGCTCACTGCACATCATCACCACTTGCAATTTTCATAGGCATTACAAGCTCAGAGCATCTAAACTGGACCTGCTTGTCTTCCTGCATCCTTTTTTATCTGCATATTGACATTGCTGGCAGTTCTGCTTCTCAAGCGCTGAACCTTGGATTGATGCTTCTCCTTCACCCTTCATACTCAATCATTCACTAAGGCCTATTGATTCTACCCTAAAATGTCTTTCTCAGCCATCTCTCTCCTTTCCACTGCTCTAACTCTAGCTGTAATCATTTCTAACCTGGGGCATTGCATTCACCTTCAGATTGGTCTCTCTGCCTCTAATCTCTTCTTTTTCCAATCTGTCCTTCGTCCAAAACAGAGATCTGAGCATATCACTCCACTTTTTTTTTTTTAAACCTTAAGTAGAAATGAAATAACATAAACCTCAGGAGACTTCCCCATTCCCTGCGGGATGAAGATTAGCATCTTTAGTAGTATGATGTCCAGGGCCCCTCCCATTCACCCCAATTTAAACTTGCATGATTATCTTCCCAAACCCTTCCTAAATCCATCCTTACTGGATCCACCCTATAGTCCAGTCATTTGGGCCACTTTCCATCATGGAAATACACCATGCCCATGTTTATGCAGTTCCCTCTGGATAGTCTTTCCCCTGTTCTTCACCTGTCAGAATCTTACATCCTCTTCAACGTGCAAGCCAACTATCACCTTCTTGGTGAAACTTTCACGGGCCCCCGTGAGGAGACTGACACACACCTCCCCGTTTGCTTACACAGTGCTTGTTTGTTTTCTAGCTGCACTGTCACGTCAGGTTAGAGTTAGCAGTCGGTCAATCTGCTTGCGCTCATAGCCGTGAACTCCATACAGTGGTCGTTCCTGTTACCTCAGTGCCTGGCACATGGCCTTGTATGTAGTAGCACCGAGTGAGTGAGCAGGTACACAAATGCAAGCACCATTGGTCACATCATCTCTACAAACTCAGAGCTGAAACCTTTGCTAGCCTACAGGTGCACAATCCTTTCCACACCTCACCTGCCCTGCACCGTGTGTCTTTTAGAGGTTAATTTAGGATAATCCCTGAGGTCATCTCCAGGTAATTGGGATGACTTCATTACCCACACATTCTACAGGTGCAGATCTCTAATCTCAACCAGGAATGAGAGGGAAGGAATTCTTAGGGGAGAAGAGAACAGAGTTAAAGGCAGGTAGGAGTGCATATCCCCCAGATAGGACCCAGCAAGGCATGGAATCACAACCTGAATTATGAACTAAGGACCCAGTTGGCCTCCAGCTGGACAGGGCACCAGCAAGGTGACTGAATGTCACAGCACGCTCTAAAGAGCACTGTGCTAGCAGTCTGGAGACCTGAGTGTGAGACCCAGCTATAGATTTTGGACAAGCTGCTTGTCTAAGGGCTTCATTTCCTCGGCTGTAGAATTAGGAGGTTTAGCTTGACTAAGATTTCTCCTGGCTCTAGCAATACATGAGTCAGAAAAACCTAAGTATTCTTTTAATGTTTATTTTTGAGAGAGAGCAAGAGAGTGAATGTGAGCACAAGTGGAGGAGGGGCAGAGAATTCAAAGCGGGTTCAGTGCTGACAGCAGAGAGTCCCATTTGGGGTTCAAACTTGCAAGCTGCAATATCATGACCTGAGCCTAAGTCAGATGCCTAACCGACTCAGCCACCCAGGCGCCCTGAAAAACCTAGGTATTTTACAAGAAAGTCTGCTTGTGCTCTCTAAGGTGGGAAAGGGTATTTACAGACTGGCCTACACAGCTGCCGGACGAGCTCTCTGTGACTAAGGAGCAGAAGTACCTAAAACTTACCCTTGAATCCAACCCAATCCTCCACTTCACTCTAAACTGGGGTGTTCTAACCCAGGGTAACTGGCCACAGACTATAGTGTAAGATACATATCTGTGGCCCCAGTGTGTCCACAGGTTTGTTTTTCTATCAAATAGGATGCCTGGGGTGCCTAGATGGCTCAGTCCATTGACCATCCGACTTTGGCTTAGGTTGTGATCTCGCAGTTTGGGGGTTTGAACCGTGCGTCGGGCTTTGCGCTGAGAGCTCAGAGACTTCTTTGGATCTTCTGTCTCCCTTTCTCTCTGCCCATCCCCTGCTCTCTGTCTCTCTCTCAAAAATAAATAAACATTAAAAAAAAGTAAAATAACATGCCTAATGGCTTTAATGCAGAAAAATATTCATGGGCTCACAGGTGCTTGCAGAGCCTCATACTCTTCATAGCCATAGAGAGATAGAGACACCCAGAGTTAGACAAACACAGATGAGACATTTATTACTGTATATTAATCTAATTTATTAGAAAATAACTCAGGCACAAAATGTGGAAAAAAAATAATAATAAACCTCTCTGTTGGCACCAGCAAATTTAAGAATAAGACGACGTTTTTGAAGGGGCACCTGGCTGGATCAGTTGGTAGAGCATATGACTCTTCATCTTGAGGTCATGCGCTTGAGCCCACATTGGATGTAGAGCTTACTTAAAAAAAAAAAAAAGACAATGTTATTGAAGCCTCTTCAGTATCCTTCTCAATCCTTCTCTGCAGAGATAACCATTATCATGAATTGAGGACTTATCATTCCACATGGAATGTTTATATACTTTTATAGAACAACAAGAAAAGATGAATGTTCTGTGCAATTACACCCAGAGACGCACTCACAGCTAAATGCAGATAAATTCATGCTTACTCACCCTCTCCTACTCAGCTGCAGAGAGAACTAGAGTGTTGGCACACAAATGCCTCAATACGCTGCGCTCCCTCTAAATATTGACAAGCTCCATTGCATATCCACATGGAATGACACATGGTTACATCCATCAAAACCATGATAAACAGTCGTGCTCACATGTAGAGATTTTTAGTAGATATGTGTAAACACGCCCGCATAGATAGTACACTGTACTTGACAGTACAGATACTGATGACCACAATCCCCAGGGACCTCCAAACACACATTTTCACAAACTGGGATCAAGACAATAATGAGAATAGATGTAATTTCTGGTCCCCCCCCCCATTTCACACCTCACTTCCAGGCTATGGTTCACACGTCCGACTCAGGACCTGGGAGAGCTAAATTCTCGGCTGGATGTCATTCAGTTTTTCCTACTACCCCAGAATCTGGACATGGCTCAAATGCTGCATCGGTTGCTGGGTCATATCAAGAATGTGCCTGTGAGCTAGGGGTGGGGGCTGGGAGGTGGGGAAGGAGTTTGAGGGTCAATATTGGACATGGGGCTTCTTGAGGGGCATTAGAGTGGGAGAGGGAAAACAGTGGCTGTCCCCTTGTCTGACCGTAGCTGATTCTGAAACGCATGAAGCTGTCCCACACCAAGGTCAGCGACTGGCAGGTTCTGTACAAGGTAAGGTCTTCTCCTTCTCGAATCCCAGAAGTCCAAGTTAAGCCCCTCAGCATGTGATCCAGACCCTCTGTCCTCTGGTCACCCTCTCCAACTTTATCCTGATGCTTTTTAAAATTTTATTTATTTTGAGAGAAAGTGAGTAAGCATGAGTGGGGCAGGGGCAGAAAGAGACAGGGGTGGGGGTGGGGGGAGAAAGAAAATCTTAAGCAGGCTCCATGCTCAGCTCAGAGTCTGACTCAGGGCTCGATCCCCCAGACCCTGGGATCATGACCTGAGCTGAAATCAACAGTTGGACGCTCAACCGACTGAGCCACCCAGGCACCCTACCCCAATACTTAAAACACACACACACACACACACACACTTCGTATTGTGAAAATTGTCCAAAAAATTTAGAATGATATAATGAACCTCTATATACCCACTATGCAGCTTTAACACTTGGACTCATGCCAACCTTGTATCATGTGTATCTTCTCCTTGCTTTCTCCTTCCTGGATTATTTTGAAGCAAATCCCAGCCATCATATAATTTCACCCATAAATATGTTAATATGATTTCTAAAAGAAAATTTCTCTTTTTTAAAATGCTTATTTATTTTTGAGAGGGAAAGTGTGAGCATGAGAGGAGAAGAGAGAGAGGGAGACAGAGGATCCCAAATGGGCTCTGCACTGAGCAGCTAACCCAATGCGGAGCTTTAACTCACGAACCATAAGATCATGACCTGAGCTGAGGTTGGATGTTCAACCAACTGAGCCACCTGGGTGCCCCAAAAATTACTTTTAAAAAGGAATAATGGGGGTGCTTGGGTGGCTCAGTCAATTAAGAATCGGACTCTTGGTTTCTGCTCAAGTCATGATCTCACCATTCGTATGACTGAGCCATGCTTTGGAGCCTGCTTGGGATTCTCTCTCTCCCTTTCTCTTTCCCTCTCCCCCACTGATGTTCGTGCTCTCTCTCTCACAATAAATATAAATAAAAACTTTAAAAAAAAACATGAAAAACCAACATAAGAGAGAGCAAGCACATGTGGGGTAGGGGCAGAAAGAGGGAGACATAGAATCCAAAGCAGGCTCCAGGCCTGACACAGGGCTCCAACTCATGAACCATGGGATCATGACCTGAGCCGAAGTTGGAAGCTTAACTGACTGAGCCACCCAGCTGTCAGCGCAAAGCCCCATGAAATCATGAACTGTGGGATCATGACTTAAGCCAAAATCAAAAGTCAATTAGGGGCATCTGAGTGGCTCAGTCAGTTAAGCATCCAACTTTGACTCAGGTCATGATCTCGTGGTTCGTGAGTTTGAATCCTACATTGGGCTCTGTGCTGACAGCTCAGAGCCTGGAGCCTGCTTTGGATTCTGTATCTCCCTCTTTCTTTGCCCTTTCCCCATTCATGCTCTCTCTCTATCTAACACACACACACACACACACACACACACACACACACACACACACACACAGAGATAAGATGCCCAACCGACTTGAGCTATGCAGGTATCCCTGATGTTCACATTTCTAATCCTCTCTTAAATGTCATGATTTTTTTTAAAATTATGTTTTGTTTAATCAGGATGCAAATATGTTCAACATATGATAATGATTTGATGTCTCTTAAAGTCTCCTTTGCGGGTTCCTTTTGCCTTTCACAGTTCTCCCTCCATCTCTATCTCAACCTTTATCTCTCTTTTTCCCTTGCAAGTTATTTGTTGAAGAAGTTAGATTGTTTGTCTGGCAGAGTTTTCCTTAGCCTGGATTTTGCTGAATGTAATCAGTAGGTGTTTTTGACATATTTTACTCTCTTCTAGAACTTCTGTAAGTAAATATTTGAACCTAAAGAATGATCAAATCTAAGTTTGATTTTTTTCAATACTGTTTATAAGCGGAGGAATAGAACATCTGATATGTCTGTCTCTCCTTTTGTGATATTAGCAGCTTTTGATGTTTAATACCTAAGTCCATTAGTTCCTTAGGGATTGCAAAGTAGTGTTATTCTGTCATCCTTTCTTCATTTATTAGCCTGAACATTTCTGTAAAGAGAAACCCTCTCATCTGCTTCCTGATGTCACAGCAATACATTTCATATCATAGAAATTGCTTGCTTTTCCCTTCCCCTGCCTTTGTTTATCAGCTACCAGCAAATAGGAAATTGGTTTCCTAACATCCTCCAAGGTAGTCAGTGTGTTTTTTGCTGTTGCATACCATCACAAATTCAGATTTACACATGTGTTTCAGTCCTCTGCAATTTTAATCTTTCTACATGTTCAGATTATTCCATTTTTGGCCAATGGGAGCCTCTTCGTGTTAGCTTCTGAGCCCTTTAAACATGACCCCAGCCGACTTTCCCACTTTCCATCTTCCCTCCTGCTCTCTGATTTGACAAGATGTACCAGATATATCATTCACATTTCCTGGTTTTATTTTATTTTATTTTTATTTTTATTTTATTTTGTGTTATCTCTACACCCAATGCGGGGCTTGAACTCTTGACCCCAAGATCAAGAGTCACATGCTCTTCTGACTGAGCCAGCCAGACACCCCTACATCTCTTGGTTCTCACCCAGAACAAGACATTTCTCCAAGGAGCCCTGGTTCCTTTTAGTGAAAAACTGTATCATAGACTATATCACAGACTGAATCCTAGAGGTCCACAGCATGTTTTGCTTATTGCTTTTAAGGCTTTTCTGTGGACATATCTAGGAATTTTTAAAAAGTAAAATACATGCATGATAAATTGGTACTGATACCACCAGTTTAAATTCAGAAGCATAGCATCCTTACCTTGTATATTCCTTTACTTATCTTCTTCAGTATTTCTTCTTCCATACTGGAAATTCTTGTTCTCAATAATACTAGCAATGAGAAGATTAGAATATCCCTCATTTACCTTTTCCTTCATTACATCCACAACAATCTTAGTATAACACTGCCAGCACTACTATCAATGATATTATCAAAAATAATTAAAGATTTTTTGGGAGGAGGAGGGAAAGTTCTTTTTGTCCCTACTTTCTATCCCTATACAGTCAAATTACTGGGTTTTAGTCACTTGGAATAGTTCCTCTCTGTGTAGTTACATCACTATCTGGATATACATTTACATTCATTTGTTTCATTCTATTTTTGATTTTTAAGAATTGGCTTTTAAAATTTCATTTATTTTTATAATTATGTAAAATATCTATGTAGTTCCAAAGTGTAAAGTATAGTCAACGAATTCTAGTTTCTATCTTTTTCTCCCTGTCCACCTATACATAACATTTTCTTTTTAAAAATTTTAAGATTTATCCTTCTGTTGTTTTGTTTTAAATTCTTTTTTTTAAATAATTAAGATGTAAAGGAAAGTTGCAAAAATTGTAGAGTGTTCTCACATGTCTTTTGCCTAGTTTCCCTTAATGTTAACATCTTACCAAAAAAAATGTTAACATAACCATAGTATAATTATCTCAGAAATATTTTATTTAATGAGTTATAATTCAATGCTGTCTTTTTATTTTGCTCAAAATTTCTTAGTTTAGTTCCTTGAGAGTTCTTAGAGAGCAAGCATGGGAAGGACAGAGAGAGAGGGAGACAGAATCCCAAGCAGGCTGTATGCTGCCAGCACAGATCCTGATGTTAGGGCTTGAACTCATGAATGCGAGATCATGACCTGAGCTGAAGTCAAGAGAACAACATTTAACCAACTGACCCACCCAGGCGCCCCACCTTTTTTTAAATAATTTTTTAAAGTGTATTTTTAATATGCCCATTTAGCTTTTAGATTGGCTTTTCAGATTCAGGTAGGCTCTTGATATGCCCTTGTAACATGGCCCCCAGTCCATTTTTTAGCACTTCCTACCTTTTTACCACTACAAGGTGCTCCAGAGTCATCTTATATTTTCCTTGCCTAAGCCCTGGAATCAACCATTTCTCCAAGGAGTCCTGGTTACGTTGTTTGGAGAATAGTATTAGAAACCAAGATCTGGATGCTAGATGTGGTTATTGCTACTGGGGTATCTGTCACTTCCACCACAGACAAAGCCAAAGAAATAAATGTAGTATGCTAACCCATGCATATACAGCTATATTCCTGAATCGATCTATCTATATATTAAAGAACCCATGAGTTCATACTCATACCTGATTCTAAGTTGGTACCACAGAGTTCTAGACTCTAGACTTCCTCCTTTCCTCATTTGTAACTTCATTCTCTGCCAGTGAGAAACCTGCTTCTTATTATCTTCAGCAGGTTTCTTTTAACATGAACAGAATAGTGTGGAACTATTTGTATATTCCATTCCCACTACTGAACATCCATCTGCTGCTTCAGCCTGGCCAGGCTATGCATTCAGGTGCTCTGCCTAGGAGACCCACTGTGTTCTGCTCAACATAGTGTGGTGTTTAAAAGCTAGACACCTGGTTCAAATCCCAGCTCTTTTATTTACTCTATGGGAGACCTTGAGCAAATTATTTCTTTGTGCTTCTGGCTGCTCCTCTGTAAAATGGAGATAATTACTATCTCCAAAAATTATTTTGAGGAGTGAATGAAATTAACATATGTGAAGAGCTTAGAACATTGCCTGTCACTTAGTAAGCATTCAGTAAATGTTAGCTCTCATTCCTACCTCTGTTCATTTACTCATGCTTTTGCTCTCAACCAGAATACTATTTCTTTTGAATAGCTTTATTCACAACCAAATTCATTTCTTTTTCTCTGTAAAGATATCCCCAATGATGTTAGCCCATATTAGTCTTATTCTCTGAACTTAATTAGTATTTTTAATCAGTTCCGTAACTTGGTCAATCTGTTTTGTGGATAGTCATTATTTTTGCTGCTTGTTTGTTTCCATCATGGCTAGATTATAAACCCTTTTATTTCTTTACTTCATATATCTTCTACCACCAAGTAGAGTAAGGCTCAGTAGATGTCCTATGGATTTTGTCTGTCCACTCAGTCTAACCTTGGCAGCCACCTCAGGGCACTGAGCTTCACCCTGGGGAATTAACTGTCAATGACTCTTACCCTTTCTCTCTTCCTGCTGTCATTCCCCCAGTGCTGTCTTGCTCCTTCTGCTCATTTACTGCTCTGCTTTTCATACCCCTACTTCTCATTCTCCTTCCTCAGTATAAAATCCTTTCCTCTTAGGGGCACCTGGGTGGCTCAGTCGGTTGATCATCCGACTTTGGCTCAAGTCATGATCTTGCAGTTCGTGAGTTCAAGCCCTGTGTCAGGCTTTGCACCGACAGTTCAGAGTCTTCTTTGGATTCTTTTCCTGTCTCTCTGCCCCTCCCTATTTGTGCACACCCTTCTCTCAAAAATAAACACTACAAATGAATAAATTAAATTAAAAAATCCTTTTCCTCTATTTATTGAAGCTACTTACCACCTTATTTTTACTTATTTATTTTCTATTATTATTTTTTAATGTTAATTTATTTTTGAGAGAGAAAGAGACAGCATGTTAGCTGAGGAGGGTCAGAGAGGGAGACACAGAATCTGAACCAGGCTCCAGGCTCTGAGCTGCCAGCACGAGTGTGGGGCTCGAACTCATGAACTGTGAGATCATGACCTGAACTGAAGTTGGATGCCCAACTGACTGAGCCACCCAGGCACGCTATTTATTTATTTTTTAAGTTTATTTATTTGTCTTGAGAGAGAGAGAGCATGAGTAGGGGAGGGGCAGAGAGAGGGAGAGAGAGAGAGAATCCCAAGCAGATACAGAGAATCTCTGTCAGCACAGAACCCAAGAGGGCTTGAACCCAAGAACTGTGAGATCATGACCTGAGTCAAAACCAAGAGTCAGACGCTTAACCAACTGAGCCACCCAGGTGCCCCTATTTTTAAAGCTTCTGAGTATATTTCTGACTTCCTCACTAGACCAAAAGCTCATCTGGGACAGGGCCCATTTTAGTTCTTTGTAGTCTCACTAGTGTAGTGCCTGACACAGAATTTTACAGATGCCATTTCCTCACTTACTGTTTCTTTTTTGCCTTTGAGATCTTCTGTCTTTTTTATTGTGTTTCCCCCTGCTGCTCTCTGTTCTTCTCAGTCCATCCCTGTCCCCTCACCTCAGCCCACCTTCTGTCCATCTCTGCTATAGACTGTGTATAGTGCCCTGGGCCTGAGGGATGCCTGCCGCTCCCTGCCCCAGTCCATCCAGCTCTTTCAGGACATTGCCCAAGAGTTCTCTGATGACCTGCACCATATTGCCAGCCTCATTGGGAAAGTGGTGAGTGGAAGACAGAGGCAGAACTCCTGGGGACCTAGGGAAGAGAGGTGGGACTGGAGGACAGAGAAGGACTGTGCTCTGGGGAATGTGGTGTGGAAGATGGGAGACATTAAGTTCAGTTGGATGACCAAAGAATGGGATGATGAGAAGAAGTGTCAGAACGTCAGAGACCTGCTTGGAGGGTTAGGGTTAAAGCAGGGACTGCAGAGAGAATTGGGGCCCAAGTAGAGGTGAGGAACAGGATTGGGAGATGGTTCTGGGTGATGAGCAATTGGACTTTTTATATCCTCAGGTGGATTTTGAGGGCAGTCTTGCTGAAAATCGCTTCACAGTCCTCCCCAACATAGATCCCGAAATTGATGAGAGTGAGTGTTGGGTGTGCAGTGGGGCCTGTGAGCCCAAAACACGAGCCTGCCCAGTGATGGGGTGCCATCATCAGTAGGTGGCCACTACAACTGGGGATAAACGTAGCAAACAGGACAGGAATCTTACTTTCGATACCCACATGTCTTCCATCCTAGAAAAACGAAGGCTGATGGGACTTCCCAGTTTCCTCACTGAGGTTGCCCGAAAGGAGCTAGAGAATCTGGACTCCCGTATTCCTTCATGCAGTGTCATCTACATCCCTCTGGTGAGGGCAGGAGGATGGGTGTAGCCTCCAGGGGTCTTTTATGGGAGATGTTAGGCTTATGAAGGACACACTGCTGGATAAGAAAACCCCTGGAGAAGTGTGAAGAATATGAACACTTAGTGGTGGCTTTAGGCCCCTGAGGGAAGCTCTGGAGAATACTGGGATCTCTGGCATCCTCTGGGGAGATAAGGTGCCCAGTAATTTACTCCCTGTTTTAATTCCTCTGTATTCTCCCCAGATTGGCTTCCTTCTTTGTATTCCCCGCCTGCCTTTCATGGTAGAGACCAGTGACTTTGAGATTGAAGGACTGGACTTCATGGTAAGACCCTTGACTCTTGTAGGGGGGTGATAAGGGAAATGAGTCAGCAGCTGAGGGAGGGCCTTACCCCATCAGCACTGCCCAATATGGGATGTCTCTTCTACAGTTTTACTTTGATCTTTACCAGCTCTGAGATAAAAGAGAAAGAAGTCAGGTGGGAAAGAGATAAAAGACCTGTACCCTGAAAACTATAAAACTTAGATGAAAGAAATTGAAGATGACACAAAGAAATGGAAAGACATTCCATGCTCTGGAATTGGAAGAACAAATGTTGACACTACCCAAAGCAGTTTACAGATTTAATGGAATCCCTATCAAAATACTAACAGCATTTTTCACAGAACTAGAACAAACAATTCTAAAATTTCTATGGAACATAAAAGACCTCGAATAGCCAAGGCAATCTTGAAAAATAAAAAACTGAAAGTATCACAATTTCCAGACTTCCAATTTTATTACAAAGCTGTAGTAATCAAAACAGTATAGTACTAGCACAAAAATACACACATAGATCAATAGGACAGAATAGAAAGCCCAGAATATGCAATAGGAAGGGGTACCTGGGTGGCTCAGTCAGTTGAGCATCTGACTCTTGGTCTCAGCTCAGGTTTTGATCTCAAGGTCATGAATCAAGCCCTGCTTTGGTCACCACGCCAGGCACGAAGCCTACTTAATAAACTCAAAATGGATTAAGGACCGAAATGTGAGACATAAAAAATTCTAGAAGAAACCATAAAAACCCTAGAAGAGAGCACAGGCAGTAATTTATCTGACATTGGTTGTAGCAACATCTTTCTAGATATCTCTCCTGAGGCAAGGGAAACAAAAGTGAAAATAAACTATTGGGGCTATATTAAAATAAGAAGCTTCTGCACAACAAAGGAAACAACCAACAAAACTAAAAAGCAACTACGGAATGGGAGAAGATATTTGCAAATGGCATATATGATAAAGGATTACTATCCAAAATATATAAAGAACTTGTGGGGACGCTTGGTATGCAATGCTTGATTTCAGAGTTGTGAGTTTGAGCTCCATGTTGAGTGTAGAGATTACTTAAATAAATAAAACTTAAAAAAAAAGAACTTATATAACTCAATAACAAAGAAAAAACAAATAATCCTATTAAAAAATTGGCAGAAGACATGAACAGACATTTCTCCAAAGAAACATCCAGATGGCCAACAGACACATGAAAAAATGCTGAACATCACTCACCATCAGGGAAATACAAATCAAAACCACACTGAGATACTACCTCACACCTGTCAGAATGGCTAAAATAAAAAAATCAAAAACTCAGGAAACAAGCGTTTGCAAGGATGTAGAGAAAAAGGAACCCTCATGCACTGTTGGTGGGAATGCAAACTGGTGCAGTCACTGTGGAAAACCGTATGGACGTTCCAAAGAAAATTAAAAATAAAACTACCCTATGATCCAGGAATCACACTACTGAGTATTTACCCAAAGAATACGAAAACACTAATTCAAAGGGGTACATGCACCTCTATGTTTATAGCGGCATTATCTACAATAGCCAAACTTATGGAAGCAGCCCAAGTGTCTACTGATAGATGAATGAATAAAGATGTGGCACACACAATGGAGTATTACTCAGCCATAAAAAAAGAATGAAATCTTACCACTTGCAACGGCATGGAGGGATCTACAGAGTATAATGCTAAGTGAAATAAGTCGGAGAAAGATAAATTCCATATGATTTCACTCATGTGGAATTTAAGAACCAAAACAAATGAACAAAGAAAAAAAGAGACAAAACCGAAAACCAGACTCCTAACTATAGAGAACAAACTGATGGTTACTAGAGGGCAGGAAGGTAGGGGGATTGTTGAAACAGGTGAAGGGGATTTAAGAGTGCATTTATCTTGGGGCGCCTGGGTGTCCCAGTCGGTTGAGCATCCAAATTCAGCTCATGGTCTCATGGAAAAGAGCCTGTTAGAATGTCCTCCATGATCCCCTCCCTGCTCACACTCTGTCTCTCTCTCTCTCAAAAATAAACATAAAAGGAGTTTTTTAAAAAAGAGTACACTTATCTTGATGACTATAATATACATGGAAGTGTTGAATCACTATATGTACACCTGCAACTAATATAACACTGTATGTTAACTACACTGGAATTAAAAAAAAAAAGAATAAAAAATTATGAGGGGGAGGCATAACTACACTAGTGTTTAAGAATGAATATTTGGGGGGCGCCTTGGTGGCTCAGTCAGTTAAGCGTCCGACTTCAGCTCAGGTCATGATCTCACAGTTTGTGAGTTCGAGCCCCACGTTGGGCTCTGTGCCAACGGCTCAGAGCCTGGAGCCTGCTTCAGATTCTGTGTCTCTCCCTCTCTCTGCCCCTCCCCTGCTCGCACTCTGTCTCTCTCTCTCTCAATAATAAATAAACGTTAAAAAAATTTAAAAAAAAGAATGAATATTTGGGTGATAAACTTATAAAGAAAATAAAGAATTGATTCCCAGAAAGGTCAGAATAGAGGTTACTTTTGAGGAGCTGGAGAGGGTTGTGAGATGCCTCTCTGGAGTAGCTGGTAAAATTTTAATTTTTTTAACCCAATTTGTAACCTACATAGTTAGTCACAAGAGTATTTGCCTCATAATAATTCCTTAAGCTGTACATTATTTTATACAGCTTTATTTTTCTTAATTTTTTAATTTTTTTTTTTTTGAGAGAGAAACAGTGCGATTGGGGGAGGGGTAGAGAGAGGGAGACACAGAATCTGAAGCAGGCTCCAGGCTCCAAGCTGTCAGCATAAAGCCCGAACGGGGGCTCAAACTCACAAACTGTGAGATCATGACCTGAGTGGAAGTCAGATGCTTAATGGACTGAGTCACCCAGGCCCCCTGTTTTATGCAGTTTTCTATATCTGTTCTTTTTTTATTTATTTAAATATTTTTTAAATGTTTATTTTTGAGAGAGAGAGACAGAGTGCAAGTGGGGGAGGGTCAGAGAGAGAGGGAGACACAGAATCCAAAGCAAGCTCCAGGCTCTGAACTATCAGCACAGAGCCCAATGGAGGGCTCTAACTCACGAACCATGAGATCATGACCTGGGCAGAGGTCGGACACTAACTGACTGAGCCATCCAGATGCCCCTGTTCTATTTTAAAATATCAAGTTTTTTAAAAGAAAAAAAAAAGTTGGGGTGGGGCTGGAGGTGATGTTAGAGAAGATGGGGACCAAGAATGCAAAGCCCACAGCTTTGAATCCTTGCACCCAGTTTCTGTCAGAGGAGAAGCTGCACTATCGTAGTGCTCGAACCAAGGAGCTGGATGCATTCTTGGGGGACCTTCACTGTGACATCCGGGGTAAGGAGAAGCAAAAGGCTGGAGGGGAGCGGGTAGCTTGGAGGACATTCTAACAGGCTCCTTTCTTCCTGCTTTCTCTCTCACTCTGACTCTACACTTTTTCCTCATGATGTCTCGGGGTGTCTCCGACTCGGTCTGTAAGGCTATTTCCAGGTCTCTCTGCTGGCTTCTTTATCTCTTCTTCATTTTCCCCTGGAGCTGATGCCCAGCCGCCTTTCTCCCCTACCCCTAGACCAGGAGACCCTGTTGATGTACCAGCTACAGTGTCAGGTGCTGGCGCGGGCAGCTGTCTTGACCCGCGTGTTGGACCTTGCCTCCCGCCTGGACGTCCTGCTGGCTCTTGCCAGTGCTGCCCGGGACTATGGCTACTCAAGGCCCCGTTACTCCCCCCAACTCCTTGGGGTCCGAATCCAGAATGGCAGGTGAGAACAGAAAGGACTGGAGGCGTAGACACAAGGCACATCTTCTGGTGCCTTCATTTATCTGGATTCACAGGCCACGTGTGAGGTAACTCTCTACCCACTGCAGACATCCTCTGATGGAACTCTGTGCCCGAACCTTCGTGCCCAACTCTGCAGAATGTGGCGGGGACAAAGGGAGGATCAAAGTCATCACTGGACCCAACTCCTCAGGGAAGAGCATATACCTCAAACAGGTGAGGAGAGGGGTGCATGGGTGGCTCAGTCAGTTGAACACCTGACTTCAGCTCAGGTCATGATCTGGCAGTTCATGAGTTCAAGCCCTACATCCGGCTCGCAGCTGTCAGCACAGAGCCTGCTTCAGATCCTGGCTCCCTCTGTCTGCCCCTCCCCTACTCGTGCTCTCCCCCAAATAAATAAAACATTAAAAAAAAAAAAAAAAACAGATGAGGAGAATCCCTTCACACCGGGCCTCTGGCATCTTCTTCATTGTCTTCATCTCCCACCTGCCTGCAAACACGGGTCCCTACAGCTCTTCTCCTGTGTTCTGACCCGATCTGTCATGAAAAGGCCGTGGCACACAGTCCATGCTCCTCTACCTCATGTGTTCTCATTCTCTACTTGAGGGAGAGCCATGCTCTAACAGATCTTTCTGTGCCCCGAAATCCTCTCCCCCATCTCTGAATAGAGGTCCATGCCATTCCCAGGTGTGCCTCGCCCACCCTCTTCCTCTTTCCTGATTCTAGAGAAAGCCAAAGGGGCTCTACTCTTCCATTAAACTGTGTCCATCCCTCTTTGATCTATAATTCACCCCTCAGCCTTGCCTCACCTTTACCCCAGCCCACGCCACGCCCTGTCTCCTCCATTTCTAGGTAGGCTTGATCACATTCATGGCCCTGGTGGGCAGCTTCGTGCCAGCAGAGGAAGCCGAAATTGGGGCAGTCGATGCCATCTTCACCCGAATTCATAGCTGTGAATCCATCTCCTTGGGCCTCTCCACCTTCATGATCGACCTTAACCAGGTCAAAGGGAACAAAGAGGGGTGAGGCTGTGGGAGGGTATTAGTAAGGAAGGAACTCTATTCTTGAAAAATAATCAGGAGCATCTGGGTGGCTCAGTTGGTTGAGCGTCTCTTGATTTAAGCTCAAGTCATGATCCCAGGGTTGTGGGATCGAGCCTCGTGTTAGGCTCCATGCTAAGATTCTCTCTATCTCTCCCTCTGCCCCTTCACCTCCGCTCATGCTCTCTCTCTCTAAAGAAAAAAATTCTAGAAAGAAAAACGATCAGAACAAGAAAAACCTTACCTCTACTGCATGCTTTCTGTATTAGGGGCAGGAAGCACCAAGTTCAGAAACTGGGAGAATCAATACCATGAACCTTTCCTGAATCTTTGATTTGCATGAGACACTGTTGACAATGAAAGGATGAATGAAATGTGTGTCTTACCACTGAAGAACTTGCAGTCCAGGAGGGTGGACACGTATATAAGCAGCTTTATTCACAGGCCGACTGTGGTCAGTGCATTACAGGCCTCGAATGCCACTGAAACTCTCCCTTGTCTACCTGGTGCCCAGCAGGTGGCGAAAGCAGTGAACAATGCCACCAAGCAGTCTCTGGTCCTCATTGATGAATTTGGAAAGGGAACCAACACGGTGAGGAGACAAAAGGATGAGAAACTGAGGAGGGGAAACTGGGGGAGGACAAAGGGGCATGAGGGTGACGCTGTGCCTCAGGAAAGGAACGGGGCGGGGGGGGGGCATGGGCAGAAAAGAAACAGAAAAGTACAAGATGGGGAAGGCTAGGGCAGGTGGAGAGTGCACGCGGGGGCACCTCTGGTTCAGTACCCTCACTCCTGCCCTCTGCACAGGTGGACGGGCTCGCACTTCTAGCCGCTGTGCTACGACACTGGCTGGCACTCGGACCCATGTGCCCTCATATCTTTGTGGCCACCAACTTTCTGAGCCTTGTTCAGCTACAGCTGCTGCCACAGGGGCCCCTTGTGCAGTATTTGGTAAGGAAACTGATCTAGCCCTCTGGGGATCCTAGGATGAGCCTTTACCAGAACCAAGGACAGGCTCTTTAGTTACAGTAGGGGCTCCCTGAGCACAGCAACCGCGTCCCTTCCCGTTTCTCACTCCCCACAGGGATTAGCCAAGGGTTTCAGGGCAGGAAGCAGAGGGATTGATGACACGCTGTCCCCTTTTATCTCTTTTAAGACCATGGAGACCTGTGAGGATGGGGATGACCTAGTCTTCTTCTATCAGGTTTGTGAAGGTATTGCCAGTGCCAGCCATGCCTCCTACACAGCTGCCCAGGCTGGGCTTCCTGACAATCTCATTGCTCGTGGCAAGGAGGTAAGAGCCAAACCTCAAATACCTCCATCAGGGCTCCCTTCCCTTGGCCCGGGTTTCTGGGTCCATGGGATTTCTGACCCGGTTCTCTTACCCAACTCCCCCACCTCCACCCCCCCTCCCCCACCCTCCTTCTTATTCCTAGGTCTCAGACTTGATCCGCAGTGGGAAACCCATCAAGCCTGTCAAGGAGTTGCTAAAGGAGAAGCAGATGGAAAAGTGAGTGTGTGTCCTGGCTGTCTCTAGCATGCCTGCAGCTCTTCTCCCCCTTTCAGGGACTCAGCCTTTGTGTCCTTCAGAGACCCATGATTTATTCTGAAATCCCTAAATCTTCCTGGGTTCCCTGTGCCACAGCCTGTGTCCTCTGCCTGGGGACTCAGTCATCTATTTTCCCATAAATCCCATTGTTCTCTCTCCTATCAGTTGCCACACGTTGGTAGATAAATTTCTGAAACTGGATTTGGAAGATCCCAACTTGGACCTGGAAATTTTCATGAGTCAGGAAGTGCTGCCTGCTGCCACTGGCATCCTTTGAGAGTCCTTCGTTGGCCTTCCTCCACTTCCCAAGACCCCAGCCAGCTGCCATGCCCTGTTTCTTGGTCTCCCTCAGACCCAGAATTCTCAATTTTCCTAGAAATTCTGTTTCATGTTAGGAATAAAGTTTATTTCAGAGCAAGTTATTGTTTCTTTAGAGCAGTCATCACAAAACAACAGGAAAGACATGCAGTACCAAGCAGAATTCCACAGAGGGGCCTGCCTTGCCTCATTAAAAACACAGTGACACTGGGGCGCCTGGCTGGCTCAGTCAGAGGAGTGCGTGCCTCTTGATCCCGGGGTCGTGGGTTGGAACCCCATGTTGGGTGTAGAGATTACTTTAAAAAAAAAAAAAAGCTTAAAACAACAACAATAACAACACAGTGACACTGCTTGTAGGGGAACCCTTGGGTTCCACCCAGGGAACTTCATGAGAACCAGCTCTTTCCACAGACCCTACAAAAGCAGATGAGAAGAAAGACTGAGGCCCAACAGAGATGGTCTTTTCCCCTTAAGTAGGAACACCCCGGCCTCAGATAGACACAGCAGGAAGGGCTCTGAGAGGCTGAAAAGGTGGGATGGGCACCGGGCAGGGGGGAAGGGGAGGGGCCCACCCTGAGCACCAGTGGGCGTGGCTCCACCCTTTCCACCTCCTAGCCATGGGGAGCCAGGGGCCTGGTGGGCTGCCCCTGGTACAGGCCCCCTACACAGTTCTGCTGCTGCCACTGGGGACAAGCCGCCGAGACCCAGGGGCCCGGAGCTTCTTCCTCTGGGTGAGTATTAGTCCAGCAAGAGGTCCCAGGGAAGCCTACTTCCTGGATCTGCCCCTACATTTTCACTCAGTTTTGAGGACCCATAAGTCCTCTCCCCTGCTTCCCCTTGCCCTCCAGCTCAGTGGTCAGTCTGGGCTCACACTCAGTGACCAGACAGTGAACCCAACCGAGGGTTGAGAGAAAGGGCCGTGGCTCAGAGCCCTGCTGTGGAGCAAGTCGGCCTCTGCTTCTGGCCCTTCCAGCTGCAGAGAATGCAGGCCCTGGAGAGGGAGCAGGACGCCCTGTGGCAGGGGCTGGAGCTACTGGAGCATGGCCAGGCCTGGTTCAAGGACCGTCTGAGGGAGGCACAGCAACAACAGCTGCATCTGGGGGCTCTTGGTGAGGTACGGGGCTTCTGTGCGGGGGTGGGGGTGGGAGTGGGGCTCTGGGGGTGCGGGGACATGTGGACACAGCCTGACACCACCCTGGAAAGGCAAGAGTTAATGGGCAGGGATCATGAATTGTAATGACTGGATGCCACCAAGTGCTGGTTTCTGTTCATTGTTGGGATTGGAGGAGGCTGGTCTGCATTCCATTCAGAGGGACCCGATTTGGATCACTCCATTGAGATGGGGGAGTGGCCTGGATTATTCCAGTGGGTCAGGACTGGACAGGGAGGATCCATAAAGAACAGGGAAAGGGGTACTATGCTATCTGTTGGGGATGGAGGAACTGGACTGTTAAAGAGACAGGAGTGGAGAGTACTGGATTTTTCCACCTGCCTTGTGGGGGGTACTGCGATGAGGGGATCCAGATGGAGAAGAGGTATGGCCTGTGGTGACAGGAGAGCGGCAGATGGACCTCAAGATTTCACCATGAGGTCAGCCTCCAACTCCTCCTTTAGAATTTTCTAACAGATTTACACTCAGAGCCTGGTGGCCCTCAGTTAGCCCAGATTCAAAATATGAACATCTGTTTGCAGAATCTGATTCAGGAGAAGGTGAGTTTATTGTTTTTAGTTTATACCCTTGGGAAGTGGGGGTAGAGAGGGGACTTGGGGTCAGCACTGGTTTAACAGAAAAAAGCAAATCCCGCCCTCCTCTCCCTCCCAGTTCTCCCCACATCCCTTGAATCAGGCTAGTTCCTGTGCCACCCAGGACTGGAAGAGAAGGCCAACTGTGTGGCAGCAGCAGGTAACTGTAGGGAAGTGGGGGGAGGGTGGAAGCCCTGGCCCCTAAGGGGAGGAAGGAGCACAAATGCCCACCCCAGTTCTCTCCTCTTCTCCAGTTGTCAAGGCAGCAGAAAGGAGGCATTCCTCCAAAAGGGGAGACTACTCAGCTGGGCTGCCCCAGTATACGGAGGGGCCCAACCCGTGTGTGAAGCCTCCTCTGTTTCCTCAGTTGGTGACAAGGGAAGCTGAGTCAGAACCCCCAGTCTCCTTATTCTGCCTCTTGACTCAACAGACAAATGGCTCCAGGTGACGGGCCAACTGAAGTCCAAACATCTCGGTGTAAAGTTTCTTCTCCACAGCTGAAAACTTTTCATCTGCTTGGTGTCTTATGCCCCCACTCACCCTTAAGTGGTCTGCATAAATAATCTTTCTTTGAAATCCCTCTCTCCAGAAGACATGTTTATTGGAACTGTCCTTCAACTTTAAATACAAAAATAAAACAGGAACTTCTTCAGAATTTCAAATAAGAACAATTCTATAAATAAACCCCACTCCCAACCTTAGTCTCCTCCCCATATATCTTTCCTTCAACCTGAGCTTAGGAAAGCATGAATAAATAGTGGAATAAAGAGATTTTGCTACAGAAAAATAGGAGCAAATTTTCTCCAAAAAAGGGGTATTTGCTTTGGTTCCCAGCAGGGTTGGGGAAAGTGCATGTGGGAAAAGCCTTTGCCCTCTGCCCCAATCTCACAAAGAAAGAAAGGGACAAGTGCATGGGAAGGAAAACCTCCATCCCAGATGGGAGAGGTAGGGTCCCAAGGTCCAGTCGCCTTCTCACCAATGGGACAAGACTGAAAGTAGCGCTGGAGACACATCCCTCTAGGGGTTCTGGTGTCACCAGGAGGCCAGGCCTAGCAGGAACAGCACACCTCCAACTGTGCTCCACCAGGGGGTGCCCACCAGCCCTCCCCCAGCCCTTCCCGGAGTCACCAAAGTGGAGGCAGGGCTGGTGGAGGCAAGGATAGGACCAGACGAGTGGGCAGGGGCAGCCAGCGGGTCCTTGGGAGAAAAGGGAGAGAGGGTCAGGGTGTCTGCACCCAAATTAAGCCTGTGCCGCCCTCCCCTTACACTGCTTACCCTGCGAGGGAAAGTGGGGATGCCTCACCTGCGGGGCGGGGGCCAGCACCAGGAGCCGGAGGAAGGCATGGGTCGGGGGCACTGGGCTGGCTTCTCGACCTGTCGCAGTCACAGTCACCATCACCACGGAGTCTGGGGTGGCTGAGTCCGGGACTTCCAACCACAGGCGCCCCCAGGCGGACTCATTTGATTCCAGGCGAACCCTGTCGAGTGGACACGGATGCCAGTCCAGGCTCCGAATAGCTGAGAGCCCAGGATGCGTGCCCAAAGTTGGAGGGGAGGAGACAATCTGAGAGCCAAGTGGAAGAGGCTGCTGTGAGCGGGGCTTAAAGTACCCGCTCCCAGCCAGGGGAACCGAAGGGTGGTTCAGAACTGAACAGCAGGGTTCAGGGGCTATACCTGGAGAGGTTGGAAGTGAGAACGAAGCTGGGCTTGACAGACGTCGTAAGATCGAGATCCTGAGGGCCCGAGAAGCTGGCGATGCGGAGGCTGAGCGGGGCCTTGCTACCGGGGGCCAGGAAACCCGGGGAGCCGCTGAGCTGCGGGGGAGGGCGGATCAGGCGAGGAGGAGTCACTACAGCTCTCTCCAGCCCTACCTGCCCCTCCCTCTTGCGTCTCACCTCCAGAAGGACAGGGACCACGGTGCAGGGCTGGGGGGCGGCTCGGTGCAGGCCCTGCCCCTCTCCATCCTGGCCAATCAACTCCAGAGAGAAAGGTCCCACGGTGGACAGAAGCGTGGGCGGTAGCGAGGCCGCAAGAAAACCTCGCTCAGGGGGTCCCGTAGGCTCCAAAGGCACCCGGCCCAGCTCGGCACCTTCCGGGACCCCTCGTAGGATGACGTGGGAGAAATGTGGCGGAGAATGGCCAGCGTCGCCTCCGGAGCCCAGCCCTGTCACCTCTACCAGCAGCTGGGTCTGGAGGCCTGGGACAGAGGAGGGGAGGGGAGAACAATGGTCCACATGAGCTTCGGAGGCAGGGAGAAAGGAATGATGGGCTTTTGGAATAGGGGTTACCTCTGGGGAGTATGAATGGAGAAAAGGGGTTGTCTCTGAGGGCTATTGTTGGGCAGGGTCAGGAAAGATTCTGGGATGCTGAAAATGTTCTAAATCTTGAATCAAGTGATGGTTACATGAGTAACCATTATATGAAATCCATCCAGCTGTATGCTTAACTTTAGTGCACTTCATTATATATGTTATAACTCAATAAAAAGATATATAGAGAAATAGAAAGAGAGAGAGAGAAATATATAGATATAGATATAGATATAGATATAGATAGGTATAGATAATGGACAAGTTGGGGGGGTAGACGTACCTGCAACTGGCTGAGTCAGGGGATAGAGGCCAGGGTGGGGGGCATCCTCCATGGGGATCCCAAAGTAGAAGAGGAAGTCCAGGGATGTCTGGGCTGAGGAGGGCCAAGGTAATCAGAGACCCTCCTGAGATGAATGTGACTGATACTGCTCTCTGCGCCTTCCAGCCTTTCTGTTCCTTCCCTTCCCAGGAATATCTCCCTCCTTACCTTGCACTCTCACCCGGGCTGTGCCCTCGGCTGTGACCAGGATCTCCCAGGTCCCTGTCTGTGGGGGGTCATTCAGGGTAACTATCCAGAACTGCCCAAAGCGGCGAGTGTGACCTAGAGGTCCCTCGCCTTCCTCCTGGCCCTGGGAGATCCCTGGGGGGAGTGGGGGAGCAAGAGATTGGCACATGAGATGGCTCCTGTCCCTTAGGACATCACTCTTCATTCTCCATTCTTCCCTCTGCCTTGAGACACACACATGGAAGTACCTGCAGGGTTCCTGATCCAGAAGCTGCTGACCTCCCCGTGGATCCGGACTGTGACCCTCTGGAGCAGCGCATCCACACTGAACACAAGCGGTCTCCCAGACACCACAACAGGAGGTTCCAGGGAAGGGTAACCTTGAGGAATGGGCAGAGCCAAAAAGTAGGGGAGAAGAAGAGGCATTGAATGAAGCAGGAACAAAGACAGGAGAAAGGTGGAGACAGAAAGAAACTAAGTCACACATGGAGAAGGGATACCAGTGAAAGAGGGGCACAGGACCAGGATGAAGTTACGGTCAACGACAAAGTGGAGGCAAAGGATTAAGGGTGAGGCGATTGCTTCTTGTCCCTCCTTAAAAAATGGCAGGACTTCTTGTGGTGGCCCCGAGGACAGACTACTGGAGGCCAAGACTGGGGGACAGGAGGCGGTACTAATAGGGAAGGAGCAATGTGGAAGTTGGGTAGCCATGGATCTCAGAGAGAGAGAAACTTCCCTTCTCACCCTACTGACTTCAGTGGCAGCACAGCAGTGTTAAACTATTAATCTATGAGAAAGAGCAATCCCTGTGTCACCCATACCCTCCATTCGGAGCCAAAAGCATTAGTCCCTCTGGCCCTCATACTTACCAGGTCAGCCATGCTGTCCCCCACAATGGCTGCCACATCCTGAATGTGCTGGTCTTTGGTGAAGATTACCTCTCCTCCTGAGGCCAGGGCCACCACTTCATAGGGCTCAAAACGCAGAGGGGACAAGACCTCACGCCGAGCTCGGCCCTGAACCCTCGATGGGTCCTCAGTCACTAGGAATGTTACCTGTACCCAGAAAAGAGGCCAGTACTGAGTACTCCAAGTGCCATCTACCATTGTAAATGAGGATCTCCCGTGCTCAAGTGTTCTGCAGAGCTGACGATGAACAGTAAGGTCTCAGTCTACCCTCTGACTGCTCCTGCAGGGTCTCCCAATGACACAACCCCCAGGCCTTCAGTTAGTAGTTGCCACTCCCTTGTAACTATCTCCATATGTCATCCACGGTGGATTGCTGGCAACTAGATCTCCAGCTCTTCAAATGGTTCACTGGAGACCAGTTCAAATATGCATTCAGCATCACATAAGGGACCAGGAAATGTTATACTCATTGTCTGCTTCTCCCACCCCATGCCAAGGCTGGTTCAACCACCAGAGTGTGGTGTGATCCTTGTTATGAGACAGTTGTCACAGGGTTTCCCGCATCTCTGGGTGGCTAACATCGGATGTCCCATCAGCTGTGCTCACTCTGCAGCGTCGCTCCTGAGTCAGAGATTCCACCCGGTTGGTGAGAAGGGCATCCTTGGGGGAGGCGTCAGTGAAGACAAAGATGTCTGAGAGTGGAGGTGTGTGCAGCAGAGCCAGCTGGCAGAAAGGGGAAGCACTCATGTTAAAAATGGCAGCAGCAGGGGAATGGGTTGAGGAAGGGAGGGCAGAATAGAAGGAATATGGCCCTGGAACCCTGGAGCGAAGCTAGCGGAACTAGGCTCTGAAGGTAGGGTGGAGGGTGGAGGTCCTAGGTAGGCTCTAGTTCCCCCTTG
This sequence comes from Paguma larvata, assembly GCA_030068075.1. Taxonomy (NCBI): domain Eukaryota; kingdom Metazoa; phylum Chordata; class Mammalia; order Carnivora; family Viverridae; genus Paguma; species Paguma larvata. The sequence continues at coordinate 31,038,292 of CM057829.1, forward strand.
GTGGTGGGAACTGGAAAGGAAGGGAGAAGAAGGGAAGGGGGAAGCGGAAGGCAGACCTCTAGGGCTGACAGGCACATCTCAGGCTCATCTCCACCCCCCAAGGCATGGATCTCATTGAGTTGTTGCCAGAAGCTGTCAGGGTCACTGGTTGTGAAGACAGGGCCAAATCCTGGGGAGGAAGAAAGGAGGTTGAGATGAGTGGGGAGAGGGCTCCCCTCATTCCTACCCAGGGCCACCTCCCACCCCCCATTCAAGAGGTCTGCTGTGCTCCTGGAATGGACAAGTATTGAAATAACAATATTCCCTGGTATTTACATGGGTAGGGCAGGGTAAGGGCTAGTTTCCTTCTTTGGGGGGAAAGTAGACCTCATTTCCTTAACAAAATGGCAGCATTTCCTGTGGTCCTGAGAGGGTGTTTATTGGATATGTCCATAAGTATAAAAAACACCTGGGGCCTCAGGTTCCTCACCAGAAAAACCAGAGAAATAATGGTACCTACCTCAGAGTGTCATTAGGAGGACTAAATGAGTTGATTTTGTAAATCTTAGAACAGTGCTTTGACACATAATAATTACTAAACTCAAAGCTTCATCAAGTATGTGATAAACCCCTGTTAAATTCCAGCTACTATGAGATTTATGCAGGTAAATCAGACTCAACTCCTGCCTTTAGGGAATTCTCAGTCCCATAACTATCTTATTTGATGGTCATTTCAACCCTGGAAGAAAGGCAGGATCTTCTAAGGGTTGAAATGAGCATCAAATAAAATGGGTCAAGTACTGACTCATTTTATGGATAATGAAATTGAGGCAAAAAAGGCTAAATGATCAGCCTAAGGATGCATAGTGACTGGTCAACCCAGGTAGGATGGTCTAACTTCCAATTCAGCGTGGAAAGAAATACAATATAACCAGCCTCTGTCCACAGGAAATGGAGAGAATTGAAAATGACTGATTAGCATGGCAGCCTAAGAAAGCAGAGGCCCCTGCCTAAGCTCAGATCATGATTAACCTCATATGGAAAGTGCTGCCATTTTGGAAACAGCGGAAGAAGTGGCCCATTGTTTCCTGTATGCACAGAGGTACCAGTAAAGAATCAACCATAGGAAGTGTCACCATTTTGTTAAGGAAATGGAGCCGTGAGGCCCACTCCCCCACCAGTGGCATTTACCCCTTGCCCTGGACTTTCCTTTCTTCCGCTCTCCTCCCCAGACCACAGTTACCTGGATCATGGAAAGGTACCAGGATGTACTGGGCAGGCTCCATGGGGCTGTCCCGTCGCTGCTCCACAATGTGGCGAGCCTGGATTTTGGCAGCATTGATCTCCTCACCCATACTGCCTGTGGTGTCCAGGACGAAGCTCAAGCTGGAGGCCGGGCTGATGTCCAGCAGCCTGGGGAGCAGGCCAGAGACACGGTGAGGAGTCTGCACATTTGTCCCCAGCCCCTGTTTACTCAGTTCCCCCAGGAGCACATGCCCATTACAGAGCACAGCTCCCAGAGGCCACTCACCTGGAGAAACCCCTGTCTCCCAGCCGGTTTCGCAGGAGACTGAAGGCCTGGATGGAGGCCAGAAGGGCCAGTTTGGCTGCCTGGAGGTGCAGCATGTGGTGGGGAGAGAAGCCTGGGGATGTGCTATCCTTGTTGATGCCTCCCCGTGGTGGCTGGGAGCTGCTCTGGTCAAAACGGCCCCCATGGCTACATTTCCCTGGTTTGGGGAAAGAGATCTGGAGGGTGGAGGTAAAAAACCCACTGCCTCCTTGACCTGGCCTGACCTCTCACTCTTCAGCAAAGGATCAGCGAGAAAGATGACATTTTGTGGAGGGCAAATCTGGAGTAAATGTAGAGGGATCAGTCATCACAGTACATGGTGGATCCCGTAATCCCTCCAGTCCATCCCCAAAAGCTACCCTTGGGTAACAGAGAAGTCTTACCAGCTGAGTAACAAGCTATTCCCCCACCGGACCATCATGGCCACCTCAGTGTGCCTCCACCCATCGACCCCATGCCCAACATCCCCTCCTTCTTCCAGAAGTGATGCCATAGGAAATGGGACAAGGGCCTACATTTCCGAGATCCCTAAGGAGAGGGTCAGGGGAAAGGAAGTGACTTTCTCCCCTTACTTCTGCCTGGTACCTGGAGGTTTGGAGGGATGAGTTCCAAAGTAGCCAGAGGTGAGGAGTGTAAAGCCCAGCAAATTCTCGGGGCAGCTCAACTCCTCACAATCAGAGCAGGTAGGATCGCCCACTGGGAAGAGAGAACAGAGGTCTAGAGCCCAAGATCCTGCCATCACTGACCTTTATCCCCATCCGTCCAAACTCTGGCTTTTCCCTGAGCTGGCAAAATCCCAACATATCCTCCTAGGATTTCTGAACAAAAACCTAGAGATCATCTAGTGATGAGACTGAATACTTGAGACCAGGACTGTGCTAGGAAACCCAGAAGCGTGAGCTGTGGACAGGAAGTGAACTTGTAATGGACAGGAGGCAGCGTCATAGATCAGGTGGAAGGATGAGGTGAGGGAGAGCCCTGTACGCTCCATCCCATGTTGGGGAAGGAAGCCACATGAAAGAGAACTCAGCTGAGGTCTGCAGACCTTGGTCCTGGCTCTGTCGTCCCCTGTGTGACCTCCGGGAAGCTATCTAACTGACCTGGCCTTTGGCTGGACCAGAGGACCTCACAGGTCATTCCAGAAAAGAAGCCATGTCACATCCTATGTGACCTGAGGATGTGACGCAGTGCCTGGGCAGGCTGAGAGGACATGGCTTTAATGGGTTTCCCCCATCCCCCGGGGTCATGGCCATACCTTGTGCCAGGCTCCGGAGCTCCTGCCTAGGCCAGAGGAGGTGTGGGTGTGGCTGTTGCTGTCCCAGTTCTACCCAGTTGCTGTGACTGTAGAAATCCTGGGGGGAGAGGGGGCGAAGGGGAATGAGGCACTGTCTGACCGGTCTCACAATCTCCAGCCCTTATTCCTCCTCCTGGAAAGCCTCCTCCTATCCCCGCCACTGCTGTCAGATACCCCAAGTGCCCTCCACACCCTTTGCCCGTGACCCAGAACAGAGCTTTTCCCAGGTGGGAGTCTGCCAGTGTTTCCTCCCATCCCACTCAGAGTCCAACCAAAGGCCCTCCAATGGCCTACAAGGCCCACCCCTGACCTCACGCCTCCTTGCTTTTCTCCAGCCACAATGGCCTCCTGGCTGTTCGCACAGGGAGGGCTGCCAGTTTGGAGGTGGGGGAACTAGGGACCAGTCTCAGGGCACTGGCAAGCAGTGCCCCATCCCTTCTTGAGTAGGAGGAGGTGTTATTAAGAAGGCACCACGAGGGGGCGCCTGGGTGGCTCAGTTAGTTAAGCGTCATACTCTTGATATCTGCTCAGGTCATGGTCTCGTGGTTGGGAAGATCAAGCCCTGCATCGCGCTCTGTGCTGACAGTGCGGAGCCTGCTTGGGATTCTCTCTCTCCTTCTCTCTCAACCCCTCCCCTGCTCTCGGTCTCTCTCAAAATAAACAAACATTAGAAGGAGGAGGAGGAGGAGGATGGAGGAGGAGGAGAAAGCACCAGGAGGAAATCTCTATCTGGGGTATGGGAAAACCCGGGGTGAAGAACCCCCTGCCCATTTTACGCTGTTCTTACCTGCAAAGCATGAAGTGCAGCTCCGAGGCGCTGGCGGGCCAGGGTGTGGTCAAGAGCTCTGGCCGCCACCAGGGCCTCCCGTAGAGCCCCCACCAGGCGTATGCGCCCCTGGCCCAGCCGCTCAGCATCAAAGTGCAGGTCAGGGTCATTCCTGGATGTTGGCAGGAAGTCCTGGGCTGCGTTGGCACGGGAGACCTCACCTAAGGCTGCTCGGAACCTCCGGGAAGGAAACCCAGGTCCAAAGTAGGCAGCAAAGAGGTCATCAGCAAGGAGGGTGCGGCCCTGGAGAGAGTGCGTTAGGGGACAGGGGCCCCTTGGATTGGACCATTGCCCATATTTCCTCAGCAACTGGCACTCAGGTTGGGTGTGCAAGGAATTGAAGGTCCTGGGCCCTGCGAAAGAGGGGCAATTCTGGACCTTTCTAAGGAGCGGGGGGGGCAACTCCTGATTTTAGGACCAGGACTCTTGGGTATTGTTACTGCAGGGGATAGAAGGTGGGAGCCAAGGAAGAGAGAAGGATGTCCCTCCTCTTGGCAAGCAGGGCCCTGAAGGAGTAGAAGTCCCAGGAACTGGGGAGTCCAGTTGGGATGTGACAGGACCTGGGGATGCTCACCAGGAAATCCTCAAGACGAAGGGGGGGCCGCCCCTGGGGTGGCTGCTCCAGGAAGAGCTGCAGGGTGACATTGAGGGCTGCCTCCTCAGTCAGGTCCTGGTGGGTGATGGAGCCGGGGGCAGCCAGGAGGCTCCAGATGTTGGGGAAGAAGGAGGATGCGGGGGGCAGGAGCTGCAGTAGCAGCAGCAGCAGCAGTGAAGGACTCAGGTGGGCCAGGGGCACGTCTGCAGGGAGCATGGCTGGGACATGGACCTGAGGGATAGGAGGCTCTCAAGAGCAGGAAGCAACAGCGAGTCCAGGGCAGGCCCAGCTGTTTCTCTCTACGGACACCTGCTTTGGGCCCTTCCTCCCTCCACTTTGCCTAAAGCACCTGGATCTTCCCCAGCCTGGCCTCCCCAGTCTCTCCTCAGTTGCCCAGACAACCTGAGGGCCTTAATGGGCTAATAGGGACATACACCTGCAGAAAGAAACTGAGGCTCCTTCCCCAGGACCCCCCTTCCCCACCCCAGACCGATATCCCCCTCAAACACCCAAGCACGGAAAATCTGATGAGTCTCCTCTCTAGGCCTCTCCCCTACCTGGTTGCTGGGTCTCCGGCAGGGCTGCTGGGGCATGGTGTCACAGGACACTTAGGTCAGAGTTATAATTAACCTAAGCAGGTTGCAGTGGAGGGGGAGGGAGGCCCCGGCAGGGTGGGGGCAGGACACGCAGCCCCTGGCCCCTCTACTCATGCCCGTCCAAGGCCACAAGCGGCAGCCGGCACCAGGGCGCGGCTCCCTCAGCAGCAGTGCAGAGGTGAGTGGAGAAGAACTGGGAGGAGGAACGAGTAAGCAACATGACTCAGGCCTGGCTCGGTGCCAGGGACAGACCCAGGCAGACGCACCTCTCTGCCCACCCGGCGCCTCTTGGCCAGCCTGACACCCTTCCACTACCTTCCCAGGCCCAGGCCCTCCGTGCCCCTCCCCAGCCCCACCACACACAGACAAGAGATGATTTTGTGGTAAAATATTTTATTGCTGCCACCCCCATGATGGATGACTGGGGGTTATGAGGGTCAGAGTCGGGTGTGTCACAGCATCTTCTGAAATAGCGCGATGGCCTCGTCTACCTTCCTGAGCTCTGCTTCTGTCTGTTGGAGCTGGAAGTGGAACAAGGAAGAGGGGGCGGTGGGTGGTGAGGACTCAGGTCCAAGAGAGACCTCCAAATGCTCACAATGGCAGAGGAGTACGAGTTGGAAAGATGGGTGAGGAACAACCAAGTCAGGGAGTAGTCTGGGGACTGTGCGAGCTCGGCTGGCCTGTTCCCTCCGAATTCTCACCAACCTCCCCATCAGCACCCACCTTCCCCTCCATCATCACTGGCCTCTCAGGTGTTGCCTTTTGCCAGATTGGTCTGTCCCCCAAAACAAAAGAGCCCATGTGCTCTAGCCATGTGCCCTGGCTAGCAGCCCGGTCCCCCGGTGGATGGCAGCGCACAGGGGTTAGGGACGCAGGCTCCTAGGCAGGCACTGGGCCTTCATTTGTAAAATGGCAATGGGAACGCCCCCTGCCCTGAGCAGGTTTCCAGGAGAATGGACTGAGCCCTGCTCAGTGGCCAAGGCTCCGTAACTCAGCCTCCGTTCATTTCTCTCTGCGTCCACGTGGTTCACCCCACTGCTCCTCCCTGGAGAGATCCCAGGTGAGCCCACCGGGCTTCCTGGCTGTCAGTGGTCCCGAAACCAGCACCAGGCACTCAGGATGTTCCGGGCACTAGGTGGAGCACGAGGGCTCTGGCTGGGAGGCAGGATACCTCGTTCTAGGTCTGTCTCCATCTTCATTTTGCTTGTGTGACCCTGGGCTGTACCCCTGCCGCTGACCGTTCCTCATGTAAGAGGAGGGATTACGTGGGCCCCACCTACGCAAGGGGCCTGGGCGGCCTGCTCCCCCATGGCTGCCCTGGGCTGGGCCTGATGATGAAAGGAGCAAATGGTGTGGGCAGTGAAGAAGGAATGCCCACCCACACCACACACCTTGACTTTGTCTGCCTCCTGGACTTCAAGGGGCACCTTTGTAGGGTAGCTCGAGGCAGCGCGGCGCTCCCGCAGACGCTGGGCCTGCCGCTGGGCCTCACTACGCTTGGCCTGCAGCTTGCCCAGCTCCCGGGCCGGGTCCACCAGTCCCTGCAGCTGCAGGTGGACGGAGCAGCGGTCAGAGGCCAGGGCCACAGCACAGCCCTGTGGCGCGGGAGCCCCCAGGGCCAGGACAGCCACCACGCCCGCGCTGGCTAGCGCCTGCACGTAGGCCGACACTGCTGATGCCAGAGCACCCGTGGCCTCATCAGTCACTTCCAGGAAACCTGCGGGGGGAGAGGAAGGTGAGACATGGCCCCAACGAGACACGAGATGAGGCCACCACGTTGGACAATGGTCCCAGAGTGGACTGAGGGGCCGGTGGGACAGGTGGCTGTGGGGGCCTGAGGCTCACAGTCAGGCCGGATCCGGGTGAGGTTGTAGTCGGCACGCAGGGAGCGCACAGCTCGTGTGATGCTTAGAGCCAGTTCCATGGCAGCTTCTGCCTCAGGGTCCTTCCAGGAGCACTGTGGGGTGGAAGAGGGGGTAAGAGAGGCTGGGGGGCAGGCCAGAGTCCCCCTCTAGGCTACACCCCATACCTCCGAGGGCTCCGGATAGGGAGTAATACAGAGGCTAGGTGGAGCTTGTAGTGTCCGCCGGGGCAGCCTCTGGAACAGCTCCTCGGTCACGAAGGGCATGAAGGGTGAGAGCAGCCGCAGGCCAACATCCAGGCAGGTGTAGAGGGTCTGGCGAGCACACTCGGCCACCACCTGGTCCACCCCATTCAGCACGGGCTTCAGGCACTCCTAGGGGGCCAGGAAGCACAGAGCACAAGGCTCAGGGATGGAAAGGGCCTAGCCTCCAGTCCTCATTGTGCCTGTGAGGACCAGGAAGGTGACAGGTTGGCTCAGGTCTCATGGCCAACAGCTGGCAAAGTGATCCAGGACTCTGCCGCCCCCCACCCCCCACTCAGCTCCTCCTCACCAGGTAGACATCACAGAGCTCATAGAGCCAGAAGCTGTACTGGGCAGTGGTGACAGCTGGGAAATCATAGGCCTGGAAACCTTGGTTGCTAAGCCTCACGGCCTCAGTCAGCCGGCTGCGGATCCAGCGGTCCACCAGGCTCTCATGGCCTCCAGGCTAGGGAAGAAGGGGCACATCAGCTAGCAGGTACCATAAGCCCAGGGGGAGGGAGGCAGAAGCCCACGGGCGGCAGGAGCCATGGGCAGATCTGCATTCCAGGAGCCTGATAGGTTTGAAGCAACCACCATGTGCCCAGTATCTAGAGAAAAACGGACCCCCACCCCCTTCTTGAAGGACCCCAATGCCTCAGGCTTTCCCTGTATCCATCTGTCCCCCCCCCAGTTACAGGAAGGCTTCTCCAGGGCAGGGGCTGGGCCTCCTGACTCAGCATACCACAGACCATGCTTGATGCCTGAGTGGCACACGTGCCGCCTGTGTGGGTGTTGCCCACCTTGCCGCCCACCAGGCCCTCACCTCAGAGGTAGGTGATGGCACAAAGCCCTTCCCGAGGCCACGCAGGGCAAACTTGGTGGCATTCCAGAGCTTGTTGCAGAAGTGGCGGTATCCCAATATCCGGTTCACATCCAGGTTGATGTCACGACCTGGGTGGATGTGAAGTGTGACCCCTCGCTATTCTCCTCCCAACTCATGCCCATGGTGAAGGAGGAGAAGGGTGGGCTCAGGGAAGGAAGAGGGACTCAGCGGAGAGGTTTGAGGCCATACCCTGGGACGTGTAGGCACATAGTCCAAACCGGAGGGCATCGGTGCCACACTCGGGAATCCCCGCCGGGAAGTCTGCCTTCTGTGGGGAGGAATCAGTGGGGGGCGTCCTGAGGCAGCCTCACCTACCTCGGCTCACACTCTAGCCCCAGAGCCGGCCCTCGGTACCTGCCCTTCTTTAGCCTTCTCCACCTCACTGGGATCCAGGTTGCTGTTCAGTAACTGGTCGTGGAGGCCCTGAGGGTGAGGTGGGAGCGGGTCAGGGGTCCGCGGCCACAACCCCACAGCCCTTCCTGGCCCGGCCCAGAGCGCAGCTCCACCTGCAGGGAGACTCCATGGATGACGTCCAGAGGGTCGATGACATTGCCTAGAGACTTGCTCATCTTTCGGCCGTGCGCATCTCGCACGATGGCATGGAGGTAGACCTGGCAAGCAAGGGCAGAGAAAGCCCGTGATGATGTGTCTCCTCACCCATACCCCAATGCCTGCCAGGGCCCTGCACCTGGTCTGCCCGATTCTGAATCTCAGGCCCCTGCCAGCGTAGTAGACACCTTCATGGGAATTAGAGGCGCTCACTCCTCTAGGAAACCAGGGCACAGAACCCCAGCTGGCTTTCAGTCCCACAAGCCCTCCCTGACTAGGCCCACCCACAGCGGTCCACGGGTCATGCCCTGTGTCCCCATGCGTGCTGAGCCTGAGCTGTGGCACAGGAGGGCGGGTGAGGGTAGGGACTATGGGAAGGGTCTCGTCAGTCTTATCACCTCCCTGAAGGGCAGCTTGCCAGTGAGCTTCAGGCCAAGCATGACCATCCTGGCCACCCAGAAGAAGAGGATGTCATGGCCCGTCTCCAGCAGCGTCCCCGGGTAGAACACATTCAGATCTTCTGACTGGGGGCAGAGGAGGCCATGATGGGGGACCAAGCACCCACCTCCAAGACCGCCACTCCACCGTGGGCTGGTGCCCAAAGAACATACCTGGTTGGGCCAGCCCAGGATGGAGAAGGGGAAGAGGCCAGAGGAGAACCAGGTGTCCAATACATCCTCATCTGAGGGAGGCCAAAGGTCAGAGATCAGAGGGGACAGAGGTGAGGATCAGGACCCCAGCTCTGCCCTCCACCCCCAAGGCCCTGACTTGCCTTGCTGGAGACTGATCTTGTCAGGGGACACTCCAAATTCCTTGGCTGCCTTCTCCCGGGCCTCGGCCTCGCTGCGCCCGCTCACCCAGTACCGCCCGTCAGGGTCCTGCCACAGGTAGGGGTGAGTGCCTTGCCCTGACCCCTCCCCACCAGCAAGGACCCCACAAACTGACAGCTCCCCGAGATGTGCCAGTGTCCAGCTCTGACCCAGTTCTCACCTCCCCTGGAGGCACGGCTGGGTCACTGACTGTGATGAAGTAGGCTGGGATGCGATGGCCCCACCACAGCTGCCGGGAGATGCACCAGTCCCTACAAATGGTGGGGGAAGGGGGTTTAGGGGGAAGGGCCATGAATCAGGCAGGGGAGGGAGGTGCCCTGGCCTGTCCCCCACTTAGCCTCTCACCCCCAATCACCCTCCCACATCAAGGGCCCTGACGCACCGGATGTTGTCCATCCAGGTGTGCCATGTCCGCTGATGGGTCTCGGGCAGGATGCGGAGGTCACCCCGTGTCACAGCAGCACTGGCAGCCTGGGCCATCTCCCCACAGCGCACGTACCACTGCGGCCGCAGGAGAGGCTCCACCACGTCCTTGGACCGGCTGTGAGTACACACAGGTGGGAGATAAGTGGTGAGCACCCTGAAGAGCCCCTCCCCTCCCCTCTTCCCAGGCCCCCGTCCTCACTTGCAAAGCGGCACCACCATAGGGTTGTCCTCAACGCCTCGGAACAGCCCCCGTTCCTTCAGTGCCTCCAGCACCGCCTTCCTGGCCTCAAACCTCGGTAGGCCCTGGGTGGGAAGACAGGCCTCATCAGGGCCATGCCTAGGTACCCCACTGTCTCTCGACCCGGCCACCACACCCCAGGCAGTCTCACCAGGAAAGGCGGGGGCACGTTGATGAGGGCCCCGCGGGAGTCCATGATGCTGATGGCCTCCAGCCCATGCCGCTGCCCAACTTCATAGTCATTCTGGTCATGCGCGGGGGTGATCTTCACCGCACCTGGGGTGTACATGGGGGTGCCGGGGTCACGAGGGACTCAGCAGAGTCTCTACACACACACTCTTATGCTGAGAGATGTGGCTCCCAGACCACCCTGGTCTCCCACCTCTCTAGTTATAGTCCCCTAAAACCCAGCCCAAGTCCTGCTGGTTCAGGAAAAGTTTGTTCTTCTTCTTCAAGGGGGAAGATGAATGATCGGATAGTGCCTCCTTCTCTCTCCAGAGGACAGCCCCCAGCTCACCTGTGCCAAACTCCATGTCCACAAAATCGTCAAAGACGATGGGGAGGTTCTGAGATGAGAACGGGTGAATCACGCTCCTCCCCTTCAGGTGCTGGGGACAGAGGGAGACATCAAAAATTTAAGAAAGCAAAAGCAAACAATAAATAACTTCAAAGATGAAAAAAAAAAAATTCAAAAAGGGTTGGACTCAATTCCTCCTACCCAGGTCCTTGATTGTCCCAACACCCAGGGCCAGAAAGAAGATGAAGATGAGTTTCTGATGCAATTTCCTCTCCTCAGGCAAGGGGCTGAGTGCCCATCCCACCCTCGCTCATAGTGTGGGAGCCCCTTCCATCCAGCACTCGTCCCCAGCTGAGGGCAGCACCCCTGCCACACCTGGTATCTCGGGTCTTTGGGGTGCACAGCTACAGCCACGTCTCCCAGCATTGTTTCAATCCGAGTTGTCGCCACTACCACCTCCTCGTCACTGTCTGGGGTGACATGAGGCCTTGTGGTCTCAGCTTTGGCCCCTACTCACCCCCTACCCCATCCAGCCCGGGACCCCGGTGCCCCTGTCTCCTACCTGAGCCTTGGACCTTGTAGGCAAAGGAGACAAGGACCCCAAACTCCACCTTCTCCTTGTAGCCAGGCACAGAGAGCAGAGTACGACCTGTCAGCTCCTTCTTATCCACCTGTGAGATGGGTATTAAGAGAAGTGGCCGAGGAGCTGGGGTGGGGGTGGGGGGTTGGAGGCGGAGAGAGCCTGGGGTGGGGTGGGGACACACCTCGATGTCGGAGATGGCGGAGTTGAGGGTGCAGGACCAGTTGACAAGGCGGGTACTGCGGTAGATGACTCCTTCCTCATGGAGCCGGACAAAGGCCTCTGTCACAGCTGCTGAGAGTTTCTAGGGAGCAGGGGAAGTCACACATGGGCCCAGGTGCCTAGGGACCCAAGCAGACTTGCCAAAGCAGCGGGATCTGGTGAGACCTGAGCTGTCTAGAGTCCCACTGTCCAGCACACAGACCCCTTTGAGGGCTAGAGGGGAGAAGTACTTTTCTTGAAGAGGAGAGAGGACTATGGGAACACAAAGGCAGGCAACAAGCCTAAAGACACTGGAGATGACGGGGAAGCCACTCGGCTAGGGACAGGTGCTGGGGAAGAGAATCCTGGGAGTTCAGGCTCCATAGGAGAGTGAGGAACCATCATGTGCCACCTGGAAGAATATGAGCTCCCAGAGTGGGTGACAAAGGGCCATGACAAGGGGAGAGAAGCAGTACTGGCAGCTGAGCCCTTAGCCGTTTCCTATGAGTACTGGGCTGCCCTCCTAGGGGAGGGGAGCTCTCTTCTGTGGGTTACTTGCTCTGGGGAGCTTCCCCTCCTCCCCAGCCCTGAGACCCCTCCTACTCACGGGGTCCATGGTGAAACAGGCTCGATTCCAGTCCAAGGAGCTGCCAAGCTTCTTCAGCTGGTGGTAAATCCGGTCACCCTTCCTGGAAGTGAACAGACAGGCCAGATCAGCATTCGGGCCTGGGCTGGAGAGAGACACCTGGTGGTTAAAAGGGCAGTACAGGGATCACTCATCCCTCTGAAAGTGACCTGGGCCCCAGAGCCCACTGACCCTCAGCCTCTGTAAGGGTCTGGCTCTGTAGCCACGGCCAGAGGCTACAGAGATCTTATCTGGACAGGGGCCAGGAGTCGGGGGGCTGCATACTCACTCCTCTTTCCACTTCCAGACCTCCTGTAGGAAGGCCTCTCGGCCCAGCTGGTGCCGGCTCAGACCCCGCTCGCGCCAGAGTTTCTTCTCCACAACCACCTGGGTGGCAATGCCTGCGTGGTCACACCCAGGGTTCCACAGGGTGGTCTCCCCTCGCATGCGGTGCCTGTGGGAAGAACACAGAGGACCTGAGGAAGTGGGCCGGTGGACCCGGCAGCAAAGGAAGAAGGGGCTCCTGTGGAAGGAGTCAATGGACTCAGGAAAGAAAGGGGCCCAATTTCAAAGTTACACTCAGGGAGGGGCGCCTGGGTGGCTCAGTCAGTTAGGCGTCCGACTCAGCTTACTCATGATCTCATGGTTCTTGTGTTCGAGCCTGGCTTTGGGCTCTGTGCTGACAGCTCGGAGCCTGGAGCCTGCTTCAGATTCTGTGTCTCCCTCTCTCTGCCCCTCCCCCACTCATGCTCTCTTTCGGTCTCTCAAAAATAAATAAACGTTAAAAAAAATTTTTTTTAAACGTTCTAGTCAAGGAGCAATGTGCAACGACAGCCAAAGAAATCTGGCAAAAGAACAAAAACGCTCTGGCACAACTAGAAAGCAAAACATATGAGAAAGTTATGATTATTAAACAGTAAGTTACTACATAGAAACAAAGTTACGGATGAAGGGAATAAAACTGGGTCTGGAAACAGATCTGAGCGAATTCAGTATTTGTCCAAAGCAGCATTTCTTATCAGTAGGGAAGGGACAAGCTACTGAATAAATCTGTTTAGGACAGCTAGCTAACTCTAATAGATAAATGTATCTAAAAGATACGTTCTAATCAGATACATGGACTATCAGAAAAGCATTAAAAACAAATAACATACTTTTCAAAACTAAAAAAAAGACCAGATGCAGATGAAAGTGTGGCCCTGAGGTAGGAGAGGCTTTCGTTAACAAGATGCAGAGATAAAGCTGAAGAACGCTGACAAATCAACTAGAACAAAATGTAAAAACCTCGGAATAAGACCCCTAAGTAAAGTTAAAAAGCAAGCGATAGGCCATTTGGGGGGAAATGACTAGAAGCTAGTAACGCGTTAGGGAACTAATTGGGAGGCGAATTAGAGAAAGAGAGAGTAGCATGGCGGGGCTGCATCTGCCACAGTCTGGTTCAAGATCCTGCGGCTTATGCTTAAGCTCTCTGCTGATGTGGCACATAGAGCCATTAAATTCCAGTGACCTCTTCTGTAACCTTTTCGACCTAGCACCATTAAAGCACGTTTTACAAACAGAGGCACCTGGGTGACTCAGCTCATTCAGGTTTTGACTCTTGATCTCAGGTTCAAGCCCTGCACTGGGCCTGGAGCCTACTTAAAAATAATAATAATAAAATAAAATATAAATGTAAAAATAAGTCGAAAAATAAAGTCAAAAAAATAAAAAAGAAACCCTGCACCTATGCATCACTTTCAAAGACACATCAAACTGTATTATATCCATTACTCTATAAGTCTGATTATCCCCGCTATACTTAGATCTCCTTGGGTCCTGGAGGACAGGGATTGAAGTGACTCCACTCTCCTGCAGATAAACAGATCCTCAGAAGTGTTGCTTAAACAGTACTGGAAACAAACATGTTTTAGGAAATCTGGACTTTGTTAGTTATTACTAAAGAAGTAAAGCATAACGAAAACACAAAGAATATTTTATTAAAAGCATCTCTCAGGGTTTGTATAGAGTTGGCCAAAAAAAAATCAGTAAAATGTCAGAGGTAGTTGCATGAATGTACCCTATTCTCAGCTGGGGAGAAAAAGAAAAAATATAGACACACAACCCACTTTTATTTATGATGTTTTGTTGATGGAAATATTTAAGGCTGTGTTTTACATGTTTCTGATTCTAAAATGTTGATAGAAATCTATTCCACTTAAGTAAATGGGAGTTTCTAACATTTTATTTAGACCATGTTCATTAGAAGAAGGGCCGCTATCTTAGAAGTTTTATTTTTTTAATGTCATTTGCCTCTTCTTCTTTTTTTTTTTTTAAAGTTTATTTGTTTTGAGAGAGAGAATGCGAGCAGGGGAGGAGCAGAGAGTGAGAATTCCAGGCAGGCTCTGCCCTGTCAGCGCAGAGCCTGACTCAGAGGGGGATCCATTCAGGTACCCCACCTTCAAAGTTTTCTAAGAAGCATTCATTCTTTTCTCGTGTTAGTAAGTTGACCATCGTTTGTTACAAGTATTTAACACAACTCTGTGTTTTCAGCTTTCGATTCGTCGCCATATTCTAAACCCGATGTGGTGTCCCCGGGGCCCAGAGCACAGCCGGCACACGGTGATGTCTGAGACGCACTTTCAACCGAATTAAGTCAGTAAATAAGACTCCAGAACAATTTCTCAAAACTTAAAATATAATAAATAAACCCTGGCTTCCAAAGATAAAAAGTTGTTTTAAAATACTTTTCTAGGGACACCTAGGTGGCTCAGTCAGTTGAGCGTCTGACTCTTGATTTCAGCTGAGGTCATGATCCCAGGGTTGTGGGATCGAGCCCTGCTTTGGGCTCCATGCTGAGTGTGGAGCCTGCTTAAGATTCTCTCTCTCTTTCCCTCTTCTGTGCTAGCACTCTCTCTCTCTCCAAAATAAAGGTAAATAGATAAATTGAATTAAATACATTTTTAAAGAAACTTGTCATCTGGAATATTAGACTACATACTCGTTAACTAATTAAAATATTAAAATAGTAAAAATTAGTAAGGAGCAAGTACTAGAACAGGAGAAAACATATATAACAAACCAAAAAATCAATATCAGAATATTAAAGAATCTTCCAACTCACCAATTAAAGAGAAAAAAAAAAGAATCAATAGAAAAATGGATAAAAGATGGGTACGGACGATTCACATAAAAGGAAACCTGACTGGCCAAACATGAACAGGCACAGCCTCAGTAATCACACAAACAGAGGTATCATTTTTTTTGCCCATCCGATTGGCAAACAAAATACCATTATGTCCAGGGTCAGAAATGGAACGGGGAAATGAATACCCTCACGTGCAGTTCACAGAGGTACGTAAATCACTGAAGCCATTTTGGAGGCAACTTTATATAAGCATGTCCCTCCCACCTAGCCGTTTCACTTCCTGATAGTATATCAGAGAATCCTTCCACTTGCACTTGAGAAAGCATATATAGGAATGTGCATTTCAGCAAGGTTTTCAAGAGAGAAAAATCAGAAACAACCATTAATAAAAAAGTGATCCCAGGGCACCTAAGTGGCTCAATCAGTTGGGCAACAGACTCTTAAGAGACTGCTTAAGATTCTCTCTCCCCCCTACTCCTCTCCCCTTCTTGTGCGCTCACTCTAAAATAAATTTTTTTTTAATTTGTTTTTTAATGTTTATTTTTGAGAGAGACAGACAGACAGACAGAGCATGAGCAAGGGAGGGGCACAGACAGAGAGCCAGACACAGGGCCCAAACTCGGGAACAGTGAGATCATGACCCGAGCTGAAGTCGGATGCTCAACCAACTGAGCCACCCAGGAGCCCCTAAAATAAAATTTTTTTAAAAAGTGACTACTGGGGCCGCCTGGGTGGCTCAGTCGGTTGAGTGTCCGACTTCAGTTCAGGTCATGAGCTCACTGGTCGTGAGTTCGAGCCCCGCATCAGGCTCTGTCCTGACAGCTCAGAGCCTGGAGCCTGCTTCAGATTCTATGTCTCCCTCTCTCTCTGCTCCTCTCCCACTTACTGTCTCTCTCTCAAAAATAAATAAAAACATTAAAAAAACATAAAAATAAAAATAAAAAAATAATAAAAATAAAAAGTGACTATTATGGCACAGCCACATTATAGAATGCTATGGAACAATGAAGAGAATGAAGTCAGAATTTGTTTAAGAACAAGGAACGATCTCCAAAATAAACTGCTAAGTGTAAAAAAAAAAAAAGGCATAGCATAACATGTTTGGGGTGAGCCCTTATGTTAAAGAATAGAAAAAGAAAAACCCACCCAAAAGGAAAATTATACATCTCTATGGGCACACGTATTTGTAAGTAAATAGGAAAGACCTAGAATGATACACATCAAAGGGGTAGTAATGGCTAAATCTGGGGAGGGAGTAGAGGGATGCAGTCAAAGAGACTTGAAGCTTTAAATTTCTTACAAAAATATATTCACAGATTTCTTGTTTAATTCAAAACAATGTTAGTTTTCGTAGCAAGAGCAGGGAGAGAAGAGCGTCTGTGAATGAGGGGTGTTGACTAAGGGAGGATGCTGAGGATGATGGGAATGAGGCCGAGAGAAGTGTAGCACCACCAGGGGGCACAGCTGAGGGCCAATATGGAAGGGAGGGCAAACAGGCTGTCAGGGAAGAGAAGGGAGGACAGGAGTGAGAAGCCAGAGAAGGCAGAGGGAACCCGTTGAAAGAGAAGACAGGAGCTCACCATCGGGTCAGGGAGTCCTGGATGGCGTTGGTGAGTGCATGGCCCAGGTGCAGGGAGCCTGTCACATTGGGGGGTGGGATGCACATCATGAAGATTCCCCGGGGATTTGGTGCTGACACGCTGGCACGCTGATGGGGGAGAAAGGACGGGAACGTGCTAAGGCCTCCCGTCACCTCCCAGGCAACGTGTCCTCTGCCCCTGCTGTCCCCCTCCCACATCTCCTCCAGGCCTGGCCAGTGGAGCCCACTCACTCCATACTCGGGCTTGAAGAAGCCCTGCTGCTCCCACCAAGGGTACCAGGCGGCTTCCACATACTGAGGGCTGTAGGAGTCAGGCATGGTGCCGCTGACATCTGGGGGAGAGAAGGGGAAGGTCAGTGCCTGAGGCTGGGAGCAGCTGGGCCAACGGGCCTCTGGTGCTCACATCACAGGACAGGCATTGGGAGATCCGGGGGGCTGTGCAAATCCTCACAAGCCAAGTGGTGGGAGCAACGGCAGAGCAGGAAGGGGTAACACCAAGCAGCAGCAGCTGAAGAGGGTGGAGGTGAAGGGTGGGGGTCCCTTCCCTTTTCTAGTACCTTTCTTTTCCCCAGATGGGGTTGGAAGGTCATAGGTAATGACCCCAGGATCCCGTTTCCCCCTCTTCTCTGGCTTTGGTTTCTTCTGCTTGGGAGGAAAGAGATATAGGCACAGATATCATCCACCCATGCATGCTACCAGCTTTCTTCCAGTTCTACCCTTAGCTTCTCACCTCCCCTGGGGGTGGCTGCTGCTGTTGGCTCTTCTGCTTCTGTTGGAATTTCTCTAGCTTCTCCCGTTTCTTTGCCTCTTTCTTGAGTTGCGTAGCCGTCTTTGGGGGTGCAGGGACCTCAGGGCCTAGGCAGAGGCACAGAAATGCCAACTTGGCACATTGGGGACCCTCTGTGAACATTGCTACTGTGTTTTAGGTGGGCTATTCCAGCTGCCCAAGTGCTCATGCTGGTCTCCCACCTCACCTTCCTCAGGCCCCTTCCCCAGTGATTCCACCATTCGTAAGAAAAAAAAAAAAAGTGAGCTACACGGAAGGCCCAGAGGAACCCCCTCGCATTTTAATCCCTACCCTTCCTCACCTGGCTGTTGGGAGAGCGGTCTGGCCCCTGAGTATAGAACCACCTCTCCCAGCACTGCCCGGAATTCTGGCTGCTGGACACATGTGATAAACCAGCGAGTCACATTACCCCAGATCCGGCGCGCAGACGGGTCCAGGACCTGGGATGGTGAAAAGAAATGAAATATCCTTAGTCGTCCTATAGCGAGGTCTGAGGGGAGCTTCCCTCATCGTTCTCTAGGCCTCGGTGACTTACGTAACGGAAAGGCAGCAGCAAGGCTGTGACAGCCGCCAGGTCAGCCAGAGTGGGGGCCTCCCCAGCCAGGTAGGTGTGCAGCCGAAGCCACTCTTCCAAGGGGCTCAGAGCCCTCCCCAGGGCCCCCAGGGCAGCCTAGCAGGAAAGGGAAGAGGTATGAATATGATTAGGCTTGGGCCACGTCACTCCCACCCCTTCCCCCCACCCAATCCAGGTGGCCCCCTTCTACTCCACAAATCACCACCTCTGAGGTCAAATGGTCATAAAAATACTCCCATTTGTTCAATAAATTCCTGCTGAACACTTACTATGTGTTACATGCAATATATTAAGTACAAGAAGTTAATGTAAAGATTACATGAGGCAACACAGTAATTGTTTCAAGAAGTATTGATTAAGTACCTACTACAAGCCAGACACTTCTCTAAGGAATGAGGAGCCGAAAACAGACCCTAACTGGTAGAGTTTACATTCTAGTGGGGGAGACAGGCAATAAACATGAAGGTATGTAACATATTACCCTGTTTTTCTTCCTAAGGGCTCTAAAGAAAAATAAATCAGGCTGAGGTGGGGACAAGGAATTCCAGAGAGGGGACCTCTATTTTAGACAGAATAAGCAGGATATGAGGAAGTAAGTCAGGGTCTAGGTCATATTCATTTCATTTCATTTCATTCATTCAAGAAATACTTTCTTTTTTTTTTTTAACGTTTATTTATTTTTTGAGACATAGAGACAGAGCGTGAGCAGGAGAAGGGCAGAGCGAGAGAGGGAGACACAGAATCCAAAGCAGGCTCCAGGCTCCGAGCTGTCAGCAGAGCCCGATGCGGGACTCGAACTCACCAACCGTGAGATCATGACCTGAGCCGAAGTTGGCCGCTTAACCAACTGAGCCACCCAGGCGCCCCTCAAGAAATACTTTCATTCATTCATTCATTCATTCATTCATTCATTCATTCATTCATTCAAAGAAATACTAAGTATCCACCATGTGCTCAAAACTCTGCAAGGTGGTGGCTTTGAAGGACTCCTAGCTACAATCTGGTACATTTCTCTCTCCTCTCCCTTCCTGCCCTTCCTCATTTCCCTTCTCCCTCATCTCCTCCCCGTAGAGGCCACCTCTCCCAGGCCACTTGCCTCTCATCTCTCCTTCCTGACCTAGTCTTTTCCTACACTTCACAAACCTCGACCTTCATCAGCCTCAGACTCCTCAAACTTCTGCTCCCAGACTTTAAAAACACCTGGCACCAGCCTGTGCTCTGCACACTTCTTTCAATCTTCTCAATGAGTTCCTCAACGTGAAAACTTCCCTTTTCATCAATAGGAAGACCAACGTTTCAGAGTTTAAGAAGCCTGTCCAAGGTTATCAAACCAGGTGGCAATCTGGGATTTGATCAGTGTTTCTCCACATCTGGCATGCTATCTTCATTACCCATTCCAATCTTTCTTCCAAATTTCCCCCTCTCCCTCTTCCCTTCTTCTCCCCAATCACCTGGGGGTCCTGTGCAGAACTTCGGAGTCCCAAGGCCGGCAGCGTTGCTCCACAGGCAGCTGGTATTAGCTCCGTGTCGGCGTAACTGACCCACTGTTGGACCAGGACGGCGGCGCGACTACCGCCAGGGCCCCCAAGGCCTGCTGGCCACAGCAGCTGGGCCACAGCGGTGGCCCCCCACACCCAGAGCCCGCCGGGACCCTGCTCCAGGGCGGGCAGGCGGGGTGGGGGAAACGGAGTCCTGCTGGTCGGGGGTGGCTGGAGACAGATACGAGGGTGGGCTCCTCCCCAGCCGGGTCCCTCCCCAGCCTCCCCATAACGCGCAGCTATAAGGGCACGGAGGCTGGGGAAGGCATCTGGATGAGGGGAGACGTACAGGATGGACATGGTTACGCAGGGGATCCGAACAAGGTGGATAAAAACCTAAGAAGGAAAGACAGGGGAAGACTGAGGGACCCAGGGCGTCCTACTGGAAAAGAGAGGGTATCCCCGTGGGAACTCCTGTACCCAAGGCGCCCGAGACCCCCAGGGCTGGAGGTCTGATCGGGCCTTAAGAGCCAAGGGCCTGGCTCTCGGAGTGGCAGTGCCAGTGGGAAACTCCCAGGACCGCGCGTGCTCGGGGACTGCGGGAGGCTTGGGGTAGCCCTCTGCGTCCGGTAGGACGCGGGCTCCGGCCGCAGGTACGTACTGGAGGGAGATGGTCAGACCCAGCCGGACAGCCACCTCACGGCCGGGCGCCGGCCGAAGGTGGGCCGGCCTGGCGGCCGGGGCCGAGGAGTCGGGCGGGCGGGGACGGTGGGCGGTTCTCCGGGCGACCCCAGCTCCCTGCGACGGCTGCCGGGCCGGGTGAGCCCACGTGTTCCCCCCCTTTGTGACAACGAGCGCTTCCGGGCCCGCGGGTCCTGGCGCGGGCGGCCGTGCTCCGCCTGCGTGTGCGGGTGCTGCCCTGCCCGACACTGGCCCGGGGCCGCGCCGCCCGTCTCCGGCCGCGCTCACGAGGAACGGCGCGGGGCGCGGACGCGGGAGCGGAGGACTCCCCGGGGACCGCGCTCGGGTCAGGCGCCACCGCGGGCACCCCGCACGGGTCCTCGGGCGGGCCAGCGGAGGGCGGCGCCCAGCGTGCAGTCCGGGAACCGGCCTGCCGCGACCTAGAGGGGCGCCCCGCCTCCTCTCGGAGTCTCATTCCCTCCGCATAGAAGAGGGAGTCAAGCTGGATGGCCCGTAAGGTCCTCTAGTGCTGAGAACTCATCTGTATAGAAAACTCCTATTTGCTGAATGAACCAGTTAAGAGTCCAGTTAATTCCCAGTTATAACTCCCCACAATAAAAATTATGTCACTTGTTTGTATTAAACCACTATAGATATTCAGAAAGCGTGTAGTGATTTGGCTGGGTTGACACAGCAATCCAGCAGCATCAAAGGCATGTTGGTGTCTCATAACACTGTCAGGGTAACAGAAAGAGGATGGAAGGGCAGGCAGCAAGTACTCGTTGTGGGTACAAGCAGAAAGACCACGGTAGACAGGCCGTGTAGATAGGGGTATGTTCAAGAAACATGGTGTAGCCAGGTCAGGTATAACATGGTTTGTACCAAGAAGAGTGGCAGACAATGCTGGGAAGTTGGGTTGGATTCTTGGCTGGGGTAAAAAGAGTAGCAGGGCTTGGATGAATTCAAGATCCCTTTCCCACCCTCCAGGCTCCCTTCCCAAACACGCACAGAACCAGAACTCAAATGTGCATCATAAGTTTATTCCCGATGCGGGACAGATTCCTTCCATCCCCAAAACGAATCACATGGTGCCCTGGAGAAATCTAGGAGATTCTTCCACCAGAATCTAGGAGATTCTTCCCACTCCAGGGAAGGAGTGAGAAGGAGAGATGCTGAGGAGAAAGCAGGCTTTGCAGTTCCCCAGCCTACTTATCCTCCCCTCCTCAAGAGAGGAGAGCTGCTCCCCACTATTATTTCCTCTCACCCACTCATCCCTGAAATAATAATAGAAAAAAAAAAAGACTCCACTATTTAAAAAAAAACAAAACAAGACAAAAAATCCTCAAGTATGGGAGGGAGGGGTCCTGGCAGGACTTCAGGTTAAAGGTCACCAATAGAAGAGGGACAGGGAGGAGGAGGAACCATCACTGTTTCTGCTGCAGGGCCTCCTTCCTTGCTGCGTCCTGTAGCAACTGTGTGTCGACCTCATCTGCCGGCAACTGCACGTAGCGGACCACTGAGCCCCGGATGAAGCAGTTCTTCACTGATAACTAGACCAAGATAGACAAATGTGAAAACACCGTTTAAAATGTCTGCTATCTACCCAGGAGTGTCCTGCTTTTGTCTCCTCTTCACCATCGCCAACTCACCATGTGAGGATATTTCTCAGGGTCTGTGACACTGATGTCAGTTAGTTTGATGTTGAGATACTAAAAAAAGAAGATGAATGCCATCATTAGCTCCAGAGACGACATGCAAGCACCCAGCACTGAAACTCTCCCCTCCCCTTCCCCAAGACCCAGTTCTAGGCTCCAGTGATATCTCACCTGATCCACAGAATGGAGGGTTCCACAGATGCTGTTGGGGGAGACCGAGGAAAGAACCCAATCAGTTTAAAAGAAAATCAAAAGAGATATCTTCAGAGCATGGATAAGAACATGGTTGGGGGAAGTCAAGGACCTGAGGAAACGTAGAATCAAAAGGGGGCATTCCTAAACCCAGGAGCAAGAAAGACAATGCTATTACTGCAATATGTTATTTTATTTTATTAATTTTTTAAATGCTTATTTATTTTTGAGAGAGAGAGAGAGAGAGAGACGGAGACAGAGCATGAGCGAGGGAGAGGCAGAGAGAGAGGAAGACACAGAATCTGAAGCGGGCTTCAGACTCTGAGCTGTCAGCACAGAGCCTGACTCGGGGCCTGAACTCGCAAACTGTGAGATCGTGACCTGAGCCAAATTTGGACGCTTAATCAACTGAGCCACCCAGGCGCCCCTGCGATGTGTTTAGATCTCATGTCTTCTCCCTAAAACCAACTTTTTATTTTTTAACTTTTGAGAGAGAGAGACATAGCACAAGCAAGAGAGAGGCAGAAAAAAAGGGAGACACAGAATCCGAAAAAGGGTCCAGGCTCCAAGCTGTCAGCATAGAGCCTGACACGGGGCCGAACTCACAAATTGCGAGATCATGACCTGAGCTGAAGTTGGCGCTTAACTGACTGAGCCACCCAGGCGCCCCAAACCAACTCACTCTTAACAGCTACCATTAAACAACTGTTATGCACCAGGCCCGTGTTCCACATATTATTTGCAGTCTTTACAGCCACTAGTTAACACAAGGTAGTATTACCCTCCAGGGGCTCAGAGATTGTGTAACATGCTCAAGTTTAGAATGAACAGGGGCTTGAGTCCAGGTTTGTCTGATTCCCCAAACCACCAACTATTTTCAAACATTTGTTGCTTTGGAACCAGAGCTCCATATGTAAAGTATACAAAGTAGCTTAACCTTGTTCTTGATGCAGGCACAGGGATGTCCTCTCCCTCCCTCAATCCCTGGGCCCTCTGAAATGTGAATGAGGAATGCTATCAGAACACCAGTGCTCCAAGTCATGCTACCTCTTTCCCAACTTTTTAAATTTCTGTCAATGGCTTCAACAGTCTTACAACCTTAAATTCTGAGATGTATTTCACCATCCTCCATGATTCATGTCCCCATCATTTGATGACATTTTTCTAAGTTTTTTATAATTCTCTTTCTAGTTTGACTTCTACAAACCGAGGTCTAATTACACCTCAATCCAGGCCAGCCTCCAGCCTGGCCAGTCTCCATCCTGGCCGCCCTCATCCTAACCGCCCTGCATGTCATCACTAGATTCTATGTTCCCTAGAACTGTGGTTCTCAAACACTGATGTGTGCTCAAAGGTTTCTGAAGTCTGTGACAAACACAGGTTAATATAGTGTGTGTTGAGTGAGTGTATAGTATGCTAATGGTTGTCAATATTTTTTCCCTAAGAATAACTCTTTAATTGCCCTTACTGGGTTTTTTTTTTGGTATTAACAAAAATTTTTAATGAAATGATTATAATAAATGGTAATTTTAGAAATGTCCTTATCTTGACAAAAATAAAACTGGCAGTTCTCTGTGGACCCCAAGTTTTGTTAAATTCTAAGTCTTTGAAATCCACTGAGCCATACTGCCTCAGTGGTGGCTTCCCCACATTCCTGGCTGCTGAAAAGCCTTTGACAGCAACATACTACCATCTCCAACAGTGAAGTAACTTTCAGGAATCACAGAAGGTGGTATCATTTCATTCAGTCCCTTAACAATATCTGGCAGAAAAATGGTAGGACATCGAGCATGAAAGAAAAGAGCTCTTCCCTCAACCCAACGGACTACCTTTAAAACCTATAAGTTCCTGAAGCTATTACTGCCTTGTAGAAGATTCAGGAAGGAGAAAAGAGGAAAACCAAAAACAAATCATCTCACAGAATTGCCTAGGGTGGTTTTGGGTTCCACACTTGTCTCTCTATATGGCCCCAACCTTATATACCATCAATCCCATACGCATGCACGGAAAAGCAGCATAGCACCATAAATGGCAATCTCTGATCTAAAAGGCAAGTCCTAGGTGCCTGACTCCCTCAGTAGGAAAAGCACGCAACTCTTGATCTCAGAGTTATGAATTCAAGCCCCACACTGGGTGTAGAGACTACTTTTAAAAAATCTTAAAAATAAGTAAATAAAATTAAAGGCAAGTCCCTCTCTTCATCATTTCTTGCCATATCAATGTTTCCCCAACTAAGAAATTACCTCACATAGAAATATGGAAGATATTGCTGGGGGTGGGGGATACACAAAGTTTCTAAAGGAGGGGTGCCTGGCTGTCTCAGCAGAGCATGTGACTCTTGACCTCAGGGTTGTGGGTTTGAGTCCCAGACTGGGTGTAGAGATTACTTAAAAATAAAATTAAAAAAAAAAAAATGAGTGGCACCTGGGTGGCTCAGTTGTTTGAACGCCTGACTTCGGCACTGGTCACAATCTCACAGTTCGTGACCTCCAGCCCCACATCAGGCTTGCTGCTGTCAGCCTGTCAGCGCAGAACCCTCCCCCCCACCTTTGGATCCTCTGTCTCCCTCTCTCTGCCCCTCCCCTGCTTGCATTCTCCCAAAAATAAATAAATATTAAAAAAAAAAAGTTGAGTATTAAGAAGGGCACTTGTGATGAGCACTGGTTGTATGTTAAGTGATGAATCACTAAATTCTACACCTGAAGCTAATATTACACTGTGTTAACTGTAATTTAAATAAAAACTTGGAAAATAAAATTTAAAAAATTAAAAATAAAAGTTCCTAAAAAAGAGTCAGGTAACAAGTAATAGTTTAAATGTACACTTCATCAAAGGATTTTTATCTAAAGAAAGAGATGGGTACAAAGATACACACATGAGGATGTCCAGGGCAGCAGCATTTGTAAAAACAAGGGACTGGAAACAGCCTAAATGTGCAACAGCGAAGTCGGTTAAATTAGTTCCAGCCAGCTAATAAAAATGCCATACAGACATTAAGAATGTTAAAGATCAACTTTATTGACATGGACAATATCCACAACATACTGTCAAATGAAAAGCAAGGTTCACAACTGCATTAAAAAATATGACCCCGTTTTTCTTTTTTTCCACGTTTTTATTTAAATTCTAGTTAACATACAGTGTAATATTAGTTTCAGGTGTAGAATTTAGTGATTCAACACTCATATACAACACCCAGTGTTCATCGCAAGTGCCCTCCTTAATACCCCTCACCCATCTAGTCCATTCCCTACCCACCTCCCCTCCAGTAATCCTCAATTTGTTCTCTATAGTTAAGAATCTATTTTCTGGTTTGCCTCTCTTTCCCATCGCCTATGTTCATCTGTTTTGTTTCTTAAATTCCACATACGAGTGAAATGATATGGTATTTGTCTTGCTCTGACAGTTTTTAAGAGTGTGCGCATACACATGTGCACCCACTAGACAGAACTGGACTTCAGTTCAGACTGTGTCATTTACTTGAGCAAGGTTCTTAACATGTAGGTCTATGCTTCAGTTTCCTCATGTGTAAGATAGCAACAATAGTATGCATCATATGGACATGTTATGAGAAATAAATTCATACATATAAAGTATTCAGAATAGTGCTTAGTTGATAGGAGGTTCTCAAATGTTAGCTATTTTTCTTTCAGCACACACTTATTAAGTACCTACTATATACCAGACCTATGCTAGGTACACAATGGTGAGCTGAAACCACAATTTGAGAAGTATCCACTAGAAAGAAAAGAAGACTGTATGACAGACTTTACATGGCTAGAAGGTTCAGGAAAAAAGTTTCTCCAAAGATACAGTATTTACTCCAAGTTCTGAACAAGAATTAGGTGCTAATGATACAAGAGGGTAGAGGATGTAAAAGCAGCATAGACATAAGTGATCGCACTGGTCTTTGATTTACCCTTTACATTTTCTTTAACACGAGGGAGACTGTGCCATATATACTATTCTGCAACAGCTGTCCGTATCAATGCATCTTATTCCTATGTGACAGCTGTATAATATGGAAGTACCACAACTCAATCAACCCATTCCCTGTAGACAGCTACTTGTTTCCAATCTGGGGCTATTGCAAATTAAACTACAAACGTCTTTGTACATACATCTTTACTTGTGGCACTGATTCGTACATTTCTCTAAGTTGGGTCAAAGGAGCCTATGATTTAATCATTAAAAAAAACAACAAAAGACCTATGTTCGTTTTGTAAAGAAGGAAAAAAATGTTACTGATGCCTCTGCCCTCTTTCTAGTACTTTAAGCTTAAGGCACTGGCCATTTATTTCTTCTGTAGCTCTCCCACTATGACCAGTCCTCGAATACTTGTCAAAGAGGTTCCAGAGCCCTGCATATCCCCACCCCCTAGAGAACAGGCACCTACCTCAGGTCATTCTTGAGTTCCACGACCACATCCTTGCCCACGAGGGACTTGAAAAAGGAGTAGAAAAGCTATTGGGCGAAAGGGGGAAAACCATCATACGGGAAGGCACACAGTTGGGAGGAGTGCTCCTTTGCCAGTATTCTCGAACACTGGTATTGGGATCCCCGCCACGTCTCTGGGAGTTCTCAAAACTTCACAGGAAAGAATACTCGGATAGGAACGACCGCCTAGGGCGCAAATGATTCCGCATACATTCAAGGAGCGCCTGGCCCAAAGGCAGAGAGAGACGCTCTGCCCTGCACTCCTCGGGCTCTCCGGGTCCGTCTCTCAATCGCCCACCTCTCCCGGGGCCCTGCCCACTCGCCCCAGTGAAAAGAATTGTAGAAAGTAACCCATTCGCACCCTCCCCTTGTCCCCAACTCTCTCTCGCGTTTGTGTTTCGTTTTGTTTTCCTCGTAAGTAAAGAAAAAAAAAACCATTTGCTCCCAGGTTTTGAGGCGTAAGAACTAAGGACGGAGGGAAGACCCAAGGCCCAACTCCGAGCCCGCAGGTCAGAGCCGAGACGCCACCCCGCCTACTACCGCCCGCCCGCGCTCCCCTAGGGCGCCTCCCTTGTGACGTCACGGTACCCACCATGGTGCTCGAGCTGCTGCCGGTCTGACCGGGAAAGCGAGGGCCGGGAACGGCGGGACTGGGGCCGGACGGCAACCGAGACGCTTACCCGCGCGTGGGTGAGGGCGGGGTCGCGCACGCGCCACGAGAAGCGCCGAGGAAGCTCCGAGTAATGACTACGGAGTGCCGCGGGGTCGCACCTCCGGGAGCACCAGCAAGAGGAGAGCCGAGGGGGGCGCTTAACCCGGGAAAGGGGCGGGTCTTCCTGCCTTCCCACTTCCTCCTCGGAGTGGCGGGCTCCCAACCACGCAGGCGCGGTTCCCAGCTGTTTGGAGAGGCGCATCCCCTTAGAGGTTTTTTTGTTGTTGTTGTTCCTGACAGTGCCATCCACAGCACGATTGCTCACATCCTACATTCTGTTGAAAACTGTGGAGGAATTTGCGAAGACTCCTGATTTGTACACTTTTTTTATAACTGTTAACACTTCTATAAAAAGTTTAGAAAATAACATGTTGCAGAATCTCCAAAATCAGGAGTCTGAGCACTCCTCTTGATTCTATCAAAGGTTCCCAGTAACATATTTCTCCCAAGAACCCAATCTCAGTGCATATTTCTCACACCCTTTTGCCAGTAAAGGAATGAGTAAAACCAAACAGAAGCTTGCTAACGGGTAGAAATTCCCATTCTAATATTTCACTTCCAAATATACCCATTCAAACACGAAGGGACACAAGTGCAGTTACACATACTTCTATACTCCCGTCCCCAAGGGCTTTATATGTATGTGATATGACAATAGGTGAAAATATTTTTCAATAAGACTACTAAATCCTCCATTTCTCATCTTGCACTAAAGTACCCGTTTGTCAGCACTTTGTTGTAGAAATGTTTTCTGCATGTAAAGGATGTAATAGACTCTGAGTACACAGATGTTAGATCTCCTGACCCCATCTATAAGTACCATAAGGACATCAAGCAGAAGTTTGTCCCCACAGCTGAAGCCTAAGCACCTAAACCACTGAGTAGAAGCAGAAACTGTAGTTAGCAACTGCTCTACATAGAGGTAAAGGAAACTGATGCCCAAAAGTTATTTTCCTGCTTGAGGGACGCCAGGGTGGCCCAGTTGGTTAAGCATCCTACTCTGATTTCAGCTCAAATCATGATCTCACACTTCCTGAGTTTGCGCCCTGCATCAGGCTCTGCTCAAACAGCACAGTGCGGAGCCTACTTGGGATTCTGTCTCCTCTCTCTCTGCCTCTCCCTGCAGTCGCTCTCTCTCAGAATGAATAAATAAACATTTTTTAAAAAAAGCTATTTTCCTGCTTGAAACAATTAACTCAGGAAAATCAAAATACTTTACCCTTACCAGTTTAAAACATTCACGATGAGCTCACAATCAGACCACACACACTCTCTCTTCATGAACTCTTCTTTTCCTATTTTCAAGGTACAGTAATAGTCTAAAGATACCAGAAGAGGGGCGCCTGGCTAGCTTGGCAGGAAGAACATGTGACTCTTCATATCAAAGTCATGAGTTCGAGCTTCACATTGGGTGTAAAGATGACTTAAATACATTCAAAAAAATAAAAATAAACTTTAAAAAGATAAAATATAAAAAATAAAGATACCAGAAAAAAATTTGTTTTAGGAACAAATTTACTGAGTGACAAATAACCATCCACACAGGAAGAAGTTGTGAAGGTTGGAAATAAATAACAGACATTCAAATTCATCAAATGGTTCAAAGAGGGGCCTAGTTTTCCTGAGAGTCAGAAACAGGGATTGTGAAAAGATGGTATACAAGACTCTTTTGTCAGAATCTGAAAGGGATGGTAACAGGTTCAGGTCCAGTCAATTCAAGAATCATAACAATGTTTGAAGATGAGGGGAACAAAATTCACCTTAGAGGCACCCTAGAACCCTCTAGCTCCAGATAAGATTAATCTACTTCTTCAATGGTGGGGCCTGTGGCAGCCCTTCCAGGAGTATAACCTGGTCCACAGGTAGGCCCAGTGCATCCTCCCTGGTAGAGTTTGGTGATGATTGGGTTACACACCTGCTCCAATTCCTTTCTCTTATGATCAAACTCCTCTTTCTCAGCCAGTTGATTGGCCTCCAGCCACGAAAGGACCTCATTGCATTTGTCCAGTATTTTCTTTTTATCAGCCTCACTAACCTTGCCTTTCAAGCCCTCATCACTCACAGCACTCTTCATGTTAAAAGCGTAAGATTCTAAGGCATTTTTTGCAGCGATTTTCTCTCTCTGGACCTCATCCTCAGCTTTGTACTTCTCAGCATCCAGGACCATGCGCTCAATCTCCTCCTTGCTTAGCCGGCCCTTGTCATTGGTGATGGTGATCTTGTTGGCCTTGCCCGTGCTCTTGTCCATGGCTGTTACATTGAGAATACCATTGGCATCGATGTCAAAGGTCACTTCGATCTGAGGCACTCCCCTGGGTGCAGGAGGAATTCCAGTCAGGTCAAAGCGCCCCAGCAGGTTGTTGTCTCGGGTCATGGCCCTCTCGCCCTCATACACCTGGATCAGTACCCCAGGCTGGTTATCTGAGTAGGTGGTGAAGATCTGTGTCTGCTTGGTGGGGATGGTAGAGTTGCGCTTGATCAGGACAGTCATCACACCCCCGGCTGTTTCCAACCCCAGGGACAAGGGAGCCACATCCAGCAAAAGCAGGTCCTGAACCTTCTCAGACTTGTCCCCCATCAAAATGGCTGCCTGTACAGCAGCCCCATAGGCCACAGCCTCATCTGGGTTGATGCTCTTATTGAGATCACGACCATTAAAGTAGTCCTGGAGCAGCCTCTGAACCTTAGGGATGCGAGTGGAGCCGCCTACTAGAACAATGTCATGGATCTTAGCCTTATCCATCTTGGCATCCCTAAGAGCCTTCTCCACAGGTTCCAAAGTGCCTCTAAACAGGTCTGCACACAACTCTTCAAATCGGGCTCTGGTGATGGACGTGTAGAAGTCGATGCCTTCATAAAGTGAATCAATTTCCAAGTTGGCCTGGGTGCTGGATGAAAGGGTCCTCTTGGCTCGCTCACAGGCGGTGCGCAGCCGCCGCACGGCTCGCTTGTTCTGGCTGATGTCCTTCTTGTGCTTCCTCTTGAATTCCTCCACAAAGTGGCTCACAAGCCTGTTGTCAAAGTCCTCCCCACCCAGGTGGGTGTCCCCAGCTGTGGCCTTGACTTCAAAGATTCCATCATCTATGGTCAGGATGGACACATCAAATGTTCCTCCACCTAGATCAAAAATCAAGACATGTCGCTCTCCCTGACCTGCTTTATCTAAGCCGTATGCAATGGCAGCAGCTGTGGGTTCATTGATAATTCTTAGCACATTGAGACCTGCAATCACACCTGCATCCTTGGTGGCCTGGCGCTGAGAATCATTGAAATAAGCTGGCACAGTTATCACAGCATTGGTGACAGGGTGGCCCAAAAAAGCCTCAGCAGTCTCCTTCATTTTTGTCAGTACCATAGAAGAGATTTCCTCAGGATAGAAAGCTTTTTTCTCCCCTTTGTAGGACACCATTACCTTGGGCTTGCCTCCTTCATTGATTACTTGAAAAGGCCAAAGTTTCATATCTGATTGCACTACAGGATCATTAAATTTCCTGCCAATCAGACGTTTGGCATCAAAGACAGTGTTCTGAGGATTCATGGCTACCTGGTTCTTGGCAGCATCCCCGATGAGCCGTTCCGTGTCGGTGAAGGCCACATAGCTGGGAGTGGTGCGGTTGCCCTGGTCGTTGGCAATGATCTCTACCTTGCCGTGCTGGAACACCCCCACACAAGAGTAGGTGGTGCCCAGGTCGATGCCGATGGCCGTTCCCTTAGCAGCAGCCATGGTCTTCCGAGGCCTGAGAAGAAAAAATGAGATAAATTTTTGGCAGAGTGCTTTTTTCTTACTTAATTACTTTTTTATTTTAGAGAGAGAGAGAGAGAGGGAGAACAGGAGCAAGTCTCTCCTCTCGAGCAGAAGAACAGAGAGAGAATCTTAAACAGGATCCATCCTCAGCATGGAACCTGACACACTATTGACCCCATAATCCTGAGACCATAACTTGAGCTGAAATCAAGAGTTGGATGCTCAACCGAGTGAGCCACCCAGGTGCCCTTATTACTTTCAATTGTAGTAAAGTACACATAATATGAAATTTACCATCTTAACCATTTTTTAAGTGTACTGTTTGGCAGTAAGTTCACTCATATTGTTGACCAAACAACCTCCATAATTCATCTTTCAAAACTGAAATTCTATATTCACTAAACAAACCTCCATTCCCCTTCTCTCTCCAGCCCCTGACAACCACTATTCTATTTTCTGTCTCTATGAATTTGACTACTCTAGAACTTCATAATACAATTATACAGTAATTTCTTTTTGTGATTGGCTTATTTCACTTAGTAAGATATCCTCAAAAGTTCATGTATGTGTTACAGCACGTGTCAGAGTAAACTTAAGCCTGAATAATATTCGTTATATACATAATGCGATTATATATGGGGCACATTTTGTTTATTCATTCCTTCCTTGGACACTTGAGCTGCTTCTACCTTATGGCCATGTGAATAGTGCTGCCATAAACTCCATGTATCATAAACTCTAGTATCTTGCTAGTGTACAAGCATCCCAGTCTCTTCTTTCACGGAGGCTGCTTTTTGGACTAAAATATTCTTAGAGAACTGTAAGGAAGCAGGAAGACAGTTGGCATATATTCTGTTTAATTTTCACAGAGTGTAACTCAACTGTTCTGCTCTTTTATCTGTGATATTTTATTCTGAGATTGTACCTGTCTCCTGCTGAACTAAGATTATTTTACGTTCTGGTCTCTTCACCAGACAGTAATCTCCATCCTTGGGTTTAGCTGCCTTCCACAGTTCCTTTACCCTTCATTAGGCATTACTTGGCATAATACTGGGCCAGTCTGAAAACGGCTACTAGGAACGTAATCAAACCCTCACAAACTTTCTCAGACGAAATAGAGCGTGACAGAAAATCTCTTTCTCCAATCTTCTCCGGAATAAAACTTTCTGAAGATACTAACTGATCAGCTCCTCCACTACTTTCCATCAAGTCTGACAAATCCCGCCCACCTTGGCTCTTTACCAAAGGATTACTCTTCCCTGATTAGTCAATGCATCCATAGACTAAAACTACAGAACCTTCCAGCACTTTCTCAAACACGGATCTACAAGTCTTGCCTATTGCCATTCCACTTCAATCAGAGCCCTCCTGGCTCACCTATTGTCCCGCCGCCTTCGATCCAGTTTGATAATGTTCTGATTGCGGAGCCCCTGTGGGTGGGGGCTCCTTCAACATCCAAACTGCGCAGCCGGTGTTCCCCCACCCCCCACCCGCCCCGCCCTGCAACTTTGAGCGGACTCTGGTCCTACCATCCCGATTCCTAAATAGCCCATGAGGTCAGAGGCAGCACCCCCATTGTAACGCGTCTGAGGAGCCAGCGTCAACACTCTCGCCCCCGCCCTGCCTCCGGCCCTGCCGGCCCCTCCCACCTCCTCGCGCCAACCTCCTCCCCCTCCCCGAAGCTTTGCAAGCCCAGCAAGGCCCAGAAGAGTCTGGAGAGTTCTGGGAGGGGCGGCACCCAGGACGCTGATTGGTCCCAGAAACCCTGGAGGCAGGACGCGAGGCGAAACTGCTGGAATATTCCCGGCCTGGCAGCTCCGCAGAGCTCTGTGATTGGCTGAGGACGGAAAAGGTGGGGCTCCATGAGGCGTTATAAACACAGAGCCGCTCAGTCCCGAAAAACAGCAAGCCTGCGAAGAGACTTTAAGGTTTCTGGCAGTGTCCGCTAGCGCAACTTCCGCAGACCGACTGCGTCGGGCTCCCGCACGTTCAAGTTTGCAGCTTCGGAACGGACCGAGCTCCTCGTCGCGTAGCCTGACCGTCGTTCGCAAAGGCTGAACCTCAGCGCGGGGCAAGGAAGCAGGACACCGACATGGCGAAAGCCGCAGCCATCGGCATCGACCTGGGCACCACCTACTCCTGCGTGGGGGTGTTCCAGCACGGCAAGGTGGAGATCATCGCCAACGACCAGGGCAACCGCACCACCCCCAGCTACGTGGCCTTCACGGACACCGAGCGGCTCATCGGAGATGCGGCCAAGAACCAGGTGGCGCTGAACCCGCAGAACACCGTGTTCGACGCGAAGCGGCTGATCGGCCGCAAGTTCGGCGACCCGGTGGTGCAGTCGGATATGAAGCACTGGCCTTTCCAGGTGATCAACGACGGAGATAAGCCCAAGGTGCAGGTGAGCTACAAGGGGGAGACCAAGGCGTTCTACCCCGAGGAGATCTCGTCCATGGTGCTGACCAAGATGAAGGAGATCGCCGAGGCGTACCTGGGCTACCCGGTGACCAACGCGGTGATCACCGTGCCGGCCTACTTCAACGACTCGCAGCGGCAGGCCACGAAGGACGCGGGGGTGATCGCGGGGCTGAACGTGCTGAGGATCATCAACGAGCCCACGGCCGCCGCCATCGCCTACGGCCTGGACAGGACGGGCAAGGGCGAGCGCAACGTGCTCATCTTTGACCTGGGCGGGGGCACCTTCGACGTGTCCATCCTGACGATCGACGACGGCATCTTCGAGGTGAAGGCCACGGCCGGGGACACCCACCTGGGTGGGGAGGACTTCGACAACAGGCTGGTGAACCACTTCGTGGAGGAGTTCAAGAGGAAGCACAAGAAGGACATCAGCCAGAACAAGCGAGCCGTGCGGCGGCTGCGCACCGCCTGCGAGCGGGCCAAGAGGACCCTGTCGTCCAGCACCCAGGCCAGCCTGGAGATCGACTCCCTGTTCGAGGGCATCGACTTCTACACGTCCATCACCAGGGCGCGGTTCGAGGAGCTGTGCTCGGACCTGTTCCGCAGCACCCTGGAGCCCGTGGAGAAGGCTCTGCGCGACGCCAAGCTGGACAAGGCCCAGATCCACGACCTGGTCCTGGTGGGGGGCTCCACCCGCATCCCCAAGGTGCAGAAGCTGCTGCAAGACTTCTTCAACGGGCGCGATCTCAACAAGAGCATCAACCCCGACGAGGCGGTGGCCTACGGGGCGGCGGTGCAGGCGGCCATCCTGATGGGGGACAAGTCTGAGAACGTGCAGGACCTGCTGCTGCTGGACGTGGCGCCCCTGTCGCTGGGGCTGGAGACGGCCGGGGGCGTGATGACCGCCCTGATCAAGCGCAACTCCACCATCCCCACGAAGCAGACGCAGATCTTCACCACCTACTCGGACAACCAGCCCGGAGTGCTGATCCAGGTGTACGAGGGCGAGAGGGCCATGACGCGGGACAATAACCTGCTGGGGCGCTTCGAGCTGAGCGGCATCCCCCCCGCTCCACGGGGAGTGCCCCAGATCGAGGTGACCTTCGACATCGACGCCAATGGCATCCTGAACGTCACGGCCACGGACAAGAGCACGGGCAAGGCCAACAAGATCACCATCACCAACGACAAGGGCCGGCTGAGCAAGGAGGAGATCGAGCGCATGGTGCAGGAGGCGGAGAAGTACAAAGCCGAGGACGAGGTGCAGCGCGAGAGGGTGTCTGCCAAGAACGCCCTGGAGTCGTACGCCTTCAACATGAAGAGTGCCGTGGAGGATGAGGGGCTCAAGGGGAAGATCAGCGAGGCCGACAAGAAGAAGGTGCTGGACAAGTGCCAGGAGGTCATTTCCTGGCTGGACGCCAACACCTTGGCGGAGAAGGATGAGTTTGAGCACAAGAGGAAGGAGCTGGAGCAGGTGTGTAACCCCATCATCAGCGGACTGTACCAGGGGGCGGGTGGCCCCGGGGCTGGTGGCTTTGGGGCCCAGGCCCCCAGAGGGGGCTCTGGGTCAGGTCCCACTATTGAGGAGGTGGATTAGGAGTTTGTCAAGAAGACGGTTGGGATTCATGCCTTTTGCATTGCCTTATATATCTGTATTTCATCACTTCTCATCTTTGCAAATTTGTTTGCAAAGTTTCAACTGTCTCTTTTGGTGAAATGATGAAGTTCCTTTTTTTGGTAGAATCTAAACCTAGCAAGAATTTATACTGCCATCTTTTGTGCATTTTCTTTTTTGTAATATTCACCCCAAACTGAGGCTTTTTCTGTTTTGTTGTTTTAACTGTTTTCTGTAGAGTAAATAAACTCAATAAATTGATTGTCCTGACTGTTTGTGTTTTATTTTGAGGTAGAAGAGTTTTCATAGGTTGTCTTTTTGGTCTAAAGTTGAATGGTAATTTGTATCTTAAAGGTCAGGGATCTGGAGAAGTAAGTCTGTATATTGTATTATAATCTACTTCTTTCAAGTAAATGGTATCCTTGGGAGAGGAAAAAAAATGCTTAGTATGAGTGGGTTGGGTCTGTGGATACAGAAAAAATTAAGGGCTACTGACATAGTGGTGTCAAGTTTGGTGAGGGTGTTGACCTTGTGTAGGGAGGGGGGAAATGGGGATGTTCCTAGAGAAGCTGACAAAAAGGAGAGGCAGTAGAGGGTAAGGTCATGGCTGCCTGTTCCTGTAAGAACACCTGATAGGTCAGAGCAGTGATATGTAATCTGGTTTCAGCACGAAAGAACAAGTGAGTCCTAAATTGGTAGTGAAGAAATGTGAGTTCAAGCCCTGGCTTGCCCAGGTATGCATATGCCACTCTCCTCTCTAGTTTTCATGTGTTAAAATGAAAGGGTTTTGCCTGATGCCTCAGCCTTTACTTCTCATTTCCGAGAGGTTACTTAGAAATGTCGCACTTCTGACTTTGGTTATTTACATTTTAAGTACCCAGTATCTTCAAAGAGGTGTCCTTGAGTTTTGGGGCACCCAATAGTTCAGTGCCCTTATGTACCAGGCACCATTTTGGGTCTTTTTATGTGTTTATTAATCCTCATGCCACCACACCAAGTTTAGGTAGTGTTTGACTTGCACAGGTGAACATACAGGGAGACTTCAAAGTTACTGGCTTAACTGAAATTCCTTCACTGGTTAAAAAAATTTCCAGTTCAGCAAAGGTGTTAAACCTGGATTCCAGCTCCAGTTTCATCAGTTGTTGCCAGGCTGTCCCAAGCCCACAGGGCTTTTGTTTTTTACATGCCTGGTTCTGGGTTGTTTCTAACCTAGGTTTCACAATCAGTACCCATTTGCTTTTATTTTGTGCAGTTCTAAACAATTCTATCGAGGTGCCAGGGTGGCTCAGTCGGTTGAGCGTCTGACTTTGGCTCAGGTCATGATCTCATGGTTCATGGGTTCAAGCCCCAAGTTGGGCTCCGTGCTGACAGCTTGGAGCCTGGAGCCAGCTTCGGATTCTGTGTCTCCCCCTCTCTCTCTGACCCTCCTCTGCTCATACTCTGTCTCTATCAAAAATAAACATTAAAAGTTAAAAAAAAAATTCTTTCAGATTTGTTCTATCAGATTCTAACAACAGGATTGATAACAAAGTTTTAGTATTTGTTAACTTAGAAAGGGGGAAATTGCAGCCCTTACCAGGAAGACTTCCTGCAAGCCTCCTCACACACTACCTTCCCTTTGAGATGCTTCAGAGCCTAACTGCTAGCATTCTAGAAATAATTCCCTCCACAA
Source organism: Paguma larvata (assembly GCA_030068075.1). Lineage (NCBI taxonomy): Eukaryota > Metazoa > Chordata > Mammalia > Carnivora > Viverridae > Paguma > Paguma larvata. Next base: position 31,074,798 of record CM057829.1, read on the forward strand.
TCTTCTTGTTAGAAAAGGCCTGCCCACAGCCTCCAGGCCTGGTGGGTGAACGCCTTTAAAGATCGGTTGCACCTGGGGGTTACAAAGTTGTTTTAGAACTAGAGGAGGTGGTTGGAGATGATTGCAGGTACCCCTGAATTGTGCACTTAACTTTTTTTTAATGTTTATTTTTGAGAGAGTGCCTGAGTGGGGGAGGGGCAGAGAGAGAGACAATTGAGACAGAATCCCAAGCAGGTTCTGAGCTGTCAGCAGAAAGGGACTTGAACCCACAAGCAGTGATATCATGACCTCAGTTGAACATGGGACTTGAACCCACAAGCAGTGATATCATGACCTCAGTTGAACATGGGACTTGAACCCACAAGCAGTGATATCATGACCTCAGTTGAAGTCGGACTTTCTACCAACCGAGCCACCCAGGTGCCCATGAATGTGCACCTTAAAATTGTGCACTTTAAAATGGCTCTTATGTTTTGTGAATTGGACTTTAACAAAACAAAGAAATGGTCTCACTCTACATTCCATAAAAACATCTTTTTTATTTTTTAAAGTTTTATTTATTTTGAGGGAGAGAGAAAGAGACCGCATGAGCAAGAGAGAGGGAGAGTCCTATGTGGGGTCAAACTCACAAACCTTGAGATCATGACCTGAGCTGAAACCCAGTCGGACGCATAACAGATTGAGCCACCCAGATGCCCCATAAAAACATTTTCTGGGGGTGCTTGGGTGGCTCAGTCGGTTGAGCGGCCGACTTCAGCTCAGGTCATGGTCTCACCGTCTGTGAGTTCGAGCCCCACGTCGGGCTCTGTGCTGATGGCTCAGAGCCTGGAGCCTGCTTCGGATTCTGTGTCCCCCTTTCTCTCTGCCTTTCCCTTGCTCATACTCTGTCTCTATGTCTCTCAAAAAATAAAATAAAAACGCTAAAAAAAAAAATTTTTTTTTCTGAGTTTATGTGTTCTTCAAAGCCCACCAAACCTTTTAGTAAATAATCATCTTTGAAGAAAATCGGTGTTATGGGAATGGATCATACATGGTAGACCTCGTCCTGGAAATATGGAAATGGAAATCTACAAGATGCTTAGGCTTCTAGACCATGTTATAAAGGCAATTTTAACCTTCAAGAGAGTTGAACTGTAGGGCTGTGGACTCTAGTTACAGTGTAAATCAATTTTGATTAGGATATACATTTGCTACAGGACTTCATCTGCCCCTTAGAGCTGCAGTAGCATTTGTGACTGTCATTTGCAGATAATACAGTGACTCTTCAGCAGCCACTACCACTACCTAGCAGAGAGGTGGTAGGGGATGGGGGGGTGAATAGAAAAGGGTGAGATTGGGAAGGACCTACCAAACTTTGGAAAGTTTAGGGAAATCTCTAGAAATAACCCTGGAGAAAATAAGTTCCTATGGCTAGATTAGTCAAGTTACTGAGTAGGTGCTTTATTAAGAAATCAATATTAAAAAAAAATCAATATTAAGATGTTACTGCCTGCATACCCTTCCACAGAGGACTGAAATAACCCCTTTGTAGGCTCAAGGAGTTAAGGCTGATGAAATTGTAAATTTAAATAAAGGGCATGTTGGAGCACCTGGGTGGCTCAGTGGATTGAGCGTCTGCCTCTTGATTTCTTCGGCCCAGGTCCTGCTCACTGTTGGGTTCGAGCCCAGAGTCAGACTCTGTGCTGACAGGCTGACAGTGGGGGGCCTGATTGGGATTCTTGCTCTTTCAAAATTAAAGACTAAATAAATAAAGAGAATGTAGTGCCATCACAGGAGAAATTTATGTTTTGGGTGACAGAAGAAACTTTGGGGTAGGGGAGGTACCTTGAGGAAAAAGAACTGGGTGAGGAAAGAATTTTTAAAATCTAGTACTTTTGGGGGCACCTGGATGGCTCAGTCGGTTGGATTGGGCATCTGACTTCGCCTTGGGTCATGATCTCAGGGTCCTGAGTTTGAACCCCACATCCGCCTCTGTGCTGGAGCCTGCTTCAGATTCTGTCCTTCTCTCTCTGCCCCTCCCCCACTCGCCTCTGTCTCTCAAAAGAAAAAAAAAAGCAAGTAAACTTTAAAAAATAAATAAAATCTAGCGCTTTCCTTTTCCTAACAGGGCTTTGGACCCAAGACAATGCTTTATTAGAAACATACATACTGTTATTTCTCGTATTTAACAGGATTCTGTCATTAAACATGAAAAAGGTACCAAAACAACAACAAAACAAACTTTTATACATGTGAGAGAAATGGGCAGGAACATGGGCTTTCGGTAGAAATGGGGTTATTTCAGGTGAGGGGGTGATCCTTACGGTAGAGATAAGAAACGGTAACTGACATCAACCTTCGGTCGAATTGAAAATCCTAAATACGTCCCCTTGGGTCATCTCTTGGGAATCCGCTGCACTGGGACAGAGCAATGCCACCAGTCCCGCCCCCTTTCCTAGCACCGCTCACAGAAAGCCTAAGGGGTCGGGCCGCCGAGGGAATTCCGGACACCCGGATGAACCCAACCCGCCCCACCGGTCCCTGTCGGGCCCAGTCAAGGATCAGAAGATCGGGCACAACACGAGAGCACTGAGGCAGGGGGAAGACGGTGTCCAGAAGACGAGAATCACTTCCGAGGGCCTTTGACCTTTTTACCCCTCCAAACGTCCCCACTGGAACGGGGAGCTAGAGCCGGGCGGTGAAGGTGAGGCGGCGGCAGGGCGAGGCCAGCAGGTTCCTCTCCACCGCAGGTCCCCGCCAGGCCCCTGGTGCGCTCGCCTCGGGCTGTGGGGACCTACTCTTCTGGCGTCTGGCCACCCAATTCGTCCAGTTTAGTTATAGGAGTTACGAGATTTTCCAGTGTTTTCGTCGCGTAAGTTAGCTAGTGTGAGAGAAACTCTGACGATCTCGCCTTTTTTCTCCTTTAACTCCGTTTTGGAAAAAAACCACAAAACCCCGGTACCGGCCAGGCAATTCTGCGGCCAGCCCCGCCAATTAGGCCCCAGCGGCGGCCTCGGCGCTCTGCGTCTCCGCCCCGCCTCGCCTCGCCCCCGCCCCCGCCTCCGCCCCCGCCAGCTGGCCCTCTATGCCTCTTTTCACCTCTGTCCCGAACTTTCTGGAGTTTTCTGGGTTCGAGGGCGGGGACTGACTCGTAGGAACACTCGTCAGCAAACTGCTCCATCCAAGTCTCCCCACCCCCACCCCACCCCAACCCCCCCAAATCCCGCCCTAGAAAATCAAGCTTAGTCATGGCTCTATATTTAATTTCCAGAAGATTCTGTGAACTCTGTCCCAGCCTAGTGATAGTAACAGGGCTCCTCCTGCTTTCACCTTTGCGACGGAACCCTTCAGTCATGAAGGGAAGGGGAGGCAGGGCTGGGAGACCTGGAAGGGTGGGAAAGGTAGAAGTGGCGGCGGAGTTGGGATGATCAGGGGTCAGAAGTGGCATTCCGGAGGGGGAGTCCCTGGCTGGTCACATCGCCCCGTGGTTGTACCTAATGTGATCAGAGCCCTGACATTCACTTCGCTCCCTTTTGTGGCCATTTGTTTTCCTCTTTAGAGAGTGAAAGGGACAGGATGCCTGTGCCAAGCACTGAGAGAAGTTCAAAATAGGGAATATGAGGACCTGTAGGTTCAATCCCCTGGTCTATAATTAGCTGTCTGAGTGACCAGAACAAGCCACTGAACCACTGATCTTTTGTGTTCGTCTTTGAAAATGAAAAGGTGGGGCGCCTGGGTGGCTCAGTCGGTTAAGCGTCCGACTTCAGCTCAGGTCATGATCTCACGGTTGGTGGGTTCGAGCCCCGTATCAGGCTCTGTACTGGCGGCTCACAGAGCCTGGAGCCTGCTTCGGATTCTGTGTCTCCCTCTCTCTCTGCTCCTCTCCTGCTCATACTCTGTCTCTGTCTCTCTCAAAAATAAATAAACATAAAAAAAAAAAAAAGAAAATGAAAAGGTTTGCCTGAATGGTCTCTGAAAAATCTTAAGATAGTTTCTCCAGTAAACTGAAAGTAGTACCATTGTCCTTGCAGTAGTCCCCAGCCTTGTAAGCAACTCAATAGGAAAGCCTTGAGAGGTCAGACCTGAGTATGGGATCCCAGCAAACAAGAAAGAAGGGAGCAAACTTTGGAGTACTACTCTGTCACACGCACAGAACTAAGGCCTTAGAAGCATTATCCTATTAATCACTGATGCCTACCATCCTATAAAATAGATATTATTAATTCTAATTTAGAAATACAGAGACTTGCGTAATTTAGTTAACTTACAACCGTTTCCTTGTGAAGAAGGAGGAGGATGAAGAGGAAGAAAAACAGCCTCAACAAGGAAGTAAAGTCAGATACAAACTCTGGTCTTCCCCCAGTATTTTCCATGTTGCTGGAAATCTGCAGTTTTCCCAGGTCACTGCAGCTTTTGCCACTGACTTGTTAAAAATGCCTGGCTCTAGGTTTCCTATCAAGTTCCCTCTTTCACTTTTTTCTGGCTAACCTTGGAATTATACTATCTTTTAAAACTGAAATAACTGAAGAGAAAACAGTACAGTTTGAGAAACTGCGGGGAAAAGAGAAGAAAAAAGAACCCGCGGCAGCTTCAGGGCGATAAAGTCTCCCCTCCTGCATACTTCCTGCCGCCTGCAGTCAACTTTCTTGGCTCTCCCTCTCTGGTCCCCCTCCTACCCCCTCCCCGCTTAATTAAGTACCTGACAGCCCCACCAGCTTCGGGAAACCTGAGACTCGATCCTTTCAAATGCCAAACCCTATTAAAGCTAATTGCAAAATTAGTCGAAGTAAAATTCTAGAAAATTTTCTGGGGTTCTTACAGTCACTTTAGATAACAGTTAAACCTGTGACTGAGTTTTTGCCTTGGAAGGCATCCAGTGTAAAAGACAAAATCAAGGAGACGGTCTCCTTGACAGGAAATGAAAATGAAAAAGGCATATAGATGTTTGGGTTTCCAGACCAGTCCACAGAGAGAGATTTAACTCAAAAGGCAGGTCAACTATAGGGTGTAGGTTTCTGATTCATGGACAACAGCATTTGTAATGGGTCTTTTGCTGCTGTGCCAACAGTGGCAAGATTTGAAGCTCTATCACCATGTCTACCTGCCAGGCAGTGGGTACAGTGATGCCCTTTGCTTCCAGCCAATGAAGAAGTAGTCTAAATTACATTTCTGGAAAGAAGGAAGGAATAAATCCAGAACTGCCACTGGTAGCAGGTAATGGCAAGGAAGCTTCCAGAGAGAGGAGGTGAGATTAAGGGCCCCTGGAAGTGTTGACACATTGGGCAGCTAAAATGGAAGCTTGGGGAGTTGCCAGAGATTGCATAAAGAAATGGAAAATTCCTTAAGTTTGACCAGTTTGACTAGATTAAGAGGTGACTCATTAGGGTGGTACATCTGAATGTAAAGTTATCACTTGCCTGCACAAACAGCAAAATATTCAAAAGCGAGAGTCCTTCCCTTCATCAAAAACTGCCTTCATATAAAAACAAATAAACAAAAACACTGCTTTCTCTCATTGTGTTATGTTTTCTGTGCTCAACTATGTGGGTACAGCAATGTGTCTATTTTGGGTGGGTTGGGAACCTGGTACTATTACTTTAATGTCCCTTACATTTTCATTTCACAAGCCCAACAGGTGGTTATGCATATACATAAAGAATATATTTTTATTTTTAATTTTGAGAGAGGGAGACACAGAATCTGAAGCAGGCTCCAGGCTCTGTGCTAACAGCTCAGAGCCTGACTCGGGGCTGGAACTCGTGACCACAAGACCATGACCTGAGCTGAAGTCAGACACTTAACTGACTGATCCACCAGGTGCCCCAAGAACATTTTTTAAAAGGCCAAAATGATCAAATGTGTTGATATTTAAAGCAGGATAGAGACAAACATGCAGAAAGTTGGAATCTAGGATAAAAAACTGCATGAGAAATAATCTTAAATTTTAGGGGAGCTGTAAGTAGAACCTGGGTCCAGCCAACCCCTCCCACATTCCAATATCATCCCGACCAGTTTGCTTAACAGGGACCACCTGCGACCAGCTGTAGTTTATGCTATTAAAGGATAAACATCCTTACCTGTCCCTTGCCAGCTCACCTTCCTCTGCATTTCACTTAAAAAGGATGGACAGCCCAAGGGCGACAGAGATGGGGCATAAGACCGAATTTTGAACTCTGAGTATGAACCGAGAATTAACAGGCAAGACCCCTGGGAAAGGGGTGGCCTAGACCCCCAGCTTGATAGGATAGGGAAACGGAGAAGCCCCAAAGGCCTTAAAGACAGCTGAAGTCCTACGGAAAGTTTTTGCTTCCTCTGGCCCGAGCCCCGCTCAAAGCGAAGGGGAGCAGCGGATCCAGCCTAGCCTACCCCTTCCCCTGCCCCGCCCTTCTCCCTCTCGCTGCCCTTGCCCCAGCACGTTCCTTCTGGGGCACTGGGGACGTTCTCCAGTTTAAGAACCGACTGCTTACTTAATTGTTTTACTTTTAAAAATTCAAATTACCCCATCCCCAAGTATTCCAACCGTGTAGGTTAGAGATGTTGTCAAAACTATATTGCATTATCTCTTTCCTTCTCTTTTCCATTTTAAATCGAAAGTGGGAAAACCTCCACGGCTTGCCAGGGCAATCCTCAGGCGGCTCAGGCTTTGGACCATTGCACCAGCGGGCCTAAACGCCGGCCCCGTCCGTTAGCGTCACAGTCCAATCAGAGTCTCTTTGACCCGCCGATGCCCCACCCACTTCAAGAAACTCGGGAACTTTCTGTATTCGGGGTAACGCTGGGAGTTGTGTATGCCTTCACCCTATCTTAAACCACCGAACTAGATTGAATCCCACGAGGCTCTCACCAGCCGGTGATTATAAGTGCTAGTATTCCTGGTCAATTTCAAAGTCTGTGGACAGCATCTGTTGGAGGTACCCAGACTGGGTGGGCGGAGCCAACAACCACCCTTCCCACCTCCTCTCCTCCCTCCCCTTAGGACTCGGGTCCCTTGCCAAGAATCCGAGAAGAGTCTGGAGAGTTCTGGGAGGGGCGGCACCCAGGACGCTGATTGGTCCCAGAAACCTTGGAGGCAGGACACGAAGCGAAACCTCTGGAATATTCCCGGCCTGGCAGCTCCGCAGAGCTCTGTGATTGGCTGAGGACGGAAAAGGTGGGGCTCCATGAGGCGTTATAAACACAGAGCCGCTCAGTCCCGAAAAACAGCAAGCCTGCAAAGAGACTTTAAGGTTTCTGGCAGTGTCCGCTAGCGCAACTTCCGCAGACCGACTGCGTCGGGCTCCCGCACGTTCAAGTTTGCAGCTTCGGAACGGACCGAGCTCCTCGTCGCGTAGCCTGACCGTCGTTCGCAAAGGCTGAACCTCAGCGCGGGGCAAGGGAGCAGGACACCGACATGGCGAAAGCCGCAGCCATCGGCATCGACCTGGGCACCACCTACTCCTGCGTGGGGGTGTTCCAGCACGGCAAGGTGGAGATCATCGCCAACGACCAGGGCAACCGCACCACCCCCAGCTACGTGGCCTTCACGGACACCGAGCGGCTCATCGGAGATGCGGCCAAGAACCAGGTGGCGCTGAACCCGCAGAACACCGTGTTCGACGCGAAGCGGCTGATCGGCCGCAAGTTCGGCGACCCGGTGGTGCAGTCGGATATGAAGCACTGGCCTTTCCAGGTGATCAACGACGGAGATAAGCCCAAGGTGCAGGTGAGCTACAAGGGGGAGACCAAGGCGTTCTACCCCGAGGAGATCTCGTCCATGGTGCTGACCAAGATGAAGGAGATCGCCGAGGCGTACCTGGGCTACCCGGTGACCAACGCGGTGATCACCGTGCCGGCCTACTTCAACGACTCGCAGCGGCAGGCCACGAAGGACGCGGGGGTGATCGCGGGGCTGAACGTGCTGAGGATCATCAACGAGCCCACGGCCGCCGCCATCGCCTACGGCCTGGACAGGACGGGCAAGGGCGAGCGCAACGTGCTCATCTTTGACCTGGGCGGGGGCACCTTCGACGTGTCCATCCTGACGATCGACGACGGCATCTTCGAGGTGAAGGCCACGGCCGGGGACACCCACCTGGGTGGGGAGGACTTCGACAACAGGCTGGTGAACCACTTCGTGGAGGAGTTCAAGAGGAAGCACAAGAAGGACATCAGCCAGAACAAGCGAGCCGTGCGGCGGCTGCGCACCGCCTGCGAGCGGGCCAAGAGGACCCTGTCGTCCAGCACCCAGGCCAGCCTGGAGATCGACTCCCTGTTCGAGGGCATCGACTTCTACACGTCCATCACCAGGGCGCGGTTCGAGGAGCTGTGCTCGGACCTGTTCCGCAGCACCCTGGAGCCCGTGGAGAAGGCTCTGCGCGACGCCAAGCTGGACAAGGCCCAGATCCACGACCTGGTCCTGGTGGGGGGCTCCACCCGCATCCCCAAGGTGCAGAAGCTGCTGCAAGATTTCTTCAACGGGCGCGATCTCAACAAGAGCATCAACCCCGACGAGGCGGTGGCCTACGGGGCGGCGGTGCAGGCGGCCATCCTGATGGGGGACAAGTCTGAGAACGTGCAGGACCTGCTGCTGCTGGACGTGGCGCCCCTGTCGCTGGGGCTGGAGACGGCCGGGGGCGTGATGACCGCCCTGATCAAGCGCAACTCCACCATCCCCACGAAGCAGACGCAGATCTTCACCACCTACTCGGACAACCAGCCCGGAGTGCTGATCCAGGTGTACGAGGGCGAGAGGGCCATGACGCGGGACAATAACCTGCTGGGGCGCTTCGAGCTGAGCGGCATCCCCCCCGCTCCACGGGGAGTGCCCCAGATCGAGGTGACCTTCGACATCGACGCCAATGGCATCCTGAACGTCACGGCCACGGACAAGAGCACGGGCAAGGCCAACAAGATCACCATCACCAACGACAAGGGCCGGCTGAGCAAGGAGGAGATCGAGCGCATGGTGCAGGAGGCGGAGAAGTACAAAGCCGAGGACGAGGTGCAGCGCGAGAGGGTGTCTGCCAAGAACGCCCTGGAGTCGTACGCCTTCAACATGAAGAGTGCCGTGGAGGATGAGGGGCTCAAGGGGAAGATCAGCGAGGCCGACAAGAAGAAGGTGCTGGACAAGTGCCAGGAGGTCATTTCCTGGCTGGACGCCAACACCTTGGCGGAGAAGGACGAGTTTGAGCACAAGAGGAAGGAGCTGGAGCAGGTGTGTAACCCCATCATCAGCGGACTGTACCAGGGGGCGGGTGGCCCCGGGGCTGGTGGCTTTGGGGCCCAGGCCCCCAGAGGGGGCTCTGGGTCAGGTCCCACTATTGAGGAGGTGGATTAGGGTCCTTACCTTCCTGACTCGCATTTCTTTCCAAGTCAGAGGTGACCTGAGGACCTTGCTATTGCACTGAATTTTTTTCTACTTCCAGTTTTCAGCTATTTCAATTTATTATGAAATTAGGTTGTAATCTGTTAGTGTTTGTCTTTATTATATCTTTGTGATATACCAGTGTGTGTAGTAGAGTTCTTGCATTTAAAGTAAGTTGGTACTGCCTTTTTTTCCTAGTTTGTAAAACAAGTAAACACTGCCACCCTTTGTCCAATTTTGCTTTGTAAACACCGGAAGTCATGGAATGGCTTTTTTTTTTTTTTGAAGAACAATTTGTATACTTCATCATGAAAAATAAAATGTTAAAAATATGAGTCTATTTTTATTTGAGGAGGGATGACGAACTTTTCTTGGAATGTCTGAATTTCATAGGCTGTGAAAAATACAGTACTTCTGAAGAGAAGTACACTATGAGGAGCTGTGACTTTGCCTATTTGAGACTTAATTGTATATTTAAATTATATCTGTGCTAGAAAACAATTTCAGCTGCCCATTTTTGTGGGTGCAGGTTTTTTAGGGGAAAAGGGGATGGGAGCTGCAAAAATGGTTTCGGGGAGGAGGAGTTGTGGTTTTAAAGGCAGTATTGAGAGAAGTTCATGGTTCCTTACTCTCGCACACTTAATATGTGCATTCCTTTAATTTGTAACTTCTGAGCTGTGAGTCTCCTAGTCTTTTATATAGGTTATACATGATTTTAGAGGTGTGCAAAACAGCAAAAATGAGAAGCAAAGTCACACTCCAGTGCTGTAAATGCCAGCTGGGTGACCAAGTGGAAATTATTTAGCCTCGGTTTGGGTTGTCTCTGTTGTGCCCAAATTCTGGATCCCAAGAAGACCACCGGGGAGTCGGGACTGATGCAAACGCAAAGGGTCTTTATTCGAACCTCGAATTCGGACTCTTGCACCTCCTGACGCAGCGGTGCAGTAGGAAGAGCCCTGAGCCAGGTTTACACAGGCTTTTTATCAGGGTTCGAGTACACTTTTTGGGTGGGAATGGGGATCCTTTGAATTGATTGATTGGCATTTTCGGGGGCTAGCTTCTGATTGAGTATTTCATATTTGGCGGGTGCAGGTTAGCTATGGATTGGCTTAGCTTGGGGGTCCCGCGCAGATTCAAATGGTCAGCGCCCGTGGGCTAAACACTGATTAGTTTTGCTAGGGGCTATTCTAGGAATCTGACCTCCTGTGGTTTCCCTGGAACTCAAGGTGGAGGCAGGGTCTGCTAATCAGGGTCCAGTCCCACCCGGGGTAGTGACAGGGCCTGCTAATCTGGGTCCGGCCTCTAGGCTACTCTGTTTCCTGGAACCCGGGGCAGAGTCCAGGGTGACTTGTTTTCCTGGAACTCGGGGCCCAGAACTACTCTAAGATGGAACTTAAACCAAAATGGAGTGGCCTTAGCCCTAACAGCACTATACTTTCACAATATGGCAATTCTCTAACACAGCAAACAGGGTTCACAGCAATCGCAGCAAACGGGTCAGGAGTCTAGTACATTCCTAAGTCTCTAAATCTAATACCTAACAAGATTTAACACACAGCAACTTAGTCTAATACATAGCAAACTAAACAGGCCTCACAGCACCCCAAGAAAAGTTTCACAGTGTTCACAGCAAACAGTAATCAAAACAGAATTCTCCGAAATCATAACCCTTAACAAGGTTCACAGTAAGCAGAAGTCTGGGGCACACTATCTCTAACACAGTACCCCTCTATGTTTAGCAAAAAGAGAACTGGCTTCAAACTAATACAGGGCTGTCATTTGGGACAGGAAACTTAAAAACGTTCTCTTCAGTCTCATTTTAAAATAAAGCATTTTGTAGAATGACCCCTTTTTTTTAATTAAAATTTTTTCCTAAATGTTGTTTTTTAAATTTTTTTTTATTTATTTTTGAGAGACATAGAGACAGAGCATGAGCAGGTGAAGGGCAGAGAGAGAGAGGGAGACACAGAATCTGAAGCTCCAGGCTCTGAGCCGTAAGCCACAGAGCCCGACTCGGGGCTTGAACTCACTAACTGTGAGATCATGATCTGAGCTGAAGTTGGAGGCTTAACCGACTGAGCCACCCAGGCGCCCCTAAATGTTTGTTTCTGAGAGAGACAGAGTGCAAACAGGGGAGAGAGGGTGACACAGAATCTGAAGCAGGATTCATGCTGTGAGCCATCAGTGCAGAGCCTAATAAGGGGCTCGAATCCATAGACCTCGAGATCATGACCTGAGCTGAAATCAGTTACTTAACCTACTGAGCCATCGGCCACTCCAGCATGACCTCTCTTTTAAAGTTCTAAGTCATTTGAGCAGAGATGTGGCATAGATGAGCAACATTTTCAGCCATGGTTCTCCTTGCTGCAGTTATCAAGAGAATGGGGGAGAATGATTCCGAGTGTTTGGGAGGCATGACAATTGATGAGGAAGCTTGGGGCAAGCTGAGTGCAAAATACAGGCTGGCGCACACACACACACACCCCAGCCCCATATGTGATATTCCCCAAAGACTCCCGGCTACCATAGAACAAAGGAAAGTACTTGCCACGGTAATGTGGGAAGCTAAGGCAAATGGAAAACTAAATTCCCTTACTGCCTACAGCCCAATGACAAGTCCTTGAAACTTGCAGAGTGATCTTCCTCTAGGAACTCCATTACATCAATGATGAAACTTTACTAGGGGCAAAAGAGAACCTTAGCTTAACATTATCCCAACCTTGAGGATCCTGTGAGTATACTTCCTTTATCTCAACTGCCCCAAGATATATGCTGGCAATCATACTCCAAGCTTATGACCCCCATATACATCTGAAGGGTCTCTTGACTGGGGTTTTATTAAACGGTAATAAATAGTGTTTCCCTAGCAACAGCTAGTCCCTCAAGGTCCTAGAAACCTTGCTTCCAAAATTCCTTAGAGACTTACTCTATCCCTGACACCCTCCCAACCTAAGGTAATATAATGAGTTACCAGTCAGGACCCCAGTGCAGCTCTTCCTGCCCATGGGTCCTGTCCCTGTGCTTTAGTAAAATCACCTTTTTTGCACCAAAGATGTCTTCAAGAATTCTTTCTTGACAAAAAAATTCTTTCTTGGTCGTCGGCTCCAGCCCATCCCATCACCCCAAAAACTTCATCAATGGTGAGGCAAATTCTGTGCTTCACCCCAGTAATCTTCGGTAATTTCTACCTCCCCATCTTTTAAATCAGGTGTTATAAAGTTTTTTTTCTCATAGATTAGCAGGTGGGAGTGGTCACTTCAACTACATGCAGGGCAAAATTAGCAACAAATGCTGGTTTTTTCCACACTGCCTGAACACTGTTGGCGTTGGGTTCCTGTCCAGTTCTAAGTGATGGTTTTACCCATTTTAACAATCAGTAACCTCTTTGTCCTTTTTATGGACAATCTCAAAACCATAGGAATTTAAAGATCAAATTTAATTATGAAGAAAGAGAAAGAGCTGAAAGCTGTACAGCACAGAACTGGGAAGCTCAAAGAAATGGACTTTCCTCCCATCCAAGCCCTTCCCCAGGGGGTTCTTCCCGCAAAAGCAGTTAGATGTCGTTAACATTTTCATTATCCTGATAGAATCTCAACTTCCTGCCTTCCAAAAACTGAGCCTGGAAATAACTACTCCAAAATAAAAAAAAAAAAACGAAGTTCAAGTTCTGTTTTTTAATAAATCTTCATCGTTTGGGAAAATCAAACATTTTAGGAATGACAAAATATAGGAAACTCTCCTTGAAAGTTTGTAAAGGAAATGGAATATAGTAAGTTCTTTTGGTCCCTGGGCCAATTCCCACAGGCTTGTTTTACTCAAAAAAACGGGTGAACTATAACACGATAGCGTTCTACCATAGAATATGGTAAATGCAGTTTAACTGCAGCAGCAGCAACGGCAGTAGGAATTAGTTTTTTTTGTTTGTTGTTTGGTTTTTGGGTTTTGGGTTTTTTTGTTGTTTTTCTGTCACCTGCCAAGTAGTATAGGGAATAAGTAGCTGCAAGCTCTTGGAAGCATGTTTCTCCAACTTAGTGGTATATTAAAATCATTGGGGGAGGCTAAAAAAATACTGCTGCCTGGCGTCCACCAGGAGTCAGAATCTTTGGGAGTGCGCTAAGGCATCGTATGGAATTAAAGTGTGTTTCTGATGTGCAGCCAATAGTGGAGAAAAATGATCGCTTCAGAGGCTACTCCTGATTACATTATTAGAGGGCCGGGGGCATGGGAGAGCGAGGAAGGTGTCTGCTTTCAGGAGCAGCCCTGGTGGTAATGGGCTTTCTACAGTGAATGGGAGCCTGAGGGTTGAAAGGCCCGGAAGTGTTGATTCACTGGCAGCAGCAGAGATAGAGGTTAGGGAAATCTCCAAGGACAGCTTGATGGGTCAAAAAAAGAGAATCCCTGAGGCTGGGAAGTGGTTCTTTAGGAAGCAAGCACGGACTATGATGATTCAGGGGCACCTGGCTGGCTCGGTCAGCAGAGCATGTCACCCTTGTGGTGGCTGGGTGGCTCGGTTGAGCATCCGACTCCTGCTCAGGTCATGATCTCACAGTTCATGAAATGGGGCTCTGAGCTGTCAGCACAGAGCCTGGAGTCTGCTTCAGAGTCTGTGTTTTCCCCTCTCTCTGTACCTCCCCCGCTTGCACTCTTTCTCTCTCTCAAAAATAAACATTAAAATTTTTTTTAAATAATAATAAAAAAGACGAGCATTCAACTCTTGACCTCGCGGTCCTGAGTTTGAGCCCCATGTTGGGTGTAGAGATTACCAAAAAAAAAACAAAAAAAACAAATGTTGGAAAAAAAAAAAGAAAAAGCCTCCCAAATGTTTTTTAAAAATGAGAATTCATTGGCTACCTGTACATATACACATTTTGGAACTTAAAGTCACTTTGCAACATCAACTGTGGGTGAAACTCAGCCCCTATGAGTTGAGAAATGTATCAAATGAACAAGTGAGTACTATAGGATTCTTGGAAGAGATTTTTTTGTTTCTTTTTTATTTTTATTCTTTTTTAAATGTTTATTTATTTATTTTAAAAATTTTTAACGTTTTTATTTATTTCTGAGACAGAGACAGAGCATGAGGGGGGAGGGGCAGAAAGAGAGAGAGACTCAGAATCTGAAGCAGGCTCCAGGCTCTGAGCTGACAGCACAGAGCCCGACGTGGGGCTCGAACTCATGGACTGCGAGATCATGACCAAAGTTGGAGGCTTAACCAACTGAGCCACCCAGGCACCCCTATTTATTTATTTTTAAAACATTTATTACTTTTGAGAGAGAGACAGAGACAGAGAGCAGGCAGGGGAGTGGCAGAGAGAGGGAGACCCAGAATTGGAAGCAGGCTCCAGGCTCTGAAAGGTCAGCACCAAACCTGATGCGGGGCTTGAACTCACAGAGCACGAGATCATGAACTGAGCTGAAGTCGGCCTCTTAACTGACTGAGCCACTCAGGTGCCCCTAAATGTTTATTTTTGAGAGACTAAGAGAGAGAGGGAGAGACAGTAATTAGAGGGGGAGGGGCAGATAGAGAGGGAGACACAGAATCCGAAGCAGGCTCCAGGCTCTGAGGTGCCATCACAGAGCCTAACTCAGAGCTCAAACTCACAGACCACAAGATCATGACCTGAGGCGAAGTCAGATGCTTAACCAACTGAGCTACCCAGGTGCTCCTTTACATCCAACATACAGATCAAACTCAAGACCCCAAGATCAAGAGGCTCATGCTCTACCAGCTGACCCAGTTAGGTGCCCCTTGGAAGAGATTTTTTTTAGCAGTTGTTTTATTTCTTATGTTAAAGTGAGAGAGCATGCATTCATGAGCAGAGTGGAGAGGCAGAAGGAAGAAGAGAGACACTCTCAATCAGCATTCAGCATGGAGCCAGATACCACAACCCCAGGATCACTGCCTGAGCCGAAGTCAAAGCTCGGAAGTGCTCAGCTGACTGAGCCACTCAGGTGCCCTTGGGAAGACATTTTCTTGGTGGAAGCCGGAAGCCTGAAACCTTGGGGCAAGACGGAAAGATTATTGCAGAAGTAAAAGGATATATTTTCTGCACCCGCGATGGCCTTCTTCTGAATTTTAATCTGTGTCCAATGTGACTAAATTATGGGACTTAAAAAGAAGACTGGGGGCACCTGGGTGGCTCAATAAGTTAAGCGTCCAACTCTTGGTTTCAGCTCAGGTAGTGATCTCACAATTGGCGGGTTTGAGCCCAGCATCGCAGACTCTGTGCTGGTAGTATAGTCTGTCCCTCTGTCTCTGACCCTTCCCTGCTCATTTGCTCTCTCAAAATAAATAAATAAACATTTAAAAAAAAATGAGGGGAAGCTAGGTGGCTCAGTTGGTTAAGCCTCTGACTTTGGCTCAGGTCATCATCTCCCCATTGGTGGGTTCAAGCCCCACATAGGGCTCAGAGCCTGGAACCTGGTTCAGATTCTGTGTCTCCCTCTCTCTCTGCCCCTCCCCCTTCCTTACTCTCTGACACGCTTTCTCAAAAATAAATAAACGTTAAAAAATAAAATAAAATAAGACTAATTTTGGGGGTGCCTGGCTGGCTGGTAGAGCATGTGACTCTTCATCTTGGGGTCATGAGTTTGAGCCCCATCTTCGGTATAGAGATTACTAAAAACAAAAATGATTTTGTATGATTTGGAACCCCCAACTCACCCCCTAATATGTTCCTTTCTCACAACAGATGGAGAGTTCAACATACATCACCAAACACTGACTACATTTATAAATGAGGAGGTATAGAAGGGTCCATCCAGGAAGGTGGGATTTGGGATAATTTATGGATTATTGGATAATGGATTAAGGGGCCCAGAGCAAATGACCAGATTTCTGGGGTAGAAAAACTAGCAAAGGGAAAACAGGGCCTGGCTGTTGTTACCCCATCCCAATTTGTTTTGCCTTCGACCCTCCTGAGGCATATGGTTCTATTTAGAGTGTACTGAACCTGTCCACCGTTTCTGGCCAACTCCCAGTCCATTAACTGCTCAAAAAGAGAACAGGAAACAGGAAACGGGTAGTAGTTTCATGGGTATAGTAAGATAAAGTTCTGCAAATCGGTTGCACAACACAGGGATACATTCAACATTACTGAACTGTACACTTAAAAGGTTAGATTGTTTTTTAAAGTTATCAAATGGTGTTTTTTAGAAAACTTCATTGTATGTTATTTATATCTTAATAAAGCTGTTTAAAAAAAAAGACATTAAGGTTAATGTGACTGATAGGTCTGCGGGCTGGAGTGGGCTGTGAATTCAGATTTCGCAGGCTAGACGGAGCAGCGACAGTTTCTGAGAGTGACCAGGACCCCAAACAGGTGAGAACGAGGGAGGAGTCCCCAGGCCGTTACTCCAGCCGGGACTTGTTGGCCCGGGAGGCCAATAAGGAAAAGCACTCAGCTGCGCAGGCTTCCTGCATCGCCGGGGACTGTCTCCGGCCAGGCCAATGGAGAGCCGGTCATCTGTCTTTTGTTTTTCAAAATTAACAAAATAGGTCCGAATTATTTGCCTGGAAGAGTGTAAAACATGCACTCCCGGCCTCTTTTTCACTTGGTTTATTCTTGTTCGAAGGGGGAAATGCCTTGGGTCGAGCAGGCATCGACGAAGACAGCCATACCCGTCAGGCCCCCGACTCCACGTCACCATAAATAGCCGGGACGCGGCCATTACAGTTCTTTTTGTGCGACGGGCTTGCTGTTGGAGCATGTGTGCTTGCCGCATTGCGGTTGGGGGCTGCTATGACTCCTTCCCCTACACCAGGGGGAGGCGGCGGCCCCGGAGTCCTGTGCTATCTTTGCTCAGCTTCCTTCGTGAAGGTATCTCGGGGCCCTGATGGGTGAGGGGACGGCGGTCTCGGGCTGAGCAGGATGAACTACCATTACAGACTAGAGTTTCTGATGTGAACGTGACGTCACCGTTTGGAACTGACCCAGCCCAGGGCAGGGGGGTACTCGGCTGGAGTCGTCCCCGGCCTCGTCTGACACACTGGTTTCTTCCCAGGGCCCTGGTCTTCGCAGGCTGGTCCGCAGCGCCACGAGGGTGAGTGGATTGTGCGAGGAGTGGCTGGCGGTGGCTTTGGGGAAGACGGGGGTGATGATGAACCCAGGTGATTCTGAGTGTCTCGCTGACGCCGTCACCGCAGCGCGCTGACCATCTCCCTCCCCCTGGCTGGGCTTTCCTGGTACCTATGTTGGGGAGAAGTTGATGGCCAAAAAACCCTTACAAAAGTAATCTATCCCTGTGTTTAATTTTTCCACTAGGTGTTTTAAGATGCCTGCCGTGTGTTATCCTTGAATAAAGGTGAGTATTAGGTGTGAGGTTCCCCTCAGTGCTTTCACAGACTATCTTCTCCTCAAAACAGTCTTTTCATGGGGTCATTGTGAAGTCTTTTTTTGTTTTATTTTTTAGAGAGTGAGCAGGCACAAAGCCTCATGCGGGCCTCTAACCCACGAACCCTGAGATTGTGACCTGAGCCACAGTCCATTGTGCCAGACATTTCACGGACTGAACCACCCAGATGCCCCTCTTGGACTTTGTTTTTAAATTTTTTGTAACTTAAGTTTTTGCCTAATTCTGGTTAAACCTGTCTCGTTACTGTACATTCTTCTATATTCCCTGGTGGAGGTATTTTTTTTTTTTTTTTGCGGTTCTGAGGGTTTTTTTTCACCCCGACTTCACTCTCTCAGTACTTGGCATCTCTGCAGTCTTCTTTTGTTAAGTCCTTATTTATACCGGATGAAAGACAATTGTCTTTCAGTGTATTACATCTCTCCTCAGAATGGCCTCCTTTCATCCAGATCTCCCTAAATTGGGGATGATGATGTCTCAGACTAGAGTCTCTGATGCTGGTCTTGATGACAAAAGTTAAGTTCTGACTCATTTGGAGAACTGGATGCTTAAGTCTGAGGAGGGGCCAACAGGAGGGCCTTTAAGTTTGCTTGTGCTTCTCATTGGTTGTCTTTTTTCTTTCTCGCATGATTATTCTAGAACCCTAGCTGGGGCAGTGCCCTTTCACAGATTAGTGCCTAATCTGGTGACTGAAGGGGTGAAGTTGGGAACTTACCCTCTTGAAGAAGTGCTGTTGAGATGTCTGGGTCGCCTAGATAATGGCTCCTGCCTCTTGAATCTGGGCTGTGATGAGTGAAGAGCCATGACCTTTCTCCCTGGCTCCTATGGTGAGTGCCAGTTTCTCTTCAGCCCCAGAGTGGTAATGGTAACCTTGGACCGTGAACATTTCTCTGAGGACGTTTGAGACCACTGAATCACTCTCCTGCTTCCTCTACCCATCCCGGTTCATGTTTTAATTCCAGTAGTGTGCGTGTTGTTTCTAATAGATGTCCTTTTGTGAAATTTCAGGAGTTTGCTAACGAGAGGATGTGTCCTGTCTGGTGTTGAGCAAATCCTAGGAACTTCATCTAGCTGTCCTGCAGTAACCTGTGAGCAGCTTTCAACTTCCTGGAGAAAAAGAAGTGCATAGAAATTTTGAGACATTTAAGTATCTTTTAGGCCACTTTTTCATTGTAATCAAATACTTGGTTTTGTCAAAATGGTTGTAATAAAATGCTTTCGAGCAGAGTAAAAGTTTGGTCTTTGTAAAAAAGTGGTACAAAAAGATTTAGGGGAAGTGAAAGGCAACCATCTGTGAGCATCCCAGTCGACATCTAGCTATGCCTCTTCACAGCTATACATAAAATAAAAAATTAGGTTCAGTCTAATATCAAGGATTTCTGGGTGGTCTGCTGTAGGACTCTAATGGATTAGATGTTCTAAACAAGTAACAAAGGTTTTTAGGATGTTGAGCTATTAACACAGGCACTTAGTTTGCATTTTGACCAATCAGTGGGAACATAGGTTGTCTATATTAAAAAAAAAAAAAAACAAAAAAACAGGTTGTGGGTGGCTTAGTTGGTTAAGCGTCATGATCTCATGGTTGGTGGGTTTGAGCCCCACGTTGGGCTGTATGCTGACAGCTCAGAGCCTGAATCCTGCTTTGGATTTTGTCTCCCTTTCTCTTTGCCCCTTCCTCGCTCTCTCAAAAATAAACAAACAAACAAAATGCAGGGTGCTTGGGTGGCTCAGTCTGTTAAGTATTCAGGTCATGATCTTACCGGTTTGTGAGTGCGAGCCCTGTGTCAGGGTCTTTGCTGCCAGCCTGGAGCCTGGTTCAGGTTCTGTTTCCCCCACCCCACCCCCAACTATGTCTCTCAAAAATAAACATAAAAGTTAAACAAAACATGGGCACCTTGGTGGCTCAGTGGGTTGAGTGCCTGACTTTGGCTTGGGTCATGATCTTGCAGTTTGTGGGTTCGGGCCCTACTTCGGGCTCGCTGCTGTCAGCATGGAGCCCCCTTTGTGTCCTCTGGACCCCTCTCTCTGTCTCTCCCCTGCTTGAACTGTCTCAAAACTAAATACTTAAAAAAGCCATGCCTGTGGTAGTTGCCAGGGACTGAGGAAAGGGGTAAATGGAGTTAACTGGGTATATAGAATTTCAGTTTTACAAGATGAATTCTGGAGATAGTGGTGATGGTTGCTCAGTATTACAAATGGTAATTTAATGCTACTGAAATGTGTACTTATAAATGTTTAAGATGGTAAGTTTTGTGTGTAGTCAACTACAGTAAAAATTGGGAAAAAAGCAGATCCATACTTGGGCTATTTCAAAAATGGTTTCCTATCTACCAGCATGTGCAAATTTGTGTTGCTGTAAGACTATTACAAATTACCCCGTTCTAGGGAGGACAGTTAGGTTTCTAGTCATTTATAGACCTTGTTATCTGCACCCATTTGAAGTTGCATTATAGAATAATGCTTTAATAATGCAATAAGTTGCATTATAGAATAATGCTTTTCAAAAGTAAAATTTCAAAGAATTTAAGTAAAACAGTGCATAGTGTGTTTCAGTACCAGTTTATGCTCATGACCTCAGTGTCTTCGTGAGATTGCCTCTTTTCCCTATACCTGTCATCACTACTCCCAGTTGAAACAGTTTTAGCATGGATTTGGTGCTGCCTGTTCTTTTTTTGTTTTTTTTTGACAGTGCAAGTGGGGGAGGGGCATCTTTTTTTTAATGGTTTAGAGAGCACGAGTGGGGGAGGGGCAGAGAGAGGGAGACAGAATCTGAAGCAGTCTCCAGGCTCTGAGTGGTCTGTATAGACGTGGGGCTCGAACCCAAAAACTGAGATCATGACCTGAGCCGAGCTCGGATGCTTAACCAACTGAGCCAGACACACAGGTGCCCCCGCTTGTCTTTTTTTTTTTTTTAAACCTTTGCTACTTTAAGTTTTATTATTTTAAGTAATCTACCCTCAATGTGGGGCTTGAATTCACAACCCCAAGATCAAGAGTTGCATGTTCTGTCGACCTAGCCAGCCAGGTGCCACTACCTATTAACTCCTTGTTTAAAAATCGTATTTCTGAAAAAAAAAAAAAAAATTTGTATTTCTGGGGGGAGGGGCGGGGGGTACTGCAAAAAAATAAAAATTAAAAAAAATGGTATTTCTTTTGTATTTTCCTACTGAACATTTCCAGCTTGGTCTCCACCACTTGAAACTAGCAAAGATTTCCCAACCTTTATTTTCTTTGATCACCTTTGCTAGTTTTTTTTTCTTCCCAAAATTGCCCTGGTTGGTACTCCCTGGAGGACAGTTCAGTTGGCTGCTCCCTTTGCTATTCTCTGGTAAAGGGCTCCCTGGGCTCTGGTACTTGGCCCGGAACTTTAGGATTAGCCCTGTCTAAAAGGGACTTGTTATCTAAAACTTGGATTAAAGTAGGGAATATTTGATTAAAATTTCTTAAAATCCTTCACTTGGGCTCTTTTGTTCGTAGGACAAGAACCAAACTAGTCTGCTAGCAGATCTGGACTGGGATGGGGTGAAGGTAGGAGGAGACTTGGGCTTTTTCCTCCACAGATTTCTGAATAAATACCCCTAGGAATGCACTGCTCTAGGATAGGTCCCAAGCACATAATTGTCTATGCCTCTCAGGCATCATCATGCAGCCGGTGAGTATTTAGTGCTTAGATCTGTGCTTAGCTATTCGTGTGCTTCACTTCATTGAATCTTTAAAACTCTACCTAGGAACTTTGATGTTATCTACCCCACCTCACAGGCAAGGAATGGATGTTAAGTAATTTGCTTAAAGCCAGAGAAAGTATCAGTCTGGATTCAAATTCCTTTCTGTTTGCTCTACTGGTCACCCAGCTTTAGAACATTACCAGTAACTGAAGCAAACCTGCCTTTGATTCATTTGCCTTTTAATCCTTCCCACTCAGAGGAAACTACCCAGCTGAATTGTGGCTGTATCATTCCCTGACTTACAGTTTTACGTTGACTGTATCTCTAAACAACATACTGGGCTTTGTGTCTTTTTGAGTAATAAATAGGGAATAATTCTTCATGTAGTTCTACCACAACTTGATTTTTCTGTTTATGCGTTTTCCTGCAATTTAGATTCCATCCTTCCATACACATTTCTATCCATTTTATTTTGGAAAAAAAACCCTAAAAACTTTATGTTAACAGGTGTTTCTGGTAGTATATATGAGGACTTCTATTTGTAAGTGCGTTTTTAGGTTAATAGTATCATGAAGTATAGGGAACTAGTTAAGACTCTGGAGCAAGACTGATTAACTTTGGCTTATCCACTCTCACAATTTCCTCATTCGTCAATTGGTAAGAGTACCTACCTGCCCTTAAAAAAATTATTAGGTTTATTTTTAATTTTTTAAGTGTTCATTTTTGTGAGAGAGAGAGAGACAATGCAAGTTGGGGAGGGGCAGAGAGAGAGGGAGACAGAATCCGAAGCAGGCTCTGAACTGTCACAGCTTGGGGGTGGGAGTAGGGGGGCTCAAACTCACAAACTGAGAGATGATACATGAGCCAAAATCAGCACTTAACTGACGGAGGCACCCCAAGAATTATTAGGTTTAAATATTTGCAAAGGAACTTAAACCATGCCTGGCACATAGTAAACCTTATTTAGGTATTAGCTACAATATTGTTTGAAATAGCTTAATCATTAATGTGCATAGCCTAGTTGGTACCTCACACACTCCTCTTTAGTCCCTGATGGCACTAGTAGATGGTCAACTTCCTTTCCTGTCCCTAGGGTCTCTAATGCATTCTCTTGCCCTTGTTTTTAAGTTTTTAGAGAGTGCGACTAGAGGGTGGGGTAGCAGGGGAAGGGGAGAGACAGAATCTTTTTTTTAAAGTTTGTTTTGAGAGGGGGAGAGAGCATCCCAAGCAGGCTCCATGCTGGTCAGCGCAAAGCCCAAAAAGGGGCTCGATCTCATGAACCATGAACAACTTCAGAAGTAAATGGTCCTGGGGCACCTGGGTGGCTCAGTCGGTTGAGCACCAGACTTCAGCTCAGGTCATGATCTCCTGGTTCATGGGTTCGAGCACCACATCAGGCTCTGTGCTGACAGCTCAGAACCTGGAGCCTGCTTCGGATTCTGTGTCTCCCTCTCTCTCTCTGCCCTTCCCCTGCTCACGCATGCACACGCACTCTCTCTCTGTCTCTCAAAAATAAACGAAAAATTTACAAAAAACAAAAAATGAAGTAAACCATCCTTCCTTCTAATCCACTAGCAAGATCTCACAGCTTTCTACAGTTTTTCTAAGCAGAGACTGGCCTCTCTCAGCCACTGCAGACAGTGAGCCTCCCAGAGCCTAGCCTCTCCAGACCTCTCATCTCTGGAGTCCTCAGCCACTGGCCATTCTGCTAGCCCTTCCAGGTGACACCGCTGCCCTACCGATGGCTCATGCCAGAACACTTGGGATCCTCTTGACTTCTTTATTGTAAGTAACTCTAAATGATACGTTGTTTAGCTGTAAATGTTCGTAAACATTACAGACTATATATGTATTCCCTGACTTGCCTTTTCACATCATCTTTGTCAGATTCATCCATGCTGGCATGTTAGTCATAGCACTGCTGCATGTAGCACGTCATTGCCCTAGGGTATTATATTTTATGAATATACCACAATTTATCCATTCCCTTAAGTTTGTTTATTTTGAGAGAGAGGGAGAGAGAATGCCAAGCAGGCTCTGTGCTGAAGGGCTTGTACCTGTGAACTGTGAGATCATGACCTGAGCCGAAGTGGGATGCTTAACCACCTGAGCCACCCAAGTGCCCCTTTTTTTTTTTTAACGTTTATTTATTTTTGAGAGACATAGAGACAGAGTATGAGTGGGGGAAGGGCAGAGAGAGAGGGAGATGCAGAATCTGAAGCAGGCTCCAGGCTCTGAGCTGTCAGCACAGAGCCCTACATGGGGCTCGAACTCACAGACCGTGAGATCATGACCTGAGCTGAAGTCAGCCGCTTAACCGACTGAGCCACCCAGGTGTCCCCCCTTTTTTTTTTAAAGTAAGCTCTGCACGCAATGTGGGGCTTTGGTTCGTGACCCTGAGATCAAAAGTCACTTCCTCTACTGACTGAGCCAACCAAGTGCCCCACCACCAAGGACTTTAGTGTCCATTAATGTTATATACACATGTGAGTTTGAATAGTTTCCTGTCCTTACATGATATATATATACCCAATTTGTCAGCACATCATGCTGGCGCTACCATAAAAATAACACCAAAATCTGACTGCCTCTCACACCTCCATTACAATTCCACTCTGGTAGGAGTTATCATCAGCTCCCCTACATGATTGCAACAGCCTCCTAACTGGTCTCCTGGCTTCTACCCTTACCCCATTACAGTCATACCCACACAGCAGCCAGAAGTTTCCCTCCAAACCATAACTTGAGACTTGTCTCTCCCCTGCTCAGAATCCTGCAATGACTCCCATTTCACTGAGAGTGAAACCCAGAGTCTTCGCAAGGACCACCCAACAAGGTCTTCCCAAGTCTAGCTCTGTGGTCTCTGACCTCGTTTCCTACTCTCCACTCTGCTCCAGCCACATACATGAAGCCAGGAGCTGGTGGGCACTCTCCTGTCAATGTTCAGGGAGTAAAGATTTTTCTTGCTGGCTGGGGTCATGACCACATGCCTTGGTCTGTGGGGTAGACTGAAACTTGTGCCAACTGAGTTTGTGGATGTAATTTGGGTTAGAGGAAATCCAAGAGTAGAGAAAGAAACTTAAAAACAGTTTTGGACATTATGGCACTGTAACTTTATATAGTCCGTTTGGAAAACAATTTGGCAATACAAACTAAGTATGATGCACATTCTCTTCAACCCAGCGTTTTCCACTTTTGGCAGTAGACCCTAAAGAAACATACATGCGTATAGAAGGATTATGCACACAAAAGTCCTTGGTGGTATTTGTTTGTAAGGGTGGGGGGAGGAAACAACCTAAATGTTCTCCAACAGGAAAATGGACAAATTGTGATATTTTTATGAAATATACCACAGAGCAGTGGGAAGACTAACATAATAGCATGGGTTAATCTCACAAACATAACGTGAAGGTCACAGAAGAATACATTTGTAGTATGTAATGTTTAAAAACATTTACAGCTAGGGGCACCTGGGTGCCTCAGTCAGTTAAACATCTGACTCTTGATCTCAGCTCCAGTCTTGATCTCAGGATTGTGGGTTCAAACCCTGAGCTGGGTTCTATAGGGGCATGAAGCCTACTTAAAAAGAGGGGTGCCTGGGTGGCTCAGTTGGTTAAGTGTACGACTTCAGCTTGGGTCACGATCTCGCGGTCTGTGAGTTCAAGCCCCACATCGGGCTCTGTGCTGACAGCTCGGAGCCTGAAGACTGCTTCGAATACTGTGTCTCCCTCTTTTTCTGCCCCTTCCCCACTCACACTCTGTCTTTGTCTCTCTCTCAAAAATAAACATTAAAAAATTAAAAAACAACGTTTACAGCTAAACTATTGTTTATATATGTAGTTAAAGAGATGCACAGGATTGTTAAATGCTAAATTCAACTTAGTAGTTACGTGGGCTGTGACAAGGGGGTGAGTAGAGAGAGTGATGTAATCAAAGAGGTGTACATGGGAGCTCATTGTATAATTTTTCATGTTTTTGTATGTCTGAACTATTTCTTAATAAATTAAAAACACAGTTTGGGACCTGTGAATCCTGAAGGGCTGAGCAAGGGCAAAAGCTAAGTCACTCTACAGAGACACCTGCAGATTCTGAAGTTCACACATGGAGCTCCCTTGGAAGCCATCCAAAATGAGCTAGATTCAAAAACACTGGGCATCTGCCCCAACAGGAACAAATCAGCGGGCCCAGTAACAGGTGACTTTATAGCTAAGCACCTCAGATAACAGCATGTTTGAAGGCTGAAGATGTATTGCTGGTGGGAGTGCAAGCTGGTGCAGCCATTCTGGAAAACAGTATGGAGGTTCCTCAAAAAGTTAAAAATAGAACTACACTATGACTCAGCAATTGCACTACTAGGTACTTATCCTTTATCAAAGAGATAAAGGAAATAATTTAATCTACTGTGCACAAACAGGGCATTACAAAGAAAGAGCAGGTGAATTTAAAATACAAACAAATGAGGGGCGCCTGGCTGGCTCAGTCAGAAGCAGGATACGACTCATGATCTCAGGGTTGTAAGTTCGAGCCCCATGTTAGGTATAGAGATTACTTAAAAATGAAATCTTTATAAAAATTTTTTAAATAAACGAAACAAATAGAAATTCTAAAATTGAAATAATCAAGTACCTAAGCATAATAAACAAGTTAACAGAACAACTGAACAGAAAATTAATAAGTGGAAGAAGAAATCCATAATGTGGGGCAGAGAAAACAAATGAATAATTTGAAAAGGAAGTTAACATGAAGGATGTAATGAGAAGTTCCAAGCTTTGGCATTGCTCGTTTAGAACTGCCCTCGCCTTGTTGGCTTGTTAACACTGCCACAGGCAGAACAGCTGTGCCCAGTGGCACATGGGGGCATCTGGATTTGAGCAGCTCAGGGCCACCTGTTTATTGTAGTATTTCCTGTCCGTTAATCCTGTCCCACTTTTCCATGATTATCTTATGATCCTTGTGCTATATCCCAAAGAGGAAGGAAACAGGCTATCCCTTTAAAGTACCTGCTGACTCCTAACTAAATGTTATTGCCAGCAATCAGGTGGATCCGGTGGAAGTGGGTCACACGCTAGGCTGACTATTGCCTGGCATTAAACCACTGAATTCTAAAGAAGGTAGCAAAGATAGAGATGTGACTAACAAACCCCAGTTATGTGCTGACATCAGGTAATAAACTGGGGGTGGGGAGGTGGGAGCTGTCTCTAAAGGGCCTTGTGACCCTGGGCCAGGGAGCCTCCTATTTTCTAACAGCAAACAGAGCGCTGCGCTCCACACTGGGTTGTTATCTTCTAAAGGAGGCCAAGAAATTGTTGTAAAAAACTAATTTTAAACTTTTTATTATGAAACTTTTGTTTAAAGTTTATTTATTTATTTTGAGAGAGAAAGCATGAGCAGGGGAGGGACAGAGAGGGAGAAAGAGAATCCCAAGCAGGCTCCACGCGGTCAGGACAGAGCCCAGTGTGGGGTTTGAACCCATGAACCTTGAGATCATGACCTGAACCAAAACCAAGAGTCAGAAGCTCAACTGACTAAGCCACCCAGGACCCATGAAACTTTTTTAAAAAGTAACTTCTGTGCCCATCGTCGGGCTCAAACTCACTACCCCGAGATCAAGAGTTGCATGCTCTACTGACTGAGCCAGCTAGGCACCCCTGAAGTTTTTAAAACAGGAGGTTAAAACCACAATGGGATACCACCTCACACCTGTCAGAATGGCTAAAATTAAAAACTCAGGCAACAACAGATGTTGGCGAGGATGTGGAGAAAGAGGATCTCTTTTGAACTTCCGGTAGGAATGCAAACTGGTGCAGCCACTCTGGAAAACATATGGAGGCTCCTCAACAAGTTAAAAATAGAACTACCCTATGACTCAGCAATTGCACTACTAGGTATTTGTCTGAGGGATACAGGTGTGCTGTTTCAAAGGGGCAAATGCACCCCAGTGTTTATAGCAGCGCTATCAACAATAGCCAAAATATGGACAGAGTCCAAATGTCCATCGACGGATGGATAAGGAAGACGTGGGATATATATATACAATGCAGTATTACTTGGCAATCAAAAAGAATGAAACCTTGCCGTTTGCAACAACTGGGATGGAACTAGAGGATGATATACTAAGCACAATTAGTCCAAGAAAGACAAATATCATATGACTTCACTCATATGTGGAATTTAAGATACAAAACAAACATAACGGAAGGGAAGCAAAAATAATGTAAAAACAGGGAGGGGGACAAAATATAAGAGTCTCTTAAATACAGAGAATGAACAGGGTTGCTGGAGGGGTTGTGGGTGGGGGAATGGGCTAAATGGGTAAGGGGCATTAAGGAAGACACCTGTTGGCATGAGCACTGGTGTTATACATAGGGGATAAATCACCAGACACTACCCTTAAAATCGTTATTGCACCGTATGCTAAATGTGGATGTAAATTAAAAAAAAATAATAATAACAATAAAATAAAACAGAAGGAAGAATAGTATAAAGAACACCTATACACCCACATCTAAATCCAACAATTGTCAACATTTTTCCATATTCAAAAAATATGTCAAAATATATATATATATAATTAGGGGCACATAGCTGGCTTGGCCAGTAGAGCATGTGATCTTGATCTTGGGGTCACTGAGTTCAAACTCCACGTTAGGCCTAGAGCTTACTTTTTTTTTTTTTTTTAATGTTTACTTATTTTGAGAGGCGGAGAGGGGCAGAGAGAGAGTCTCAAGCAGGCTCCCTTCTGTCAGCACAGGCCTGGATGCAGTGAAATCATGACCTGAGCCAAAATCAAGAGTGGGATGCTTAACCAACTGAGCCAGGCACTGTGGGCCTAGAACCTACTTAAAAAAAAGAAGGAAGAAAAATTTTAAAATATTTACATTAAATTATGTGTGTGTGTGTGCATGTGTGTATATCCATAGGTTCATTTCAAAGTGAATTGCCATGACTTTTTATCTCCCCCTCAACATGCATGTTCACAACGTAAGGACATTTACCTAGATATCCACGATACTGTTATCATACCTAAGAAACTTGGCAATAATTCCTAATTTTACTTATATTTAATTGATATTCAAAAATTTCCAACTGTTTCCAAAATGACTTTTATGGCAGTTTATTTTTTCTTTAATGCTTATTTGTTTTTGAGAGAGAGAGACAGAGCATGAGCAGAGGAGGAACAAAGAGAGAGGGAGACACAGAATCCAAAGCAGGCTCCAGGCTCTGCACCATCAGCACAGAGCCCGATGAGGGGCTCAAACTCACAAACCGTGAGATCATGACCTGAGCCGAAGTCAGATGCTTAATCAACTGAGCCACGCAGGCGTTCCCAGTTGTTCTTTTCTGAAGAGCCAGTATCCAATCAAGGATCAAGCACTCTATTTTATGTTACATCTGCTAGTCTTTTGATTCTAGAATAACCCCCTTTTCTCCTTTCTGGGGGCGTTGATCTTTTGAAGAGACTAGGCCTGTCATCTTGTAGAATATTCCACGTATTGGCTTTGTCTAATCGTGCCCTCTTGGTGTTTTTAACCTGTTCCTGAATCTTCTCTCTATTTTCTTTAAACTGGAAGTTGCCCTAAAGGCCTACTTAGAATGTGGTTACATAGTCTGGGCAAGAATACTTCATGTATGATACTATGTATGAGCTGGCTGCCATAGCAAAGTACTACATACTTGGCTGTGTACAACAACAGATATTAATTCCCTCACAGTTCTTGAGGCCGGAAACTACAACAGTTTCACTGGGCCAAAGTCAAGTTGTCCACAGGAACTTGTCCCCTCCAGAGACACTAGGGGAGAATCCATTACTTGTCTCTTCCAGCTTCTGGTAGCTGTGGCATTCCTTGTGACTTGTGGTCACACCACTCTAACCTGCCTCTGTGTCACACTGCCTTCTCTTCACTCAGTGTTTATTGAATCTTCCCCTGCTTCCCATATGTATGATTGCATTTAGGGCCCACCAGATAATCCAGGATAATCTCCCCATCTCAAAATCCTTGATTTTTTTTTAAGTTTATTTACTTATTTTGAGAGACAGTGCAGGTCGGGGAGGGGCAGAGAGAGAGAGAGAATCCCAAGCAGGCTTCAAACTGTCAGTGCAGAGCCCTATGTGGGGCTCAAATCTACGGAGCCATGAGATCATGACCTGAGCTGAAACCAAGAGTCGGATGCTTAACTGACTAAGCCACCCAGGCACCCTTCAAAATCCTTGATTAAATTACATCTGCAAAGATTCTCATTTTCCCTATGAAAGGCAGCATTCCTAGGTTCCAGGGGTTAGGATCTGGATATTCTTTTTTAGGGGATCATTTTCAGTTTACCACATGCTTTGTACTTCACAGGGCCTTGTATCATGGGGATCATTCCTACTTATCCCATTTCTGTTTCTCCCTTCCTTCCTTCCTTCCTTCCTTCCTTCCTTCCTTCCTTCCTTCCTTCCTAGTAGGCTCCATGCCTGATGTGAGGATTGAATTTACAACCCTGAGATCAAGAGTTGTATGCTCCACTGACTGAGCCAGCCAGGCACCCCCTACGTGTCCCACTCTTTTTTTTTTTTTAGGTTTATTTATTTTGAGAGAGAGAGAGAGAGAGAGTGAGAGCATGTGTGCAAGCTGGGGAGGGGGAGAGAGAGACAGAGAGAAAGACAGAGAGAGAGAGAGAATCCCAAGCAGGCTCCATGCTGTCAGAGCAGAGCCCTTAAGCAGGTCTTGATCCCACAAACTGTGACATCATGACCTAAGCTGAAATCAAGAGACACTCAACCGACTGAATCACCCTGCGGCCCCATGAGTCCCATTCTTGATCTCAGCTTGGTTGTCCAGTTAAAGTGGTGACCCCTAGATCCCTTCACTGTTGAGGTACTCTCCGTGCTTGTGATTGGTGCCAAAAAATGAATATCCATATGAATGAATATCCAGTTCTCCATCAACCTTTAGCCTAATGATTTTAGCAACCACTGATGATCTTTGTGTAGAGGGGGAAAGTGTTCCCTGACTCTTGTATGGTCCCTGGCTGGGTCTGAAAATTAAGACAAATTAATAGGAAAGAAGCATACAAATTTATTTAATATAAGTTTTACATGATACTGGAGCTTTTATGTGGAAATGAAGGCCCAAGGACATGATAAAAACTACTTGCTCCTCTGTGGGATTGAACAAAGGGAGGCAGTTGTGGGAAAAGGACTAAACTGTGGGGAGGCGCCAGGAAATCAGAATAATTTTAACAAGGTCTCTGTGTAGCATTCACTGAGTCTCAATCTCTTGTCCTTGATAATGAGACTGTTTTCTTTCCTCTGGCTACTGGAGAACAACTCTCACATGGGAGGTTTATCTCCTGTTTTCAGGAAGAAAAAGGAAGGTCAGAGAGCTCTTTTTGCATCCAGTGTTTCTCAAGTGCTTTTAATTCAAAATAATCTACATGCCAAGGCAGCATATTCTGGGGTGACATGCTCTGAACTCCTTTACCTGAGTTATTTCATTCAAGTTTGCAAAATGATGATTGTCTAATTTGGTTATCCATCCTACACTTATTAGCTGATACTCTGCTTTAAAATAAGTAATAAATAAGTTATCTCATCACCTGGTATTTTGTCTAACCTGAGTTACTTGTTTGCTGGGGTCCAGTTCCGGCAAATCTAGGGGTTCACCAAGGACGGACGGTCAGGCGAAAGGAAATGAAAGAGCCATGAGAGAGATGGGGTCTGATGACCAAGCAGGCAGCCCTGGCAATTCTGGCATCTCTGACCTGCTAGTCTTAGTTTCTTTATTTAAAGACAGTGAGTGACATTACATCAGTGAGAAGGCATTCTTAACAACATACATTGTTGTTGCAAGACCTATATTAGTCATCTATAGGTAGATTAGGAGTCATTCTATCCATAATCGTAAGGGCTCATGTCTATCTATTCTTTATGGTAGTTTCTGTAAAAGTATTTTGTTATTGCCTTTTTATTATAAGGGAGGATATATATATACATATATATATATGTAATTCTATTAGAATACATAGAATATCTATTAGATAGATATGTCTATCTATTCTTTCTATATTCTATACATTCTATTAGAATACATATCTAATACATATCTATTAGATAGATATGTCTATCTATTCTTTCTATTCTATCTATTCTATTCTATTCTATTCTATCTATTCTTTCTATATTCTATACATTCTATTAGAATACATAGAATATCTATTAGATAGATATGTCTATCTATTCTTTCTATATTCTATACATATATATATATGTAATTCTATTAGAATACATAGAATATCTATTAGATATAATATGTCTATCTATTCTTTATGGTAGTTTCTGTAAAAGTATTTTGTTATTGCCTTTTTATTATAAGGGAGGATATATATATACACATATGTATATATATATATGTAATTCGCATGGGGATGAGAATTACAAAAGGATTTGTGAAATGTTAACCTCGGGGAGGTGCTCAATATTTGCTGCTGATCAATGAAGATATGTGTAGCTACTTTAGTTTGTACCTTATCTATAAACAGTGCTTCTAACTTTTGGGCTAGGCTAACCTCCGGGGAAGGTCTTAAGTCTCTTTACAGTCTCTCCTATCAGTCTGTTAATCAAATACTGAGAGAAACTTTACAGAGATGTGCCTTGAGGTTTTATGGTGGGGCTGAGGGGATGATTAACACAATGCTATACCTGCAGGGAAAATCTAGTTTGGTTCAAGGAGTCTTGGGGCCTAATATCTACTAATTTCTAGCCAACTCATAACTGCTATTCTGTATGATCAATTTGTGTAACCTATCCCCAAGAGGCAACTTTGAAGTTACTTCTGGCCAGGTTACTCTCATTCAGATTTTATCCATGAAGACATCGCACTCCAGTCCCCTTTTCCATATGCCATAAAACCAAAGAGCATTATATCCCTTGGACCAAGGAGAGCAGTTCAAGAAATCCAGGCCTGAAGGATTATTTAGAAGGAGGTAAGACTGGGCGCCATCTTGGCTGGCGGGAGCTTTGCTTCAACCTTTTCCACACAGGGAGGTATCTCAACCTGCGAGCCCAAAATGGCTCCCAACACTTGTTCCTACTGAAAAGGCAGGATAAATGATTCATTCTTTTCCTTTATTTGTAGTATTGCACGTATAAGGAGTGGGTATGAAAGTCTCTCCCAATGATGGTGAATGAATTGCCTCTCTTTTTTGTATACATGACTCCAGTAAAATTGCCCTGTGGTCCCCTTTGACTTTATCAAATGCCTTGCTGAGGCCCAGACATGCTAAGACACTGGTCTTCCCCTGATCTCTGCTTCAAAATTTTTTTTTTAATGTTTATTTATTTTTGAGACATAGAGACAGAGCGTGAGCAGGAGGAGGGCAGAGAGAGAGGGAGACACAGAATCCAAAGCAGGCTCCAGGCTCCGAGCTGTCAGCACAGAGCCCGACGCGGGGCTCGAACTCACAGACCACTGGATTATGACCTGAGCCAAAGTCAGCCGATTAGCCGACTGAGCCACCCAGGCGCCCCTGATCTCTGCTTTTAAAATTGTGGCCAATGAGGGGTCCCTGTCTGACTCAGTCAGTTAAGCATCTGCCTCTCGATCTCGGCTCGGGTCATGATCTCACGGTTTGTGAGTTCGAGCCCCATGTCAGGGTCTGTGTTGACAGTGCAGAGCCTGCTTGGTATTCTCCCTCTCTCTCTCTTTCTCTCTCTCAAAATAAATAAATAAATAAATAAAAAATTGTGGCCAATGAAATGCCGTTGGGGTTGTTATGACAACCTCAGCGAACCCATGATAGTTCCTGGAGGTTGCTCAGGATCCCACCTCCAATAGTAAAGGCATCTCAACATCTCCAGGGATTTAAAAATAACAGAACCTGGGGCTCCTGGGTGACTCAGTTGATTAAGTGTCCAACTCTTGATTTCACCTCAGGTTATGATCTCATGTTTTGAGAGACTGAGCCCCACATCCACCTCTGGGCTGATAGCAGGGAGTCTGCTTGGGATTCTCTCTCTCTCCCTCTTCCTCTGCCCCTCCCCAACTTGTGCTCTCTCTCACTCTCTGTCTCTCTCAAAATAAATAAACTTTAAAAATATATTATTTTAAAAAAGTAAAAATAAGAAATGACAGAACTAAGATCTATAGATGTCAAACAATACATGTCACTTAAATTGGTTAATTGACAGGAATGTAACAAAGTTAGATGGGCTTAAGATACTGAGGCAAAAATCCAATTATGTATATATCATATTTACAGTGTATATGATAATTATATATAATTTATTACTATTACTTAAAAAATTTTTTTTAAATTTTTTTGGCATTTATTTATTTCGAGAGAGAGCGAGAGACAGAGCATGAGCAGGGGAGGGGCAGAGAGAGAGAGGGAGACACAGAATCCGAAGCAGGCTCCAGGCTCTGAGCTGTCAGCACAGAGCCCGACGTGGGGCCCGAACTCGGAAATGGTGAAATCATGACCTGAGCCGAAGTCGGATGCTCAACCGACGGAGCCACCCAGGAGCCCCTAAAAAAATTTTTTTAAGATCCATTTATTTTTGAGAGACAGAGAGGCAGAGGGTGAGCAGGGGAGGGGCAGAGAGAGAGAGGGAGACACAGAGCCCAAAGCAGGGTCCAGGCTCTGAGCTGTCAGCACAGAGCCCGATGTGGGGCTTGAACTCATGAACTGTGAGATCATGACCTGAGCCGAAGTCGGACACTTAACCGACTGAGCCACCCAGGTGCCCCCTATTACTTTTTAAAGTAAGCTCTAGGCTCAAGGTGGGGCTTCAACTCAGACCAAACAGCCAGGCACCCCTAATTATGTACAGTTTAAAGAAGACTAATAACATGGACTTACACTGAACTTAAGATCTGGTATCGCTAAACTTGTGACTTGCAGATTTGGAGGCCGCAGAGAATGGGATTTCTGGTCCCAATCCCACAGGAGTGTGAACTTCCCTTAGCAGTTTTCCAGACACACTTCCCCCACCTGAATCCAGAACAAAGATGGAGGCCAGTTCACCCACTGAAGATACTTTTGATACTTGGTTTACAAAAAGAGGCAGCCAGCTTGTGAGCTGTAGTTTGCCAATTTGGTTTTTAGAAATATTGCCTTCAAATATTCTTCAGCTTGATTCCTGAATTTTTTGGTGTTCCCTTAAATTACGCGCCCAAAGTACAGTCCTGCTTTGTTGGGGGTGGGTTGGGGGGGCAGGAAGAACATTCTTGTTTAATTTCCAGTCTTCCTCAGGCCCCTGGCTTTATCTTCTGACTGCAAATCTGAGGTCCACTGAAACCCCGATTTCGGCACTGAGCATTGGCCGATGTCCCCAGGGCAAACAGAGCCTCCGGGTCCACTTGATTTTCTGGAGTCTCACTTTCTATTATTTATGGGTTTTTTTTTGTTTTTTTTTTAATTTTTTTTTAATGTTTATTTATTTTTGAGACAGAGAGAGACAGAGCATGATTGGGGAGGGGCAGAGAGAGAGGGAGACACAGAATCCGAAGCAGGCTCCAGGCTCTGAGCTGTCAGCACAGAGCCCGATGCGGGGCTCGAACTCACAGACCGCAAGATCATGACCTGAGCCGAAGTCGGACGCTCTACCGACTGAGCCACCCAGGCGCCCTATTTATGGGTTTTTAAGATCCCTTACTTTTATGCCAGCTAAGCCTTTCAGTAAAAATGTGGTTTTTTTTTAAAGTTTATTTATTTTGAGAGAGAGAGAGTGTGTGAGTGGGGGAGGGACAGATATAGAAGGAGAGAGAATTGCAAGCAGGCTACTTGGAGCCCCACGCAGGGCTTGAACTCAGGAGCCACAAGATCATGACCTGAGCCAAAACTGAGAGTCAGGCACTTAACTGACCGAGCCACCCAGACACCCCTGATGTTTTTCCACTGTTTTCCACTGTTTAAGGACAAGGAGAGAGAGCCCAGAGTTGGTTCAATTCTGAGCCAAGGCCCTGAGGAGGGCTGAGAGTGTTGGCAGGGGGGCAGGCGCTGGGCTCCATGCTAGAATGTGGCTGCTTACCCAGGAGGCGCTCACCAGGCTTCAGTCTCTAGTCGGCTCATCCCACTTGTACAGATAAGCACTATAGCTTCCTATTCCAGCTTCCTGACCTTCCTTCCAATTCCCCCTTTAAGAAAAAAGAAAAAAAAAGCCAACAAAAAGTTCTTCTACCCTTTCCACACCCTTGATATTTGTTCTAATCCTGGTTTTCAAACCCAAATACGCATAAGTCCCCTGGAGGGTTAACACTCTGATTGCTGGGCCAGAGCTTCTGGCTCTGTAGGCCTTGGTGTGGAGTGGCTTTGGGATTCCGGACAGGGGGGCGGTCAAGCACTTCTAACATGTTCCCAAGGAGTGCAGATGCCCACCTGGCATCACACTAGCTCCTTACCCATCCTAGGTTTGTCTTTCCTCCTGTACGAGGCACCCACCATGTGCCAGCTATTCAAGATGCTTGGGTTAGGGTGCCTAGCTGGCTCAGTCAATAGAACCTTGATCTCAGGGTCATGAGTTTGAGCTCCATGTTGGCTGTAGTGATTAATTAAGTAAATGAAACTTAAAAAAGAAGAGAAGATGCTTGGGTAACCAGGCAGCTCTGGTCCCTGCCAGGATTAAGGGTTATTGGTTTCTTTAAACATAAATTCTTCCTACTTAGTTTCTCTTTTGAGGTCTTTTCTACAGTGTTTTTGAGGTCTATTCTTTCTAAGTCTAGTTAAATGTCTAAGAAAGTTTCCCAAAGTGCAGTCCAAAGACCCCAGGATCAGCCTCTCCTGCAGTTCCTGTTAAACTTCGAGGTCCCAGACTGTTCCTAGAATACTGAACCTACAGGTCTGGGGTGGGGCCCAGGGCCTGCCCCACACCCTCCTGGGGAGGATCCTCTCTCAGCTGAGGGTTCTTGGCTAAGAAGGAACATGGACACTTTTCACAAGCCTTCTGCCACGTCTACTTCATGACACAGCAGCTCATGGGTCAGACATTCCTGGCATCATTTCCTCTTTCTTCCAGTATTTCTAATAAAATTGTTAGCAAGACTTTGTCAGATGTGCAATTTTTAGTGGCATTAGACAGCACATGTCCCAACTGCTGCAGATGCCACCCCCTTCATTCTTCCAGTGTCATACCTATTTCGTGATCTGCATTAGAAACGCAGGGCGCCAAGGTGGCTCAGTAGATTAGGCAGTTAGGAGGTTAGGCTCTGGTCATGATCTTGCTCACGGTTTGGCTTGTGGGTTCTGCTGACACCTCCAAGTCTGGAGCCTGCTTCGGATTCTGTGTCTCCCTCTCTCATTGCCCCTCTCCTGCTTGCTCTTTCTCTCTCTCTCAGAAAGAAAAATAAACTTAAAAAAAAAGAAAAGAGAAGAAAAGCAAAGCAGAGCCCCACAACCACGCTGCCTGGAGTTCTCTCTTTCTTCCCTCAGATGTCCCCCTGCCTCCTCCTGCCAGCCATAGATTCTTCCTGTGTGTCTCCTGTGTGGTTTACTGGCCAAGGCCAAGTATTGCCTCAGTTTACTCAGAACTGACAAGGAAAAGGGGGGAAGTTAAGCATTTATCCTTCCTTTCCCTACAAACCAGACTTCAGGGTAACCCGACGGCCGTGATGAGGGACAGCTCTTTTTTACCAAAGAATTCCAGGTAATAAATGGGGTAGAAATAATAGAATTTAAAAATCAACATTTCACAAACCCTCAAAATAATCAATTCAGGCAAAACCATCTGTGAATGAAATTGTCAGTTGGAAGGTTGATGGGGGAAACTTACAAAGGAGGAGTGGCCATCTGCATCCACTGCTCAACCTCGGCTTTACTCAGAGAGGGAGGAGCAGACAGGAGTCCCTGAGGACTTGCAACAGGAAGCACACAGCACTTGTGAAGGGACCTTGTCCCACCGCCCCCCCCTCCCCAAATGGAACGGGAAGCCAAATCTTCAGGTTTCATCATTGGAAAGGTGAAAGATACAGGAAGGAGTTAAATGACACTTTGAGGAAGCAAACTGACAAATCAGAGAGTGGAGCATTCTGTAGGACGAATGCCTTTATTTCTGCATAGATGGTATCAAGAAAGAGGAGAGGTGCGACTGTAGATTAACCTAGGTTTAAGAGACATCAAAATGAAATGTACAGGTTTTCGGGGCACCTGAGTGACTCAGTCGGTTAAGCATCCGACTCTTGATTTCAGCTCAGCTCATGATCTTGTGGGGTTTTTTTTTTTTAGTGTTTATTTATTTTTGAGAGAGAGAGACAGAGTACAAACAGGGGAGGGGCAGAGAGAGATGGAGACACAAAATCCAAAGCAGGCTCCAGGCTCTGATCTGTCAGCAGAGCCCGATGCGGCACTCGAACCCATGGACTGTGAGGTCATGACTCAAGCTGAAGTTGACGCTCAACCGACTGAGCCACCCAGGTGCCCCTCATGATCTTGTGTTTTGTGGGTTCGAGCCTTGCATCCAGCTCTGCACTGACAGTGCAGAGCCTGCTTGGGATTCCTTCCTTCTCTTTCTGTCCCTCCCCTGCTCTCTCTCTCAAACATAAATAAACTTTAAAAAAAAAAAAAAAGAAACGTGTAGGTTTATTTGGATCCTGTTTTTTTGGGGTTTTTTCTTTTTTTTTTGACAGAGAGAGAATGAGCAGGGGAGGGGCAGAGAGAGAATCTTTCTTTTAAGTTTATTCATTTTTGAGAAAGAGTGAGCATGAGCTGGGGAGGGGCAGAGAGAGAGAGAGAATCCGAAGCAGGCTCCCTGGCTTCGAACTGTCAGCACGGACCTTATTTGGGGCTCGAATTAACAAACTGCGAGATCATGACCTGAGCCGAAATCAGCTCCTCAACCGAGCCACCCAGGCACCCATTGATTCCGATTTGAACAAATCAACTCTAAGTAATAGACATTGTTGAGACATTTGATGAAATTTGCAAATTAACTGGGTATTACATGATACCAGTTATTGTTAATGTTGTGGGTGTGCAATGGCATTATGGTTACGTTATGTTCCATTTTAAAGGATGAGATGCACACTTAAGCATGTGGGGGTGGAGGCACCTGGGTGGCTCAGTTTGTTGAGTGTTTGACTCCTGATTTCAGCTCCTGTTATGATGCCAGGGTCGTGGGATCCAGCTCCTTGTCGGGCTCCTTGCTGAGTGTGGAGCCTGCTTACGATTCTCTGTCTCTCTCCCTCTGCCACTCTACCCTGCTCATGCTTTCTAAAAACAAAACAAAAACGAAAACAAAGAAGGAAACAAGGCAGGAGTGAATGTCACAAGGTCTGGCATTTGCTTCAAAATATTTCAACAAACGGAAGTGCCTGGGTGGCCCAGTTGGTTAAGCATTTAACTCTTAGTTTTGGCTCAGGTCGTGACCTCACAGTTCATGGGATCACGCCCTGTGTCAGGCTCTGTGTTGACAGTGTAGACCCTGCTTGGGATTTCTCTACCTCTCTCTGTCTGCCCCTCCCCAGTTCACACTCTCTCTCAAAAATAAAATTAAATTCAACAAAGTTAAAAAGAAAAATAAGAAGCAAACGTTGGATACATGAGGTGTACATGGGGTTAACGCATTTTCTCTACCTCTGTGTTTTTAAAAATGTAAGTGAAAAAATTAAAGTATTATATTATTGATCACAAATTCTGGATATAACAAAATTAAATTACACCATATCCTCATATACAGTGAGATTATTCCATTTTTTCTGATGGAATGCATTACCCTAACATTTCTTAGAGAAGGAAGTTGAAAGTAAAATAAACTGCAACTGTATGTCATTGTGGCCCTTATTCCTCAGTCTTTGACATTCTTTTATTTTTTTAAATTTTTATTGAGAGCGGGGGAGGGGCAGAGGGAAAGAGAGAATCTTTTTTTTTTTTTTTTGAGAGAGAGAGAGAGAGAGAGAGAGAGGGAGAGAACATGAGCAGGGAGGGGCAGAGAGAGGAGAGAAGAATCCCAGGCAGGCTCCACATTGTCAGCACAGAGCCCAATGAGGGTCTCTGAGCTGAAACCAAGAGTCAGGATACTTAACCAATTGAGCCACCCTCAGTTGAGGCACCCAGGCGCCCCCCTGAGTCTTTGAGATTCGGACCACCAATGCTCACGTAGGCATTGTATTTTCTTTCCATATGGAGTAAAGGTATGGTTCTTCCACTTCTCTGTTCTTTTAATAGCATCTGACTGAGGATGGTGCTATTTTCTCACGTAAATTGTCACAATGCTTATTTCTCTGTCAGGCTGGCCTGGGGGAGGCTTTCCATCTGCATTTCACCCACCTGTCCCCTGGCTTCACAGAAGACAGTATCCCGCTCCATTTCAGATATAAAACAGCAGATTGTTTAATATCTCGTGGGGCTCCCCCTGCTACCCCTCATTACACCTACGAAGATGAAATCTGTGTTTCTGTGATGAGAAACTGTGTGAAAGGGAAAGGAGGATTTAATTTGCCAAAGTGCGACTTTCATGGGCCACAGCAGCTTCTTCCCCAGAGCTCATTCCCAGCCTCTTACAGGTGTACATGAAGAACGCACATGCACATGGACAGAATCACAGAGACACTACAAGTGCTCATTCTCCTTCATTAAAAACGTTAAGTTACAAATAGTTCAATTTATAAATAGTCTATCTAGGTGGGTGGTGCACCTAAGTTCTTTACCCTGAATCCAAATATCGCCCTTACAGTACTCTCGCCAACCTGCTCCATAGCCAGTATCTTATCCTAACGAGGAAGCTCAGCCTTCCCCAATTCCCTGAGTCCAAATACGTTCAATTCCACAGGCCTACCTAACCCGGTCTAGGAAAAGGACCAATCACTGCCCCAGGAAGGCAGAAGGGGGTGGGGGGCCAGACCCAGCAATGATGCGGAAGGGACGTGCTCCCAAGTGAGGGCAGGACACCCTGTGTGGAAGAAGTCAGGCTTGTAGTCCTAACAGAGTGACTTCCCTGTCAAAGAGAAACTGATTTCGCAAAAGGCTAGAGTCTAGAGGCAGGCGGAACTGTCTTTCAGGCACCTCTAGCCTCTATGGGCCCACGGTCCTGAAGGCTGAGTCCAGGGCCTTCTACTCTGGTGGCAGGTGTACAGCTCAGAGCGTCCCATACACGCTGACTTTGGCCAGGGAGATGCTCTCTGTGTACTGATTCCGTCCTTTCTCATACAGGACATAGAGCTGAGGTGCCTGGTTCTTCCCGCCCACACTGCCCTCCAGGGCTGCCAGTGAGGAGTAGCCACTGGGGCCTGGCCACAGCTGGACCGTCTCTTTCCGCCATGAGGTACCATTGCTGAAGCTCCAGCGCAGGGTCAGGTTCACTCCTGGGGAGGGCAGCAGAGTCAGAAAGAGGAGGGTCTCTGGCCATGCCTTCTCTAGATAAATGGGGCTCCCCCGACGACCCCACCCAACAGACACTCACGGAACTCTGGATGGGCTGGATTGGAGAAGAAGACAATGCCGGAGCTGGTGACTACAGCTCCTGCAGCTACCACAGGGTCTACAAGCTCAGGGTCAAAGGTCACATCACGGGGCCGTATGGTATCACAGGCGTCGTAGCTGCGGAGGACAATTCGGCAATGGCAGTGGTAGTTGTTCTGGTTCCGGGCGTTGATGACGACTGAGCCATCTGGGAGCTCATAGGGCTGAAGAGATAGAAAAATGGCTTCAGGAAGACCCAGCGAGGGGGCAGGGCAAAGGGCCCTGTCCCTGAGGAAGCAGGCTGGGTGGCACAACGGTGGGCAGGCAGATCCTGGGTCTGTGAGTGAAACGGTGCTTTGGAGGACAGGGCAGGTGGCGTGGGTGGGGAATGGCCCATGGATTCCTGACCTGGCACTCATCAGGGTTGAAATCGTTTTCCCGCTTGGGCTGGCCATAGGGGATGCCGCTGACCCCACTGCCATAGCGCCAGGTGGCACCATGGTCATCGCTGAGGAGGCAGAAGACCCCATCCCGCTCCAGTGTCCCATGGCCACACACGATGAGGCGGCCCTTCCACGGTTCCCGCTGTTTCTGTGGGAAAGGAACCTGGGTGTCACTGAGGAAGATACTAAAGAGGCTCACAGGGGAACCCATCACCTCCTAAGTATGAGAACACATTTGGTCCTCTTCAGTTCTGTCCTTGCTACTGAGGGTCCCAGGAGGATCCCACAGTACCCACTGCTTGAATTAAGAAACTCTTGCAGAATAAGCTACTTTGGGACATCTGGGGTGTATGCTGGATAGGTTATGCACCAGACAAGGGGGTCCAGCCACAGAGGTGTATGGGAGCTTAAACCCATGCTTGGTGTGCTCATTCCCCAAGCTGTGTACAACCCCTAAATGGGGAGACAATGGCAATGTGCCATCTTCCCTCGGGAGAGGGTTCCTCCCAGGATACCCCTTTCTTCCAAGGAATCCCATCTAAGAGAAAATTTGACTTCATAAGTCCTCCTCCCTGGGAAGAAGTCCAATTGGGGGCATCTTCCAGACTCTCCAAAAGGCAGCCCCCTCCACCCATCTCAGGATAGAGACCTGAATGCCTGAGCCTGGTCCGGGGGCAAACATCTCGGTGCCAATATCCAGGGAGAGGTTCCGGGGCGGGCTCCAGGACACACCGTCATCTTTGCTCCACACCAACATAGTGGAGGCCACCTGGCAGCCAGTCTTGTGAGCACAGAGGGAATAGAAAAGAAACACCACTCCTGTCTCCATATCATTCACCACTGCCCCCAGGTTCAGCCCATCTGGGGTGTCCCCATCATCTACAATGAAGGCTGTAGGAGACCATGTGCTGCCTAAAGAAAAAAAGAAAATAGCCAGGGTGAGCACTCTGAAGGTGCCCTTTCTACCTCTCCCTGTTAATTTCCACCTCTTGCTAGGGCCCCAAGACCTTAGAGTGGCCCCAGAGTCTTTTAAAACCTGCCCCCCACCCCCCACCTTATCTCTCTGACCTTATCTATTCTATCCTTGCTCACTCCATCCTGTCCCACAAGCTCCTTCCCATTCCTCAAATAGTTTTGTCCTGGAGAAGAGTCACGGGCTTGTGACATCTGCCTGCTACATTCTTCCTCAGGGTTACTCTCACCTCCTTTACTCAAAAGTCACCTATTTAAAATTACAACCAATCTCCAACATCCTGTTTTATTTCTCTCCATTATATTTATCCCTTTCCAATACAAAAAATAAATTCACCTATTTATTATGCTTATTGTCTGTCTCCCTACAGACAATATAAGGCCCATGAGGGCAGGGATTTTTGGTCTGCTTTGTTCACAACCATATTCACAGAACCTAGAACAGTGCCTGGTATATAGCAGGTGCTCAATAAATTTTCAATGTTCAACCCTACCTGATTACAATTTCCAGATAACTGCTCTGTACACCTTCCCTCCTTAAGTCCCTTTAGGGACCCAGGCCTCCAGCCCTCCCAGTGGTCTATCGTTAGAACCCTTGGGCAGGTCATGCTCCCCACCCATCCAGCCTAACACCAGCACCTGCCACTCAGGCATCTTTATACCTTGGTCCAAGGACCTACGAAGAGCAATGAACTTGGCCCCCTCATCCGATGTGGACATTTTTCTAGCCTCAGCGAAGGCAAGGAGAGTGCCCTGAGGAGTGGTTGTGATGAGCGGAATTCGGTAGGTGTGCACAGAACCGATCTGTCCCCCGCTCACCCACAGCAGCTGCTCCATGGTCACCAGCGGCTGAACCTGCGAAGGGAGGAGGAAGGATCAACACAGACAAATTTGACTTCAGATTTTAGGATGGTTGAATAGTGGCTCAGAGTCGAGTGTCCCTGGGGAAGGCAGGGTGTTGGGGATCAGAGTGGGGGGGTGTCCTAGAATAAGGAAGGGGAACCTGAGGGTTTGGAACAAAGCTGGGGGTTCGGAGCCGGGGAAGGGCTCTGAGGGGAGAAGAAACAGTCTGGGAGCATGGGGATGG
Organism: Paguma larvata; assembly: GCA_030068075.1. NCBI lineage: Eukaryota > Metazoa > Chordata > Mammalia > Carnivora > Viverridae > Paguma > Paguma larvata. The sequence goes on from CM057829.1 coordinate 31,118,010, forward strand.
TGGACCTCCCAAAGGAGAAGGAGGTCGAATGAAGAGGAGACTAGGAGGGCAGGAGGACAAGAGCCTGGGGAGGAAGAGGAGTTGGGAGTGGATGGAGGCAACGGGGTCTGAGAGCGGCGGGAGAGTCCCTCGGAGGAGAGGGGTCTCAACAGCCCGCGTCCGGGGCGACGCTGGGTACAGACCACCCGCGTGGGTAGGGGATGGGGATATACGAGGGGCGACTCACCAGACTGAAGTCATTCTCTGCCCTAGCCCCAAATTGTGTCAGAGATAACAGCAGCAGGAAGATCGCGGCAAATACTTGAACTCTATAGCCTCCCCAGAACCCCGGCATCCGCGGTCCCCCGGGCCTGCCCAGGAGCACTTGGCCGGTTCGGTCCGCCATCATCTCTCCCCGGGCAGCCGGACCCAGGCGCCCAGGGCTAGACGCGGGCTGGAGTCTGTCAGCTGACTGGGCCCTTTAAATGCTAGCTATTCCCCTCCCCCGCCCTACCCGGCCCGAGTCGAGCCACCTGCCGCACTTCCCCGACTCTAATTGGCTTATTCTTCACTCTTCACTCCTCATGTGACCCTTTAGCGCCTTGGAGCTGGACCTTCCAATTGGCTCTTTTTGAAGTCCCGGAACTTGTGGCCCGAGCTGGAAGCTTATTGGCTGGGATGAAGAAGGGGCCGGCATCATTCCGTAGAAACGTTTTGATTGGCCATGGCACCTGAGGGCGCCATGGGGGCGGAGCCTATTTTAAAGAGCTAGTGGCGGAAAAAAAGGACTGCCTGTCATGGAGGGAATAAAAGTCTCAAGACTTTTTGAGAAAACAAAATATCAACCTTTAATAAAATTTTTAAACTACAAAATCAAGATCTAGAAGGCGGGGTGAGGCTGGGAGGCTGTACAGGAGGAGCGCAGTCCTGGATCAGCGCCGCATCTTTCATTTCTTCCTCTTCTTGTCTCCTGGGAGCGCCTCGTTCTTCTTGCCTAGAATCTTCAGAAGGGCTTTGGGCATGTAGTAGGGCCGGTCCAGGGAGCCGTCGTTCCTTTCCAGGTCTTCCACTGAGCCGCAACACAGACCGTTAGAGCGGACCCTCGGGGGACCACCCCACTCCCCCCGGAAAAGCAGGGAAGACAAGCTGCCTTGTGTTAGGCAGCTACGCCACGGGCTGTTCTTTTAGGTCAGGTTTTGTAACCTACTGGGTAGGTTATATATTCTCAGTTTCTCATCGCTAAATCAATAAAATTTCATAGTGTGGTAAGGCTTAATAGAAAAAATACATGTCAATCGCGTATTGCAGATTGTGGTAGGTACTAAATCTTGAATGAATGTAGAGTTGACCCTTGAGCGACACAGGGGTTAAGGGGCGCTGACCTCCATACAATCAACAATCCGCCTATGACTTTTGATTCCCTCCAAATTTAATAGCCTACTGTTGATCCAAAGCTGTACTGATAATGTAAACAATTAATACATACGTTGTATGTTATATGTACTGTATACTGCAGTCTTACAATAAAATAAACTAGGGAAAAATGTTAAGAAAATCCTAAGAAAGAGAAAATACATTTACAGTCTTGTACTGTACTTATAAAAAAAAATCCACACTTAGGTTGCCCTGTGGAGTTCAAAGCCAGGTTGCTCAGTGGTCAACTGTATATAGGAGGGTAAGAAAATCCGCACTCACTAGAGCCATCTGCTGGGAAGTCTCTTGTGACTAACTTCTACCTTTGATTTTCTAGGGCAAGTGACTAGAGGCTTCTCCCCTGGAATGTTCTTTCTTGCGAGACCCTGCCAGCTCACTTCCTCCTTTCTTCCCCAACCCCTGGCTTGAGGATGGCAGAAGAGGCTTGCTTTGGCTTTGGCTCCTTTAACTCACAAAGTTGCTGTTTCTAGAAGCACCAGGTCTCCAAATAACCCTAAACAATCTGGTACTTTGAAATTTGGGGGAAGTGGTAGAGGGTGTCTACTCACAGAAACAGAGAAAGAGTGTGTCCACACACATGCCAAAAACACTGAAGAAGCCGTTGGCGATGACGTAGGCCCCAACAATGGAGACCTGGAAGATACAGGATGTGTTAGAGTTCCTTTGAGGGGGTGCTGGACTGCAAGGCAGAGTCAGGGAGTCACTCACCATGATAGGCAGCCAGTAATAGTTGAGGGAGGGGCTCTCAAAGGTTGTGCCCAGCCCCTGGATCCGACCAGTGAAAAAAAAGAAGGACAGGACCCCTGCGGGAGAGGTCTGGGGGTCAGTGTCGTCACTCCTCTGAGGTCACCTGTTCAGCTGCCCTGTGTCCAGCCCTTTGTTTCCGTAACTCCCAGCCCTGGCCCTTACCAACACCTCCAACCACCAGCAGCTTCCCGAAGAACAGCAGCAAGTCTGTAACTTTGTCCAGAACGACCACCCTGCATGGGAAGTTGGGGTGGGTCGGGCATGAGGGGGCTGGCAGAGCTAGGAACAGGACTGGCTATATAAGTTGCTGTGGCAGATGTAAAATGAAAATTGGTCACATTTGAAGATGGAGGCAGCAGAACATTAAACCTAGCTCGAGGCCCTCTGAGCACACCATGCCCAAGAACCCAGCCTTGGTTGGGAGATCATGGGGGTGGAGGACAGCCTGACCTGACAATGTTCCGCATCAGCAGCATGAAGGCATTTTTGGCTGAGACACAGAAATTCTTCCCGTAGATGGCAATCTGAGTGAGGTCGAAAGGTCAGAGTTACCTGTGCGCAGCTTACTTGGGCCAGGGCAGGGGCCTGGGCCAAGGGACCAGGGGCTGCTTGTGCAGGAAGGCTCACCATGATGTAGGCGTTGCGGTTTAGGAACTTGATAAACTTCTCCAGGCACCAGAGGCAGCACTTAAAGCAGCACATGATGCAGCGGGCCACGGGGTTCTGGGCTCCTGGGAGTAAGGGGGTGCTTATGTTTGGTCACTGGCCTCTGACAGCTGCTCCCCAAGGGGGTACCTGCTCACCTCTTAGTTTGTTGTCAATGTACTCCAAAACAATCCGGGCTATCTGCACAAGGGTCAGGATGAGGGCTCCAAAGGCCAGCGACCCAGTATGGTATCTGCAGAGGGGTTAGGCAGTCAGAGGCAGCTCCAGGACCCCTGGACTCCCATGCTCACAATTCCTAGCCCCCTGCCCCAGGCTTACCGGAGTGTGCGGATAAAGGCAGAGATCAGGGGGAAGGTGGGGATGTCCCGGGGCTTGTTGAAGGCCCAGTAGAAGGAGGCAAAGGCCCCAGCCAGGACACACTGGCCCAGGGCCAGTACCCAGTTGAGGGTCCAGAATAGCCCCAGGACCCCGTAGATTTGCAAGTTGAAGAGAGAACGCTGAACCAGGCCCGTGGACGAGTAGCTCTGGAAGACGCACATCAGCCCTGGGCATGAGGAGTTCACGGGCTGGACCTGGGGGTGATAGACTAGAGTCATTCCCAGCCAACTCCCGTCACTCCCAGAGTAGCAGCCTCCCTGAGTTGGGGATGCCATTTCCTTCCAGGAGATTCTTCTCCAGGTTCAAGTTGGGTTCATATTGCCTATCATGTGAGAGTAATTAGTTTCCCCTCAGTCTCCATATGGACACAAGAACTCCCAGGCCTCGTGGGCTGAGCCTTAATGGCATGAAGGCAGTGCGACCAGCACCTGGCTTTCTCTCTGCCACGCAATCAGCAATTCCCTCTAACACAGCCTCTGCAACTCCCACCGAAATGCTTTCTAGCAAAAATGAACAGACTGGATACTAGATGGTATTAAGGAATTATTTTTAACCTCGTTGGGTGTGTTAATGGTATAGTGGTTATGCTTTTTAAAAGTCCTTATCTGTTGGGACCCCTGGCCAACTCAGTCAGTAGAGCATGCCACTCTTGATCTCAGGGTCAAGCCTCACACTGGGGGGTAGAGATTACTTAAAAAAAAAAAAAGTCTTTATCTGTAGAGATCCATCCTGATTTGTTTACAAGTGAATTGGAACTTATGTCCAGATTTGCCTTAAAAAATCTTCAGAAAAAAAGAATTGTGCGAGTGGAGAGGAATGGATGAAACAAGGACAGTGGGAATTTGTGTGTGTTTGAAAATTTCCATAATAAAAAGTAAGAAACACAGAAATTTAAAAACAGCCCTTTCCCGCAAATGTGACAAAAATCTTGATAATTGCTGAAATTGCTCAGTGTTATGTTTGAAATTTTATAAGAAAATAAACTACTTTGCCCTTCGTGTGGATTTGTGTCAGTCTCTGCTGCTAGATCCTGAGCAAGTTGAAAGCAAGAACCAGGTCATTTGGTGCTTTGCATATCTAGTGCCTGGCACCTGGTGGGTCCTCCCTGAATGTAAACCAGCCTCTCTCTCCTTTTTTAGAGTGAGCTGATGCCCGTGAGTCCCAGCTCAGATGAGGTGGCCACATGAAAGCTGAGGACAGCAGACTGCCTGCAAGTTCAGTGCCACTTCCCGAGAGCCTATCCGGAGTGTGGGGAAGGAGGAGTCCCATCCGCCTATTGCCTAGGGTGCCGCCGTGTTTCCAGGGAGAAGGACTTCAAAAGACTAAGCAAAACTGGGGCACCAGGGTGGCTCAGTCGGTTAAGTGTCCTCTCTTGATCTCAGCTCAGGTCTTGATCTCAGAGGTCATGAGTTCAAGTCCTGCACTGGGCCCGTGCTGGGCCTGAAACCTATCTAAAACAAAAACAACTAAACAAAACCCATCTACAGTTATCAGCTCTTATCAGGTGCCATTGTTCAAAGCACTCTATGTGCCCAATGTCATTTAATCTTCTCAGCCCCCCTGAGGGACAGGTATTAGGATTATCTCTATTTTACAGATGAACGGACTGAGACTGGAGGCTCAGTGGCTAATGGTCTTCCTGGCAGAGGCAAGTCCAGGGGAGGGGTGGGACGTGCAGGTAGCCGACTTTCCCAGGGCCTCCAGCCTCAGTTTCCTTCTCTGAATAAGGAGGTAGCTGGCAGGAGGAGTACTGGATCTGGAGTCCCACTGCTGGCTCCCTGTCTGGCTCTGCCGGGGGCCTGTTGTATGCCCTTGAATGAACTCCTTTTTCTCTCTGATCCTCAGTCTCTGCTGCACAATGAGGGATTTGGAGCAGCTGGCCCCTAGGGTCGCCTCACCCCCATGGACACCTCCATGTCCACCCTAAGTCCCCTCACCAAGGGGTCGCATGATGTATTCATTTGCACTTTCTCACAGCCGGGGGAGCTGGCGTTGGGTGCCCAGAGGACGTATTGGGGTTGCCCCGATGTGGCCAGGTACCCAGAGGGGAGTCAAGGAAGGCATAGTCACGTGGGGGTCTCCACAGGTCTCCTCCCCAGGGGCCCTTTCCCAGGCACTTGTGCAGGTCGTTCACTGCACAAAGGGTTGGAATTCAGCCTGGGCTCACTCTTTCAACTCTGTCCAGGGGCAGGCCTGTGTCTGCCCAGGGGAAGGGGCACCTTCTTCCAATTGCACTAAGGCATTTTATAGGTGAGTATTGCCCCTCCTCCCGTCCCACTCCCACCCCAGCAGGGCCTGGCCAAGTGGGTGAAGGATACAGGGCGGTCATGGCCCAGTAGACAATGCAGATGAGCAGGAGGACAAAGGTGACCAGCGGATAGAACATGGTAGACATCATTTGCCCCACAGCCCTGTAGGAAGGTAAGAGGAGTCCATCAGCATGGCCCCGGTCCCCAGCCCCCACGCAGCCTTTCACGGGCTGACCCTGGCAAGGTCCCCACTCTGTCCCTGCTAGGGCCTGCTCTGTCCCCCAGGCTGAGCACACAGTAGGTGCTCATTGAATGAACTGAATTGAATAAATCAGGCACGAGGGACCCTTAGAGGACATTAGAATCACAGAGAAGCCGCCTGGGGCAGCTTCTGGGAGAGTAAGGGAACAGGGTCCTCAAAGTATGGTCTCTTGATGGTCCTGGTTGGGAACAGGCTGCTATTTCTCCTCCATGCCTGGGCTCCTGCTGTTCCACCCATCAATCACCACCCCCACCTCCAAAACAGCAGCTACCACTCACTGCTCCCCATGGAAGTTCTGCTTCATGTTCTGGGAACCTGACAAGACACTAACTCATTTAATCCTCATGACAACCCTACAAATAGTAAGAACTATTATTACCCCCATTTTACAGATGGGTAAACTGAGTCTCAGAAAAACAGAGTCCCACAGCAGTGTTAACCACTGCATAATTCTGCCCTTCTCCTCCAAGGCTCCCTGCTACCTTCCCAGCATTGCTGTTCTAGGTCTGCACCCCCACCCTCTGCCCCATCTCCCTCCCAGACAGGTCCTGACTTGCTGGCCTCCTTCAGGAGGGCGATGGCGATGCGAATCCGTTGCCGCAGGAAGATGAGCATCAGCAGCAGGATGCCTTCAAGCACAGCCAGCACGATCACTGAGGGCGGAGAGGGAGCAGAGAGGCCTCTGTCAGGGCCAGGGCTCGGCATGGCCCGGGGCGGCCCACAGGTGGCTGGTGGTCCGGAGGTGGGCAGGGCACTCACGGGCCACCAGCCAGGTCTCCTGGACATTGCGGTAGGCGCTGAGGTTGGTGGTGATGCCCTGCTGGGTGATGGAGGCGCCCTTGTCCCGCAGCACTCGGTACTCCTCCCAGCAGTGGTAGATGCCATATGCCAGCACGCCCAGCACCCCGAGGATCAGCACCAGCACCAGGGGCCCGGCCACCAGGCGCAGAAGCAGGATAAACAGCAGGCTCAGCACCAGAGCCACACCTAGGGCACTGTAGGCAGGGTGAGGTAGTCGAGGGTCATACCTCAAATCTTCTCCCTTTCAGAGGCCCCCAGATGCCTCACACTCCCAATGTCCCCAGAGGTTAGACCCCCTTTCTCTTAGAAATCTTGGTGGGTTTGAGGTCTGTTCTGAGCTCTGGCTCCTTCGCCCCTGTCCAAAGTTTCTGTTTCAGACATCGGGGTGGGGGACAGAGGATCGAGGGGGGCAGAAGGGAAGGAGTAGGTAGGGGAATCGGTGACTCACACGAGAATCCAATACCAGGACTGGGCAAGATCTTCAAAGATCTTAACGCTGATGTCACGGGCATTGAGGCTGTCAAGAAGACCACTGTTGGGGAGAGACAGAGTCAGAGGGGTTGTTGTGGGGGAGGGTGCAGGACAGAGATGTGAGGGTAGGAGGATGCCCACCTGATTCCCTGGGAGATGGAGGTGTTACTGGAAATCCCTGGGAGTTCGGGCGGAGTACTATTCAACAGTGGAAGACAACGCCCCAGAGCTGAAGGGAGAGAACCAGTGCTCCTGGGTGGGGGGCCCAGAGCTTTGCCTTGAAAGGCTCTGGCCTCCACCCAGCCCCCTAAGGGGCTTAGGGAAGGGAGGAGAGGTAGGCTTTGCTTCTCCCCACTCTCACCCTCCCCTCAGCTGCTCTTGACTCCACAGCCGAAAGGGAGCTCATGTCCCACAGAGCCCAGACCAGGCTTCCTTCGCTGTCCCCTCCTTGCCGCAGCTGGGTTCAGACCCTAATTTCCTCTGGCCTAACTCTTACACTCCACCCCAACCTTGCCACCTTTCAACCCACCCTCTACCTGAGTGCTAGGGAGGCCATGCCTCATCATTCCAGGGCTCTAGGTCATTCTGGTGCTCAGACACTTCTAGAAGCTCTGCCCCGGAGTGCCCATGCCCCCAGGCCAGGCTTCAAGACCCCACCACCTGAGCTCAGCCCACTTTCCCCTCACTTCTGTGCCCCTGCTTTCCCTGACTCTCTCTCTGAGTGTTCTCCCATCAGAAATCCCATCCATTACTCCCTGTTCAGCTCCATCTCCACCTCACCTCCTCCAGGAAAACTTCCCACCCCTTCCCCATCTCCTGAGGCACGTATCATGTGCCTACAGAGGCATGTATCTCCATCCTCATAATGACTTTGCCAGGGGGGCTGGCGCTGGCATTTACACTCTCAAGATGAGGAAACAAGGCTCAGAGAGGATGCGTAATTGGCCCAAGACCATACAGCTGGAAAGTGCTGGAATCCAGATCTGAGTTTGGAGCATTCATTTGAGATGCTTTTTCTAGCACCTGTATTGAGAACTGGGTATCTTTTCTCATGCTATAATTAAAGTTTTTTTTCTATTAAAAAAATGACATTTACTCTTGTCAAGAAGAACACGTAGGAAAAGTTAAAAAGTCATCTGTGATCCCACCACCCAACCACGTTTGCTTGTAAGTTCGCATGGACATCTGGTCTGTTTCTGATTCTTGGACAGTGTCTTTGTGAACATCTCTGATCTCTGCACCTAAAAGGTAGCTCAAACCAGGAGCCCTGCATCTATCTGGGTGCCTGGGGCACAACACACGCAGGGTCCGTCTGTAGGGTCCTGCTGCACAGAAAGACGAAGACCTGGTGCTGATTCCAATTCTGTCAGCCAAGCTGTATCACTTCGCCCTCTCTGGGTCCGCTTTCCTCACTTGAGCAATAGAAACATAGGACTGGATGATGCCTGAGGAAGGAATGCAGCTTCTCACCTGGAGTGGAAGGGAGGAGGAAACTGGGGCAGAGCTCCTGTTGCAGGCTTTGGATCACTGGCTGGGGGTGGGGGGAGGACATACAGACACACAGACACAGAGCAGGATGAAGGCGTGAGTTCCCTCGTCACCACCACCACCACCACCGTAATCACCTACCCAACTCCTCCTCACCCCCACCCATGTGCTCCTCCTTGACAACAGCGATGACATTGGAGGCAGTGCTCACCATATCCCAGGGCACCCCTGGCAGACAATAGTTCCTGTTCGCAGTGTAGAAGACCTCGCCAACTTTCTGCGATAACTGGTTTGCTTCCATGGTCCATGTGACCTCTGGGCAGGAGGACACACACACCTGGGGACAGAGAGCATGCTGAAAGGGTGGCATCCAGATGCTGGGGGGAGATCTGGGCAGAGGCAGGTCCTAGGCTCTGACCTGGGGTGTGGGACACTGCAGGCCATTCTCAGCCACCATGATGATGTTGGTGGCCAGGACGCAGCTGAAGATGTTGAAGTAGAGAAGATATGGTTTATCTCTGCAGGAGGGAAGAAAGTGTGGGCATCAGGACCTGGTCAGGTGTGCAGAGAGGGGAGGACTGCCAGGGCTGTGTCTCAAGAGTACAGTGGGCCCAACCAGGGGGCACCCCATACCGTGAGGTGCACCACTCAGCTCCTACCCTCGGGCAGCTCAGGCTGGGGAGATACAGGGGCCTCCCAGAAGATTTTCCAGAATTAATTGAGCATCGAAATTGCTAACAAATGGTTAAGAGGTTTATGACCTTGAGCAAGTCATTTAACCACCCACTGTCTCAATTCTGTCAGGTGTAAGATAATAGTACCCACTTCATAGGGTTTAAATGAGTTTGTGTGTGCAAAGTACACTGCCTGCCCGGAACACTGTGTAACTCTTAAGGTTTTATTGTTTACTGAAAGTTTCCTGCATGAGGAACTGAGGGCATCTCTTGTGGGATCTCCTTTATGTTTCAGATGAAGAAATCAAAGCTAAGAGAGGTTGAGTACCTTGCCCAAGGCCATACAACCAGAACTTACTTAGCCCAGTTGGGGATTCAAATGCCAAACTCTGAACTTGAAAATCCATGCACTTAACCATGACTCTGCCTCCCACTTTGGGGGGCGGAAATCAGAAGCCAGCTGACCAGAAGTGGAAGGTGCTCAACGTGGCCTAGTGTGGTGAGATTCAGGAAGAGGGGTTGGGGGGGTGGACAGCAGAGGAAGGATCTGGAGCTTGAACGTTGGGGTTCTGTCTACCCCCCACCTCCTGTCTGTTCCCTCTTCCTGCCTTCATACTCACTTGTTGGCTCCCACCCCGCAGTAGGCCCCAGTAGAGTTCCTGGGGTAGAGGACTTGCCGGGGGTCTCCGTACACCCAAGCTGGAAGCAGATGCAGAGATGAATCACTGGAGAGCGGAACTTTCAGGGCGGGGAGCAGCCTTAGGGATGGTCCCTCCCAGGGTTAACACCCCCAGCCATGCGCAACTGGAAACTCACCCACGATCCCCACCACGATGTAACCCAGGATGAAGAGAAGGAAGAGAACACAACAGATGATATCTGTGCAGCTCCTGGGAGAGAAGTGGGGGAAGTTTTTGGAAAGGGGATGTGGGGAGGAGTCACGGGCTGGAGAGTGGGTGCGTTTTATTATATTTCTTTAAGAAAACCTCTCACAATGCACCAGGAAATAAATAAGAAGTGCTTGTTTCCATTCATCGGGGCAGGGGGCACGAAAGAACAAAATAACATTCTTCTTGGTGAGTAAACTTTCTTCTGAAGTATGACACAGAAAAGTATACAACTCATAAGTGCTCAACTGGATGAATTTTCCCAAAAAGCAAAGGCCCGTGTAGCCATCCCCCAGGTCAAGAAACAGAACATCATTAACACCCCAGAAGCCCCCTTGTGCCCCATCCAGACACAAGAATCCTCCCAAGGGCCCCATTCTCTTGGGGCAGGAGTTTTCCTTTCTACAAGCTTTTTACCAATATTTCAGCAAATACAAAGCAAAACCAACCCCCTCCCCCAGCCCCCCTGCCGGTTGGGACAGTGCCCAGAACTTACCTGTTCTTGATGGGACCTCGAAAGGAGGGGTCATATTTGGCTGGTTTCCCTGAGGGGCATGGGGAGGGGTGCAGAGAGTGAGGTCCTGAGTGGATGTCTCTCCCCATCTCCTGTCCCTCCCACAGCCTTCCCTGCACATTATCCTACCCTGGCTCAGGATCCTACCTGGGCCTCAGGACTTTGGGGAGAGATGGACAGGGGCAGGGCTGGCTGGAGAGGAAACTGGAGAGCAGGAGAGGTAGGATCAAGGCTCAGTCAGCAGCGTGACTGCTTACCGTGAACTCTACCGAGGTGGCCTTGGAGGGAGGGGAAAAAGGGGCCTTAACAGGTTCTTTCCAGCTCATGCCTCAAGGCTGACAGCCAGGGAAATAGCCTTTGCCTTCTGCCCCTGTCCTGGCCCTTTTCTCCCGTGTCTTCCTCTGGCTGGGATGTGGGACTCTAAGTCAAGCCATCTCCGTGGTCCTCACACTCCAATCCTTATCCCTCTCCCCTTCCTGTACCCAGTACAGGGTGGGCACAGGTCTAGAGCACGTCAGGGCACAGGTCTAGAGCACAGGGTCACAGCCCCTCCCCACAGCTGCCCCAGGCCCTACCTCCACCCTCTGGCCCAAGGCCATAGGGAAAGTAACTGGAGCCAAAGGCATTAACTCCTGCAGGGCCTGGGCAGAGAGGGGGAACCTGTAAACCCCCAGGCCCCTGCCGTCTCTGGGCGAGCAGTCAGGGTGACACCTGAGCCTGGCAGTTGAGATTGTGGCTGGTTGAGATTGTGGCCATGTCCTGTTCCTGGTCCTCCCTGAGTACACACAGGGAGGAGCTGGGACCAGGAAGCTTAGGGTCCTGTGTGGGCACAGAGGAGGGAGGGCAGAGGGTTGGGCAAGAGTGTGGGAAGGGGTGGGATCCATTTTCCCCAGGTGCTCTGGACTCTGTCCCTCTATGACTCTCGGATGTGAGATCAATGATTGACCCAAAGCAGCTCCAGGAAGTCGACTGGGGAGTCCTTACTGCTCCTTCCCCTAGCCTGCTTAGGAACTCAAGCTTTGCCTCTGGGAGGCTCCTCCCTTAAGGTTCCCTCCCCTCCAGACCAGGAGCTCAGACTCCCAAATCCAAGGGACCCCTGAGGGCAAGCCCCAATCCCTTACTGCTCACAGGGGTCCCAGAGGCTGGTGTCCTGGTTCCCTCTCCTCTCAGACTGCCCCCACGCCTAATCTTAGGGGTCTCTGGGACAGGCTCCTGGCTCCGGTACTTCATGAAGATTCTGCAGATAGGCTAACTGCTCCCTGTCCCCTCAGGCCCTACCATTCTCAGGACCCCCCAAGCCCCCTGCCTGGATCTCTCATGGTACCCTAAGAAGGCTCCCCCTCCAAACAGAGACCCCAGAGGCAGGCTTCAGCCCCTCCACGGCAGAGATCCATAGCCCCAACTCCTCATAGGGACCCCCAAACACACCCCAGTCCTGCTGTCACTGCTCACAGAGACCCTGGAGGCAGACCTCTAGCATCTTTTTGCCTCAGAGACCCCAGAGTCCAGGCTGGAACTCCTCCTCCTCAAAGGGACCCCAGGCATTCCTCATGATGGGGGCCAGATCCCAGCCTCACCACAGGCTCTGCCACACACAGACCCTCCCAGCTCCTGAGCCCCATCCTCCTGCTCAGGTCCCTGATCCTGCCTTTCACTCAGGCTTTGCTTCCCAGGGCTTTGCCCTGAGGGACCCAGATTCCACCCACAACTTCTTATGGCCACCCTAGCTTCGCTCCCCAAAGTCTCCCCAGCAAAGGCCCCCAGCCTCTAAACCTAATCCTCTTCCCAGGACCCTGACTCTACTTCCTTCCATCAGCTCTTTTCTGGGCCCTCCCTTTAGGGACCTAGGACTCCACTCAGCTCCTCTCCTCGGGGCCAGCCCCAGCCATCATTCCCCTAGAGCAGGCCCTGGCTGGCCTCCCCCACTCTGAGGATCCTGGGGCTCGGCCCTAGCCTTGCCCTCAGACTCACCATAGGCCTCATCCTCGTCCTGTTTTCCCCCCATGGCTCAGTCTCCAGAGTGATTGGAGCCAGGGAGACCTAGCGACTCACCTGCGGCCCGCCCCGCCCTCCCACACGTCACAGCCCCACCTCCGCCTGTGGTCCTGACACACTCTAGTTCCTCCTTCCAAGTCCGTGCCTGGGCAGTGCCCTGCTGGAGGACTGGAAGGCCAAGCCTGCAACAGGGGCTCAGGGCTGCCTGCCACGGGCTCCACGGACCATGACTTGAAAGAGCTGGCCCGCTTTAAGAAAAAGCTTCATGTTTTTGCAAATTACGTTGACTGTAGTACTCTCCCACCACCCTGCCCTCCCCTTGGGTGGCTGTCCACACCATCCACACCTGTTCATCCTCAGTCCCTTGGGCCCACGTCCCCTCTGGCTATGTGTGCTTCCTCCCTGACCAACCCCTCTAGCCCCCCAAACAATCACCAAGACAGTTTATTACCAAACCCAATATTTATTGAGAACAAAGGAAACCAGCTGGCATAGAGGCCAATTTCAATTCATCAAACTTCAGCTGAGGATGGGGAACAGGGAGCGGCCAGCCCTGAAGTCACCCTCCCAGGGAAGAACCAGCTCTGGGAGAGAGGGGCTGTCAGACCTCCAGGGCCTGGCTGGGGGTCTCTGGCTGAGGAATGTGTGAAGGGGTAGGGGAGAGAAGACAGCAGCACCCCCAGGTGTGGGCTGTGAGCAGCAAGTGGCAGAGGGGGCTGCTGAGCTGGTGGCCATCCAGGGTTGGGGCATGTGTGTGGTCCGCGTTCAGGGATTGACTGGGGGCAGGGAGCCGAGCTCAGGCAACAGCTCGGGGTGGGGGTCCAGGCGGGCCAGGCGGCTCTGTTCCAGGGCAATGGCCTCGGCTGAGTGCTTGCATTTCTCAGAGCCACACTGACAGGTGAAGTATTTGCTTTTGATGTCCCAGAATCGGTCACCATAGTCAAACCTGTCAGAGGAGCAAAAGAGGCTATGGGATCCAGAGCCAGCTGCCCAGGCTTACCCCACACACCCCCATCTCTGTTCCATGGGATCTGCGGCACTGGCACTGCCTGGGACTCGTTAGACATGCACAAGAATCTTGGGCCCCATCCCAAATCTACTGAATCAGAATCTGGGAGGCTCAGGACTCCATTTATACCGACAGTGGAGAGGCTCTGCTCTAATCCATGCCTGGAAACCAGGCACTCCTCAGTCTTCAGCTTCTGGTCCTAAGCTTACCACCTCTCCCACACCCCTGGCACACACCAGAGTACCCTCACCCTAGCTCCTCCCCAGTCCGGATGTCTCGGGAACTGAAGAAGGCAATGCGTGGAAACCGGAGGTCCTGGTGCAGCATGAAGACCCGGACGGGGATGATGTTGGGGTCACACAGGTGGTTGATGAAGCGGCTGATGTTGCCATAGTAACGGGCATCAATGCAGTACACCTCTCCATCCTGAAGGGAAGGCGTCACTCTTCATATCTACTACTACCCTGCTTGCCTGGCCAACGTCCCCACCCACAGACCACCCAGACCCTCCTCCTCAAGTTTCCATCAGCTGCCTGGGAGCAAGGGACAGAGGGTCTCCTGCTCACCTTGTTGTCTAAGTCGAAGAGATAAGAATCATCCTCTCTTACGTCAGCCTCAGCATCAGAGATCAGCTCCCCAACATACCTGTTGGGCAGGAAGTGGTGGTTCTGAAGGTGAACAGGGGTTATCAGGAGCTGGCTCCAGGCACTATCTCTCCTCAGAACCCCATGAAACCCTCTTTCCCAATTTGTCAGCTGCCCTTTCTGTGTCCATGAATCCCACAGATCTATAGAGCTGAGGTAGCCGGCTGAGGCAGAGTGGGCACAGAGGACAGTGGACATCTTGGAGTGGGGGACAGGGTGGGTGGCTCCCTCTGGAATGAGGATAGGGAGGAGGAATAGAGGACACAACAGAGAGAGCAACACTGGGCACGCTCTTGCCAGCTGGGGTCTCCACCGGACAGCTGGGACAACAGGCAGGACCAGCAAATGTGGGGCAATCACCAGTGGGCCGGGGATGGGCTGGAGAAGCAGCGGAGGGGAAGGTACAGGGAGGGGCCTGAGCTGCGCCGGGAGGAAGAATCCATGAGTAGGGAGACACCAAGCCTCTGTGGTTAAGGGGATCAGGATCTGGGCAGGTGATTTGGGCGGGGAAAACCGTGCAGGTTTAGGCACTGGGAGGTTTCTGGACTAGGAATCACCCAGCAGGTGGTGGTGATGCCAGGCTGCAAGACAGGAGAGGTCGGGGCTGTGAGAAGGGACAGAGCCGCCCAGAGCTGGGCCCAAGGACGCCCACATTTAGAAAGCAGAGGAAGAGAAGCTGGTTTAGAGGGAAGATGAGTGGGTCAGAGGGAGGACGTGTCACGGGAACCAGAGCAAGGGAGAATAGCAGATGCCGGGAGGACGAGGACTAAGATACGGGGTGAAGGGCAGGCTGTCGAGAGGTGGTATTGGCAGAAGGGTGAGGGCAAAGGCAGATTCCGGCAGGGATGTGCGGTGGAGTGGATGGTGGGGAAACTGAGGCTCAGGAGGAAGGGGCCATTTGAGTAAAGTCGAGAGAGATGACCCAATAAAGAGAAAATGGATGGTCCCTTAAAGAGGCAAGTGGGGCCAAAGGAGCCCTAGATCAAGTCTGCAGGCCATGAAGTAGGAGCCAGGTGGCAGGAGGGTTACAGATGCTGGGAAAAGAAAGAATCACTGGAGAGAAGTGAGGCCCCGGCAACTTGGACAGAAAGGTAGCTTTATCACCTCCATTTTGCAGATGAGCAAAATGAGGCTCCAGGAGGTTAAGAACTTGGCCCAGGATACCCAGCAACAGAGAAAGGCTCAACCCAGGTCTGTCTGTCTCCCAGCTTGTAAAGGCAGGGGAGGGAAGATGTGGCAGTGGTGACAGAAGGCTCTGAGGTCTGAGCAGCCTGGGAGCAGGTACGATCTGGCCAGAGAGGGGCAGTGGGAAGGGGTGGGACACATCAGGGAGGAGAGCGGATGGAGGCCTGGGAGTCAGCTATGGCTGTGCACCCCTCCACACCTACTCACTCGCAGATGAAGGTCCCCTGGGGGATGGTCTGCAGGGCTCGGACCCCCCAGCCCATCTTGGCTGTTCGGTAGAGCTGCAGTCGCACTCTGGGGGTAGGAGAGAGGGTGATGTTAGGTGGAGGGGCCCAGAAACCCCCACTGGAGGGGACATGGGGGTGAGTTGGGGGTGAGAGTGGGCTGCAGGGGTGGGCCTCACTTGATACCACTCTGCACCACCCGGTTCTTGCAGTTTCTCCAACAGGAGCATGCCTGGTTACACTCGAAAATCAGTGGGGGCTCGATCTTGTTAAATTCCTGGAGCAGCCGTCCGTCCTGGGGTCATAGGAGGAGAGGACAAGTGGTTTCTGTGTGGTGCCCACCTCGGCTGCCAAGGACCCCCGGACTCCACAGAAAAACCCGCCGTGGATCCCAAGGCCACAGACAGGGAGAACAGGCTAGGGGAGGCCACATGCTGGGCGCAGAGAACAGGAACCACGTCACCAAGCCCTTGATTTGCATGTAGCTGGGCACAGGCTCACCTCCACCCTGGCAGCGCCCCTGGAAGCCCAGAGCGAGGGCACATACCTTGTCATACCAGCAGCGAATGCTGAGCTGGCCACACAGGCAGTTGGAACTGGAACAGTCATCCACACACGTGCAGTGCTGGGGCAGGAGGCAGGGGATCAGCTCGGCCCTTGGAAGCAGCCTTGTCCCCTCAGCAACTAGTGCTTTCTGCCCCACAACTGCTATCCTTTTTCTGAGGTGGTTATTTTAGGATAGCGGGTGGTGATGCTCCCGGGGCGAGGGGGAATCAACATACAGCTGATGGGGGTGTCCCCAGAGCTACCACAGGCCCATATGATACCTTCACATGTCCTGGAAAAAGAACCCCTTTCCCAGATGCATGCAAGCCCCGCCAGAGGTCCCTTTCAGCCCCTCTCTGGTGGCCCGGTCCCTGCTGGCCCACAGCTTGTGCGTTCCTCCTCCAGGAGGTCCCGGGCCCCTGCTCACTTGCAGGTGGGTGATGTTGCGGTCGATGTTCATGGTGGACGTCTCGCAGTTCTCCGAGATGTACTTGTAGTCCTCTGGGCAGGGCTCCCCGTCCACGCCGTTGACGCAGGGAATTGGCACGTTCTCGTAACCCCGAGCCACATCCCTGACGGAAGGGAGATGGGGCTGGGGGTGCTACAGAATGGGGTCAGGGGCCCCACTAGGCGGCCTAGGAGTTTCATGGGGCTGTGAGAGGGAAGGGCGTGGTTCTGGGGGTTCATCGGGGCATGGGGGGTAAGGCTGTTAAATAAGCTGCAGGACACCCAGTGAAAATTGGATTTCGGATAAGAGGTAATTTTTTACTACAGATATGTCCCAAATACTGCATGGGACGCTCTTAATGCTAAAACAGTATGCGCTGCTCGACTGAAATTCCAACTTAACTCTATTTTTGTTTACTCTATCTGGCATCCTAGCTGGGGCTTGGATCTGGGGACTCGGTGGAGCCTGGGGAGGGTCTGAGGGGTGTTCTGGGGGTTCAGCAGGGCTGGGGAGGGGCCGGGCGGCTGTCCTGGGTGCAGAGGGCCCCAGGCTCACCGGCAGATTATCTTCTCAGTGCGGATGGCCCGATTCCCCACTCCAAGACGAAGCTTGCGGTTGAGCTGCAGCGCAAACCACACGTCGGAGCGCTCAGGAGTCAGGTCCCATGCGGTGTCCCCCTCCTTGTTCCGCAGCTCGGGGTTCGCCCCGCGTGACAGGAACAGCCTGGGAGGGGACAGGAAGCCTGTGGGGTCTGGGGCTGCGAGAAGGCACTGGGGCGCTGGGGTGTGGGGTGGGCTGGGGCTCACAGCACGCAGTCGTGGTAGCTCTCCCTCGCTGCGATGTGCAGGGGTGTGTCACCGTGGTAGTTAACAGCGTGGAGGTCGCAGCGTGCGTTGAGGAGGACCTCGGCGATGGCAGCACTGCCAGTGAAGGAGGCCCAGTGCAGGCAGATGTTTTCCTCCTGTGAACGTGGGAGGTACAGGGGGGGCCCCAGCAGTGAGCCCCTGAACCCAGCCTCTTCCTCGCTCAGGGGGCCAGGACAGTCCCCACCTCCACTACCCCCACCAAACTCTCACGTTGTCTGTGAGGGTGACATCGGCGCCCCGTGTCAGCAGCATGCGGATCACCTCGATGTGCTTGTGCTCCGCAGCCCAGATAATGGGCGTCCATCCCCCGCTGTCCTGTGGGTGGGGAGAGAGGGAGGAGGGTGAGGGGTCCCCCTTCCCCTGTCCCGGACACGCCCAGCAGCTGGCCCTGCTTCCCAAAGCAGCATGTGGTCAAGAGCACAGGCTCTGAGAGGGGCTAGACTCCGAGTGTGAGTCTCAGCTCCACCACTCACATGCTGCGAGACCCCGGGTAAGTCACTTAACATCTCTGGGTCTCAGGTTCCCCATCTGTAAAATGGGACTAATAGTGTCTATGGGTCAGAGTTGTGGAATAATTTTTCTCATTTTAAAAGACATGTATTTCCTAGGTCTTTCCACTCAAGTCCTGGAACAGTGACCCAGCAGCAATAACTGCTGCTAAGGACACAGATTGCAGTCTCTAAAAAATTTTTTTTGTCCTAAAAGGTAAATATGCACTTAAAAGTTGCTGGGTCCTATCAAAAACCACAGAAGCCTAGTTCCAGGGGCTCCTCCTGAACCGAGAATGGTACAATTCAAAGATTAATGGACTAAAACACACCCAACATGACAAAGTAAGAGGTAATAAAGAGTATCATTGTGCACTTGCAGAGATTAAGGCGGCAACTCGTTATTCTGAAACCTGACAGAAAAGAGAAAGGTGAAGAAAAAAAATACAAATGAGGAGGGAGAAAGAGATGGGGACACGCAAGGGCAAGGTGAGGTCAGGGAAAGGGTCGGAAGTCAGCTGAGGTCGAAAGCAGGCCCGAGGTCTGAGGACCCAGATGAAGTGGGCTGGGCAGGCAGCCAGGCTGCTGACCTGGGCGTTGACGTCCACCTGTCCTGTGCTGAGCAGCAGGCTGACCATCTCCAAGTTCCCAATTTTGGCTGCATGGTGAAGGCAGGTGGAGCCATCCTCCTCCTGAGGGAGATTCGGGCAGATGAGTCCCTGGCTGGCATCTCAAACCCATCTCAAAACCTAGGCCCCGGCTGGCCCGGTCACCACACCTTGCTGTAGACACAGCCGCCACGCTGCACCATGTAGCGTGCTACCTCCAGGTGGTTGTTCACCACAGCCTCCATCAGCGGTGTGCGCTGCTGCTTGTCCACTGCATTGATGTTGGCTCCGGCCTGCAAGGAGGGGGCGTGGGGGCTGGGACCACAGAAGGGCTGGGCAAGGGAGGGCATCCAGGGGCCTGGTCAACGAGGCAGAGGGCTGGGCCCGTGCTGACCTGCAGCAGCACGTGACAGATCTCCACGGAGCCCTTCTGGGCGGCCGCGTGCAGGGGTGTGCGCTTGCTCTGCTGATCGCTCTGGAAGTTGGGGTCCAGGTTGTCCACTGCGGGGAGAGCCCGCCACACCGGAAAAGGGAGGGACAAATGGTAAGCGATCTAGGGGGCAGATGGGACCTCCTCCAGGAAGGCTTCTTAGGGCCCCAACCCACGTCAGGGGCCCCTCCTGGGCAATGCAGTTAACCCCTCTGGACTTCTGCTGGGGAGGCTCAAGTGATGGGTTATGTGTGTGTCTGTTCTCCCCCACCACACTGAGTATTTCAGGGCAAGGACAATGACCTTCATTGCTGCCCTCCTGGCTGAGCCCAGTGTCTGGTACGTAACCAGTGTTCAATCAAGGTCTGCAGAGCAAATGAGTAAGCAGAGTACTCACACAGCATCAGGATCACCTTCTGCAGCTCTCCCTGCTTCACCGACAGGTACAACTGCCGGGGGTGGAAGCGGAGTTTCTTCCTCCTGCCATGGCGGAGGAGGGAGGTAGGCTCCTCAGTATCAACCTCAATACCTGCAGATCCACCTTTCAGCCCCAGCTCTGGCCTCCCAGCCCAAGAGTGACCCCTCATTCACCTCTCTGACTCCTGGATGACTAGGGCCTTCTCCAGGGCCTCTCGGCCTGGCCCAGGTGGCAGCCCCACGGCTGAGAGGCAGCCCCCATTGGGAAGGGTCAGGGAGGGCCCTGAGCTGTCGATGGTGTCAGTCAGAGGGTCGCAGGGTGGGCGCCGGGGCTCCCCATGCCCTCGCATCCGGGCACTGTGGGAGAAGGTGCTGATGTCTACAAGCAACGGGGCCGGGGTAGGGAAGAGACAATAGGGAAGGGGGAGGCCAGTACCTGGGCTGGGAAGTGTCTGCTCTCCCGGGGGCATCCTGAGCCAGGGGTGGGGGGGCAGGGGCTGCAGTGCCAGCTGGTGGGGTCACCCCATCCCCCCGGGGGATGGTCACCTCCTGGGCCTCAGATGCATCCTCCCCACAGTGGGGACAGAAGACCATGCCGTTCAGCTGGGACACACAGGCTTTGTGGAAGCGGTGGGCCACACGGAAGTCGGGGTGGCACTCCAGGAAGGTGCCCTGGGAAACAAGGTGGTCAGGCTCCAGGAGACCCCTCCCCTGTGGGGCATGCTGCCTGTCTGCCCCACCAGTCACTCACCGCCGTACAGAAGTAGCCACAGCCTGGGCAGCAGTGGTGCTTGACCATGCGGGCACGGTGGGTCTCACAGAGCACCATTAGTGCCACGCGGCTTGACGGCCTCATGGTCTCCCGCTTGAGGATTGCGGCATTGCAGCCTGACAGCTGTGGCAGTGTGACCGGGTAGGAAGAGCGTGAGGCTGGGGCCCGGGGGTGGAGCCCCCCGACACCCTGGCGCCTCTCCTCCCAGCTCACAGACCCACCTCTCCATCCACACTCTCTGTGGCCATGCACTTGTGCCCAGCTCTCTCACTGATGCGGTCAATCTTGGGTGCCTCCATGCGGCAGCTGCAGAGGGGCAGTTCCTCAAACCCTCGCTCTGTCTCCAGTGAAGACGTGTCATTGGATACCCCTTGGTCAGAGGGAAAAGGGAGCTGAGGGAGGCCATACCCATCACCCACAGGGACCCCTGGTGGGGCCTCTCACCCCCACCCTGCCTTTCCCTCCAAGCTCTAGAACCCCCAAAGCCTGGCCATGGACAGACACCTCAGCTGCGGTGTCTGGAGTCCCCCTCCTCCCCGTTCCCTCCAGCCCAGAGGGTGCCCCCTAGTGGTTCGCTATCCCAGCAATTGGCAATTACCAGCGTGGTTGGGGGAGAGGGTCCCCTCGCTGGGCAGCTCCAGGGACCCCAGAGGGACCTCCATGTACTCACTGGGGCCTGAGGAGCCCACACCATTCACTCCTGACACAGAGACAGAGAGAGTGAGAGTGCGAGCTCACAGGTGCCTGGACGCGTGGGTACATGCGGGTGTACGTGCGTGAGCACATGCATGAGCGTGTGTTCGTGCACACTCTCTGGGGGCTGGCGGGGGGCCGGAGGAGGGGACCCAAAAGCAGAGGAGCCTCCTCACCTCGTGGCTCCTTGGCTCGTGGGGGCTCGCGCTTCCGCCGTTTCCGGGATGGCTTCACCCATGGGCTGTCCTTCCGCCACTTCTTCTTGGCTTTGCGCCGGCCACTGGAACCACTCTGGGATGGAGGAAGAATTAGCGAGCTTAGCCCCCAGCCCATTACCCTGCTCTGGGGGCTCAGAGCTCCAGCCCCTCAGCCCCCACTCCTCAGGATGCAAGCCTCTAGCTCTTACCCTGTCGGACTGATTGCCTGACTCCTCATCTTCCTCCTCTTCTTCCTCTTCCTCCTCTTCCTCTTCTTCCTCTTCTTCTTCCTCCTCCTCTTCCTCCTCTTCCTCACTTAATTGTTCAGCCAGAGCTTCAACCTCAGACTGGGAGAGAAGCAAGGCAAGGCTGGAGAAACAGCAACCCCCAGTCCACAGCCCTCTCTTGAGGGGAACTTGGGAGAGAAGCAGAGAAGCAGGGCAGGACATAGCCAAGCCCCAAGACTCAGTGGAACAAGAAAAAGAACTACTACTACTAGGGCACCTGGGTGGCTCAGTCAGTTAAGCGTCCAACTTCAGCTCAGGTCATGATCTCACGGTTCTTGAGTTCGAGCCCCGCATTGGGCTCTTTGTTGACAGCTCAGAGCCTGGGGTCTGCTTCGGATTCTGTGTCTCCCTCTCTCTCTGTCCATCCCCAACTCGTACTCTGTCTGACTGTCTCTCTCTCAAAAATAACATTAAAAAAAAAAATTTAAAAGAACTACTACTACTGTCCCAGGATGGCTCGCTGGAGGAGGTGAATGGGGAGGAAACAAAGGCTGTGGAATATTAGACAGTTGTGAAAAAGAAGGCGCCTCACTCACAACAATGTGTGGGAATCTTGGCAACATGTTAAGCAAAAAAAGTTCCAGAAAACAACCACATATTTTATGCTCTTTATGAAGTTCGTACATAGATAGGACTACCAATGGCTGCTAAAAATACCAGATGAAAAGCTAATGAACTTAGTAATAAAGAAAAGGTTGACATCACATAAATCCACTATCAATCTTAACCATCACTATAAAAAGACAAGGTGTTCCATGCCTGCTGATGTAATGCAACAGGAAGCATGCAGACTAGCTATCAAATCTTCTCACCATTAAAAAAAAATTCACCCAAAGCTGATCATGCTTTCTAGATCTAGTCTATAAAAAATATTAAGAAAAATTTTTTTTAATGTTTATTTATTTTTGAGAGAGAGTCACAACATGAGCAGAAGGGTAGAGAAAGAGGGAGACACAGAATCTAAAGCAGGCTCCAGGCTCCGAGCTGACAGCAGAGAGTCCAATGCAGGGCTCGAACTCATGAGCTGTGAGACTGTGACCTGAGCTGAAGTTGGACACTTAACTGACTGAGCCACAGAGGCGCCCCGAGTTTATAAAATATATTGAGGGGGGTGCCTGTGTGGGTTAGTGGGTTAAGTATCCTACTTTGGCTCATGATCTCACGATTCCTGAGTTTGAGCCCCAGACTGAGCTGTCTGCTGTCAGTGCACAGCCCGGTCTGGATCCTCTGTCTCCCTCTCTCTAAAATAAATAAACATTAAAAAAAGAAAAAAGAGGGGCGCCTGGGTGGCTCAGTTGGTTGAGCATCCGACTTCGGCTCAGGTCATGATCTTGCGGTCTGTGAGTTCGAGCCCCGCATCGGGCTCTGTGCTGACAGCTCAGAGCCTGGAGCCTGCTTCGGATTCTGTGTCTCCCTCTCCCTCTGCCCCTCCCCCACTCATGCTCTGTCTCTCTCTGTCTCAAGAATAAATAAACATTAAAAAAAATTAAAAAAAAAAAGAAAAAGAAAAAAGAACATGTCAGTCGCCACCCAATCAGCTAATTTTTAAACGTGAGAAATTCTGTAGGACAACTGACCTGGCTTCTTCAACAAATAAATGGCAAGAAAAATTTCTTTTTCAAAGACAGGGGGAACCTACCTTTACATCAAGAGAGACCTAAGGCAAATGTCAATCAAACCAGTGTACGGAGCTCATTTGAATCTGGACAAACAAAAACCCGTCTATGAAACAACTGAGAACATGTGAACACTGATAGCAAGGTGATGGCTACATTTTTTCTAGGTTGTGAAAACAGTTAAGCAGTGATATTAAAAAATAGTTAGAGGGTGCCTGGGTGGCTCAGTCCATTAAGCGTCTGACTTCGGCTCAGGTCATGGCCTTGCAGTTCATGAGTCTGAGCTCTGTGATGGGCTCTGTGCTGACAGTTCAGAGGCTGGACCCTGCTTCTCTCTCTCCCCCTTCCCCGCCTGCACTCTGTTTCTCTCTCTCTCAAAAATAAATAAAAACATTAAAAAAATAATAAAAAACAGAAAGAGGCCTTATGTTTTGAAATATATATGGAAACGTTTCCAGATAAAACAACGTGATGGCTACTTTAAAGCAGTCGGGGAGGTGGGTGTGCTGGGGGAGGAAGAGATGAGTCAAGAGTGGCTGTGTACTGAAAGCTGCTGGAGCCAGGTGAGGCTTCGTGAGGGCTCACCCTTTACTCTTGTATATATTTGAAATTTTCCGTGAAAAAATGTTAAGTAAAAAGCACAACAGGTAAGACAGCATCATACCGCATAGGCAAACGTGTATGAGATAAAACCAAACTGAGAGCCAAAGAATAAACAAGCCAACAAACAACAAAATGAGATGTTAACCCTCAAGTCCAGGATGGTGGTTACCACCATGGAGAGGCACAAGGGGAGGAACTGGGGTGGAGCATGCACTGCAAGTTATGGACCCTGTGGGGCCCTGAACTAGGGGGTGTTCACAAGGTACAAAGGTAAGAGACGAGGCGGGAAATGAAAGACTGGAGATTGAGCCTTGAACAAGGTGGGTGCTGGCAGGGAGGTAGGCTGGCTCCTTCTCACCTTGCTGTCAGAGTCCACACGCTCATCCACAGAGTAGGAGTCGTAGTAGAGGCTGAAGTCGTCCCCCACCACTGTCTCCCACTCCTCTAGGGACCCTGGGTCCCCTTTCTCCATGGTCACTTCTCCTGAACCCCGGGCAGAACCCAACTCCTCCGACTAGGAAAAGATCAGAAAAATGGAAGCTGCTGGTACTTCCCCCCAACCCATTTCCCTTGAGGGCAGGATGCAGCCCCCTAGGTGAAGAGGCCTTGTTTGCTGCCTCTCCAGGCTCACCAGGCCACCACCGGAGTTCAGCTTCCTCCTTTTGGCCACATCTAGAAGGAAAGAGAGAAAGGAGTAAGGCCTGTCCTTAACCCTCGGACGGGTCTTATCCAGCAGCAAATGGGTGGGAGGTGGGACTGACCTGAGGTCATCTTCCCCAAGGAGTGCACGTCATCACTCATGCGGAAATGCTGCACTTCAGGGGGCCGCTTCTCAGGGACAGGGGGCTAGGGGCCGAGAGGGAGCACACTTAGGGTTGGGAGCATCTCTGGTTGGGCCTGGGCTAAGGCCTGGATTAACCTGCAGCTCTGGGTGAGGGTGAGGCGGGTGAGCCACACCCTCAAAAATGTCATTTGAAGCTCCAGCGAACCAGAATGCGGCAATCACAAGAACTGCTGTATCCCCAGAGGAAGTACGTTAAGCACGTCCCACACCTAACACTTATCTCTTCAAGATCGCAGAAGCAGGCCTTTTTTACCCATTTTACAGATGAAAAAACAAAGGTTCATGCCTTGCCCAAAGCTACCTACACCAAACTCAGAACAACATCATACCAAGAGGCCTAAAAATATTGTCATAAAGGTTCTGAAATTCTGGGGCTTTTGTCCTTTCTCTCACCTCCTTCCCCTTAGGGATTCATAGTAAAATCCTTAGAACCCTTTAAAAAAGGGAACAGGGGGAGTTTCAAAGGGAGGAAAAAGTTCCCTTGGGGCTTGCTTTGAGGTAGAAATAAAGAGTGGTCTTAAGTTTCTTTAGATAGTCATTATCATAAGAATAATCATAAAAGTAACTACACAACTAACTCTCTAACCTTTTTCTTTTCTACTTCCCTCTCCCCAAGAATGCAAACTCCAGGAAAACAGAAACTTGTCTGTTTGTTCAGATGAACCCCCAGACCAGAATGTGACACACTGTAGCCCCTAGGTAAATATGTGAAGCTGTGAATAGACTAGAAAAGGTCTGAGCTAAACTGTAAAAAAAAAAAAAAAAAAAGTGCAAAAAAAGTCCACCGGGGTTTACAGTGGATCACTCCTGTCTCCCCACCCCAACCCTCTCCCTCAATCCTTACCTGCCCATTTCCTGGTTTAGACATGGTTTTTCTGGCTCGGTGGACCTTGGGCTGCCCCTCTGGGCTGGGTGTGGCCGGAGGGGGTTCAGGCCCTGCTGCTGCCGTCCCCTGGGCCCCCGGCATACTCAGCAGCCTCATAGCTAAACTCTGGACCGATGGGGGTGACTTTCCAGCCCCTGTCATTGACATCTTGGCCCGGCTGGGACAGGCACTCCCCTTGCTGGGAGAAGAGGGGAATGACTTTGTGGCATGGCCTGGAAAACAGACAGGCAGGGAGGGAAAGGGAAGATAAGACGAAAAGTAGTCAGAAGATACCCCACTTCACCCCCCCAAGACTCCCCAGCCTCTCACCCAGCAGGATGCGACCCCCATGGAGGTCCCCATCTCCCTCGAGATTCTCAGGTTCATCCCCAATGAGTGGTGTGGCTCCTACAGGGGTGTCAGCCCCCTCATCACCCACGGTGACCGTGACAGAGGCTGGGGATGAGGGGCCAGCAGGCTCCAGGGAGTCGGGGCTGGCCTTGGGCAGGGTCTCCTCACTACGAGGGGTGTCCCCCAAAGAGCCATGAACTGTAAGGGAAAAGAAAAAGTTCGGGGCTAAGGTCTCAGGGAATCCTGTGTTGGGGAAGGTGAAGGTACAACTGGGCCCGTTTATCTGCTGCACTCACCTCTTTCAGTGGCTCCTCTAGGATCCTTCTCCAGCACCAGCGCCCCCATCTCAGCAGGGGCCTCCCCCTGGCAGGGGACACAAGGTAGACGAGGGCTGGTCAGCCCAGTAGGAAGTTGGGGAGCCCAGGACGCCTGGGCTCTGGGAAGAGAGAGTAGGCTCCGGGGCCTACCTCTTCCTCTATGGGGCCCCCCCCTTCCGCGGCCTCGGCTGCCCGGGGGGGCCGCACGACCCCTCCCCCGGGCCCGCATCAGCCCCCTCCCTCTCGGTAGACCCCGCATCTCTGGGGCCGAGAAGAGAGGAGGGGGAGGGGGCGGGGCCTCCGCGCCCCGGCCCCGCCCCCTCCTCCCGGCTGCACGCGCCGCTCCCCCTTTGTCCCCCAGGCCGCGGGGACCCCGGGCACCAACCCCTCCAGCGCCCGCTGCCCCCCAGCCCGGTGGACGGCCCCTCGTGCCCCTCGCGCGTGCTCCTGGGGCCCCGCCGCCCGCCGCCCACTCGGGGGCAGCCGGCGGCTGCACGCGCGCCTCCGTGCCCACTCCCCCCACCTCCCACCCCCTGGTCCCCTCATCCGCCCCCGGTGCTGGCCCTCCGGATTGCTGCAGGTCCCGTCCGGGCCCCCCGGCCCCGTTGCACCCCCGGAGCATTGCACGGGCGCGCGCTTCCCCCGGGCGCGCGCGCGGGCATGCACCCGCCTCTCCCCCTCCCCTTCCGCACCTCGGCGGCCGCCGCCGCTGCAGCTCCCGCCGCCGCCGCCATCGCCGCTTGCGCGGGGGGCTGAGCCGGCGCGCGGCCGCCCCGGGTCACGTGGGCGGGGGAGGGAGGACTAGGAGGAGCCTTAAAGGAGCCACTACGCGCCTTCTGGCCATTTTCCCCCGAGAGCAGCCTCGGAAATGGCCGTGGCTGTCCTAAGCTGAGGCTGCAGGGGAGAATTCCTGCCATTCCTGGTGTCAGCTCAGCGGGGAGCCGAAGGTGAGGCACGCCTGGGTCCAGGTGTGGCTTCTCCATCCCCTGCCCGGTTTTAGGTAACGAACAGAATGTCTGACCCTCCCGGCTCTCGGCTGCGGCTGTCTTTCCAATCTAGCCCGCGTATGCTTCTCCCGCCTGTGGGTGCTTTCTGGTTTCTGGGCCGCCAGATAGAAGGCTCGGGATCAACTTTGGCCTCGCTTCTCTAATGAGCAAGAAGGGGACATGGGGACGCGCAGACACCTTTACTCTTGACTGCTTCTAGCATGCTGCTTCATGTCCCTGGAGCAGCGTCCCCTTTTGAAAACCTGGGGCTAAACGTCTCTGTTTATTGTATACATTTTACGCCACCATATACACTAGGGATCTAAGTAAGACCCCAGAGACCCGACAGCAGTCATCACTGCCTGGTGATATTAAGTATCTTTTTTTTTTTTTTTTGCCAAACACCTTACAAACATAGGCAGTACGTGGGTCACAGCCCAGTTAACAGTACGAATGATGTTACACCAAGATATACAACCTTGATAGCATTATTTAGGGTACCATCCCTTTACGTATTACATTCTGGTCAAAGTTTGGGAAAAAACCTGTATGATTTCACACGCAGTATTTGATAGAAGCAGGTGGTTGGGGTATTGGGCACCTGAGGCCAATTCAAGGCCTTCTGGGAACTGTAGTTCTCTTTGCTTAAGAACTATTCCAGAGCTTTGTGGGAATTGTAGTCTTCCTTGTACCCTAATCCAAACGTAGTGTTTTGTTTTGTTTTAGCTTTCCCGAGGACATGAACCCTTTCCTCAGATCATAAATGCCCAAACATTGGCTCCTGCTTAAAATTTTGGTGGACACAATGATCACACTTATAGCTCATCCATAGTGCTGATACCAAACTCTTCCAATAGAGGGGGAGATCGTGTTACCACTACTGCTACTCATGGAACATAAGTGTGAGATATCTGCCAGGTGCTGAGGTTGTAGATTTGGGAGGGTCCCCAGCCAGAGAAGCCCACTTGCACAATCCCCTTCTCTTGTCAAGTCTCCTTCACGCATGAGAACTGCAGGAGTTGTGCAGTGTAGAGCAAACGGCATGAAAGGGAGAGGCTGTCTAGACTGAGATAGTCGTACACACACAGTTGCCAGAGTATAAAGAAAAAATAAAGTGTTTTTGTTTTTGTTTTTTTTTCTTTTTATTTTGTGGAAAACAAAAGCAGAAAAACTAAAACCCCAAACTCCAGAAAAAATCCTAAAAAATACGTTTTGTTTTCTTAAAAAATACTGTATAAGTCTCTACTCCTCTCCCTCCCGCCCCCCCCAAACAGCCCTCCTTGTATCCTTTCATCTAAGTGCCCTACCCCCCACCCCCACCACTATTCATCCTTCTTGCTATTGTCCCCCACTTCTCCATATCTACCCAGGATGCTCACCCCCATGTTCTCTTACCTGGCACCTGACATGGTTCTCCCTAGAGTTTTGGTGAGTCTTTGCCCATAGTCCCATTTCCCCAGCATGCAAGAACTGTCTCCCAAGAACTTCCTTTTCGGGAATTCAATAATCCTTTCCCCCTACCACTCCCTCTCCTAAGGATCTATTCTATGCAGGAACACATAAGCTGCCTCCTGCCAAATTCCCTCCCAATTCCCACCCCCCCCACCCCCCATCTCAAGATATATCAGAACCTCTCCCTGGGCAGCCTGAACCAGGAATAAAGCATTTTTGTCTTTTTTCTTCTCTTTCCATAAGACCCTTTCCCTCCCTCCACATACCCATGTACCTCTAAGAGAAGAAAATCTTTCTCTGGGAGCCCATATTCCCTTGGCCTTCTCAAAGAACCCTCTTCCTCTCCACTCTTTTTTTTTTTTTTTCCTGAAAAGGCAGGGATCTTCTCTCCAAGGAATCTTCAGCCCCTCCCTCAGGTATATCTGCTCAGGTTTCCCACCGTACCTGCCTGATCCCGACCCTCCCATTCCCCCTACCTATTCTCCTGGGCCAGAGAGCTCCCTTCCCACTCAGCCCAGGGACCCCCCTCCTCCTGGCCTCCGAGCCTGCCCCGCTAGCTAGCGGATGAGGACGTTGATCTCAGCCACACTGGCCTCCAACACGTTCTCTGCCGTTGTCTTGCCATGCTGCTCCTTGAGGTGCCGCCTAATGGCAGGCTTGTGAGCGAAGCGCACGTCGCAGTAGGAGCAGCGATAGGGCCTCGCTCCGGAGTGCAGGTTGAGGTGGTCGTGCAGCGTGGACTTCTGCGTGAAGCACTTGCCGCAGATACCACACGAGTGCGACTTGACGCCGCGATGTACGTTCATGTGGCGGTTGAGGTTGCTGCTGTGGTTGAACTGCTTGCCACAGCGTGGGCACATGAAGATGAAGTGCTGCGCCCGCATGTGGAAGACCAGCTTCTCCACGCCCTGGAACACTTCCGGGCACTTGGTGCACTTGATGTTCTTTAGGGGGTTTCCACTGGAAAAGCCCCCCGGCAGGGGTCCCCGGCTGCTCCCTGCCCCCAGGCTGCCCCCCGCCCCCCGGGCAGCCATGGCCACCGCGGCTGCCTCCACCAGGCCCGAGGTGGCCCCCACGCCGGCCCTGCCTCCAGGGATCAACAGCAAGCCCTCCCCTTCTGCGTCCTCGGACAGGCTATAGCAGGCTTTGACTACACCCTGCGGTGGGGCCACAGTGCTGGGGGGCACGCTGCTCTGGGCCAGCTCTCCAAGGTGGCTGCCCACCGAGCCTCCGATGCTCAGGCCTCCTCCCAAACCTCCGGGAGGTTTGAGCCGGTGTGCCACCTCCAGGGCCGACTCCACCTTGACGATGCAGATGTCAGACACATCCTCGTCCTCATCCTCATCTTCTTCCTCGGCCTTCAGCTCCAGGTCCTCATCCAGAGGGAACTCCAGTTTCACAGGCCGTAGGAGTGGAGGGGGTAAAGGGGGCGGTGGTGGGGGCTTGGGGGCTGGCTTTGGGGTCCTGGCAGGAGGGAGGAGGGATTTGGTGGCACTGACACTGCTCACAAGGCTGGCATCGCTGACCCCATCCTCTTTGAGGCCTATTTTGGGCTCAATGAACTGGCTGAGGGCGTTCCTGCATTTCTCCACCACGTGCTCCATCTGCAGGTAAGAGGCAGCCGTCAGGTAGTTGACGATGTCCCTGACAGCGAATTCTAGAGCGCCCGTGTAGCAGGAGAGGAGCAGGTCGGCCACGATGCGTGCACTGTGCATCAGTGAGACCTGCAGCTCAGAACTGGGGTTCAGTAGGAACTGGTCCCGCAGGAAAGGCGAGCAGGCGGCCAGGATGACCTTGTGGCCACGAAACTTGAGGCTGTCGGCCACAATGGTCACGTCGCAAAACCGCTCTTCTGCGCGGAGCTGGTTCATGTTCCGCAGGGTAGCGGCCTCGTGGCCGGGCAGCTGGAAACGCAGGACTTCCACCCCAGAGGCCATTGTGGCGGGGGTGGGCAACCCTGGTTGGGAAGGAAACCGGTCAGAGACAAAGGTCTCTGGCTCGCCTAAGCCAAGGCTCCAGGCCCCTCGCTCCCATTCTTGCCCAGCATCCCAGCTTCAGATCTCCCAGTCTTCAGGCCCCGTCCTCAGTTTCCCCAGTCCCTGGGGAAGCGCTGTCCCTCCGAGAGGACGGAGGCGTGGTTCCCGGGGGCGGGGCAGCGGCGTCCACACCCCCCGGCCCTACCGCCCGCGAGGATGGGGCCAACCCGCGTGGGGTGAGCCCGCACGCCTACGGGGAAGGCTGGAGAAACCGGGAGCAGAGGCCTGGGGCTCTGGGCTCCGGGGTGGCCCGGGATGCAGCCTCTTCTCACCCCGCCCCCTTTCCCCGGTGTTTCATTCCTCCGCCCCCCCTTTGCACGTTTGCACGCGCCTTTCACGTCCTCCCCCCGCCGCCTGCACGCTTCGTGCACGCCCCCCCCACGTTCAGAGCTCCGTGGCACGCCCCCCCCCAGCCCCACGACCCTGAGTGCACGCGCCTCTCACCTGGCCCGGTTCCGCGCGCTGTTTTTTTACCCCCCTATCTCCCCCACCCCCCCGGGGTCGGCGGCGCCCCCAAACGCGGGCAGGGCCTGGGCAGCGCGCAGGCGCGGGGGTGCACGAGGCGCGCGCGCGGGGCCAGCTCCGCGTGGGCGTAAGGAGGGAGGGGCGGGGGCGGCTCGTGCAGTGTGTTCCAGGCCCCGCGCGCCTCGGCGTCGGCAAGAACTCGGGGAGGAGGAAGAGGGGAGGGAATTAAAGGAGCAGGATTCGCCCCTTCCCGACCCCCCTTTATTCACCAGCCCCCCCACGCGGTTAAAGGGCCGGATGGCCTGGCCTCCCCTTTGGCCGGTATTATTTGTCCGCCAGAGCGGAAATACGTTCCACACCCCCCTTTCTCGCTCCCCCTCCTCTGTGCCTCCGGGCCCCGCGGCACGTCTGCGCGTGCGTGCCAAGTGCCGCGCGGAGGCCCGCTTGCTCGGGCCCGCCCCCCCGGCTCTGGGCTGCCTGCGGCGCCGTCCTCTCCGCGCCCCTCAGCGCGCGCCCCCGCCCGCGCTGCTCGCCAGCCCAGCGCCAGTAGACAGTGCTGCCACCTGCTCGCTGGGGTAGCAGCGCTCTGGCCCAGCTGTGCGGAGCAGGACAGTGTTGCAGCCGCAGCCTCTCCCAGGAACCCAGACCGCCCCGCGGCAATCAGAGCTGTTGGTCGCTGTTGCCCACGCGTGCATCCTCTGTTGGGTATGTTCACAGTTTCTCCAGCCACACCTCATGACTTTTTCCACTCTTCTGAAGTTAGTGACCACCCTAGCCCTCCTGGCCTAAAAGATATTGTAACTTCCTACAGAAACAATCCAGTGTCCTCAGCTTTCCTCTGACAGTGGTGTAACATCACACCCACCCGACCTTTCCCTCCATTCTCAGAATTGATCCCACTTCTTGCCGAGGCAAACGTCCTCCTCTTGTATGTACTGTCGATGACCTTGCGCATTTCACCCCTACTGTGTAATTAGCCCTAGTATTAATTCTCTATGCGATTATTTACATCAGTGTGATTTTACCATCTTTTTTTCTTTTAATGTTTTTATTTATTTTTGAGAAACATAGAGACAGAGTATGAGCACGGGAAGGGCAGAGAGAGAGAGAGGGAAACACAGAATGTGAAGCAGGCTCCAGGCTCTGAGCTGTCAGCACAGAGCCAGACGCGGGGCTCGAACTCACAGACCGCCGTGAGATCATGACCTGAGCCGAAGTCGGCCGCTTAACCGACTGAGCCACCCAGGCGCCCCATGATTTTACCATCTTTAATCATTCCAACTGCAGTGGTCCTTCTGATCCCTTCCCTGCTCCACCACAGACTGGCAAGGTTAGAGCTCCACCCTTAAACAAAACCTCCCATCTACTCTGCACCTCTTCCTTCTCTTTCTGGGTCACTTGCAAACTAACCTGCAGTCTCCACAGATTTACCAACAGCATTTATTAACACCTCGAAGGCTGCCCCCTTCTTTCTTGCACACTCACTTCCCTACCCATTGAAGTCCAGGTGAAAAAGCTCCTGCTTCCCATTGATTGGATTGGTTTATTACATACTCCAGGAGACCAGAGCATTTTTCTTAGGATCAATTCTGATGAAACGGCCTGTTATATAATGGGTTCAACCTCTGGCTTCCACCATTAGATTGTAAACTTCTTGATTGCAGGAATTATGTCATGGGTTATATTTTGCAAATAAAAGGCATGCAATAAATGACTGACTGCTGAAGTCATTCCTCTTCAGTTCAGCCAGCATCCACCCATAAAAAGTTTGTTCCTGACTTAAACTGAATTCCTGAACTCAAAGGGATACCCTTTGGTGGAAGAGTGGGGGCAGTGTTTAGGTGGTGCTTGATTCTGCCTTTCCCTTTTAAATTCTCTGCCTTTTACGCCTCCACTCAGTTCTCTTCATTCTAAAATGCCCTCTTTATGGAAGTCTCCTTTGTAGTCAGGCCATATGAATCACTGGAAAGAACTTTGGCTTTTGTGTCAGACACACCTAGGCTCAAAGCTATATTCCACTCCTTTCTTTTTTAAGTTTATTTATTTATTTTGAGAGAGAGAGAGAGAGACAGGGAGGGAGGGAGAATGAGAATCCCAAGCAGGCTTCACGCTGTCAGTGCAGAGCTCTGATGTAGGGCTTGGTCCCATGACCCTGGGATCATGACCTGAGCTAAAATCAAAAGTCAGATGCTCAAACAACTAAACTCTCCAGGTGCCCTGAGGTGTATTTTCTGTGTATTTCTGGGAAAAGTGGTCGAGGACAAAGCTAGCGCATGGCTTAGAGCACCGCTCTTGGTTACTGATGGAGGCAAGCAGTGGTCTAGATAATCCCAAACAGGAAGAGTTACACATTTCTCTGAAACATTCAAAGTAGTTTTGGCAGTGGGTGTACTTTGGCATTATGCTTAGCTCAGACTGGAATAATTTTATATTTCTTGAGCTACCAGCAGGAAAGGAGGAGAGAAGTCAGTCTGAACTTTTAATCCATAGGCTTAAAACTTACAACTTTTCCTGTATAACATCAAAACCTCCAACTCCTTTTTCTTTCTTTGACCCATACTCAGCTCTTGCCCTTGCTGTAGGAACCCTGGGTCCTGCTCGGCTGCTCCCTACCCCTCCTTGATTGCCTGAGCTACTTCCAGGCCTGTGGTACCTGGCTCAGGCCATCCTCTCCAGATCTGCCAGTGTCCATGCAAATGACCTAATCCACACCCCAATTAAAAAAAAACAGGTCCAGTGTATTTTATGTTTTCTTAGAATTATTTGCATGATTCACAATTCAAAAAGTGTGTTTTATTGAACAGAAAGGGAATCAATACCGGATGGGGATTACTTGCTTGATTATCAAGAGAATACATTTGATATTCATTTGGGAGAGCATTTTTACCTTGGTGGGGAATAAGGGCTCAGGAGCACATGATCAAAAGTCTATCACCTTGGGAATTTTGGCCAGTGAAACTGTTCAAGTAATAGTAGCTCAACAAAAAGTAGAAACCCACCTTGACGAGATTAGAGGGCAAGCCATTTCGCTGCAACAAAGTTCCACCGAAGTCCCAGGAACAAAATGAGATTGGTATTCTGGTCTGTTTTTCTGGATTCCTCAAGGAATTTGGTCAATACTCTGGGCATTAACCTAAGTGGGATTATCTATCTTGGCTAGTCTTTTAATCATTTATCTACTCATAAATGTGGCAGGAGATGCTGCTCAAAGGCAGCAAAAGCAGAAACTAATTAATGGTTGTCCAAAGCTTCGAAGTTAGGCCAGGCACCAGAGTACTTAACGGTTAGGAGCAAAACACTTTTTTTTAAAATAATTTTTTTATTTAACGTTTATTTATTTTTGAGAGACAGAGACAGCGTGAGCAAGGGAGGGGGTAGAGAGAGAAGGAGACACAGAACCTGAAGCAGTTCCAGACTCTGAGCTGTCAGCACAGAGCCTGACACGGGGCTCGAAGTCACAAATGAGATCATGACCTGAACCGAAGTCGGATGCTTAACCGACTAAGCCACCCAGGCACCCTAGGAACAAAACACTTTCATTCCCCATGATCCTGACGACCACTCCTCCTCAGCAGGAAGTAGCTAGAGCAGTCATTGTCCCTATTCCTCAGGAATGGGAAATGAGCAAAGACAAGGGCCAGGGGGACTGAAACTGGGTTCGGAAGCTCCCTCAGACCCCACAATTTGGACATAGCTGCCTCTGACCCAGAGCTCTTGGTTGCTCTTAAAGAAACCTGTAAATTTGCCTTAGGAAATAACATTATGTTGCCTCCTGCAAAGTCTGTGGGATGCTGTTCTGCGTGAGATGTCAAACATAATGTGCCACGTTTACAAGAAAAGAAATAATAATAGTTTGCAGCTGAGTAATAGTCACAGGATGTAAAACTTCTGCCTTTGTACTCTAGAAATGACATCACTGAACATAATCGGCTGAGAAGGTCTTGCCGTTCCAGGCCCCTAAAGAGGAACCGCCAAGCCCCTGCAGCAGAGCGACCGCCTCACCACACTCACACCAAAACCTGACAAGGAGATGCTGAGAGGGGGAAGGTGGTTAAGAAAGGAAATACGACAGTCCAGTCTATCAATCGGCATGATCCAAGACCCTGAGGCCCTTACCCTGAATTTTCGTCCTTTACAAACCCCTGCTTGTAAGCCAAGGTGGAGTTTAGGACTTTAAGCACTAGCTCCCCGTTCTCCTGGGTGGCGCCACACCAAGAAACTGCCGATTTTTCTTCACTCCAAAAACAAAGCCAAAAACCCAACCAAGCCAAACCCCCCCCCCAAAACAACCAACCAACTAAACAAATAAAACAAAAACCCCAAAGACCACAAAATTCAAAAAGTGTAAAAGGGTCCAGACTTAAAGGCCTTCTGCCAGCCCCTACCCAGTTCCCCTGCCCTCCAGCAACCGATATTACTGGTTTCTTCAAAGCTTCTTGACCTCGTTCCAGTAACTTTTTTCTTGCCTCCGTTTTATCCACTTTCTTCCCAGGATCACCCTCTGGTGATTAACAGCATCTGGAACTTCATCCTCTCTGAAATCTGAAATGCCGACGTACCATTCTCAGATGTCTCCGGGGGCGGGGTAGGGGGGGAGGGGTGCAGCGAGTATACCTGCCCCGCTCCCCAGGGAGGCCTCTGGGCATCTCCGGCATCTCGTCTTCCCCTTTCTCTTACATCCCCTCCCTCCCTTTCTCATGTGCGGCACTCAGCTGCTCTTACTTTAGTGGCACCCTTCAGTTGGGTTGGGGGGGGAGCTTTGTGTACCTAGAAGAGCCCCTTCCCCCACCATGATGCCCTTCCTACCTGGCCACTCTCTTGAGTCCCCTACCCCTCTCCTGATCGATGCCCCTTCTCTCAGCAGACTGGGGTGCTCTCCTGCACACCCCAAACATCCCTTTCTTCACTCATCCTTATTCCCCTTTCCTTAATGTCAGAGCCTGTTGAAAGCCCTTCCTTCCCTCCTGTATCCCACTCTTAATCTTGCTCTGTTTCTTGCCCTCCTGGGCTTTATACTTGCCCCTTTACTTTAAACCCAGACAAATCTTTGCTGCATTAAGGCAAAAAATCTTTCTTCAGCCCTCTCGGCTGCCACCACACTTCCCCTTCCCCTTCCCAGTGCAGCCAGCATTGCGACTGTTTACCTTCCTGGATTCTTTTCACACTCATCCTCTCTCCTGAGAACATGTGTTGTGAATATATATACATATTGAAGATTGTATAAAATGAGGACGTATAAAGACAAATGAAATGATACCTGAGTATCTGACTGTAGCTTAAGAAATAAATTCCCAGAGGGTGCCTGGGTGGCTCAGTTGGTTAAGCGTCCAACTTTGATTTGGCTCAGGTCACGATCTCGAGTTTCGTGGGTTCCGGCCTGGAGTTCGGCTCTGCGCTGGTGACCTGGAGTCTGCTTAGGATTCTCTCTCTCTCTCTCTCTCTCTCTCTTTTTCTGTCATTCTCTCTCCCCCTTCTCTGCTCTTGTTCTCTCTCTCTCTCAAAAGAAACAAACAAACAAAAATAAATTCCCAGGACCTTAGATGTCCTTTGGTCTCCATACCAAAGAGAGGGGTTGCATCCCTCTCCCTTCCTGCAGGGTGACTGCTACCCTGAATTTCTCAAATATAGATCCGCTGCTTGTCCTGAAATTTCCTTTATCCGTGCATGTTGTAGGTATTCCTAAATTGCATGCTGTTTAGCTTTGTGTGTCAGATCTTCACATAGATGGAATCGTAGTTTATGTGTTTTTTTAACTCGTTTTGATTTTGTTGAGTTGTATAGTTGTAACCTTTCTATCGCATGCTTACACCTCAGGTAATCCCTTGTCCTGCGGATGAACATTTGCATTATTTAAACTGGTTATTTAAAAAAACGCTGCTCTGAACCCTCTTTTACTCTTCTCTGGGCATGACATGTAAGCTTACCAGGGCAGCAGACTTCAAACTAGGGACGTGTATCCCTGTAGTGCGAGAGGACTGCCCAAGGGGTAGGTGGACCTGGATAGATGT
Organism: Paguma larvata; assembly: GCA_030068075.1. Taxonomy (NCBI): domain Eukaryota; kingdom Metazoa; phylum Chordata; class Mammalia; order Carnivora; family Viverridae; genus Paguma; species Paguma larvata. The sequence goes on from CM057829.1 coordinate 31,154,912, forward strand.
AAGGGAACCCTTCTCAGATCGGACTCTCCCAAAAGGCATAGGGGTGCGTGGACCTGAAGAGGCCCCTGTGAAGAAGAAGCACGTGTCCCCATACCCTTGTGCAACCTTCCCTTACCACATAAACTAGGCCCCAGGGGGAATCAGGAGGGTGAAAACACCAGGGCACCAAAGGGACAATTCCAACAATTCCAAAATCTGTGTTGGTTCTGAGAAAGTGACCTAGTGACATCCTTCTACAAGTCAGCTACTTTCTCTGTCATCTCAACAAAGTTACGTGTATTTATTATTTTACCCTTTCTATTATTTTTTTAATTTATTTTTAAAAAAAATTTACATCCAAGTTAGTTAGCATGCAGTGCAACAATGATTTCAAGAGTAGATTCCTTAACGCCCCTTACCCATTTAACTCATCCCCTCTCCTACAAGTCCTCCCGTAACCCTCTGTTTGTTCTCCATATTTAAGAGTCTCTTATGTTTTTGTCCCTCCCTGTTTTTATATTATTTTTGTTTCCCTTCCCTTATGTTCATCTGCTTTGTATCTTAAAGTCCTCATATGAGTGAAGTCATATGATATTTGTCTTTCTCTGACTGACTAATTTTACTTAGCACGATACCCTCTAGTCCCAGCCACGTAGTCGCAAACGACAAGATTTCATTCTTTTCAACTGCCAAGTAATACTCCATAGTATATATATACCACATCTTCTTTATCCATTCATCCATGGATGGACATTTGGGCTCTTTCCATGCTTTGGCTATTGTTGATAGTGCTGCTATAAACATTGGGGTGCATGTGTCCCTTCGAAACAGCATACCTGTATCCCTTGGATAAATACCTAATAGTGCAATTGCTGGGTCGTAGGGTAGTTCTGTTTTTAATTTTTTGAGGAACCTCCATACCGTTTTCCAGAGTGGCTGTCCCAGTTTGCATTCCCACCAGCAGTGTAATACTGTTTTTATTATTGATGTGAAATCTACATAACATACAATTAACCATTTTGAGGTGACAAATTCAGTGGCATTTAGTACATTCACAATGTTGTGTTGCCCCCACCTCTATCCACCTCTGTCTCATCCTAAAACATTTTTATCACCCCAAAAGAAACCCTATACCCCTTAAACCGTTGCTTCCTTCCTTCCTCCAGCTTCTATTAACCACCAATATGTGTTCCGTTTCTGTGGAATGATCTGTTCTGCATATTTGGTATCGATGGAATCCTACACTATGTGGCACTGTGTCTGGCTTCTTTCACATGCATAATGCCTTTATTTTTTGGTATAAGTTTATTTTTTAAAAGTTTATTTATTTATTTTGAGACAGAGAGAGAGCATGTGAGCTGGGCATGGGAAGAGTGAGAGAGAAAATCCCAAGCAGACTCCACGCTGTCAGCACAGAGCCTGATGTGGGGCTTGAATTCATGAGCCATGAGATCGTGACCTGAGCTGAAGTTGGACGCTTAACCAAATGAGCCACACCGGCACCCCAGTACTTCATTCCTTTTTATATGGCTGCCTGATACTCCAGTGTATGTATAGACCACAATTTGTTCATTCCTCTGTTGACGGATGTTTGGGCCTTTCCACCTTTTGATGATTGTGGATAGTGCTGCTATGCACATGTATTTGTTGAGTTACCTGTTTTTAGTTTTTTTGGGTATGTACCTAGAAGTTGAATTTCTGGGTTGGTAATTCTGTATTTACCTTTGAGGAACCATCAAACAGTTTTCCACAGCTGTTGAGTCATTTTATATTCCCACCAGCACATTGTACAAGGGTTCTATTTTCTCTACATCTTAGCTGTCACCTCCTAGTGGGTATCCTAGTGGGTTAAGTGGTATCTCATTGTGGTTTTGATTTGCATTTCCCTAATGACTAATGATATTGAGTTTCTTTTCATGTGGTTGTTGGTCCCACTTGTATATCTTCTCTGGGAAATATCTATTCAAGTCCTTTGACCATTTTTAAATTGAGTTGTTTGCCTTTTTGTGTTGAATTGTAAGGGTTCTTTATATATCCTGCATACTAGATCCTTACAGGATATATGACTTATAAATATTTTCTACCATTCCGTAGATTGTCTATTTTACATTCTTGATAAAATGTCTTTAGACTGTGCCTAGCTGGCTCAGTCGGTAGAGTGTGCGACTCTTCAGGCTGTATGTCAGGTGTAGAGCTTACTAAAAAAAAAGCCTTTATATGCACAAATATTTTTAATTTGAAGGAAGCCCAATTTATCTAATTTTTCTTTTGTTGCTTGTTCTTTTGGTGTCCATATCTAACCATATCACCAAGGGGTGGCTGGCTGGCTCAGTTGGAAGTGTGTGCACTCTTTTTTTTTGTTTGTTTGTTTTTAATTTTTTTGAAAAAAAATTTTTTATTTTTGAGAGTGAGAGCCGGCAAGCAGGGAGGGGCAGAGGAAGAGGGAGAGAGAATCTCAAGTGGGCTCTGCACTGCCAAGCACAGAGCCCGACTCGGGGCTCGAACCCACAAGCCGTGAAATCATGACCTGAGCTGAAATCAAGAGCCGGGCGCTTAACTGACTGAGCCACCCTGGCACTCCTGTTTTGTTTTTTGTTTATTTACTTTTGAGAGAGAGAGAGAGAGACAGAGCGTGAGCAGGGGAGGGGCAGAGAGAGGGAGACAGAATCTGAAGCAGGCTCCAGGCTATGAGCTGTTAGCACAGAGCCTGACACAGGGCTCGAACTCACAAACTGCAAGATCATGACCTGAGCAGAAGTCCAATGCTTAACCAACTGAGCCACCCAGACACCCCTATTTTTTTATGCTTAATTTAGCAAAGTTTATAATATATTCATGTTGTTTTGACAAATTAATTATTAATGATAATATAATAATTACTTAATCCAGAAAAAAATGTTTAAAATTTAGAGCTATAAGGCCATAGGAAATTTTAAAAATTCAATTAAAGAAAAATTTTATGTATTTTTTTTTGAGTAATCTCTATACCCAACACGGGGCTTGAACTCATGACCCTGAGATCAAGAGTCACATGTTCTACTCACTGAACCAGCCAGGTGCCCCTAAAAATTCATTTTTAATCTATATACATATATTTGTTGCAGAGAATAGAAGACTTTCAAGCATAAGATATATTTTATTAAGATAATATTTTGAGGGGCCCCTGGATGGCTCCGTTGGTTAAGCGTCAGACTCTTCTTTTTGGCTCAAGTCACGATCCCAAGGTCGTGAGATTGAGCCTGGTGTCGGGCTCCATGTTGAGCATGGAGCCTGCTTATGATTCTCTCTCTCTCTAAAATAAAAAAAAAATTAAGACAGAGACTTCTATCTTTTTTATATTAAAAAAATAATGTTTTGATAGGTTGAAATAGAAACATGAATTCAGAAGAAATGGAACAATGTGAAATTTCTGATTGTTAAGAGAGTGGTCATGTGATTTTTTTCCCCTTTTTTAAATATTTATTTATTTTTGAGAGAGAAAGAGTGAGTGGGGGAGGGGTAGAAGAGAATGGGGGACAGATGATCTGAAGCAGGCTCTGTGCTGATAGCATAGAGCCCAATGACGGGCTCAAACTCAGGAACTGTGAGATCATGACCTGAGCTGAAGTCTGATGCTTAACCGACAGCTACACCCAGGTGCCTCAAAAACATTTTTTTAAAAAGGTAAATGTTCACAACATACTGGAAATTGCATCTTTTTGCAACTATTTAAACATTTGAGGAAAATTTTAGATAATAGAATAGAAATGTGCAAGGGGTACATACATAGTTTGCAGACTTTTTTAAACACAAGCAAAAAAGTTTGAAGATGAAGTGTTTCTCATACAGTTCACTGTGCACATGAATCATCTGGAGATTTGTTCAAATGCAGATTCTGCGTCAGTAGGTCTGGATGGTGCCTGAGATTCTTTCTACAAGCTTCTGGTGATGCCAGTGCTGCCAGTCTGTGGACCACACTGTGAGTAACAAGCATCAGTACACGGTAGGCCCCCACTTATCCATGGAGGGGACACGTTCCAAGACCTTCAGTGGATGCCTGACACTGTGGAGGTGGAGGTACTGAACCCCACATATACTATTGTGGATTTTTTAATGCTTTTTTTTTTTTTTAAGGTTAGAGAGAGGGTGGGGAAGGGGCAGAGAGAGAAGGAGAGAATCCCAAGCAGGCTCCACACTGTCAGTGCTAAACCTGATGTGGGGCCCAAACTCACGAACTGTGAGATCATGACCTGGGCCAAAATCAAGAGCTGGATGCTTAATCCACTGAGCCACCCAGCCACCCTATGTTTTTGTTTTTGTTTTTAAGTTTTGTTTTTGAGAGAAACAGAGACAGCAAAAGTAGGGGAGGGGCAAAGAGAGAGGGAGAGAGAGAATTCCAAGCAGGCTCCTCGATGCCAGCCCAGAACTCGATGTGGGGCTTGACACAAAACCATGAAATCATGACCTGAGCCAAAACCAAGAGTCGTTTAACTGACTGAGCCACCCACATGCCCCATACTATTGTTTTCAATACGTACATACCTGTGATAAATTTGAATTTATAAATTAGGCACAGGAAGAGATGAATAAGAATAACATAATAAAACAGAAAAATTATAACAATATACTATAATAAAGGTTGTATGAATGTAGTCTCTCTCAGAATGTCTTATTGTACTGTACTCACTCTTTTTTTTTTTTTTAAGGATTCTTTTTTTTTTAACGTTTATTTATTTTTGAGAGACAGAGCATGAGCAGAGGAAGGGCAGAGAGAGAGAGGCAGACGCAGAATCCGAAGCAGGCTCGAGGCTCTGAGCCATCAGCACAGAGCCCAACGCGGGGCTCAAACCCACAGACCGTGAGATCATGACCTGAGCCGAAGTCGGCTGCCCAACCGACTGAGCCACCCAGGTGCCCCTGTACTCACTCTTCTTATGATGACGTGAGACGATGAATTGCCTATGTGGTGAGATAAACCAGGTGAATGACAGGCATTAGGTTCCTGTTGACTTGATCTGTCAGAAGGAGGATCATCTATGGTTAATTGTGGGTAGGTGCAGCTGTGGAAAGTGAAACCATGGATAAGGGGGGTACTGCTGTATGCCTACAAGTGATGGGCTCTTCATGTGTTCAACCCCCCTTCCTGATACTGAAGTATCTCCTGAAGCAGTTGTACCAATTTACACTCCCAAACAGCAGTGGCACTGCTGCTGCTGTGAAAAGATCACTAATGACTTCCTGATCTTCAGTGCTCCCCTTGAGCCTTCTGCAGCCGGTGGGACATTTGACCATGCTTCTTTGATACATTGCCTTCCTTTGGTTTCTGACACCTCTTTCTTTGGGTTCCCTTCCTTCTACAACCCCATGCTTCTCTGCAACCCCTCACTCTCTTCCTTTGTCCATCTTTTTACTGTTGGGGTCCTTGGCCTTTATCTTGTTCTCCCTGGGTGATACCTTGTGCTTTTAAGAAGTTGGTTCCCACCTTGATGACTCTGTGATGGTTAGTCGTATGTGTCAACTTGGGTGGGCCACAGAACCCAATCGTTTAGTCAAACACTAATCTGGATATTTCTGTGGAGGTAATTTGTAAATATGATTAACATCTACACTCAGTTGACTCTAAGTAAAGGAGATTATCCTTGATAATGTGAGTGGGTGTCATCTAATCAGTTGAAGGCCTTAGGAGCAAAAAAACCCACGTTTCCCAGAGAAGGAATTCTGCTTCAAGACTATGACGTAAAATCCCGCTCCAGTTCCTAGCCTGTCAGCCTGCTCTACAAATTCCAATTCAAGACCACAAGATCAATATTTCTCTGAGTTTCCCGCCTGCTGGCCTGCCCTATGGATTTTGGACTCAGCAGTCCCCATAACTGCATGAACCATTTCCTTAAAATAAGTCTCTTTGTATTTATGTTTCTGCTTCTCTGGAGAACCTTGACTAACAACAGATTCTCACGTTTCTGTCTCCCGCCAGACCTGCCTCCTGTTTCCAGTGTAGAATATCCATCTCCTCCTGAGTGTTCTAAAGGTACTTAAAACGCAGTATGTCCTGGATAGAATCTGTTCTCTTTCTCCCCATCCCCTTCTCCTGTAGGTGTCACCATCCATCTTATCAGCCAAGCTAAAACCTGGGACTCAATATGAACTTCTCTTTGCCCTTTATCTCTCAGTATACTTAGCCACCAAATCCTTTTCCCATCTATTTAATAAGTATATGAGTTTCTACAATATGCCAATGGTGAGCTAGTGCTGGTGGTTCAAAGTAGAGTAAGACACATTTGCTGAAACCCTTGCTAATGGGAATATAAAATGGTACAGCCACTATGAAAACTGTGTGGTGTTTCCTCAGAAAAATTAAAACTAGAATTCCTGGGGCACCTGGGTGTCTCAGTCGACTAAGTGGCCGGCTCTTGAATTTTAGCTCAAGCCATGATCTTGTAGTTCGTGAGTTCGAGCTCCACATTGGACTCTGTGATCATAGTTGCAGAGCCTGCTTGGGATCCTCTCTCTTCTTCTCTCTTTGCCCCTCCTCTGCTCTCTCTTTCTTTCTCTCTCAAAAATAAAAATGTTTAAAAAATAAAAATAAAAATAGAATTGCCATGTGATTCTGGGTATACAGCCCAAAGAATTGAAAGCAGAGTCTCAAAGAGATAGTAATATACATTCACAGCAACATTACTCACAGTAGCCGAAATGTAAAAACAACCCAAATGCCCGTCATCAGATGACTGGGTAGACAAAATATGGGTACACATACAATAGAATATTACTAAGTCTGAAAAAGGATGGAAATTCTGACACAGACTTCAACATGGATGAACTTAAGGACCTTGTGCTAAGGGAAATTAGCCAGACACAAAAGGACAAATACTGTATGATTCCATTTATATGAGATCTTTAGAGCAGTCAAAATCATAGAGACAGAAAAAGCAGAATAGTGGTTACCAGGGCTAGGGGGAGGGGGGAACAAGGTGTTAGTGTTTAATGGGTGTAGAGTTTCAGTTTTACAAGATGAAATGAGTTATGGAGATGGATGGTGGTGATGGCTGCACGATATTATGAATGTGTTTAATACCACTGAACTGCACACTTGAAAATGGTTAAGATGGTAAGTGTTATGTGTATTTTACTCCTATAAAAAACTTTTTTAAAGAAGTGAGAAATAAATTGATTTAGTAGTGAACAGTCATTTTAATACAGAAAATTGTCCTGTCAAATACAACTCTTGAAAAAGAAACTTCTCTCTTTAGAAGCTAAAAACCCATATCTATTTATTGGACACATTTTATTTCTCTTGTTGGTTTCCCAGGAAGCTAAGATCTTTGTAATATTTCACTGCCCTTTAAACTGAATAATAAAATGTTAATTTGTGAAAAACCAAGAAGACGTTTCCTACGCTCAAGAAGACTACAGTTAATAAATAGGCAATCAGAATATGCTGGGGTAAGTAGGGGGAGATGCAGGCAGCCGGGATGCCCGGGGAGCTCAACAGAGAGCTCAGAGGCGCCTCCGGGGTCTCCTCCTCAACACTTGTCCTGGCTCTCCTTCCCCACTTCTGTGCTTCGGTTTAGGCCCTTGTCTCTTGCAAGGATTATAAATGCCCCCTAACTAGTCTTCCAATTCACCTTCCTTATACTGTTTCCAGAATAATATTTTTGAAATGCAGGACAAAATCCTATCACTTCCTTTATCTAAAATGCCATAGAACTAATTGCCTTACAAGCTACCAACCTGGTTCCTGAATAGGGCATGCTCTCCTCTAGAGTCTCAGGTCTCATCTTACTGTGGCCTCCCCTTCCCTCTCCTACCCAAACACTTCCTAAGTGTCCTGCAGTTCCCTAACCGTACTCTGGGGTTCCAGACTCCAAGCCTTTACTTACGCAGATTGCTTTGCCTGGACTGCCCTCTCTCTTCCTTGTTGGGTAGTTGAATATTCATCTTTTAAAACTTATCTCCAGTTTCTCTAGGAAGCTTTTCTGAACCTCGAGAGATCTGATACCTTCCTCTTTGTGTGTCTGTGAACTCTAGATGCACTCCTATCTCACCTTGTTTCAGTCAGAATGGCTAAGTAATGCTGCAGTAACAACCACCACCACAATCTCAGTAGCTTAACACAACAGTTTTATTACTCACTCATGCTACCTGTCGGGTCAGTGGAATGGGGTTGGGGGCCTCCGATCGATCTATCTCGGTAATCACTTGGGGATCCAGGCTAAAGAAGGCTCCACCAAAAGAGGGCGCTGTAGTATCTCCTGTTCCATTGGCAATTAGCACTTCTGCCTCCCCTCAAAACAACACATGTGTCTTATGCTCACATTTCACTGGAGAGAGCAAGCTATTTGGCTATGCTTAACTTCAAGAGTGCTGAGAAATTCAATCCTACCATGTGCTTGGAAGAAGGCAGAAAATAGGAAAATTGGTGAACAGCTTAATTACCACGGCTTGGTGCAGTGCTTACCTCCTTCCTTCTCTCTCTTCTACTGGACACTGGGGATCCCAAGTGTGTCACGGGGTCCCTGCCCTTGACCAGTTTGTGCTCCAGTAATGGGGAGAGACCAGTAAACCAATGGATTGTGATTCTCTATGTTATAGTCCAGGTTTGACTGGTGTGTTGGTTGGGGAAAGCCAGTGAAAGGAGAGGAATGGATTATGGGAGAGGTGAACGGGGAAAGGGACAGTCTTAATTTTCGTGTCCCTGAAAGCAGAGCTTGAGATGTAGGTGTAGGCAGTAAATTTTGGTGATTCCAGAAAGCAGAAGTGAGGCAGTGTGGTATCGTGAGGAAGGAAAAGCCAATTTAGGAGGGTAAACTCCTGGAACTTTTTGAAGAGAGAAACAGAATGTCTCTGGAAATTGCCGACTGGAAGGACAGGAGGCAGGAGCATTTAGCCACCAATTTCCTTTCTCTGATTGATTGCAAGTTGACTCTGGGGCATTAGTTCCCCTGCTTTTCCCACTTGTGCTTGCCCGCTGGGCACTGAGGCTCTGGAAAAGGGTCAGGTTGGGATGATTTAGCACAAGGTGAGTCTGAGCTCCAAAGAACTGTCCTCCTCAGCCCTAGCTGAAATCAGAGAGGGGCAGAGAAGATACAGGGCACAGGAAGTAGCTGCTACAGGGGCCTACTGTTTATTGAATCACTGCTTCCTGTCAGTTGCTGTGCTAGGTGTAATTTATGTACCTTACCCTCATTTAATACAGCAACCTTATGAGCTAGGTTTTGTGGTAATGCACAGAAAGATGGTAGCATCGCATCTGAGCAAGGATAATAGGTGGCTCTGCCAGGGTGGCTTTACCTTCATTTGGTCATTTTTCAAAAAGGTCCATCTCAGAAATGGGACTTTAAAAATGCAGATATGACTGGGCTTCAAAGAATCGACTCATGCTAATAACTCTCATGAAAGACTCATTTATTTAAAAATTAAAAAAATTTTTTTAACGTTTATTTAGTTTTGAGAGAAAGATACAGAGTGTGAGTGGGAGAGGGGCAGAGAGAGCGGGAGACACAGTATGTGAAGCAGGCTGCAGGCTCTGAGCTGTCAGCACAGAGCCTGACGCGGGGCTTGAACTCCTGAGTGGTGAGATCGTGACCTGAGCCGAAGTTGGACTGCTTAACCGACTGAGCCACCCAGGTACCCCTATTTAAAAGTTTTTAAATTTTTTTTTATTTTTTATTTTTAAGATAGAGAGAAACAGAGCACGAGCAAGGTAGGGCAGAGAGAAGGAGAGACACAGAATCTGAAGCAGGCTCCGAGCCATCAGGACAGAGCCCCACACGGAGCTTGAACCCACAGACCATGAGATTATGACTCGAGCTGAAGTTGGATGGTTAACTGACTGAGCCACCCAGGTGCCCCTTGAATTATTAATTTCAGTGGTAGGTGTAACTTGCAATATGATTCAATACTCATGTTCCCTGAGCTTTAGTATTGATTTGTTTGATATTTTTGATTGTGCATATTGTGTGGCAGGGTCTTTGTGTCTTATCTAGTCTTTGTTTGATCTGAGTGGTCACAGGGGTTAAATTTTTTAATATTTTAACTTTTTATTATGGAAACTTTCAAACATACACAAAACCAGGTAGAATACACAGATAACCCAGCTTCAACAATTTTTGACAGTTTGCCAGCCTTGCTTCATCTGGCCTCCCCCTCTCACTGGAGAATTTTATTTTATTTATTTAATTTATTTATTTTTAGCGTTTTTAATTTTTTAATTTTTTTATTTTTGAGAACATAGAGACAGAGCGTGAGCCAGGAAAGGCCAGAGAGAGAGGGAGACACAGAATTAGAAACAGGCTCCAGGCTCTGAGCCGTCAGCACAGAGCCTGACATGGGGCTCAAACTCACAGACTGTGAGATCATGGCCTGAGCTGAAGTTGGCCGCTTAACCGACTGAGCCACCCAGGTGCCCCTAACTGGAGAATTTTAAAGCAAATGCCAGACTTCATATCAGTTCATCTGTGTATACCACTGTTTGTATACTTAACATCAAAAGAATTTTAAGACAGTCTCACCCCAATGATCATACCTAACGAAATTAACCATATAATCCACAATATTGTCTGCTATGGCTTCTCTATGTTCAAATTTTCCTGATCGTCTCAGAAATGTCCTTTTACAGTTGGTTTGTTAGAATCAGGATCTAAGCAAGGCCCACACTTGGGCTATATGACTTTTAATTCTTTCACTCTATAAAGAATTCCACATTTTCATGACAATTATTTGTAGAAGAATGCAGATCCTTTGTTCTGTTACTCCATATACTCTAAAAATGCAATAAAATTCTAATTCAGAGAACAATTAAACATTTTGTAAAAAATATTCAAAACAGGCATTTCGTTTGGGAGAAGCTGAAAAGTGGAAAGAAATGTTTTAATAGAACTAAAAGACTTGACATAAAAAATTTATAATGAAATTATGTTTTAAAATTAAATTTTGGGGAGAGGGTGGGAAATAGCTGGAAACGGCACAAGAGAAACTTCTGGGGTGGATATGTTCCACATCTTGTTTTTCTTAATGTTTATTTTTGAGAGAGAGAGAGATCACGAGCAGGGGAGGAGCCAGAGAATCCAAAGTGGGCTCTGTGCTGACAGCAGCGAGCCCAATGCGGGGCTCAAACTCAGGAACTTCAAGATCATGACCTAAGCCAAAGTCGGACATTCAACTGACTGAGCCACTCAGGTGCCTCAGTTCCACATCTTGATTACAGGTTGTGTTTACTTGGGTGACAATCCATGTGAAAAGTCAATGAGTTGTACGAATAAGACTTGTGCACTTGATGTGTGTTATATCTCAATAAATAAAAGATAATGCAAATTGGTGTGTCAAAGAAGAGTCACATGTTATTAAAAGTAGATTCGACCATTTCATCTAGGTTTTTCGATTTGCTAACATATAGTTGCTCACAGTACCCACTTATAATTCTTTTTATTTCTGTAGAATCAGGAATAATGTCCCCAATTTCATTTCTGATTCTAGTAATTTGTATCTTCTCTTTTTTCTTAGTGTGGCTAGCTAAAGGCTGTCAATTTTGTTGATCTTTCAAAAGATTTTCATTGATTTTCTCTCTTGTTTTTCTAGTTTCTATTTTATTTATCTCTGCTCTGATCTTTATTACTTCCTTCCTTCTGCTGGCTTTGGGTTTAGTTTGTTCTTTTTCCAGTTCCTTTAGCTGCAAGGTTTAGGTTGTTGATTTGAGAACTTTCTTGTTTTTTTTAATGTGTGTTTATAGTTATACATTTCCCTCTTACTACTGCTTTTGCTGCATTCCATAAGTTTTTGTATGTTGTGTCTTCATTTTCATCTATCTTTAAGTATTTCTAATTTCCCTTGTGATTTCGTCTTTGATCCATTGGGTTGTTTAAAAGTGTGTTGTTCAATTTCCACAGATTTATGGATGTTCCAGTTTTAATTTTGTTGTTGATTGCTAACTTCATCCTGTTGTGATTGGAGAAGATACTGTGTGTGGTATCTATTTTGGAAGCTATTGAGGTATAGTTTATGGCCTAACACATGGTATATCCTGGAAAATGTCCCATGTGTACTGGAGAAGGGTGTGTGTGCTATTGCTATTGGGTAGGGTTTTGTACGTCATGTCTGTTAGATATAGTTGCCTTATTGTGTTGTTTAAGTCCTTTATGTTCCCAATTACTTTTTGCCTGGTTGTTCTGTTTATTGCTAAGAATGGGTTATTGACATCTCCTCCTATGATTGTAGACCTGCCTTTCTCCCTTCAATTTTGACCCTTTTTGCTTCATGTATTTTGGTGGTCTGTAAGTAGGTGTGTAAATGTTCTAATTCTTATATGTCCTTGCTGTATCGAACCTTGTATTTATGTATAATGTCCTTCTTTGTCTCTTGTAAACTTTTTAAAATTTATCTTTTTATTTTTAAAATATTCTTAAATACTTTTAAAAAATATTTATTTACTTATTTATTTTTGAGAGTGAGCACAAGCAGCGGGGGAGCAGAGAGAGCGGGAGACAGAGAATCCAAAGCAGGCTCCATGCTGTCAGTGCAAAGCCTGACGTGGGACTTGAACCCACAAACTGCGAGATCATGACCTAAGCTGAAGTTGGACCCTCAACTGACTGAGCCACCCAGGCAACCAAACATTTTTTTAAGGTTTATTTATTTTGAGAGAGAGAGCAAGTGGGGAGGGTCAGAGAGAGAGAATCCTAAGCAGGCTCTGCATTGTTAGCTTGGAGCCCAGTGTGGGGCTCAGTGTGAGGCTTGACCTCACAAACCACTGTGAGATCATGGCTTTAGCCAAAATCAAGAATCAGATGCTTAACTGACTGAACCACCTAGGCACCCCTGTATTTTTTTAAATCCAGTCTGCTGATCTCTGTATTTTGATTGGAGAATTTAATCCATTTATATTTAAAGTAAATCCTGATAAGGAGGGACTTACTTCTGTCATTTGCTATTTCTTTTCTTTTTTTTTTAAGTTTTTTAAAGTTTATTTATTTATTTAGACAGATAAAGAGAGCACAAGTAGGGAGGTAAAGAGAGAGAAGGAGAGAGAATCCCAAGCAGGCTCCTGCACTGCCGGTGTGGATCTGGATGTGGAGCTTGAACTCACGAACCATGAGATCATGACCTGAGCCAAAACCAAGAGTTGGCTGCTTAACTCACTGAGCCTCCCGTGTGTCCCTTGTTGTTTCTTATCTATATGGCTTATAACTTTATTTGTCCTTCATTTCTTACATTACTGTCTTCTTTTGTGTTTAGTTGATTTTTTCCTAGTGAAACATTTTAAGTTTCTTTCTTATTTACTTTTGTGTATATTTTATAGTTATTTTCTTTGTGGTTTTATGGGGATTACTTTTAAAACCCTAAAGTTATAACACTAATTTGAATTTATACCAGTTTAATTTCAATAACATACGGACTGCTCCCTTATGACTCTGTTCCCACTCCTTTTGGTTGGTGATGTCAAAATACTATGTGGATGTATTTACTACCACTGAACTATAACTTAAAAAATGTTTAAGACGGTAAATTGTGTTATGTACATTTTACCACAATAAAAAATTTTTTAAAAAGGTATTTCCGATTTTTAAAAAAGTAGGATAATTGTAGTATTGTTGCATCCTCAGAAAAGGAGTACTTGTAGAGATGCATACTTATGTGTATTAACAGGTGAAATGTAGTATAATGTCTTGGATTTATTTAAAAGTAATCCCAGAAGGAGTGGGTGGGTCTACAGATTGTCCATATATTGCTGATTGTTGAAGCTGGGTCATAGGTACATGGAGGTTCATCATATTATTCTTTTATTTTTCTGTCTCTTTTATTTTGTAAAACTTCAGTCTGCGGTGAGGATGCATGAGGGTCTCCTGTTAGTAACACAGTAGGGTGGCTCTTTTGGTGTATTGGAACATTTAGGCAGATGTTCAAATCACTTTTTCCTGTAAAATGACTTTTTTTCCCCCTACTGGGAACAAGACCGAGGATGCGAAAGAGGTGCTGAGACTCCCCAGAGACCCTCTGCAAGAATCTTCCTGCCTGGTTTCAGAACTTTCTCCCATGGCTCCCTATGTTTCCCTTCGTCTGTTTGAATTTGTACCACGTGCACCCAATAAAAAGTGCAAAGAGAAATGAAGAGGATTTCGCGAAGAGTAAATCTCTCTCCTTGCCCCACACCCTATTTTCCAGCCCCCAGTTCTCCCCAAAGGCAAATCTCCCGTCCAGTTTTTTGTATACCTTTCCAGAGAAATTGTATACATATAAGGAGTGTATGTAGCTACAGCCTCTCCCCTCAAGTTTTCTGCATAAATGGCAGTGTCCCATATACATGGTTCTGAGTGTCTGCTTAGTTAAAAAGTATATATTATATTACAGATAATATCTTGAGACATGGCCCTTCATACATACATAAGCCTGAAGCTTTGAGAGGCTACATAGTATTCCACTGTCCAAACTACAAGGTGCTGTGCATTATTATTCCTCTGCTAATGGGCATGGGTTATTTTCAAACATTCACTCATGGGACAATAAATGCTGTCGTGAATATCTTTGTACAGCACTTTTCCACACCTGTAGGGAAAAGAACCGCTCATTTTGATAGTCCTAATTTAATTCTCATAGGTAACCAACCATCAGGGATTTTGGTGTTGGCTGCGTGCGTGATAGGTGACAAAACAGGGTAAGTAAGGCTGTGAAATAGCTAATAAATTTGCCAAGCCAAACCCGAGGTTCCAGGCTGTCTTCAGTCAAAGCCTGAATTCCTTCTACTACACTGGGGCTATGTGTGCTATGTGCTCATGGGGGCATGAGGATTCTGCCAGGGTATGACTTTTCATTTGAATCTGGCAGAAAAGCAAGGTATGAATGTATGTCTCTTCTACACTGGAAAGCTCTCTTCCTGCCCCTTGGCACTTGGGGGGTGAGGGCCAGAGACTGCCCTTCCTTGAACCCCAGCACTGCTGGGGTTCCTTGAACCACCTTTTGGTGGGATAGAGCTAGTATTTAGAAGAGGAAAGGAAATGAATCACCTGCCTACCTCCCCAACACACACACTCCCCAGGATACTTTTTATAAAAAGTAATCTCTATACCCAATGTGGGGCTCAAACTCACAACCTTGAGATCAAGATTCGCATGCTCTACCAACTGAGCCAGTCAGGTACCCCTGAGAACCATTTTGAATGAAAGAGCAGAAGAGGGACAGTTAAGTCCTCCTCCCACCAAATCTTACGTCCAGACTTGGGGGATGGAGGTGGTGAGAGAAGGATTCAGGGAGGGAGCCTGAGGCCATCCCTTCCCTTGCCCTCTTCCAGCTGACCCCTGAATACATGAGTCATGGTCATCACCCTCTCACCTGGGCTACACAGGGCAGCCTCCCTGATAGGTGGCAAGAAGTGGGGGAGGGGGAATACATGCATCACTGGCCTCCCAGGACCGGGAGACCTTGGAGGGATGGGATGGACAGATGTGAGGTAGGAGCTGTGTTGTGGGCAGACAGACACACTGGTATATCCCAGGCTTGGCTGTTTACAGGGATTGGGTTTCCACACAAAGGAGATATGGCTCCTTATGGGAGGTTAGTGACAGGCGTTCTGTTTCTTGGGAGGTTCCCCTCTCCCTTTGATGCCTTGCTTAATTCTCAAGAATTGTTTATGCAATGGATGGGTGAAAAGAGGAAGTTCAGTATCCTGACCCACAGTCTAGGTCTGCAAAGTGGCCTCTGGGGTTCAGAGGCTTAGAGGAGCCTTGGGATGGGAGAGACTAGGGCCTGGGCATAACCCTTTCCTGAAGCTCTAAGGGTGATTTATGTAAAGTTTTCTCAAGGTTACAGTTGGGCAACTAGTTCAACACAAGTAGGTCAGTGCATGGTAGGGTGGGGGTGGTGTGTACCTTGTGCCCTAGCAGTGGCCTATTTTAGAGGAAGTGGGTGGACTCTGACCTAATGTAAATATTTTTATTAAAAAAGTGGAAGGGGGTGCCTGGCTGGCTCAGTCGGAGGAGCCTGCGACTCTTGATCTTGAGGTCATGAGTTCAAGCCTCACGCCAGGTATAGAGATTACTTAAATAAATAAAACTCGACCAACAAAAAAAGTGGAAGAACTAGAAACCAAAGACACTTTGGTTGCTGATCTAAAGGATGCTATTTACTTGGAGTGAGAATAAGACTGGGGAGGAGGTTCTGCTGAGGTACAATCTTGACGTCGGGGTGTAACCACGAGCCTTGATGATACTCATGGAGCTCATTGTTTCAATAGACACCCCCCCATGTGTCCTTTCTCTGGGGAGGCTGAGATGAATACACAAAGAGCTAGAAGGCATATGTCCCATGTGGGCCCTGTAAGAATCTGGAGGACTGAGAGAGCTTCCTGAAGGATGAAGAACTGGAGGAGAATAGAGAAGGTGTCACAGGAGAGGGGATAGCAAAAGGCAAGTGTCCAGGGGAAGGACGTCCCCTGCCCTGGAGGAGAATTCAGGAAGCTCAGAAGAGCCACTTCAGAGAAAGTATTAGGAAGAGGCGCTGAACCATCAGCTGTGAGTGTGGACTCAGGCAGGAGCCATGCTGCCTGGGTTTGAACCCTGGCTCTGCCACTTAGCACCTGTGTGAATCTGGGGCCAGTCATTTAACATTCCTGTGCCTCAGCTTCCTCATCTGTAAAGTGGGGATAATGACAGAACCTGGGTCATAGGCTTTTTGTGGAGGTTAAGTGAGCTTGTACACATAAAGGATTTAGAATGGTGTCTGGCACATAGTGGGTCCTGTTAATATGAAGTCTTCTTCCCCAGGAGCAGCCCCCTGAGAAAAGGATTCAAGGACAAATAGTGCATTTGAGAGGTGGTGCCAGGAAACATGGGTAGGGGAGTGGGCAGTAGGATAGGGAAAGAAGGGAGTCAATAAAAAGCAAATTTACCATTGCAGATGAGTGGAAATTAGCCCCACTGGGGAATCCTGGAATTGTGTCGAACATCACAATTGTCCCATGGGCAGCGAGCTAGCTGGGATATTTATTTATATGCCCATTTCTTGTAGTTACAGGTTGAGGGCGGCTTTCAGGGGCCTTAGTTCTCTGGCATCCCAGCTTTCTGTGCACAACTGGAGCAGGACACCAGAGAAACCTTGAGGCAAAGAGCTGCTATTGGAAGTCAGTGGCCCTCCCCAATGGTGGGGCCCAAAGAATATGAGTGAGGCAAGGACAGATCCCCCACAAACATAAAGAGGTGCATTGAATAATATTGACTCCACAGCTAAAATCATGTGGTAGGCTATGAATCAGGCCAAGTCAGCCTAGTTTCCAAAACTAGGGGGTGATCTGGAAATGGGAATTGGCACTACAGTCGGCATGGAAGGTTGAGGGTGGCAGATCCTAAGATGTCAATTAGATCCATGTTTAAGTGCCCAGACTGGACAAGGAATAGACTGTGGCCAAAAGAAGCCTAAACAAAAGGGGCCCTGCCCAGTTTACCAGCCGGTTTACTCTTCATAGGAAATTTTCAAGGAGCTGAGCTCTCCGTGGGAGTTAGTAAGGCATCTTGAGAGGCCATCATGTCATCATTTCTTTTTATTTATTTATTTATTTATTTATTTATTTATTTATTTATTTATAGCAAGAGAGAGAAAGAGCATGCATGTGTGGGTAAGGGGCAGAGAGAGAGAGAGAGAGAGAGAGAGAATTTTAAGCAGACTCCACGCTCAGTGCAGAGCCCACCTGGGGGCTCGATCTCATGACCTGAGACTAAATCAGGTCTGACACTTAATTGACTGAGCCACCCAGGCGCCCCCATCATTTCTTTTTATTTACTCTGCGATAGAAGATAAGTTGCAGAGTATGGTGTGTTGCTTCCTCCCTTGAGAATTAGTTCCCTAGAAGTAAGTATTAGAAGCCTTGAATCGATGGGAAGAAATTTGGACAAGAGGGAAGACGCTGGCAGGAGTGGAGGGGCTGTCATTGTAAGCATTATTATTTAAGCAAATTATTTATTATTTAAGCATATACTCCTTCCTTCCATCTGGGGTGAAAACAGGTTGCATTTGCCAGGGTTTTTGTGATGCAAAAAATAGACTAGCCAAGATCACCTTCACCAAATGAGAATCTACTGACAATCTACTTGGGAGCCTAAAGAGGAGAATAAAGATCTGATATATTCAGGTCCAGAGCCTCTCAGGTCATGGTGCTCCCACACTGGACTGGGTCTCATGGAGAACTGAAACAGGGACCCAACTCCAGTGACCCATTTCTTTGTTCACCTTGATTTGCCACCAGGCAATGTGGCGTTTCCAAGAACAGTTTGCCATCATAGTTGACCTCTCTTTTGCACGTTGTTGTCTCCCGAAATCCATTCTCTTCTAATATAGTATTAGAGTTCCAGCTGTGCACATGGTAAGCAAACTAGGGACCACATTTCCCAGCCTGTCATATAACCACGTTTTTGCCAACAGAATATAAGTGGAAGAGTTGGGTGAATTTCCATGTTCTTACTTGTCCCCTATTTTTTCTTTTTTTTTTTAAGAGATTTTTTTAGTTTATTTATTTATTTTGAGAGAGAGAGAGAGAGAGAGAGAGAGAGAGAGAGTGCAAGTGGGGAAGGGGCAGAGAGAGAGGGGTGGGGAGAGAGAGAATGCCAAGGAGACTCTGCACTGGCAGCACGGAGCCCAGTGTGGGACTTGAACTCTTGAACCACGAGATAATGACCTGAGCCGAAGTCGGACACTTAACTAAGCCACCTGGGTGCACCCCCCATTTTTTTCATTCCACTTTCTTGGGACTGGAATGCAGACTTGATGGAGACTTCTTTTGACCATGCAGACGAGAACAATTCTCAATGGTATGGCAGAGCCACCAGATGGAAGGAACCTGTGATCCTGAGTGATCCTGACAAACAACTGTGCCCTGCCCGCCAGGGCCATTCTTGCCATATCAGCCCTGTCTGCTTACGCTGAGGCTCTTATATGAGAGAGATGTAAACTTTTACCTTATTTAAATCACTGCATTTTGGGTTGTCTTTATTACAGCAGCTTAGATTAGACCCTGATAAGCACATGTCTGTGGGTGTTGCTTTTGGCTTCTATATTGATTTCTGGCCAAGTGTATTAGTTAGAAACATGTTTGTCTGCTAAAACAAAGGCTAGAACAATAGTGGCTTAAATGCGCTGAGCATAAGTGGTCCAGGGCAGTCACGGTATGCCTGTAGGATTGAGGAGCAGAACTTCTTTAATTTGTTGCTGTGTCATCAACATGTGACTTCCATCTTGTCACCTAAGGTGACTGTTTTAGCTTCTACCCATCTGTCTGCATTCCAGCCAGGGGGAAGGGGAGAAGAAAAATTGAGGAGCACACCCTGTAAAAAATATTTATTTTTGAGACAAAGAGCAAGGGGGGGGGGATGTGCAGAGAGAGAGAGGGTGACGGAGGATCCGAAGCAGGCTCTGTGCTAACAGTGTGAGCTCACTGTCACAAGCCATGTGAAAAATGACCTGAGCTGAAGTTGGGGCTCACACTCACAAACCATGAGAAAAATGACCTGAGCTGAAGTTGGATGCTCAACCGACTGAGCCACCCAGTTGCCTGCACACCCCTTTCTTTAGGCGCATACTCCATGGGCCCAGTGGGAAACTTGCAGATTTTAATACTTAAGGACAAAGGGATAATGGGTTCTGACCACTGCTAAGTTTATTTAACTTAACAAATGCTGGGAGAAAGTCATGAAAGAAAGGCACCCCCTTACTTGAAGGCAGCTATTACATATGAGCTGGGCAGATGTGTTAGTCCGCTTGGGTTGCCATAACAAAATACCCTAGACTGGGTGGCTTAAACAACAGAAATATATTCTCGCAGTTCTGGAGGCTGGAAGTCTGAGACAGGGTGCCAGCATAGTTGGTTTCTGGCGAGGACTCTCTTCCTGGCTTACAGACAGCCATCTTCATGTGGCCTTTCCTCTGTGATGCGTGGGGATGGGAAGGAGGTGTTGGGGGCGGGGGGAGAAGGAGGCGGAGAAGGGAAGCAGGGAGAGAGAGAGAGAAAGAAAGAGCACTCTGGTGTTTCTTCTTATAAAGACACTTGTCCTGGGGCACCTGGGTGGCTTAGTCGGTTAAGCGTCCAACTTCGGCTCAGGTCATGATCTCATGGTTTGTGGGTTCCAGCCTCACATCAGATTCTGTGCTGACAGTTGGAAACCTGAAGCCTGCTTTGGATCCAGTGTCTTCCTCTCTCTCTGCCAGCCCCCTGCCCCCCGCTCGAGCTCTGTCTCCCTCTCTCTCAAAAAATGAATAAACATTAAAATTAAAAAAAAATAAAGACACTTATCCTATTGGATCAATGCTCCATATGGCCTCATTTAACTTTAATGAGGATAAGATAATATATTATCTTTAAATATAGTCATATTGGGGCTAGGGCTTCAGGATATGAATTTTGGGGTAACATGATTCAATTCATAGCAGTGGCCTAAGGAAGGTACCCAAAATTCAGGGACTTAAGTATTCAGTCAGGTGAGGGTTCATTATGTTCTGATAACTAACAACTCCTGAATCTTAGTTGCCATAGTGGTTTGCAAAATATGGCCGTAAATCTCTCCTATTCTAGCGTGTATGCCTCTTTGCAAAATGACTTTGGTATTCCTCTCATCATGAGGTAAAGTTTCCCCCCCTTACTGGCCCTGTGATTTGCTGTTGCCAGGAGAACATGGTGGAAGTGACGTTATGTGACTTCTGAAGATAGGCCTCAAGAGACCACACAGCCTTCGCTTTGGATCTCTTAGAATGCTTTCCTGAGACTGCTTATGCTCTGCAAGGCTAGGGATGAAAGACCATTGGAGCGAGAGAGCTCCGGGTGTCTGACTGTTCTTGCTGAACTCAGCCGTCAGCTGATCACAGCTGCATGAGTCCAGGCAAGAGCGGCAGAAGAATTACCTGGCCAACATACGGAATCATGAGGAAGAAGAAATTATGTTTTTAAGCCCCTAAATTTTGGGTGGTGTCTGTTTTTTTCCCCAACAGCAGTGGTAATGTAATAGATTAAAACAAAGATTTGTTTTTTGCTCATATTACGTACGTTTCCTAGGAGGGTCAGCAGAGGAGTGTTTTTGGTGTTGCTTGGGAATGTGAGCTGACCAAGCAGTCACCATCTCGAATGTTGCCACACAGGGGAAAAAGAACTTGGTGAGGACTGCACTGGCTCATAAAGCTTCCATCTAGAAATGATACATGTCACTTATATTCATACTTCATTGGCCAATGCAAGTGGATAGGGAATTTCAATCCTACTATGTGACTGAAGGGAGAAAAAGCCCGAATCTTTGTGAACGTCTCTAATATCCACCACCCTTAAGAGAGTTTATTTCTCTGTTAACAATATGAGTAGGAGAGCAGGGACGGTATGGCATCAAGACAGTGTCAGGGACCCAGCTTCTCTGTCTGCTAGCTCCATCATCCTCTGGATGCTGTGCTTGAATCACCATCAGATTGCTATTTTCTTTTCTTTTTATTTTTTAAAGTTCATTTATTTATTTTGAGAGAGAGAGAATCCCAAGCAGGCTTTGCACTGTCAGCACAGAGACCGATGCAGAGCTCAACCCCATGAACTGCAAGATGATGACTTGAGCCGAAATCAAGAGTCAGATACTCAACGGACTGAACTACTCGGGCCCTCCTACCATCAGATTTATATTTTAGCCTATGGAAAGGAGAGGACATACTCCTTTTTTATTTTAGGGGCATAACTTGGAAGTTACATGTATCAGTTTTACTTAATTCCTATTGGCCAGAGCCAGGTCACCTACCTACCTGCCAGGGTAGCTGGGGAATGTAGTCTTTAGCTAGGCGACTATGTTTCCTGCTAAACATCTTACTGTAGAAGGAGGGAAAGAGAACAGATACTGGGTGCCAGGGAGGCACCAGCAGCTGTACCACATCAGCAGCTTTGGGACTCCTACCACCAAGGGTATCATGGTCTTCCTGCATTCAGTCAGTTTTGTCCAAGGTGAGCCCTATTTTGCATATGTGTTTCTAAGAAGTTATTTGTGTATGTGTATGTGTGTGTGTGTGTGTGTGTGTGTGTGTGTATATACACACATATATAAATATATATACACACACATATATATATATTTAATATAAATCCTAGTTAAAGTGTATTAATGATTTCAGGAATAGAATTTAGTGATTCATCCCCTGCATATAACACCCAGTGCTCATCCCAACAAGTGTCCATCTTAATGCCCTTCGCCCATTTAGCCCATCCCCCCACCCAACACCCCTCCAGCAGCCCTCAGTTTGTTCTCTGTATTTAAGAGCCTCTTACGGTTTGCCTCCCTCTCTGTTTTTATCGTATTTTTGCTTCCCTTCCCCTATGTTCATCTGTTTTGTTTCTTAAATTCCACACATGAGTGAAATCATGTGGCATTTGTCTTTCTCTGACTTATTTCACTTAGCATAATATACTTTAGTTCCACCCATGTTGTCGCAAATGGCAAGATTTCATTCTTTTTGATGACCTACTAATATCCCATTGTATATATATATATATGCATATGCATATATATATATGGCACATCTTCTTTATATATTCATAAGTCAATAGACATTTGGGCTCTTTCCATACTTTGGCTATTGTTGATAGTGCTGCTATAAACATTGGGGTGCATGTGCCCCTTTGAATCAGCGTTTTTGGATCCTTTGAGTAAATACTTAGTAGAGCAATTGCTGGGTCATATGGTAGTTCTACTTTTATCTAAGAAGTTATTTGTAAATCAAAAAGAGTTTTCACAAACTTTAATGATCACTTCAGAGATGTTTCAAATCTATCTATCTATTTATTTTAGAGAGAGTGAGCACGTGGGTGCATATGTATGAGTGCGGGAGGAGTGGGGGAAGAGAGAGAAAGGCAGAGAGAGAGAGACAGAGAGAGAGAGAGAGACAGAGAGAGAGAGAGAGCAAGAGAGAGAGAGAATCCCAAGCAGGCTTCATGCTCAGTGCAGAGCCCTATGCGGGCTTGATCCTATGACCCTGAAGAGAATGAGCTGAAATCAAGGGTCAGATACTCAACAACTGAGCCACTCAGGCTTTTTAAAATTGAATTTTTAAGTTTTTAGATTTAATTTATTCATTTATTCATTTATTCATTCATTTATTTATTTATTTTAAATGTTTATTTTTTTGAGAGAGAGAGCCCATGTGAATGAGTAGGGGAGGGGCAGAGAGAGAGGGAGACAGAGGATTCGAAGCAGGCTCTGTGCCGACAGCAGAGAGCCCAATACAGGGTTTGAACTCATGAACTGTGAGATCACGACCTGAGCTGAAGTCAGACGCTTAACCAACTGAGCCGGGCACTCCTCATATTTATTTTTAATTGATCTTATTTCTTCCTATCCCACATTGTTTGCCAAAGTATTAAAGAGACTTCTGTGGGATAAGGGGGTTAACATGTTGCCTTAGAGTTTCTTTCCTTCCAGCATTTCATATGACTGCAGGTTGTAATTTAAAGACACATTCAAATCCAAAATACTTTTGTTCTTTGCGTAACCAATCCCAGACTTATTTATTTTATGGGTTGGGATTTTTTTCTACTGGACTTCCCGTAAAAGTGTTTTAAACATCTTGCAGTCTCCAAAACTAAGCTCTGATTTCAATTTTGACCTCCAGATCCTCTCCGGGAAAGGGTTGCAAGGAAGAACAAGATTGTGATTCTTCCTATTTATCAAGAATTTCTGAGAAAATTCACCTCCATTCCTTGGAGGTTTTTGTTCAAGAATATTGTCCTATCCCAGGCTCTCAGGAAATAAAGTCCACTTGGACACCCAAGAGAAAACTGAAACTTTACTTAAATAAACGATTTTGCAATATCTCGGATGGCTTGTGGATTTGTGTGCTTTAGACGATGCATGCAAGAGCATGTGTGTGTGCGAGGGGGTGTAGGCTGAGAGCAGTGTGAAAAGCCTATGGTGCAGATCAACTGACTAGGATATGTTGGGATTAGGGAGATGAGCAAGGCTTCACCCCCTCAGCTCAGTCCTCAATCCCTGATTTTTTTTTCCCCGTGCTGAGAAGTACATCCCCCTTGCCACTCCCTAGTTTTCCTTCCCTGGCAGCAAATAAAGCAACTGCTGAGCCAGCTCTGGGTTTCGGGAAGTCAGATGACCTTTTCCCTCTGCAGGCTCTCTGCCTCTCTCTGCCACCATGGACCCACTGATGGCTCTCCTTTGGCTGTTGCCCCTGTACCCAGGTAGGAGCAGGGGAGGGGAATGCTGGGGTCCCGTGGGCGAGGCCTGTGCTGCCTGGGTTGAGTTCCCCTTTGTAAATGGACAATCTCTCTTGTATTCCTTTTCTCATCTTTTCTGCATTTCTGTGTTGTGTCCTATGCTCACAGGCTTGTCTGCAGCCACCCCCTCCTGCCCTCAGAACGTGAATATCTCTGGTGGCACTTTCACCCTCAGCCATGGCTGGGCCCCTGGGAGTGTCCTCACCTACTCCTGTCCCGTGGGCCGCTACCCATTCCCAGCATCGCGGCTGTGCAAGAGCAACGGACGGTGGCAGA
The DNA here is from genome assembly GCA_030068075.1 of Paguma larvata. Taxonomy (NCBI): domain Eukaryota; kingdom Metazoa; phylum Chordata; class Mammalia; order Carnivora; family Viverridae; genus Paguma; species Paguma larvata. Next base: position 31,179,363 of record CM057829.1, read on the forward strand.
CCCTGAGATCCACTCAGCTGACAAAGGCGGTCTGCAAACGTGAGGCTCTCTGTGGCCCTTGCTCAGGGTGCCCACCAGTGGCTACTTCGGAATTTCCATTTAGGAGTTGCTCAGGGTGGGGCTTAACCTGACTAGGTGATGTGCCAGGGATGGCCGAGCTGCTTTTCCATGGGGCTTTTCAACATAGTGGGAAAATGCCCATTGTCCACAGCAAGGCATTGGAGGAAGGCTCTGATGGAGATTGTGGGGGTACTAAAGCCAGATTTTTTAAATGCTTGGGATGATTTTTTTTTTTTTAATATTTAACAATTGACTGCATAGTCCCAATCATTCAGAATGTGTGCTGGAGTCTCCTGTTGTGCCAGGTGTTACCCGTTTGGTTGTCCACTCGCGGGACATCCGAGGACCCCAGGAGAGAGGCTGGGGTGACCATGCCCTCAGAGGGCTGAGAGAAGTGGTTATTTATCAATCTATTAGGTTGAACTGTGTGAACCTGCCAAAATTCAACCAATTGCCACAAGCAGCGATTTCACATGCAACAACCCAATAGTTTGACAACCAGTTAGTTGGCTATTCCCATGCTCCCAAGCTGAGCATCACTCAGCCCAGGTGTTGTCCATCCACGCTTATATTCCCAACCCCTTCTTTCCCTCCAGCTGTTCGCTGTCCAGGTCCTGTTTCCTTTGAGAATGGCATGTTCACCCCACGGCTCGGGTCTTATCCTGTGGGTGGCAACCTGAGCTTCGAGTGTGAGGACGGCTTCACATTGCGGGGCTCACCTGTGCGCCAGTGTCGCCCCAATGGCGTGTGGGACGGGGAGACAGCCGTGTGTGACAATGGCGGTGAGTGCTCTGACCGATGACTGCATGGGGGCTGGGGTCTCCTGGGAGCCTTGGAGTCAGACGTGTGCGGGGACGCGGGGTCTGTGGTGCCAGGAGCCTGGTGTTTCCAATGCCAAAATAATATTTCCTGAATTTTGGTACATTGAGGCCTACAGGTCACACGTCACCGGCCTGCAGGGAGCCTGGCTGAGGCAGGTAGTGCTAAGCTTCGGATCCGACATGAAGGCCCCACACACTGTGTCCAGCTTTTTCAAATATCTCAAAGCAAACCTGGTGTTCAGGCCCGGTGGGCTATTGTAGGGACGATGTGCTGAGAGGGAATCTAATGCTGCGCTTTAGTGCCTGCCTCTGCAGCCAGTTTGGGTCCAAGCCTGGCTCTGACTTGGGCAGCCTTCGGCCAGGTTATTTAACCTCTCGGTGCCCCGATTTTCACATCTAAAATGGAGATGGTAAGAGTGTCCACCACATGGGGTTGCCGTGTGGATTAAGTGAGTCGACATTAGTAAGCACCTGGAAGAGTGCCTGGGGTCTGGTAAGCGACACATATACTTTTGTCGTAGTTATTGCTGGCGCTGTCAATGGTGAGGGGCTCTGCTTGATAGAAGTGGGGCTCTCAGGATTCCCTGGAGCCACATTTGCCTGTGGGTTTTGGGAACTTCCTGGATGATAGTTCTGAGCACATATTACAGAAGACACAGAGACCACGAGATGGTGGGACCATATACCGTGACCCAGTGGGCCAGCCCTTGGTTCTCTACTCATATTCATGACTCTGCCAAATAGCCATTGATTCAAACATAAATAGAATTGATTTGAAAATTGAGGTACAATCTACCTAAAGTGTACAAATCTTAAGTATTCAGCCGCAGAGGCTTTTGCACATGTATCCACCTATGTAATCACCAAGCAAAGTAGAGAACATGTCCAGCAAAGCAGGACGCTCCTCCTGTCCACTCCTGACCTCAGGGTGACCACTCTGGCTTCTGTCCCCATAGTTTAGTTTGGCTCATTCTTACATTTCATACAAGTGGAATCATATAGAATGTGCTCTTTTGGCACCTGGCTTTCTTTACTCAACATTCTGCCTGTAAGATCTATCTGTTTGTTATTTTTTATTGCTGTGTAGTTTCATTATACAGAGATTACAATTTAGTTAAGAATTCTCTTCTTATTGGGCAGTGGGGTTCTTTCCAGTTTGGGGCTATTATAAGTAAAGCTCTATGAGCGTCCTTATACATAACTGCTGGTCTGCATATGAATTTGCTTCTCTTGAGCATGTTGTCTAGGAGTGGAGTTATCCCATCACAGGTTGGCATATGTTTAGTTTTAGTAGAACCTCCAGAAATGAATCTGAGTGCTGGTCGCTGCGCATCCTCTCTGACACTTGGAATTATCCAAGTTTTAGCCATCCTGGTGGGTGTGTTGTGATGCCTCTCTGTGGTTTATGAAGTGCAGATATTATCTATGGTGATGTAAGGCTCCTCAGCTAGCATCTTCCCTGGGGCTATGGGATGGATGCAGGCTGAGTCCTGGGTTGGGACTGGGACGTTCTAGCTGGCGTCCGAGGCCACTGAGTTCTAAACATTTTGCCCTACTTAAGATTTTTCATGTACACCTTTGGGAAGCACAGTTGTGGTATCTCCCAAGGAGGAGGCCTGATGACCTACAGAGGCTCCACAGGTTTGGAGAGGAGGAAGAGCCCCGAGGGAGACAGTGGGTGAACAGGGCCAAAAGGCTGAGGAGCGGTGTCCCTGCTCACTGCCATCTTCTTTTGTTCACTCACAGCTGGCTACTGCCCCAACCCAGGCATCTCAGTGGGCGCCGTGCGGACAGGGTCCCGCTTTGGGCTTGGGGACAAAGTCACCTACCGCTGCTCTTCAAACCTGGTGCTGACTGGGTCTGCGGAGCGGGAGTGCCAGAGCAATGGGGTCTGGAGTGGGACAGAGCCCATATGCCGCCGTGAGTAGCCAGCCACCCTGACCCTCCAGAGGTTCCCTGGGCACCCCACCTCTGACCGTGACTGACCCCCGTGGCTCTTTCCACAGAGCCCTACTCTTATGACTTTCCTGAGGATGTGGCCCCTGCCCTGGGCGCCTCCTTTTCCCACCTACTTGGAGCCACCAATCCCACCCAGAATAAAAAGAGTGAGTGTTTGAGGCAGGGACAGTAGGGTGCTGGGTCTGGGATGGGAGGAGCAGTCTTCCCAGAGTGTGCTCAGAGCTTCCAGAAAGCTCAGTAGGGCTGAGCTGACTGGAGGGGAGGCAGGGAGGCTCTATCCCTTAGCAAGAGAGCCAGTGGGAGGTGAAGATGTGAATCTATCCCTTCCATGTTTCTCCCAGAAAGCGTGGGCCGTAAAATACAAATCCAGCGCTCTGGTCACCTGAACCTCTACCTGCTCCTGGATGCCTCTCAGAGTGTGGCCGAAGACGACTTTAACATCTTCAAGGAGAGCGCCATTCTCATGGTGGACAGGGTCAGGCAATCGGAGTGTTTATGAAGGAGGCCTTCCTATGCCCACTGTCTCTCTCTGGTTCCTTCCCTTCCTCAGAATCCCACTCACAGCCCACCTCCTCCAAAAAGTCCTCCTGGATTATGGGCAATCCATGCAGGAATCATAGATTCAATTTATAGGATCCCACAAACACTCCCAGGGCACCTACTATGTGTCAGGCATCGCGCTGGGTGCTGGGGGACATCAAAGACGAACAAGGCTGAGGTCCTACTTCCCAGGAACCCATCTTCTAGAATGGCGGTCTCCACAGAAGGGTATACAAAATAATCCAGTGGGGTGTGGTAGACAAGTACTGGTATCCTTTGTTGAATAATTTTAATTTAAATTAAACCAACAACTTAATATTTAAGACTTTCCTTTAAAAATTCCAAATTTTTTAAATATTTAAAATGCACATAGTATATTTGAATGGTGATGTACTTTATAAATATGAGTCAATTTTTATTAATATATATACCTATATTTAGGTGTGTGCTCAAAATGTTTTTACTGACAAGATGCAAGAATATGAGAGTTTGGAAGCCACTTAGTTTAGATTCTTTGCCAGCACTTTGCTTGGTAATTATGCTTTTCACGATAGTTTATGTAGATATGTTTTCCTTTCCATCTACATTTTGAAGAAGGCAGTTTTTATGCTCCTTAGAGTCTCTTAAGGCCTGTAGTAACTCACTAAGCCGCGAGGCTGCAAAATTTGCCAGTTAGAGAACTGCCTCAGATTCATGTGGACAGGTTCTAATTCTACCTCCACTTTGTACCAGTGGTGTGATCTGGGGCAAGGCAACAAGCCTCGACGTCCTCATCTATAAAATAGGGTCTTCTCACCCCTTCCCAGAATCGATGTGAGAATGCAGTGAGGAGTGAGTGAGCCTATTGACGACAGTAGAGGGTCCACAAATGTCAGTTTCCTGGCTCCCTGCAATCAGCAGTCTCTTAGTAAGTGACTTGCCTCTGTCAGTCTTGGTGCAGGCTCTCTGCCTCCTCTGGGGTCCTTGGCTAGCTCTCTTACTCTCTCCCCTTTGGCTTCAGGGCCTCTCACGCGGCCTCTCACTTGCCCTTTGCAGATCTTCAGCTTTGAGATCAATGTGAGTGTTGCCATCATCACCTTTGCATCAAAGCCCAAAATCATCATGTCTGTTCTGCATGATAACTCGAGGGATGTGACTGAAGTGATCGACAGTCTGAACAATATCAACTATAACGGTACAGATGTCATCAAATGAAGGCGATGAGGCGGGGAGGGGGATAAGCTGTCTGTGCCTGCAAAGAGATTCTGGACAAGTTAGAGAGAGAGTGAGCCCATTCAAGTCCTAGGGCTCTGGGGCTCAGGTTCCTCAGGTGGGGGTGGTTTCCAAGTCAGGTTCATGGTGGCCAAGTCCCAGCTCCCACCAGCTCATGGCTTGCTCTAATGTGCTACACATCCAAATGCTTCACACAGGTCTTTGGCTCCTTCCCAATGCCAGAACTATAGGGGCTGTTTTTCTTGACTCAATGCTGGAGTCTCCCCATGTCATTATGAAACTACCTGGGTGGTAGACCACCCACCCATGTTCTTTGGAAACTCCATCTTTGAATCTTGAGGCTTTAGAGTGGCCACTGGGTTATACAGTATTTCTAAGGGGAAAGGCTTTTAATGTTTGAACCCGCAATGATGCCAAACCTTTGTCTGGATACCTAAGGTCTGAGTTTATCAATCCACTTGATAAATGCATTTCCAATGGTTGGGAGAAGAGAGTGATTCCCTTCTCCCAGGTGGTAGGTGGGAAGTGTCTAAGAGAGTCCTTCCTCTTCACATAATTCAGACCATGAAAATGGAACTGGGACAAACACCTATGCAGCTTTAGATAGTGTCCATATCATGATGAATAACCAGATGCAACGTCTCGGAATGAGCACGGCGGCCTGGCAGGAAATCCGACATGCCATCATCCTTCTGACAGATGGTGGGTATGGTCATCTCTGCGAGTGAGTCTGGCACAGTGGAAGGAGCACTGATGTGGGGTCAGGATGCCTGTATTCTGGTTCTCCCTCTGCCACTTTGGGCATTAGTTTCTTGTTTGTGTAGTAGAAATAGTGTTGATGGTGACAATGGAATGACAACAATGATGATGTTAGTCTTAACTTCCCTCTTTCCCTTACAAATTTTTATGGAGAGCAATTGAAGTAGTTTGTGTAAAAGTGCTTTGTGATTACAGATGTCAATTATTGTTACTAGCTGGGAGGTTGCCTTGAGTCAGCTAGACAGGGGTGGGGGGGGGTTGGGGCAGGAATGTCAAGGTGCACGGATGGAAGGACAGACTGTGTAGTGGATCTGGGCTATGCCATTTGTCTCTTGATCATGTCCAAATTGCATAGCCCCTTCAGAACTTGGTTTTCTTGCCTATATAATTAGGATATCCACACTACCTGAGGTTTCAGGAGAATCAAATGAGATACAGTTTATGAAGCTCCTGACCCGGTGCCTGGAACGTAGAGAATTTCAGTAAATAACATCTTGAAACTCACGTGGGAAGTGGTAAAGGTTGAGATTCCCAGTCTGAATGCCTACTCCTCCGGGGCTGTGGGGAATACAGATATACTCCCCAGATAGATAATTCTTTTCCCTCCATTCTAGGAAAGTCTAACATGGGTGGCTCCCCCAAGCTGGCTGTTGACAGTATCAAAGAGATCTTGAACATCAACCAGCAGAGGAACGACTATCTGGGTGAGCTCCGCCTTGCCCCCAGCTGTGCTGCCCCTGCAGGGGCATGAGTTGGGCAGCCAGGGGCCTGGTCCGCACCTTGGCTTTATTTCCAGTGAGATCCCAGGCTGTGTCATTCTGTGTGAAGGCAGCTGAGAATCATGCTGAACAATCTGGAGTCAAACCGCAATGCAGTTGTAGACTTTGAGCCTTGGTTTTGTCTTAGGTTGGCTGTGGCTTTGAGCAGTTTCTGCATTCACTAGAGAAGGATGGTGCTGGGACCTACCTCAGAGGCCTATATGGGTGAATGCTCAGCTCTTACCTGGTACAGAGGAACAGTGTATGTGAGTGGCTGCTGCCACCATTGTGGCCATGAACCTCTCCAGGGAGGAAAGGACTGGATTCCTTGTAGGGACTGTCCCTGGCATTTCCTTTTTCAGGGGTACAGATAACAGATAATGCTTTGGCAGGTTGCAGCCTCGAAAGGAACAATTCCTCAGTTCAGACTACAAAAATTGCACTTAGCTTTGCCCAGAAAAGAATTTCAGACAGAAGTGCTCCAGATAAGTGAGGATAATTGCTTTTGAGCCTCCAAGTTTCACTTCCTCCTTGGGTCCTCTCTTTCCTGTTCATGCCGCCAACCCCACCTGCCCAGTAGGGGCAAGTGGATTCCTTTTTAAAACTCTGGCTTCGGGAAGGCAAAGCCCAAACTCTCATCCCTAACGCCTTAGCATCACTGGGCTAGAGCTAAATGCTTAGAAACACCTTATTAAAAAGAAGCAGGAACTGAAGGACATAGTCACAGAAAACACGCCAGACATAATTGTCCAGCCCCGACAGTGACTGCTTCTGGACTTCCTGGGGATAGATTGCTTCCTGAGAAAAGCCTTGTCTCCCAGTCTATCTGAGCATCTCGCTCTTTGCATACCACCCAGGATCCTCTGGGAGCCAAAATGGGCCAATGTGGACTTCTGCCCTGGGGCAGCTCTGACTGGCACCCATGCTGGCTGGGAGGGAGGGCATGGATGATTGTATGGGCCCAAGTTCTCCGGTGGGGACAGATGTCTCCAGGCCCCTCTCTCAGAGCCTACACTTTACAGAGGAACCAGATCTGAATTTTTGCCTCCATGCAAAGCTCTTATTCAGTTATCTACATGTACTTACTGAAAGTCTCTCCTGGGCACCATTCTAAGGATGCAGCTGCGAACAAAACAAAAATATCTTGCTGGGGTTGTCATCCTGAAGGAGCAATGTATTAGTCTTCTAGGCCTGCTGCAACCACAAGCTTGCGTGGCTTAAAACAACAGATACGTATTCTCTCACATTCAGGAGCCTAGAAGTCCAAAATCAAGGTATCAGCAGGGCCTTGCTCCCTCTGGAGGCTTTAGGCAAAGACTCTATTTCCAAATAAGGTCACATTCACAGGTACCAGGAGTTAGGACTTGAACATATCCTTTTGAGGGACACAATTCTACCCACTGTAGGCATTAAACAAGACAAATAAGGAAACTATATGGCATAGTAGATAGTGACATGTGCCAAGGTATACAATGGAGCAGAGAGAGAATGGAATTGTCTGAGGAATTGCAGTTTTAGACAAGGAGCCCAGGGATGGCCTTGCTGAGATGGTGACATTTGAGTCAAGAGTTGAAAAGGTAAGAAAGTGAGCCATGTGGACAGTCTGAGAAGGAGTGAACTAGGCAGAGGCATAGCTTATACGAAAAGCCTGGGGTGGGAGTGTGCTTGCAGATTTGTGGAACTTTGAGGAGGGTCTATGGAAGGGAGTGAAGGGTGAGGAGTGGTAGGAAGTGAGGTCAGCTAGGTAGTAGGGAGCGAGGGTCCAGCTCATTTAGGGCTTTGTAGGACCTAGTAAATTCCGAATGACAGTTTCCTGTCTCATGGGGTAGCTCCTAAGCCACTAGATTCTGGTGATTTCCTTCTTCCCATCAGACATCTATGCCATTGGGGTGGGCAAGCTGGATGTGGACTGGAGAGAACTGAATGAACTGGGGTCCAAGAAGGATGGTGAGAGACATGCCTTCATTCTGCAGGACACAAATGCTCTGTACCAGGTCTTTGAGCACATGCTGGGTGAGTGCCCTTCACCCTCTTCAGAGCAGGGTGGGTGGTGAGGAGGCAGCAAGAGCTCCAGGTCGGGAACTTGCTCACAGTGCCCCTGACATGCCTCCTTCCCCTTCTGCTCCAATACCAACAGATGTCTCCCAGCTCACAGACACCATCTGTGGGGTGGGGAACATGTCAGCTAATGCCTCTGCTCAGGAGAGGACACCCTGGCATGTCACTATTAAGGTACCAGGAAAGATGGGGCTTGGATCCCAGAGGTGGAAGAAGCCATGGGTCAGAGACATAGCAGTCCCTGAAGATCACCTGTTTCCCTGCAGCCTAAGAGCCAGGAGACCTGCCGGGGGGCCCTGATCTCAGACCAATGGGTCTTGACAGCTGCTCATTGCTTCCGCCATGCTGAGAACAGCTCTCTGTGGAGAGTCACTGTGGGTAAGGCAGGGCCCACACCAGGTTCCTGACCCCATGGCCAGAGCTCTCACCCTTTGTTCTGAGGCCCTGGCCCCTTCAGGGGCTGTGACCTAGCCTAATCTGCCATATTGTTCACAGGGGATCCTAACTCCCAGTGGGGCAAAGAATTCAGTATTGAGAAGACCGTGATCTCCTCGGGGTTTGATGTCTTTGCCAAGAAGAATCAGGGAATCCTGGAGTTCTATGGTGATGACATTGCCCTGTTGAAGCTGGCCCAGAAAGTGAAGATGTCCACCCATGCCAGGTGCTGGAGTCTTGGATGAGAGGGCATCCTCTGGGGGAGAGTGCTCTGGGGAGTCCCATAGGAGGGAACACCGAGGATGGGCCTGTATGACCCTTGTCCTTCCCCCCAGGCCCATTTGCCTTCCCTGCACGGTGGAGGCAAATCTGGCTCTGCGGAGACCCCCTGGCAGCACCTGCCGAGACCATGGTGAGTGCTGGGGCTTAGGGTGCATGAGGAGCTAGGACCAGGGCTTAGGAGTGGTGACATAGGGTGTGCAACAGCCCCAATCTGGAGCCTGGATGCTGCGTAAAGGGACCAGCATCACATTCCTTTCTCCTTGACCACAGAAAGTGAACTTCTGAACAAACTGAGCGTTCCTGCTCATTTTGTGGCCTTGAATGGGAGCAAACTGAACATTAACCTCAAGACAGGGACAGAGGTAAGGATCTCAGGTCTGGGATGCTGCAGGGGAATTGGACTCCCCTGTGGCAGCTCCCCAAAGGTCTCTCTTTGTCCCTTCCTCCTCTAGCTCTGACTGCTTTCTCCATCTGACCCTGTGTTACCCCTCCTCCAGGCCTAGCTGAACTGCCAGGTGTCCCCTGGGACTGCTCATTCTCTCCTTCTCTCCTGTTCCACCCCTGCTGCAGTGGACAAACTGCATCCAGGTCGTCTCCCAAGACAAAACCACGTTCCCCCACTTGACAGATGTCAGAGAGGTGGTGACAGACCAGTTCCTATGCAGTGGGACCGAGAACGATGACAATCCCTGCAGGGGTGAGTCCCTCCCACCCCCACCCCCGAGCCTGGATTCCTAAGGGAAAGTCCACCGGTGTCCCTGTGGCCAGCATGCATGCCAGGGCACTGGTGCACTGCTGATAACAAAGGAGCAAGGTGAGTCAGGATGACAGTCTCTGTCCCTCCTTTCTGACAGGAGAATCTGGGGGAGCAGTTTTCCTTGAGCGGAGATACAGGTTTTTTCAGGTGAGGAAAGAAGGGCGAAGGAAGCTCATGGGACTGGAGCTACAGAATCTTGGCCTTGAATGAGGCTGAGGGGGGCATTTGAATGAGCCAGGGAGGTTGAAGCTTGGAGCTGGGGCTATGACAGCCTCCCATCCCAGTTCTCTCCTCCTTCCAGGTGGGCCTGGTGAGTTGGGGTCTCTACAACCCCTGTGGCAACAGCAATAAAAACTCCCGCCAAAAGGCCCCAAGGGGCAAGATCCCACCGCCACGAGATTTTCACATCAATCTCTTTCGCTTGCAGCCCTGGCTGAGGCAGCACCTGGAGGGTATCTTGAATTTTTTGCCCCTCTAATTGTGGTTACTGACCCCTCTGTTGTCTTGCCAGCATCTGCCAGTCTCCCACTCTTAAACTTCCACCCTTAGACCCCATGACCCATCCATGCTCCCAGCGCCAGGACCCTGTGCAGCACATCCAAACTGGGGAATCCCCAGGGCCCCACCCTCTGCTGTACTTGGCTCACTCTCCTTTCACTTTCACATGGAATTTCCCAGTTTTGAAATTAATAAAAATTGATGATTTCCTCATCTGTCTGTGTCTCTGCTTGGGGGCTGGCCAGGGGACAGAGGGAGGCTAGAATGATTCCGGGAACCGCAGGGAGGCAGGTCAGAGTCCCTGCTGGACAAACAGTGGGTGGACTCTGCTCCATAACGGAGTCAACAGGGAGTGAGCCAGCCTTATTTCTGCTTCCGAAGGGGGCGGTCTGGGATTACTGGGGAGGAACTGGAGCTCAGAGGTGGTATTGATGGGTCTGTCCTGGATCATGGGTAGCAAAGGGTAGGGCTTATGCAGTTCTTATTTCCTTGACTGGCAGCTCGGTGGGGGCCCTCCCACCTGGACATTCCGGAAAGTGATGTGGGTTGGGGTGGGTGGGGTTAGCCACAGGTGCCAGAACACAGATTGCATAAAAGGCTGGAGGTTGTGGGGGGCAGGGGAAGGGTGTGCGACCAGGCCCAGGTCTGAAGTTTTTTTGGACATCGAGCCAAGCAGACAGGCAGCACAAGCCGGGATAGGCCATCTTGTCCCAGCCCTGGTTTCTCTCCTGCCTTCCATCACTATGGGGAGCAGTTTCAGCCCCCAACTCTGCCTGGTATTCTTGGTGCTGGGCCTCTTGTCTGGAGGTAAGAGAGGGTCACTGCACCCCCCCCCTTCCCGCTATCCCCAATAGTCCTCTTTGGCCTTATGAAGCTGGGCTTCATTAGCCTTTTTCTTTAGGTGGGAGCACAACGCCATTGCCTGTGGTTGAGCACCAAAGCTCCTGCTCTCTGGAAGGAGTAGAGATCAAAGGTGGCTCCTTCAGGCTTCTCAAGGAGGGCCTGGCACTGGAGTATGTGTGTCCCTCCGGCTTCTACCCATACCCTGTGCAGGTTCGCACCTGCAGATCCACAAGGTCCTGGAGCACCCTGCGAACCCAAGATCAAAAGATTGTCAAGATGGCAGAATGCAGAGGTTGGAGGGCAGTGAGGGTGGGCACGGGTCAATGGAGGGGTGGAACAGGTAGTGGCCAGGGGCCAGACTAGCATGGGATTAGAATTGTGTTGAGGCTAGGCACGTTAGCAGGGGGAACTGAGAAAACACAGGCTCTGTCTAGGGCTGAAGGAGGGAGAGGGGGTGGAGGAAGGGAGTGAATCTTCACTGAGCATCTACCCTGTACCAGGTAACCCTGGCAGTGAAAAGAACACTCAGAAATTGGAAGCAAGGAGAAGCAGGAGGCATCATAGGTTGAGGTTGATGCTGTCTGTGGGACCAAGAAGGCACTGTTTCTCTGTGACAGGGTCCCTGAGACCAGGAGGGAACTCTTAAGGGAAGCCCTTCCTTCTCAATAACTTCTACTTGTTCCCCTCCCCCAAAGCAATTCGCTGCCCAAGACCACAGGAATTTGAGAACGGGGAATACTGGCCCCGGGCCCCTTACTACAATTTGAGTGATGAGATCTCTTTCCGCTGCTATGATGGCTACACTCTCCGGGGCTCCGCCAATCGCACCTGCCAAGCAAATGGTCGGTGGGATGGACAAACTGCCATCTGCGATGATGGAGGTGAGACGTGTCCCCCCACCCCCCCAACCCCCCGGCGATGGTGTCTTCTCCCTGACCACGTTCCTGCCTGAGGAACTAGCACCACAACTCTTGTGCTCTACTGTGCCATCTGGGCCTCAGGAATTGGCCCTCACCTCCATGTCTCATGCTTCTGCAGCGGGGTACTGCCCCAACCCGGGCATCCCCCTTGGCACAAGGAAGGTGGGCAGCCACTACCGCCTTGAAGACAGAGTCACCTACTACTGCAACCGGGGACTCACCCTTCGTGGCTCCCAGCAGCGAACATGCCAGGAAAGTGGCTCTTGGAGTGGGACAGAGCCTTCCTGTCAAGGTGACTCTTGACCCATGCCCATAGGTCAGATTCTGCTCTTTTATCCTCATGTCTCTACACCAGGTCCCCCTAATGCAACCCAGCTCCTTCCTCACTTCTAAACCTGCCTGTAGAGCTTCCTCACTACTGAGCCCTTCCCATCCTGGAAACCCCATCCCCTGTCTCTCTGGTCACTGTGACTCTGACCCTCTCACCCCCACCAACACCCCCTAGACATTTGACCTGATTTCTGATCTTTCCCAGACTCCTTTATGTATGACACCCCTGCAGAAGTAGCCGAAGCCTTCCTGTCTTCCCTGACAGAGACCATAGAAGGAGCAGATGCCGAGGATGGGCATAGCCCAGGTTTGGAGGCAGAGAGGGGAGGGAGGCGGGAAATTGGGGGAGGATGAAGGGGCAGGAGAACCATGCATGCTGGAATCTGAGTTTCTCTGGTGGCACTCAGGGGAACAACAGAAGAGGAAGATTGTCCTGGACCCCTCGGGCTCCATGAACATCTATCTGGTGTTGGATGCATCAGACAGCATTGGGATCGGCAACTTCACAAGGGCCAAGAACTGTCTCAAAGGCTTCATTGAGAAGGTGGAGCCCTTTGCCCCTGAATATGAATTCACTGCCCAGCCATGATGTTTCCAGACCCTCTGAGACACAGGTCCCAGAAAACTAGTCCTGTTCTGTCCTCCTTCCCTTTTACTTGAAGCAGTTTCTTGACCTTTAACCCAATCATTCATCAGCCTCAGGGTGATCAGTCCGCTCGAGTCTGATTATAACTTTCTCTGTCCCAGAAAAGCTGCTGACCTCTCCCAACCATAGTATTCTTTCAATGCCATGACCTGTTGCTCCCCTAATCCACAGGTGGCAAGTTATGGGGTGACGCCAAAATATGGTCTAGTGACATACGCTACAGACCCCAAAGTTTTGATAAGAGTGTCTGACAAAAACAGCAACGATGCAGACTGGGTTACAAGGACAATCGACGATATCAGCTATGAAGGTCAGAGGTTAGGGAAGGGACTGGTGGGGGGTTCACTTTGGGGTCAGAGAAGTCAAAAAGTTCAGGGATGTTTGGGGAGGAGGTGGTGAGATCACGTGGGAAGGCAGGGCAGGCCACTTTGCAGTCTATGGACAGCAGGCTCATTGGGGAATAGGGGTTATTGGGAACTTGCTGGGGGCTGAGAAGATCACTTTGTGGTCAAAGGGAAGTTAGTGGGGTGACAACTCAAAGAGCTGAAAAATGTGGTATCTCAGATGTGATAGGCCTCTAAGTTTCATAGGTGACTTGGCAGACCAGGCAAGGTTATCTCTTCCCTTTCCACAGATCACAAGTTGAAGGCAGGGACCAACACCAAGAAGGCCCTCCAGGCAGTTTACAACATGATGAGCTGGCCAGGGAACAGCCCCCCTGAAGGCTGGAACCGCACCCGCCACGTCATCATTCTCATGACTGATGGTCAGAAGGGAATTTTCTCCTGCCCCAGGCTCCCCACCCTTGTATCAGTGTATGGCCGTTAGGTCCACATGTAATACTAGACTCATGGTTGGGGTTCTGAGCAGCACTGAGGGCCCCAACCATACTGATCATTCCTGTGACGCTTTACAAGGAGAGACTCTTCTTAAGTCTCTCTGTGATCTGTCACTTCCATCCCCTCTTAACATGCTTACTCAGGGGTACCTGGGTGGCTCAGTTGGTTGGGCTTCCGAATTTGGCTCAGGTCATGATCTTGCAGTTTATGAGCTCGAGCCCTGTGTCAGGCTCTGAGCTGTCAGCACAGAGCCTGTAGCCTGCTTCAGATTCTGTGTCCCCCTCTGTCTCTCCCCTGCTCATGCTCTCTCTCAAAAATGAATAAACATTTTAAAAACTTAAAAAAATAAAAAAGCTGAAACTTTACTTCCAGCCATTAAAAACAAAAAACAAAACACCTGCTCACCCAGCCATGTGTCACTACTTCTAGCCAATTTATCTTCCTTGACCCTCTTCTTTACTTGCCTCTCACCTTCATGGTCCCTGTCTCTTCTGCAGGCTTGCACAACATGGGTGGGGACCCAGTCTCTGTCATTCATGAGATCCGGAACTTGCTGGACATTGGGAGGGATCGCAAAAACCTAAGGGAGGATTATCTGGGTGAGTTTTTTGCCTTGGACCCAGCACCTTGCTTTCTCAGCTCCTCTCCCCAGGGCTTGGACACTCACCCTCCCTTTTTCTCCCTCAGATATCTATGTGTTTGGGGTTGGGCCTCTGGTGAACCAAGAGAACATCAATGCTTTGGCTTCCAAGAAGGACAAAGAACAACATGTGTTCAAAGTCAAGGACATGGAAAACCTGGAAGATGTTTTCATCCAAATGCTTGGTAGGAAGATATCAGGAGGGCATAAAGAGGTCAGGAAACTCCCTAGGTACCCCGAGGTCACTCATACTTCCTCTCCTCCTGAAGCCTTGGCAGTTGGGATGGTTTTCTCATTGCTCCTTCTCTACCTCAATCATATTCTTGATTCCTGGCACTATCCACTTCCTTTTATCACAGAGTTCTGAACAACATGGGAGATCTTGTCAAGTCTCTCATTTTACAGACATGGAAAGTGAGACCAAAAGCAGCCCAGGGACATTAAGCTAGCAAGAGTTGGGCCTGAAAATAGCCAGGTCTCCCATCTCTTAGTTTCAACTTCTTTTCACTATACTGCCACAGTTCCTTGCCTTCAATGTAAGGACACAAATGCCCCTTTCTTTTCCTTATGGGCCTCTGCTCCTCATAGCTGTGTAGGTGTCCCTCCCCAAAAGGCTTCTTGCCATTTGGATGAAGCGTCCCAGGTTTCAGCACATTCGCCTTTCTCATTAGATGAAACCCGGACTCTGGGACTCTGTGGAATGGTTTGGGAGCACAAGGATGGTACTGATTACCACAAGCAACCGTGGCATGCCAAGATCTCAGTCACTGTAAGCACAGCTTCCTGGTGGTGGGGACTTGTGGGAGGTGAGGTCAGGCGGAATGGGGGTAGGGGAAGGGCAAAATGTGGTGTTTGTGGAAGTTAAGCTTTCCCCCCTGTCATTCTGTTCCCAGCGCCCTTTGAAGGGACATGAGACCTGCATGGGGGCCGTGGTGTCTGAGTACTATGTGCTGACAGCGGCACACTGTTTCACAGTGGAGGATCGGAATAATTCAATCAAGGTCAGCGTGGGTAAGCTTGCAGTGAATCAATCCTGAGCTTTGGCTGTGCTCCCTGGGCAACACCTTCCTCTTCCTCAGGAGCCCACCCTCCCAATCCCCTCCCCCAGTCCTCAAAGCAGCCCCCTAGGTTAGACACTGGGCTGCTTGGGGTCAGGAGGGACGACTTGGAGTTGGGAGGATGTTGGCCCAGAAGCAGGAGGGTGCCCAGAGAAGTAGGATGTCCTGACATGCCCACTGTACCCACTCTCCTACCTTAGGAGGGAGGAAGAAGGACGTGGATGTAGATAAAGTCCTATTTCACCCCAACTACGACATCAATGGGAAAAAAGCAGAAGGCATTTCTGAATTTTATGACTATGACGTGGCCCTTATTAAACTCAACGAGAAGCTCAAGTACGACGAGACTCTCAGGTGAGCCCTCTGAACCCCTGAGGAGAAAAGTCTGGGTAAGTTGGGGCTACAGGCCTGGGGCAGGTCCAGTCTGCTGTCCCTGAGTTTCCCCATCTCTCCGTAACAGGCCTATTTGTCTCCCCTGCACTCAGGGAACAAATCAAGCATTGAGGCTGCCACTGTCAACCACCTGCCAGCAACAGAGTAAGACATTCAGGGAAAGTAGCACAAGGGAATGATGCCAAGAGACAATTGGGGCACGACAGGGGGCTGCAGGAGCCGGCCTGGCCTCCAGCCCACAGGAAAGGGTTGAAGGATGTTTGCTGAGTGACAAAGACAATAGGGAGATGGGGGGGGGGGGCAGGGAGAGTGCTAAAATGACCCCATCTGTCCATTTGTCCAGTGCAAGAGCTGCTCCCTGCAAAGGATATCAAAGCTCTGTTTGTGTCAGAGTTGTCCAAAGACAGGAAGAAGATGCTGATTCGGAAGGAGGTCTACATCAAGAATGGGGAAAAGGTGAGGAATATGGGATTCTAAGCAGGTCCTCTAGGCCCCGATTCTTCCTAAGCATGCTCTGTTCATCACCCCGTTCTCCTCCGTGCTTTATACCTCACATACAGAAAGCCAGCTGTGAGAAAGATGCTCGATATGCCCTCGGCTATGACAAAGTCAAGGACATCTCTAAAGTGGTCACCCCCAGGTTCCTTTGCACTGGAGGGGTGGATCCCTATACTGACCCCAACACTTGCAAAGGTAAGAGAAGGCTCTTTGCCTTTCTTGCATGTTCCTAAAGCCCAAGAATCGTTTTCCCTACAGCTTCTCCTCCCCTGTAGGTGATTCTGGTGGTCCCCTGATTATTCATAAGAAGAGTCGCTTCATTCAAGTGAGTTTCCCCTCTCCTATCTATGGGGAGATGCCGAGTGGTCAGCATGGGCCCTCAAGCAGGAAAGTTCAATGCATGTGGCTGGAAAGGGGAGGACAGAGCCTGCCTTCTTACGACTACTCCATGAAATGGCCAGGTTGGGGCAATGTCTGGCCTGTGTGCTAGAGAGTAGGACTGAGCTGGGTCCCCAGTCTAATTCTTCTAGGTCAACTCAGATGCACTTGGGAATAGTTGAGCTTCCTGGGATTAGGAAGGAATTCTACCAAATGACCAGTGGCATCTCCTTGCCCTCTCCAGGTTGGCGTGATCAGCTGGGGTGTAGTGGATGTCTGTAAAGACCAGAGGCGGTGGCAGCAGGTACCTGGTCATGCCCGAGACTTTCACATCAACCTCTTCCAAGTGCTGCCCTGGCTCAAGGAGAAACTCGAAGAAGAGGATTTGGATTTTCTATAAGGGATTTCCTGCTGGAAAGGGGGATGAGATCAAATTAAAACAGCTGCGACAAGACCTGTGTTCAAGATCCTTTTGGGGTAGGGGAGAGGGGAACGTGCACTGGCCATGTGTTACAACTGAGATAAAATCTAACAGCCGTTTTTAAAGGCTCAACCCCAATCCCAAATGCTGAAAAACCAGAGGCTGAGGGAGATGTGTGAGCTTCCACCTCAGTGTTTTACTGAGACCAGTGTTGGCGCAGATGAGGCACACAGAATCCAGCTCCATTCTCTAGAAGCCATCCACAAGGTTCTCCTTGTAGACATCATCACTGTAGACAATCTGGGTCCTCTTGTCCCGGTGGCAACCCTTAGGGCTGTTCTGGACAGCTAGGGTGGTAAGAAAGGATTGGTTAAGGTCTGAAGCATTGCTTCTGAGCACTGGGGGGCCAGAGTCCGACCAGCTCACTCCTGGCCTTTGGCCATTAGAAGCCCAATTTCGATGCTGCCCTCTGGTGGCCAGGATGGCCTGTCTCCCTTTGGCTCCCTTAGGCCAACCCATCCCCATGGCAAGGAGCACATGCTGTTATTGTGGCATGTGCAGATACCGCAAGGAATGTTTCGTTCTTAGAACAGCCCCAAGGGTAATCGTGATAACTGAATGATGTTAACCCATTACATCAAAATATTAAAAATTAGAAAATCTCTGTAGACCTTTGTTGACATGCTAGTCATTTCTTGTTCCTTCTTTTAGTTTGGATGGCCACTCTTACTCTGAACACTGCTTTCTGCCTAACTCCTTTGCCAGGAAAACTAGTAGATATAGTGGGCTATTCACACTAAGAAATGCTACTAGCCTCAACAGGAGAGCTCATTCTGGCTGTGGCTTTGGCCCAAAACGTTCTTCCTCGAGCCTCAAGCTGTTCTTGCCCCTTCTTTTTTTCCTCCCTACATCGACATGTCCCTCTCTTCCACCCCATCTCCAAGGATTCCATCCCTGCCATTTTGGGGCTACAGTCACTCACCCCACACCAGCCTCCATTATCTGGTTCTTTGTACCTTGACATTGCTGATCACTACCCAGCTTCCAGAGCTTGTCTTTTGGCTTTAATGGCCTCTGGTGCTGCTCCTTGAATATCCCCCAAACTCAGGCCTGCGTAATTTTTTTCTCCAAATTTAGTCTTCCCTGAGAATACTACCATTTTGCAGCTGCTCTGTGATACAGAGGATTCTGATCCATGTTTTCAGTCCTCACTTCACACCCAAGTTCCAGATCTCTAATTTCAAATGATTATTTTATAAAGCCAACTACACACTCCATCTCAAAATGAGCAAGGGCATGGGAGATGGCCGTCTTGCTCACTAACCTAACTCATTTCCGCTTTCTTCTCTGTTCTAGTTATTACTGCTTTGGGAGTTGTTCTCAATCTTTCTCTCCTTCACACTAAGAACCCGCCTACCTCTAACTGACAGAAGACCCGGCACTTCTCATTCCCATTCCCACAGCCTCCACGCAGATCCAGACATTTATCACGTCTAGGCAATCCTCGCACATGCAGGAGAACAAAGAGGGGAGGTGAGCTGTGGGGAACAGGGTGAAGGAGGAAGAATCCATTCTTACCAAGGGAGCCCCAGACAGACTTGCCAGTGGCAGCATCCAGCATGGGCTGTTTGCGGGCAATGCTGACTTTGAGCTGTACGGACTCCACCTGGGTCCCATTGAGCTAGGGAAGAAGAGGGGTAGAGGCAAAGAACAGGGGGAAACATCACAGACAAGTCAAAGGAGGAGTTCCAAGAGTTGCCATCCTAGGAACAGACTAAGGATCTAAGAATACAACATTTCTTGTGTGGATAGAAAGAGACTTTCTCTGTCAAGAGGAAATGATTTCCTCCTGATTTCTAGTATCTTAAAGAGAAAGATGAGGATGGCAGTAGGGATGGGAAGAACAGATCTGGGAAGTCCCAACCTCAGCAACGGCCTGATCTGCTGATTCCATCTTTTCATAGGTGACGAAGGCACAGCTAGGATGAGAGAAAATAGGATCAGTAGAGGGCCTATGGGCTCTTGTGCACCCAACCAAACCCAGGGCTCATAGGCCACTGGAGACAGGCTGCTGTTCTCTGTCAAACCCAGGTCCTCCCAGAACTTATCATCTTGCCCCACTACCATCCTTACTTTCTGGGTGGGTCCATGGAGAGGTCAATGATGTTTCCAAAGGGAGAGAAGGCCCCACGGAGGAGGGTGGGCGTCATGTCCTCTCCATACACATAGAGAGTATTCCCCTTCCGAGGGGCCCTGCGTTCAGGGAACGAGTCCGACCCTGTGGGGTCAGGAGTCACAGTCACAACGTGCAAACCATCTCAGCCTCCACCTTAAGAGGCCACTTTAGTGGGACCCGCCTACACCCTTTCACTTTTCCCACTAGCCCAGATCACTCACTGCGGAAAGGGCCCTCTCGTTCTCGATCGCGGTCCCTGTCCCGATCGCGGTCCCTGTCCCGATCTCGATCTCGATCCCGTTCCCGATCTCGGTCTCTGTCCCGATCCCGGTCCCGTTCTCGATCTCGGTCTCGATCCCGATCCCGATCTCGGTCTCTGTCTCGGTTCCGCTCACGACTGTGGTCCCGGCTGCGGCTTCGGGGAGGGGAGGCTGAGGAGCGGGCACTACCACGTTCTTCATAGCCCCAGTCAAAGCTTCGAGGGGGACCATCACCAGCCCCTGGGCCCTCTGCCTCTTCCCCATCTGGCCCTAGTTCCCGAAGCCGATCACTGGAAGACACAAAACTGGGGAGAGGCAGACAGTGAGGATCAAAGGGGGCCTTTACTTCATCTTCCCAGACCCTGTGGAGACTCAATACTCCCTCTGCAGCCCCGGCTCCTTCCATTCCAGCCCTCTACCCCCCAAGGATCCAGGCAATTGACCCTCCCCTGCTCCCCCAATTGAGACTCAGTCTTCTCTCTGGCTCTCTAACCTCTCATACAGAGATTTCCTCTGGGGGCGTCTGGATGACTGCAAAAGAAACCAAGGACAGTTAAGGACAATTAAGATGAGTCCTAGTTTGGTTGCATGTGGCCCCAAATATGTGGGTCTCTCATTTTCCTCATTCCCCACCCTCTCAGGGACAGAGAGTTGGGAACCATACCTCCTGCAGATCGTCATCGGCAGATATGCTTCTCTGAACGGCTGGAAAGTGGGAACTGGCCCCTTCTCAGGGTCCTGGGAAGGTTGTAGAGATCTACGTCAATGTGAGAGCAGGAGGCTGCCTAACCAGGGGACAGAAGGGATCCCTCTTTCCTCACCCTCTTCTTGGCTTTCCTCTGGCCTTTTTTTCTCCCTTTTAATTCCTTTGTGTACTTTTTTGATTATGTGGTATTTTTCATAAATGACCTAATATACACTTAGAGGATTTAGTTTATCTGTACATTTCTTGAATCTGCTGACATCTTCAACCTGTTCAACTTCTCAGAGCAACAAAACCCAGGAGCTCGAATACGTGGTAGGTTAGAGCCACACAATGTATGAGATGCAGAATTCAGGAGTCAGTCAGTGTCTTCATTTTACAGATAAGAAACCTGAAACTCGAACTGGTACGACAATTTGCCCAGAACTGAAGAAGCATTACTTTCCCCCTAAATGTTACCCCTACTCCAACTTGGAAGGATGCCCTCTGAAGTCAAGGGTTCCCCGAACAATCTTTCTGCTTGTGCTCACCTTTAACTTCCCCTCTAGGGTTCGAGAACGTTTGAAGCCCGAGTTCTTGGTCTCGGCCTTGATGGCACTGATGGCTCCTGACTTCACCAGCTGCTTTGCCTGCTCTGTTGCCGTGGCTGTGTCCACCACAGGCTGCTCTGACAGTGCTGGAGTGGTGAGGGAAGGAGGCGTCATTTTGGCCAGGCTGTGAGAGAGGTCAGCCCCATGTTGCCCACTTCCAGTCTATCCCCAGTTCCCCCGTCACTCACAGCGTTTCACACCACCTTGGCTGGCTGTGCTGCTACTACTTTGCTTCTTTAGAGCCAGCAATGCCTTTTTCTGGGAATGAGAGAGAGAAGAAAGGGGTTGGTGAGGGCCAGTCCCTGGCCAGGTCCTCTCCCAAGGTCCCTGGACACCTCACTCCAGGGAATGCCTTTGTCAGAAAATAATGCAAATGGTGTCCCTGGAGTGGTGCACTGAGGCAGCCCTACCGCTCACACATGTTCCACTGGATCATCTACAGTACCAGTGATACATAATCTAGCCAAACCATTGTATCCAGAGGCTTTCCTGAGCCTCAGGTTTTGAAGACAAGGAATTGGAACATGGACCAGAACCCCAAGATATGAGCTATAAGTAAGTACAGGCCTATGTGCCTTTCTTGGGGGTGGGGGGGGGTGCTTCATCCATCCATCCCTTGCATCTTGAATGAGGACACGCCATTACTTAGTAATGAAGTATGCGAGAGTATGAGACATTGTTCCTCCCCTTAAGAAGCTTATAGTCTGAGAAATAAGACGATTAGACATAATTATCAAGAGTGATTGTAAGAGGTGCAAATTGCTTGTAGCTGAGACCAAATAAGATTATCTGATGCCAAATGGCTTTTAAACTGGACCCTGGGTAGAATCTACGCAAAACAGATGGAAAGAAAAGGGCATTTTAGACAAAGAACACAGACTGGCAAAGATGTGGAAATAAGAAGGCTTTGGGAATGCATGTTTTGGGACCAGTGAATAGTTCTATCTGACTAGAAAGGGATGCCAAGGTAAGGCTTTGTTGTATAGACAACGGGAAACCACTTACAGGTTTTGAGAAAAAGAGAGTTTTTTGATTTCAGTGGTTCATTTTAATAAGAGTGAAGGAAGTCTGTCCAAAAACACACTGAGAAGCTTCTTGAGAAACCATTACAACAGTCTACGTGAGCATCAGCAAAAACTTGATCTATGGAATACACAGGAAAAAATAAACAAAAGACATTACTTCAAAGGAAGAATCAAGACTTGGCAAACGTTTGGCTATGCAAACTGTGGAGATGTCAGAGAGATTTTGATTCCAAACACGTGGGAAAACTGAACGTGGTCAGTCCTACGTGGAAGATCGAGAAAAGGAACTAAGTTAGAATAGATAGAAAGATGACAGCTAGCTGCAACGTTGGGAATCTGAAGGCTATCAGTAATAGTTCCGATAGAACTGAAAAAACAAACCTGGAGATTACCATCCCTGGGGTGGTACTAAAAGCCACGGAAAAGGAAGACAACTCTATGGCAGAACGCACAGAAAAGAGAGAAGGTATAAACCAAGACTTGGGAAAAGCCCACCTGTGAGTCATTGCGGGGAGGAGATATGCCTCCAGGTATGAGCTAGAAGAACCCCCCCCATCCCCTCACACTCACCCCAGGTGTTCTCAAGAGTGTAGAGTCTGTGAAAGGTTGGGCCACGCCCCCACACACTCCCTCACCTTTTTCTTGAGTTTGTTGAATTTCTTCTGCAGAGCCTCCTCCTCCTCGCTCAGTCCGGGGGGTATCACCAACATGGTGGCTCCTGGTTCAGGGGCAGGGCCCAAGACATCTTTCTCCACTGTCACCGCCCAGGGTTCACACGCCGTCCACACTGCACCCAACCGCACCCCTCCAGGCCTACCTACTCCTGTCTTTTGCCTCTCCCTACCCCTTGCTTAAACCAGGCTGCCATCCAAGCCCCCGCTCGTCGGGATCAACCAGCATTCCCTCGTCTCTCCAGGAATCACGGCCACCAGTGCCTTGCGGGACCAAGTGGCCCGGGAAGGGAGAAGCACCCCTTCCGTCGCCAAGACGATGGCATTAGATACCCCCTACCCCCGCTGGGGTTAGTATGGCAACCGTGGGGTCCGAACGGCACAGGAGGCAGTGGAACCCGCGCAGCGCTCTCAGAGCAACGAAAAGGGGAAGAAGAGAGAAGGAGTTCGGAAAAAAGGGGCGAAGAGTGAGAAGGAGAACACCTTACCTGAGGGGGCGGTAACCGGGGTCCCACGGTCTCGGGCGGCGCCCGCGCGGACAACCGAGAGCTGGCTCAGAGCGATGACGTAGAGAGGGGTGGAGAACGCGGTAACCAAGGCGGCTCAAAGCTAGACACTTCCGCCCAACAGTCCCCCGGCTCAGGGTAGCCTCTCGGTAGCGCTCATCCCCGCCCCAGCGGCGGGTGTGTGACGGAAGTCGCCTCCACTTCCGCCCGCTCTGGGGCGGGGCTTACCCCACCGCTTCTCGCTGCACTTCCGGTCTGCCCTGCCGCTGCTGCTTGGACTCCAAGATGATGGAGACGGAGCGTCTTGGTAAGGGGGAGGGGATGGAACGAACGAGGGTTAAGGGGGTGACCCATGACCTCTGACCTCTGACCTTCCCTCTGTAGTGCTGCCTCCTCCAGATCCCTTGGATCTGCCCCTTCGGCCTGTGGAGCTGGGATGCACAGGGCGCTGGGAGCTGCTGAATGTGCCTGGGGCTCCAGAGAGCACAGTGAGTGACTTTTGACCTTAACCTTTGACCCGCTTTGAACTTAAAACCTTCTCCACCCTCCTAACTGTTGGACACTGGGGTAACCTCATTCTCCTGTCTCTGGATTCCTGTCATCTGGGCCTGTCTTTTGTTGGGCAGACCCCAGCCTACTGGACCGAGTACATGTGAAGGCAGAGAAGGGAGTTTTGGGAATACGGTAGCTCTGAGAAGTGCTCTTTCAAATGTGTTTTTTCTCTGCAGTCACCTGTCTCCAAGCACCAGGGCACTTGTTGATGGCTAACCTTTGAGGCCCTGACTCTCATCCTTAGTCCTGGGCCCCTTTTCCTAAAACCACTGGTTCTCAAATTTAAGTGTAACTCTTAATTAGTGGGGGTGGGAGATTTTTAAAAATACAAATTCTTAAGCCCAACCCCAGAGATTGTGGAATGATTGTATTACATGGTTTTAGCAACCATTGCTCCAGGTAAATCAGTAGCAGGTAGTTTGCCTTGTAAAGCAAGATAATCTTTGGAAAATATTGCTTCAGCTTGACTGTCCTAGTCGGCCTGGAATGTCTACCATTTCTGGTTTCAACACAAATCACATCACTTTCTTGTCTGTGCCTTCTGTTCTCTCCTTACGTAATGTTTTTTGTCTTGGTCCTTTACCAGCTTCCCCATGGCCTCCCTCCCTGTGCCCCCGATCTGCAGCAGGAAGCAGAGCAGCTGTTTTTATCATCTCCAGCCTGGTTGCCTCTGCATGGTGTGGAGCACTCAGCCCGGTGAGGGGTCTGGAGGGGCCTGGACTGGGGAGATAGGCCCCTAAAGGAAACTGGGAGAGGAGAGAAAGAAGACCTGAAAAATGTTTTCATTTTCTGCAGAAAATGGCAGAGAAAGATGGATCCCTGGTCTCTCCTGGCCACACTGGGGGCTCCAGTCCCCTCAGACCTTCAGGCCCAAAGACACCCAACCACAGGCCAGATACTGGGCTACAAAGAGGTAAGAGGTGAGGGGCCATAAGAAGGAGAGTTGGGAAATGGTCAGAGGCAAGCTCAGCTTCACTGGGGCTGTGTGGTCTCTTGCCTCAGGTCCTGCTGGAGAATACAAACCTATCAGCCACCACCTCCTTGTCTCTTCGCCGGCCCCCAGGGCCCGTCTCCCAGTCCCTGTGGGGGAATCCAACACAATACCCTTTCTGGCCAGGTGACTTTTGTGGAAAATGGGATGGTAGGAGAGGGCGCCCTCAGTCTCCGGGAAAGGGTTCCCCACCCATCCCGTATCACCCCCACCCCACGAATCCGTTTGTCCACCCTCTCCCCAGGTGGAATGGATGAGCCCACCATAACAGATCTGAGCACTCGGGAGGAGGCTGAAGAGGAGATAGACTTTGAGAAAGGTGAGGTGATGCCAGGGCGGACCCTTGGGAGTAGCGCTGTGAGTCGGCCCTGAGGAAGAGGGGCCCAGGCCTATCAGTGGGCCGCTGCTAGCCCTTCTGTGCCTGAGAAAATTAGAGAAAGGCACCCTTGTCATAAAAATCTTTACTGTCATCTGTTGGAAAGATGGCAAAGAGCTCCATTTCCAGTGTCTGTGCTTTGAATGGCATCCTGTAGGTTTACGTATCGAATGACTTGTACGATGCTGTGCAGGAATGCTGACTCTCTTTGTCCTTGTTCTTCAGATCTTCTTACTGTCCCACCTGGCTTCAAGAAAGGTGTGGACTTTGCACCAAAGGGTGAGTTTTAGTTTTGAGATGGGGCGTAGAAGTGGTGGCCTTCTCCTGTGGGACAGAGATGGACATGACCAGGTTTCCCTTTTTGCCTTGCTCCTCAGATCACCCGGCTCCAGCTTCCGGCTTGCTCAGCCTCAGCCGTTTGCTGGAGCCTCTGGATTTGGTGGGGGGTGATGAGGATGAGAGTGAGGCAGTGGGCCAGCCAGGAGTTCCCAGAGGGGACACTGTGTCAGCACCCCCCGGCAGTGCTTCTCTGGCCCGAGCAAGCAGCTTGGAGGACCTAGTGTTGAAGGTTGGTGGTTCTGGGCAGTTCAGGCAGGAAAGAAAAGCCCTTACTGGGGGGCAGATGCAGGGGGTGGGGGTGGGGCTGCACAGCTGGCTGGGTTGGGTCTAAGAGGAGCGTCTTTAGGGAGGGGTGTTAACAGAGAGCTCTCTGATGTATCTTTATCACCTCTACCCCCGGCTTTTCCAGGAAGCATCCACAGCTGAATCCCCCCCAGAGCCCCCCAAACCCCTGCCTCAGGAGCAGTGGGCTATTCCTGTGGATGTCACCTCCCCTGTTGGTGATTTCTACCGCCTCATTCCCCAGCCTGCCTTCCAGGTAGTGTGGCCCAGTCCTCACATGCTCCCCTATTTCCTCCCCGCTCCTCCCTTCATCTCCTCCCTCCGCCGAGGCCAGATGCCTTCTAGGTTAGTCTTGGGCCTCACACCCAGCCTTACCTCGCTCTAGCATGCCAGAGCCATCTTGCATGCCCCAAGAGCTGGAGGCAGGAGGTCCCCTTTCCTCTTTTCCGGCCCGGCCCCCATCTATTTCTCTCTCCCACAGTGGGCGTTTGAGCCGGATGTGTTTCAGAAACAGGCCATTTTGCACTTGGAGCGGCATGACTCCGTCTTTGTAGCAGCTCACACATCTGCGGGGAAGACGGTCGTGGCTGAATATGCCATTGCCCTTGCCCAGAAACACATGACACGGTATAGGTCCCCTCCCCAGCCTCCCCCTTCAGCTGGCCCCGTGTTCTCCTGTTCTCCTGCACCCTTTCTAAGTGTCATCTCTTCCCCATTGCTACCTTATCCTTCATATGAGAGGTGTGGAGAGAGACTGAGATGGGGCTGGGAGTGAAGTGGGAAGGTGTGGTGGGGAGAGGAGCTAGAAGAAGACCTGTGTGGGGCGCCTGGGGGGCTCAGTCAGTTAGGCATCTGACTTTGGCTCAGGTCACG
Source organism: Paguma larvata (assembly GCA_030068075.1). Taxonomy (NCBI): domain Eukaryota; kingdom Metazoa; phylum Chordata; class Mammalia; order Carnivora; family Viverridae; genus Paguma; species Paguma larvata. The sequence goes on from CM057829.1 coordinate 31,205,812, forward strand.
ATCTCACTGTTCGCGAGTTCAAGCCCCACATTGGGCTCTGTACTGACAGTGCAGAGCCTTCTTGGGATTCTGTCTCCCCCCCTCCCTCTCCTTCCCCTGCTCACACGCTGTCTCTCTCAAAATTAAATACATAAACACTAAAAAAAAAAAAAAAAGGAACACCTGGGTCAGCTTAGGATGAGTTTTTTTGGGATCGTGTCGTGAAGAAGAATGTGAGGGCATTTCGGGGGGGGAGAAGGGAGGTACCTGGGCTCTGGCATGCTTCTGGGGGTGCTGAGGGTGGGAGAGGCAGTGCTGACTTCATGCCCTCTTCCCAGCACCATCTACACTTCGCCCATCAAGGCCCTGAGCAACCAGAAGTTTCGAGACTTTCGAAACACTTTCGGAGATGTGGGGCTGCTCACTGGGGACGTACAGCTGCACCCAGAGGCCTCCTGCCTCATTATGACAACAGAGATCCTTCGGTGAGACATAGGCACTCAGCACGGGTGGATTTTTGGTCAGGAAGGTGAGGCTGCTTGGACAGCATGTTGACTGAGAACAGGGTGGAGACAGGAGCCACTGGGGAATCAGCCTTTGGCCTCTTCTCCCCAGCTCCATGCTGTATAGCGGCTCAGATGTCATCCGGGACCTGGAGTGGGTCATCTTTGATGAGGTTCACTACATCAATGATGCTGAGGTAAGAGGCCTGGGAGCCCCGCACCCCAGTTGTCCTCTCCTGTGGTCCTAGATCACACATCCTAGTCCACACACCTTTGTGGATCTTACTGTCTTCTTTGGCCCCAAATGTAACCCTGTGCGCTTCCCCAGGGGCAGAAGGGCAGCCCCCTCTGAGCTGACAGTGACCGGTCTTCTCTCTCTGCCCAGCGTGGGGTCGTATGGGAGGAGGTGCTCATCATGCTCCCTGACCACGTCTCCATCATCCTTCTGAGTGCTACTGTCCCCAATGCCCTTGAGTTCGCTGACTGGATCGGGTAGGATGTGTGCCCCGGGATGCTTGGGTGAAGGGGGCTGTAGCATTCCTTGGTTAAGGGTGGGGTAAAGACTGCCCCAACAAGGAGGGTGTCTTGGGGGTGCAGAGGAAGAAGGCGTAGGGCTGGGTCACGTGTCTGACCCAGGCGGCTGCAGGACCCCACTTGGGCCCAGATCATTTTGTATGTTGGGAGATGGGATGATGGGGCAGCCTTCCAGTCTGGCTCTCAGAAAAGACCGGACGAAGGTGGAGGGGGAAGGTGGAGGGGATGTGGGTTCCTTCTTGCACTCTTGCCACTGACCTGCTTTCTTCCACTCAGGCGACTGAAACGGCGCCAGATCTATGTGATCAGCACTGTTGCCCGTCCTGTACCCCTGGAGCATTATCTCTTCACGGGGAACAGCCCCAAGACCCAGGGGGAGCTCTTTCTATTGCTGGACTCCCGAGGTGCCTTCCACACAAAGGGGTAAGCTGGGGATGGGGCTGAGTCAGGGCCGGGTCCGCTGGGCGTGACTGATCAGCGACCCTCACTGTGCCCCAGGTACTATGCAGCTGTGGAGGCCAAGAAGGAGCGGATGAGCAAACATGCCCAGACCTTTGGGGCCAAACAGCCCACGCATCAGGGGGGGCCTGCACAGGTGAGAACCGGCGCGCTTTGTACCTGCTGCCACCTGATCTCCTCTATCCAGTCTTCCTTCATTCCCCAGAGGTTTGGACTTGAGCTTTGAGCACCATCTGACTTGACACTGCTTCCCCTCCCCTTACTTTGGCCCTGACTGGTTCAGGGACTCAACCTTTGCCCCTTTCTGCCCCCTTCCCCAGGACCGCGGTGTGTACCTATCCCTCCTGGCCTCCCTCCGCACCCGTGCGCAGCTGCCCGTGGTCGTGTTCACCTTCTCGCGGGGTCGCTGTGATGAGCAGGCCTCAGGCCTCACCTCCCTGGATCTCACCACAAGTTCAGAGAAGAGTGAGATCCACCTCTTCTTACAGCGCTGCCTTGCTCGGCTCCGTGGCTCTGACCGCCAGCTGCCCCAGGTATGCATGGGGGTCTTGAAGACTGGTGGGGACAGGATTCTTCACCACCCTCTCCCTGACTATGGGCCTTGGCTCCCTACAGGTCTTGCACATGTCCGAGCTCCTGCACCGTGGCCTGGGTGTGCACCACAGTGGCATCCTGCCCATTCTTAAGGAGATCGTGGAGATGCTTTTCAGTCGAGGCCTGGTCAAGGTACACACATGGGGAGAAGAGGGACTCTTCAGAGCACTCGTTGCTCCCTTACAGGTTGCCCAGAGGGCGGAGGGGCAGGGCTCAGACAGGATAGTGCAGTGGTTAAGAGCTTGGGCTCTGGGTCCAGATTGCCCGGGTGTGCATCCCGGCTCTACTTCTTACTCACTGTGTGACCTCGGGCAGATTACTTAACCGTCCTGAACTTTAGCTTTCGTATCTTAAAACAGAGATGCACAGAATAGACACAGGTGGTATTCAGAAGGGAAACCCAAAAAGTTAGCTAGTCATCAGAAAAATACAAATTGAAATAGTCATGAGAGATGACTTTATAGCTACTAGACTGGTAAAGTTTAGGAAACTGGCTAAGGCCAAGTATTGTCAAAGACATAGGAGACTGTAGGATTATCGGAACCCTCATATAGGTGTAACCAGTCTGGGGTACACCCTGGCATTCTTGAGGCAAAAATATGTGTAATATACTCTTTGCCCCTAAATGCCCTTTCTGGGTATATACTGTGAAGTTCTCACCCTAGTCTCCGAGGAAACGTGTCCACTCTTCCTTTGTTGGCTGTAATCTTGTGATACTGGGAGAGCAGGGAGGTTACTGTATGGGATGCACGCCCCATGCTCTGCAGCAGCTGGAAACAATGGATTAGGTATAACCACAGGAACCACAGGAATCTTGTGATACTGGGAGAGCAGGGAGGTTACTGTATGGGATGCACGCCCCATGCTCTGCAGCAGCTGGAAACAATGGATTAGGTATAACCACAGGAACAGGGATGGGATAGTTGAAAACACTATGTGGGGGCGCCTGGGTGGCTCAGTCGGTTGAGCGTCCGACTTCAGCTCAGGTCATGATCTCGCGGTCTGTGAGTTCGAGCCCCGCATTGGGCTCTGTGCTGACACCTCAGAGCCTGGAGCCTGCTTCAGATTCTGTGTCTCCCTCTCTCTCTCTGTCCCTCCTCCGCTCACGCTCTGTCTCTCCCTGTCTCAAAAATAAATAAACATTAAAAAAAAAATTTAAAAAAATAATATGTTAAAAAAAAACACTATGTGGAGAAATTAATTAATTAATTTTTATTAGAGTATAGTTGACACACAATGTTTCATTAGTTTTAGGTGTACAACATAGTAACTCATTTTTTGTTTATAAAATAAACTTAAGTTTATATGTTATGCTGTATTCACCACAAGTATAGCTACCATCTGTCACCATATACCGCTGCTAGGAAGTCATTGATTGTATTCCTTATGCTGTGCCTTTTATGCCTGTGACTTATTCATTCCATAACTGGAAGCCTGTATCTCCCACCTCCCTTCACTCATTTTGTCCATTCTCCTACCCCGTTCCCTCTGGCAATCATCAGTTTGTTCTCTGTATTTATAGGTCTGATTTTGCTGTTTGTTTCTTTATTCATTTGTTTTGTTTTTTAGATTCCACATATGAATGAGATCATATGGTATTTATCTTCCTCAGTCTGACCTATTTCACTTAGCATACAGTCTGCCCTATTTGTCCGTCCATGTTGTCACACATGGCAAGATCTCATCCTCTTTTATGGTTACGTAATATTCCAGTATACACACTACATCTTCCTTATCCATTCATGTATTAATGAACACTTGGGTTGCTTCCATATCTTAGCTATTGTAAATAATAGTGCAATAGGGTACATATATCTTTTTGAATTAGGGTGTAACTGCCTTTAACACGAATTGTGATTACATGCACCCAAAACAAGATACAATCTGCAAGAATATATTCACACAAAAAGATACTCTAAATTCATTGAGATGATTGACAGTGGGGAGATGGGAATTGGATATGGGGTTTACAAGAAAAGAAGTAGGTAGCCAAATAGATAAAGTGAAAACGATAGTATTTGCTGTATAGTTTTGCTCTGAGAGTTATTAAATGAGATCCTGCGAGTTGACTGTCTGGGACCATGCCTGGTGCCTACTCAGCCTTGGCTACAGAGTAAGGCACACTCGGCTGGGGCTGGGTGTCTGTGTGTAGCCCCTTTACTGATCTTCCCCCATCCCAGGTCTTGTTTGCCACAGAAACCTTTGCCATGGGTGTTAATATGCCCGCCCGAACGGTGGTGTTTGACTCTATGCGGAAGCACGATGGCTCCACCTTCCGGGATCTGCTCCCTGGAGAGTACGTGCAGATGGCAGGCCGGGCAGGCCGGAGGGGCCTGGACCCCACCGGCACCGTCATCCTGCTCTGCAAGGGCCGTGTGCCTGAGATGGCAGACCTGCACCGCATGATGATGGTGAGCCAGGGCGCTATGAGGCTGAGCTGGCAGGGCCCCAGCTCTGGGGGCCTGCTGGATTCTCTCGTCCAACCCTCCTCTCCTCTCTTTTCTTTCTACGGTTGACCCTTGAACAATGTAGGGTTAGGAGATGCTGACCTCCTGCATAGTTAGATATCCACATACAACTTTTGAGTCCCAAAAAACTTTACTGCTAATAACCTATACTGTTGGCTGGAAGCCTTACCAATAACAGATAGACAATGAGCACGTATTTGTATGTTTTATGTATTTTTCGCTGTATTTTTATAATAAAGATAGAAACAAGAAATAAGAAAATGTTATGAAGAAAATTATAAGGAAGAGAAAATACTTCCAGGAGTGGACAGTATTTATTGAAAAAAATACACGTGTAAGTGGACCCCTGTTATTCAAGGGTCAACTGTACTTGTTTTCTTTTGCCTGGGAGAAACCAAGGTCAGAGCAAGCAAATAGGAGGATTAGACTGAATCTCACCCCTTTTAGTCTTTTGTCATTGTGAAGACAGAGATAGATAGAACCTTTGAGGGTCTATTTATTTAGTTTTGTTCCTTTATTTTACAGAGGAGGGGAGTAAGCAGTTTGTCTAGGGTCCCGTGATCACAGCATGGGGACTAGATCTGCTGGGAGCAGAGCCGGTCCCCAGAGGACCGGCTGGGGGGCAGCAGGTCCCACCCCAATCTCACCGCTTCTCTGACGTGGCCCAGGGGAAGCCATCGCAGTTGCAGTCCCAGTTCCGCCTCACATACACCATGATCCTGAACCTGCTGCGGGTGGACGCCCTCAGGGTGGAAGACATGATGAAGAGGAGCTTCTCCGAGTTTCCATCCCGCAAGGACAGCAAGGTGAGGAGGTTGGGATGACCAGTATACCGGGCAGCACGTTCGGACAAGGGAAGCCAGGCTGAGAAGAGGTGGACATCTAGAGACCAGGCAGTGAAGGTGGGGAGTGTGGCCTCCTGGGCCTGGGGACTCTCCTTTCATACCTCCCCACACTTCTATCCAGGCCCATGAACAGGCGCTAGCTGAACTGACCAAGAGACTGGGGACTTTGGAGGAACCTGACACGACTGGCCAACTGGTTGACCTGCCTGAGTATTACAGCTGGGGGGAGGAACTGACAGAGACCCGGAGTCTGATCCAGGTGAGTGAGTATCGAGGTGATGGAGGAAGGGAGGAAGAGAATGCGACACTCTGGGTGCTCCTGAACCTAGTCCCAACCTATTCTCAGTGTCCCTGTGACGCTTCCTTTATTATCCCTTTTGTGCGTGTCCCCACTCTTCAGCGACGCATCATGGAGTCTGTGAATGGACTGAAATCTCTCTCAGCGGGAAGGGTGGTGATTGTGAAGAATCAGGAGTATCATAACACATTGGGTGTGATCCTGCAGGTGAGGGCAATGGAAATTTAGACCCCAGAGGGAGGGAGCCTTATCGCTATCTTCCTTACTTGGCTGGGGGCAATTGTGGTCACAACACCGCACTCATTTTTCCCTCCTGCCCTCCTTTCTCTACCATTGCCTCCACTTCATGCCTACCTCCTCCTTGTCCTCCCTACCCCTACTGTCCCTCTCCCCGCCGCCCCCCACCAAGACTGTTCAGATTGACTTGGTTGCCAGTCCATACTGATGGGCACTGCAGTTTCTCTGTGGTCCCTGCGTGAGGGTGGGGACCTGGTCTCTATCTTTGATGTCCACTCCTCACAGTGCCCTGGCCTGGCCGCCCCATCTACTCTAGGTCTCCTCAAATTCCACCAGCAGGGTATTTACAACCCTGGTCTTGTGTGATAAGCCTGTGTCTGAGGACCCACAGGAGAGGGCACCAGCCACCCCAGATGTGCCCTACCCGGATGACCTGGTGGGATTCAAGCTGTTCCTGCCTGAAGGTGAGCATGGGGCAGATGTCCAGGTTCCTGACAGCACTGTAGGCAGGACATTTGGGTCCATGGTAAGGTTTGGCCCTTTTCACAGGGCCCTGTGACCACACGGTGGCCAAGCTCCAGCCAGGAGACATGGCTGCCATCACCACCAAGGTGCTCCGGGTGAATGGGGAGAAGATCTTGGAGGACTTCAGCAAGAGACAGCAACCAAAATTCAAGTCAGAGATGGCTGGGGAGATCCTTTTCCTGGGGAGGGGACCATATAATGTGGAGGATGGGGTGTTTGGGGTGTCTTCCCAGCCTGAGGGGGCTTCTCTGGAAGAGAACACTCTGCCCTAGGTCTTAAGACCTTTCCTTCCTCAGGAAGGATCCTCCCATTGCGGCTGTGACCACTGCTGTCCAGGAATTGTTGCGTCTCGCTCAGGCCTACCCAGCGGGACCCCCTACCCTTGACCCTGTCAATGACCTGCAGCTCAAGGATGTGTCAGTGGTTGAGGGAGGGCTCCGGGCCCGGAAGCTGGAGGAACTGATTGGGGGAGCTCAGTGCGTGCACAGTCCCCGTTTCTCTGCCCAGGTAGGGTCCTGGAGACCAGCTCCCAAGTTCAGAGGGGGGCTTTTCCCTTCTGTTCTGTAGACCAGCCACCCCTATTTCTGCCCTTGTCCTCAGTGCCCTCTTGCTCTGGGGCAAGGGGAAGGCTAACATGCTTTTGTTGGTGGCTCTCTGCAGTACCTGAAGCTGCAGGAGCGAATGCAGATACAGAAGGAGATGGAGCGACTACGTTTCCTGCTGTCAGATCAGTCACTGCTGCTGCTCCCAGAGTATCATCAGCGAGTAGAGGTAGGAGGGGCAGGGGTGGGGGCAGGGGGCTAGTGAGAGAGAAGAGAGCAGCTCCCAACACCTACCATCTTTCTTCAGGTGCTCCGAACCCTGGGTTATGTAGATGAGGCAGGCACGGTGAAGCTGGCAGGGCGGGTGGCTTGTGCCATGAGCAGCCACGAGCTACTTCTCACTGAGCTCATGTTTGACAATGCCCTGAGTGCCCTGCGGCCAGAAGAGATTGCGGCCCTGCTTTCTGGCCTGGTCTGCCAGAGCCCTGGGGACCCTGGGGAGCAGCTCCCAAGCACCCTCAAACAGGTATGGGACACCCACCCCCTTTCTCTCCCTTGGCTGTGGCATTCCCAATCCCCATCCCCAAGGATTCCCCAGGTGACCCCCTCCAGCCCTGTTAGGTGCCCCTAAGAGCTGGAATGGCTTCTTCCTTCATCTGGGCTCCCCACTCCTAAAGAAGGAAGGCAGGGTCTGAGCCTCTCCTTGGCCACCTGCAGGGAGTGGAACGTGTCCGGGCTGTGGCCAAGCGCATTGGTGAGGTGCAGGTGGCCTGTGGCCTGAACCAGACTGTGGAGGAATTTGTTGGGGAGCTGAATTTTGGGCTCGTGGAGGTCGTGTACGAGTGGGCCCGGGGCATGGTGAGTAACTGGGGCTTTGTGGACGGCTGGCTGGGGAGAGGCTGCCCAGGTCTACCATATTCAGTCCTCACCCTGCTTCCCCCACAGCCCTTCTCCGAGTTGGCAGGGCTGTCAGGGACCCCTGAGGGCCTGGTGGTCCGTTGTATCCAGCGCTTGGCTGAGATGTGTCGCTCGCTGAGGGGGGCGGCCCGCCTGGTAGGAGAACCTGTGCTAGGTGCCAAGATGGAGACGGCAGCTACTCTGCTGCGGAGGGACATCGTCTTTGCGGCCAGCCTGTACACTCAGTGAGTGGCCTGTGTAAAAATGTAGTAATAAAACAGCGAACCACCTTCGTGTACTTCAAGTCTTGGGCAGGGATGACTTGGCGCAAAAAAACACAGCAGGAAGAACCACCTAGAAATAGGCTTTTATCTGTGCACACGTAGACAGGACCAGCCCCTCTGGCCCCTCTGAAGTCTCAGTCCTTAGGGGAAGGTGTCTTGGGGGGTGATGGGAGGTCCTGGGTCATGGCTTCCACGTACCACGTGGGCAGGAAAGCATAGGGTGCATCTCGATGTTTGGACACTGTGACTGGGCTGCCAGGCTCCCAGGAGAAGAGATGGACGAGCCTAGGGGGCCAGATGGAGTCCCAAGTTGAGGACTGGAGGCAAACTTCTAAGACCCAGAGGGCAGGGACAGATGAATGCCTTACCTGGGGTCATCCTGGACGACTGTGTTCTGGGCAAAGCTAAGGAAAGCAGCACAGAAGTTCATGCACACGGAGGGATTCCAGCCATCACGGTCATTCTGGAGAGGGCCAAGGAGGAGGCAGAAGACAGGCAGTGAAGGTGAGGGCAGAGAAGGGGCAAGGTGGACTGTGACCCAGGACGCTAGACCTGTGGTCTTGGTGTGGGGTATAGGTGGGAGCTGCAACACCACTGCCTTACCCTGACATATTCGAACATCTCCATGGTAGGAAAGGTCTTGAGGGAAGAGATGAAACCCTCTGGGTTACGGAAGCCAGCAACGACATTTGGGACCCCCAGAAGGAATGACTGAGCCCACCATTTCAGGAGCTTGTGTCTGTCAGGAAAGACAAGGGATCAGTAGGACCCTTCCTCCACCCTCCAGCCTCTGCCCCCAAGTCCTGTTCCCAGCTGTCTGTTTCAGGCTCTCACCCTGCCCACCCCCATCCTGAACCTGTAGAAGCTCCTCCATTGGCCAGGGCTGTGCATCTCTTTGGAGGTCTTGAGCTCCACATAGCAGGTGGGGGGCTGTTTGGATGGGGCCTGGGGGTCTGTGCAGTCTACCTCCCCTGAGAAGAGCAGAGGGTGGTTTCCCAGGCGGCTGCGTAGCACAGAGCAGAAGGCCACATTGGTGTTAACCTCCCCAGAGGGGTCCGGGGAGCTTCCAGGTTTGTCTGCACAAGGAGAGAAGCAGCAACAGGGGTGGGGACTTTCAGTCTCTGGGGAAGGGGGGGGGGGGCTACAGAGCAGGGGCAACTCTCACCTGCACACATGTACTGCTCAAACTTGTACCCCATGTACATAAGCTCTCGGAGGAGGGGTGGCCGGGCAAGCCTCTGGGCCCGAGCTGCCGGTGTCTCTACCTCGCTCAGGTACAGTGTCCCCTGGAAGCGGGAGGCCGCCAGCTGCCAGCCCTCCTGCCGCTCATACGGTGTTGTCAGCAATTTTGTCAGGTGCCCTCGCCATGTCACTATGGCCCCTGCCAGCCAGCTTGGACCCCTGAGAGGGAGGAGTTAGAAGCTGAAGGTCTGACACAAGCATTAAATCAGATGACTTCCCCAAAGAATATCATAGGCTCCTTCTAAAGACTGAACTCACTCCAGTTTTGGCTCTCCTAATTTTAGAGGGTAGGTACAGGTCTCTAGATCTACCTGTGTGCTATGCTTTGCTCACCCCTCCAGCCGGCCTCGGTGATCCAGGAGCCAGCGTAGCAGGTGGTCCAGCCCCTCTCGGATCTCCTCGTCCCTGGGCTGGTATCGATCAGGGTATCCGTCTCTGAGATCAAAGTTGGGGCCTTGACCATTGGTAGGGGGTGGGCTGTAGTAGCGCAAGGCTTGAGCATCTCCATGGTACTGGCGTTGTGCATCCAGGGAGAAGCAGCCCAGTTCGGAAGGGCGCCGGTAGAAAGGGAAGGGCCCAGAGTAGAGGGCAGGGTCTGTGGGCATTGAGGATGCTGGGCTGGGGAGTTTGTTCCGAGGCTCAGCTACCTCTACGTTTTCCACTCTTCTCTTGGTCCCTCTGCGATCCATGAGGTCCTGAGAACTGGTGGGGGTAGGGAAGTTACCCTTTTACAGAGGAGGCCCGGAAAAGGGGTACTCGGGATCAGGACTAAGCTTGCCTCCGGATGGCCAGGCAGGCTCTGGCCCTGAAACAGAACCAAGGCTACGTGCACATCCCACCTTTTCCCTTGATCTGCATCCCCACCTCCAGATGCTCCAAACTCAGTGAGCTGAAGGCGGCTTTCTGGGCTCAGATCAAGGATCTGGTTACCTCAGAGCCCGCCAACCTCGACCTCTACGTCGGCAGAGCTAAGACGTCACGGCAGGTGTGTTCAGAAGTCGGGCAGGTACGCAAAGGTGGTTTCCGCACTCGAAGACGCAATCATTCAGCGACAGTGGCGGGCCGACTCCTCGGGGGTGCGCTTTACCTGGGGAGGTGGACCACGACTCGGCCGCCTGCAGCCAGCCGCGCCACCCACGCGTTCCCGGCCCGGAGTGCCGGCGGAGGAAGCCAATCCGTGCAGGCGTGCGGCAGCCCTCCTCCCGGCTGACCGAGAGGGCAAGTCGACGCCTTCCTCGTCCCACGTAGTCCTTCCACCCGGTCGGCCTGTCTCCAGGGAGCCCGACGTCACTGCTCTGCGCCGGAAGAGGTCGTCTTCGCGTCCTCTTCCCTCAACACCGATCTCTTCCCCGGCAGCCTGAGACCCCGGGATATGAGCCGGAAGAGGCATCACCTGGTCCCAGACACCTTTGGGCTGAAGAGGCGGCGGGAACGGGGCCAGGCAGAGGCGGACCCTCTCAGGGGCGAGTCAGGTGGGCGTGGCAGCCCCGGGCCTAGGCAGAAGGCGCCTGCTGGGAGCGGCCTCGAGCGCCGGGTCGTGCGTGACAGGAGCGCGGCGCCCCCGCCCTTATTCTCGTCTCGGTGACCCGGTCTCTCCGCCTAGGGTCCGCGCGCGCGGCCGTCGCCGAGCTGGTGCAGCTGTTCCCGCGAGGCCTGTTTGAGGACGCGCTGCCGCCCATCGCGCTGAGGAGCCAGGTGTACAGTCTCGTGCCGGACCGGACGGCGGCCGACCGGCAGCTGGTGAGGGGCGTCGGAGCGACGGACGGAAGCCGCTTCCCTGCCTCGAGGGCGCTCTCGAGGGCCCCCATCACTCAGACACCCGGGCAGTCAGCCAGCCGCTCTGCCGTTCAGCAGGCGTCAGGTCTCTCCAGGCCGGGCACTGCGGGGCCTAGGAAAATGCCACAGATCCTGTTAAAAGACCCTCTGGCAGTAGAGAGCATGCCACATCCTGGAAGTGGAAGAACGAATCTTTTGGGGAAACTGAGTCATCGGGCATAGTTGGAGCTTTACAGCGCTGGGAATGCAGGCAGACGTCAGATTGCGGCAGACCTTGTCCATCAGTGTTGTTTCTGCCTTACACCGAAGGCGATGAGCTGGGAGAGAATGTTAACCAGCAGAGGGAACGGTGTGTTGTTGTGGATTGGAGGGAGTGAGATGAGGCAGGGAGATGGGCTGGGAAGACAATGCGGCAGAGAACTGGTGAAGGCCTAAATTAGGGGATCTAGTAGGGAGGGCCAGGGTGGGTGGAGATGAGGGATGTAGACAGTGAGAAGAGGGAGGAGTCCGGGATAACTCAGGTTTTCTCCGTGAGAGACTGTTTGGTGGAGTGAACAGAGTAGGAGGACTCTGAGTTGTTGGGGCAGATGATGTGTTTGATTTTGTAGAGTTGGAGGTGCTTGGGAAACATCCAAAGGCAAGTGTGTAGTACAGTTGGATACGGGGGACTGGAGAGAATTCTAGGCCAGTGCTATAGAATTGAAGTCATTGAGATGTGAGCAGTGGTTCAGTCTGGATGTGGGTGAGATTGGGTAGGAAGAGTGAGTAGAGGAGTAATTTTTAACCTTTTTACAAACTTTAAAAGATAACGAAAGCTATAGCTCTTTCTCTCCAGAAAAATGGATATATCCCACATACGTATATGCATACAAGGTGTATGTGCAGTTTTTGTTGGGGCAGGGGGATTGTTTCACAGATCCTCTGAGGTCCAAGGTTAAGGACCTCAAGTTTACAGTGAAAGTGCCAAAACTACAAAGCTGAGAGATACCCACATTTAAGGCAGTGTTTCTCAAAGTATGTCCTGAGTTCTACCTGTATTAGAATTACCTACTATTAAAAAAAAAAAAAAGAATTACCTGGGCTGCTAATTCAAAAATACAGGTTCTTGGGACTCCCCCAAGGCTAACCAATTAAGATCTCTTGAGGTAGGACCTGGGAATCTACATTTTGAATTACTGTCCCAGGTGATTCTTAATGTGTCTTAAAAGTTGGGATCCATTGGGGGCGCCTGGATGGCTCAGTCAGTTATGTGTCTGACTTCGGCTCAGGTCATGATGTCACGGTTTGTGAGTTCGAGCCCCACATCTGGCTCTGTGCTGACAGCTCAAAACCTGGAGTCTGCTTCGGATTCTCTGTTTCCCTCTCTTTGTGTTCCTCTCCCACTCTCACTCTGTCCCTTTCTCTCTCTCAAAAATCAACATTAAAAAATTAAAAAAAAAAAGGTGGGATCCATCAACGTAAGGGGAAAGCAGAGGAAGAGGAGTCTGTGGAAGAGGCTGAGAAGGAATTGCCAGAGGTAGGAGGGGCCCAGGAACAGGTGTATTGAGAAAGCAGATAGATTTTCAAGGAGGTAGAGTAGTTGGCAGTGTTAGAACCTGTGATTTAAGGCAGTGGCTGGTAAATCAAGTAAAATGATATCCAAAGTCTGTCCATTGGATTTAGCAAGTGGAAGATTAATGGCAACCTGTCAGGAGTTAAAGAGGAAAGAAAAGAAAGATGGAGACTAGCTCTGGTCTCATGAGGAAGCGAGTTAGATGGAACTCCTCCTTATAGAGTATTTGTTGTTTTTAATTTACTGATTAGCCAAAAATTTTTTTAAAAGCTTTAAAAATTGCACAAAGGAAAATAGAAACACACACACACCTTACAGAATGTTTATAAGCAGATACCCATTTAACCACCATCCAGGGCAGACTACAGAACACAGCCAGTATCCACATACATCACTCTCCAATCAGCATGACTTTTGTCCCTTGGAGGTAACTATGATCCTGACTGGTGTGATAATTGCTCCTTGGGTTTTCTTTATGCCACCTATGTGTTTACCTGTAAACAGCATTGCTCAATTTTATTCATTTTGGATCTCGATATAAACATCCTGCTGTACGTACGTATTTACATCTTGTTTTATTAGTTGAATACTTTTGAGATTCTTCTCAGTTTCACATAGCTACAGTTAATTTCATAGATTTCTATTTTATGAATATGTCCTATTTTTTCTGTTCTAGTGAAAAAAATTTTGTTTCTAGGAATTTGTTAATTTATCATCTGATTTTTCAAATTTATTGGTGTAAAGTTTATAGTTTCATTTTATTGTCTATCAGTTGTGCAGCGATGACTCTTTTCTCATTCTTTTTATTGACTATCTGTTTTTTCTAGTTTTTTTCCCCCATTTTCTTGATCAGTCTCACCCGTGGCTTATCAATTTTAATAGTCTTTCAATGAATTAATGTTTAGCTTTGTTGTTCTCTCGTATGCATGTTTTCTATTTTATGAACGTTTCCCCTCTACTGTTGAGCTTATTTTACTTTTTTTTCCCCATTAGTTTCATCCTCTCTTCCTTTCTAGTATATGCTTGTCAGGTTGTACTTTATCTTAAGTACATGCAGATGTATATAGTTTGGGCACATATTTTAGTTATTATTCAGCTTAAAATATATTTTAACTTCTTTTGTGATTTTTTTTCTTTGTCCAAAGTTTGATTAGAAATGTATGTGTTAATTTGAAGCATTTTCATATTCCCTGACACAATATGATTTCAGTCATTTGAATTTTATTGAGACTTGCCTTGTGCTATGTGGTCAGTTTTGCTAAATATTCTATGTATATTTGAAGAGCATATGTGTTTTTCAGTTATTAATTTCTTAGTAACTAAAGTGATTAATGAAAGTTATTTCTGTAGTGTTTATTTTGTCTATTCTATGAGTTTATGAAAGGTAGATTAATACACTTCTGTGATTATGGATTTGCTATCATCTCTTCAAATATTTTCCCTACCTTCCCACCTTCCCTCACTCCACATTAGACTGTTAATTCCTTGAAGTCAGGGCTTTTGTCTCAATCACTGTTTTAGTGTCTGGCATATGGTTGGTCTTAGAAAATAAATATTGATTATATATAATATATTATCTGTTGTTTGATAGACAACTGATGAGGTTGGGTGGATGGGAAGGTGGGTAACTAATTTGAAAAGGCCATTTAATAATCTACCTGATTCTCTCCCCACAGTTTTTCCTTTGCTTAGAGAAAAACTCCCTAATATTGGCAATAAAATCTCCCTGCCCAAAAGTGCCCAGAGTATACCAAATTATCTTACCCTGATACCCTTCTTTTTACTCCTATCTCTCTGGAGACAGAAGGAGCTTCAAGAGCAGGGGGAGATCAGAATCATCCAGCTAGGCTTTGACTTGGAAGCTCATGGAATTATCTTCACTGAAGACTACAGGACCAGAGTGCGTGTAACTGTTCTGTATGTGTGTGTGTGTGTGTGTGTGTGTGTGTGTGTGTGTGAGATTGAGAGAGAGAGATGGGTGTGGGGGGCAGGCAGGGAAACTGGAGAATGGAAATAAAAACAAAAAGACAATTCCCCTACTTCACATCTCACAGCGAGGGCACAGTGCTCTGGTAAGTAGTAATATGAAGGAGAGGAAGAGGAGGAAAAGTATGAGAGCTAGAAAGACATGCGTGAACGAGAAAACAGGAAGAGAAATGTATTGGGAGGTAGAGGTCCATGGCTGAGGGTGGGACCACACCACACCTCTCATCTCTGGTTCCAGGTCCTCAAGGCCTGTGATGGCCGACCATATGCTGGGGCAGTGCAGAAGTTTCTGGCTTCAGTGCTTCCAGCCTGTGGGGATCTTAGCTTCCAGCAGGACCAAATGACCAAGACCTTTGGCTTCAAGGACGCAGAGATCACGTGAGACTTGGGGCACTAACAGAATCAGGCATCTGACATTTCCCTTCCTCTGGTTCCATCCTTTTCCTTCTGGTGCACCTATTAAAAAAAAAGGACTCTTGTGTTTAGTATAATGACCTAAATTTGTACTCCCCCAAGAGAGGAGGCCTATCTTACCTGGGGCCTGGGCCTAAAGTTCAGGAGATCTGGGTGGCTAATCCAATGAATTTAGAGGCCTGGCAGGCACCATGAATGCCTATTGTGGATCTTGCTGAGACTAAGAGAATGGAGAAATGGTAGGAGCTTGGATGCCCCTAAAGCTTTCACATTAAAAAACAATGACCCAGCAAGGGTGAAGTAAAATACCATTTCAGGGGGCCTCGTCTGGCTCAGGCGCCCTACTTTGCAACCCACAGTATATGTGAAAGTGCTTTTTAAACCTTTTAGTAAGATGTGGGGGGAGCCGTGTTGAGGCATGCATAGGCAGTGGCAGGAGCACAGAAGAAAGGCCCCGTTTCTCCCCTGGGGTTGGACTGAAAGTGTGTCAGGGCATGTGATCAAGGGGGGCTTCTGAGAGGAGAAGCTGCTTTAGTGAACAAGTAATACTAATAGGGGAAGAAAGTCAGGGGACGATCCAGGTAAGGAGAGTGGAAGCAAGGGCACGGGGCACTGAACAGCAGGGTGTGGGCAGAGAAGCACTCCAGAGTGGACTTCTGCTATCTAGCCCCTTTGCATGGTTGCCCACGTTTTTGTGGAGACTTAGTGTCCAAACATCTGTGGGCAGGTTGATGGTTCTCAGAGCTGAGGCCTCCTCCTGGCTTCCGACCCTTCTTAGGCAGCTGGTGAATGCTGGAGTCCTCACTGTCCGAGATGCTGGAAGTTGGTGGCTAGCTGTGCCTGGAGCTGGGAGATTCATCAAATATTTTGTTAAAGGTATTCCATCCACAGCTCAAGCCCTCAGTCCCTCAAGAATAGCTTTTGGTGGCTCCTCAGGGCCCACGCCTTATTCATTTTTCCCCTCTCCTATGCCACTTCTCTAGGGCGCCAGGCTGTCCTCGGCATGGTCCGGAAGGCCAAGTACAGGGAGTTACTCCTATCAGAGCTCTTGGGCCGGCGGGTGCCTGCAGCGGTGAGACTCGGCCTCACCTACCACGTGCACGACCTCATTGGAGCCCAGCTGGTGGACTGGTGAGTCTACCCCCAGCCTCTGGTAGATGACAGAGCAATGACCTAAGGTTGGATTCCCTTCTGGGGCCCAGGCCAAGTTCTGAGTTTTCTCTAGACTGTTGGCTTGGGTACATGGTCCCAGCCCCATCTTTTCTTTTACAGTGTCTCCACCACTTCTGGAACTCTCCTCCGGCTGCCAGAGACGTGAGGATTCTGCTCGTCATTGCATACCTCCCCAGAGTGGGGTGAGAGGGATCCAGGAGTACTGTCCAGTGGTGGCCAAGACAGGGTCACCTTGGGAGCCAGGATGGGTGTTGAGCTTGCATCTGCACAAAGGGTCAGATGTGACTGCTGCTGTTTACCTGAGCTCTGACCCAGTGGTGGGGTTTGAGCAATGGTTCTCTGCCCTGGCGAAAGTGGAGCCAGAAACCATGCCAAGGCTATGGCTGTTACCTTTCATGCAGCAAAGTACTGCTGTTACTCTCTTGGGATAGGAAAATGGGATTTCTGGGGAGGCTGATAAGGGAGGGCAGAGTTCTCTTTTCCTACATGTTGGGTTAACACTGCAAATAAAATACTTCTCTGCCTGTGCTATTTCGTGGATGTCTTTTGTTTAATGTGATGTATATTTGGGTGCCTTGTTTGGGGGTAGAGTTCAAGCCAAACTTGGGCCTGAGCTTTGCCTCATTGTTCAGAGAAATAAGTACATTAAGGTCAATTCTCCCTGTAGGATGGTGAAGGTATGTCCGATCTCCTTAACTGCAGAATTTCTGTTAGGGCCTACACAAAGCAAAGGTTGTTCAGGTTTTGTGGGGGTTGTGGTAAGAGAGAAGTGTCTTGTGCCTATCCGTGTGCCAAGCCACATTGGCCTTTCCTCTGCTCATGCCTACTGGACCATGTATATATATACATGTACCCAGATACACCCAGGAGGGGGCCTGCCCAAGGCACTGGGGTGAGAGGGGCTAACAGGGAAGGACAGTATGTAAGTCTGGGCCAGGATTTCCTCAGATTCCCTCAGAGACCCAGGTGTCCAGGGTGTGTGCCCTACCCCCTCCAAATACTGGGCCTGGGGCCAGTTGCATTTCTTGCCTGTCACATGGTTTCCCAGCTTAGCTTGGTCAGGGGAGGAGCAAGGTCCAGAGTCAAATCTGCTCCAAGCCCTGGGTTGACTAGAAAGGAGCAGGCAGACGGAAGGGTCTGATCCTCTTGGGTCCTCCAGCCATGAGGCTCCTCTGGGGGCTAATCTGGGTGTCCAGCTTCTTCGCCTTGTCCCTGCAGAAACCCAGGTCCTGGAGGAAGGACACTGTAGTGCTTGAGTGGGACAGGGCTGGTGATGGGAGAGCAGGCGTGGGAGGGGGGGGACTCACTGTGGAGCGAAAGGTGGAGGGACCCAAGTGTCGCTGAATGCTGACCCCTTCCTGTTCTCCCTAGGTTGCTCCTGTTTTCTCCTTCTGTGGTTCACCTGGGGGTTCCTCTGTCAGTGGGGCTGCAGCTCCAGGATGCTCCCCGGGGACAGGTAGTGACAGGATCAGTGTTCCTGAGAAACCCATCCGGCACGAAAACACTGTGCTCCCCACAGGTGGACTTCACCCTCAACTCAGAAAAAGACTTCATGCTCCTTAGCCTCCAGGTAACTGGACTCTGCTGCTTCTACTGCTTCTTAGCACCTCCCACCCTGTCACTCTGTTCCCGTCTGTCTTTTTTTTCTTCTTCTTTTTTAAAATATTCATTGATTTGTTTATTTTTAATAATTAAAAAATTTTTTAATGTTTTATTTATTATTGAGAGACAGAGAGAGACAGAGTACGAGCGGGGAGGGACAGAGAGAGAGGAAGACACAGAATCTGAAGCAGGCTCCAGGCTCTGAGCCGTCAGCACAGAGCCTGATGCGGGGCCCGAACCCACGAATTGCGAGATCATGACCTGAGCCGAAGTCAGTCGCCCAACCGACTGAGCCACCCAGGTGCCCCTATTTATTTATTTTTGATAGATAGAAAGAGAGAAGAGAGAAAGAAAGCGGGCACAAGTGGGGGAGGGGCAGAGAGAGAGAGAGGGAGATACAGAATCCAAATCAGGCTCCTGGCTCCAAGCTGTAAGCACAGAGCCTGACTTAGGGCTTGAACCCACGAACCTCAAGATCATGACCTGAGCCGAAGTCGACGCTTAACCCACTGAGCCACCCAGATGTCTCCACCTCTGTCTTCTAATAAGTGTTTTTTTGCTTTCTCAATAGCCTCCCTTCCCTCCTGTTTTCCCCCCATCCCCACACTGTTGCCTTTCCTGTTTCTATCTCGGACTCTGGCTTTTTCCTTCTGCTCTGTCTCTGATCTCCTCCCTCTCCCTCTCCTGACAGATCTCCCCAAAAGATGCAGATAGCTGTGGCCTCCTCCATCTCCTCGGTGGCCCTGAGGTCCAGCTAGTGGCCAAGTCACCGTGGCTGAAGAATTCTCTGTCCAGAAAAACAGACATTCAGGGTGTCAACCTCCTCTTCTCCTCTCGCCGGGGGCATCTCTTTCTGCAGACTGACCAACCCATTTATAACCCTGGCCAGCGGGGTGAGTCTGGGGCCCAGGGCCTCTACCTTTGGCACCCTGTAAGTGAGACAGTCTGAACATGCCACATCGGAATGCTGCTTAGCAAATATTTGTCGTCCTTCCCCCGTGGTCCCTGGAAGCAGTGGGGGCTGGGCCCACCGTTTGCAAATAGATTCCTGCTTACCTCTTGCCCTCTTCTCCCAGTTCGGTACCGAATCTTTGCTCTGGATCAAAACATGCGCCCATCCACTGACACCCTTACAGTCACAGTAGAGGTGAGTCCCTGACCTCTGATCTTTTGATCAGCAGGGCTGCTAATCTGACCTCCCACTCATGACCACTTCTCCCATTGCAGAACTCTCATGGCCTCCTTGTGCGGAAGAAGGAAGTGTACACTCCCACCTCCATCTTCCAGGATGACTTTGTGATTCCCGATATCTCAGAGTGAGCTCCCCCGACCTGGAGACAGCCCCTTCCATCCCCATTTCCCTTGGCTGTCCCCCTCCAGCACCCAGTCAGACCTGGGTTCTCCCCCACATCCCCCAGTTCTGGTTCCATGCCACCAGCGCCCCCCCAACCCCCCGCCGCCCCAGTCAGTCCTGGAGCTAGGCCTCTGGCTGTCCATGGGCCTCTTGCACAAATGGGCTGAGCCCCTCTCCCATTTGTAGGCCAGGGACATGGAAGATCTCAGCCCGGTTCTCAGATGGTCGAGAATCTAACAGCAGCACCCAGTTTGAGGTGAAGAAGTATGGTAAGAGCTGGAGACACGAGGGAAAGGCATCTCCTTTCCTAAAGGAGATACTGATAGAAAGAGAGGTGGTGGGGGCAGGATAGGGGCAGGGAGGTATGGGTACTACAGCCCTGAGGGGAGGGAAGTCTTTGAAGGGCCCTTTCTCAAGAGTCTGACCTTCCACCCCTTCACCCCGGGTCAGTCCTTCCCAACTTCGAGGTGAAGATTGTTCCTGGAAAGCCCTACATCCTGACGGCACCTGGCTTTCTTGATGAAATCCAATTAGATGTCCAGGCCAGGTAACTTCCATCCCCGACGTGGGGCACCTAGGGCTTGCCATTCAGTATGAAGGAACTGTGAAGCCCTGCCTCCCCCTTGCCTCAGCGTGCCCCCCTTCCCCCGGGAACGTTGCCCTTATTTCCTAGACCTAGCTTCTTGGCCTCTCTCTGGCGGCAGGTACATCTATGGGAAGCCAGTGCAAGGGGTGGCCTACGTGCGCTTCGGGCTCCTGGGTGAGGATGGTGATAAGACTTTCCTTCGGGGGCTGGAGAATCAGACCAAGGTAGGAAGGGGGGTGGGGGTATGGGGGAGGTGAGGAGGGTGTGGGGGAGGTGAGGAGGGTGTGGGGAAGGTGAGATGGGAGACAAATCTCACCCCATGCCCTGTTTTCTTCTTTGCCCCAGCTGGTAGATGGCCAGTGCCATATTTCCCTCTCAAGGGGTGAGGTTCAGGGTGCCCTTGAGAAGCTTAATGTTAATGTTGCTGACCTCCCGGGACTGCGCCTCTATGTTGCAGCTGCCATCATTGAGTCTCCAGGTGAGAGGTTTCCCTGATTATAACCCCAGACCCTTGCCTCTGGCCTCTGAGCTGACCCTCTGTTCTCCAGCATCAACACCGTCCTCTGTTCTTCTTACCCTTGTCTTGTACCCAAAGCCAGGAAAGACCCAGGAGACTGTCTCTTCTCAGCTGTGTTTCCGGGTGGTTTTGGGAGAAGATGTCTCTTCCCCCATCTCAGTTTTTTGTTTCACCCATCGTTCCATTCATTCCTCCATCCATCCCTCCATCCATCCCGCAGACATATGGTGACACTGTCTGTGTGCTGAGTCCTGTGTCGGCCTCAGCAAACAGAGGTGAATATAAGATGACCTGTGCCCTAAGGGGTTCACCATCTGGTGGGCAGGAAACACTCGAGCTGTGTCCCCCCTTGCTCTCCTGCTTCTCTCTCCTTGGCTATGGCTATCTGTCTTCCACCTCTGTCTTGCAGGGGGAGAGATGGAGGAAGCAGAGCTCACATCTTGGCGTTTTGTGTCATCTCCCTTCTCCTTGGATCTTAGCAACACCAAGCGACACCTTGTACCTGGGGCCCCCTTTCTGCTGCAGGTTTCATCTGGAGGGGGAGGATGAGTGGGGGGAGGGGATGTTGCCAGGAGGGCACGGGGCCTCACTGGCCACTTTCCTTTACCTGTCCCACCCCCACTCACCTAGGCCCTGGTCCGAGACATATCTGGCTCTGCAGCTTCTGGCGTTCCTGTCAAAGTTTCTGCCACGTTGTCTTCTCCTGGATCTGCTTCTAGAATCCAGGACTTTGAACGAAACACAGATAGGAACGGCCAAGTCATCATTCCCATTGCTACTTTTTCGACCATCTCAGAAGTGCAGCTCTTGGTAGGACTCCCACTCGTGGGACAGGGTCGCAGAAGGAAATAAAGGCTGGCTGGCTTCCTAAGAATCTATGTCCCAGGCTGGGGGAAGGAGCTGGGTACTGGGGTCCTTGCCACTGACCCTACGCCTGCCCTGCTCCTCTTTCCAGGTGTCTGCAGGCTCCCCTCACCCAGTCATACGCAGACTTGCTGTGAGAGCCCCACCCGCAGGCTCCCCATTCCTGTCCATTGTTCGTCCAGATCCTCGACCCCCTCATGTTGGGGAGACTCTCAACCTGAACCTGCAAGCTGTGGGCATCAGTGGGGACAGCGTCTCTCATTACTACTACATGGTGTGCATAAGCTGGGTTGTCGAGGAGGGCGAGGTGCAGGGAGGATCTTAGGAGGGAATGGTTTCAGGATTGGGATATGCAGTGAAGAGGAAACAACTCTTGCCCCAGATCCTGTCCCGGGGCCGGATCGTGTCTGTGAATCGAGAGCTCAGGAGCGAACTGACCTCGGTCTCCGTGTTTGTGGACCATCACTTGGTACCCTCCTTCTACTTTGTGGCCTTCTACTATCATGGGGGCATCCCAGTGGCCAACTCCCTTCGAGTGGACGTCCAGGCAGGGGCCTGTGAGGGCCAGGTAACTGGCACCGGGAGAGGTGGGGGTGTGTGTGTGTTAGGGGGTTAAGAGAGAAAGAAGACAGAGTGAAGAAGCTCTCTCCACTCTGACTGCTCCCCACCTCCTGCCTCTGCCAGCTGAAGCTGAATGTGGACAGCAGCAAGACGTATCATCCTGGGGAGCCTATAAAGCTCCACCTGCAAACAGATTCTCGAGCCCTGGTGGCGCTGGGAGCTGTGGACATGGCTCTGTATGCTGTGGGTGGGAAGTCCCACAAACCCCTTGACATGGGCAAGGTTTGTCAAGACCCTCTGTTCTCCCCAGCCTTCCTTCCCCTCTGTGGCTTATTCTCCTGCTGTCCTGAGCCCTGAGCCCTGAGCCCTGGGCCCAGCCCTTAGATCTCACTCAAGCTCTCCACAGACTACCCCCAGTCTTCCCTCAAGCCCAGCCCCTGTATCTCTTTTGGGGTTGCCCATATCCTGCCTTCTCACCTGAAGCTGAGTGGCCAATCTGGCCCCTCAACTTGTCTGCAACATCCCAGCCTTTTCTTCCCAGGTCTTTGAAGTTATGAACAGCTATGACCTTGGCTGTGGTCCTGGAGGTGGGGACAATGCCCTTCAGGTGTTTGAGGCAGCTGGTCTGGCCTTTTCTGATGGAGACCTATTGACCTCAGTCAGAAAGAGTGAGAACAGAGGATGAAGGGGAGTTGGGTGATGGGGAAATCAAGAGGAAGGAGGGGCCTAAGGGTGTAAGATGGGAAGAGGATTGGCAGGATGGGCTGGGCCAAGGAAAGTGGGCAGGGAGGGGAGGGGAGAGGCCATACACTCTACTCTTGGCTGCAGTACTGCTTTCTGCCAGGTGTGAGCTGTCCCAAAGAGAAGAAAATCCGGAAAAAGAGAAACGTGAACTTCCAAAAGGCGATTCACGAGAAGTGTGAGTTGTGGGTGCCTATGCAGCTCTCCTCTTGGGCCCCAGGGTCAGGGTGAGGGGGGGCCTGCTTCTTGGCTGCTCTGCTCCTGAGTGAGCCTGTATATGGTATTTGGGGCCAGAGACCCAAGTTCTGGGGTTGAAGGTGGATGGAGGCCCTCTCCATTGGCCTTGTTTGAGTTCCTAGTCTCTCAGGGTGAGTTCTTGTGTATCTAGAGGTCAGGATGGGGAATGGGATGTATCTCCTTCTGGTTCCCCCTGCTTACCCTCACCTGGCCCTGCAGTGGGTGAGTATGCTTCCCAGGAAGCCAAGCGCTGCTGCCAGGATGGGCTGACACGGCTGCCCATGCTGCGCTCCTGTGAGCAGCGAGCAGCTCGCGTGCAGCAGCCAGGCTGCCGGGAGCCCTTCCTGTCCTGCTGCCAGTTTGCTGAGGACCTGCGCAAGAAGTCCCGGTCCAGGGGCCAAGTGGGCCTTGCCCGAGGTGAGGCTCTGGGTGGGGCTGGAGTACAGGAAGGAGCACCTATAGGGGCAGAATGGTCCCCTCCTCATTCTGCTTCACTGTGGTCCCCCAGCCCTAGAGGCCCTGCAGGAGGAGGACCTGATCGATGAAGATGACATTCCTGTGCGCAGCTTCTTCCCGGAGAACTGGCTCTGGAGAGTGGAAACAGTGGACCGCTTCCACCAGTGAGGGGGTGTGGTGGGCCTGGCCTTATCTCTGCGCTGTGTTTGGGGCCAGCCCAGGGTGTGACAGGGCTTCTCACCTTTCCCACCACAGATTGTCACAGGTGCTTCCTGACTCTCTGACCACGTGGGAGATCCATGGAGTGAGCTTGTCTGAAAGCACAGGTGAGATTGCCCTGCCTGGACCTCAGGTCTCCCGCTTCTGTCTCCCTCCACCCTAGCCTCCCCACTTAGCCCTTTGCTCTTAGTATAGGACTAGGGGCAGAGCCCTGGGGAACTCTGTGTTGGCATGCACTGGGGCTGGGAGGCTAGAATTTGGTGGTGGGTGGGAGGCAGATCTGGGTCATCCCCTGCCCCTCCCGCCTGGGACCCTGTGGCCATGGTGCCCCCCCACCCCCACCTCTGGTCTCTGCCCCATATCCCATCCTCCCTGTCTCGTCCACCAGGCCTGTGTGTGGCCACACCGGCCCAGCTCCGAGTGTTCCGTGAATTCCACCTGCACCTCCGCCTGCCCTTCTCCGTCCGCCGCTTTGAGCAGCTTGAGCTGCGGCCTGTCCTCTACAACTACCTGGATAAAGATCTGACTGTGAGGCCTTGCAGGAGCCTGAGCACACAGGGGAGTGGGTGGGAGCTGGGGCAGGTGAAGGGTGGGGAGCCTAACTGGACTGAGGCTTTGTCCTTCCCCATCTTCCTGCACCCAGGTGAGCGTCCATGTGACCCCAGTGGAGGGGCTGTGCCTGGCTGGAGGTGGAGGGCTGGCCCAGAGTGTACTGGTGCCTGCGAGCTCTGCCCGGCCTGTTGGCTTCTCTGTGGTGCCCATGGCAGCTGCTGCTGTGTCCCTGAAGGTGGTGGCTCGAGGGTCCTTGGAGTTCCCTGTGGGGGACGCAGTGTCTAAGGTTCTACAAATTCAGGTGAATGAAGCACCCCTGAATCCAGGTCCCCAGCCTCCCAGATTTACACCCGCACACCTCTGGGCCCTCTCTGCTGGTCAGGCCAGAGACCCAATGCCTAAACCCAATGCCTTGGTCTGTTTACATCTTCTACGATTCTGATTCAACTCTGTCCCTGAAGTTCAAACTCCAAGTCCTGGGGAGTATGCACTGGGAAGGGCAGGCGGTGGTACTATGTGACCTCTCACAGCTATGTTTTCCCTGAGACAGAAGGAAGGGGCCATCCACACGGAGGAGATAGTCTATGAACTCAATCCCCTGGGTGAGCAGCCAGCTTAATGGGGTTGTAGGTGGGGGGTGGGGCGTGGGCAGCAAAACAGACTGCCAACTTCCCCCATCTCCACAGACCGCCGAGGCCGGAGCTTGGAGATTCCTGGCAACTCTGATCCCAATATCATTCCCGATGGAGATTTCAGCAGCTTTGTCAGGGTTACAGGTGGGAGCTGTCCTCCAGTCTCTTCCCGGGAGCATCCTCAGATTCATGTGAAACCCACAGACCCCTGTTTGATCCCATGATCCCAATGAGTTCCCAGACCTGCTCTCTGATCCTTAACCTTCTACTTCCCCTATAGCCTCAGATCCATTGGAGACTTTGGGCGTTAAGGGGGTCTTGTCGCCGGAAGGCCTTGCCTCCCTACTGAGAGTTCCCACTGGCTGCGGGGAACAAACCATGATCTTCTTGGCTCCGACACTGGCCGCTTCCCGCTACCTAGACAAGACAGAGCAGTGGAGCACACTGCCACCCGAGACCAAGGACCACGCTGTGGATCTGATCCAGAAAGGTTCTGGGCACAGGGGCAAGCAGGCATGGGTCTGGGAGAGGGCAGTTAAAGGAAGAGGGGCAGCCCAAGTGGCCAGAGGGGAGAAGAAGGGGAGCACCTGTTGGAAATGGGGAGGGTGGCCTCCGGCACATACAGTGGGAGGGTGAGTGTTGCCTCAGCAGCTGCCTCTCCTCTCCAAGGCTACATGCGGATCCAGCAGTTTCGGAAGACAGATGGTTCCTATGGGGCTTGGTTACATCGGGACAGCAGCACCTGGTGAGATTGGGAGAATGTTTCTGGGTCTCAGAGAGGGGCTGGGGCTGGTGGGGGCAGAGCCAGGTACTGTGGGAAGGTGCCTGGGAATGGGGAGGTGTCCTCTACAGGGACCAGTCACTATCCCCAGCCATCCCTTCCTTCCCTCTAGGCTCACGGCTTTTGTGCTGAAGGTACTGAGTTTGGCCCAGGAGCAGGTGGGCGGCTCACTCGAAAAGCTGCAGGAGACGGCTGGGTGGCTGCTGTCCCAGCAGCAGGCTGACGGTTCATTCCAGGACCCCTGCCCGGTTTTACACAGGGCCATGCAGGTTCGGGGCTGGGAGGTTGAACAGAGGAATCTAGGTGGGAGGACTCTCCCTGCCCCTCCCTGCTCCCGGTTGACATCTTCTTTTCTACCCCCTTCAACTAGGGGGGCTTGGTGGGAGATGATGAGACTGTGGCACTCACGGCCTTTGTGGTCATCGCCCTTCAGCATGGGCTGGCCGTCTTCCAGGACGACAGTGCAGAGCAGTTGAAGCAGAGAGTGGTAAGGGCACCTAGGGGTCTACCCTTCGCTGTTCCCCACCTCTCCCCCTTTCTTCTCAGGAACCCAGGTGTCCAGCTCTGTGACCTGCCTCCCCACTTTCTCCTAGCAAACCTCTATCTCAAAAGCAAACTCTTTCTTGGGAGAGAGAGCAAGCATTGGGACCCTGGGTGCCCATGCAGCTGCCATCACGGCCTATGCCCTGACTCTCACCAAGGCTCCTGAGGACCTGCAGCTTGTTGCCCACAACAATCTCATGGCCATGTCCCAGAAGATCGGAGGTGAGTCAAGTTCTGGCAATGAGCCAGGGTGCCCAAAGGGAGAAATTGAATGAAAGCCTCAAGAAGGAATGAAAGCATAAGCAAGGATAATTGGGGTAGAATCAGGAGAGCCCAACACAGAGAGCATCACAGGGCCAGGCAACGAGGATCCGGCCCCCGTTCACCTGTGAGTCTCCTTTCACTTCCAGATAACGTGTACTGGGGCTCAGTCACTGGTTCTCAGAACAATGTTGTCCCACCCACCCCGGCTCCTCACAGCCCGACAGACCCCGTGCCCCAAGCCCCCGCCCTGTGGATTGAAACCACAGCCTACAGCCTGCTCCACCTGGTGCTTCGGGAGGGCAAGTCAGAGACGGCTGACCATGCTGCAGCCTGGCTTACTCACCAGGGCAGCTTCCAAGGCGGATTCCGCAGCACCCAGGTAGGGGCTGCCCTGAGGCTCTGGGGTAGGTGGTCCTGAGACCAAGTGCCTGAGTCCTGCCTTGCCTCCCCAGGACACGGTGATAGCCTTGGATGCTCTGTCTGCATACTGGATTGCTTCGCACACAACAGAAGAGAGAGGGCTCAATGTGACCCTCAGCTCCATGGGCCGCAGTGGGTTCAAGTCCCATGAGCTGCAGCTGAACAACCACCAAGTTCAGGGCCTAGAAGAGGAGCTGCAGGTGAGCCACTCCCTCACCTGGCTTGCCATGACACCTGGGCCTACCATGGCCAGGCCAGAAGCCATCCCCAGCCCACCCCCACTTGTGGAGTCCCCATGGCCTCTCTTGCTAATATCCTTGTGGTAAGACTTCCTTGCTGTGTGACCTGGAGGAAGTCATATAACCTCTGAGCTTCATTTTTCTTATCTCAAAATTAGTAAATGCAGAGGGTACCAAACAGGGTTTTTAGGAGGCTGAAGTGAGGTAGGGCATGTGAAGGTGTAAACTTCGTAAAAGTGTGAGGTGAAAGAGGAGAAGAGGTTGTTTTCAGGGAGGAAGTGGATTGGAGCAACATTGTGGCCTTCTATGTCTTTCTGACATCTCTTTCCCTTTTCTGTTCCTGCAAGTTTTCCTTGGGCAGCAAGATTAATGTCAAGGTGGGAGGAAACACAAAAGGGACCTTGAAGGTGAGAGCCAGCAGCACCAGATGCCTGGGACCCAGCAGGGAGGGGCTGTGGTCTTGAGTGGGAGGCCTGAGGGCAGAGCTCATGGTTGGGGAAGGAGGGAGACACCCCAGGGTTGGTGGCCCCTCTGCTTTTCCTGGGTATTTTCCCTCACTCTGGTCTCTACCTTCTCTGGGCACCTGCTGTTTCCTTTTACCACTTCATAGTTGATGGTGCACACGCCCAGCACCTCAACCCAGGCTGCTCCCCTGAGCCACAGGCCCGTGTGTCCCACGGCACCTCAGACATGGCATGTCTCAAACCCCTTCTTGCTCCTGTGTCCCCTCATCTGGCTGACAGCCCCTTCTGCACAGGAGCCCAGCCACCACCCTGGAGGCCATCCTAGTGTCCCCACCCCAGCACTTCCTTATGGCCCCAGCAATTCCTCCTCTGCTCCCCTGCCACCTTGGGCTCTTGTCACTTGTTTCCTGGACTCTGCTAATACGGTTTGGGAACTTCTCCCTCCCCCTATATCTCACCCCTCTGATCCATTGTCCATACTGCAGTGAGATCAACCTTCTGAAAACACTAGTCAGATTAGCCCTGGGGAAAAGTCAGAGTCTTCCACATACACGATCGAACCCCTGCCCACCTCCCCAGCCAGACAAAACCACTCATCTACACAGTTCTCCTTGCCTTCACTGTCCTTCCACTGCTTTTTCTTCTCCTTCAAGCTTTGGTCAGAAGCCTTTCCTGAGCTTTCCATTCCAGCCTCTGCCACGTAGAGTGCTTGCCCCTGAGTGCCGGCCCCTGCTCTCCATGACTCACTAGCTAACCCAATACCTGGGCCATCCATATTTATGAGCTGGTCAGGAGGGGTGAGAGGGGCTGAAGGCCTGGAATCCCTCAGCCCAGGAGACGCTCCAGATGTGGCCCTGGAGAAAGATCTGGGCCCCAAATGTCCCCTGTCCTTACCCCTTGTTGAGCCAGATCCTTCGTACCTACAATGTCCTGGACATGAAGAACACGACCTGTGAGGATCTTCAAATGGAAGTTACGGTCATGGGCCATGTCGAATACACAAGTGAGTGTTGGGGTCGGAGGCTGTGGGGCCTTCAGGGGGCTGGTGACAGGGGCCAAGCCACAATGCCATCCCTGTGCAGTGGAAGCAAATGAGGACTATGAGGACTATGTGTACGAGGAGCTTCCAGCTAAGGATGACCCAGACACCGGTTCCCAGACTGTGACACCCCTGCAGCTGTTTGAGAGACGGCGGAGCCGCCGCAGGCGGGAGGCACCCAAGGTGGCCGATGAACAGGAGTCCAGAGTGCAGTACACCGTGTGTATCTGGTGAGTGCCGGGGGCCGCACCCTACACAGGGGCACTGTTGGGCTAGGAGACAGAGGCAGGACAGAGGCTGGGGCTGGGCATCTGCAACCCAGCACATGTGAGACCTGGACATGTCTCTCTGCAGGCGGAAAGACAAGGTGGAGCTGTCAGGCATGGCCATTGCCGATATCACCCTCCTGAGTGGATTCAGTGCCCTGCGTGCTGACCTGGAGAAGGTGTGGTCACCTGCCCAGAGGGACCCCTTGTGCCCTCAGGAGCCCTGCTTCATCTCTGAAGCCATCCCAGCTGCTGAGCCATGTCTTGTACAGGGCCCGGGGCCACCTTCCTGTGACCGTCTTTCCTTTCCCACAGCTGACCTCCCTCTCTGACCGTTACGTGAGTCATTTCGAGACTGAGGGGCCCCACGTCCTGCTGTACTTTGACTCGGTGAGCAGGGAGAGGTGATGCACGGGATAGACCACACTAGGTTTACTGAGCATGTGGTATGAAGTTTCCCAGGAGACAGCTGTATCAGCAGCTAGTGCTCTTAGAACTTGTGACGTGAGCAGGGAGACAGGAAAAAGGCGTGCCGAGCAGAGTCAGGGGCAAGTTGGGAAGGCTGCATTTGCCTGTAGGCGATGGGGGCTGAGCCCCTAATGTGGCATGGGGGCCAGTGCCAGTCAGCAGTAAAGGACTTGAGAGTGAGCCCTTCATAAAGCTGAATCGATTCGACTTGAGGGCTGCCTTTGTTTTTCGTTGTTGACCTTCCTAGTTTTTTCTGTTTTTTGTTTTTTAAGTTTTTTTTTATTTTTGAGAGAGAGAGAGAGAGAGAGAGTGCATGTGTATGTGCACATGAGAGCGGGGCAGAGGCAGAGAGAAAGGAGAGGATCCCAAGTAGGCTCTGCACTGTCAGCTCCGAACCCAATACGGGGCTTCAGC
The DNA here is from genome assembly GCA_030068075.1 of Paguma larvata. Classification (NCBI taxonomy): domain Eukaryota; kingdom Metazoa; phylum Chordata; class Mammalia; order Carnivora; family Viverridae; genus Paguma; species Paguma larvata. Next base: position 31,235,339 of record CM057829.1, read on the forward strand.
TCATGAACTGTGAGATCATGACGTGAGCCAAAATCAGTTAAGCAACTGACTGAGCCACCCAGGCGCCCTTGGGGTTTGTTTTTGATACTAAAATGTATTTTCTTTTATAAAGCGATGATGGTCATAGATGAGTTTTTGTCTTTCATGCCATTATTGGCTAAAACAAAGAATTATTAACCCTCCGAGGGCCCTGAAGCGTTTTTGAACCTTAACTGTAATCTCTTGGGGAAAATGTGAAAAAGATGTGTTAGTACTGTAACACCAATAGCCAGGTATGTGTGGGTCAGGGAAGACCCCCACCCCCACCCCGCCCAGTGCATGCAGAGGGGACAGACTTTGTTAGCCTGGGAAGCCAGGCAGAGGAGTTTGGTTGAACACAATCGAAGATGAGGAGCCAGGAAGATTTCTAGGCAAGGAGTTGACCTAAGAAGCCCAGCTCAGGAGGGAAAGGGGCAGGGTAGGGCTGAATTGGACCGGTGTGTACGTGAGGAGAGGGTCTGGGCTTAAGCTGTGAGCTGCAGGGTCATGGAGGATGGGAGAGTGACAGCAGCTACCATTAGGTTGTGACAGATAAAGGAGAGCCCAGTTGCATCAGTGAGGAAGCAAGGCTGTCAGGAGGGTGGGTAGGCTTCGGGGGCAGGCAGAATGGATTTGGAGAACTTATAGGTCCCACAAAAATCCTAATGCAAGAAGGAGGCTGAATGTTTAGTTTGGGAATCATCAGCCTGGAAGGGTTTGGTAAAAGCCAGGGAGTGGCTGAGACCTCCTCAGGGAAGTGCAGGGGACAGGAGGAGCCAGGGCTGGGGACTGCGCCTCTGGGAAGGAAGAAGAGGGTTGGTCAGGAATGGTGAGGTCAGAACCAGGGATGGCCAGAAACTAACCCTAAACTTGGAGAGTTTCATGCAGAATGTGTCCATGATGGGAGACTCTGCAGAGGGGCTAGTGGCACTGGAGACTGGAATGAGGTCACTATCTGGCGGTGAGGTCAGCAGAGACCTTGGGGAGCAGTTCTTAGAGTTCTGGCAGCTGGACGGTAATAGAAAGTGATGGACACTGAAGATAAGACCAACGAGAACCAGAGAAAGGTCGAGGCTATGCAGCACACTGGTCTGCGGGCCCAGGGTGTGCGCCGCTGACCTCTCCTCCCCACTGTGCCAGGTCCCCACCTCCCGGGAGTGCGTGGGCTTCGGAGCCGTGCAGGAGGTGGCCGTGGGGCTAGTACAGCCAGCCAGTGCAGTCCTGTATGATTACTACAACCCCGGTGAGGACTTGGGGGACACTTGGGAGGTTTGGAGTAGGTGTCCTCATATGGGACATCGGGACCTGGGCAGTGCAGGGTGGCAGGGGTGTCCTGCGGCTCCTTGGAACTGAGGAGACAGTGAGGGAGGGCCTGCGTTCTAACTGCCCTCTCTCTTCTCCAGAGCACAAGTGTTCTATCTTTTATGGGGCGCCCACCAAGAGCAAACTCTTGTCCACATTGTGCTCTGCTGACGTCTGCCAGTGTGCTGAGGGTGAGTGTCAGGGCCTGGGGCGGTAGGTGGGAAGACGGTGAGGCTGGGGCCTACACTGCCTCATCAGGGCCCCCTGTCTCCAGGGAAGTGTCCTCGACAGCGTCGTGCACTGGAGCGGGGCGTGCAGGAAGAGGCCGGGTACAGAATGAAGTTTGCCTGCTACTACCCCCGAGTGCAGTACGGTCAGTCTTCCCTTGCACCCAAGGCCTCTCTGCCTGGGCCCACTCCTCTTGGCCTCAGGGGGGACAAACCTGTGCTCCCGTCTCTTGAACTCCCTCGTAGGCTTCCAGGTTAAGGTCCTCCGGGAAGATGGCAGAGCTGCCTTTCGCCTCTTCGAGACCAAAATCAGCCAAGTCCTGCACTTCAGTATGAAGGGAACAGATGGGGGAGGGGGAGGCCGGGGGGATCTAGGGAGCTGAGGCCGGGGTTCGAAGCCCAGCTGCTTGGAATAAGTCAAGTTCAGAGTCTGAGCTCAAAGCCTCTTGGCATCTTAGAAGCTCCAGACTTGTCAGTAAATAGGAAAGCAGTTATATCTCCCCATTAGGGGCAGCGAGGGCAAAATGAGAGGGTCCGTGGACAGCCCCTGGCCCTTGCTCGTCCTGGACCTTCTCTTCTCCTCTGCCTACTCTTATGCACATTATGCTCTCAGCCAAGGACACCAAGGCCACTGTTGGTCGGACCCGAAACTTCCTGGTTCGAGCCTCTTGCCGCCTTCGCTTGGAACCTGGGAAAGAATATTTGATCCTGGGTCTGGATGGGGCTACCTATGACCTCAAGGGAGAGTGAGTTCTCTTGGCCCGTCTCTTGCTGTCCTCAGACCTCATGAGGGAACAGATCCCCAGCACGCACACCCTGCCCCCTCAGAAGCCAGCCGCTTCATGCTCTCCTCTCCCGCCTGCCCATCCTCCCCACCCCTGCTGACCGTCCCTTTGCCCCTTCAGCCCCCAGTACCTGCTGGACTCGACTAGCTGGATTGAGGAGATGCCCTCTGAGCGCCTATGCCGGAGCACCCGCCATCGGGAAGCCTGCGCCCAGCTCGATGCCTTCCTTCAGGAGTATAGCTCTCAGGGGTGCCAGGTGTAAGGGCCGCCCTCCCATCTCCCCCAGGAGGAGCCTGAGCCAGGGAAAGGTGATGCCTGGATTGTTGCTGTGCCCCGACCCCTGGACATGGCCCCTGGGCAGGTCCAGGGACTCAATAAAGGCCTTTGGCAGCAAAGTGTCAGTGTGTGTCTCCAAACACTGAGTGCAGTGCCCCCACCAGGTTCTGAGGGGCCCAGGCCAGGATTTGCATAACCTTAGGCTCTCAGAGCCTGGATGACCCTTGGGGTGTCTAGCTCTCCCTGGACACTCCCAGATGACACCCTGGGAGCTCAGTCCATCATAGGACCACCCTGAGTACACTTGTGACCCATCAGCCTGCACCCTAACGATCCAGCACCACCCCGAGGCCTGCCTTCTGCTATGCCTGTGGGGCGCTCCACTGCCCCTCTGTAGCCAGTCACTGTGGCTTCACGCAGGGCTTGTGCTCAGCTTAACACCTCAGCTCTTCTGCCTTATGAGTGGCTGTCCAGCCACTCTTGTGCAGAAGACTCTTGTCCTGGTCTGCCCTTGTGCAAGTTCAGAGTTCTGGGTCTGAAGGTCTCTTGAAAGCCTGTTGACACTCGTTACCAGTGACATTAGGTAACTTTCCCAGTGTTGTGCATGTTAATATGCTGAGGAGACTGCTGTTTTACTGGGTGAACCCTTCTCACCTGCCTGCCTCGCTGTCTCCCATATGGGGGCACCCCTTGGGACTTCAGGGCCAACCGAGAAATCCATCTAGAGAAATTTGCCGAGATCAGTTTTGTTGGAAGCTGAGTCTGTTCAGCAGCCTGCCATCCAATCATCCAATAGCAATTTGTGGGGCTCTCACTCCATGCCACACCTTCCTTGTGTCAGGTTCCCCATCCCCTGTGAAACGTGTGATGTCCAGGAGCTGAATGGTCCTGTGCAGCACACAGCTGGGGCATCTGACCCGATCTGGGGGAAGTGAGGAAGGAAAGGCTTCCTGGAGGAAGTGGCATCTAAGTTGAGTTCTGAAGGCTGAGGACTCAGGCAAAGAGACTGGGGGTAGACAAGGGCATTTGAGGCAGATGAAGAATAACATAAAAGGCCCAGAGTCCATGGGCAGGACCCAGCACATCTGGGGACACTGCATGTAATCCATCATGTCTGAAACTTGGATTTGGAGGTGGGGGGGAAGAGATGGGGCTGGCAAGGTAATCAAGTCAGTTTATGAAGGCTTGTTCACAATCGTGCCTGCTTTCCAGGTCACTATTCTTTTGAATGGAGTCCCCTCCTCTTCCATGCAACTTTGAGACGTTTTGGCCTTCCTCAGGATTTCAGAGACTTCCTAGGGCTGTTGTCTCCCTGGCCCTGTAGTTGTCCATTAGATCTCTCTCCCCAAAGCTAGTCAGCATGGATGGCATAAACCCATTTATGAGAGCCAGAGACTCAGCTGCAGTTGTGGCAAGACACAGCCTGGGTCTGGGAGGTCAGCTAGGAGGAAGGGAGCCACTATTACCGACTGCCCGACCCTAGAAATCCCACCCCCGCTTTCTTCCTCCCAGTCCTGGGCATGGCCCCAAGCTGGGCCTCTTCCACCAGGACCTCCAGCAGTTCCCTCTTCAAGCTGGTAAGTGGCACAGCCCATGTCCCCACGCAGGGTCTCCAGCCTCATAGCTTGTGCTCTGGGTAAAACTCAAGGGGAGGTCTGATCAGTCCTGGGTGCTGGGATCAGTTTACAGAGCCAGGGTTGGGGAATTGAGGGGTGGTCACCTCTCACCCCCCACCCCTGGGCAGCCCTGACCTCTCAGCACTGTCACCCCTTCGACAAGCTCTCTCCCTAAGCCCTTCCTTTGACCCCCTCGACTGTCTCCTCACTCCAAAAATGTGGTTCCTGATTGCTCTGCCAGGTCCCCAGCCCTTACGGCAACAGCTTCCAGGAGAGAGCTGGACCCCTGATCCCAGCTGTGGCAATCCGGTTCCTTCCTGGGGACTTTGGCATCTATGGGGGGCATGCTCAGTCATGCCGGGAACCCTCCCTTGCCCTGGGGCTGGACCTGTAACCTATGGCCTCTGACCTTGAAGGCGATCCCATTCTGCCTGCACCTGGACCGCAGAGAGAGACGAGAGGGCCGGCGGCAGACAAGGAGGAGGGAGAAGAGTGGCCCCTTCTCTTCAGCTTTACCCTTCTGTGTCCCTGGCCTCCCAAGACCAGTGAGGTCCCCTCTCCTGCTCTTCATTCAGTTCTCTGAGATACCCCTATACTTGTAGAATAATAATTTTGGTTCAAGCCAGCTCGAGTTGGTCTCTTTTCCTTGCGACCAGAGAGTGTATCAAGTACATAGTAAGAGCTCAAAATTGGGGGACCATATAATTCTTCATCTTCAATTTCTGAGGCTGAAGTACGGCACAGTTAATAATTACACTGGGATGACCCAGGCAAAACAGGCTGTGTGGTCACCCCATCTGTAAGTTAAAAACAATGCAGAGAACTTTCAACTCATTTTGTTCCTCAGGCAATCCTGGGCAGCATATTAGGTAGGGATGGCCATTATCTTCCTGAGACAAAGTCCATGGCAGTAACGTGGTCCAGGGTAGGGTGGCGGTGGGAGAGGACTCGGGCCAGAGAGTGACTATGTTTTTCTGCATGATTGATGTGCAGCCAGAAAACTGATTCCGGCTGTGGGAGAAAGGTCAGGGTTGCATTTCCCTTCCTTTCTTCTTGATGGATGAGAGCCTTGTTCTTTAAAATGTAGACTCTCCAAGGCCAGGTGGACTGGAGTCCTGCCAAGAATATGTGGGCAGGACAGTGGGCAGGGACCTGAGGGAAAGAGTCCAAAGAGGCCCCAGAACAGCCCAAGCAGCAAGAGGATGAATGGCCTCAAAAACTATAAGTGGCTGCACCAGGGCCTATGCATGGGTCTCTGGCCATGCTACTCCTTGGGCTGCTGCTGCTGACCGTGCTGGCCAGTGCCCGTCTACTGTGGAACAAGTGGAGGTGCAGGAGCCTCCACCTCCCACCTCTTGCCCCTGGCTTCCTGCACCTGCTGCAGCCCGATCTTCCCATCTATCTGCTTGGTCTGACTCAGAAACTTGGCCCTGTCTATAGGCTCCGCCTCGGGCTGCAAGGTGAGTCTGCTTCCTCCCTGGCCCCGCCACAGTGGGGAGGTAGGGGGCCTCTCCCTGCTGACACCCTGCTTTGGCTCTCCCCCAGATGTGGTGGTGCTGAACTCTAAGAGGACCATTGAGGAGGCCATGATCAGGAGATGGGTGGACTTTGCTGGCAGACCCCAGATACCCTCCTGTAAGCATTGGAGCATTTCTTGAGCGAAGAAACAGGCTGGGGGAGGCAGGAAAGGTCAGGCCTGTGGCTTCCTTGGTCAGTTCGACCCCTCCCCTACTCGCAGATAAGCTGGTATCTCAGCACGACCAGGACCTCTCACTAGGGGACTATTCCCTGCTCTGGAAGGCTCACAAGAAACTCACCCGCTCAGCCTTGCTGCTGGGCATCCGCAACTCCATGGAGCCACTGGTGGAGCAGCTGACCCAGGAGTTCTGTGAGGTGAGGCTGGACTCCCACAGCCACCCCAGGTCAGCTTCACCTGTCCCTGCATCTCTGTGGCCTGTTTAGTTCCTGCTCCTTCTCCACAGCGCATGAGAGCTCAGGCCGGCACCCCCGTGGCCATCCAGAAGGAGTTGTCTTTCCTCACCTGCAGCATCATCTGTTACCTCACCTTTGGAGACAAGGTCAAGGCTCTCTTGCCCTACATACGTGCTTGGGCCCTTCCTCAGCCCCTCCCTGGCCCTCTCTGGTCCTGAACTGAAAGGATTCCCTTCCCCCCACCCTTGTTTTGGCAGGAGGATACCTTAGTACATGCCTTTCATGACTGTGTCCAAGACTTGATGAAAACCTGGGAGCACTGGTCCATCCAAATTTTGGACATAGTTCCCTTTCTCAGGGTGAGGAGGTGGAGCCCAGACTCCCTGGGTCCTGGGAGAAAGGGGTGGGAGAGCAGGCTTCCTTGCCAGCAGCTCCACTCTCTTGCTCCCTGCCCCAGTTCTTCCCCAACCCAGGCCTCTGGAGGCTGAAGCAGGCTCTGGAGAACAGGGACCGCATTGTAGAGAAGCAGTTGAGGCGGCACAAGGTAGGAACGCTGTGCGGACCTGGGTGCCCCGTAGAGGGATACCACTGCCCCAGCGCTAGGCATCCCGCCAGTCCTGGACCCGTTGCCCCCCAAGCCCGGCACTCAGGCTGGCTCATCTTCCCCTCCACAGGAGAGCATCGTGGCAGGCCAGTGGAGGGACATGACTGACTACATGCTCCAAGGGGTGGAGAAACCAACAGCAGAAAAGGGCCATGGGTGGCTCCTTGAAGGACACGTGCATATGTCTGTGGTGGACCTTTTCATTGGTGGCACTGAGACCACGGCGACCACCCTCTCCTGGGCTGTGGCATTCTTGCTTCACCACCCTGAGGTGCACCCTGGGGACAGCCTGGCCAGGGGCACGGGAACTCAGCCCACGGGGCCCGCATGCGGACTCTGTTCGCCCAGGGGGCGGTTTCTCCTAACTGGCAGGAAGGCTCCGCTGGGTGGCTTCAGGGAGTGGCCAGAGCCTGGGAGGCCGGGTGGCTGTGGGTCAGCTAGCACAGGGTTCTGGCCCCAGACACCAGGCTTGCTCCCATTTCCTAGATTCAGCAGCGACTGCAGGAGGAGCTGGATCGTGAACTGGGCCCTGGGGCTTCAGGCTCCCGAGTCCCAGTCAAAGACCCTGCACGGCTGCCCTTGCTCACCGCCACCATTGCTGAGGTGCTGCGCCTGCGGCCTGTTGTGCCCCTGGCCTTGCCTCACCGCACCACGCGGCAGAGCAGGTGACTTCCAAGAACTGAGGATGAATGGGATGGAAAGCGGGCGGGGGGTCATGGCTGGTCTCTAACTCCATCTTCTCCTCAGCATCTTAGGCTACGACATCCCTGAGGGCATGGTTGTCATCCCCAACCTGCAAGGCGCCCACTTGGACGAGACGGTCTGGGAGCGGCCACACGAGTTCTGGCCGGGTGTGTGGCAGGGAGAGTGCCCAGGGCGTGGGGGTGGCAGAGGCTAGTTCCGGCGGCTACTGAATCTTGGGTCTGTCTTTCTGCCCACAGATCGTTTCCTGGTCCCAGGCGCCAGCCCCAGAGTGCTGGCCTTTGGGTGTGGGGCACGAGTGTGCCTGGGCGAGCCGCTGGCGCGCCTTGAGCTCTTTGTGGTGCTGGCGCGGCTGCTCCACGCCTTCACACTGCTACCCCCCGTGGGCCCCCTGCCCTCTCTGCAACCCAGGTCCCACTGTGGCGTCAACCTCACGATGCAGCCTTTCCAGGTGCGGCTGCAGCCCCGGGGAGCAGAGGCCCTGGGGCTGGGCCAGCACCAGTGACAGGGCAGGACGCACGCAAGACACATGCCTCAATTTCTCCTTTTATTACTCCCGTACAAACCCCTTCCCTCCCCCCCTGTAAACATGGTGCTGTGAGATCGCTGATGGAGAAGGCTCCCTCCGGTGGCTGGATGGTGAAGGTGGCCCCTGGCTCTTCTCTCAGCGCGACCCCTCAGTGCTCGGCAGTCATACTGGGGCGCCGGAGAGGTGAGCAGTGGTCAGCCTGCCCGGGCCACTGGGGGCCGGTAGCTTCTTGGTCTCAGCTTCATTTCCGTGAAGGGCACAGAGAACTCGAAGCCCTTCCAGTAGTACCAGCTCACCCCCTGGGAGAGGTGTTGTTGAGACAGAGTCAAAGGCAGACATCGCATCCGCTCCCACCCCCTGCCCCTCCGGAGAGATGGTTCCTGGAAGTCAACCACCCTTCCTCCCCGCACCCACTTCATGATCCTCAACTGCAAAGACTGAGGCTTAATCTGGGCTGGCCCTTCACATCCAATAAATCGTGCTCATCTCCCCCTTCAGATAACTTGGTGAGACTGGCATTATTGTCCCATTTCGCAGATGAGGGCCCAGAGGCACCAAGCGGCTTGGTAACTTGTCCTGCCACACTGCAGCAGGTTGGGCCCCAGCCCACTCCCGGCTCTGGGCTGCCTCCCAGGCCCCTCACCTGGTGGTCCACTGTGCTCCCATAGAGCCCGTTGAGGTTGGCATAGTGGCAGTTCCTGTACCACCAGGCTCCGCGGTACGAGACGGCGCAGGAAATGAGCAAGTTGTTGGGGTCTCGATCACGGGCAGAAAAGACACTGCCGCTGTGGTAGCTCATGGAGTCCCCTGCGCAGGTGTAGAAGGAGCAGTGAGGGCCTCCCCTCGCCCTGCCCCACCTTCCACGGCCCCCAGGCCCACCCCTCACCTGCTGTGCCGTGGTAGCCCTCCAGATGAAGGCGGTAGTACTCGGCAGCAGAGTCCACTCGGAAAGAGTCATACTGTGCAAACACGGCCTCGTCCCCAGCCCGCAGGTCCACACGCATGGAGTAGTCACCGGCTTTTGTCAGGCTGTGCAGGGCCTCATTGCCTGGGGGGGTAGGGAGAGTGCTTTTATCAGGGTTCTGGTGCCCCCAGGGCCTCCATCCCTTCCCTGGTCCCCAATCCCTATGAGGCACTGACCCAGCCAGAACTCCCCAGAGATGTTCCCAAAGCCATGGGCATAGTCCTCCCAGTCCCTCCAGAAGTCTGTTTGTCCATCCATGCGGCGCTGGAACACCTGGGAAGCAGGGGAGCAGGTGGAGGCACCATCGGCCTGTGGCTCCTGGCTCAGCAGCCCCTTCCCTGTGCAGACCCTCGGGGTCCCACCTGCCACTCACCAGCCAGCCGCCCCCGTCGGTCTCCATGTCACAGAACACATTCAGGGGCCGCTCGCGGTTGCCATTGAGGAAGATGGTGGTGGCCCTTGAGGTGCTGACTCCGTTCTGCATCTCTTCCCCACAGTCCCGAGGGAAGGGGATCCGAAGTCCACCTGAGGACAGGAGAATGAGGGGCCAGTCCTCTTCCCGAACCCTAGACCCCTGCTGCCTGGTCAGCCCCTGACCTTAGGTCCCAGTGCCCAAATACCGGTGGTGAAGGAGGTGGACACGGGTGGTGTGAGGCTCTCGCCCCACACAGCTCGGAGCCACACGTTGTACGGGGTGGAGGGAAAGAGGCCCAGGAGCTGGTGAGAGGTGACCCCTCCTGGGAGCAGGATCTCCTGTGGGACACACGGAGCAGGTCAGGGGAGAGGGAGGTGGAACCCCATTGGGAGAGGCAGAGGAGGGGGCAGTACCTCCTGGAGGGGGGCCCGGGAGGGGAGTTGGCCAGCGAGGGAGGGACGGGGGCACCTGAATCTGTCCACCAGGGGTGCTGAAACTGAGCAGGTAGCTTGTCGGTGGGACTTGGGGCTTAGTCCAAGTGAGCAGGGCTGTGCGGGGGGTCACTTCCTTGGCCTCCAAGTCTTGGGGGGCCTCCAACCCTGGGAGAGGAAGGTGGGAATAGAGGACAGAGATGAGGCCCATCCTAGCTCCCCTGAACTTTCGCTCCCCATGTCGTGCACATCTCACCGGCCATACCTGTGGTGAAGGTGATGCTGGCCGGGGAGGTGAAGTTGGGGCCCCGAAGACCACGTACCGTCGCCGTGTAGTTGGTGTGGACCACAAGGCCACTCAGAGGGTAGTCCACAGCACTGCCAGGGGCTGAGGCCTGCAGTGGGCGGGCTGGGGGTGGGGGTAAGCATCAGCATCTGCCCCCTTTGTGCCCTGCCAGAGCCTCTCTCCCCACCCTGAACAAGTCTTCTCCAGAGGCATCAGCCACACTCACTCTCTGGGGCTGTGACACGGACGTCATACGTGTCCACAGGAGCCTGGGGGGGCTTCCAGTGCAGCAGAGCAGATCCTTCCGTCAAGTTCAGTGCACGAAGCTGGGTGGGGCCATCAGGAACTGGGAGAAGGGAGGGGGCTCAGAGTCGTCCCCTGCTCCTCTCCCCACCCCTCACCTTCCCAACTCCTGCTGGCCTCACCCCCTTTTCCCTCTCCATTCATTCTCCCCTTATCTCCTTCCCGGGTCCTGGTCCATCCTACCTGTGGTGAGGAAGCCTGTGAGTGGCTCACTCTCCTCAAAGCCACGGACAGAGACCACTGTCACCTCATAGTGAGAGCCTGGGATCAGCCCTTTGAGTTTCTGGGTCCGGGCTCGGCCATCCACCTGCACACTCTGTGGCTCCCCTGCAAATATGTCAGGCTTGGGAGTTTGCCCAGGGAATCAAGGAAGAGCTGCAGGGTGAGCAGAGCACAGGGAGCAGGAGAAATGAGGGCAGACGAGGACATGGGCAAAAGGGTGTCACCTCCGTCTGCCAGCTGGTAGGAAACTTTGAAACTGTCCACTCTGGATGGTGGAGGCGTCCAGCTGACCTGGGCCGAAGTTTCCCCGATTTCACTGAATTGAAGGTCACGGGGGCTTTCCAGAACTGAGGAGGGTGTGTGCCAAGGAGTGGCGGTGAGGGTACGGGGCTGGGGGCCTCCGGCCCCAGGACCCTCACCCCTTCTTCTAGGGCCCCAGTGGCTCCAGACCTGCTCACCACCACCCCTTTCCTCTAGATCTAGAAGAGGAAGGCTCTGTAGATTCCTCCAACCCCTCCTCCAAGCCCTCCACCACTCACTGACCTTCCCTCTGGCTGAGGCACTGGGTCCCACCCTACAAAGTACAAAGACTGCCCCCTCTTTGGGGCAGCACACGAACGTCCCCAATGTTGGGCCTTACCTGGGCTGAGGGTGCGGGCTGTGCCCTGGATGCTGTCGGCCTTGTGGGGCCCGCGCAGCCCATACAACGTAAGGCTGTATAGGGTCCCTGGACGCAGGTCCCGTAGCACCGCTGAGCGCCGTGTCCCTGGTACCATCATCTCCCGCTGCAGCAGGGGACGTGGGTGGGGCTCCAGAGTGCTTGGGGATGGGACCCCAAAGCGGAGCAGGAAGGAGTCAAAGGCCCCAGATGGGGCTTCCCAGTTGAGTCGCAGCGAACTGGTGGTCACATCAGTCACCGACAACTGGGACAGGCGGGGCCCTGGCTCCCCTGGGGTCTGACCGGCAGGGGCAGGCCCTGCACAGAGTGGGTGGGAGACAGAAGCACACCACCTCAGTGGCCTGGGGCAGGTCTCCTCTACCACCCCACCGTGGCCCCTAGTTTGCCATCAGCGAAATGGAGTTAATGAGGGTTACAAGTGCAACCCACGGTGAGCACGCATGTGTGGAGCCAAGGACTACTAGTGCACCCCTTCCTCCCTCTATAGTACCCTACTTATGTGTCACCACCTCTGGGCACCCCATTTAACCCTTTCAGTCCCAGACTAGAGGTGGGGGAGGCCTAAACAGGGCCCTCAACCGGCGGTACCTGTGGTGCCCTCAGCTGAGATGGGCCCCAGGCGCGTCCCTTCATGGAGGCCATAGAGGAAGAACTTGTAGGAGGTGCTGGGCTCCAGGCCTGACACTAGGACCTTGTTCTGGTTGCCACCCACGAGCAAGGCCTGGGGCTGCCCATCTGTGTCCTGATACTGGACCACGAAGGAGTCAAAGGGGCCCTGAGCCACACTCCACGAGAGGTGCAGGGAGTCTGGGGTTATGTCGCTCACTGCCAGTGTCCTTAGCTGGGGCCCTTCAGGGCGCTCTGGGGCCTCTGTGGCTGGGTGCCAGGGGGCTGGCGTGTCCGCTTCCGGGGCTGTGTGGGAGAAGCCCAGGGGAGACACTGAGCAGGGGGTGACCGAGGCTCTTCTAGCATCTTCCATCTCTTGAATCTGTCATTTCCCTGCCTTGGCACTGATTCCTGCCACGCCTGGGCCTCTCTGAGAGCCAGCGCTGTGGCCCCGTGACCCCTCTGTTGGCTCCCTTGCTGTGTCTGAACCAGGTGCTTGCTTCCCTTTTCCACCTCCATGTCTTCTTGCGTTTCAAGATGTCTGCACAGCCTGCTCCCTCCCCACCCTCCCTGGGTGCCTAGGCTGATGGCCTGAGGTGGGACTAGCTGGTCACTCCCTGAGCTCAGGGCACATGGTCCTCCTGAGAAAACGGAGGATGGAGCTGGCTGGTGAGCCAGGAGGGCAAATCACACCCGCCGAGTCGGGCCCAAGTGCCCCGTCCCGCTGCCCTGAGCTAGGTGTTAGTAACTCCTGAGGAGGAGCCTGCTCCACCATGGCAGCCACTTCTACGGGCTGCTTAGCATGCCCCTTGCCCATTTTCTGTTCCAGTTATTTTCCATTTGACAAAAAGTGCTCCTGACTCATCCACAGGAGGGGTCTGCCCCTATCTGGCAAGTCCACCCCGTGGGGAGGTAAGGGCTGCCTCAGTAGAGTGACGGGGCACAGCTGGCAGTGCTGGGCAGGGTGGAGGCCAGGACACTGGGAACCGCTGCCAGGGCCTTTCCTTACGCCTGCTCTGGTGCCAGCTTTTGATGGGCTCCTTGGTTACCATCAGAGCTGGCCCCACTTCACTTCCGTTCCTCCAGAGCCCCGGGCAGCCCTCCTTACGCCCCAGGTCCTCCTGCTCACCTGTCACTCCCAGGACAGAGATGGGGCCCAGGCGCTGTCCTCCATGGATGCCGTAGAGCAGAAACTTGTATTTCCTGCCAGGCTCCAGGCCCTCTATGGTGACTTCCCGCTGGTCTGGGGCTACGGGCACTGCTTGGGGCTGCCCAGCTGTGTCCCTGTACTGGACCACAAAGGAATCAAAGAGGCCCTGGGCCACTGTCCATGAGAGCCGCAGGGAGTCCGGGGTCTCATCTGTCACTGTCAGCTCCCCCAAGCGGGGCGGGCGCTGCTGCTCCTTCTCCAGGGGAGCTGTGGAGAGTGGGAGGAAAAACTCTTGGTCAGGAGCTGCTTTTACTCCAGCCCTGGCAACTTCTGGGGGGCATGAGGGTCTGGGAAAGGGTCCCTGCAGTGTGGTGGCAGTCTGCCCATAGGAAGGAGAGCAAGCAGCTTGATCTCTCCTCTGGAGGCCACAGCACAAATTCCTTCTTGCTTCCACTCCCTCCTTGCTGTGATCAGGGTGCAGTAAATGCATAAAAGATCACCTTGTGAGGTAGGGTGCCTGGGGGTGTAGAGAAGGGCCTCAGTTTCTCCCTGGCTCCTAGCCCCCTCAGCAGGGATGTGGCTCGAGCTGAAAAAGGCTCCCGGAGGGTATCTGGGTTGTCAGGGAGACACCCCCAAATACTAAGAGCTGGGCTGGGCGGCCAGCCCAGCTCATGGGCTCCCAGAACTTGGCCAGGACATCCCTCTCTCTTGCTATCAGCCTGAGGCATCTTCTAGCCACTTTCTCAGCCCTGCACTAACACCACTGGATGAGGGCAGCCGGGTGGGGCAGCACTGGGAGAACAAAGGGCAGAGCAGAGCACAGAAGAGACCTGCCCAGTGGGGATGGGTATTGGATGATGGGGTCAGAGGAGAAGCCTGTCTTCACTCCCTATAGTGAGGGTTTGGGGAAGAGAATTACGCAGTCTGATTGTCCCAGGCCCCAACTGACCATGTGCCCCATCCCTGTCTGGCCAGGGTGACTCACGGTCTTGGGAGTGGGATAAGGGTCAGTGACCCATCTCCACCCTTCCTCAGGGGGCCAAGTAATTTCACAATGACACCAGATTTTTTCCATAGTCTTTTTGCAGCCAAATCCTTCCATATTTTCCACCTCTTGCCTCCGTTGGGACAGAGGGAGGAGGATGTGAACATTTATTAAGTGTCAATAGGTATTTATTATTCATAAGCATTATGCAGGTGCAGAAACTCAGGTTCAGGGGAAAGAAGTGACTTGTCAATGGCCACAAAACTGGCAATTGGAATTTGAACACAGGTCTGCTTGGCTCCAAAGACTGGATTCTCTTTATTACATCAGCAGTCGGCGAATGAAGGAAATAATGCATGTAAAAAACTTAGAATAGTGCCTAGCATGTGACAGGGACTCAGTAAATGCTTGCTTTTGGTGTTATGAAAGCTGAAGGCCGGAGAATAAACTTCATGGATAGGCTGGGGTTTGGGGAAGCTCTGGGGGCTTGGATAGGGGGCAGCTCTAGAAAAGGTGGGGTGCAGGGCTGAGACTCACCTGTGGTGCCCTCAGCAGAGATGGGGCCCAGCCGCTTCCTGCCGGCCAGCCCATAGAGAAGGAATTTGTATTTCCTACTGGGCTCCAGGCCGGGGATGGTGACCTCACGCTGGTCTGCGGCCACAGGCACCACCTGGGGCTGCCCGGCCCTGTCCTTGTACTGGACCACGAAGGAGTCGAATTCACCCTCGGGGACCGTCCACGAAAGTCTCACGGAGTCTGGGGTCAGGTCTGTCACTGTCAGCTCCCCCAGGCGGGGAGGTTTTGTATCTGGGACTGGAGAAGAGAGAGAGATGTATGGAGAGTGACGGAAATGGTGACAGAGGCAGACAGAGCTTCCTCAGGGTGCTAGGGCTGTGGGAGCCGGTTCAGGGAGCTGGGAGGGGGTGGGTAGGCCACATGTCAGGAAGTGGGAAGGCAGAGGAGTAGGGATAAAAGATGAGCCAAAGAAGAAAGCATTGTCCCTCAGGATGTAGGAAGAGTAGGGAGAAGGATGAGAATGAGGGCTAAGCAGGGGAGCCATGGACCTGGATTTCAACTGGACTCAGTAAATAAATAGGTCTGGAGTGAGGAGCACAGAAACAAGGAATTCTAACGGTCACCACAAGGGGGCGAAGGACACTGGGAAGGCTCCAGCGCCAAAGGTGGCTTCCAGCCTTCACTCACGGGTCTTTGCATCTGCGGCCACCGGGCCATACCGCTTCTCATCCTGGAGTCCGAAGAGTAGGAACTTGTACTTGCGGGCGGGGTCCAGACCGGGAATGGTGATCTCACGGAGGTGTCCATCCACAGGCACTGCCTGGGGCCGACCCTGCACATCCTTGTACTGGACCAGGAAGGAGTCAAAGAGGCCCTGGGCCACCGTCCATGAGAGATGCGCTGTGTCAGAGGTCACGTCTACCACAGCCAGCTCCCCTAGGCGGGGTGCCACAGGGGGCTCTGTGGGCAGGGAGGCTGGAACAGAGCAGAAGGGGCTGAGAGATCACTGACAGGACCCTTCGAAAGAGAGAGAGGAAGTGCCTTGCCCAGGCTATGAAATGAATGTTTTGTAGCAAGTACTTCTAGAATGCCTAATGTGTCCCAGGCATTGCCATTAGCAGTTAACAGAGTCTCCCCGTAAACAAAGTGGTTGCCAGTATTATTATCATGCACATTTCGTGTGGAAAGGAGAACTTGGGTTCAAGGCCCCAGCACCGAGAAGTTAAGAAATGTTTGTGATTCACACAATCGATATGTTCAGAGCAGGATTCAAACCCAGAGACACTGGTTCTGCAGCCACATTCTGAGTCACTAAAAGGCCCAGTCAGGGAGCTTAAGGAAGCCATGCTGGAAAATTAAGGAAGTTTGAGGTTCCATATAAGGGAAGAAGACAGGAAAAACTTATGAGGCACAGGGTACTTGCCTACTGACCCTAAACACAGTCCCTCTCATCGTCATTCAATTAAAGCATGAGGCAGGAACACCAGCACCACAGGAGGAAAGAGAGGGGCCTGAGGACCATTTATGAAGAGTGCAGATCTCCAAAGGGAGAAATCAAAAGAGCAAAGAAAGGAGATCGTGGGTTCAAGGCCCCAGCTCTCACTCACCGGTCACGCCCACGGTGGACACAGGACCCCAGCGCTGCCCTCTGTGCAGGCCATACAGGTGCATCTTATACTTGCGCCCCGGCTCCAGGTCCCCGATGGTGACCTCACGCTCCTCACCCCCGACACGCACCACCTGGGGCCGCCCATCCCTGTCCTTGTACTGGACAGTGAAGGAGTCAAAGTAGCCCTGGGGGACAGCCCACGAGAGGCTCAGCGAGTCTGGGGAGGATCCTGTCACTGTCAGCTCCCCCAGAAGGGGCTCCTCGGGGGCCTCTGTGCTGGGCTCTGTGGGGCTGGGGGTCTCCTCCACCTCAGTGGGGGCTGGGGTCTCTTCCTCTGTAGCTGAGAAGGAGAGACACAGACAGGGTGAGGCCGGATTCCCAAGAGAGGTGCTCAGATCTTAGAAGGATGGAGAGTTGTGACCATGTCTGGGGGCCCCGGATTCAGTTCAGAGAAGCCCATCCTTGGGCTGGGTGGGTTTGCTCAGCTGACATCTCACAAACATGCTGGGGAGCCTCCAGGGTCAGCTGTGGGGAGCCCTGGACAGCCACCAGCATAGCTCATGGAGGCCCTTCTCTGCCCAGGAGGACTTCTTGGTCCTCAGGGAGTCCCGGGGGAGGCATGAAGGGCACCATGGCTCAGCCTCCAGCTAAGGGACCACCTGCACCCCACTCACCCATCACCTTTGAGGTGATCTCCCACTGGCCCCACCCTGGGGCTTCCACCAACCACTCACCTGTCACTCCAAAGGCAGAGACGGGGCCCATGCGCTGGCCACCGTGGAAGCCATACAGGTTCATCTTGTACTTGTGGTCTGGTTCCAGGCCTGAGATGGTGACCTGGTCCTCATTCCCTGGCACCCTCACCGCCTTGGGCTGCCCATCCCCATTCTTGTACTGGACCAGGAAGTGGTCAAACTGGCCCTCGGGGACAGTCCAGGAGAGGTGCAGGGAATCAGGGGTGGCATCTGTCACTGTCAGCTGCCCCAGGCGCGGCTTGATGGGAGGCTCAGGAGCCATGGTGGACAGGGCTTGGGTGGTCATAGGTTCATATTCTGGAGCTGCACAGAGACACACAGGGATAGGTGAGGACGGGCAGGCAGGTCAGCATATAAGCAGGTGTATTACAAGCATAAGATAATGAGGAACACAGCGTCACTGGTCACACAGGCTCTAACTCATCTACTCTTTCCAGTCCCTTTATGTTGGCCTTCTCAGCCCCTTCCCCTCATCTCGTCCTGCCCTCACCCACCCCTACCACGGCCCACCACCTCTCCCACTTTCTCCAGCACCCACCTCCCCTGCACACTGTGCCTGAGCCTCCCTCCACTGGGGTCTCCTTGGCATCTCATTCCCTTTGGCTGTCTTTGCTCCCAAACAGCTCAGAACCCCCTTCCCCAACTGGAACTCTGGAATCTTCCTGGATCTGGTCCTGTCCCCAGCTGCCATAAGACTCAAGAGTGTGCAACTTAGAGTGCCTGGATGGCTCAGTTGGCTAAGCATCCGACTCATGGTTTGGCTCAGGTCATGATCTCACGGTTCATGAGTTCCAGCCCCGCGTTGGGCTCGTGCTGAAAGTGCAGAGCCTACTTGGGATCCTCTCCCTCTCTCTCTTCTCCTCCCCTGCTTGTGTGTGCTCTCTCAAAATAATAAACTTTAAAAAATTAAAGAAAAAGAGTGTGCAACTCACACCCAAGTTCCTTCTGGGTCTCCTCACTCCCCACACCTGCACCCCACCAGCCTGGCTTGCCTCATGCCCGCTCCCAATGCTGTTGCCTCTCACCTGAGTCACCATGTCCTTACTGGGCTCCCTGCCTCCCTGTCCCATCTGTTCCTCACACGGGACCAGGATGAGCCTTTCAGTGTACATCTGACAGTGTCAGCCTTAGCTTACCCGTGCAACAACCCTCTCTATCCTGGGAGAAATCCCTGGCTTCTGAGCTGCCCCCTTCACCTAGCCCCATCTCAAGACTCTCTCCCCAACTCAGAGGATCTCACACAAAATCCTCTCAGTCCCTCTCAAGGACCACGATGTTTCTAGTTTCCAGGCCTTGGACCAGCTGTGACATGGATCTGACTCCAACACTGTCACCAAGCTAACGCCTGTCCAACCTCGGTTCTCAGCTGTCCCATGGACACCCGCGGGCAGGCTGGCTTAGGCGTGCTGCCCAGTCTGGCCTGGCCCTGGGGCTTCCTGTCATACACACATCCCCCATTGCCTGACTGCTGGTTCACAGCCTGTTTCCCTGTGCTTGGGAGCCCCATTACGATAGCACTTGTCTCTCTGCCTGATCAGGTTACCCCAGTGAACTCCCACAGTGCTTGGCTCAGGGCACCCAGTCTCATTGACCCATGGGACTCCTAAGTCTGGTAATTCCCGACCATGAGGCCTGGAGGTGTTTCAGTCAGGATCCTGCATTCTGAACACCCTCTGTCTTCCCCCCACTCTACCCCCAGCCTCCAGGGAACTACAGAGAGGCTGAGCCTCTGGGAGGAATCAGCGATGCAAGTACAATTCTGTCCAACAAATTCTAGGAAGGCATCTAATTCCTTTGTTGTGAGGAGTTTCGCTACTCAAAGTGTGGTCCTCGGACCAGCAGCATCTGCACCGCACTGGAAATGAGAATCTCTGGCCCCAGCCCAAACCTGTGCAACCTGAACGTGCCCTTTACCAAGATCCTCAGGCCATCTGATGTGCGGAAGAATATTTGTTTTCATGCAGATGGTAATAAAGGGAAAGCCTTGTAGGGCCTTCTTCCCCAGCAGCCCAGCTCTCGCCCTCACTCACCAGTCACGCCCACGGTGGACACAGGGCCCCAGCGCTGCCCTCTGTGCAGGCCATACAGGTGCATCTTGTACTTGCGCCCCGGCTCCAGGCCCCCGATGGTGACCTCACGCTCCTCACCCCCGACACGCACCACCTGGGGCCGCCCATCCCTGTCCTTGTACTGGACAGTGAAGGAGTCAAAGTGGCCCTGGGGGACGGTCCACGAGAGGCTCAGCGAGTCTGGGGAGGATCCTGTCACTGTCAGCTCCCCCAGCAGGGGCTCCTCGGGGGTCTCTGGGGCCTCTGTGCTGGGCTCTGTGGGGCTGGGGGTCTCTTCCACCTCAGTGGGGCTGGGTGTCTCCTCCACAACCTCCTGGCGGACTGAGAGAAGACAGAGAGGTCAGGGCTTAGTTGTTAGTTTCTCTGCTGCTGATGCCAAACAGGACACCAAAGTGTATCCAGCAATGATTCCTCCAGCTGTGGAGTAGACACTGGAATACATCCCTCCAGCTGTCGAGTAGAAGCAGAAATACACCCCTTCAGCTGTGGAGTAGAGGCCGGAATGCACCCCTCAAGCTGTGCAGTAGAGGCCGGAATGCACCCCTCCAGCTGTGCAGTAGAGGCCGGAATGCACCCCTCCAGCTGTGCAGTAGAGGCCGGAATGCACCCCTCCAGCTGTGCAGTAGAGGCTGGAGAGCCTTTGGATTAACCAGCTAGTAACTCATTGATGGAGAGGGCTGAGACAGGCCCCCAGTCCCCTTCACACATGAACTGGCAGGCACCATAAACATTCAGAACGTTATTCAGATGGACGTGTGTCAGATGCCAAAATAACTCTCATTTCCTTTGACCCAATAATCCCATTTCTGGGCAGCCATCCTAAGAAAATTATTAAAAAGCAGGAAAAAGTTGTGTCATGGGGGTCCATTATGGGATTATTCATAACAGCAAGATGTGTCAGGGACTCAAATTTCCCACAGAAGAGGATTAATTTTGTTGTGGTACTTCTACCATGAAGCATCAAATAACCATTAAAATGATGATTAATGCAGGTTATAACCAATGTACGAAAACAAAGAATAAGCCAAGAATCATATGACTACTCTGCACCGTGAAAACATGCGCTGCATGGGAAATGCAGAGAGAGGACATGTTATTGACATTGTTATTAATGGCAGTTATTGGGTCAAAAGGTGGTCTGATGACAGAGTTTTTTTCCCTATTTTTCCATATTCCATACCAACATATTTCATAATATTGATATTCGTTTCACCAGAATAATGTAGACTCAGAAAGAAACCCTGGACTATAAAAATTATCATCATTTGGGGGGTGTGGAGAAGGGCCATGGGTCCCTTACACTGCCCTCCTTCCTTTGTGTCTGCTTGTGACTGGCTGTGACAGAGGGCAATAAAATTGACCAGTGGATTGAAATAACAGCTTTCCTTCAGGGTGGGAGCTGTTCTCACGTCCACTTTCCGTTCATTCCTGTTCTCCCCCTCCTGCACACTCCTGAGAAGGTACATAGAGGAAGAGGCCCATCCCTCAGGAGTCAGAGAGGCTGTGTAAATCGCTCCCCTGTCTGGCGCATGACCCGCTCACTGGGTGTCATAGGGGCGGTGAGCCCCACAGCCACGGAGAGGCCCTCACGGGGTGGCCTCTGGCACAGGCAGAGGATCTGTGAAGTGCCCTCACCAGCCATCAGCATCAGCCTCACAGTGATTTAGGAAAGCCACCCTGACTGCCTGTTAGAATTTAATTCACTTTGTGTTTTCCCCCCTAATTTCTTAGTGGCTAGACATAATTTTTTCAAAATTAGGAATGAAATAAGTGTGAGAGCGATGGGGAAGAGACGAAGAGCACAAGGAAGGAGAAGATATTATGTTTCAAGGAAATATTCCTTGAATATAAAAGAAATGCTCATTATTTCAGAAAATTTGGGCAACACAGAAGAGAATAAAGCAAGAAAAGGGCTGGAACTTTCCATCCTGCCCCCACAAACCATGCATCTTGTGAGATGTGTTTCTTTCCGGTTTTCTTGCTATACCATGCTATTTCCCAGTAGGTGTGATTAGCATCCTTACAAAATTTGGGGGCTCCCTTTTCAATGTAATATTATCGAGTGACTGTCTTATGTCAAAATATTTCAGTGATGGCATAAAAGGTCATCTTATAGATGTTGCCTAAGTGTTTAATCATCCCAATGTGATTGGAAGTTGTCTTGTTTCTTTCTTTCTTGTGTGTGTGTGCGTGCATTCGTGTGTGTATGTGCAAGCGCACGTGCATGCGCATGTGTGTACGCATGCTTGGCTCGTGCCTGACACACTGCATTCTTAGAGGTACCCAGTAGCTGACCATCAGAAGGAGGTCATGCCAATGTGTATGATGAAGCTTCAGGTCAGAAACTACTAAACACAGGCCACACCCAGGGCCATTGGAGGCATGAAATGGGGGCCAAGGCATGGATCCTTAGGGACTAGCAAAAGAGCAGAACAGTCATCCAGGTTACTGATGAAAAAAGGTAGTTCTCCCTGAAAACCCCTAATCCCTGCCCCATCACTCACCAGTCACGCCTACGGTGGACACAGGGCCCCAGCGCTGCCCTCTGTGCAGGCCATACAGGTGCATCTTGTACTTGCGCCCCGGCTCCAGGCCCCCGACGGTGACCTCACGCTCCTCACCCCCGACACGCACCACCTGGGGCCGCCCATCCCTGTCCTTGTACTGGACAGTGAAGGAGTCAAAGTGGCCCTGGGGGACGGTCCACGAGAGGCTCAGCGAGTCTGGGGAGGATCCTGTCACTGTCAGCTCCCCCAGCAGGGGCTCCTCGGGGGTCTCTGGGGCCTCTGTGCTGGGCTCTGTGGGACTGGGGGTCTCCTCCACCTCAGTGGGGGCTGGGGTCTCTTCCTCTGCAGCTGAGAAGGAGAGACACAGACAGGGTGAGGCAGGATTCCCAAGAGAGGTGCTCAGATCTTAGAAGGACGGAGAGCTGTGACCATGTCTGGGGGCCCCAGATTCAGTTCTGAGAAGCCCATCCTTGGGCTGGGTGGGTTTGCTCAGCTGACATCTCACAAACATGCTGGGGAGCCTCCAGGGTCAGCTGTGGGGAGCCCTGGACAGCCACCAGCATAGCTCATGGAGGCCCTTCTCTGCCCAGGAGGACATCATGCTCCTCAGGGAGTCCCGGGGGAGGCATGAAGGGCACCATGGCTCAGCCTCCAGCTAAGGGACCACCTGCATCCCACTGACCCATCACCTCACAGAGTTGATGCCCCACCCTGGGGCTTCCACCAACCACTCACCCGTCACCCCAAAGGCAGAGACGGGGCCCATGCGCTGGCCACCGTGGAAGCCATACAGGTTCATCTTGTACTTGTGGTCTGGTTCCAGGCCTGAGATGGTGACCTGGTCCTCATTCCCTGGCACTCTCACCGCCTTGGGCTGCCCATCCCCGTTCTTGTACTGGACCAGGAAGTGGTCAAACTGGCCCTCGGGGACAGTCCAGGAGAGGTGCAGGGAGTCAGGGGTGGCATCTGTCACTGTCAGCTGCCCCAGGCGCGGCTTGATGAGAGTCTTGGGAGTCGTGATGGGTGAGTCTGTTGGAGCTGGCATTTCTTGGTCCTTTCCTGGGGCTGGATCAGGAGACAAAGAGAATGTGTGGAAATACCTTGTGGGTTCCCTTCTTATAAAGGATACTTGGATTTCTCCCAGGCACACCAAGGCCCTGTAGCCAAGGTGCTAGCTCCCCAGGGTTAAGACATCATTTTCCGGGTTTGAATGTTCAGTAACCATCAGACAGAGCATACTCTTGTGATGACACCATGGTGGTAGGCTGGGACTGCCATGATACTCAATATTGCATGCGTTGAGCCCTTGGGAGCTGCAGAGCAGATCTGTGCATAGGGACGGAACTCAGGCTCTATAACACCACCAAGCATAGCAGATAAGTCACATCAGAAGGTCCATCTACTCCGGTTTGGAAAGTCTACTTTGCGAGTACTTTCCTTTAATACCTCCTTTGATTTAGAAGGCTTCAGAGCATTTTTTAGAGATGAATTTAGATTTCACAGTTGAGGCCAAAGAGACGAGACTGCGTGAGATGATCTTTGCAGTTGGGTTGGTTTGGACCTTGTATTAGCTCTCTCAGCAATTTACGGTACAGATGACCCATCACACCTTCAGATTTCTTCCATCTTTTCTGTTCTGCCTAGGGTTTCATTCTTCCTTAATAGCTGAATTACAAAATTATCTTGTTTCCTACCCATTATGTTGGGAACTGGGTCTTAAGCATCGAAGGGTAATAGCTCCAAAAAACTTAACAAAGCAACAAACAGCCCTGTTAGTGAGTAGTGAAAGAAGGAAGTGCCTTGTGAAGTTGCACATGTGACTGATACTAACCATCGAAGAAACAGCATCCATGTTAGTAGGATTCTCATAATTATGAGAGTTCATTCTAAGAATTTTCGGAAACTAATTTTCTTCCCTTTCCTTCATTACAGTGAAGAAAAGGAGGCACCGAGACATTAAGTGACTCTCTTGGGGTCACACAGCTCGAATAGGCTGAGGTTTCAAACCCAGGTCCGCCTGAGTCTACGTTATTTCTCTGGTGTCCTGCCTCTTCAAGGACCAAAAGGCCTGTATGTAGGGGCCCTGGCTGGCTCAGTCAGTAGAGTGAGCAGCTCATGATCGCAGGGTTGTGAGTTTGAGCCACAGGTTGGGTAAAGAGTTTACTTAAAAAACAAAACAAACAAACAAACAAAAAACCCACCTGTGTGTAAAGGGTAAGATGGCTGGGGTAACACCAAAGACTTGGAGTAAAGACATTAGCAAAACCACTCTCAGAAGCTTGGGAGGCTTGGTCTCAGGGACAGTGGGACAAAAATACCTAAATACTGACAGGGAAAGAGAAACTGAGTCTAGCTAGGGCAGGGTCCAGTGTCCTATTGCACACTCACCAGTTAAGCCAACAGTAGAGACGGGGCCCACACGCTGGCCACCGTGGAAGCCATACAGGTTCATCTTGTACTTGTGGTCTGGTTCCAGGCCTGAGATGGTGACCTGGTCCTCATTCCCTGGCACCCTCACCGCCTTGGGCTGCCCATCCCCGTTCTTGTACTGGACCAGGAAGTGGTCAAACTGGCCCTCGGGGACAGTCCAGGAGAGGTGCAGGGAGTCAGGGGTGGCGTCTGTCACTGCTAGCTCTCCCAAGTGTGGCTTCAGAAGGGTGCTGACAGGGGGCTCTCCTTCAGGATCTGGGAATAGATGCGAACAGAACCTTTCCTATTGCTGGAAGAAGGAGTTGAGGCCCCGGCTCTTCTGGATTCAGACCAGGAGGTGGGCCAGCTCTGTAAGCCTAACTTAAGTTCCATTTCTGCTTATCATCAAAGTCTTCTCGTGGTCTCCTTATAGTCTTTCAAACTTGCCAGGCAGCCTCCTACCTCAGGGCCTTTGCACCGACTATCCTCTTTGCATGAATGTTCTGACCCCAAATGCCTGCATGACTGATGTCCACACTTCTGGGCTTCCCGACCACCCTATTTAAAATTCTTCAGGGCCAATCCTGACCACCTATTTAAAATTCCAATTCTCCCAATTGCAATGTATGCTCCCTTTTTTGGACTTGATCCCAGCAACAAATTGCAAAACAACACTTAAGAGACAATCAGGAAACTACACTACCTACATACTTAACGATATTAATGAACGTTCATTTTTAAAGAAACAATAATGGCGTGGCTATTTTTAGTCTTTAAAAAATTTTTTTTAAATTTTAGTCTTTAAAAAAATTCTTTTAATGTTTATTTTTGAGAGAGACAGAGTGTGAGTGGGGGAGGGGCAGAGAGAGAGGGAGACACAGAATCCAAAGCTGGCTCCAGGCTCTGCGCTGTCAGCACAGAGCCCAACACAGGGCTTGTACCGCCAGACTGGGAGATCATGACCTGGGCTGAAGTCAGATGCTCAACCGACTGAGCCACCCAGACGCCACTATTTTTAGTCTGAAGTACACCTTCAGGTCACAACATGGACGAACCTCAAAAACATGCTCGGTGAAAGAGGCCAGACACAGAAGAACACATATTGTATGATACCACCTGTATGTGTCCAGAAAAGGCAAATCTACAGTCATAGAAAGTAAATCAGTGGTGGCCTGGATCTGCACGCCAGTTTTCTTCTTGGGGCGATGGAAAGTTCTAAAATTAAATAGTGCCGGTGGTTGCACAACTCTGCAAATATACTAAAAATCATTACACTGTACACTTGAAACAGGCAAATTTTATGGCATGTAAATTATATCTCAATTAAGCTGTTAATAAAGAACATATTCTGGGCGCTTGGGTGGCTCAGTCAGTTATGTGCCGACTTAGCTCAGGTCATGATCTCATGGTTCGTGGGTTCGAGATCCTCGTCTGGCTCTGTGCTGACACCTCAGCCTGGAGCCCACTTCAGATCCTGTGTCTCCCCCTCTCTCTGCACTCTCCCTGCTCACACTCTGTCTTTCCCTCTTTCGTAAATAAAATTAACATCAAAAAAATAAAAAGAAAGAAAGAAAGAAGAAAAAGAAAGAAAGAAAGAACGAACGAACAAACGAATGAATTCTGGTGAAAGTGAGCGGAATGAGGCAGGCTGGCCAGGAGGTAACATTAGGAGGGCAATGGACACATTGGATTTCACCATGTTATTCTTTCTCTTTGTGTATAAGTTTTGAATCGTGTATAATAAATATTTGCTGAATGAATTAATATTTCATTGCATTTGTTTCAACCACACAAAGAAAAAGATCTTTCCAGAGTTCTTAGGCAAAGCAGAAAGCCACAAAAGGGTGAGTGTATCACTGCCTCAAAGGCTCCACCCCAGGGCTCTGGCACTCAGGCATCCAAGACCACATTACACCTTTCCTGAGTCTTAGGGAAAAAGGGTGAGTTACGTGGGGTTTTAGGCTCCTGGCTCCCCAGGGTAGGGCCCTGGAGGCTCTACCAATGGGACCTTACCCAACCAAACCCAGGAGGCCCTTTAACCCTCACTCACCGGTCACAGCCACGGTGGACACAGGGCCCCAGCGCTGCCCTCTGTGCAGGCCATACAGGTGCATCTTGTACTTGTGCCCCGGCTCTAGGCCCCCGACGGTGACCTCACGCTCCTCACCCCCGACACGCACCACCTGAGGCCGTCCATCCCTGTCCTTGTACTGGACAGTGAAGGAGTCAAAGTGGCCCTGGGGGACGGTCCACGAGAGGCTCAGCGAGTCTGGGGAGGATCCTGTCACTGTCAGCTCCCCCAGAAGGGGCTCCTCGGGGGTCTCTGGGGCCTCTGTGCTGGGCTCTGTGGGGCTGGGGGTCTCCTCCACCTCAGTGGGGGCTGGGGTCTCTTCCTCTGCAGCTGAGAAGAGAGACACAGAGAGGGTGAGGCAGGATTCCCAAGAGAGGTGCTCAGATCTTAGAAGGATGGAGAGTTGTGACCATGTCTGGGGGTCTCAGATTCAGTTCGGAGAAGCCCATCCTTGGGCTGGGTGGGTTTGCTCAGCTGACATCTCACAAACATGCTGGCGAGCCTCCAGGGTCAGCTGTAGGGAGCCCTGACAGCCACCAGCATAGCTCATCGAGGCCCATCTCTGCCCAGGAGGACATCATGCTCCTCAGGGAACCCAGGGAGGCACAAAGGGCACCATGGTTCAGCCTCCAGCTAAGGGACCTCCTGCATCCCACTCACCTATCATCTGAGAGAAGTGATCTCCCACTGGCCCCACCCTGGGGCTTCACCATCCACTCACCTGTCACTCCAAAGGCAGAGACAGGGCCCATGCGCTGGCCACCGTGGAAGCCATACAGGTTCATCTTGTACTTGTGGTCTGGTTCCAGGCCTGAGATGGTGACCTGGTCCTCATTCCCTGGCACCCTCACCGCCTTGGGCTGCCCATCCCCGTTCTTGTACTGGACCAGGAAGTGGTCAAACTGGCCCTCGGGGACAGTCCAGGAGAGGTGCAGGGAGTCTGGGGTGGCATCTGTCACTGTCAGCTGCCCCAGGCGTGGCTTGATGGGAGGCTCAGGAGCCATGGTGGACAGGGCTTGGGTGGTCATAGGTTCATATTCTGGAGCTGCACAGAGACACACAGGGATAGGTGAGGACGGGCAGGCAGGTCAGCATATAAGCAGGTGTATTACAAGCATAAGATAATGAGGAACACAGCGTCACTGGTCACACAGGCTCTAACTCATCTCTTCTTCCCAGTCCCTTTATGTTGGCCTTCTCGGTCCCTTCCCCTCATCTCGTCCTGCCCTCACCCACCCCTACCACAGCCCACCACCTCTCCCACTTTCTCCAGCACCCACCTCCCCTGCACACTGTGCCTGGGCCTCCCTCCACTGGGGTCTCCTTGGCATCTCACTTCCTAAGGCTCACGTCTATGCTCCCAAACAGCTCAGAACCCGCTTCCCCAACTGGAAGCCTGGAATCTTCCAGGATCCGTTCCTGTCCCCAGCTGCCATAAGACTCAAGAGTGTGCAACTCACTCCTAAGTTCCTCCTGGGTCTCCTCACTCCCCACACCTGCACCCCACCAGCCTGGCTTATCTTACCCCTGCACCTCAACACTGTTGCCTCTCACCTGAGTCACCATGTCCTTACTGGGCTCCCTGCCTCCCTGTCCCATCTGTTCTTCTCAGAGGATCAAGAAGAGCCTTTCAGTGTACATCTGACGGTGTCAGCCTTAGCTTACCCGTGCAACAACCCTCTCTATCCCTGGGAAAAATCCCTGGCTTCTGACCTGCCCCCACCACCTAGGCCCCATCTCAAGACTCTCTCCCCAACTCAGAGGATCTCACACAAAATTCTCTCGGTCCCTCTCATGGGCCACGATGTTTCTAGTTTCCAGGCCTTTGCACCAGCTGTGACATGGATCTGACTCCAACACTATCACCAAGCTAACGCCTGTCCAACCTCGGTTCTCAGCTGTCCCATGGACACCCACGGGCAGGCTGGCTTAGGCGTGCTGCCCAGTCTGGCCTGGCCCTGGGGCTTCCTGTCATACACACATCCCCCGTTGCCTGACTGCTGGTTCACAGCCTGTCTCCCTGTGCTTGGGAGCCCCACTACAATAGCACTTGTCTCTCTGCCCTGATCAGGTTTGCCCCAGTGAACTCCCACAGTGCTTGGCCCAGGGCACCCAGTCTCATTGACCCATGGGACTCCTAAGTCTGGTAATTCCCTGACCATGAGACCAAGAGGTGTTTCAGTCAGGATCCTGCATCCTGAACACCCTCTGTCTTCCCCCCACTCCACCCCCAGCCTCCAGGGAACTACAGAGAGGCTGAGCCTCTGGGAGGAATCAGGGATGCAAGTACAATTCTGTCCAACAAATTCTAGGAAGGCATCCAATTCCTTTGTTGTGAGGAGTTTTGCTACTCGAAGTGTGGTCCTCGGACCAGCGGCATCCTCACTGCACTGGAAATGAGAATCTCTGGCCCCAGCCCAAACCTGTGCAACCTGAACGTGCCCTTTACCAAGATCCTCAGGCCATCTGATGTGCAGAAGATGTGTTGTGGAGAATATTTGTTTTCATGAAGATGGTAATAAAGGGAAAGTCTTGTAGGGCCTTCTTCCCCAGCAGCCCAGCTCTCGCTCTCACTCACCAGTCACGCCCACGGTGGACACAGGACCCCAGCGCTGCCCTCTGTGCAGGCCATACAGGTGCATCTTGTACTTGCGCCCCAGCTCCAGGTCCCCGATGGTGACCTCACGCTCCTCACCCCCGACACGCACCACCTGGGGCCGCCCATCCCTGTCCTTGTACTGGACAGTGAAGGAGTCAAAGTGGCCCTGGGGGACGGTCCACGAGAGGCTCAGCGAGTCTGGGGAGGATCCTGTCACTGTCAGCTGCCCCAGCAGGGGCTCCTCGGGGGCCTCTGTGCTGGGCTCTGTGGGGCTGGGGGTCTCCTCCACCTCAGTGGGGGCTGGGGTCTCTTCCTCTGCAGCTGAGAAGGAGAGACACAGACGGGTGAGGCAGGATCCCCAAGAGAGGTGCACAGATCTTAGGAGAAGAAAGGAGAGTTGTGACCATGTCTGGGGGCCCCAGATTCAGTTCGGAGAAGCCCATCCTTGGGCTGGGTGGGTTTGCTCAGCTGACATCTCACAAACATGCTGGGGAGCCTCCAGGGTCAGCTGTGGGGAGCCCTGGACAGCCACCAGCATAGCTCATCGAGGCCCTTCTCTGCCCAGGAGGACATCATGCTCCTCAGGGAACCCAGGGAGGCACAAAGGGCACCATGGCTCAGCCTCCAGCTAAGGGACCACCTGCACCCCACTCACCCATCACCTGAGAGAGGTGATTCCCCACCCTGGGGCTTCCACCAACCACTCACCTGTCACCCCAAAGGCAGAGACAGGGCCCATGCGCTGGCCACCGTGGAAGCCATACAGGTTCATCTTGTACTTGTGGTCTGGTTCCAGGCCTGAGATGGTGACCTGGTCCTCATTCCCTGGCACCCTCACCGCCTTGGGCTGCCCATCCCCATTCTTGTACTGGACCAGGAAGTGGTCAAACTGGCCCTCGGGGACAGTCCAGGAGAGGTGCAGGGAGTCTGGGGTGGCATCTGTCACTGTCAGCTGCCCCAGGCGTGGCTTGATGGGAGGCTCAGGAGCCATGGTGGACAGGGCTTGGGTGGTCATAGGTTCATATTCTGGAGCTGCACAGAGACACACAGGGATAGGTGAGGACGGGCAGGCAGGTCAGCATATAAGCAGGTGTATTACAAGCATAAGATAATGAGGAATACAGCGTCACTGGTCACACAGGCTCTAACTCATCTCTTCTTCCCAGTCCCTTAATGTTGGCCTTCTTGGCCCCTTCCCCTCATCTCGTCCTGCCCTCACCCACCCCTACCACAGCCCACCACCTCTCCCACTTTCTCCAGCACCCACCTCCCCTGCACACTGTGCCTGGGCCTCCCTCCACTGGGGTCTCCTTGGCATCTCACTTCCTAAGGCTCACGTCTATGCTCCCAAACAGCTCAGAACCCGCTTCCCCAACTGGAAGCCTGGAATCTTCCAGGATCCGTTCCTGTCCCCAGCTGCCATAAGACTCAAGAGTGTGCAACTCACTCCTAAGTTCCTCCTGGGTCTCCTCACTCCCCACACCTGCACCCCACCAGCCTGGCTTGCCTCATGCCCGCTCCCAATGCTGTTGCCTCTCACCTGAGTCACCATGTCCCTACTGGGCTCCCTGCCTCCCTGTCCCATCTGTTCCTCACACGGGACCAAGAAGAGCCTTTCAGTGCACATCTGACGGTGTCAGCCTTAGCTTACCCGTGCAACAACCCTCTCTATCCTGGGAGAAATCCCTGGCTTCTGAGCTGCCCCTCCACCCAGCCCCATCTCAAGACTCTCTCCCCAACTCAGAGGATCTCACACAAAATCCTCTCGGTCCCTCTCATGGGCCACGATATTTCTAGTTTCCAGGCCTTTGCACCAGCTGTGACATGGATCTGACTCCAACACTATCACCAAGCTAACGCCTGTCCAACCTCGGTTCTCAGCTGTCCCATGGACACCCGCGGGCAGGCTGGCTTAGGCGTGCTGCCCACTCTGGCCTGGCCCTGGGGCTTCCTGTCATACACACATCCCCCGTTGCCTGACTGCTGGTTCACAGCCTGTCTCCCTGTGCTTGGGAGCCCCACTACAATAGCACTTGTCTCTCTGCCCTGATCAGGTTTGCCCCAGTGACCTCCCACAGTGCTTGGCCCAGGGCACCCAGTCTCATTGACCCATGGGACTCCTAAGTCTGGTAATATCCCAACCATGAGGCCTGGAGGTGTTTCAGCCAGGACCCTACACCCTGAACACCCTCTGTCTTCCTCCGCACTCCACCCCCAGCCTCCAGGGAACTACAGAGAGGCTGAGCCTCTGGGAGGAATCAGGGATGCAAGTACAATTCTGTCCAACAAATTCTAGGAAGGCATCCAATTCCTTTGTTGTGAGGAGTTTTGCTACTCAAAGTGTGGTCCTCAGAACAGCGGCATCCTCATTGCATTGGAAATGAGAATCTCTGGCCCCAGCCCAAACCTGTGCACCTGAACGTGCCCTTTACCAAGATCCTCAGGCCATCTGATGTGCAGAAGATGTGTTGTGGAGAATATTTGTTTTCATGCAGATGGTAATAAAGGGAAAGCCTTGTAGGGCCTTCTTCCCCAGCAGCCCAGCTCTCGCTCTCACTCACCAGTCACACCCACGGTGGACACAGGGCCCCAGCGCTGCCCTCTGTGCAGGCCATACAGGTGCATCTTGTACTTGCGCCCCGGCTCCAGGCTCCCAACGGTGACCTCACGCTCCTCACCCCCGACACGCACCACCTGGGGCCGCCCATCCCTGTCCTTGTACTGGACAGTGAAGGAGTCAAAGTGGCCCTGGGGGACGGTCCACGAGAGGCTCAGCGAGTCTGGGGAGGATCCTGTCACTGTCAGCTCCCCCAGCAGGGGCTCCTCGGGGGCCTCTGTGCTGGGCTCTGTGGGGCTGGGGGTCTCCTCCACCTCAGTGGGGGCTGGGGTCTCTTCCTCTGCAGCTGAGAAGGAGAGACACAGACAGGGTGAGGCAGGATCCCCAAGAGAGGTGCACGGATCTTAGAAGGATGGAGAGTTGTGACCATGTCTGGGGGTCTCAGATTCAGTTCAGAGAAGCCCATCCTTGGGCTGGGTGGGTTTGCTCAGCTGACATCTCATAAACATGCTGGGGAGTCTCCAGGGTCAGCTGTAGGGAACCCTGAACAGCCACCAGCATAGCTCATGGAGGCCCTTCTCCGCCCAGGAGGACCTCTTGGTCCTCATGGAGCCCTGGGGGAGGCATGAAGGGCACCATGGCTCAGCCTCCAGCTAAGGGACCACCTGCACCACACTCACCCATCACCTTTGAGGTGATCTCCCACTGGCCCCACCCTGGGGCTTCCACCAACCACTCACCCGTCACCCCAAAGGCAGAGACGGGGCCCATGCGCTGGCCACCGTGGAAGCCATACAGGTTCATCTTGTACTTGTGGTCTGGTTCCAGGCCTGAGATGGTGACCTGGTCCTCATTCCCTGGCACCCTCACCACCTTGGGTTGCCCATCCCCGTTCTTGTACTGGACCAGGAAGTGGTCAAACTGGCCCTCGGGGACAGTCCAGGAGAGGTGCAGGGTTTCGGGGGTGGCGTCCGTCACTGTTAGCTGGCCCAGGCGTGGCTTGATGGGAGGTTCTGAAGGTTCATCCTCCTCTTCCCTTTGGGCTGAACATGGACAAGAGGGAGAGAGATAAGGTCCCGAAAGGGGCAGAATAACCATGGGGACTTTGCTCTCCTCTGGGCTCTCACGATTCTTTGGAGGGTAGGCGAGTTCTCCTTGCTCACCTGTCAAAGCCTCAATGAGGGCAGGACCCACACGCTGCTGGCCATGGAAACCATACAG
This sequence comes from Paguma larvata, assembly GCA_030068075.1. NCBI lineage: Eukaryota > Metazoa > Chordata > Mammalia > Carnivora > Viverridae > Paguma > Paguma larvata. The sequence continues at coordinate 31,267,684 of CM057829.1, forward strand.
GGTCACTAGGTATCTGTGGTCTGATTCCAGGCCAGTGAGGATGATGTCATTCCGGTCACCCTCTAACTTGACTACTTGGGGTTGCCCATCTTTGTCGGTGTACTGGACCTCAAAAGAGTCAAAATCTCCCTCCATCACTGTCCAGGAGAGATGCAAGGTGTCTGGCGTGGCTTCCTCCACAGTCACCTCCCCCAGACGGGGCTCAGGCCCTGAAGGACTTGGGGCCTCAGTTTTGATATCTTCTCTGGAGGCTAGTTCAGAGAGACAGGGAGAGATGGGTGACTGGTCTGTCACTGCAAGCCTCTTCAAGAAGAGAGAAAGAGGAAAAGAGAGAAGGAGGTGACGGCAAGAGTTCAGTAATAAAAAGGCCTAACTATGATACAGGGGGATGAATTCCAAACGATTATGCTGTGTTAGAAACCAAGCAGAGAATATGTATTGTACGATTCTGTTAAAAGAGGTGCTTACAAAGGTAAACCTATAAGGAAAGAAAACAATTAGAGGCTGCCAGAGAGGGTGTTTGAGAGAACTGATTGCAGAGGCGCATGGGGAAATGTGTTTCTTGGGTCAAACCTGATCCCTTCCCCTAAAAGAAGGGAAATAGGAAGCCCAGAAATCCCCTGGCTCGGTCAGGCCAGGCAAGCTGAACCAGAAGGAGGGACGGCGTACTCTGGTCACAGCCTCACTCACCAGTCATGGCGATGGCCGAGATGGGACCCACACGTTTGCCCTGGTGCAGCCCGTACAGCAGCAGCTTATACCTGCGGGTCGGGTCCAGGCCCGGGATGCTGACCTCCCTGAGACTGCCCTCCACAGGCACCACTTGCGGCTGCCCGTCCCTGTCCTTGTACTGGACCACGAAGGAGTCAAACTGGCCCTCAGGGACTGTCCACGCGAGGCTCACAGAGTCTGGGGTCACGCCGGTCACCTGTAGTTCCTCGCCAAGACGGGGCTTTGGGGGCTGCTTTGCTTTAGCATCGTCCACGGCACTCCGGATCTCTGAGATGGAGACAAAAAGGAAAGAGTTGTGCTGTTTTTGGTAGCCTGGGTGACCTCCAAGGGCAGGACTGAGAGGTCTGCAGACAGGGCTTTGTCACAGCTGAGTCCTATAGGGCCGGTGCTATGGGACTGGGCAAGGAGAATAATAACTGTGATGGCAGCCACCACAAGTGGCCGCTTGCTTCCCTGGCCTGGCAGGGGGAGTCCCAGGAGCAGAGCCTGGCCCTGCAGGGGATGTTCTCACCTGTGGTGCCTTCGGCAGTGAGAGGGCCATGGCGCCTCTTGCCCAGGAGTCCATAAAGGAGGAATCTGTACTTGCGGCCAGTGTCTAGAGGGGTGATGGTGACTGAACGCTCATGGCCCTCCACGGGCACCACTCGGGGCCCGTCCTTGTCCTTGAACTGGACCACAAAGGAGTCAAAGTGGCCCTCCGGGACTGTCCAGGAGAGGCGCAGCGAGTCCAGGGTGGGATCTGTCACCCACACCTCCCCAAGGCGGGGCGGGGCCCCAAGGCTGGCGTCACCTTGGGCAGCTGAAAGAGAGGAAAGATTCTTGTGTTTATTTTTTTCCAGAATGACTCTTTGACTACTTCCCGCTAGGGCTGGAAAAACCCAGGACTGCCCAAATGATCAGTGCTTCCTCAAAATATTTCCATCACCCTCCCATCTCCACTACCATCCCCAACTGGCCCATGCCTCTGTCCACTTAGCCAGTGTGACATCTCTGGGAAAAAAGAATCCCTAGCTTCCTACTTATCTTATTCCTCCAACTTTCCAGACTCTTCCCACCTATTAAAGACTGTTTTCCTAGCGGGGTGCAGCTTGGTTTACTTATTTTCTTTTACCAAGAAGCCTATCCTTTGTGATCTGACTGGCTCCTGGGGAAATCTGAGCATCCTGGAGACACCAGAGGGGGCATAGGATCCCCAGTGAGTGCAGATAGCAGGTGGGAAGGCAGGATGTTATGATGGAGGCAGTCCTCACAGGACCCGGGAGAGGAGGAGGGGTTGCCTACTTGGTGGGGTGGGAGAAAAGGGGAGCTCACATGGAGACGGGATCTGGTGTCTGTCCCAAAGCCATCCTGAGGCCTGAGAAGGAGCTGGCCCACTGCCTTCTTGGCCAGGGAGGACGCTGACAGCATTGTTATTGCTAGAGTTTTCTGGCATCAGGGAGCCCCCAGGGGCAGGGGGAGGGCCTGGACTGAAACCCAGGAAAGGGGCACAGCTGGGCTGGAATTGACTGAGACTGGCTGGGCAGCCATCCCTGGGCTCGTCTGGTTCCCAGTTTCCGAGGCTCCAGGAAGAGGGCACAGGAGGAAAAGGGTCCTCGGGGGCGGCAGATAGGGGATGCGATAGGCGTAAGCCAGTAGGATAAGAAACTGGGTGACAGCAAAACTCTCAGGAGGTGACAACTGCACAAGGTTGACGGCTGCAAGGGCCAGGCAGGCAGAAAGGGCTCCTGGCTCCCTTCACCCCTTCCCCAGCACCCCCAGTCTGTCCCACCTTCCAGGAAGGGTCCTGAAGGGGCTTCCCCCATTCAACAGAAGTGGAAATTATGAGCGGAGGGGAAAAATCAACCGGCAGAGCAGACCCAGGAACTGGGCTCCTTTTCCTTGAACTGGGGCAGGCAGTATGGTTTTTCAGATGAATCAAAAGAGATGGACAAAGGGAAGATGAGCAGAAGGAAAGAAAGCAGGCAGTGTGAAGAAGGGTGGGAAGGCTGCTGGGGGCCCGGGGGGCTCTCACCTGTCTTTGCCTCCACAGAGACTGGGCTGCGTCTTTTCCCATCCTGAATCCCAAAGAGCAGGAACTTGTATTTCCTACTGGGCTCCAGGCCAGGGATGGTGACCTCGCGCTGCTCTGTGGCCACAGGCACCACCTGGGGCTGTCCGTCCCTGTCCTTGTACTGGACCACGAAGGAGTCGAATTCACCCTCGGGGACCGTCCACGAGAGGCTCACGGAGTCCGGGGTCAGGTCTGTCACTGTCAGCTCCCCCAGGCGTGGCTCCTGGGGGGACTCTGTGGCTGGGGCTGGGGGGAGGGGAGCTAGGATCCAGGAAAACATAGAACATGGCTGAGGTCTTGGGCAGGAAAACTTCCTCCTTGAACTTCTGGGCTCCCAGGGCCTCAAGGGAGCCTTAAACTAAGATGAGAAACAGTTACATCCATGTTTTCCTTGACCTCTAACTGAAATGTAGCATTTCCTTCAATGATGAATATAGGTGACCAACCACTGTGGTACCAGCAGTACTTGTGACTTTGTCACCATTAGGAATCAACGGATGTTTTCCCATCACCTTAGAATTACTACAGAAATGTCAAAATACCATTTACACTCATCACCAGCTACTTCTAAATGTGGGTACGTTATTATACATTCCCCTAAGTCTTATTATTTAGTGAATGGATAAAGAAGTTCCTGTGTTACTAGATCATAAATTTGAATTTAAAATATTTTGATAATTGAATATCAATATAATTGGCTTCCTCTGTAATCCTATACATTTATTTTATAGATTTTTAAAACACTGCTCTAAGGGGCGCCTGGGTGGCTCAGTCAGTTGAGAGTCTGACTTCAGCTCAGGTCATGATCTTGAGATCACGGGTTCAAGCCTCACATCAGGCTCCCTGCTGTCTACATGGAGCCTACTTTGGATCCTCTGTCCCCCTCTCTCTCTGCCCCACCCCTGCTCACTCTCTCTGTCTCTCTCAAATAAATGAACTTAAAAAAATAAACTTAACTAAAAAAATAATAATAAAACTCTGCTCTGAGAGGGGTCCATGGGTTTCACCAGACACTGTGGCAGAAAAACGGTGGCCACGTGTGCGCAGGAAGCCAAGAGTGATGGCCACTTTTGGGAGGAAGGCAGGCTATAGCACCCAGGGTGCTAAGGGCCTCTGAGAAGAGATTCAAGGGATGTGTGCTGTTTAAGCTCAAGTTAAAAAAAAAAACAACAAACAAGCAGGGATGGGGGAAGGTGGCAGCTGTGTCCAGGTCACAGCAGGGTTGTAAAGAGAAAGGAAGAGAACAGCTGTGGACAATCAGGGGAGACAAACAGAGTCTGCAACTAGATTTAGATCAGATGGAAGCAAGACATTCCTGCCTGGGGGAAAGGGCAGAATGGAGATGGGGCCTGGGAGGGGAGGGAAGGTTCTAGAGTGGGGAAGAAGCCAAGCAGTCAGGGAACAGACTAAGGTGCCTGTGACCTCAGGAAGGACCTATGGAGGCCACTGAGGCAGGATCTCAGAGAGGGTTGTGGGGTGGGGGGGATTCTGGGTAACCAGGGATGGGGACTGCCTCACCCCTGCTCACTCACCAGTCACAGCTACCACTGAGAGAGGGCCCACATGCTGGCCATCATGTAGCCCATAGAAGTTCATCTTGTATTTGCGTGCAGGCTCCAGGCTGGGGATGGTGACCTCGCGCCGGTCTGCAGCCACAGGCACCACCTGGGGCTGCCCATCCCTGTCCTTGTACTGGACCATGAAGGAGTCAAACTGGCCCTCTGGGACTGTCCATGTGAGACCCACAGAGTTGGGGGTTACATCTGTTACTGTCAGCTCTCCCAGGTGCGGCTCCAGCGGGGGCTCCGTGGCCAGAGTCTCTTCTGGTTGTGGTGCTGACACAGAGACGGAGGGAGGCCATTAGCAAAAGCCCCTCTTTCCCTTGTTAGTAGTTATGTCTGTTGTTTTTGTGGTGCCCACAAGGTGGTTCTGATGTAAAACTACACTAATTTGGCAACATCTGTCTGGCCACAGCCCCTCACTCAGTCTCTGCCAGGATCTGGGGCTGTGCTGGGGCTGGGGAGGGGTGTGCACCATCACTGAGACCCTGGGAAAGCGGCTGAACTTCCCTCTGTGTCAGTGGCTCCAAGTCCCCTCCCCTGGGACCCGCAGACTTGGTGTTTGCCTGGGATCTTCTTGGGTGTCTGGTCTGTGACTCAAACTCATTAAGTCCAAAACCAGGCTCACGGACTCCCCCCACACCTGCTCAGTCCACAGCCTCCCCACCTTGGCAAAGTCACAGCTTCATTCTGGGCATGGTCCGAGTCCTCTCACACCCCACATCTAGCCTGTGAGGAAGTTCTGTTGTCATCCACTTCAGCAGCTGACGCCCCCTCACTAACTCTGCTCCACTGCAGCCGTCTCCAAGCATTGCTGGCTCCTACTGGACTATCGGAGTCTCCTAAATCATCTCCCTCCTCAACCCTCACCCTGCCTCCGATCACTGTTAGTCAGAACCTGTTCCCAAAATGACTTCCATCTCATTCAGGGCAAAAGCCAAGTCCTTACAATGGCCTCTGAGGTCCCACATGATCAATCATCTCTCACATATCCCCCTCCCCCCATTCCAAACATTCCTGGCGTGTCCACAGATGGTCAGAGCAATTTCCCTTTGCCCCGGGTCTTCTTCCCAAAGTCCATGTGCCTCGTCCTCTCCCTCCTTCAAGTCTTCCCTCAGAGAGGCCATTTCCTACCCCCTTCCCACCCATTCGCCGTCTTGCCTGCTGGACTTTGTTTTTCTCTCCAGGGCTAATCACTGTCACGTTCGCGCGTTTGTGCAGTGAGCTCCTATGAGCTCCACAGGCAGGGGCTTTGCCCTGCTCACGGCTGTGTCCCCAGCACCTGGGACACTGTGGGTGTTCCACAAATGTTTGTTAAATTACTGAGTGGTCTGCACGACTCTGCTGGGAAAGGCCGAGCTCAGAATCTGTTGGTCCCCGCTGCCCCAGAATCAGCTGAGTGTGGGCGGCATTCCTCAATAGTGACCAAACCTGGAAGGTGGTCCCAAGAAGTAAAACAGCGGAGGAGGTTGCCGGGTGTGGTTCCCAAGAGCTGTTTTCTCTGACCTCTGCGGGAGGATAAGACTAGGCTCCAAACAGACAAAACCTGCTTTAAAAATGGGCTGTTGGTGAGGCCTCGGAAAGACAGAAATGAGTCTGAGCAGGGAGGGCAGGGCTGAAGGCAGCTGAAGGTGGGTGGGAGTGGCTGCATCTACTAGGCACCAGGTATGAGGGCTGGTATTATACTTCATGTTCCTCTAGCTCTGATAGTTCCTATAGCATCCATTGCCTGCTCATTTGTGCCCTTTCTGTACTTTTTTCCAAAAGGAAGAGAAACTTGTCTCTCACCATCAAATAAGCCTTATTGTGACTTGGCTTTCCTGGAAAAGGTAGAATTACAGCTACTCATGGACATGGCATTCCCATGTTGTATTTGACATAATCTTTTTCTAATTTAAAAATGTTTCTTTTCTCCTTTTCTTTCTTCCTTCTTTCTCTTTTCTTCCTTCCTTCCTCCTTCCCTCTCTCCCTTTCTCTCTCTCCCTTCCTTCCTTCTTCCCTTCCTCCCTCTCTCTTCTTTCTTTCTTTCTTTCTTTCTTTCTTTCTTTCTTTCTTTCTTTCTTTCTTTCTTTCTTTCTTTCTTTCTTTCTCTCTCTCTCTCTTTCTCTCCTTCCTTCCTTCCTTCCTTCCTTCCTTATTTCTTTCCTTCCTTCCTTCTTTCTTTCTTTCCTTCCTTTCTTCTTTCTTTCAGTAGGCTTCATGCCCAGCACAGAGCCCAATGCGGGCCTCAAATTTACGACCCTGAGATCAAGACCTGAGCTGAGATCTAGAGTCAGACACCTAACTGACTGAGCCACCCAGGCGCCCTAGACATGTTTCTGATAGGCTGCATACACATTTTCTCCTGGCAGTGGTACAGCATGTTCTATATGCCAGGCACAGCCCCTTGGTCAGCTCAGCAGGCTCCAGCTACCCATCACTTTCCTGTTCTGATACTGGACATCACGTTTGGTCACAAAGCTAAGAACTAGGGAAGCCATAAATAGAACTCAATTTGTCAAATTCCCAAACTCAACTTTCCTTTACTGCACTGCCTCAGTTAGCACCCAACACAGCCCCTCCTTACCCAGGGACCAGGGACAGGGACTCACAGAACCCCGTGTAGCTGCCTGGGACAGACAGCAGACCAAGGGTCACCCTAAAAGAAACCTGAGCAACACGTTCTGGCATTGGCACAAGCCTCCACCTTGCTACTTCAGGCCCAAAGGACAGTGGCTTGAGGAGGTTTTCCCCTCTCCCTAGTCTCAGTGCTAACTGAAGAACAAAAAGAAATTAGGAATAGAAGGTTCTATAAACTAAGTTAACCAAGTCAACTGTGAGGTTGAGGTTCGTGGGAGTACAGAAACCATGCTCTGAAAACTTGTTTCTCTGCTTTTAGGTATTAAATTTTTCTCCTTATCGTAAAAGTTGTTTTTGAAAAAGGTGTGTCTGTTTCAGTGAGCAAAGGGAAAAGAGAGGCCCCTTTCTGTGACCAAGTTGGGCAAGTCAACAGGAGAATCACAAGTCCCAGAGGTTCTGCCTTGGTTCTGACCCCCCAGCGCTGAGGCTCTGGAGAGGAGATTCCTCAGGCTGGGTCCTCTGTGGTGCCCAGGTGGCCCCATGTCTGGACCCAAGACAGGGAGTGGAAGGGATGTCCCTCTTGGCTCCAAAGTCACTCTCTGGATGAGTGGTAAAGAAAGTTTCCAGCTACTGTGACCACCTAAGCAGCTGAACCAGCCGAAGAGGATAGAGCAGACCCCAGACTCAGGATCATTATAATCATCATTGAGGCAACACTGGCAGCACGTGTACTCTGTGCCTGCATCATGTCCGTTAACTCATTTAATCCTCACTACAATTCTGCGGGGCGGCTGTTACTGACCTCATTTGACACATGAGGAAACAGGCACAGAAAGCTTAAAATTGCTAAAGGTCACAAAGCTGGTTATAGCTCAGTCCCCGTTGAACTGCTCTTTTGAGGTCCTCCCCTCCGGCAGGTGGCAGGGCGGGAGGGGGCGGCGGGGGGAGGGGACGTCATGCTACCACTGCAGCAAGGGAGAGCAATGGCTACAGGAAGGCTGGGAGCCACTGGTGGGAGGAAAAGGAAGAAGGTCGCAACTCTCACTCACCGGTCACGCCCACGGTGGACACAGGGCCCCAGCGCTGCCCTCTGTGCAGGCCATACAGGTGCATCTTGTACTTGCGCCCCGGCTCCAGGTCCCCAATGGTGACCTCACTCTCCTCACTCCCGACACGCACCACCTGGGGCCGCCCATCCCTGTCCTTGTACTGGACAGTGAAGGAGTCAAAGTGGCCCTGGGGGATAGTCCACGAGAGGCTCAGCGAGTCTGGGGAGGATCCTGTCACTGTCAGCTCCCCCAGCAGGGGCTCCTCGGGTGACTCTGGGGCCTCCGTGCTGGGCTCTGTGGGACTGGGGGTCTCCTCCACCTCAGTGGGGCTGGGTGTCTCCTCCGCAACTTCCTGGGGGGCTGAGAGAAGAGATGAAGATACAACCTTACAGCATGACTTGCTTTGTTAGTTAATTATGACAGTAAAGTATATACAGCAAATAAAGTCCTTTAGGCCATAAGCTTTCGGGTTCCGGTAGTGTTTGTATTAGCCATTCAGTAACTCATTGGAGAGAGCTGACACAGGCCCCTGATCCCTGTAAGTACTGCTGGCAAGAACTGTGCTGGTGGATTCTGTGGGAGGGGGGGTCCCCCTCGTGTCTGAGAAAAGAACTGAGATGGGAAGAGAGGACACTCCAAGGAACTTTCTCCCATGTCCTCTGACAGTGCTGAAATAGAGGGGGCAGTAAGGCCTCTTTCCATTTGCCTTCTTCCCTTTCAGCTCCAGCACCTGCCCGGGGCTTTCCAGCTGCCCCCACCCCACTTCCCAGGACACCAGACAGAATGTGCCCTAGCTAAGGCCTCCATGGACAGTCCTGTCCCTCCTTCTACTTCAGACAAGAGTGGGAGAAAGATTTGGGGTAGAGGGCTAGGGAGGGCCGTGCTCTACCCTGGCTGGGTCTAGAATCATAGCCCTGAGGGTACCTATCCACTGTCTGGCAACTAGGTCTTTGCTGAGGCTCCATGGGGAGGAGAGACTGGCTTCTGTAACCCACTCCCTGGTCCGTAGGGTATTACTCAGGGGACAGGAGCTGGCAACAATGGGGAAGGTAGGGAGATAAAGGAGGAAAAAAAGGATACTGGGAAGGGAGAGAATCAGGGAGAAATAACAGCTCATTATTATTTTTTAAATTTTTAAATGTTTATCTATTTTGCAAGAGAGAGCACGTGCAAGCACAAGCAGAGGAGGGGCAAGGAGAGAGAGGGGGACAGAGGATCTAGAGTGGGCTCTGCACTGACAGCAGAGCCTGACTCAGGGCTTGAACCCACGAACCGTGAGATCATGACCTGACCTGAAGTCAGATGCCTAACCAACTGAGCCATCCAGGCGTCCTTAGCAGCTCATTCTTTTCTTGTTTTTTAATGTTTATTTATTTTTGAGAGAGAATGCAAGTCGGGGAGGGGCAGAGAGAGAGGGAGACACAAAATCTGAAGTAGGCTCCAGGCTCTGAGCTGTCAGCACAGAGCCTGATGCAGGGCTCGAACTCATAGGCCGTGAGATCATGACCTGAGCCGAAGTCAGACACTTAACTGAGCCACTCAGGCAACCCCCTAGCAGTTCATTCTTACAAGTTTTGATGTGCCAGGCACTGTTCTAAGTATGTATGTTTGTATGTTGACTGATTTAAATCTAATGACTCTGTGAAGCAGTAGTAACCATTATTATCCTCATTTGACAGATGAGAAGGCTGAGGTAGAGGGAGATTTAGTAATTTGCACAGGTCCCATAGGTAATAAACCGCAGAGCTAGGATTAAAATCTAGGCAGTGGGATCCAGAGCCCATGCTCCCACCCATGATGCTCCAACACCACAGAAATGGGGCTGGCCAGGAGGAGGCTGGACAGGTGGTGGAATGAGGCAAAGTAGGGGCACTGAGAAGGAGCCCTTTGCTCTGCTCCAAGGTGGCTGGGAATCAGGGATGTGGGGGCCTGGGATGAGGCCTTTTCATGCCAGAAAGAAGCTGGGGAAACAGGGACTCTTGTCTCCTGGATCTGCCAGTTCTGAGCAGGGCAAGCAACAGTTGGAGGGTGCAGGGAGCCGGCGACAGAAGCTTAGAAATGACAGCAACCCAAGCCAGGCCATGGCAGGAGAAGGAACACAGCGGCTGAGGATATCTGTGGGGAGGACAGCCGGGGGTGGAGGGATGATTCCAGGCATTCGGAATGGGAAAAATGAGGCCTGTTCTTGGAGATCAAAAAGCAGGGCTGAGGAGAAGGTCAGGGGCTGCTGGCTGGGTGAGAAGTCCTGGGGTGTGGGGAAGTTGAGGGTAGAGGCTTGGCAGAACTAGAGCCCGGAAAGAGAAGGCGGAGAGAAGTATGAAGGGGTCCTGGGGCCAGGTTGTGCTCAGAGGACTGGGGGCTGGCAGTGGAGGGAGGCCTGTGTGGCCCTGACTCACCTGTGGCGGCCACCACAGACACAGGTCCCACACGCTGTCTGCCATGAAGCCCATAGAGGTTCATCTTATACTTCCGGTGGGACTCCAGGCCAGGGATGGTGACCTCGTTCTCATCACCCCTGACGGGCACTGCCTGGGGCTGCCCCTGCGCGTCCTTGTACTGGACCATGAAGGAGTCGAAGGAGCCCTGGGTCACTGTCCAGGACAGCCGCAGGGAATCTGGGGTCGCATGAGTCACCATCAATTCCCCCAGCAGGGGCCGCTCTGGGGACTCTGGGTGGACGAGCTCCTCTCTCTTCTCTGAGGCTGTAAATAAGAGGACCCACTGAGGGCTACAGAGGCAGCCCCAGATTAGGGTTTGGGGTTTGGATGGGTTGTCATACCTGGCGGGTGGGTCACTAATCAATCAGCATGAGTGCTGAACTCCCGGGAAGTCTAGCAGAGCCAGGGTATGATACATCTTCTGGGCCTTGGGGAGCAGCTGAATGGGATGGAAGGGACCCAGCAGTACGGGGGAGGCTGGCTATCCCTCAGCCTGGGAGTGGGGCCAGGATTCGGAGTCAGCCATCTCACTGGGAGGCCCCGGCTGGTTCCTGGCTGAGGGCAAGTGTGTGGAAGGCTGGGAGGGGTCACGTGGGAGTTTAGGTAGTTGCCCCTCACCTGTGGTGCCATCGGCTGTGAGGGGGCCATGCCGCTTCTTGTTGGCAATCCCAAATAGAGTGAATCTGTACTTGTGGTCAGGGTCCAGGGAGGAGATAATAGCCGAGCGCTCAGGCCCTTCCACGGGTACCACCTGGGGCTGTCCATTCCTGTCCCTGTACTGGACTACGAAGGAATCAAACTGGCCCTCAGGGACAGTCCAGGAGAGGTGCAGCGAGTCCGGGGTGGGATCTGTCACCCACAGCTTTCCCAGGCGGGGTGGAGTCACTAGGCCGGGATCACTCTGAGGCACTGGGAAGGGGTAGAGAAAAAGGAGGAACATAGGTCAAAGGAGAAGGGGGATTCTCTCCCACGTAGGGATGTTGGATGAGGCTGTGCAGGCTGTTCACGGCACGAAGGTGCATGGCTGAGGGAGGATCAAGAGACTAAAAGTCAGCCAGCCTTTCCTTGCCAAGCTGTGTGCCTTGGCATGGGGCAATGCTCACCTAGAGGAGGGGTGCCTTCTTCTAAATGGCACAGAAGCACTTTACAGACTAGTGTGGCCCTGACTCTATCTGCAGCCTAGTGAGGGACTTCAGAGAGAAGGGAGCCCAGCCATCCCTTTCAGTGTCTCCGTAGCCAGGGAAGCCTTCCAGGACAATCTCTGCTGCTTCCAGGCCTAACTACTAGCCGCTCTCTCCTCCAAGAGAAGGAAGCACGATCTTTGGAGCATTTTAATGTGGGAGAGCCTCCCATACCTGTGCTCAGGCCCACCTCTTTCTCACCTCGCAGCACCTCGCTCCCTGCCACTGTGCCCTCAGCATTTATAGGAGCTCCTCCTCTCAGTTGCTAGCTCTCTCCAGCCTCCACCCTCCCTCCTTGCTCTCTATTCCTTGCCTAGATTCCAGAAAGAGACGTCTATACTGGTTGTAGCCATGTCCTCACCTCCATCACCCTCTCAATCCAGCCCCACCCTCCCCTGGCAGCTCTCACCAGGGTCACTGGTGGACTCGCCATTGCTAAGTGCTGTGGACACTCTGTAGCCCTGAATCACTCTTATGGAATCTGACATGTCTGTCCACACCCTTCATTTTGGCATCCAGGACACCACTCTCCAGGGCTGTGCCCCTCTCCCCAGATCACCTCCTTGAGTTACCCTGTACGCTCCTCTTCCTGGGCTCAGGCCCTAAGGGCCATCCATCTCCAGAGTTCCAGCTGCCTGGTCTCTTCTCCCCCTACAACCCCACACTGAGTCCTGCCCATTGGCACTGAGGACACACATGTCCCCTCTTCAGGCCTTCTCTCTGCTCTCCAGACCTGTGAGGGCAGCAGTGATAACCCCACAGCCCCGCCACTTTCTGCTTGAGTGCTCTCTCCCTCTCAGGGTCTTGACTCTCCGCATCTCTAAATGGGTACACCTCACGGGGCTTCTGTAGGCAGTAAGTGATGATGCACTTAGAACCTCTTAAACACATCTGACAGTTAAATGCTCATGCTGTGCTGTTCCTCACCTCCTCTGTTCCTTGCCTCAGGAAATGGGACTGTTTAATCCCCTGGGAGTGCCTGGGCCTGCTCATCGTCCTTCACCTCCCACATCCAGCCTCACTGCCACCATTCTAGCCAGGCCAGCATCATTTCCTGCTGACTCTTAACTCACTTCTCCAGCTCTTCTCTGCAGCGGCCTCAGTGTTATTTGTCAGATAAGCATGAAATCATGTTGCTCCCACTTAAAACCCTTCAGAGGCCCCCTATGGCCTTTAAATGAGCGCCAGCCTCCTCAGTCAGACACACAAGACCAGTCCCTTCAGCTTTCCAGGTGCCCTGCTCTCCATCCAGAGGAAACAAATTCTACAGGGCCACACTACTGCCACCGCATTCTCCATGGCTCCCTCTGTCTGCACTGCCCTCCTCAACCTCTCTGCCTGACCTGCCACTATTTTCCCTTTGGGATTCATCTTGAGCGCCACTGCCTCCAGGAAGCCTTCTGGAGTTCCCAAAGCACTGGGAAGACCGCCTTCAAGACTGTGCAGGCGGCAGGGGTAGGAATGTGTTTGACGGCTCTCACTCACAGATCTTGGCTTCAGCCACCAGGGGGCCATGTCTCTTCTTGCCCAGGAGCCCATATAGCACAAATTTGTACTTGCGGCCAAGGTCCAGGTTGGTGATGAGGGCTGAGCGCTGGGACCCTTCCACAGGGACTGCCTGGGGCCCGTCCCTGTCCTTGTACTGGATCACAAAGGAGTCAAACTCGCCCTCAGGGACCGTCCATTGCAGGAGCAGGGAGTTGGAGGCCATGTCAGTCACTGTCAGCTCACCCAGATGTGGCGGGGCCAAGGGCTTCCCAGGCTTTGCCCCATCCCTGTCTGGAATGTGGGGGACAAAAGTAAAGCAGGTGGACTCAACCATTGCCTTGTCCCTGGTCTTCTTCCCTTTCCTCAGCCCACTGAGTCCCTCCTTCCTGGACAGCTCCCTTCCTCAAACCCTCCAATTCCCTACCCTCAGCCCTCTACGAGTAGCCAGCCATCTCCGTTCTGGAATGAGAGCTTTAGCCCTTCCCTTGTGCTCGTCTCCCTGTCCCTCACAAAGGTCCCAGTCCCTCTCCACACCAAGACCTTTGAGGGAGTTTCAGGTCCCCCCCGGTTCTTCCTGAGTCAGAGCCTCCTCATTGCTCTTCTGGAGCAGCTTAAGACTCCTCCACCCACTTGGACTTTTCTCTCCCTCACCACCCTCTCTCCTAGTGCTGAGCCTGACCTGGATTGCTGGGAGAGAGGCCCATAAAGAGGGACCAGGAAGGAACACGAGTCGGGAAGCCCAGGCCCTATTCCTCACTGGTTCCACAAACTTCACCCATCTCTGAAGCCCTGCTGGCTGTGGAGTTCCCCACACTAAGGAACTTCCATCCCCAGCAGAAACTCACTGACGGGACCATGGAGCACTGTCCACTGCAGGCCAGGGTCTGAGGGAGCCGGGTCACCATCCTAGCCTACCCAGTGAAGGGATGGCGGGGCTGTGGGGAAGGGAAGGGGAAAGAAGGGGCTAAGGGTCAGTATCCTCAGGGCTAGAGGCCTTCCCACACCTACCCATAGAGATCTATGGGGTGGGAGGGGCAGGGAAGTGACCAGCGATTGGGGAGGACATAGGCAAAGAAAGCTGCAGTGGAGAGCCAGAAGCCTACAGCCTCTCTTTTCGACTCCCTGTCCTACCCTCCGACTTTTCTCCTCCCATCTTCTTTTCCCCTGCTTTACCCGCCCTGTCATTGTTCTAAGACCCCCTCCATTCCTCTTTCTCCTGAACCCTCAACTCCGACCTTTGCTCTCCTTATCTGCTCTTCCCATTCCAACCCAAACACCAGCACTGCTCTTCAGTCCCCTCCCACCTCGGAAGCCCTGATGGCCCAGGCCCTCCCCCACCCTCAGGACACTAATCCGAACAGAGTTTAGGATATACCCATAATGCCTTGGTAGATAAGAGGGGCAGAGGACTCGCCCTCCGGAGAGACCCCACGAAGTGACAGCTCATAGGGGACTCCAGGAGGGGGTGAGGGCACCAGAGCCTGGCGGACATCCCCTGGCAGTAGTTCCTCATGTGCCCCCGGCCCCTCGGGCACCCGAAGGCGCAGCTGGAAGCGGGCAAACGTGTCAGGCTGAGCAGTCCAAGCGACGCGGAGGTGTCCTGTCTTGTCTCTGCCCAGCACCCTCAACTCTCCTAGTTCCTGGGGGCGTTGCTGTAGTTCAGGGGCCCGGGCCCCTTGAGTGGTTGAAGGGCCTGAGGGAGGAGGCTCATCGGTGGCCCCCAAGAGGCCTGAGGGAGAGGACCCTGGGAAGGGGCAGGGAGAGAAAACAGGAGAGTCGAGAATGAGAGCAAGAAAGGAAATCCCATCCCCCAGTTTCTGCCTTCCAGTCTCTTAGAGCCTACAGACCCTCCCTCTTCTGCTTCTGAGTCCACGCGCTGGACCACCTCATCCTCCCAAGGGTCTACCCCATTCTCCCAACACCCCTGTCCACCACATTCTTAAACAGACAGGCCTGCAGGCAATAAATAAAAGAAATAAATCTGGCCATCCCTCCCCTCACAAGGCTCCTATGGCCCCCAGCCCCACAGATTTTCATGTCCTTCCCTAAGCACATCCCCCTCCCCAGTGGGTGGTGGTCGTGGCTTCCATTAGTGCTGCAGTGAGAAGCCTGGAAGAAAGGAGATGTGGTGTTAGGGAAGGCAGATGCAAGGGGAGAGTGGGTAGTGAGGAGAGAGAGAAAAAAGGGTGTGGATAGGGGTACATCCAGCTCAGGTGGCATCTGGGCCCTAGTGGGGAAGAACAGGTCCACAACCCTCCCCAGGGCAGCCAGACAGCACCCCTCCCCTGAGCCCGGCATCGTTCCTGTGGAAGAGACAAGCATGAAGTGAGCCAGGAAGTCTGGAAAGACAGCTCAAGAAGCAGTGGTTTCACCTCTCACAGACACAAGCTGCCTGATGGCTTCAAGGCCATCCCCACACAGCAATCCCCATGTGTCCCTTTGAGGTCAAGATCAAATTGTGGAAAACAGTAACCACTGACCACAGCCTTCTGCCATCCTCACCACAGTGAGTCACAGTGGGACAGTGCTGGTTTCACTCCGGTGCCCCACCCAAATGGCTCCAGTGAGTTTTTGCAGACCCTCCCCTCTCCCCAAATGTCCCTCCCCTTGCCCAGGATGGCAATCCTGACAAAGTGTCGGGGAACCCTAAAGACCAGGTGTCCCTGGCCCTGGGAATCCCCCAGGACCCTGGGGTGGAGATGGCTTCTAGGGACACAGGAGAACATGCTTTGTTGTGGGGTCCCCTGGAGCCTGGACCAGGTAGGGCTTGACCAGGTAGGGTGTGGTGGGGGTGGGGTGGCGGTCTGAGCAGTGAGGCAGTGGGAGAACTCTTGGATGCAGACTCCAATGGCAGGTGAGGCTGGGCAGGGGATGGGTGGTCCCGCGGCCCCAGCCCATGCTACCTGTGGTGGTGATGAAGGCGTAGGACTTGGAGGTCTGCCCTGCCCGCACCCCGTGGACCTCCACGTGGTAGGTGGTGCCGGGCCTGAGGTCGGGTAGGCTGACGGTGCGCGTGGTGCCCGGCACGGTCAGCTCCCCGCCGGGGCCCTCTGCTGGCGGCTGGGGCCGCCAGCGCAGCACCACGCGCTCGAAGTGCCCGCGGAGCCCGTCAAGGGACACGAGAAGTGCGCCGTCCGCGGAACTGCCCAGGACCTCGGGCTTGGGGTGGCGGGGCGCAGCCACCCGATCGACGCCTTCGGGCGAGAGGCCGTAGATGCCCTGGTTGGAGTCCCGCTTCCAGGTGCCCGGGTCGGGGCTGGCGGTGGGGCGGGGGCGACGGGGCGGGGGAGCGGGGGAGCCGACGGGGGCGGCGGCCGCCCGACGCCGCTGCAAGTATTCGTGGATGTGGCGCGCCACCGACGCGTAGGTCTGGTTGGCCCGCAGTGGGTAGCCATGAGCCCGCAGGTGGCGCTCCAGGTCTTGCACGGTGCCGCGGAAGCGGCCCAGCTCGGCGGTCAGGTTGCCCCACGCTCGCCGAGGGGGCTGCGGCAGGCTAGGCCCAGGCCGAGGCTCCTCCTCCCCATCCTCCGCGGGCCGCGAGGGCGGAGCGGGGCGCTGGGGCCGTGCGGGCCGCGGGGCCGGAGCCGGCCGGGGACGGGGCTTGGGGGGCGGGGCTGGGGGGCGCACCTCCGGGTAACTGTAGTGGCCTGGTGCTGCCGGGGGCAAAAAAGGGGGAAGGGGAGAGCAGGTCAGTCGCAGCCCCCCTCCCCCCCACCCCTGCGCTTCTCCCCACGGCAGCCCCTCCCTCCGTCCCCTCCCTCCGGAGCCAGAGGCCTCTTGCTCGTGCCCCAGCCCCACCTGGAAAGAGAACCAGAGAAAGGAGTCAGTGTCCCAGGAGCCCCTCCCCGCTCGCCCTCCAAGCCCGCCACTGTTGGTGCCCTAGAAAGAAGAGAGAAGCCGGCAGGTGGGGCCCTGTGTCTGAAGGAGAGAAAGGGGAGTGGGAGGAGAGAATGTGAGCTATAGCGAGGTGGGCGTCCCTCTGTCGCAGGAAAAGAAATTAAATATCCATCTGTTAAGAGACCTTGAGGATTAGTGGAAAATTACTGCTCTGAGACCAAATTCCCCCCAACCCCAATCCTAATAAAGTCAACAGGAATGCAGATCTCTGATCTGCCCAATTCCAATCCCTACAAGGTCTGACCACTGACTGTGAGCACAGGCCTGCCCCTGTGTCTAAATTTCACGCAGAATCTACCCCATCTGGGTGGGTCAGACATCATCTCCTATTTACTGCTTCTCTCCCTGGGGCAGCTTCCCCCCCACCCCATACTCCAATCTGCAGCCTTTCTACAGGACTCCAAGCACTCTATGGCTTTGTCTTCCTAGTGCCCCAGTAACAGAGCAAGTCCCCAGCAGGTGCTTTGGGACTACCACCCGCCCTGCCCAGGTGGATTCAGAGGAGCCTGTGAACCCTAGATATGGGGTCCCAAGAAAGGGGTTGCTTCACAAAGAAACTGGGTCCTTCCCTAACCCCTGGCCAGGCATACCTGTGTTGGCCCTGACAGAAGCCGGGTAGCTTACTGCCCGGCCCCGCTCTGCGGTGACAGTCACTACATATTCCACGCCTGGCATCAGGTCGGTCAGCAGCGTTCCATCTGCCTCAGAGGGCACCTCCAGCCGCACCCTCTGGTTGCCAGCGCTGACATAGGACACCACGAATCGGTCCACCTCAGCCTGGGGTCGCAGCCAGCTGAGCTCCAGTGTGGTTGGTGTCACAGCCACCACTCGGAGGTCCTGGGGGCCATCAATCACTAGCCAAGTTAGAGAGAAGAGGGATCAGGTGGGAGTCTGGTTCTTTAGTCACCAGCTTTCCCTCTAAGAGCTCTGTCACCATCCAATTCCTCCCTTCTGCTTTCCTGCGGGGGCAGATTCCCAGCCACCCCTCTCAAATCCAGATCTCCAACCAGGACCCTGCCCTCAGCCCCAGCTCTCACTGGTGGTGATGGTCTTGGAAGCAGGAGGGCCCCAGTTAGTCCCTCGGAGGGCACGGACAGTGACCTGGTACTCCTGGCCGGGAGCCAGTCCTCTCTGGTCATAGGCTGAGGCAGAGCTGGGTACCCGTGCTGTGAACGGGGGGCTCACCCCCTCTGTCTGCAAGAAAGAGAGCACCAGGTGGTTTAGGGCTGGTGCTCTCACCCTTCTGCCCAGCCTCCCTTATCTCTTCTTTCCCCAAACTCCAGGCGCCGTCAACATGAAATTGTGTAGAACTTGGTCCTGTGCAGCTGGGGAGCATGGTGATAGCAGCAAACACATCTAAAGCGCTTAGTCCCAGGGCACCTGGGTGGCTCAGTCGTTAAGCATCTGACTTTGACTCAGGTCATGATCTCAGGTTCATGAGTTCAAGCCCCACATTGGGTGAGCTCGAGCCCCGCTTCTCTCTCTCTCTCTCTCTCTTTCTTTCTCTGTAACCCTCATTCACTTGCACCCTTTCTCTCTCTCTCAAAAAATAAAATAAAATAAAAAAATAAAATGAAATAAAATAAAAACTAAAAGGCTTAGTCCATACCAGGTGCTGTTCAAGACAACTCGCATATTTGAACTCACTTAATCCTCATAAGAACCGTACGAGGTAGATCATGTTATTCCCATTGGACAGATGAAGAAACCGAGGTACAAAAGATCAAGTATCTTGCCCAAGGTCACCAACACCAAGAAAGTGGCAGTGTGACCTCACAGGCACTACCTTTTTAAACCAGTTCATCAGCTGTCTGCCAGAATTTACCCAACACACACCAGGATTCTCCTTCTGGCTTTCCCCAGGAACCCTGACCACCGGACGCAAGGAAGCTTCTCCCCAGCTCACTCCTGTCATAAGAGATGAAGTGACTAAGGATGCACCTTACAAGTCTCATGCCCTCCTTAACAGCATCTGCCCCAGCCTCAGCCTCCCTGCAGACACCTGCCCCTGGCTGGGTAATGCGGGTGTGACCCTTGCCATGACATTTCCCATTAGGCACTTCTCTGGTCTCCTGAGCAGGGTTGTAGGCCACTCAAAAACAAAGTCCATCTGCTCTAAGTTTCACAAATATGTTTCCCAATTTTGTACCTGGCATCGTGCAGGGCATGATGAACGATATGTCCCCTGTCCTCAGCTCATGATAAGGTTGATTAGATCCCTACCCAAATCTCTGTGTCATCCATGCCTGTGAGTGAACAACCCCCTCCAAGTACACACGTAGGTATTACGATTATCTGTGATGACCCCACAGGAAATATACCAGCTCCAGCAGGATCTCCTGGAGTGCCAGCCATTGGGGAAACAGGAGGAATGGACATCTGCGAGTAGTCTGACTGTCCCGAATTTCACTGGGCTGTCTAGCTAGGACAGCTAATAAGGACGCTCTGTTCTGCTTAGCTATGTTGGCCGTGATGAGGACACCTCCATTCAGCCAAGTAGGATTGGAAATTTCAAAAGGTACTCTCCTAAACCAAGAAAATTGTGGGGAAACCAACACAGTAAATACCAAAGTACAAAACCAGATGAGAAGCCACGTAGAGATTTCTGGGTTGAGGATGGAATAAAGCTTTGTCAGAGTTTTGTTGGTTGAAAAGTTTTCCTGGGCACACAGGACCCCTGCTCCTCTCCTACTCACCCTACTCTAGGATACCCGAGCCTGGGAGCCCTTGGATGGGCTTCAGCTGAAGGCCTGTGAAGTCCTCATCCTTCCCAGAACTTTCTCTTTCTCTCTCCCCTTATTCCCCCAACCCAACCGCGTGTGTGCGCGCGTGCGCGCGCACACACACACACACACGCAGCCCTTGGGTGCTCCCTGATGATGTCTGATCCTTCCAGCAAGAGAAGCCATCTTGTTCTTCAGACCACCTTCTCCCTTCAGATTACCTAGGTGAACCTTTTAGACACCTTAGTCCCTCCTAAGATCAATTTGGGAATAGTCCCCCGAAAGTGCCACTGTCAGTTGAATCGACCTCTCCCATTTGTCTGGTCCGAGACAGGCTCTCTAGCCAGATGCTGGCATCCCTTGCTGAAAGCTTGGCTGCTTCACTGATTGTCCTCAGGGAGAGTTTCTAACCCTATTTCCGATACCAACCTCAAGGCTCCAGGTGGGGGCACCATCCTGCTTGGGGCCTCACCATCATCCACTTTTCAGACCAGACCCCAAACACAAACTTTTCTAAGGCCATGAGGTCTTGCGTCCCAATGAAACCGTGGCGTAGCCCAGTTTCTAGGCTGCAGAGTATAGCCAGACCAAGAATTACCGGACCCTCCTTCTCTTCAAGGGCTCATCTCTCCCAGTTTCCTCATGCTTCCTCTCGCATTCAGAGGAACCAACCTTTTGCAAAATAGCAACATTCCCTGAGTTAGGGTCCTCAGGCTTGGGGTGTATCAGAATCCCCCGGAGGCCTTGTTACGGCGCAGCTTGCTGGGCTCCAGCCCCAGAGCTCCTAATTCAGTAGATCCGGGGCTGGAGGCTGCCCATCTGCATGGGTAACAAGCTCCTCCTGGGTGATGCTAATGCAGCAGGTCCAGGGAATACGTTTTGAGAACCACGGAGCCAGAGTAGCAATGCCACGTATGCATGGGGAAGAAGGAGTGTTCCTCTTCTGTGTTCTGAGAATCATTCCAGCGACTAGGTGTGTCCTTTTGCCAGCAAAGGCAGAGGCTGGGCTTTGGGACGGAGCGCTTCCGGAAAAGGGAGGGGAAAATGTAGAGATAGGCTTCTAAGAAGATGGCAGTGCCAAAAGACAGCCAGCTACCAATACTCTGTGCCAACAGAAATGGACAGAGAGCGCTGGCCAAGGCAAGAGGCAGGATTCCAGGGGCCAGCCACAGAAAGCTTAGAAAGCAGTCTGAGGGCCAGTAGCACAGGCCAATGTGGGGTCCAAGAGAGGTGTCCGGGGACCGATTTTACAGAAGCATTTCTCACACCTGGGCTCAAAGAGAACCCAGAACGCGACAGAGCTTCATACCCAGAGATGAGTTGAGCTGGGCACAGGCCAGCTCGACCTCACCTGGCCCCATGGTGAGGGAGGAAGCCTACAACTCTGGCTGAGAAGCTTCTTGAAAACACCCGAGGATGGGTTCGTATTTACTCAGAGCAGAGGACAATGCTGCCCTGCAATTCCTTCTATCTCAAGTGTTTAATTCTTCTTTCCCTGCAGTTGCTTAAGAAAGTCGTTCCTTTTAAAAGTCCTATCCTCTCAAGATCAGAGCTATGTAAATAATACACACACAGAAGAAGAGAGTGGGAGAAACACTTAAAAATGTTAACAGTGCTTGTTTTAGTGTGAAGCAGCCAAAAATTATTTGTTTTGTTCTCCAGTTGCCAAATTCTTGTCTTGTGATTAAATTATTTTTATAACAGAAAACAACAAAAAAACTTTTAACAGAAGAAAAAATCTAAGCTGTACTGGTTGCACTGCAAAGTTGTGATTTCTGCTTCTGCTCCTACCAGACAGTAGGAGTGACAGAGCATGGTAGGGGTCTGGTCTTGGGACTATAACAAAAGGACTTAGAATGAAAAACCCCCACCCAAAAAAAAAAAAAAGGAATGATCAGGCCAATTAGGGTGGGGATGACAGCCAGCACCTCTGAACTGTCCCTTCTGTCCTAGACTCTTCCTAGGGTTTAGGCCCTGGGAGTTATTTATTCTTCCGAAGTTCTGGCCAGGCAGAGATTAAGGTAAATGGCCTACTCACCTATGGCATTTGTGGGAAGATGCAGGAAAACATGAGTTAGACGGTAGAGATGACAAATGATTTGGAGCGGAGAGGCCAAAGATATCATAAAAGCCCAATCTGCATAAAAGGAGGTCTCTAAGGAGAGGCCATAAGGCTTTGGCCTTAGGGTGCCCCCAAATATTTTAAGAGCGAGTTGGAAGGAGACAAAGACAGAGTGCTTTGCAGTGCACTGATGACACGGAGGCGGGAGAACCAGTTCACAGACTCAAATTATTGCAACAGCCTAGACAGCTTGGCCCAAACCAAAAAAGATAACACTGAACAGAGCCACATGCAGAGGCCTATATTTAGGCTAACAAAGTGTATACAGCTGAATGTCATCTTTTTTTCCTTCTTTTTTTCTTTTCTTCTTTCTTTTTTTTCCCTTGTTTATCTACATTTTCTAAAGCTCCTACACTGAGCTTACATGACTTTCATAATAGAAGTTACTTTAAAACATTTTTGATCGAAAACAGCTGACAGGTTTTGTGACCGCAAGTTCATATACATCAACTCTGAAAACAGCACCAGTGTCTCCAGAGTTAGCCAGGAGAACTACTGGGCTCCTCCCTGCCGCCACGTTTTGGGGCACATGCAAAAAGCACGAGGGACGCGAGGAGGGAACCCAGGAATTGAGGGATTCAGAGAACAAAGCCTCAAGGAAAAGGGGTAAAGAGATCGGCGGGTCTGGCCTGGAGAGGATGAAGAGTGTGGTCATGGCTGACATCTCCAGATACCTGAAAGCCTGTGGTGGAGGACGTGGTGGAAGCAAAGGCAACATTCTGATGCTGGTGGGGGCCCGGCTAGGGCCAATGGATGGATGTCAGAATGGGGCAGATTTAGACTCAGCAACAACAGAACGAACTACCGGTGATGACCAGCAACGGACTGGACAGCCTCTGGAAGTACTGAGCTCACTGTCACCAGAGGTAGTTCCAGCAGCAGCGAACCTAGCCATCTGGACTCAACCACTAACTACCTAGAACTTCCTGCTTGAGGTGCGCACTCCCTCCCCCGAGGCCTGCCCACTCAACCTCCTCTTGCAGCTGGGCTCTCACCGTGGGAATGAACTGAATTTCATAGGCATCCACAGCGCCAGGAGCCCGGGTCCACTCTGTCCGGACCGTCGTCTCCTCCAAGAGGTGCATCCTCATGCCCTCGATGGCTGGCACCTCTGCCCAGGAGAATAAGATATGGGAAGGTGGTTAGCCTAAGGCAGTCCTCACCCTCTACCCCTATCACAGCGACCCCCCTCCCTACTCAGGGTCACATCTGAAGATGCTCCTGCTCCTCTCTGGAGGTGGGGCAAAGCTGGCAGAGGCCTGAACAGGCCCTGGGGTCTCCTTCACCTCCCCCCTCCCATCTCCAGGAACACAGAATCTCTCTAAAAGCAACTAAAGGAGCCCCAACCTGCCCATCAGAGATCTGAAAGCATGTCCTGCCTGCAGGCATGCCCCCATGGTTCTGCTGCTCCTGGTGGACACTGGCTCTCTGGCTTCTATGACTGCCCCCCACCCCAAACCTCAATAATTGACCTCCTTCACTTTTCCTCCAGGTCCCTGGGCTCCGAGGCCTCAGGCTCTGGCCTTCCCACCGGCTCTGGTTCCCAGTCCCTGACCCGTCCTATTGGGGAAGGCTGCCTGCTCACCTTCCCCGCAGTCCTCCCCTGCATAGCCATCTTGACAGACACAGTTGCCCTCACGACACTCTCCTCTGCCGCGGCAGTCCCCGGGGCACGTCTGAATGGCGCAGTCGGGTCCTCGGAAGCCCTCGACGCATACACACTGGCCAGCACGGCACAGTTCCCGGGGCCCACAGCCCCCAGGGCAGGCACTGGCGGGAGGCTCCTCCTGCCCACAGTCCTCGCCGCTATAGCCCACATGGCACACGCACACTCCCTGCACACAGCGCCCACGGCCGCGGCAGTCCGCCGGGCAGGTGCGGGTGGCACAGGAGGGGCCAGTGTAGCCCGAGTCGCATACGCAGCGCCCGTCCTCACAGCGGCCGCGCTGGTGGCAGTTGGAGGGGCAGGTACGGAGGCTACAGTCCTCGCCTGCGTAGCCCTCCCAACAGGTGCACACACCGTCCTGGCACAGGCCGTGCTGGCTGCAGTCGCGCGGGCACCGCCTCACGCTGCAGTCCTCGCCCGAGTAGCCATCGTCGCACACGCAGCGCCCGTCCAGGCACTGGCCGCGACCGTGGCAACCTCCTGGGCAGCTGCGCACGCCACAGTCCTCTCCCTCGTAGCCCACGTTGCACACGCACACCCCGTCCTCGCAGCGGCCGCGGCCACGGCAGTCCCCAGGGCACCGACGGCTCCCGCAGTCCTCGCCTGTGAAGCCTGGATTGCACACGCAGCGGCCGTCCACGCAGCGCCCGCGCCCACGACAGTCGCCGGGGCAGGCGCGCGTGCCGCAGTCTCGGCCTGTATACCCGGGCCAACACACACAGCGACCATTCTCGCAGCGGCCCCGGCCGCGACAGTCCCCGGGACAGCTGCGCACCCCGCAGTCCTCCCCGCTGTAGCCGGCGTTGCACACGCATACACCGTTCTCGCAGCGCCCGCGGCCCCGACAGTCGCGGGGGCAGGCGCGTGAGCCACAGTCAAGCCCCGTGTACCCCGGCCAGCACACGCAGCGGCCGTCCTCGCAGCGGCCCCTTTGGTTGCAGTCGCCTGGGCAGCTGCGCACTCCGCAGTCGTCCCCGCTGTAGCCTGCGTCGCAGATGCATTCGCCGTCCTCGCAGCGCCCGCGGCCCCGACAGTCTCGCGGGCACGTCCGGGTGCTGCAGTCCTCGCCCGCGTACCCGGGCCAGCACACACAGCGGCCGTCCACGCAGCGCCCGCCCTCGCCACAGTCCCACGGGCAGCTCCGCGAGCCGCAGTCGTCGCCAGTGTAGCCGGGGTCGCACACGCAGCGCCCGTCCTCGCAGCGCCCCCTCTGGCTGCATCCTCGGGGGCAGCTCCTCAACCCACAGTCCTCGCCGGAGTAGCCGGAGTCGCACACGCAGCGTCCGTTCTCGCAGCGTCCCCTCTGGCTGCAACCTCTAGGGCAGCTCCTCTTCCCACAGTCGTCGCCAGTGTAGCCGGGGTCGCACACGCAGCGCCCGTCCTCGCAGCGCCCCCTCTGGCTGCAGCCCCGGGGGCAGGAGCGCAGGCTGCAGTCGTCGCCGGAGAAGCCTGCCCGGCACACGCACACGCCCTGCACGCAGCGCCCGCGGCCGTTGCAGTCCCCGGGGCAGGAGGGCCAGCCACAGCTGGGGCCGCTGTAGCCAGGGAAGCACACGCAGCGCCCGCGGACACAGCGACCCTGATCGTTGCAGTCATCTGGGCAGGACCCGGAGACTGAGGGTGGGGAGGTCGGAGGCACCCCAGCGCCTGTAGGGTCTGAGCAGGTGGGCCCACCCCAGCCTGGTTCGCAGGAGCAGGCACAGCGGCTCAGGTCAAACACGCCATGGAGACTGCAGAGGCTACGAACGTCTGTCTGGCCTGGAGTAAGAGGGAGAGGCAGGCCTCAGTCTCTCTGAGGAGAGAGACGGAGCCCATGCAGTGCTCCCCTGGCCAGCAGGGCCAGGCTCATTTCATAAGGTCATCTTTGTTTCCAGGTACTCCTACTCAATCCACGTGGCCTCTCAAGGCCCTAGCCTATGCTTGGGGACAGGGGAGGGAGGTGCTGACATCAAGCCTGGTGGCTTCTCTCTCCAACTTGTGCCCTGAGCAGCACTCATCACCTCCAAGGGGGAAGATGGAGTGCCTTTTTCTAATGCATACCAAGGTCCTTTATGGACTAGTGATGCCCACCTAAACCTGACCCACCTCCCCACCTTCCTCTTTTTGTGTGTGTGCCGCCCTCCCATGATCATCTGCTCACCTGTGCCAGCCTGGGCAGCAGCAGGACAGCATGTCCCAGTGCACTGTTCCTTGAGCCCTTTCACCAGCTCCTCCAGGATCTCTAACCGGACCTTCAGGGCCTGCACCTCTGAAGCAGGGACGGGGGGCTCCGTGCCCGGGGGACAACCACAGCCGGTTGAAGGGGGCAGGTTGATGCGGTGGGTAAACACCACCTGCTTCTCCCCTCCTTCCACAGTGTGCTCATAAAGCTGAGAAGAGGGGCTTCCCGCTCTTGGCTCCACCGTGCGGCCTCCTGGCTGGGGAGGAGGCCGTGGGGCTGGGAGTGTCACATTGGACCGTGGAGAGAAAGGGCCTGCTCTGACTGTGCCCAGCAGTACCAGGAAGGCCAGTCTGGAGATTAGGAACCATTGGGCTGGCATCGCTCAGGAGGCTGCGGGGAGAGAGGGCACGTGTGAGCGGCTTCAGAGAAGGAAACAAGATGGCTCCCCACCTCCCTCAATATACACATCCATAGTCCCACCACTCACAACTAATCTACCCAACTCACATGCATGTAAAACTCCACATTCAACCCAACCTAAGGGACACCCTCCTTGGGCAGAGGGTATCCTTTTTTTTTTTTTTTTTTTTCACTGTTCCATCCACACTGGTCTTTTGTTTGTTCTACAGATTCCACAAGCTTACATTAGCCTTAAGGACCTTTTAGCTGTGTGTTCTCTCTGTCTGGGATGCTCTTCAAGACTGGCTCCTTCTTGCTCAAATCTTAACTCACATGTCTTTGATCCCAGAGACCTTCCCTGGGGCCCAGTCCGAATGTTTTCCATTACTCTCTGTCACAGTATCCTGCCTACATTCTTCATGGCATTTACTGCTGCCTGAATCACCTGTGTTTTGGGTACTTGCCTGTTAACTTTCTCCCACGACTGAAGTGGGAACTCCATCAGTACAGGGACCTTGTCTGTCCTGGCACTGCTGTACGCCTGTGCCTGACACCCAGGGGCTACCCAACACATTTATGTCGAATAGATCAGCGGATCAGTATGAGACCAATCCTTCCACAAGCACCTGGCTCCCAGCTCCCACTGTCTGCTTAGGTGAAGATTACATTCTCTCTCACCCTTTTATTCAATCCCTAACTCTCCACTAAATCTTTCCCATCAAGTTTTATAGGAGCTCAGATATCTCCTATTGTTTAAAAGAATCCTTCTTCCTCAGCACATACATTACCAAAAACCTTGCACTTAGAAAGATGCAAGAACAGATAGAAGAGAATAGTGTCCAGATACACATCCACATGCATGTGGTCACCTGATAAAGGTGGCGCTGCGATTAAAAAGAGAACAGGGGGCACCTGGGTGGCTCAGTTGGTTAAGCGGCCGACTTCAGCTCAGGTCATGATCTCACGGTCTGTGAGTTCGAGCCCCAAGTCGGGCTCTGTGATGATGGCTCATCAGAGGCTGGGGCCTGTTTCAGATTCTGTATCTCCCTCTGCCCTTCCCCTGCTCACACTCTGTCTCTATGTCTCTTAAGAATAAATAAACGTTAAAAAAAATTAAAAAAAAAAAGAGAGAACAGATGCTCTTTCTGATAAACGAGAAAAGATCTAAGTGGAAAAAAAAATCTATCTCTACCTTATGTCCACAAACAAATTAATTTGAAGTGAACCTCAGGGACCTAATTATGAAAGGTAAAGCAATACCTTTCAGAACAATATCATATAGAAGAGAAATAGGAGAAAACTTTTACAACCTTAGAGTAAGCAAAGATTTTTTAAATTTTTTTTTATGTTTATTTATTTTTTTTAAAAGTCTCTCTCTTTTTTTTTAATTTTTTTTAATGTTTATTATTTTTGAGACAGAGAGAGACAGAGCATGAGTGGGGGAGGGGCAGAGAGAGAGGGAGACACAGAAACCGAAGCAGGCTCCAGGCTCTGAGCTGTCAGCACAGAGCCCGACGCGGGGCTCGAACTTGCGGACTGCGAGATCATGACCTGATCCGAAGTCGGACGCTCAACCGACTGAGCCACCCAGGCGCCCCTGTTTATTTATTTTTGAGAGACATAGAGGCATAGCGTGAAGAGGGGAAGGGCAGAGAGAGAGGGAGACGCAGAATCAGAAGCAGGCTCCAGGCTCTGAGCCGTCAGCACAGAGCCCGACTCGGGGCTTGAACTCACAGACTGTGATATCATGACCTGAGCTGAAGTCGGCCGCCCAACCGACTGAACCACCCAGGCGCCCCAGCAAAGATTTTTTAAAGCCTAACCACACAAGATTTAACCATAAAAGATTTCACACAGAACCTAACCATAAAAAAGAGATGGATACATTAGGATTCATGAAGTTAATCGCTTCTGGTCATCCAGCGACACCATTTAGAGAATAAGAATACAAGCCATAGACTGGAATAAAATATATGAGGAATGTGGGGAGGTCATGGGGGAGGCGGAGAGGCAGAGATGGATATTGACTGAGAGTGAGAGACGGGATTAAAATCTGAGATAAAAAATCCCTGCAAAACAAAAAATAACAAACAAAAGACAGGCAACCCAGTGTTTTAAATTGACAGAAGACCAGAAGACTTAAATAGGTACTCTAGAAAGGAATATATCCAAAGGGCCAATAAACATATGGAAAATAAACATATATATGTGTATCACAAAACTAGTAACCAGGGAAATGCATAAAACCATAACGATCTGCCATTATTTTGTCATCAGAATGGCTAAAATTAAAGGGGTTGTTGTTGCTTGATATTGGCAAGAATGTGGAGCAAATGGAACTCTCATCTATTGTAACCAGGAGCAAAAATTAGTGCAACCACTTTGGAAAACTGTTAGGCAGTATCTGCTAAGACATATAGCCTATAACCCAGCAATTCCACTTTGGTAAATATCCAACAGAAATGACTGCATATATCCTCCAAAAGACATGTACAAGAATGTTCATGAGATTTTTTTCATATTAGCCAAACGAAACAACTCAAGTGTCCATTAAAAGTACAATAGATAAACAAATTGTGGCACCATCATACAATGGACTAGTATACAGCAATGAAAACACCCTCCTGCTACGTGTAACGACATGGACAATTTCATACACATAATGCTAGCAAAAGAAACCAGACATAAAAAGAGAACATTGTAAATGATGCTATGTTACATGAGGTTCAAAAACAGGCAGAGTTCATCTTTACTATTAGAAGATAGGATAGTATTACTGGAAATATTTTGTACTTTGATCTGAGTGGTGATTAAACAGATGTATACATATTCAAAGGTTAATTGAGCCATACACTTTAGATTTGTGCATTTCACAATATGAAAGTTATGTCTTTTTTTTTTGAGAGAGAGAGAGAGAGAGAGGGAGAGAGAATGAATGGGGGAGGGGCAGAGGAGAGGGAGAGAGAGAATCCCAAGCAGGCTCCACACCCAGAGTAGAACCTGACATGGGGCTCGAACTTATGGCCGTGAGATCATGACCTGAATGGAAATCAAGAGTCAGACATTCAACCGACTGAGCCACCCAGGAGACCCTGAAAGTTATGTCTTAAAACAACAACAACAACCACCAAAATCTTCTTCAATCTCAGATAGCACATATTTCCTTCCCCCAACTTCATGGCCTCAGTTGTCAAAAGATTTATCTGTACTTGCTGTTTCCATTTCCCCAAATCCCATGCATGCCAATCTGCACTCCCATCTGGCTTCCCCACCTCCTTTCAACCTATCAAACAGCCCTTCCTAAGATCTCCCAAAGATCTCAATGTCACAGAATCTAAGAAACATTTGTCTTCATCTTACTTGACCTGTCTCAAAAATCACTGGACATAGTCCACCACAGCTTCCATTTTAACACATTCTATATCTGTGCTGTTAATATGGCAGCCAGGAGAGCTTTGTGGCTCTTGACACTTGAAATGTGCCTAGAGTAACTGAAACACTGGATTTTATTCAGCATTTAAAAAAATTTTTTTGAAGGTTTATTTATTTTTGAGGAGTAGAGACAGAGTACAAACAGGAGATGGGCAGAGAGAGAGGGAGACACAGAACCCAAAGCAGGCTCCAGGCTCTGAGCTGTCAGCAGAGAGCCCAACGCAGGGCTCAAACCCACAAACCATGAGATCATGATCTGAGCTGAAGTCAGACACTCAACTGACTGAGCCACCCAGGCACCCCTATTCAGTATTTTTTAAAAGCTCCCCAGGTGATTGTAATGTGCAACCAGAGTAGAGATCTACTTTTCTAGTTACTCACCTAGTACTTTCACCCAGACCCATGATTTTCATTTCCAAACTATACCCCAATTTATAAATTAGCCCAGTCATCTCCTCTTAACTTGAAGTAATATATCCAATTGACTGCTTGCTTGGCATCTCTTCTTGAGCTCCTCAAATTCAACATGTCTAAAACTGAACTATGGCCACCCTTCCTGTACCCTATCCCTTCGTCACTGTGTTCTTCACCGCAGCTTATGGTGCCACCATCCATCCAGCTTTACACCTAGAAACCTAGCCCCCATCAACACCACCATATTTTGACATATTTTCCCTTTTGTTTTCTCTAATGTTTATTTTGAGAGAGAGACAGAGAGAGACCTGGGGAGCAGCAGAGCAAGAAACAGAGAATCTCAAGCAGGTTCCACACTGTCAGTGCAGAGCCCAATGCAGGACTCAAACTAATGGTGAGATCATGACCTGAGCCAAAATCAAGAGTCAGACGCTCAATCGATTGTGCCACCCAGGTACCCCTGTCATAAACATCTCTTTAATCTGCTCACTTCTCTCCCTCTTGATATTGTTAGAATTCAAGCCATCACCTACCTTTTGTTTGACAACTGTACTTGCCTCCCAGCTGGTCCCTCTGCTCCCACTGTTGCTCCATACAATCTCACAAAGGCAACTAGGATGTCCCACTCCCCTTAAAAACTCTCCAGTGTGCATTTCCTTCAGAGGCTGACAACAGCCCTGCATCTTCTGGCCCCTGTTGACCTCTCCCACCTCATTACCCACAACGCTTCCCTCCCTCTCTCCATTCCAGTCCCACTGGCCTTATGTCCCTCACCCCCTACCCAGACTTTTGTATATGGGAAACCCTCTCCCCTTTCCTCGTGGCCTCCTTATCTCTTATATCTCAACCTCATGTTGCTTCCTCGGTGAACCTTTCCTGCCCAGGTCAGGTTCCCCCTCATATGTGATATCAAAGCACCATGTAACTCCCATTTGTACCATGTATAACAATTTAGAATCATATATTTATTGGTGGGATTATTATAAACTTTTTTGCCCACACTCAATCTTACCTACTAGATTATAAGGTCCATGAGGGCAGTCATGGCCCTGAGTTTTTTCTCGGCTGTTGTATCCTTGCCTCTAGACATATTAGGTGCTCGATAAATACTGACCATAAGAGTGAATGAAAAGTTCAGTTTAAGCTGAGGACTAGCATCAGGGCTAGAACCAAGAACAGGACCAAGGTCAGGGCTAGGACCACGGACAGTGTCTGGGACAGGAAGTTGGATAGAAACAGCAGCACCGGCAGAAACTGGGCTAGAGAGAAGGCTGGGTGTGGATTCTGGCAGGGCCAGATAGTGCAAGCACTTTGGAAAACCATTTAGCAAAATCTACGAAATCTATCAGAGCTATATGCGAATGCTATATGATCCTCCAATTCCACCCCCAGGATTATACTCACCAGAGCAGTACTACTCATAATAGCCCAAACCAGAAACTACCCAAGTATCTCACCTCAGTAGAATGGATTAAATAAAGCATGGTTTATTCAAACAGTGGAATAAAATAAAGCAATGGGAACTACAACTATATGTAGTAACATGGATGGATCTCACTAATACGGGGTTGAGCAAAAGAAGCCGGACACAAAAGAGAACATGCTGTAATATTCTATTTATATGAAGTCTGAGGAGAGACACTGTTAATCGGTAGTCTTACAGGTCAGAAGTGTGGTGCTCTTGGGGGGGTAGTGACCAGAGGGGCATGGTGGGGAAATTCTGAGGCGCCAAGAATATCCTGTTTCTTGATCTAGGTGCTGGTCCTCAGTTGTTTGTTTGTGGAATCCACTGAAGCAAGGATTGGGCAGCACAGGAAGACAAGAGGCATTCAGGGTGAGCCAGGGCAGGGGGCTGTGGCAAAGGGACATGGAGGGTTCAATTCAGGAGAAGGGTTAAGGAGAGGCGCAGGCAGGCGCCCAGCTCTTCTGGACCAGAAACTGGAGACAGGAGGGCAGGGCCAGTGTGGAAATGCTGACCAGTGAGGAGAGAAGGGATGGTGACCAACACACACACATTTCCTGGCTTCCTACTCTTAAACTTCTGGAGTCTGAGAAAAAGGAGTTTTCAGGGCTCCCAGCCATCACACCCCACCACCAGCCCAGGAGAGATGGAGGGAAAGCTGGACAACAATGAAAGATCATTTCCACACTAAGAGGCTCCGTGCCGGAGAAGGCCCTGGGCAGAGGCCTGGCATGCAGAAAACTGCCCTTCCCTGGGTCCTTCGGCCCTTCGGTCAGCTTGGAGCGTAGCCTTGGGTACAAGGTGGGCTCTGACCTACCCTCAAATCCTGTCACTCTGTGTCTGAGGCCATGCAAACCAAAGGGTGCCCGCACACACAAACACATGTACACGTACAAATATACCCGAGTGTGCACTCATCCACAAATACAAATATCAACACACTTGTACACAAGTAAACCTGCATCTTTGCAGGCACGCGTGTGTGAGTGTGTGCACAGGTGTGTGTGTGCACAATCTCCTCTTCACTGCTCCTCCACACGTATTCATTGGGTGACGCCTAAGAAAGCTGATTTCTCACTGGCTCAGGGGGCAGCTGTGTGAGGCAAAGAACATAGCTGGAGTGAGGGAAACCAGACGGGAGGCCCTGCTGCAGACAGAAGCAGAGGATACCTGGTGCCCCACGCCCCTGGGCGCCTTTGTGACTTGTCCAGTCCCCCTCCCCACCACTGGACCCTGCATCTTTCCTCACGTGGTGGGGGGGAGGGGGACAGGTTCTCTGCAGCAGGAAAGACAGGAGCTGGAAGGTATCGAGGCAGGCCTGACAGGATAGGGGTAGCCTCCACAGTTCACAGCTTCCTTCCCCATCCTCACTCCTGCCCGGTCACCACCTCTCCACCTCCCCACCTCCAACTCTTGGAAGAATTCCGCTCTCCTCTCAGCACGAGGAAAGCAAAGAACTCCAGTGTCTCTTGTGTTTCCCCCTCATCATCCCCCCCACCACTGTGTTGGGGCTTCTTTCTACAGTGGGGAGGGGGGATGCGGCTTCACCCTTTTGGCATCCTCCCCACAGTTGGAGGGCTGGCAGAGATGGGGGCATCGTCCCAAGCCATGA
This sequence comes from Paguma larvata, assembly GCA_030068075.1. NCBI lineage: Eukaryota > Metazoa > Chordata > Mammalia > Carnivora > Viverridae > Paguma > Paguma larvata. The sequence goes on from CM057829.1 coordinate 31,300,628, forward strand.
CTCAGCTTGCCTGGTATTCATGTCTTGGCCAACTTTGACACTTTGCTCATCAGGGACTGTTGGTCCCAAGAGGTGTGAAGAAGGGCTGGCTTCCATGAGGGATGTTCCAGAGATGGGTGATTTGGGCCCCACCCCTCTGCCTCCCTCTCCCCCTCATGCCACCTGAGGGGTGAAAATAGAAGGATTCCAGAAGTATGAGAGGAAGGAGGGAGATGGGGGAGTTCCTGATATTGGGTTGAAACCAGAAGGTAAGGAGGTGCCAGGGAGGGAGGACTTGGGGGGATCCAGATGGCCCTTATTCTGGGGAATTAATGGGCCAGAGGAATGGGAAAAATAAGAGAAAGGATTTCCGGACCCCCAGGGGAAAGAGTCAGGGGGCAACGAGAGACAGGAAGGCGGGTTCAGCTCCTGCACTGAGTGACCAGGACGCAGTGGGGAAGGGAGGTTTGAGGAACTGAGGTGCCGTCCTGGTCCCTCGGGAGTGGAGGCCGGCGAGAGAAAGAGGGGAGGGAGCCGGGATGCGGGAAGCGGGAGGGACTCGAAGCGGACAGCCGGCAGCTGCGGTGTTTCCGACTTGTTTCCCAGTAGTTCCTCTCCGTTCCATTTCCAGTTGTTTCCAAGCCATTAAATTCTTTCCAGGCGAGATAAGGGGCCCGCCCGCCCCACCCAGGGCGTGTCACGTGTAGGGGGCAGGGGGAGGTTTAGACGGACAGAAGCAGGGAGAGCCTGGAAGGGGGACGGAAGGAAGACGGAGCTCCTGTGCCCCTGGAGGCATCTCTTAGTCAGCCCAGCCCCGCTGAACCGTGAGTCATGGGTGCAGAGCTCTCAGCCAAGAACAAGTTTTAGGATCCTCTCTGCAGGCTCTGTGCCCTTCCCAGACCTGGGAATCCTGACTCTGCTTCATTTCAGCGTTTCTTAAAGGCTCAGGACCCCCAGACATCCCTCCCAGATCCTGTAACCAACATGCTGAGAGACTCCCTCTGGCACCTTCCTGGAGCTCTAGCTCAGCTGCTCCAACCAGAGCACTTGGGGTCCCATCAGCACTTTACGCCTGAAGTCCAGCTGGCCACCGGTTCAGCCTCCAGCCCCTTGTCTCCCCCAGCCCCGGCACCTCCGGGTCCTACCTCATCGATAACCACTTCCACCCTGGTGCCACCACCTGACCCCATCCAAACCGTGGCATCCACATCCCCGATCCAACCTGCGCCCGCAACACTCCCCCCGACCTCACACACACACAGGGAATCTACTCCCCAGTACAAGGTCCCTTTTCCTCTGCCCCAACGGAAAGTCTGTGCTCTGCGAGGCTCCCCTGAGAGCTCTCCTGTCACACCTTCGCCTGGCGTGTAGGGGTAGGACAGAGCCCCCACCCCTCCCAGCTCTTCCCTTGTTCTCCCCAGAGCTCTGTTCCTTACCTGGGCAACAAGCGGCTGCAGTGCCTCTGCACCTGCTGTGTCCCTGACCTTGGGAGGGGAGGTCTCAAGACAGGGCAGAGCTGCCGTGCCTTGGCAGCCCCGAGCTCCCCGGAGGTCCCCTTGCTCGTTCCCTGTAGCAGGGGCTCACAGAGCTGCGACCCGACCGTCGATCTCGGCAGCGACAGCAAGAAGGAGGGAGCCTGCAGCGAGCAGGGGGAGGAGAAGGGGAGGACCAGCATGAGGTCAGGGAGGGGAGCGGAGATAGGGCAGGTCCTCCCACCCCTCCAGTCCCTGCCAGGCTCTCCCAACGTCATCGGATGCCACCCCTCCTCCCCTCCCTGTCTGGGATCGCTGAGTCCCACAATACCCTCATCTTGCCTCCTGCATCCCTGGTCCTACCCCCCACATCCTTCCCCCCATCCCCGTCCCATTTCTACTCTGCCTCCCCACCCTAGTTTTTGCCCAACTTGACGTCCCCAATCCCTTATGCCATTTCCCCTTCCCCTACCATCTCCCCACCTGTTGCTCCTGCTCTCTCCTGGGTTCTCCTCTCTACCAACACCCTTCTCCTTGGCTAGCTCCGCTCCCTCCTCCCTCCCTAACATCTCCTCTCCCACCTCTGCCCTGCTGCCACTTAGCTCCAGCTTGGATCTTGCCCTACTTGCCTGTTGCCTAGCACCTGTTCTTTCTCCGCTCCCCCAGATCCCCCCCCTTCCCGACCCCAGGCACTGCCATTCTCTCCTGGGAGTGCAGGGCAGGGGCAGGGGTGAAGGAAACCCCCCTCCCACCCGTTCCTGCCTGGTCCCTTTGCTCCCACCTGCGCTGTGTCTCTTCTTCTCCTATCTTTCCTGCTTGCCCCGTCCTTGCACTTCCTCTCCCATCCGTTCTGGTCAGTCCACCTCCTGTTCTCAGCTTGGGATCACTGCCCTCTTTTCATTCGCCCACCTCAGCAAATTCTAGAGAAATAGCAGATGAGGCTTGGGTGCTTGGCTGGGCAAGGGCTTGGCTGAGCACCAAGATATGTGACTTGGGAAGGAAGTTGGGGTTCAGGAGAGACAGGGAAGAGAAGCTGGAAATTCAGGAGGGAAGTTCAGGGATGGAGACAGAGCTAGAGGCAGGAGGCAGATATGGGGGGGCGGGGGCATGAATGGGAGGGTGGAGTCAGTGGAAAGCCGAAAGAAGTTAATGTTGTTTGGGTGCTACAGGGCAGCAGGAGCACAGGGAGGAGAGTTGGGGGCTCAGGGAAGAAAGCACTTTGACCTCAGGCAGAGACAGGAAGACTGATACCAGAGGACAGGGCAGCACACACTCCCACGTAAGGCTGGTGGCTGTTTCTCTGGCGCCGTATCCCTTTGTGCTCTCTGCCCTGACTGTGGGCTGAAAAAAAGACTTTCGCCACAGAAGTATCCAGGGTGAGGTAACCCCACCAGGTTTCACAGGAACTGAGTTCTTGCTATCCATCTACAAACCTCATCATCAGGGAATATCTTGGCCTAGTCATAGGTGATGGGTGAAAGGACATGGAGAAGCCTGTATGTGCCTCAGTCTGCCACTTAGGTTGGGGCACAGGCGTCTGCATCCCAGACTGGTTCCCCCTGGTTACAGGTGTGTGTTGTTCCTGGGTCAGGGCACACTGGCACAGTGTATGGCTGCCACATGCCCAGTTAGCTCTCTATGGCTGAGGGCAAAGCCTTGCCTGGACTCTCGCGTGGGTGTCCCCGTGTGTGTCTGGGTGTGTGTGTGGCTGTTTTTTTCCTGGCTTTGATGGGGAGGATGAAGTCAGCATCTTGGACGGAACTGGGCTCAGCTTCCTTCCTCTGCCTTGGCCCAAAGCCCCCAGAGGCTGGAGTAGGTAATAGCTTCCCTCTGATTGGGAGGGCTGGGGGTAAGCACATGAAGGGGTGAGGGGGGGGTCTGAAACAGCATTACTTGGGGAGAGCAGACTGCACAGAGAATAAATTTTTTCTCACATCCCCAGATTTCAGTAATTCTGTATCATGGTTATAGCCATTGTTTTTCCTATGTCTTATCCTTGGTTTTATTACTTACTAAGTATGGCCACCGTAAGTATACTTGTCCCACAGAGTAGCCAGAAGCCCCTGGAGATGCGAGAGCTCAAAGGATGGCCGTGGACCATCCCACGGCTAGGAGGAATACCAGAGTCTCAGAGAAGAGAGTGGGATTGCAAACGTTTACAAGGTTACAAGGCATTTGAAGAAGCCACTGTAGGCTTAACAGACATAATTCCAGTTTCTGAGATCATCATTGTCTAAAATTTGATTCTGGATTTCAGGCTCTTGGAGGAGCTCCCGTCTTACATGTTTGCATCAGTGAAGCATAGGCCTTGCATAATAGTGCAGGTGCCTAATGAATTCTTGTACTACCGAATTGTGAAAGGACTGGGTGGGAAGGATGGGGAAAGGGAGTCTGGCAGGAGTCCCAGGCGTGGAGGCAGGAAAGCCTAGTGGTCAGAGCTGGTTGCCTTCACTGAGGTGTTTCGGGTGATGGGTAGAAAGACCCAGTGTTGCTGACAACTGTCCACGTGCTCTGGCTCGTGGTCTCAGAATCCTCAGTCCAGGTGTCTTCAGCTCTGGGCTTCCATCCTTGAAAGAACCTCCATGTTCCTGTCCTGACCTCAGGAGGATACAGGATAAAAGATACAGACAGGAAGAAAAGGAAAGACAAGGAGAAGGGAGAAAAGACAAAGAATGAGGGCAATTAAGGGCAAGGACCTGAAGGAAAAGAGAAGGAAAGAAGAGAGGCCAGGGGCGGCGATCCAAGGGAGCAGTCCCAGAGAGGGGGGAAGAGAGAAAACAGTTGTACTGGGCTTCCGTTGACAAAACACTTTCCGACACAGTGCAGGCATTTGCTCAATCTCACTTTGCGGCTGAGGAAACGGAGGATCACAGACGTTAGGTGACTTGTCCAAGGGACTTTGCTAGTGGTGGTGAAGGTGAGCCTCAACCCAGGTTTGCTGATTCCAAAGCCTGTGTTCTCTCCCCTTCCCCAGGAACAGCCTTGGGAAGATGGAAGACTTAGAGCAGAAACAGATGAAGGGGCTTCTGGAAGAACTTTTTGAGAAGGAAGGGTGGAAGATCTGGATTTCTGAAACTTTTTTCTGTACATCCAGTTACTATGCAGATTTAGTAAGAAACCACCAAGATAGGGGACTCAACATTCCACTACCGAGGGGCGGCACTGGGAGATGGTGAGGAAGGGGGCTCAGAGAGAAGAGACAGCGTGACTTGAGAGATGGGAGAGAACCACAAGGCTAGGGCTGCAAAGGGGGCCACAGAGCTACAGAAGGAAGGTTTGGACCCGTAAAACTTCCTTTGCCTGGAGACGGGGTGTGGGGAGAAGGGAGGGGGGAGGACATTTCTATCTCGTGACAAAAGAAAGTCACACAATTGTTTTGTTCTCTGCTCTGGGGCGGGTGGGCGCCTGTATTTACCAGAGGGACCGAGGTCGCTGTGGCAACCACACATCTGGGCCCCCGAATCCAGATGTGCTGTATCCAGAAGCCATAGCAGAACGATGAGGCAAACATTAGGCTCTCCAGTCCTGGCCCCCAGGCTGGGAAGAGGACAGGGGATTGCAGTGGGGAAGAGGGAGGGAAGAGGAGAGGGCTGAAGCGGGGGAGAGGAGAGGAAGTCGCCCAACAGGACAAGGAATGTGGACAGAGGAAAGGGAACCGGGGAGGGGGTGGCATGAAAAGGGAGGAGTTGAGCACAGGGTCAGCAGCAGGAGGAGGTGAGAAGAACAAGCAGAAAGAAAGGGAAAAGAGACTGGAACAGTGGGGAGGAGGGGCAAAACAAAAAAGATGAACAGGCTGAAGAGTCCGAAAGAGAAGGGGAGGACTCCCAGCGGGACAGAGGGCAGAGAGGCGGGCAGGGAAAGGAAAGGAATCTAGTGCAAAGAGGCAGAGGCAATGGGTCAGCGGAGGCGATAAGAGGAACAAAAGGCCGGATCCTGAGGAAGGAAAGCAGCTCAACGGAAAGACAAAGTGGGCCTGGAACAGGAGGGCCGACAGGAGGTGCAGGAGTGACAGTGGCCATACACTGCGGTGGCCACTGGGATAAGGCTGTGGCTGCAGAGCCACACGGGCCTGGAGGGTGGAAGCCGGAGACTGACCTGCCTTCACCTTCCCACCTCACACACCCCAGCGCCATGCCTCTCCTGATCCTTCCCACCGCTCCACTCACTGGGCCCAGTAGACTGCCAGTTCACACCAAGGTGCCAGCTCTCCCCTGCCACTCAGCCAAGATACGCTGCAGGCCCCACCCCAGGACCCCCAGTCTGAGATGCCAACATTCAAGCACATTCCTGAGCTGGGGTCAGGACAGAGAGAGATGGGACAATGAAACGGATGAACCTAGCTGGGATTAAGAGTGGAATAGAGGAGAAAAGGACAATGTAAATGGAAAGAGAAAGGTGTAACAAGGGACAGGTGTACCTTTCAGGGACCAGGCACTGTGAGTATCTTCCCCCCCCACACACACACACCAACGCTGAGAAGTAGGTAGAAGTATTCCTTTTTACAGATGAGGAAACTAAGGCCCTGAGTGCTTAAGTTACAGATCAAGGGTATCCACTAATGAAAGGTAAAGCAGGGAATCCAACGCAGGTGGTCTGTCTCCCAAACCCTTGTTCTTGCACTCTCTGGGCCTGGAAAAGCCTCGGGGGACATGGGGACAGGGAAGCTGAGAAGCCAGGGCTGCGCTCCGGAAGGAGGAGAGGCCTAGTTCCTGGGAGCCCTAGTTCCAGGTTGCTATAGTTACTCAGTCTGTTTTCACCCCAAACACAGTAATGGGGAGTGGGGGAGCCTGGCTGGACACGTGAGGTTCTCCCCTCCTCCTTCAGGCCTGGGCTTGTGGCCCGGGCGGCCCCTGTCCAGTCATCTGGGCGTTGAGCCCAGGCCCAGCCCACACCCTCTAGCTGACCCAGGACACTCCTGCAGGGCCAGGCCTGAGGCGCTGCTGGACAGGAGCCGCTGCTGGGATCCCCGCAGGTTGAGTGAGATTTGGCCCCTCACCCTCTGTCCTGGTCCCCTTCCTCCTAATTAGAAGCACAGCCTTTCCTGCCAGATCCGTTCTCATCCTTTTCTTGCAACTGGATTCACAAGTCTCGGTCTCCCCCAATTTAGGGCAAGGAAGATGCTCTTGAACATCTCCCCTTCCCTCCAAATACTGCCCCCTTCTCCACTGTGGCCCCTCCTTTCTGGCTCACAGCCTTCTGGCGCCAGCTCCGCTGTTTGTTCAAGCTGCTCATCCTGGAAATCAAGGGAAGGGAGGGAGAACCTGCTAGAATGCAGGGGACCCAGGGAGGCTGCTCACCCCAAAGGGCGTGGGGCCCCCTGTCCTTCCTGTTTACTCAGACACATTCCAGGGATCTGTATCCTCAGGGCTGTCAGGCCAGGAGACATCCCCCCTCATCCCCCCCCCCCCCCACCGCTAGACACAAACATGCCCCAGTGTTGTAGGGGCGGGGACAAGGGGATGACATGAGGTCTGGGATCCCACACCCGCCCCACCCAGAGCCAGCTATGTCTTCAGTGCTCGGTTCTCTGATATACTGGCCATACAGAAGCCGCTTTCCCCCAATTCCCCGTCCTGAGCCAGGAAGGCAGCCACCATTCCTTCAACTCCCTCCAAGTTGTTTATTTAATAATAAAAAAGAAGATATACATATACATAAACCTGATCTCCCACCACCACCCCTCCTTTACTCCCAGTAACTAGCTCCAAAATGTAAAAATGTCCCTTGTCCCTCCCGGGGACTAAATTCCCACCTCCACCCCCCTAAACAGAGAAACAAAAGAATAGAATGTGCAGGAGTCCACCCGCCCCAAAACTTAAAGAAAGAAGCAGGAATTACGGGTTCAGAGAAATGAGAGGAGCCCTATATTCCAAAAAGGAGTAACAAGAGAGGTAAACCCCCTCACCCCCAAATAAGTGCTTAACCCCACACCCTGTCTTTCCTTTACCAATTGCCCCAAGCCCAGGGATCAGAGAACTTAGAAAAGCCCCATTTGGTCACCCCCACCTCCCGTCCCCCACCACCAGCTCTAAGTCAGTGTGAGTTGCACAGGTCAGGGGTGATTGAGGTAGAGGGGCTGGTGGGAGGCCTGGTGTGCATGGCCAGCTGCAGAAGCTGGCAAGGGGCCACCTGTGGCATTGCCCGGGGTCGAGGATGGCTGTTTTCGGAGCGAGGGGGGCACCGTGGAAGTCTTGATGTGAATCACCCGGGTGTCCATGACCTCACACTCGATCTGCATCATCTCCTCATAGTCCCCTGGAGCCCCCCGGCCTGACAGGGTCTCTGTGAGAAGGAGAGAGTGAAGGGAGAGGAGAAGTGCAGGCAAACAGAGAGGAAAAAAGTAGAGGTGGGCAGGGAGGGAGGGGCAAAGGTGAGGAGGCAGACCCACAGCAGGAGGTGAAGGAGAGGGTAGGGATGGAGGTGGTGCAGGGAGAGGAAAGGGGTGGGAAAAGAAAATGACATTGATGAGTCACAGAGGACACATATGATTGAGATCACAGAGGTGAGGACATCAAGAGAAAACAGAAGGTGAGAATCTGGCCATTCCCAGCCCACCCCCTCTGCCCACAACTACTTGAGCACCCTCACCAAGGGATGGCCTGCACCCTCGTCTTCCTCCCATGTCTCCTGCATTCTGTTTTTTCTCCACCCATTTCCTGCATTTTCCCATCCAGGAGTCTAGCCTCTCTCTGGAACGGCCTCCTCCTCTCTCCATTTCCCCCTCAGCTCCTCATGCTAGATCTCCCTATCGGAACCTCCCCATTCCTCGATTTCAGGACTCCTCCCGAGATCTGGCAGGGGGAGAATTACCATTGGGGGCCATGGCAGGCATCACCAGGGACATCTTGGGCCGAGAGGTCTTGTTGTGGCTGATGGCGGGGAGCAGCAAGTGGTCCTGGGAAACAAAGGGGCCAGGCCCAGAGGCTGGAGGAAGAGATGTGGACAGGCTCTCCCCACCTCTGCTCTATAGCCTCAGCCTGAAGACACACTGCTGGAGAGCCCAGGGTGACAGGGATGGGGCAGGGAGGAACTCACCCTTCGGAAGGACACAACATAAAATGTGTCTTCTCGTCGGTCAATTGCATCCAGGAACTCTGGCTGCGAACGGTCTGGGTGGCGATACAGCTGCAGTTGGCCCACAGAATCCCTAGCCAGGTGGGGAGACAGGATTTGGGAGAAACTAAGCCCCAGGCCCAGTTCCCTCTGGGGAAGATGGGAGAGGATAAGAAAAAGACAGGAGACCCGAGTGGATGAGGGAGGCATAATGCCATTGGTGGCAATGATGACCGGCACAGGGCAGCTCCTAGGGGTATAGCTCTTTAGAGTGAAACCTCCCTTAGTAACAAACAAGCGCCCTCATAGACTCACCTTTCTGGGGGCCCGGGGGGTTGGGTGGGGACTGCCTTAACTGGAGGCGACTTATTCCATAGCTGAGACTTCTGGAAGGAGAAGTATCTAAGGATTTGAAGAGCGTGAAGGGAAAAGGGAAAGAGACAGACGGCCCCTGGAAGCTGATGCCACCTCACACCCACCCCTCCACCTACCCTAATGATCCCTCAAACTTCCACAATGAGATGCTCCCTCAAAATCCCCAGGACATTTAGTCTTCCAGTGGCCTTCCTTGAACCAGCCCTAGCCCCTCCTACCTGTCTCTCCTGGGCCCTCTGGGGGGTCTTCCGCCGGCCTCTCTGGTGGCGCTGGACCCAGCCGCTCAGCTCATCTGCAAGTCTAGGGAAACAGAGAGGGGCAACACCTCGGTATGGAGCCAGTTTCTGTTTTCCTTGCCCGCAGGCAGGAGGGAGAGGGGAGGGCAGGAAAAGCTCATGCTTCAGCACACAGGGATGGCGGGGCCACCTGTAGAGGGGTCTCAGAGGACAGGGAGGGGCTGGGGATCCCCCACACCTGAGGGACTCGGTCCGGTTGAAGTGCCGGCAATCAGAGGAGAGGAAGAGCTGGTCCAGGTCTCTCAGCAGCAGCTCCTTGGCGCCCCCCGGGAAGGCTGTCAGGTTCCTGGAGTGAGGCAGGGAGGACAATGATTAGAGGCTGCCCTGCACTCCCCCCCTCCCACAACAGAACAGGCAATGCCGGCAGGAGAACTCTGGCTCCTCTCTCAGAAGAAAAAGTTTTGGAGAGAAGATACACTCAGCATCTCCAAAAGAAAGAGGGCCCTCTCCTTACCTGAAACTTGGCCGGCCTGGAGGGCTGGGCTGAGGCTCCTCAGGGCCCAGGGAGGAACCCTGGAGGGGTTCAACTCCACGAACCGGCTCTTGCACTGAGAACTCCAGCAAGTGTCTCCGGGGTCGAGGCTCCTCTCCGCTCATCCGAGGAGAGATGGGAGCTGGAGGAGGGTCACTGATGCTGAGGATAAGGAAGGATTGAGTATGAGGAATTCCAGCTTGGTCCAGGGGCTGGTTAAGATCATGGGCTCTGCAGAAAGCCTGCCTGGCTTCCAATCTATCCTGCAGAGTGAATCTCTTCATGTGTACGACGGGAATGAGAACCATCTCTACCTAATAAAGCCAGGAAGCATGAGGAACTCAGTAACCACTTACAAGTCACTGTTTTTACCAATGTTATTGCCACCATCTGCTCCAGGACACACGATTTGAGAGAAATGATGGAAGGAGAAGGGACTGGCTGGATGCACCGTCGGTGCTGAGGATACCTGTGCTATGTGTAAGTGGAATGAAAGGGCCTGCGCCAAGGCAGGCAGGCAGGCAGGCAGCTGTGAGGGTGGGCTCCACCCAGAAGCTTTGGGGGAGGCAGGGAACGTCTCACCTGACAGGTCCGAAGTTGAAGGCAATGAAGAGAAGGAACACCATGATGCAGACCACCTTCCTGTTTCCAGACCCTAACTTGAGCTCGCTGTTCTAAGGTGCAGAGAAAGAGATGAGAGACGGGGTGAGTCATCCCAAAGGAGCCTGTATTCCCAGCCTGTACTTCCTCCCTGGAATGGCCCAGTCTTACTTCGGCCAGCAGGGCCTCCAGTCGCCGCCGGAGGGCAGCATTCTCCCTGCGGAGCTGCTGGTTGTCGGCCAGCACGGCCTGCAGCCGAGCCTCCAGCCCCTGCAGATACTCCTTCTTCTTCCTCCTGGACTGGCAGGCGGACTCCCGGTTCTTGATCATTCGCTGCTGCCGCTTCAGCAGCTTTGCCTAGGGTACCCAGAGGATCAGGAAAGGAAAGACAGATGGGTGGGAGAAGGGAACAATGCCTCCCCAACTTCTGAGACTGATTACCCAATGCTCATACTGGCCACTCTCCTGCCTTCCTGACCTCTACTGACACAGCCAGAGACGGGTTATTCCTCTCTGCTAAAACGTTTCAAAGAAGGAGCCCTTCTCTCAACCACTCCCTGCTCCTGTTCCTCAGAGCTGAGAGAAGTCAGACTGTAGTTACGATTTCCTCCATCCTGGTTCCCAGTGGAAACTCAGTTCCTTTCCTTGGTGGGGTGGGGTCTTTCTTCCTCTTCATTCTTTTCAGGGCCCACATTTTAACCTTGCTATAATTAAAGAACGCTTTACCTGGTTTTCCCCTAGGAAACAGCCTCCCTCTTCCAACTACTGCCACAGCCATAACACAGTGTGACTCCCCTGCCTTAGATTTACTGACACCATTCCCATTCCTTCATCTGCAGTGACAGCAAAACTAAGGATCCTAAAACTACAGAGTTGATACTCATATATAAACAGGGATCCGCTCTGACCTTCAGGATCATCTATGGCTTTGCTTCCTCACTCTTTGCTCCTTCCTCATTCCACAGTTCTCTCTCCCACGGCAGACTTCCTCCCCATTACTAAGTCCTACTCCTCTCCTCCCCAGCACTTACATCCACTTCGGGTGGGCAGGAGTTCCCAGGCATAGGAGCTGGAACAATGCTTTTCCTCTCAGGCCTTGGAGCAGGGGGGGCCGGCCCCTCAGGCTGGACCCGAATAGCACCTTGGATGAGGACAACTGGCGACACTGGGGCAAGTGAGCAGGAGAAGGAGGTGAGAGCTGTTCTTGCGTCCACACCCGTACCTGAGCACCCAAGGGATGGGAGTCTCAGTGGCTGTGAGCTCCCTGAGAAAGTCAATCCAGCCTGGCTCCTTCTCTCCTTTTTTAGTACCTGGAGGTGGTTGGACAAGAGGCTGCAAAAGGATGGTGGTGCTGGGAGGCACAGCTCTGGGTGGCATTGGGACAGTGGTTATCACCACAGGTTTGGGCTGCAGTGGTGGCTTCCGGGTGGGCAGGGCTTTGCCTGAAGGAAGGGGAAAGGAAGGAAGGAAGGAATGTCAGGATTAGAGGCCTCTTGCCAGGGATCCCAAGGTATCAGGAGGCCCCATTACCTAAGGAGCCATCGGAGGATGGGCACATGCTGATCTGGACACCTCCAAGTGGGGGGCCTAGGACATCCCGCAGGAGACACCCTTGAGGGGATGGTGACTCTGTCTTCACTTCCAGTACCTCCTCTCCTAAAAAAGCCTGTGTTGGGCATTCCAGAAGATATGTGAGTCCGGAGGAGTATGAAGGAGAAGGAGCTGAAGAAGAGAATGCTTTCATACCTCTGAGAGGCAGAAGGAGCTCACGGGAATGTCTGGAGAGAGTAAGAGAGGTTGATGCTGACCTGGTTGGGGGATTCTGCTGAGAGCAGGGAAGCCTCAGAGTTGATGGAGGAAGATGGAGAGACAGGTTCTAGCTTGGTCTGGACATCTGCGGGGTGTCAGGATAATATAAAATGCTGGATATCAGATAAACACTGAAGGAGAAGAGGATTAAGATGGGGGATGGAAGACATGGTCCTTCTTCCTCGTACCAGAAACTAAGGCTCTTCTGGCCCTAGGCACGCAATCCAGAAGGAAGAGGAACTATGGGGCTGCTGATCTGCTGGCTCTCTTCCTACCTCTTTGCCCAGGACTTTCCTTCCTCCTTCACTGGCTCCTGAAGCTGTTTCTACGCTGACAGCAGCCAAGTCTGCATTTCTACCCTCGACTGCTCCCCTGTGTCCTGATCCCGACTCCCAGGTACCTGCTGGTCACTTCCTTTCTCATGCCCCACCATCCACCCAAATCCAAGTTGGCTCACTGCTTGTCCCTTCACACAAATTCCCTTTCTACTCTGTCAGTCTCCCAGGCACCAAATCACAAAGCCTCAGTCAGCTCTGAGCCTTCCTGGCCTCTGTTAAATCCATCTGTGAGACTTGCTGATCACCCCATGTGGGTGACATAAAACTCATCCCAGGGTCAGACTCAGTCCCAAGGTCAACAGTCTGCCGCTACCTTTGGTCCATACCCCTCATTTGGGCACTTAATTATATAACTGCTAATACTGTTATTTTTAAATTTCATGTTTGTGAATAGGTAATACACTCACACTATACAAAACTCCAAAGGACGAAAGGGTAATTCGGTGAAGTGGGTCTCCTTCCCTTCCTTGTCTACCAGCCACCTGGATCCCTCCTCAGAGATGATCACTATTCGATTATTAACCACGCACAAGACTCTCCAAAAGCAAGGACTATGTTTTATGCTTCCTGTCTCTCAAACTGATAGGGAAAGCACTGGCTGTCAAAAGATAACCTAAATAAACGGGGAGAATCTGACTCCTCTGCAAAGTCCTCACCAATCAAGGTTTATATCCTTATCTTGCTCGCAGATGCGATCTGTTTCTCTCTCCAAACCCATTTTCCATCCTAACCTGCCCCCCCTGAGGCCGGGGAGGAAAACACGAGTGGCCTGCATCCCTGGGCTCCTTGCCCTCTAGCTTCTGGCTGGAGTTCAACCAAAGACGGGCAGTGCCAGGAACCCTGAAGGCACTTTGCAGTCCACACTAGACACTGAATTCATCACACTCCCTGACCAGGGGGCTCGTGCTCTTGCAGTACCTATCTGCCCCAGCAAGAAACTCCGGCATCAAACCCTAGGCAGGAAGTCACTGCAATCCATCCATTCTATTTCATCCTTTCTGCCTCTTTTCGGCAATCAAATATCTTTCTTGATTAACTGTATCCGGTCCTGTCTCTCCACGATCCATTCTCTCTACTCTGCCACCAGAGTCAGTTTCCTAATCACACTGTTCTCCTGCTTGATTCTTCAGAGGCTTCCGACTGCCCACAGGATAAAAGCTAAGAGTCCCTTAGCAGGGTTCACACTTGGCCTACAGCCTCTGCAACTTTCTTGCCATTTCCCACTCCCTCCTCACATCCACTCTGAGGAGATATAAGTTCCCTAGATACATACACACACACACACACACACACACACACGTGTACGCATGTGCAACAGTACCCACATTCATCTTGTGCCTCATTTCTTTAAAAAAAAAAATTATTTTTTAACACTTATTTATTTTTGAGAGAGACAGAGAGAGACAGAGGGTGAGCTGGGAAAGGAGCAGAGAGAGGGAGACACAGAATCCGAAGTAGGCTCCAGGCTCTGAGCTGTCAGCACAGAGCCCAATGTGGGGCTCAAACTCACAAGCCCTGAGATCACGACCCGAGCCCAAGTCGGACGCTCAACTGACTGAGCCACCCAGGTGCCCCTCTATGTGTCTTTCAAAACTCAGCTCAGGAAACCCTTCCTCCAGGAGCACATCACTGATCCAGCCCCAATCGGGTGAGCTGCCCCTCTTCTGAGTTTTCATGGCACCCTGTGACATCTATCCTGGAATCCCCACACCCGCGGCAACTGGTGTTGCCTCCCCTCCCTTCACACTGCAGGATTCTTGGGTCAGCGTGGTGCTCACATCTTCTTCATCTTGCATTCCTAGAACCCTGTCCAGTATGTGGCATGGAGTAGATGCTCAATAAATCTTTACTGTGTAAACACTTAAGAGTAAATAAACTTAGTAACACTTAGTAAAATAGTGCAAACGATGTTAACTATAAAATCTAGGAGTTGGGTATACAGAATTCCAACTTTTCTGTATGTTTGAAAATTTTTTTATAATAAAACTTCGGGGGTGGGTGGGGAATAACAAATAAATATGCCCTAAACTGTCCATAAGTTTTTTAAAAATCCGAAGCAACAGGAAAGCAGGGGTAGGGTGGCTTAGTCAATTAAAACGTCTGACGTCAGCCAGGTCATGATCTCAGGGTCCCTGAGTTTGAGCCCCACATGGCATCAGGCTCTCTCAGCTCTCCACTGAGAGCACAGAGCCTGATTCAGATCCTCTGTCCCCACTCTCTCTGCCCTTCCCCTGCTTGCTCTCTCTTTCTCTCTCTCTCTCTCTCTCCTGCTGCCTGAATCCCCTCTCCCATCTACTCTGCTTTGGTAAAGCCTGGGGATGGTAGCTGTTATTACCTGAAGAGTCATCAGAGGTGGGACCCACATTGATCTGGACCGTTTCAAATGGGGATGTTGGATCATCTCCTAGGAGGCAGAGTGGGGGTGCCAAGGACTCTGTCTTCACAACCAGCACCTCCCCTACAGCAGGGGCCTGGGTGAGAGTGGGGTGAAGCAGGGGGGGCAGACAAAAGAAAACAAGGAAAGCGTTGAGAGCAAGGGTAAGAACAAAAGTTTTAGAACTTACTAACTGACATCCTGGCTTGAATGGTACTGAATATTTCCTTAAGCTGTTTCTGGTCCCTTGTTTTCTCTATTTTATTCCTGGGAGGGTTGATGAAGTCTCATGATTTCAAATATTGCCTTAGAATGGACAACTTGGGTGTGAGCAATTCCAGAATTCTTGGCAGTTAACAACTCTCTTCTTCCTGGCCCCACCACAGTTGCCACATATCGCTATATATTAAAATGACTCCATCTTCACTTACAATCGCAGCAGAGACATGGAAAATGAGGACATTAAAGAAATCCAAAGGTACCACCACTACTCCATGATCCATAGCACACAAAACATTTTCTCAGCACCTATGGGTGAAAGGACTAGAACGCTATCCCTGCCACAAACAGTAGAAGGAGGGAGATGGTCCTCTCACCTGGCTAGAGGGCTCTGTGGAAAGACGTGATGATTCAGAGCTGAGGGAGGAAGAAGAGCAGGGGGAGGACGGCTCAGACTTCACCTGAAGATCTGGAAGAAAGGGGTTGCGGAATAACCAGGAAGCAGAGCCCGTGGAGTCCAAAACGTGCCCAAAGGCTTGGAGGTGAGGATCCCCTCACCTACGGCAAAGGGGAAGAAACACATAAGGGACTGAAGGAAAGAGGAGTGCACGGGCACTTACGAAGAGGAGGTGTGAGGATAGAGGGGATTCTGTAGTTCCTGGGAAACAGTGACAAGAGAGGGTTTTGTAAGGATGCGGGAATCACGAGGGATATCTTACCAGGGAAGATAGGCAGGGGATCCCAGGGTGGCTCAGGAGGGCTGACATCCATTCCCACGTCCAAGGAACTGCTGCCAAACTGAATAAAGAAGGACATTAGATGGCAAGAATGCGAAAGTAATGGCTTCATGAGCTCGGCCTGGGGCTGAGTCCTCGTTCCGGGGCAACTCCCAACCGCCAAAGGTTAGAGACAAGGCTGGGGGAGCAATACCGGGACATCCTGCTCCGGGCAACGGAAGAGCTGCGTCTGCTCCTCCGCCACATCATCCAGGCCTGTATACAAGGTGCTGTCTGCAAGAGATGCAGAGCGTCAGGGGGTCGTCCGGTGGCCCAGCCTACAGATCTGCACACAACCCCGGGCCCATCCCTCATTGGCTCGGCTCGCCAGACCTACCGCCCGCCCCCTTGAAACGTGATACAGCCAAAGAACTTCAGCTCCTCCTTCCCCCACCCCGGAACAACTCGACGTTTCTGCAGGCAGCAGAGGTTTTTCCCAACTCCCGCATCCCCCGAATGCACAACGAGCCCCCCTGCTCCGCCCTCTTTCGGGTGATGGATTCCGTATTTCCCCAGCCTTCCTCTATGGACCCCCGCTTCCTCCCTGCGTGCCTCAGAAGCATAGTATGCCACAGCCCTCCTCCCTCCCCGAGGCCTCACTCCGCAGACCCCAGTCCTCCGGGCTCAGCAAGTTGTCGGTGAAAAAACGTGTTGGGTCCGCAATCTCGCTGAGCAGCATCAGTTCCGCCATCTTTCCCTCCCGCCCCCCAACCATGAGACGGTTCCCAAGACCCGCCTCTCCCCATCATCAACTAATCAGTTGACTCTTAAAAAAGGGCGGGGGCGTCCCGGAAGCTCTACCGACCAGTAAGAGGCCTGGGTGCTGAGTACTTGAGATGGCTGGATAGGGCGGGCCAATGAGAGCACTGCAGGAGGACAGCACACCTCCGGAGCCGGGCTGCATTGTTTGCGCATGCGCCGAGCAGGACCCAACGAGAAAGAGCCTGGGAGATGTAGTTCCCAGGATTTAAAGGCCCGCCATCTCCCCCAGTCCTAAATTCAGAAGTTTATGTGTCTTACATTTTCCTCGGATATGAACAAGCCCCCCAAAATGTAGCACACGTGATCATATGGCTTTTAATGGTAAAAGAGGGAAAGAGGAACACAGACCACTGCTACCTCCCCTAGGAAAGCAAAAGCTGGGAATGAATGGGCTATGGCTGAAACCCTCCCTCTTGATCCCCTCAAAATCTCAGCATAAACCACAACTCACAGGTTCCTGTCTCTTTTAAGATTTAACTTTTAATCAGCCAAACATCTTGCGCAGACCCTGAGCCAGACCTGCATCTTGTTTCTTCCCCTGAATGATCACCTTTCCCAGCTCTTCCTGGGCTGCCCGGTTTTTGGGGTCTGCAGCCAGCACCTTCCTGAGGTCAGCAGTTGCTTTTTCAAGGTTCCCAAGGGCAGCCTGGGCAACCCCCCTTCTGTACAAGGCCTTTAAATGGCCAGGTTCCCTCTCCAGCACTCGGTCACAGCTCTGGGCTGCCAACTGAGGCTGCCCTAGCAGGAGCTGACAGGCAGCCAGGTTGGCATGAAGAACAGTTCGTTCTGGAGGGCCAGGTGGGGGTAAAGTCAGCAGCAGCCGAAGAGCCCGTCCATAGCATCTGGCAGCCCCTGCAGGGTTCCCAGCTCGAAATAATTCCGTGCCCCTTGCACGTTCTTCTCTTGCCAGGGCCTCCTTCTCACTGGCCTCCAGCTCCCAGGAGTCCCTGCCCTGAGTGAAGGAGGCAAGTGTGAGCCTGAAAGGAGGTCCAGAGTGTTCAGAGAGCTGAAGCTCTGCCTCCTCACCTTGACACATGGACTCCAAGCATTTCTCTATGAGTTCCCCCCAAGTCCCCTCCCTCCATTGGCCTAACCCCATAGTTAGTTCTGTCCAGCCCTCTGGCAGGCCTGACCCAAAAGGAAACCCAAACGCCAGTACCCGGCAGCAAGAGCCCAGCTTGGGTTTGTCCAAGCCATGGCCACGGATTATGATCTTCTTAACAAAGCTCCCATCGGGACAGTACCAGAGATCAGAAGCTTGAAGGGGCTCTGGCATCTCACTGGTTGATCCAGGAGACTTAGCAGAGTCTCCTTGAAGTCCACCGGTCAGTTTTTCAGTTCCTTGAGAATTCTCTAGAATTTGGCTGTCTTGATTTGGGCTCACTCTCAGCTCAAGGATTTCAGTAGAAGGGTCTGGGGGCTGCTGTCTGATCTGGGTATTTGAATCAAGGTTCTCCTGGGGGTTCTTTTCCCATTGTTGTTGCAGTTGAGAGATGTCCTTCTCTCCCACTGGATTGACTGGTGGCATCTCCATTTGGCTACCTGGTCCCTTCCACCGTGGGTGAACAGTTTTGGTCAGAAAGGGATGGATCAGTTTCAGGTCAGCACCTGAAAAGAAAACCAAACAAATGCTAATGGCAGGATTCTTATTTAGACGCCCTTTTTGCCCTCCCCCATCCTTCTGGGACACAGGTCCCAAGTCCTCAGGGTCTTTTTTTTTTTTCCCCCCCTCCCCAAATCCCTGTCGGACTGGAGCCTCTGGCCCACACAGAACTAATCCAGAACTAATGCAGAACTATAAATTCCACAAATCCCTGCGGTTCGCGTAGCCGCCCCAACTACGGACACCCGATTGAGTCAAAAAGTACCTGGGCAGCCGAAACGCCTTTAAATGGTGGCAATAGCCGGACCATTCGAATCACGTCTCCTTCCGAAGCTAAGTTCTTCCTGAGTACTGTCCTCGGAGTCTTGCTCCAGGAGGAGAGGACAGCCGAGGGCCAGGGACATCTGGGGACAATAACAGCTAATGCAGGAGCCCGCGAGGCTGCGAATCTAATCAAATTCCTGGCAGCCAATCCGGAGGAGGGAGAGATCCGGTTAGCCCGCCTTTTGGGTGTGACATCATTCCCGTCCCCCTTCCCCCCCATTCCCGTCTTGCAACCGGGAAGTTGTGGGCCTTGGCAACCGAACCTCGCCGAATCAACCGAGCTAGCGAGGTCCGACTGGCTAGGTCGTTGAGACTAAAAGTCTGGAAAAGTCCTGAAATGGGAAACGGGCTCAGGAGGGAGAGAGGGGAAATGACGGACCTGGTGGTGACTGATAGCGGTAGCAATCTTTATGTGAAGACCCCCGGCCCACCTGTGCCCTATGTTCAGGGCTCCCAGCCAGAGCCATCCAACCTTCGCCCATTCAGTCCAGGGTGCTACAAGAGAAACCATCAGGCCTCTTTCTCCCCATTTGCCCCATTCCCTTGTGGGATCACCTGAAGCTTCTCCTTACCTGTTCCCTCCTATGTATCACTGCCTTTCAAGTCTTCTTCCTCAAGAAATCTTAGTCCGTTTCAAACTTTGATGTGCATACATATCATTTGGGGAACCTGTTAAATCTCAGGTTCGGATTTAGGAAGTCTGGGGTGGGACCTACATTCTGCATTTCTTTTTTTTTTTTTTTTTTAATTTTTAAAATTTACATCCAAGTTAGTTAGCATATTGTACAATAATGATTTCAAGGGTAGATTCCAGAGATTCATCCCTTATGTATAACACCCAGTGCTCATCTCAACAAGTGTCTTCTTTAATGCCCCTTACCCATTTAGCCATTCTCCCACCTACAACCCCTCCAGCAACCCTCAGTTTGTAGAGTCTCTTATATTTGGGTTGCCTGGAAGGCTCAGTCGGGTAAGCATCTGACTTTGGCTCAGATCATGATCTCACGGTCTGTGAGTTTGAGCCCTGTGTCGGGCTTTGTGCTGACAATCCAGAGCCTAGAGCCTGCTTCTGATTCTGTGTCTCCCTCTCTCTTTGTCCCTCTCCTGCTTGCACTCTGTCTTGGTCTCTCTCAAAAATAAATAAAAACATTTTTTAAAAAAGTTTAAAAAAGAGGGGCCCCTGGGTGGCTCAGTCAGTTGAGTGTCCGACTTCGGCTCAGGTCATGATCTCGCGGTCTGTGAGTTCGAGCACCGCGTCGGGCTCTGTGCTGATAGCTCAGAGCCTGGAGCCTGCTTCGGATTCTGTGTCTCCCTCTCTCTCTGCCCCACCCCCGCTCATGCTCTGTGTCTCAAAAATAAATAAAAACATTAAAAAAATTTAAAAAAAAGTTTAAAAAAGAGTCTCATGTTTTTCCCCCCTCCCTGTTTTTATATTATTTTTGCTTCCCTTCCCTATGTTCATCTGTTTGTATCTTAAATTCCACATACGAATGAAGTTGTAAGATATTTGTCTTTCTCTGACTAATTTCGCCTGGCATAATACCCTATAGTTCTATCCAGTTGTTGCAAATGGCAAGATTTCATCCTTTTTTATTGCCAGGTAATACTCCATCAACAATATCCAAATTATGGAAAGAGCCCAAATGCCCATCGACTGATGAAGAGATAAAGAAGATGTGACATATATATATATATACACACACACACACACACATACACTATATATATATACACATACATATACAATATATATATAGTATATGTATGTATATGTACGTATATATACAATATATATAGTATATATTGTATATATACGTATATATACAATATATATATAGTATATGTATGTGTATATATATATATATAGCGTATGTGTGTGTGTGTGTGTGTGTATATATATATGTCACATCTTTATCTCTTCATCAATTGATGGGCATTTGGGCTCTTTCCATAATTTGGATATTGTTGATAGTACTACTATAAACATTGAGGTCCGTGTACCCCTTCGAAACAGCATACCTGTATCCCTTGGATAAATACCTAGTAGTGCAATTACTGCGTCGTAGTGTAGTTTTATTTTTAACTTTTTGAGGAATCTCCATACTGCTTTCCAGAGTGGCTGCACCAGTATGCATTCTCACCAGCAGTGCAAAGAAGATCCTCTTTCTCTGCATCCTTGCTAACATCTGTTGTTGCCTGATTTAACTTTAGCCATTCTGACTGGTGTGAGGTGGTATGTCATTGTGGTTTTGATTTGTACTTCCCTGTTGATGAGTGATGTTGAGCATTTTTTCATGTGTCTGTCAGCCATCTGGATGTCTTCTTCAGAAAAGTGACTATTCATGTCTTTTGCCCATTTCTTCACTGGGTTAAGTTCTTTATAGATTTTGGATACTAATCCTTTATCTGATATATCATTTGCAAATATCTTCTCCCATTCCGTCAGCTGCCTTTTAGTTTTGCTGATTGTTTCTTTCGCTATGCAGAAGCTTTTTATCTTGATGAGGTCCCGATAGTTCATTTTTGCTTTTGTTTCCCTAGCCTCCAGAGACATGTCAAGTAAGAAGTTGCTGCGGCCGAGGTCAAAGAGGTTTTTGCCTGTTTTCTCCTCTAGGATTTTGATGGCTTCCTGTCTCATATTTAGGTCTTTCATCCATTTTGAGTTTATTTTTGTGTAAGAAAATAGTCCAGGTTCATTTTTCTTCTTGTTGCTATCCATTTCTCCTAGCACCATTTGCTAAAGAGATTGTCTTTTTCCCTTTAGATGCTTTTTACTGCTTTGTCAAAGATTAGTTGTCCATACATTTGTGGGTCCATTTTTGTGTTCTCTATTCTGTTCCATTGATCTGTCTGTTTTTGTGCCAGTACTATACTGTCTTGATGATTACAGCTTGGTAATACATCTTGAAGTCCAGGATTGTGATGCCTCCAGCTTTGGTTTTCTTTTTCAGGTTTGCCTTGGCTATTTGGGGTCTTTTCTGGTGCCATACAAATTTTAGGATTGTTTGTTCTAGTTCTGTGAAGAGTGATGGTGTTGATTTGATAGGGTTTTTAAATTTTTTTAATGTTTATTTATTTTAGAGAGAGAGAGAGAGAGAGAGGGAGAGAGAAAGAGACATGAGCAGGGAAGGGGCAGAGAGAGAAGGAGACAGAATCTGGAGCAGGCTCCCGGCTCTGAGTTGTCAGCACAGAGCCTGATGCAGGCCTGAACGCACGAACCATGAGGTCATGACCTGAGCTGAAGTAAGTCGGTTAACCAACTGAGCCACCCAGGCACCCTTACATTCTGCATTTTTAACAAGCTCTTGAATGGTGATTTGCTGGTCCATGAACCACACTTTGAATAATATGATTCAAGAATAATGTCATTCCATTCTCTTCATCCTTGCTCTGTGCCCCTTCAGTTTGTCCTATATTTTGTATATATAACTGGTATAACTTGTTCCATTGGGTGTGTCATTGGGTGGAAAACTGGTCCTCCTCCTCCTCCTCCTCCTAATAAAAGAAATAGGCCCTACACAAAAGTGAGATCCAGCCTTGCTTGACCAGCTCCCAGCACTGGCTGGGCCACCACAGCTCTTCACGGAAGAAGAATCCCACTCTCAATACCTCACTTTGACTCCTTCTTCAGTTTGCTCTCTGACAACCTACCATCGTGTCCCAGACTACAAAGACCATGACAGGACAGCGAGGAGGGGAGGTAGTTTCCTCATTAGGCACAGAATTGTGTCAGAACAGTCCTTTCCCTGTTTTGTATTGAGACTCAGGTCATTAACCTGGACTTTTTCTCAAGTTTTACTTCTGGATTCTGGGTCAGAATAACCTTAGTCCACTGCTACCTCTTCCTCTATGGCTAAATACTCTGATTCTTGTAATCCCTAGGCTCCTATTGAAAATTAATCCACCTGTTCTCCCTCATTCCCCCTTTCCATTTCTAGGATTTTTGGAAAAGGCAGGAAATCTAAGGGCCACTCTGATGACCCTTCAAAGATCAGTTTCTCTCAGTGAAAAGAAACTGTACTCTGCAACAAATTAATTACTTTATAATGTTCTCTTAGTGTTTTGTGTGAGTATGTTTCAGTTCCAACAGACTCTAGAGGGCAGAGGCCTTGTCTCTATATCTTTTGTGTTTCACCTCTCTTCTTCCCTCCCTTCCTTCCTTCCTTTCTTCCTTCCTTCCTCCCTCTCCTTCCTTCCTTCCTTCCTTCCTTCCTTCCTTCCTTCCTTCCTTCCTTCCTTCCTTCCTTCCTTCTTTCCTCCCTTCCCTGAACAAATTGTTATTGAGCACATGCTATGTTCCAGGTAGCATGCTAGGAACTGAGGGTACATGGATGAATGAGACAAACAGTTTCTGCTCTCATGGAACTTCTCGTCTGCCAAGAAAATAATAATTACAATAGCACGTGTGTGAGATGCTATGAGAGTGGATGAAGGACTAAGGGATATTCCTTGGGGATGAGACATTTTTACTGCTGTTTAAAGAATGAGTTAGAACTGTGTCTCAGTTCTATAGAACCCATATGGAAAACCACTGAATTAAGTGGTCAACTTTGTCTCTTCAGGTGATCGCTTGTCACCATTGTGACTATAAAAGCAAATACAAACAAAGGCCCATAAACTCTTAAAGAAAGTAATCCAGATCTTCCAAAATGAAAATATTTTTATATTTTTTAAAATTTTTATTTATTTTTCATTAAAAATTTTTAATGTTTATTTTTTGAGAGAGAGAGAGACAGAGTGTGAGCAGGGGAGGGGTCGAGAAAGTGGGATATACAGAATCTGAAGCAGGCTCCAGGCTCTGAACTGTCAGCAATGAGCCAGACATGGGCTCAAACCCACCAACTATGAGATCATGACCCGAGCCAAAGTTGGACACTTAACCAACTGAGCCGCCCAGGTGCCCCCAAAATATTTTTTAAGTAAATAAAATTGTAATTTTATCAAAATGAAAACACAAAATTTAAATTTTATGTAAGAGGACTCAGAATCCTCAGAGGAAAAACCCATGGATCTGTCGGTTCCTCTGGTCTCAGCTTGAGAAACACAGGAGTAGGAAGGGACAAAGATGTGAAGACACGGAAATGGGGAAGACCATAGATTCTTCCCAAAGTGTTGCTGCATCAATAACTGACTCACTGCTCGCTCTCTCCTGGTTCCCTGCCCCTTGAGCCTCATTATGCTGGGGCTCTGCTCTCTGGGGATAGTCACCAAGGAATCAGGAAGAAACGGGAAACACTCTAGGAGGATTATATCCCCAGGCCTGATGAGAGAACATGGGATCTGAGGAGGACACCAAAAGGATGACAGGTGAAAATTTGCTTACCTGTTGGGGTAGAGGCTTGGACTGAAGAGTGAGGAAGGAACACTGTTTCTCTTTCTCTTTCCCTTAAAGATTTCAGAATGAGCTGGAAGAAGAGCAGCCTTGAGGAGAAGAGACGAAAAGGAACTTTTTCTCCAAGTGACTAGATTAAATCCCAACCTCCTACTACAAGTGTTCTCTGCTCTCCCTCTTCTTTTAGTGTTTCAGGGACTAACCTCACAGCACCTAATTGTATGGGTGTTTTGGAACATGACTTACCTTCTAAGACATTTCCCAAGTCTCAGGCGAGAGGGATGGGAGGCAGTAGCACACAGGAACCTCTCAAAAGGAAGTGAGATCATGGGAGACTCTATGAGTCTCTATAAGTCAAAGAGACATCTGGGAGAATGGAAGGACTTGGGGGGATGTCACTGCTTTTGCAATCTGTGATTATAGCCCTAGTCTGGAAAAATTCTTCCTTCATCCAAGACATTATAGGGAGCATTTAGTGCCTTGTTGAAGATCATTCTGAGGGAAATCCCCACATTTGACAAGATTGTGAGGAGTTACCTGTAAATTGTTTTTATATCCCACCTGGTATCATTTCTGTCCTGCCTTTCTTCTTTCTGAGTCACCTCTTTTCAAGGTAGCTCAGAGTATCTGGCCATATTCTGCTGCTCTCCTTGTCCTATCCCATAAGGGCATTGTGTGTGTGTGTGTGTGTGTGTGTGTGTGTGTGTGTGTGTGTGTAGTTTAATTGAAGGATAGTTGACACACAACATTACATTAGTTTCAGGTGTATAATATAATGATTGGACAAACCTATATGCTATGCCATGCTCAACCTCAAGTGTAGAGACCATTTGTCACCATACAATATTGCCACAATAGCATTGACTGTATTCCCTATGCTGAAATTAATCCTTGTGACTTATTCATTCCACAGCTGGAAGCCTGTATCCCCTGTTCTCCTTCACACACTTTGCCCATCTCCCTGCCTCCCTCCCTCCCTTCTGGCAACCATCACTTTGTCCTCTGTATTTAGGGGTCTGTTTCTGTTCCATGGGGGCTTTGTTTTGCTGTCATCTAAGATCTAACCTGATGGCAGAGCTGAGAGAAGAGGTTCAGGAGCTGGTGCAAGATAATTTGTCAGCTGGTGGTTGTTCCTTGCTGTCTTCATACACACAAAGCATGTGATACCTACCCTCTAAATAGGTGAAGTAAGATTCTTATTCATTCGATAATGTTTACTGAGTACTCAGAACTTGTCAATGGAACACAGAGAGAAATACAGAGGGATCCCCACCAGCAGCTTAATTGGGTAAAGTGTCATAGTTAACAAAAGCTCTGGATGCAAGCATACAAGGGATAAGTGGCGGGGAGGTTATTTCCAACTGGGAGTGACCTGAAAAGGAGTCCAGAGGGGTTGAGTCTTGGAGGATGTCCATAATCCTGACCTGCGGAGATTGCGGGGGTTTATTGCAGGTGAAGGAAACAATACAAGGCAGGAGAGATAAGGAAATGAAAGCCACTTTACATCCAGTATTATTCATCTCTGGCTTGTCAATCTCAGCTTTCTCAGAGTATCTCAATATCCCATGCGGGCTGCCCTGTCACTAGGCATCAAGCTGGTTGGAATTTTTTATACCCTCACATTCCCCTGCATTCCATACTCACCACATGGCACCATATGCTGCACTTACTCTCTGCGATTTATCATCAGCATGAGAGACAAAAATCCTAGCTTTCCAAATGCTAAATAAATTTCCCCTTCTGTTTAGCTTTGGTGGTTTCTGTGGTTTTAGTTCTGCTGGGATTTATGTCAAGATTATTCCCCCCTCCTCTGTGCTCCAAAACATTTTAGGGTTCTATTATAGGCAGGGTTTTCAGGCAGGATGAAGCAGTGAAAGGCAGACTTTTCCACGGTGAAATGTGGAATGGTAAGAGCTGCTCTTTACTGAATCTTGGCCATGCATTATGACCACAATACCAGGAGCAATGCTGTTTATTTATTTATTTTTTTAATGTTTATTTATTTTTGAGAGAGAGTGTGTGGAAGGGGCTGGGGGGAGGTGGGACAGAGGATCTGAATCACGCTCCTTGCTGAGCCCTTTCTGGAGCTCGAACTCATAAAGCATGAGATCATGACCTGAGCTGAAGTCACACACTTAATCGACTGAGCCACCCAGGCACTCCTGTGCTGTTTTTAATCACAATGAGGAGGAACTTCCTTGTAGAGGTGGTATTTGTGCAAAGACATAAATGAGTAAGGGAGCAGGCGTGCAGATAACTGGAGGAAGAGTGTCCAGGAAGAGAAAAACAGAAATGCAAAGGCCTTAGGCAGAAAGAAATTGGATTTTTATGTTAAATTCCTAGCAGCTGAGAGAACAGCAAGGAGTCCAGAGTGGGCAGAGCCGAGTAAACAAGGCAAAGGGTGGGAGGGAATGAAGTCAAAGAGGTGGGGAAGAAACAAGGTCAGGTAGGCTTCATAGGCCTATTTTGGATTTTATTCTAAGTGTAAATATGGAAGCCACCAGAAGGTTTGAGCAAGGTGAGTGATATCATCTGGTAATTTAAACCATCACTCTGGTACTCACTTGGGCAGGACATATAATAAAAGATCGCTTTGGTTTCTGCATGGAGGATGGACTGTATCGCTCAAAAACGGAAGCAGAAAATCCAGTTAAGGGGTTAGTCAAGGGACAATGGTAGCTGTGGGAGCTCGGATTAGGGAGAGGATCATGGGGAGAGTCCTGAGTCCTACACTAATATGTAGGTGTCTGGAAGAGGAGTAGGAGGTGTCAATGAAGACAGAAGGAGTAGCAAATAAGGAACTAGGGGATACAATACTTTCTTTAGTCGGATCTAGAAAGAATATTAATGTGAAGAAAACATTTCAAGGAGGAGGGAGTGTTCAACTGTGTCACATGTTGCTGATGGTCTAGTCCAGCATTTCTCAATCTTGGCACATGTATATTACAAAGTAATTTAATGAGCACCATGCAGCTTAAAAATAAAATCTCCCTGCTACTGTTAAAGTTCCCTCTCCAATTTGGATTTCCTCTCCTGCTAAGGGGTATCCACTCTTCTGAATGTTGTGTTTTCACTGCATTGGTAAATAGGAAATGAGAGTTTTTTTCCTTCTCAAACATGAGCTGTATTATTACAGCATCTTTGTATGATGATGGGAATGTTTCAGTAAAGAGGGAGAAACTAATTATATAGGAGAGGGGGGAGATAATTTCAAGAATCTCATTACTGAAAGATGAGAAGGGACAGGGCCCCAATGTATAGATGGGGTGGGGACTGGGAGCAGGTCAGCTTCTCTGCAGTAACAAGAAGGCAATAAATACAGCTGAAAAGCACGTGACCTACTAGATTTGGGGGGTGGAATCAGGAGGAAGTTCTCTTCTGAAATTTTCTGTTTTCTTACTGAATAGGAAGGAAGGTCGTCATCTTGTGAAATTGTGGTCTCAGACTTGGGGAATGTGAACTTCCCCGGGGCAGTGTGAGCTTGCAGGCCATACTGGGGGCTAATAGGAAGTGAGACCAGTCAATATGACTGTGTGTTTTCCCCCAGACATATTCAGCTGTTGGGTGCAGGTGTGGAGCAGACAGAATTGCATTTAACCAGGGCTAAAATGCATCTGAATTAGAGGGGCCAGGAATAAAAGGGCAAGGACTGAGAGGTGACGACAGTGTTGAACCTTGGGATCTATACTGGGTAATGAGGGAAGTGAAAAATTGAGGGGAACAAATATCAAACAAGAGTGAGAGAGTCAATGGATAGAAGGTCTGAGTGGGATTGAAGAATTTTTGGAATGGGGTACCGAATGGAAGAGGGGGTGACATGCAAAGACTGAACAGATTTGGGAGGGGTAGCAGTTATTGATGGTAACCCAGTTGAAGGTATGACACAGAGAGAATAGTGGCTAAGGAGTGGGGGAGATGTCAGTGGAAGTGAGGAAGGCCAGGAATTGACCAGGGTGTTGGATGGTTATCTACAGAGCTATTCAAGTCATCGAAAATAATGAAATGACAGACGTGGTGGTAGATAGGAAGGAAGACAGTAACCTAGGTACTGACTGTTCAATGAATAAGGGGGAATGATGACCCAGAATCAAATGACTGGGGGAATCAGACCTCCCAAGTAGATGTTAGAAGGGGCCAGAGCCTCTCCCGGAGGATGGAATCTCTGTTCATAGTGGTGCAGGAATCAAGGGCACCATAAAGGGAGGGAATTGAGGTAAATTGGGAGAAAAATCAAATTGGAATATGCTTCTTAAGGGAGGAGTCTGGGTGAAGAGATCTGGAGAAAGTCATTGTCATTCACTTCTTCCTCTGCCTAATTCTTTTCCATTCAATTGAGTTCAAAGATTGGTACAAGAGGTTTTATCTGATGAGGATCTGAAAACCAGAGAGAAACCAAATTTGGCTTTCACCTTCAAGTAGCTCACAAAGTAAGATGTTTACATCAACATCTCAGGGGGAGTGGGGTGTGTGCCTAGGTGGCTCAGTGGGTTAAGCCTTCTTGCTCTTGGTTTCAGCTCAGGTCATGATCTCACAGTTCTTGAGTTCGAGCCCCATGTCAGTGTCAAGCCCAAGCCCCATGTTGGACTCCACACTTGTGGAGCCTGCTTGCAATTCTCTCTCTCTCTCTCTCTCTCTCTCTCTCTCTCTGTGCCCCTTCCCTCTAATAAATAAATAAACTTTCATTTTCTTATGGATTTTTTTAAAGTTTATTTATTTATTTTGAGAGAGAGAGAGAGAGGCACAGAGAATCTGAAGTGGGCTCTGCACTGACAGCAGGGAGTCTGATGTGGGACTTCAACTCACAAACCACTTGATCATGACCTGAATCAAAGTCAGATGCTTAACTGACTGAGCCACCCAGGTGCACCTAAATAAATGAACTCAAAAAAAAAAAAAAGATCTCAGGTGGGAAGAGATGGGAAAATGCAGATAAAGTGAACGATGTGTAGGTTTTAGATCTGTATACCTTTCTGTTAAAGAAAATTGCTCTAGTTGAAGTTATACCTTTTGGGGTCCCCACTCCTCTTTCCTTTATGGTCCCTAAATTGCCTCTATGCCTATGATTCCCAACCTTAGCTGCCCTTTGAAATTACCTGGGGATGTCTAAAAAAATATTGATGCTTGAGTCTCACCCTTAGAGACTGTGATTTAATTGGTTCGGAATGTGACCTAGGCTTTGGGATTTTTTTAAAGCTCCCAGATGACTCTAATGTATAGCCAGGGGTGAGAATCATTGCTCCAAGGAATGCCTGGAGCCCTGTTTAGAAACAATTGCTTTAGTCAAATCCATAGGAGAGAAACCCCTTCCTGCTTGAGTTGGGGTGAATTGATCTGAGCCCTAAAGGATAGGTAAATCTTGGCCAAGTGGAGACGCAAACGTGAAGGGAGAACATTGTGAGCTCAAGTTTAGATGTGGTTCAAAACACATGACAAGCAGCAAACAATTTGATTTGTAAGAGATAGAGTTTAGAGAAAGAGATCTAAGATTTGAGAACAGCTGGGCAAAAACCTGGGGGTGGAATGATGAGTAATTCAGTTTGGTCAGAGATGAGGATGAAGAAAGAAAGCTGGATAGTTTTAAATTATGGAAGGGGTTGAAGGCCAGATTACAATTTTATAAATAATTGAGTAAGCAACAGGGAATCTTGAAGGGATTTTGAGCAGCGGAGTTATAAAAGACATGTGTTTAGGGAGGGTAACCTGACAGCAGTGTTGAGGGAGACTTGGAGCTGTGAGAGGTAGGAAGTAGGGAGATCATTTAGAGGAGCCATTGCAGCAATCCTAGACGAAGTCATTATTCAGACAAGGGCTGAGGAAAAGTTACAGATTCAAAATATATTGTGATGATAGAATTGATTTGGCTTGACAGCACACCAAAAGTAAAGGCAGGAGGAAGATGGAGGGAGCATCAACTTTTCATATAAAGGGTGATGGGGAAAATGGTGCCATTAAGAGAGGCGGGGAAGCAGGTTTTCAGTGGCATTTCATCATTTTGGTTTGAAACATCCTGAATTTAGAGGACCAGCAGCATGGTCCATGTTGCCGTATCCCACAGGCACTGGAAGAATGCCTGCATATGAATATATAGGTTGGAGAATGCCCCTGCAACTCAGACTGCTGTAACAAAATACCACAAACTGCATGGCTTATAAACAACAAGAAATTATTTCTCACAGTTCTGGAGGCTGGGAAGTTCAAGATCCAGGTGCTGGCAGATTTGGTGTAAGGTGAGAGCCCCATCTGGTACATAGAATGTCTTCTCGCTGTGTCCTCACGTGGTGGGGGGGGGGCAAGGGAGCTCTCTGGGGTCTCTTTTTATAAGGGCACTAATCTTGCTCGTGAGGGTCTGTCCTCATGACCCAATCACTTCCCAAGGGTCCCCACTAATCTAATTAATATAGGAAGAACACAAACATTTGGTCTATGGCAGAGAAACATTCAGTTAGAAATGATGTCTGAATTTGGAGTGGATGAGATTTTTAAGGAAAAGTCTCAGAAAAGGGTAAAGTCTAGAGATAGACACGTAGGGGAAGGGAGGAGAAAAAACAAGAGAGGAGGAGGGAGGGCATGATTAGAAATATGTATGGATGGGGAGAGATAACATGTCCCTGAACCAAGGGAATGGAGAAACATTGTCAAGGGACAAACACAGAAGGATTCAGAAAGGCACAGCCTATGTACTGTACAAATGCCATTGATTTTAGTTCCTGATAATTTCTGGTAACTTTGGTTCTTGGTAACTTCTGGTATTTGAGAGAGCAGTTTCAGTAGAGGAGAGAGTGGAAGTATGTTTTAAAGGGTTAAGAAATAGTGGGTATGAAAGAGAGACACAGACACATCTCTGACAATACTTATATGGGGTGGGGGATGAGTAGGTGGTGAGGAAGTGGAAGCTGCAAATGTGAATTCTTTTTTCAAGATGTTTGGTGAACAAAACACATTAAATCTGAAACGTCCACAGGGGAACCCATGATTTCCATAGTCCATCTCATCCTCCCATGTCTCCTATCTCAGTGCCTGGTGCGTGGTTTTCCTTCTAGATTATAAACTCCATGAGGTCAGTGTTCACATCTATCGTCTGGGCAGATGCCTTGCCAACATCCTGCATGGCGTCTGCATGTTGTATAGGTGCACAAATTCAGCATAGAATCCTGTCCTGCAGGTGTACGGCTGGATACCAAGTCCACTGCTTATGCATCCCTACACCCTGGCCTCCAGGGTAGCAATGGGCAACTAGCCACGGCTAGACTTGAGAGCCTAGTGACTTCTTCCCTGGGGATCTGCTGTGGTCTGAATATTTGTGCTCCTCACCAAATTCATATGTTAAAACCCTAATGCACAATTTGATGGTATTAGGAGGTGGGATCTTTGGGAGGTGCTTAGGTTATGAAGGTGGAGCTCTCATGAATGGGATTAGTGCTCTTATAAAAGAGACCCTATAGAGCTTCCTTGCCCCTTCCACCGTGTAAGGATACAACAAGAGGTCTGAAACCCAGAAGAGGGCCCTCACCCAACTATACTGGCAGCCTGCTTGTCAGACTTCCAGCCTTTAGAACTGTGAGAAATAAATTTCTGTTACTTATAAGTCACCGAGTCAAAGCATTTTTGTTCTAGCAGCCTGTGTGGACTGAGATGGCCTCCCATAGCACTCTGCTTCCTTCACCTTCCCTATACAGGTACAACATACCATGTAGGCCTCTAATTCAAGTTGTTTACCATCCTCCAGCCTCAAGGCAGGAACAGCTGTAGGCAGTAGGCATCTCTTCCCTGTCATCCTATTAGAATAGTCTGTCCTTTTCTCCTGATTTCCTGGAGTTCTAAGGATAGATACTTGGGTCTATTCGTACATCCCCTCTCTTCAAAGCCCTAAACCCAGTGTAATAGGAAGTGGAAAATATGTGCTGGGGAAAGAAATCCCACCAAGAATGGACCCCATAACCAGATGTTCCCCGGCAGGATGCCTAAGGAACCTCCCCCCCCCCCCCTCCCACGGTTGCGTCTGTCTCTGTGGTGTCTTGGGAATCTGTCTCCTCCCACTTTTGTCTCTGTCAGTTTTCTTTTATCTTTCTCTCGGAAAGGGAAGCTAAGGGGAGGTAAAAGAGAGAACCAAAAGAGGAGGATCTTTGTAAGGCTGCAGTCTTCGGAATTGCAGGTGATAAATCCACTTAGTCTCTTTAATATTCTTTCAGAAATTCACACACACACTCACGCACAAATCAGAACAAGGTGGGGACTGCCGAGGGGAGCGGGGAACGAGGCTGGCTCCTCCCGACTTTGGGAGGTCTTACCCTGGGTTACCTTCTGCCCGGCTGCCCACTGATTGGGATATGTGGAAGGGAATATTTACAAAGAACGGGGACGTTCGTTATTCCAGGGTGAAAGGTCCTAAACTGGGAACCTCCGGAATCTCATTCCAAAATTACCAAAACTAGAGGTTCTGGGATTAGCAAGAAAATAGGAAGAGACCTGGGTGTAGAAGACAAAACTGTACTACGAAAAATGAAAGCGCATGGGGGCGTGGCTACTCCGGGGCTAAGTCCCCGCGCCAGGAGAAGGGGTTGGAATCTGTTAGCCTGGGGGCGAGGCCTAGAGCCACAATCCAATCACCGGACGGAATCACCCTGGGGGGAAGAAAAGAAGGCGGAGCCTGCCGACCTGGAGGCGGGGTTTTGTCAGAGCCGGGGCGGAGCCTATAGAGGAGGCGGGGCTTTGGGGACCAGTCTGCGAGCAGAGACCCAAGGAGCTCCGCTGGGGGCGCTGCATTTAAGAGGCGGCGGGGAACTGGAGGGACCGAGGGCCCGGCATTTGGCGGGGATCCCGGAAAGTGGCATCTCTGGGGGGTGTGGGTTTTTTCAGGGTTCCTGAGGAACTGGAATCGGAGCGTGCCCGCAAGGCGAGAGGTTCCGTGGAGGCAGAGTTTAGGATGTATCGAAATTCGGAGGCCCCAAAGGCAGGTGTGCGGGGCACCCACTGGATCCACTGCGTGGCTGCAGAACGCGCTTGGGAGGTTGAGGGGCGCGGGGTGGGGCCAGGCCGGGTGCATCCTTACGGATCCCAGTAGTTCTCATGGTGCTGAGCGGCAATGATGATGACTACGGTGAGGATGGTACAGAGCACCATGGCTGCGATGCCCACCGCCAGGGAGATGAAGGAGAAGTTCCGGGCCTCGCGGGAAGCGATCTCGGCAGACACCATGTCTCCGCGGGCCAAGGCCGTGCGCACCTGCGGGAGACGGGCGGAAGAAAGCTGATCAAAGCTGCTACTCCCTCTGAGATGCTTCCCAGAACATTCGGCACTCCCTTGGAATAAGAAAAACCGAGTGAGGCCTCCCTTCCCAGACGCCCGTCCTCTTCCCTACTTCCACCTGCACAGCCTTGAAGATGGCGATGATGCCCGTAGGCCAGAAGCAGCAGATGGTGGTCAGCACCGCGATGGGCATGTAGTCGTGCGGCGGGCGCCTCGGCTCTAGCAGGGCCAGCCCTGGGGCCTGGGGCGGCGGGGGAAGCGTGGAGGTTACTCCCGTTCCCCCCGGGGTCCCGCCTGTATAGGGCTGCGTAGGGAAGGTTGGGGGGAGAGAATGTCATTCCGATCCTCTCTGAGCCCACCAACATTCTGTGTCTGGCACGGTGGTTTTTAAAGCACAATTCTTCCACGTTGCTTCTCAAAGAAACTTGTCATCCATGACCCTTCCAGGACACCCATAAATTCCACCTAGGTTCTTCTCTCTTCATTGCTTACATTAACGCTATGTTCTTGGCAGTGTCTCCCACTCCCTCTCCCAAGGTATGGCTGAACCAGTCCTGCCCTGGCCTCACTTTAGACCTTGTTTCTTCTCTCCGAATATCTGCCTGGCCTTCTCTCCTCACTCAGTTCCAGGTTTACTCTCCCTTATCTTCCTTGGTTCCCAGATTTCATTTTTTCTCCCCCTCTCTCCAGGCTGTTTCCTTCTTTCAAACCTCCTCTGGACTTCTAGGCTCTGTTCCCCCTTCTCTGACACCAATGGACTGCCAGACCCTCCCCGCGGGCCTCCTCCCTCCATATTCCCAAGCCATTTCTTAGTCCCTCCTCTCTCTAGGCCTTGTCCTAGGAATGCTGCCTGGTCCCGGGCCTTGTTTCTCTATCTCACCAAGCCCCTGGTGCGTCCCCACCCCTTTCTCCCAGGCCCCATCCGCCCTGTACTCACCGTGCCCACTGGGTAGACCGGCACGTAGGCAGTGCAAGGCTGCAGCTGTAAGGGGTAGCCGGGGGCTACATAGCCCCCCAGTGGCAGCGTGCCTACCGCCCCCGTGTGCGTGGGCACTACGAAGCCCGGAGCCTGGGTGGTATGAGAGGGCGCCGGCGGGGGCGGGGCGGCGGCGGCCGGCGGCGGTGGGGGCAGTGGGCCCTCGAAGCGAGTCTCCTGCAGGTAAGGGTCGGGTGGCATGCGGGGCAAGGTAGCGCAGCCGGGTGGGGGCGCCCCGGCGGCCGGACCCGGCGGAGCATGGTGTGGCGGTCTCGGCAGAGTGGCGGAGGATGAGGGACCGCGCTGACCAGTGGCCACGGAAGAAGCCAGGCCGCCTGCCCCCAAGCGCGGGAGGGTGGCGGTCCCGGACTGGTGGTAGTGGTGGTGGTGGTGATGGTGAGAGGAAGGGGCTGCCTGTGGGGGTGGGGCGGGGGGTTCAGCCGGGGGCTGGGGGGCATTATATGGTGGTGGAGAGGTGTGAGGGACTGAGTCTGAGAGACCTGGGGACAGTGAGCACAGCAGAGAGTATGGGAGAGAGGCAAGACAGGTAGAGAAGAGATAAGGAAGGGGGTAGTGGGAGACACAGAGGGCCAGGGATGGAGAAAGATAATGAGAGAGAGAGAGAGAGAGGAGATGGTGAGAAGCCATCTCTTGGTCTTGGAGCAGGAAAGGGGTTGTATCTAGGCCATCTGTCTACACCTCCTCCCCCCCCCCCCGTTTTCTTTCTTTCAATCTAGTTTTGAGGTGGAAACCTTCCTCTGCTCATCTCCCTCTTCAGCAACGGTGCCCACAGCTTTCATCTGTACACCCAAGCGATGGCTGCCTAGGGCTTGCCCATCTGAGCTAGTCCTGTGTGTGCACATGTGTAGACATGCAACACTGTATTAACATGTGCTCATTCAACAGTTGTATAAACACATGGATGACATATTCCACTCTGTCTTCTTGCACTGGGGAGGGGTCCCCTAGCCTCTCTGGGAATCTCAGCACCTCTTTTAGGGCAGACGAAGAAGGGTCTTCTGGATTTTACTCCCCTGATAACCTCCATCTCATCATGTCTTTATATTTCCCCACTGAATGTCTCCATGTGAGCCAGTGTCATCTGTCCATCTGTCACTCCCAATGAGGCTATCCCTGCAGTACCTGGCTGATGCTAAGCCACTCTTGTACTTCCCTCACCCTTTCAACCTGTCCCCTTTCCATGTTGTTGGCAAGGGGACAAGGCTGAGATTGGAAGGAGAGGAAGGGGGGGCATACAGAAAGAGAAGGGGATGGGGCGGTTGAGAGCTGGACTGAAGGGAATGAAATAGAATCACCGCCGCCCCCCCCCCGCGGTACCCCCCCCCCCCCGCAACGGAGGGGTTTGGGAGGGGGTTGGGACCAAGGATGGGGGAAGAGTCTGGAGGTGGTAGAAAGGGCAGGAGGTTTTGTTGTTGTCTTTTACCTGACTTTTCCGATGACATGCCTGTGGTCTCGCTGGGACAGGGTCCCTGCAGCAGGAGTCGGGGTTCCTCGCTGGCGTCGGAGTCTCGGTGTGCGGATTGCGCAGCCGGCAGCAGCACAGAGATGGAGAGATGAAGACAGCGGCGGGGGGCGGAGGGAGAGCAGGGAAGGGGGGGAGCTTAAAGGGGCCGAGGAGAGGGAGGGGGAGAGTTTCCGAGGTACCCTCACTAGGTCTCTCCTCCTCTCACCCTGGCATTCAAGCCCCCAGTTTGGGCTCCCTTGGAGTTGTCATGGAAACAGGAAGGCAAGCAAGACCAGGCAAGGCGGGTGGGACTAAGGGAAGGAAGGAGGGAGGGAGAACTCTCTAGAGTCTTCCCCTCCAAGACTGGCTTTAGTGATTATACTGTGGGAGGAAGTGAGCAGGTGCTCAGTGGATTCAGTACCCCAGTCCCCACTGGATCTGGTTCACACTAGTCAGGCGTCCCCCTCCTCAACTTCCCTCAGAGTCCCTGCAAGTTCTCAGGACCTTCTCTGAAATGCTTGCCTCTAGTTGCCCCCACTTTAGGAAAAGATAACTGTGTGAGAGAGAACTGCAGAGTTGAGACCTGTGATGACTTGAAGAGTTCCCAGGGTTATGGCCTGGGTGAACTGCAGGTACCTTGGGGGGCTTGGGTCTAGAGTATTTCCAGGAGAGTTGGACCTAGGGTTGGGGGAGTGGGGGTGGGAGAAGGATAGAGAGGAAGTTTTGGGGATGCAGAGATATCTTCTTCCTTCAGGGTGAAGTTGCTGAGCACTTTGTGGGGAGGGGATGGATCAGCTCATTTCTGGCAACTCATTTTGGGAATACATGCTCTCTTTCCCCATTTGATTATCTGGCTTCTTAGAGTTCCTGGGCCCGTCAGTGTTTTTTTTTTTTTTTTTTTAATCCATTTTTTCAAATTCCACCCATCCACCCACCACCTCTGCCAAGACGCAACGCCACCTCCTGAGTCGACAAGGAGTGCGGGGTTCGGAGCACAGCAGTAATTGCAGTCTTTTATTTGTTCATTGTATCTTGGGAGCACGCATATGGGGAGGAGAGGTAAAGACAGGCAGTCTACCGAGGCTTACCGGAGTTGGGCTTTTCGCAAAAACACAGTCGGGGAATCATTATTAACTCTCCCCTACCTCCACCTTCAGATTAGTACCCCCCAACCCCCACCCGAGGCAGTTGCCCTCCCGGGCTGTGTGCTTGCCCTCCGCGTCCAAGTGGAGCCTACACAGCTCCAGACATTTAGGTCACGGCCCCAACTGGTTGTTCTGGTTTCCAAGGCGTTTGCATGAGCCCCTGACCCCCTACTGCCACCCCATCCTCACACTACACAAGTCGGGGCACAAATTGGTTTTATTGAGAGACGTTAGACCGGCAAAGACCTTGTGAACAGGAGGGATTCACACAAGCTTCGAAATCCTTTTCTCAAGGAAAACGTCTTTAAATGCTAAGCAAAAGCCCACCTAGGTATCGGGTAGGGGTCAAGCCGGAGTTGCGCGACGCCAGGAGCTCGGAAATCTGGAAGGGGTTCGAAAGTCTGCGTCAGGAGCGGCACACAGGAACTACCGGCTAAGGGCCGACTGAGGGGGTCTCTCAGGTTGAAAGGCTGGTGGCAACCACGCACGCGTGAGTCAGCGCTGCCCCAGGGGCCCTCCGCCTCTTGGAGGTGGGTCGTATACCGCGAGCGGAGTAGAGTAGGCCAGGAGAAACTGGGCCAGGCTGCACTTTTAGCTCGAGGGGCCTCGAGGACTCTTCGCGTCTCTGGAGACAAGGGCACTACACGCACTTCATAATGAAGAGTTGTAAGACGCTGACCTGGGGCCGGCGGGCGGGCGGGGAGGGGTGGGGAGGGGTCCGCCTGGGCTGGCTTCAGCCCTGATCCGGCGGCGTGAGACTGAATGCGGAGGCCGGCCTTTCCCCAGCGCCCTCCCCCTCCCCCCCTTTCTCCTCCCTCGGGGGGAAAGGGAACTTTACGTTCCGCAGCGGAGCCAGACGCCTGAATTGGGAAGTGAGGCAAATTAAGGCCAGGAAATCGGACCTTGGTGTCGCTGGTGCAGCAGGGCCTGAACTGGCCTTCTTACGATTCCCAGGATTTATTTGCTGCTTCTTCCTCTCCCCACCAGTCTAAAATGGATCGCTCTCTTTCCTCCCCCGCTCCCGGAATGCAGTGGAATGTTCCATTGCCCCTCCGGTCCTGGGCCTGCGTTACAGGGGACGCGGGCACGGTTGCCAGGGAAAGCCCCGGACGTGACGGCTAAGCGCGACCCCTAACAGCCTCCCCTCTCCCATCCGTCATTCCCCTGCGCGAGCTCTCTTCACACCCTTCCCCTCCCCCCACCTCGCGGGTTCCAGTCCAGGGAGAAGTAAACAGTAGGCGGAGCCAGGCTCACGGACCTAGGCCAGGTGGGAGCTTGCATTCTCCAGGAGCCCGCGCTGCTGCTCAGGGGTCTTTCTTGCAAAACCCAGGGTCCTGCATGGCTGGGATGATGCTTTAGGAAGATCCTGGGCCTAGGGACTGAGTCCCAGTAGAGTTGGGGGCGGGGTTTCGGGTGCGCGTCCGTGCGTCAATGTGTAGGGGTGTGTATTTCCCCACAACCTTGAAGTAAGTTAAAAGTAGGCTCTTTTGTGACCTGGACCTGGTGTGAGCACGGGCGGGGAGGGGGATCTTGATGCCAGGCGTCTGCTTCGAGGGGAGGTTGTGTTGTCATCTCTCTCACAGGCCCTCATCGCCCCCTTCTCAGGCGGGAGCATGCTGGGGCTCAGGGGGCTGCGGCTCCCCCCGGCGGGGATCCTCCTCCTGTTGCCGTTCCTGCAGCTGCTGCTGCTGCCCGCAGCCCCCGCGCCCCATCGCGCTCCCTACAAGCCGGTCATCGTGGTGCACGGGCTCTTTGACAGCTCATACAGCTTCCGCCACCTGCTGGAATACATCAACGAGGTCTGGTAGGGGACACCCGGTTGTGGGGCGTTGGAGGCGTCTGTAGTGGCTGGGGAAAGAGAATGGGGAACTGGAAAGTGGCCCTTCTGGGCCTGCTCAGTTCCTGGAGGAGCTGGTGCTGGCGTTGGGAGATCGGGGGATGAGATCCCTGGTTCTAACAGGGTAAAATTAGGCATGTGGACACTGCCCAGGGGGCGGTGCGGAGGGGCTTCATAGTCCACCCCTGTTGCAGCATTGCCCCCTTCCCACAGACACACCCTGGGACTGTGGTGACAGTGCTCGATCTCTTCGATGGGAGAGAGAGCTTGCGACCCTTGTGGGAACAGGTGCAAGGGTTCGGAGAGGCTGTGGCACCCATCATGGCAAAGGCCCCTCAAGGGGTGCATCTCATCTGCTACTCGCAGGGTAGGCACCCTCCCCCTCCCAACTCCTAAGCCCTCTCTGAGGCTTGATCTTTATCTGAGGGACACTTCCTACTGTCCCCTTTTCTGAACCTTATTCTTCCATTCAGAGCCCTGGTACCTGAGCCCTACTTTTCTGACTTCCCTCAGCACTTGGGTCTTATTTCTGTGTCCTGAGTGGGAGGGAGACTCCCTGCACTACTATCCCCTTTTGCCATTACCCATGGGTCTTGGACATTAGGGAAAATGGGGCAGTAAAAAACACCCTACACTTAGTCAGAAGACCCAGAATCTAATCTGTCTCTGTCACTTACATGATGTATATAGCCTTTTGCCACAGGGTGTGCCTGCTTTCTCTGGGCCTCAGTCTCCTTATGTACATTGTGGTGGTGGGGGGCTGAGTGGGGAGGCTGTTGGCCTGGCTGTCCCTAAGTACCTCTCCAATGTGGTGTTCTGCCCCCAGGGGGCCTGGTGTGTCGGGCACTGCTCTCTGTTATGGATGAGCACAATGTGGATTCTTTCATCTCTCTCTCCTCTCCGCAAATGGGACAGTATGGAGGTGAGTGGGGATGGTGAGGTCCAAAGGGGGCCCTGAGTTTTGAGGACACAAAGGTTTGGGGCCACTTGATACTGCTGTTCTTTTGCCAGATACAGACTATTTGAAGTGGCTCTTCCCTACCTCCATGAGGTCTAACCTCTATCGGGTCTGCTATAGTCCCTGGGGCCAGGAATTCTCCATCTGCAACTACTGGCACGGTGAGTAGGGGATGCCAAACTGGGCTCCGTGGAGTGAGTGCCTGGAGGGTAGGGCCTGCTGCTCCCACCTGTACCATAACCAACAGCAGTGATGATGAAGATAACTTATGTGTAATGAGCACTTACTGTGTGAACAGTCGTTGTTCAGAATGCTTTATGTGTGTTACCTTATTGCCTCAGAGGATAGTCTGGTGCAGGGATCAGCAAACTTTTTCTTTAGAGGGCCAGATAGTACATATTTTTGGTTTTGGAGGCCATATAGTCTCTGTCACAAATACAGTTCTGCCACAGTAGTGTGGAAGCAGCCATACACCATCTGTAAATGCATGTATCTGTGTTCTAATAGAACTTTGTACAGGCAAGCAGTGG
Source organism: Paguma larvata (assembly GCA_030068075.1). Lineage (NCBI taxonomy): Eukaryota > Metazoa > Chordata > Mammalia > Carnivora > Viverridae > Paguma > Paguma larvata. The sequence goes on from CM057829.1 coordinate 31,340,569, forward strand.
GCTGGATTTGGCCCATGGTCCATAGTTTGCAAACACCTAGTGTAGTTTTTAAGACCATGGATGCTGGGTCCAGACTGGTTGTGTTTGAAGCCTGACCCTGTTGGGTGAGACTTTGGACAAGTTACTTAACCTTACTGTGACTAAGTTTATCTATAAAATAATAATATAGTATCTACCCTATAGGTGGTTATGAAGATTGAATAAATTAATGAATGTAATGTACTTGGAAGAGTATCTGGCATAGTAAGTGCTGGATAAAGATATTTAGCATCGTGTTTACAATTATTATTATTCTTGTTACTATTATATTGCTATTCACCTTATCTATTATTGTAGTCTTCTACTTTTCCAGCCTCTGGTCTTGCCTCTTTCCCCTGCTTCTCTATCTTTCTAACTGCTGTTTCTACCTAGACCCCCACCATGATGACTTGTACCTCAACGCCAGCAGCTTCCTGGCCCTGATCAATGGGGAAAGAGATCATCCCAATGCCACTGGTGAGACCCCAGGCTCCTTCCTGGGTCCTGTTTTCTGCTTCTCTGACCCCCTATGTTTCCCTCGCCAACCTGGCCTGACCCCTGTGACTGACTCAGGCTCTTTTCTTCCCACCCTTCAGCATGGAGGAAGAACTTTCTTCGTGTGGGCCGCCTGGTGCTGATTGGGGGCCCTGATGATGGTGTTATTACCCCCTGGCAGTCCAGGTAAAAGGGACTGTGTGGCCTGAAGATTGACTAAGGATACTCCCTAACCCCCAACAATTTATCTCATGCCTGAAACTGGCCTATACCTCCCACTGGTCGGTTAATGCTCCCATCCTCCATATATCCTGTCACTCAAGAACAAAACCTGGGCGTCATTCCTCAACTCCTTGTATCTAGCCAGTCAGACACCACTTCTTCTCCATCCCTAAATCCCTGCTTTGTGAAAACTTTTAACTTTGAAATAATTCCAGATTCATAGGAAGTTGCAAAGATAGTTTAGAGAGGGCCTGCATATCTATCTTTTGCCCGGTTCCCCTAATGATTGCCTCCTATGTCACTACAGCACAGTATCAAAACCAGGAAATCATCATTGGTAGGATATGTGTGTACAATTCCATGCCATTTTATGCTTCCTGCCACCTCTTTTATATACCTGGACTTCTGTAATAGCCTTCAGTCTCATCCCCTCTGTCCTATTCTTCAGGAAAATCCATGGCTTCATTGTGCTATGTGTGGACTTCTGCTGCAGTTCATCAAGAGGGATCTGAAATGTCACCTAAGCTACTTTAGTCACTCAACAAATATTTATTGAGCACTGTATATGTGCCCAGGCACTGTTCTGGCCCATTGGGATGTAGCGGTAAATGAAAGAAAAGTCCCCACTCTTACGTAGCTTAAGTTCTAGTGTGGGAGACAGAGAATAAATGTAAATATGTATGTCAGGTGGCGATGAGACAAGGCAGGGGAAGGGATTAGAGGGTGACTGGAGCCTATGTCAGATAGTGGCCAGATAAGTCCTGGAAGACTTGTCATTGGAGTAGAAACTTAAGGAAGTGAGGAAAGGAGCTGTGCAACAATCCGGGGGGAAAAACGACTCAGGGAAAAGGAGCGGCACCTACAAAGGTCCTGGGGCTGGTGTGAGGAATAAGGAGGCCAGTGTGGCTAGAGCACAGGGAGCTGGGGAGAGGGTGGGAGAGGAGATGAAAGAGGTAGCAGGGAGCCAGTAATATTGACCCTTTGTAGGACAGAGTAAGGCTCTTGTTTTTTTTTTTTTTCCCCTAAAATGTACAGAACACAAAATTTACCATTTTAAGTGTGCAGTGCAGTGGCATGAAGCACATTGGCATTCTTGTGTAACCACCACCACCATCCATCTTCAGAACTTTTTTTTTCTTCCAAAACTGAAACTCCATAGCCATTAAACAATAACTCCCCATCCCTGCCTCCCTCTAGCTCCTGGAAACCATGGTCCTTGATTTTTTATTCTGAGGTGGAAAGGCACTGGAGGGTTTTAAGTGAAGGAGTCATGTTCCTTATAATAGTAAGGGATGGGATTTATTCAATCTCATTTCACATCTACAACCCTCTGAAGATTGTAATAGCTCACAGTTATATAGCACCTTTTATGTCCCAAGGCACAATTCTAAGTACTTCTCTTTATTTTTTTAACATTTATTCATTTTTGACAGATGGAGAGAGACAGAACATGAATGGGGCAGGGGCAGAGAGAGAGAGAGGGAGACACAGAATTTGAAGGAGGCTCCAGGCTCTGAGCTGTCAGCAGAGAGCCCAATGTAGGGCTTGAACTCACAAACCGTGAGATCATGACCTGAACTGAAGTCCAACGCTTAACTGACTGAGCCACCCAGGTGCCCCATAAAGATCTCCTTTAATTCTTATTTGACATGCAAGGAAACAGGGTTCATGGTAATTACTATTATCCTCATTTGACATATAAGAAAACTTAGGTGCAAGGAGCTTAAATAACTTGTCTCCATTCATAGAGTTAGTAACTGGTGAAGTCAGGCTATCTCACGTAACCAGGGTGTTTCACTTCCTCTGAAAAGGAAGTATTCTTATATAGGACAAAGAGGATAAGTAACATGCTCAACCACATACATTTGGGAGTGTGTGACAGCTGGAGTTCAAATCCAGGTCTGTGTGCCCCTACTGTTCTCCTGTACCTGATGAAATCCAGCCCTTCCACATGGCCTTCAGCCTCCAACCCAGCTCTCCCATGTGCCCAGCTGTGCCTCACCTCTGTACCTTTGCTTCTGCTCTTCCAATTGCTGGGGGAACAGCCTTCAGTGGAGAGTATCTCAGTGGGAAGCCTTTGTTGATTATCTAAAACTAGGAGAGTGGTCTTTTTTGTTCCCAGAGTCCTTTGGACTTGACACTATTAGCGTTTGTTGTTCATGCCCAGCGCCCATTCACTGCTCATGCCAGTTAAATATTACTTTGAAAAATTTTAAGACCTTTTTATTTTAAAATAATTTCATACTTAATAAGTTGCTAAAGTATTACAAAACAATTTTGTGTACTCTTCACCTAGATTTTTCTAAAGGTTAACATTTTACCAAGTTTACATCCTCATCCATTCTTCCCTCTAAATATATACGGGGGTATAGGTGTGTTTGTGAACCATTTGAGAGTAGGTTGTAGACATGATGTCTCTTTACTCCTAAAACTTCAGCATGTCAGTGTTCATTTCGTGTATACTGGAAGCATTCTTTACATATCCACAATTCTCAAAGTAAGGAAATTAACATTGATAGGTTACTCTATAGACCTTATTCAAATATTTTCCAGTTGTCCTCATAGGAAAAAACAAAACTCCAGTGCAGGATCCAACCTGGGACCATGTGTTGCATTTACTTGTCATGTCTCTTTAGTCACTTGTTTTTTTTTTCTGGAATACTTCCTTAGTCTTTGTCCATTACATTGATATTTTTGAAGCATATGGTGCAGCTATTTTGTAGACATCTCCCTCAGTTTGGGTTTGTTGGCTGTTTCCTCATGATTAGATTCAGGTTTGCATTTTTGATGGAACTCCGCAGAAGCAATGCTGTAGCCTCTGTCACCTCGTGGGGTGCATTTAAATCCAGTTGAATATTTTGAGTGTCTTCCTTGCTGCTTATCTCCCAATAGGCCATGAGTTCCTGAAGTCCTTAGCCTACCTTGATTTTCTCCACCACTCCTGATAACCTTCTGCCCTGCCCACCCTCAATCTCTTTGTAGCTTCTTTGGTTTCTACGATGCAAATGAGACGGTCTTGGAGATGGAGGAGCAACCGGTGAGCCCCCTGGGATTACTTCCCCTTTCTTCTGGCACACCCCACCTCAGTCTGTAGCCCTCCCTGCCACTGACCCTTTGAGCTGAAGGGTTCACCGTGTGGGGACGGGACCTGGGACACCAGCAAGAGCTCACTTTGTTTCTCTGTCTTTCTTCTATGACTCCGCCCACCTTGAAGGTTTATCTGCGGGATTCTTTTGGGTTGAAGACTCTCTTGGCTCGGGGAGCCATAGTGAGGTGTCCGATGGCTGGGATCTCCCACACGGCCTGGCACTCCAACCGTACCCTTTATGAGACCTGCATTGAACCTTGGCTCTCCTGAGGATGTCCTCAGGGATCCCCCAGGAACTCCCCAGCCCAGAGACCAAGCGGTGGCCTTGGAAAGCAGATGTCAGGCTCCGGTGTGCCTGCAACCACCCCATTGCTTCCACACTGCCCCCACCAACCAGGGCTCCCAGGACCCCCTTCCCCCGCTCCTCTGTAAATGACAAATCCTGGTCTCTACCCATCTCATGTTTGGGGTTTGCTCCGTGCTGTCTGTCTCCCAAGTCCAAGGTTGGGAAAAGAGAAACCAGGTTTTTAACTTGTGGCTGCTCCTGCTGCTGCTGCTCCGTCTCTGGCTGTATAGGAGAACCCAACCCCTGCCGACTACAGGGGTCTCCTTCTAGGCCACTCAGGACATTTTTAGCTTCTGTTCTCCCCATGTTCCCTTTTTCTCAGCCCTCCCAACTCCCAGGAAGGACTACCCATGAGAGTGGGGTTCTGAGGCTCCCCTATGGGGACAGTTCCATTCTCGAAGTGTCAGTGTTGGGGAATATCTATGGCCTGTGAGGCCCATCTCAGGTTTGGGGATCCCCCAGTCCCTATGTTCAGTGTTGGGGTACCCCCTGGGAGCCTAGTTTCTTTGAGGCCCCAGCCCCTCTTTTAGCTACCATTGAATGGGTGTTAACCCTGTACTTATGGAAATAAAATTCCATTTCCTCAGTGTGGTTTGGCTCATTTCCAGGTGAGGGGGACCTGGCTCCCCAAGGAGGGTGGGGATGGAGAGCCTGAGGTCTGGGTGCCCGGATGCCTGGTCTGGGGTGGGACCCCCTTGGTGTTTCCGCTCTCCAAATGCCCATTCTGTGTGGGTTCCTGATTCTCTGTGGGTTCTTTCCTGCAGAGGACAATTCTCTTCCTGTCCCAGCCTAAGCTTGCGGGGCTGAGCCCAGGGCTTCAGTGGTTTGTGCCCTAGCCTCATGGGTGGAATGCGTCTGCCACCCCCAGGCTAGACAAGGGGGCTAAGGGTCAGAGTGGGCATTTGTTGCACCCCTTTTCGACCTTTGTAGGGCAGAGTTGGGTGAGGGGCTGGACAATGAGCCTCCTCTTCCTAGAAAGAAGGAATTTTGGTGGAGACAATAGGGCCCTGTCTGCTCTGGCATGGGGGGTGGTGGCTGACTCAACTCTGCCCCCCACCCCCAGGCTCTAACAAATGTCATCATCAAATGGGGGCAATCTCCCCTTAAGTGCCCTGGGCTGCCCACCCCTCTCCTTGTCCCTTTGCGACGACTTGCCCTCCTTTCTTTCCTCGTCTAATCTTGCCTCTTTTCCCATGACCTGACCCTGCTTTTCTCTGCCGGCTCTTTCTCCTGTCCCTCAGTTTTCCCCGAGTCTGTGTTGGGTTGAGGGGTATGGCAAGAGCCAGGGGTACTGGTGGTATAGAGCTACTAGCCTCTGCTGATTTGGGGAGTCCAGAAACAAGGGGCCTCAGAGAGGTGGGAATTTACTTCTAGGGGGCCCTTTGCTGGCGTGGTGGTGACGGTAGTGGGCCTTAGACCCCACAGAGCAGATCAAGCAGGAGCTATGAAGGAGGCTTGTGGGAGGGGGCAGGGATGGGAGGACTCTGTCTGGCCCAGCCCCTCCTCTCCTTTCCAGCCTGCCCAACCCGCCCACCAGTCTGAGCTGCTGCTGCTGAGGCTGGTCTGCTGGAAGTCTCCGGGAGAGAGGGAAAGACAGGTGGGGAGACAGTGTCAACGGGGAATGAGCCTTAGAGTGAGTGTGAGTTGGGGAGTGTTGCAGGAATGAGGGTGTGGGTGTGTGGGGTAGTAGGAATGTGTTTAAGGTGCAGTTTCCAGGTGCATGGGTTTGTGTGCAGGGTGTGAGGGAGTGTAATGGTGAATATCTGAGGCTTTGATGGCAGAAAAATTAAGATAGAAGAGGGCTTGTTACAGATAGGAAGGTCATGGGCAGAGAGTTAACTGTGTGTGTGTAGAGAAGGTGGAGGGAGTGTGTCGGGTGTGCACTCGCATGAGGCATGCTTGGACCATGATGTGCTGGATGAAGGGGTCGTGTTAAATGTACACGCAGATGTAGACAGTCCTGGTGGCTAGTGCAAATGTGTACAAATGAATATGCTAACTCCCTTAGAGGGCACTAGCAGACTGCTTTTGGGGAGGCTGGAACCGGAGAAGTTACAGGAGAGGGGAAGGGCCTCCATTAACCTCTTCTTGCCTGCAGCCTGCGGTTTGGAGTCAAGGAGAATCATGGGGTCCAGGGATGAGCTGTGCACTCTCTTAGGCGGACTCTCATTCCTCCTGCTACTGCTGTCAGTCCAGGGGGCCAAGGGTGGATCCCTCAAACAGAGGTGATGAAAGAGGGGGCGGGTCCAGGGGTGAGGTCTTCAGAAAACCTGCTGGGGGTGGGACATCAACAGGTGGAAAAACCATTAAGTTTAGAATGGGGGTAAGGCTGACACCTCCAGGGAGGGCGGGGCCTCAGTGGAGCCTTAAGGGAAATGGGATTCCTGATGGCCCCTCCCCAGGTCACTGAATGTCTCTCACTTTCTTGGGCACGGGTGTAGCCAGGGGGTCTGCTCCAAGCAGATGCTGGTGGTCCCCCTCCGTTACAACGAGTCCTACAGCCAACCAGTATATAAGCCCTACCTGACAATATGCGATGGAAGACGCATCTGCAGCACCTACAGGTGAGGGATAGGGAGCTTGGACTCTGGAGTCTTTCAAGAACTTCAAGAACCCAGACCCAAACCCATAAACCAATGTTTATGTTCTAGGACCACATACCGCGTGGCGTGGAGGGAGGTGAGGAGGGAGGTGCCACAGACCCACGTTGTGTGCTGCCAGGGCTGGAAGAAGCGGCATCCAGGCGCGCTTACCTGTGATGGTGAGACTGGGGCTTCCCAGGCCTGGGAACAGGGCGCCCTGCAGGGCTGGGGAGGAGGGCAGTGGGTCTGGTTTTGAACCACCCTTTTGTGCCCACAGCCATTTGCGCCAAGCCCTGTCAGAACCGAGGCGTCTGCATTAGGCCAGAGCAGTGCGAGTGTGCCCCAGGCTGGGGTGGGAAGTACTGTCACGTGGGTGAGTCAGCTTGCCCTGCAACCCCATCCAATAGCACCACGACCTCATACCTTTGGGGTGCCAGCTCGCCTCCACCCTTCAGCCCTCATCTTCTCTCCCGTAACTAGACGTGGATGAGTGTAGGACTGGCGTCGCCCTCTGCTCGCACCGTTGCCTCAATACGGCAGGCAGCTTCACCTGTGGCTGTCCCCAAGGCCTGGTGCTGGGCCTGGACGGGCGCACCTGCGCAGAGGGCACCCTGGAGCCCCCAACCAGTGCCAGTATCCTCAGCGTGGCGGGTGAGTGGGAGCAAGGGTGGCAGTGAGGGCCCGCGCTCAACTGGGCAGTGGGTCACGCCCTCTTTTGTCCCAGTTCGGGAAGCCGAACAAGATGAGCACACCCTGAGGCAGGAGATTTGGGAGCTTCGAGGGCGCCTGGAGCGGCTGGAGCAGGTGAATGCTGGTGCCCGGGCCCAACCCCTCCTGGAAGGATTTATCCACTCCCAACACTCTGAAATGTCTCTTCCTTTGTAGTGGGCGGGTCAGGCTGGGGCCTGGGTCCGAGCCATGCTGCCCATGCCACCTGAAGAGCTACAGCCAGAACAGGTGGCAGAACTATGGGGCCGCAGTGACAGGATTGAGTCTCTCAGCGACCAAGTGCTGCTGCTGGAGGAGAGACTAGGTGCCTGTAAGTCCTCAGGCCCCTCTCTGCTGGGCTCCCCATCCCCCAAGAGCTGCCCCAGCTCTCCCAGACACCTTCCCTGGTTCACTTTTCTCTTTCTCCCAAACCCTTCTCCAACATGCAGTCTCCCCATATTGTCCCCAGTACCTATATTTTACCCCTTCTTCTGGTACCCTGTCCCTGGTTCCACTTATTGCTGTGTGATAGTCTCTTCAGTGCCCTGACTGCCCCAAGAAGTCCAAGGCCAATGTGTCTGCCTTTCTATGTCATTCACCAGGCTCCTGTGAGGACAACAGCCTGGGCCCAGGCCACAATCTTAATCGGCGCCCAATAAGGAACCTCTCCAGAGCCCCTGCCCCCTAATTTATACAGAAACTGGCCCCACTAATCCTCTGGGATTGGCCAGCTGGGGAAGTGCAGATAAGGTTATCTGCCAGTAAGGAGAAATGAGCGATGGAAACTTCCGAGCGCTGAAGGAAGGGGGAAAGATGGGTGCCTTGGGCCCACCCCTGAGTCTTCTGGCTGAGGCAAGTTGCCTAGATGAGAACCTTCAACGCCTTAACAAACGCAGCCAGAAAGTGCCCAGATCTCTCTCTCTCAATCTTTATTCTCGGTTTCTTGCTGTTATCCAGATAATTAATAAAAACCACACAAAACTGGGTCCCACCCTCTCCCTCTCCTTTTGCTCCCAGCCCACCTTCCCAGTTGTGGGCACAGGTCTGGGGTGGGAGGCAGGAGTGACTAATGCCACAGGGAGGAAATGAAAACTGGCTCAGAGAGGGGAAGCCTCAAAAGAAAGAGAAATAAATTAAAAGCCCTCCCATCCCCTCCAGCCAGGGTTCAGTTCCTTTCCCCAACTCCCCAGGGAGCAGAAGTGAGTGCAGCACCTAATGTCTGCCTCTTCCCCTTGTGTCTGGTTAGAATGGTACAGCAGGGCTGCAGGGGACTGGGTTGGGGCCAGGACCACTGAAGAACTGTACCACAGGGAAAGGGGGAAGCAGAAATGTGGAGACCAAACTGGCATCTAGGAGTATGCTCACCCCTGGGCACCTGGGTATGGGCAGGATGAGACCTCTGAGTGAGAAGAGTCCAGCCTCCACTGACAAGAAGGCTCCATGGGAGGGAGGGTGAGGGTGCTGAGGAGTGTTCCCAGGATAAGCCAGGAATGTTCCAGGCATCGCTTCCAGCCACAGTGTGAGGAGTCCTCACAAATGGAGAAGTCCACTGAATCCATGGACTTGTGGGAGGGTATTGTTCCACAGAATGGATGAGTCCACTGGCCCATGTGGGGTGGAGAGGGAGAGATCACAAAGGAAGAGGGTCCACTGGGGAAAGGATGGTGTGTTCTCACCCTTGTATAGGTGAGCCACTGGAGATGAGGGGTGGGAACTGTCCCAAAGACAAGATGGCACAGAAAGTGGGTGGGTCTGCACTGAGGCAAGAGAGTCCATGGGGGCAACTGGGAAGGGAAAGGAGTGGTGCTGTATCCACATTCACTTCAGAAGTTGAAGATTCCAAAGAGGAGAACAGTAGGGAGAGGAGAAACAAGGAAGTGGGCTTGGCCCTGCTTCAGGGCCCACTAGGCTGGTAGGTGTGGGAGGAAGACGGGTAGATGGGAAGGGAGCTCAGAGCCGGGCCTCGCCCACCCCTCCAGATTTCTTCAGATAGTCACCACCGCCCCGGCCATCAGTGGAGATTTCCCGGAAAACGGTGAGCATGGAGTGCCGGACTCTGTCAGCCAGAGCTGGGACGTCATCTGGTGTCAGCCCTTCTGTGGGCACTGGGGGCAGCACCCGTACCTGACATCGCCCTGGGAGGGGATGAGCACCAACATGGCCTGTCTACCTAGGCTTTTGCCCACAGGCAGGGCCCAGTTCCTGAGCTCTCCTGCTACTCCCTCCCCAACCTTTCAGTTCTCTTCCCCCTACCCTGGACAACTGCCCCTCTGTTTGCCAGCTGCTTCCTGTTTTAAGGTCCTCCTGCACAAAGCCTTCCCCACATCCCAGTCCAGACACCTTAGCACCCTTCCAGCCCCCATCGTCTAGGATTAGCCTTCACTGCCAAGTGTTATTACAGCTTTGCACACACAGCCCTTATCTTTACCACTGGGCAGTAGTGGCCCCTCTTGGGGGGACCAAGTGTTACCCATGTAGCAGCATACGGTGGGCACTTAATAAATATTGGCTAATGTGGCGTCACACGGGATGATCCTTTGGACATCTCAGTTCTAACACTGACCAATCCTCCTGCCTCATGGGGATGTCTACCCTCTCTCCCATGGCCTTTCTGGCCACCCCAGTCCCAGATCTACTCAAAGCCCTCACCCGAAGTGAAGCGACGCTCCTTCTTGCAATAGAAGTCTTGATAGGAGGACATGACTATGGGGACAATGGGAACCTGGGGAAAGGGAAAAGCAAACAGCTCACAGTTCCCTTCCAAGGCCCCCATGACCAGCCTCTGCCAAGAAAGAAAGGGATGGTGGAAGCTGAGGGCTCAGTAGCAGAGGAGGGAACAGTAATTACCTGGGCCTGTACTGCAAGGTGGAAGGCGCCACGTTTGAAGGGCAGCATGGAGCCATTGTGGTTTCTCGTGCCCTCAGGAAAAACCCAGACCCGCACCTGGGGAAGATAGAGGGTCATGAAGACATACACAAAGGGGCCAGAAAACGGTCATGATGCTGTAATGGACCTCTGAGGGCCGCTGGCCCTGCTCTACTCCACAATGCCGCAACCCTCCCTTTTCCACAGGGGACTCACGTCCTGAGTGAGCAGGGTCTGGGCAACTTCAGACATGACACTGATGGCATCCCCAGTGCGCTTCCGGTCGATGAAGATGACTCCTGCCAGCCAGCAGGCCAGTCCAGCAGAGCCAGCCCACAGCAGCTCACGCTTGGCAATGGGCACACAGCGGCCTGGCAGTACCTCCATCATCCCTAATCAAAGGTCGGGTGGTGATGGGTGAAGATCAGGGTGGAGGTAAAGTGTCATGGGAAGCAGGCTATCACCCACACTCCTAAGGACGGAGATGGAGGGGAGGGGGCAGAAAACCCTGAGGATGGGGTGATTAAATGTATATTAGCCTGCTTATGAGGTTAAGAAGGCCTGGGGGAGGGGGGGAAGGAAGCAACATCCAGACAAAGGGGAGTTGCAGACCCCTAGGGGAGAAGATTTTGAGGAAAGAGGAAAGAGGAAAGGTATGGGCTGGGAGAGGTGTGCCCTACGAGGGGTCTCACCAAGCAGGTCGAGTGAGCTCTGGTGGTTGGAGACCACGACGTAGGGCTGTGAGGGAGGGAAGTGGTGGGCCCCACGCACCTCCACTCGGATCCCATACAGGTATTTGATGTGGAGCAGCATCAGACGCAATATCCTGTGGGGTCATGGCAAGGGGTTCCAGCAGGACCTACTGACGTCCACCGCATGCCTCCCCTCCCCTCCCCCTACTGCCTTTCTGGGCATCTTTGCAGTCCTCTCCCCTTCCTTTTCCTTGGGCTTTCTCCCTCTTCCTTACACACCCCATATCCTCCCCATCCACTGCTCACTTCTGACTCTTAGGTTCTTTCATCACCCAAAACCCCTTGGCCCTCACTTCATGTTCTCAACGTTGCGTCCTCTCACGGCACACACAGGGATGGCGAGCACAGCCAGGAAGAGGATCCAGCCATTGTAGAAGGCCATCTTGAAGAAGTATTTGGCACTGGGGCTGCAGAACCACAGGGTGGGCAGCAGGAAGAGCAGCAGCAGAAAGAGCAGCAGCAGCACAGGCCATACCCCCGGCCACAACTCCATTCTGGCCACCTGCAGGGGACAGGGCAAAGGACAGTAGGCCTTGTTCCTGGAGGGGAGTGGGACCAGCAAGGCATAGAAGGCACGGTTTGGGGAGGTAGGAGGACAAAGGCCAGAGACACAGGATAGGGTCCGGGCTCCCACCAAAACCTGCCCAGAAAGCCTCTCTAGGATGGGGGTGGTGGGGATAGGAGCTTGGGACTGCTCTCCCACTCCTCTCCCTGAAAGCTCCAGAAATATTCACAAAGACAAGAGACATGAGACATGGACACCCACAACTCACAGATATGTGATAATAGGGCAATAATAACAATAGCAAACACTTGTAGCTGGTAAGGGTCTTAGGATGGTCTATACCTGATTAACACAGTAGCTACTAGCCACATATGGCTACTGAGCACTAGAAATGTGGCCTACTTTGAACTGAGTTGTGCTGGAAGTGTAAAATACAGATCAGATTTCAAAGACTGAATGAAAAACAGAATGTAAAATATCCCATTAATAATCTTTTATATTGCTTACATTTTGAAATCTTAACCTTTTGGAATACTGAGTTCAATAAAATATATTATTAAAATTAATTTCGCCTTGTTACTTTTTACTTTTTGATGTATCTTCCAGAAAATTAAAAATTACACTGTGGCTTGCATTATATTTCTGTTGGACTAGGGTTAATCTATAGACTATGTTAAACACTTAAATATGAACCATATAATTTACATTTTTAGGAGATAGGCCCAAAGAGGTTAAAGAACTTACCTGTGGTGATACGGCTCCTAAGAGGCACTTCCTAGTTTAAACCTAGGCAGCTTGTGCTCCTAACCATAGTTATGGTGCTGCCAGTATGTATGCACATAGCGGGACACACAGCCAATATGGTGAAAGGCATAAAACACTCACAGACATTCTCAAAGGCAGACTGGCAAGAATAAAGGCTCTGTCACTAACACAAACACAGATACACGCGGTCTTACAAAGACTGACCCACTCATACACACGTGCAAACTTATAATCACATCCAGTAACAGATAAAGGAAAGTAAATGCATAACTAGAAAAATCCTTCTCCACCAAGGTGTCCACCCCCCACCCCTTCCCATTTCCAGATAAACCCATGGACATACCAGGAGTCGCTACATCTATCAATCCTGCCTCCACGGGCAGGCAAACAAACACTTATGCCTCCTTCTTTCCCTTCCAGGGACATTGGAGGCGACCTGGTCAGGCAGGTATAATACGGAAGTCCTGACCAAGTGAAAAAAAAAGAGGGGAGAGAGTAAAAGAGATATCACACCACCTGCCCTGGGAGGGGAAAGAGTTCAGGAGGAAGAGGTGCAGGGACACAGAACCTGTCTTTTAGGTTCTTCCTCCTTCCTCTACTCTGTCCCACTGCAGGGGGCAGGGTCACAAGTCACAAAAAAGTGTTCAGGCAAACACCTGTCACTCCCAGCAAGGCTACAGGCACTGGCACTCCCTTGCAATGACAGGAAAGTCTGTGCTCAAAGGTAAGCCCATTGCCAATCAGTGAAGGTTAAGAGGCAGTAGAGGAAACAGGAGACTCTGCCAACTCTAAAGCTGTAGGCTTTGAGCTGCTCTATCCCACAGTCCTGTAAGTCTGAACCAGCATTTCTCCCCTGGACTATTTGCAACAGGCTCCTAACTCTGCTCCTCCAATTCGTCATCCACATGGCAACCACAGAGATTTTTCTGTAACACAAATCTGAGCATTTTCTCTGTCTTCTAAAAGACTTCTGCTTACATCGTGGGCCACATCCCCACAAGAGCCCTTTTTGCTCCAAATTGATTTACTTTAGTCTATCAATAATAGACACACCACGATCTTTCATGCTTCTGTGCTGTGAACAGGCTGTTCCCTTTGGCTGGAATGCCCTTCTGCCTTTCACTTGCCAGCTCAGCGTCACACTTTTGAAGTCTTCTTGAACCCCTCCTGGCCTGAGTTTTCATTACACTTTTATCTTGATCACTGGTTCTCAAAGTGTAGAAATGCATATTCTTGGACCTTACCCCGGATCTCCTGAATCAAATTCTGGGCCTGAGGCCCAAGCATGGGTATTTTAACTCCCCCCAAGTGAGGGACAGCCCTCCAAGTGAGTCTTATGTGCACATGAATTTGAGAACCACTGATCTTGACACCACAGGTATGTGACTGCTCACTGACATTTTTGTTTCCTTCCCCAGTCTGTAAGCAGCTTGAGGGCAAGAACTCTGTCATTTCCCCAATACCCAGGACAGAAGGGAAGCGAGGGTGCTCAATAACCATGTGAACAGATTATAAGGCTGTATACACAGCCTGTCATAATTAATGACAGAGCCAGTCATGAATCAGATAGCTATATTCTTGAGGACTATTAAGAAAAGTCACCAAGAAAGCAATGAACACAACAACAAGCCTAACAGTAATCTACTCTGAATATGCACACACACTATATGGTCACACTGAAGGGAGGGCGACAACAATCAAGATGGTACATCCCATCTCACACAAAAGAGAAACATGCAGAATGGGGATTAACATGCCACCAGGGAAAGATGCTGCTGTCATCAAATGCATGCCAACAGTGCAAAAAGAGTGGGGGACAGAGAATGTGCACAGCAGGGTTGACCCTGTGGCATGCACTGAGCTCCATGAACACAGACTGTACACAGCCACTAGAGAGATAATGTACGTGAAGAGACATAGACCAGGAAGGTCAGCAAGGTAAGGCTTATGCGCTTGGTTCGCTGGGGACATAGAGGCCCAGTTATCTTTCTCTCTATATGTGACATTAAGTGACCCGTTCCGGAGCAGAAATGTCCAAAGATTTATAAGCACTATGAAGTGCCATCTGGGTTAATGTGCATATGACTCACAAAATATACTGTCAATAAAATCATGAAATAAGTAGTATGTGTAACCAGAAGCACACATGCCGTGGTCCTGTCACATCAGCATATCATGCGAAGGAGCATGCGTATGTGCGGAATAAACCGTGACTGGGAAAACACATGCAGCAAACAGGCCAATCCGATCACATCATAAGTGTGCACTAGTGAACTAAACCACAGGATACCACACATGAAGACTATCGCATACCACGGGATCATGGACATAACATACGAACCAAAACAAGTAAGGTATAATCTTTACACACAAAAGTAAACACGCAAAAAGCATAAAATGTGCAAGAAACATGAAACCACATAATAGAGGCAATATATAAAAACTCACACATTTGAACAATGTCAAGACTGGACATGAAATATGGACATAAGATATGAGAATGGGCAATTTTGATGGAAAATAACACATCATCTCTCCACAGTCCATGGATAGCATAGGGAGAAGCTAGCTGCACATAAGCCATTAAACATGTTAAATGCACACAGATTCAGTGTAGAAAACATGGCCCCCCACAAAGCATCTGTGTGTCAGTAAGGATCTAGCCCAGTGTGGATGCCCACTGAGAAAGGTCCTGTGCCTAGATGGAAACAGAGGTGTCTGAGGGCATTCTAGGAAGCAAATTCTGCTGAGGGAAAGAGGGCAATAAACCGCCTTCTCCCGGCCACAAGCCCCCAAGAGTCATGTGGGGCCAAAGGGCAAGAAAAGGAATTGGGGAAGGTGTCGGGAATTCCCGCTTCGAGACTCTGTCCACACCCCCATCCCAAATTCACAGGGTCTCCTCTGTGTCTCTTCCATCCTTCCTCCCTCTCAGGGCCCCTCTCCTTTCCCCAGCAACCCTCTTCCCAGACCCCCTCCCAGACCCAATCTCTCCCCCATCCCCTCCTCCAAGTCCCTCTCGGCACCCTCCTCCCGCCTCCTCCCATCCCATTCCCGCCCCCACCTCAGTGGGGTGGGGGGCCCGGGGGGCTGGCCCCCTCCCCAGCCAGGCTGCGGCAGCGGTGGTGGCGGGTGGCTGTGTCTCTGCCTCGGTCGGGGTGTCGGTGCCAAGGGGGCGACAGGATTTGGGGGTGTCCTATCCCCGGCCGATGGAGGGGAGGTGAGAGTGGGAGGCTGGGCCCATTGCGGTAGGAACGGTGGGGGGGTTGTCCCCCCAGCTCCCTCCCTCCCTCCCTTCCTGCTGTCTCTCTGAGGGCTGGGGCTGCTGTTGCCGCTATCCCCCCCCACCCCTCCCCAACGCCCGCCGGTTTCCGGGGCTGGCCAGGAAGTAGGGGGCGGTGATGGGCGGCCTGTTTTGCCAATCGACTCCCAGGGACCCAGGCATTCTCCCTGCATCGACCAGTCTCCTCTTGGTAGCTCCGCCCCGCGAGAGCTCCGCTGGGCTCTACCTCGGTCGCTGGCCTTCTCTGCCTCCAGCTGCATCCTTTTTTCCTCCAATTCCCTTTCAGCACACACGGCTTGTGTGTCCCTTGGTGCTGTATTCCTTCCTTTGCCCGTTCCTTCTTCATCAGGTCTCCTCTTCCTGGAAATTTTACTGGGTTTCTTCCTTTCTCCTTAACTCCCTTATCTACTGTTTATTCCCTCCAGCTCTTCTCCAAAAACCTCTTTCCTGTCCCCCATTCAATTCCAGGTATTTTCAAGCACCTACTAAATGGCGAAGCACGGAGTTCTTCACCTGTCGTCTCTCCAGGGCTCCATCTCGCCCCACCTGGCCCTCTAGCAGTCCACCGGTTCTCTTCGACCTTTGCTCCCCCCCCCCCCTTCCTCCATTAGCTCCCAGCAGCCCAGCTCCCTGCTCTAGACTCCTCTCTGGTCTTTAAAGGGATACTTACTCTCAGGCCCTCTCCCTGCCCCTGTCCTCCCATGCTCTTTATTTAACCTCGTGCTTTTTCTAGTTCCTTCCTATAAGTCTCCCTAGTCACTAAAGCGATGTGAGACAGCTTCCCTCCCCAACAGAGTCTGGGTGCATCTTTTCTTCCAATGGAAACTGGCATTAGGGCTGCTTTTAAAAACAGAATGCTAGATTACTCTGGGATGAACATGCCTTCTTAATTTTGTAGCCGTGTACGTGTTCCCTCTCCAGCCCTCGATCTCCCCTTCCCCATACTTTCACTGTCCCTTTACCAGGATCATCATTCACTCCTCTCTTTGTTTCCACCTCTCAGTAACTTTTTTTTCTACATCTTTACAGGCCTCCTGTACTTTCACCTCCCCCGCCCTCCTCGACGGAACTCCCAACCTTCTCACCTTGCCTCACTTGAGTCACGTGGGACCTTTTATCTGGGTGTTGCTGTACTGCCCTCAGCCTGAGTCTTTCTCTCTGCCAGACACACTTTCGCCCTGCTTGAATTTACTCGCCCTGAGGTAGAGGATGTAAAGAACACTGGTAGTGGGAGGACTGTTACCTAGCTCTGTTCCTTGGGCCACAGTGAGGGTCACTGACTGTAGAAAACACCCAAACTCGTACAAAATGCCCAAGCTCTGAAGCAGCTTGCCCAAGTCCCAGGGGCCAACCCAGGAGGAAGACCCTAGTTTCTGCGGGACACATTAGAGGACGGAAGGGGCGGGTCTAACCTCATTCCGCCGCGGATGGCCTGGAAAGGGGCGGGCCTTGCCCCCTCGGTACCCAGTCACAAAGGGTTTGGAGCTAGGCCTTTTCTGCTTTTAAGGTTTAAAACGGAGTCGAGGTTAACTCTGTCATACTGTGTCACATTAAAAAGGTGTAGGCCTTTAGTTCTGTTCTGCTCTGTAAATCACCTAAGGAGGAGCGGGCTGAGCCCTCCGGCCGAGGGAGATAGGTTAACACCAGCTCTGCAGATCGATGCTCGCACCATCCAAACGTCGAGCCGATCCTGGTTCTGCTCCCTTCTTCACTAAAAGGGAGGGGCGAAGCCAAGTTCTGCTCTCTACGTCACCGAAGGAGGCCGGAGCCATTTTGAACCCTGAGACCCTAGTATTTGCTCTCTGGCAGAGCTCTTCGCCGTCTTTTCCGATCTCGGCCAATCAGAGGTGAAAGAAACGGCCCAATCAGCCTGGAGAGACCGCAGCTGGAGGCCCCGGATGAGGCCGAGCCAAGGTCTTTGAACCTCAAACCCCGCCAATCGTAGAGTAGTCACCATGGCGACAAGATAGAGATGAAGGGGTGGGACCAGAGAAGGCTAAACCCTCACAGGATTGGCCCACCCCTTCCCGCCGCCTGCGGGGCATGCGCATTTTCCTTAACCACCATTTCCCGTCGAGTTCTAGCCAATCAAGTGCTTTGGAGCCCTAAGCTCCAAAGTCCAATAGGAATCCGGACATTCTCTGAAAGGGAAGTGAAGGGAAGATAGGGGAGCTTGTAGTAGGAGAGGCCTGTGCAGTCCTGAACCAATTGCTTCTGGCCTTTGGTTATGACTGGCAGCTACTCAGACGAATAAAGCTCCCCCGGGTCGGGCGACCGGACGTATCGAGTTGTTACCAATCCCGTCGCGTTGCATACTGACTGAGACTGTATCAGCCAATAATCATTGCGCAAGGGCAGGACTGCGCAAACCTTACCCCTACGCTTTGGGCCAATCCTTTCTTTTGAACTGTGTGATTGGCAGGCACTCAGACCAATAGTGCCTAGAAAACTTTGAAGCCCTCCCAAAGATCGTGGGCCGGAGGCGGTTTCTTCTTGTTGGGGCGTGTGTCTGTGTGTTTTTGAGGGGATTAAGGGGGTACGTGCAGGCGAAACAGAACAGTCCATGGCGGCAGCGGAGGAGGAGGACGGGGGCCCCGAAGGACCAAACCGCGAGCGGGGCGGGGCGGGCGCGACCTTCGAATGTAATATATGTCTGGAGACTGCTCGCGAAGCTGTGGTCAGTGTGTGTGGCCACCTGTACTGGTGAGAATCCGGGAGTGGGCGAACAGTGAAGCTCACCTCCATACTAGGGAGGCTGGGGGCGAGGTGGCATGCAATCATACAGATAATTAGAGGGCACATCCCCATAGGTGGGGCCCGAGAAGGGGACTTACTGTCTCTGAGTATGTGTGGGCGAGAGGGTCACGTCTGTACGGAGGAGACCCATGGAACAGAGAGTCATTGGAACTAGGAGCTGAGGAGTATGGTGTTTTAAGAGGAAGGGGGGGCCAGACCGAGGGTAGGGCGGGCACAGCACATCTGTACAGGCGAGACCCGAGCCACCTTACCCCAGGAGGTGAGGGGTCTTAGCGGTACAGGTGGAAACGGATTAGACTCAAAGGTTAGGGGAGACACACATTACTTGAGTAGGGTGAGACCTAGGAAATGTGGAATCACATTTAGATGAGATATTGGTAGGCAGTGGTATGAGAAACCCGAGGACAAGGGGCAACCTTGAGAAGTTAAAGGATTGTGGAAATAGGGACTTTATTGAGCCTAGAAGAGAGGAGAAGGAGTAGTGGGGGAAGGTCCTAGTAAAGGAGGGTCTGGTTTGGGAGTGATGAAGGCAAGGATGGGGCTGGGACTGAAAGAAAGAGGAGAGGAGAAAGAGGAGATCTGGAAAGCTGGGGTTGAAGAGAACTGGAAACTAGGTGGAAAGGCAGAGAAAGGAGGGGGTGGGTGTCTGTGTGTCTTAGTGTGTTGGGGGAGAGGAGAAGGTTGAGCATGTTGAGGATGGATATAGCTTTAGATGTTGTAAGATCAGAGAAGGAAGGCCAGATTGGTGGGCATGGTAGGGGTTGCTGAAAATATGAAAAGAAACAGCAAGTAGTACCTGGGAAGAGGGAGTGAGATGGTACACTATGAGGTGGGGTCCATGTCTCTTTTCTGTAGCTAGTTTGACCTTCTTTTTTTCCTCCTATCCAGTTGGCCCTGTCTTCATCAGGTGCGTACTCAGAGGCGATGAAGAGGGAAATGGGGAGGTCTGAGGAGTTCAAAGACCCTGCTGTGTACTGGAAACCACTTCATTTTCTCCCCCAGTGGCTGGAGACGCGGCCAGAGCGGCAAGAATGCCCAGTGTGTAAAGCTGGGATCAGCAGAGAAAAGGTTGTCCCTCTTTATGGTCGAGGGAGCCAGAAGCCCCAGGACCCCAGGTGAGAGAGGAGGTGGTGCTGAGGGAAGATGGAACGCTTCTGCCCTGGGAGTGGGATGTGGAAGGGGAGAGAACACTTCTTCTTGCTAGTCCGTCTCCTGTTCCTCAGATTGAAAACTCCACCCCGGCCCCAGGGCCAGCGACCAGCTCCGGAGAGCAGAGGGGTGAGTCTTGTCTGATTGTGTTCCTTCCTTGCCAAAAACCTGCCCTGTTCCCCTCTGACTTTCTCCACCTTCCTAGGGATTCCAGTCATTTGGTGATACCGGGGGCTTTCACTTCTCATTTGGTGTTGGTGCTTTTCCTTTTGGCTTTTTCACCACCGTCTTCAACACCCATGAGCCATTGCGTCGGGGTACAGGTAAGAGCCTTCCCTCAGCTCCTAGCAGGGAGACCTCTGAGTCCCCTTAGTCCCCTTCCCAACCTAGGAGGGATGCTTCTTCCACAGCTTTCTTCTCTTCTACAGGTGTGGATCTGGGACAGGGTCACTCGGCCTCCAGCTGGCAGGACTCCCTGTTCCTGTTTCTCGCCATCTTCTTCTTTTTCTGGCTGCTCAGTATTTGAGCTTTGTCTCCTTCCTGCCCACCTCTGGCCAGAAAAGAATCAGTATTGGGGATCCTTGCTGACCTTTCCTGACTTCTGGCCCCTCCTCCCCAACCTCTCCATTTGTACTGGCTGAGGCCAACTTTCTAGGAGGGTGTGGAGAGGAGGAGTGACATCTGTGCAGAATATGGAAGAACCTTCTGTTCTGAACTCACTGAGTAGCATCGTAACTTCCAGCTCTGGGACAGGAGGACAGACAGAAGAGAATGTCTGTTTCTTCTTCCTGATCCTTTGCTTCCCCCAACATTTTTTGATTTGGTGTTGAAAGATGGGCAAGGCTCCCTCTGACTCTCCCCTACTTTCCCCTTGTTGATTTAACTTAATTTTTCTTTTCTCAGTATCTATTATGGGTTCTGACTTAAGTGCTTCCTTCCCCTCACTACCTCCTTTATTATAAATTCAATAAACAAGGTGAGATGTTATCGATGGAAGCTTTGCCCATCTTTGTCCTCACCTCCTTTCTTCCAGAACAGGAGCAAGTTACTCCCTAACTTGAGTAAATATCTCATGGTGTGGGGAGGCATGAGGGTGAGTCTCCTTCAAGGCTTTCAAGGGTTCAGGTGGTGAGGGTGTCTTACACACATGCGCGCGCACACACACACACGAGCAAATGGGGCAAGGTGTTTACTTCTCACTGTGGGAGGCTCTGGTTGAGGAAGCAGGTTTTGTGAGGTGGGGTACAGTTACACAGGAGAGAACTAGTGTGGGGCCAGAACAAAGCGGGGGGTGGGGGGTAGAAAACAGAGCTGATGGATGGAGTCTGGTTATGCATCCCTCAAGGCCCTGCTGCACTGCCCTCAGCTGCCTCAGGCTCCTCTGACTGATTCAGCTCTTCGCGCTCCTCCTCCTCCTCCTGGTTTTCTGGGGCCTTCCTGGGGAGGAAGATGGGGGAGAATGCTGCAAATGATTCCTAGCACTCCATCTTTCCTCCCCCTTACTCCCCTCTTTGCTGCCTGGAAGTCCCAAGTCTGAGTTGCCTGGCTTTCTCGACTCACCTCTCCTCTCCTCGGCGTCGCTGTCGTTGCCATATGATGGCCCCAATGAGCAGGGCAGCTATCCCCAGGCCTCCCAGGATCCCCAGGGCTAGGGCTACAGTTCCCAGGCCCTGCCCTTCCACAGAACCTGTAGAGAGATGGGGAGAAGTGAGCACCTGGCCCCTCCCAGTCCCATTCCTTTCTTGTTGACCATGCCCCCATCACGTTGGGGACACCTGCTTCCAACCCCTCACCTGCAGTTGTCCCCTCCTCTGTTTCTGAAAGACAAAGTCAGAGCAAGTTAGAAGGGAAGATTTTAATTTGAGAGAAAGTAGGCTATTTAGTGGGAGCCCCAGTGGAGTCTTTCCCTTTCTTCAGTTCAGAGGAGAGAGGGGACAGGCTGGGCTGCTCTCTTGGTAGGGCTTGGGTGGGGCAGAGGCGGCCTGGGTGTGGGTGCATGGATGGGACAGTGCTGGGATGGAGTAGGGAATTCGAGTCTGCACCATCCCTTAGCCCAGCCTCAGGGTCCCTGGGATTTGGAGTGGGGTCTTCCTTCCTGAGGTGTCCTCACCGATGATGTGGACACTGACAGCACGGCTTTCCTGGGGCCCATGGCTGGGATGGGTGGCCACACAGCTGTAGGTTCCCTGGTCCTGAGGCCTTACCTCAGAGAGGAGCAGCACGGGGTTGGGGGGAAGGGGCAGGGGCATGCCCTGCAGGGAGAAGGAGGACAAGAGACTATTACAACTCTCCCCACACATCCCATACTCCTATCTTTGTCTCCAGATCTTCAGATAGTCTGTCGTCTTCCCCAGCTCCTTGCTTGCCTCTCTATGAGCCTCTGTCTTAGTTGCTAGTGATGTGTCTACTTCCCAGCCCCCCTCTCCAGGTCACTTACGTCCTTGATCCAGTGGATTTGAAGGGAGGACTGGGCAGGGGTTTCACAGGTCAGGGTCACGGTACCACCAGGAGCTACCGTTCCATCTTCTGGCTCTACCACCAGTTGGACCTCCGGAGGCACAGGCTCTGTGGATGGGGGCATGAGGTTGAGAGTTACACCTGTGTGTGGTCCCTGTGGCCATGGGCTTAACTCTTCCCTCCTTCAGGGCCATAATTTCAGGCCTGTCCCACCTCCACTCACCCCAGACATTGAGCTGGATGGGGGCCGTGTGTAGGGCTCGACGCCGGGGAAGGCCAGGGCTGAAGCTACAGGAGAAAGTGGGATGGGGAGCTCCTCCCCGGGCTGGGGTCACTGTCAGTTCCGACTGGAGTGTGAAAAGCCCTGTCTCAGGGTGTCTCCTGGTCTCTTCTTGCACAGACACTCCTATGGTGGCGAGGAGAGGGGAGGACAAGGCAAGACATCCCAGGGTGGATGTGGGAGGGGTCAGAAAGAAGGCAGCTAAGAGCTAAGAGCGGGGACTTGGGGACTTACCTTTGGCATCAGGTATGAGGGGTTTCCCATCCAAGTGCCAGTTAAGAGTCCCTGCAGGATAGCCCCCCTCAGACAAACATGTCCCCACCTGAGGAAAGAGTAACCATCATCTTTGAAAACAAGAGACGAGCACATGGCTTACACCCCCTTCCTCTTCTCAGGACTGCTTTCTACTTCTCCCCTTTTCTTCCACTACCTTATTGGGGACGCCAGCCATGAGTTCAGAGGCAGGATCGACAATTTCTGGCTTCCCAGGAATCTCTGAAGGAGGGAAAATTTCAATCAGAGGCTGCAGCTCTGAAGACTCTCACACCCCAGGTGTGGGAACTGGGGCATCTGAAGTCACAGGTTCTCACACACCAGGTCCAAGGAGTCAAGGGCTGGGGTTGAAGACTTTTCCTTAGTTGAAAGGTGGGCTATGGAGAAGGCCCTGAACTCTTACGGTAGACACGGACTTGGTAGGTTGACCTCGTCTCCTTTCCATTCCTGCTTGTTGCCCGGCACCGGAAAGTCCCCTCATCCTGGATCCCTACTGCAGGTAGGAGGAGGGAGCCATTGGGGAGCACTCGAGCTACGCCATCCCAGGGACCTCCTTGGGGAGATAGGACCTTCCAAGCTTCTGTTCGGCCTGTGTTCTGGCGACAGAGGAGAGGGGCCTGAGCAGTGCAAGTCCTTTGGGAAAGGACTCCTGAGGCAGGGAGGTGGGGATACAAATCATCACTGGTCTCTCTGGAAGTGGGGAAGCTGCAACAGGAGCCCTGCTTACCAGTTTCCATTCCAACTGCTGGGGTGGTTTCTTGGGGGCCCCCCTACAGTTCAGCACCAGTGGCTTCCCAATCCGGGCCGTGATGTTTTGGTCGCCTACTACTGCCCCTGGGAGACAGTACAATAGTAGAAGCGTAGGAGGAAAATAGGGGCTAATAAAACTAGGACAAGGTGGGTGAGGGAGCTTGAAAAGCAGTGCCCAGGTTCCAGGAAAGTTCTGGGCAGAACTGGGGAGGAGGACAGTGCTTTCTGCAGGGAGGGTTGGTGTGAGGGGAGTGGCTCACCCCACAGACTGAAGACCAGCACCCAGGCTCCAGCTGCTGCCCTTGCTGCCATCCTGCTTCCTTCCCAGGCTCCTTGCTCTGTCTGGCCCTCACTGCTGTGGCCACCGCCCTAGGTGGGGCTTGCACCCTCTCCCCTACCCCCCGTCTTCCCGTCCTGTCCCGTCACAGGGAATGCTAGGAATTCATGCTTCTTGGACAAGAGTCCTTCAGATACTAGGAGAAAGTTATCACCCCACCCTTAGGCACTGCCAGTCTCTGGGCCAAGCCACATCCATGGGGGTGGGGAGTGTACCTCCTAGGGTCTCTTATCACTCAGGATCCCTCAACCCATCCCTTCAGTCCACTGAGGGTTTGCCTGGTAGACGCCTGAAGCCCCTATGCTTAGGCAAGGTTGCTGGGCAACAGGGTTCAGGCCCAGCTTTTTCCCTTGGGGAGGGTGTGAGGGTGAACTATGGGGCCTGGGTGGTGAGGACAAGGTTGGGGGAAATTGGGAAAAACACCTGTTTGGAGCTTTATGAGAAAAAGAGATTTTTTTTCTAGGGTTTCTCATGTTTTTGAAAATAATTCTCAACTAAACC
Organism: Paguma larvata; assembly: GCA_030068075.1. Classification (NCBI taxonomy): domain Eukaryota; kingdom Metazoa; phylum Chordata; class Mammalia; order Carnivora; family Viverridae; genus Paguma; species Paguma larvata. The sequence goes on from CM057829.1 coordinate 31,364,699, forward strand.
CAGGGAAAAAAGAAATTTCTTTATTTAAAACTGTGTGTGTGTATATGTGTTTTTGTTGTTATTTTTTATTTTTTTTTCCTGTGAAAACTACAAGTTTACAAGTGAGGAGAGAACTGCCCCCGGCCCGTGCCTCCCGCCCACCACCCATCACCCATCTAACCTGCTCCCCTTCAGTCCTGCCTGGATCTTTGACAGGAGAGGTTCCCCACTAGCACAGTCTTGTAAAATCCTGAGGATGTTTGAGGGGTTCAGATGGTAAGGGTTCTGGCCAAGGATGGGACATTGGTGATTTTACTTTCCCCCCTACCTGGCTTTTTGCAGCCTCCCTCCTCTCTCTCCCCACCCTCTTGATTTTGGACTGAGAATAAAAGATGCCTCATTTCTGGGGAAATGGAGGGAGATAATTTAACACCAGCATCCCAACCCACATTTAACATATTTGGCAGTAGGCCCCTACCCATTCTTTCCCCTCCAATCTGCACACAGTAGTTTAAAAAAAGATTTTAAGACGTTGTCACTCACGGGGAAAGGTGGCATTTCTTTAAAATTAGAGTCCAGCCCAGCCCAAGGGTGTGGGAAGTGGGGGGCGGGGATAGGTCAGCAGAGCAAGCCCCTGACTATCTCCACAGCAAATGCAGCAAAGAGCTGCCTGCATAAGCAAAGAACATCTAACTAAGTAACTTTAGGGGTACAGGCTTGGGGCCCTGCTAAATGTACTTTCTGATGGACAGGACTGGAGCCAGGTGGGCCTCTTTACAAGTTCTACTTGTTACCCTTTCTCTTATCATGACCCCTTTGGCTATCACCCTTAACATGGGAAAGCAAGAAATTAAAAAAAAAAAAGAAAAAAAAGAAAAATCAATATATTTATAAAAACATCTACTTCCCCAAACTAAAAGTTAAGAACCAATAACAGCAACAAAAATTTTTAAAAATAACAGATGGATCCCAGGGTTGTGTTTCTTTCCTTTAAAAAAAAAAAAAAATTTCAATCCCAAAGCCCAGTCAACAATTCCTTAAAGTAGCAGAAACTCCCTCCGAGGTAGATATCTGAGTCAGACACTCTAGTCCACCGAGCGATTCTATTGGTTTAAGATGAGCTGCGTATGAGGTAATAAAGCCATCTGGAGGGGCAGGGGGTGGGGAGGCACAGGGTTCATGGCCCATGTCCTCTGTCCAGAAGGTGTGTCCCCAGTTTTGGCATCTCTGGTCAGGCAGGGCTGGCTTCTCCACAGATCCCAGAGCAGATAAGTGGGGTGGGGGAGGAAGAGTGGGGGAGCCCGGAGAAAGAGAGAAATGGAATATAGTACGGGGTGGTGGGGGGTGGAAAGACAGCAAAGGGAAAGGGATCTGAACAATAGGATTCTGGGTTTTGTGAGAGAGAGAAAAAGACCGAAAAAAAGGAAAAAAGAGGGAGACAGACCCCACTCTCCCCTTAGGGGAGCCCATTCTCCCTGCCATGTAGTCAGCACGCCCAGCACTGAGAGAGTCTGGTTGGGGAAGGGATGACCCCATTTGCCCTTCTCTGTCTTGTGCTTCTCCTGTGTCTGGGGTTTGTCCTCTGGATGCCTGTGTCCTCTTCAAGAGTCGCCTTGTGAGCCCCCACCCCTGTGGCCCTGAGGGGCAAGATCAGTTGGAAGTGTCAGAGTGAACGCTCCCTGGTCCCTCTGTCGGGGACGTCACTGAGGATGGGGTTACAGCCTCCTGCCAGCCACCGTTTGCCTGGAAAAAGAGAGAGATGGTTGGGGAAGCGCTCTGGGAAGTCCAGTGTGGGGACAACACTGCCAGCGAAAAGGCCCTCTTGTCCTGGTGAGAGTTGGACAAAGAGAGCTTCAAGTGTCCACTCACCCTCATTTCCCGAGGGCTGTACATCTGGCCTCCCCCAAGGTTATCCCCGTAGCCCCCTGGCCCCATTGAGTGTCGGAGTGATTCCACCTGCAGGCACCAAAGAAGGGGTATGACACAGTGACGAGTCTCATACCTTGAATAGAGGGAAACCGAGTTTGGGAAAGCCCTACTTAAGGGGAGATGGGCCACCTGACCTGGGAAGCAGAGTAGGAATCTCCGTTGAGCCCGGGCATCCCCAGAAACATGTCTCCGGATCCTGAGAGATTGAAAGAGCCGCCAGAGCCTTGGGGGAGTAGAGAAGGGATTAGGGCAGAGTATAACAGAGGCTTTGACAACAGACAGGATTCTCACTACAGCTCTGGTTTCCAAAAAGCCCTATGAACTACTTCTGGGGGTGTGCCACTATATGCAAATTATCCGTAAGATAGCACTGCAACACTCAGAAGGAGCGGGCAGTTTCTGAGCCTCCCCCCGGCTTCCCTGGCCACTTGCGGGAAGACAGGCAGAAGTAACTTTGCTGGACTGGCCTCTGTCCTGACATCTCCATCCCATCTCAGCTAGGTCCTCTCACCCCAAAAGGCCCCCTTCTCAGCTGTGATCCTGCCTAGATAGGAAGTGGGAACAAAAGCAGGAAGTATGCAAGACAGCCAGCGAGCATGGCAGTGGGGTCCACCTGCAGAGGAAGGGGGTGTCGGGGAGCTGGTGCGGCTGTGGCCCCCCTGGGTGACTGACACGGCGGTCTTGACAGCATAGATGTTTGCCTCCTCTTGGAACTTTCCAATATTTTTCTTATACCGAATCCGCTTGTTGCCAAACCAGTTGGAGACCTGTGGGGTGTTGAGCAGAAATCAGGGTCAGGTAGAGAACTTTCTCTCTGTTAAGTCCCTCGGTCAATAAAATCAGAGAGCTTTTGACCCAAAAACTCCTTCCCAAGCCTCCCCAATACCTGAGAGACAGTGATTCCACACTTCTTGGCAAGCTCCTCCTTAGCCTCCTCACTGGGATATGGGTTACTCAGATGTGAGTAAAAATACTCATTGAGGACCTCAGTGGCCTGTTTGCTGAAATTGCGGCGTTTTCGTCTACAGAAGAGGGAGAAAGGTGGTGAGGAGGCCAGCTATCCTGGCAGGGCCTCTATCTTGCCTAACTCTAGAAAATGCCACTGCCATGGAGTACCATGTTGTGTAACAGGGTGGCCCAGGGGCTTGGAGAAGAATGGGAAGGAACCCAGGGTTGGGGGCTGGGCTGGGCCCCTGAGCCCCACCTGGCATCCAAGAAGCGGGAACGCAGGATCATGACAGCCTCACAGGTGCTCTGCTTGAGTTGCATCTGGATGGCGCTGAACTTCCGATGGATGATGCTCACCATGCGCTCCATCTCCTTGGGTGCCACAGGCCGCGTGCGGCTCTGTTCCCTCAGCAGGTTCATGACGTGGGTTGTGAACTCGTTACATGCCTGTAGCGGGAGCCAGTGAGGAGGGGGCCCTTTGGCCTTGGGATTTCCCCCCAAGAGCCTCTCCTTTCATCCACTCCAGCCTCGTCTCCTCACCTGCTCATATTTCTCCAGCTCCGAGTGGTAGATGTGGCGGATCTGAGCAAGTTTGCTGCGATAGTCCGAGTGTTCGATGGAGTTGTCAGGGGACACGCCGCCCCCGGAGGCGGCTGCGGCTGCAGCTGCTGCTGCTGAGCCCCCTCCTTTCTCAGGCCCAGCCACACCCTCTGCCAGAAGCATGTTGTCCAGGCGCATCAGCTGCGGGTCCACCGGCTCCTCCTCTTGGGAGCTTCGAATGCTGAGGCCTAGCATGCAGGCCAATGAACTTAGGGCACCAGGGAACCCACAGCCAGCTCTCAGCCCTCCTGGTGTCTTCCTGGAGACCCAAGTTTCCAGGTTTTGGTTCCCTCCCCAGTTCCCCTTAGCAACTTCCCTAACCCCTACTGTTCTCAGGGCCCCAGGGTATCAAACTCTGAGCCAGAGTCCTATAAAGAACAGGATTCTGTCCCCAGAAGGGAAAAATTAGAGGGGGTCCCACATACCGGTTTTCTCCTTGATTTCACACAGGACGCTAAAGAGAGCAGGCTTCATTCGGTGGCAGTTGAGGGCGTGTTTCCTTGAGAGGAAGGGGAGAGAACAGTTGAGGATCGATAGAAACAGAGGAGGGGCGGAGTGAGGGAGACCAAGAGGTGAGAGGGGAGCCTCCCAACCAGAAGAGAGGTACGAATGGGGGCAGAATGGAGTTGGGAGGTTCTTGGGAAGAGATAAGCTCCCAGAGTGTGGAGATGTGGCGAAGCTGCTTGGGTTAGGAAGATGGAGGGAAGGTGCAGGCAGCAAGGTAAAGGCACCATGGGCATGCACGGGCTGTGGGAGATGGGTCTAGAGGGGTAGAGAAGGAGACTTTGGGGGTGACTGCTGACATGAGGGTGACCAGGTAGATTTCAGAGCAAAAGAGATGGAGACCGCAAGAAGAGTCAGAGTTTGAGGTGCCAGAGAGGGATTAGAGGAGTTGAATATAGATGTGTGTGGAGGGTCTTGGGACTGAACAAGGCAGGAGGCTCTGATGCTCCTAGCGTTCCGCTGAACAGGGGCCAAGGGTGAGTGAGGACCCTTGAAGGCTGGGCCATGGTGGAGAGGAGTGGTAGGAGCTTTGGGAAGGGCTGTGGAGGTCCCCAGGCCTGGAGAGTATAGGGGTGGGCTGGGAGAAGAGTTAAGACAGCATAGCAGTTTTTTAGTCTGAGAGCCAGAACAGGGCTCTGGAGATGGAAGGGATGTTCAAGGGAGTATGGGGGTCAGTGAGAAGTTGGGGGGAGGGGAGAGGCCACCCAGGGTTCCCCTCTTTGAAGGTTTCAGGGCCTGGGGGTAAAGGGAGGTTTGTGAGGGATGGCTTATCTTGGAGCTCCCAGGAGTAAGGAGAGAAGAGAGCTTTAGGATCCTGGAGACGATCCTGGAGGGGGGCGGGGGGACTCCCAGAAGATTCAGAGCTTGTGAATGGGGCTTCTGCTGGGTCTGTGTGGGGTCCCGGGGTGGGGGCACTCACTTGGCCTGGGCCTCGTCCAGGCTCTGGTCGGTGATGGTCATTATCTGCTGCAGAATGTCCCCGATGTCTTGCTTCCCTCGGCCTCCCGGGACCCCCCCGCTACCCCCACCGGGGTCTCCGCCGCCGGGAGGCTCGCCAGGGCCCCCAGGCTCCCCACCCACCAATCCCAGGCCCCCCCGGCCTCCACCTGGAGGGGGCGGCCCCAGCAGCCGCTCGTCCATAGTTGGGGGGGGGCCCTGAGGCCCCCTCCCTGCTCCGCCCCTCCCCCCCGCCTGGTTACTCCCCCCCCCGAAAACTCGGTGGGGCCGCTGCTCCCTCCGCCCCAACCCCCGCCCGTCTCCCCCCTCCCGGCTCTCCCGGAGGTTCACCCCGGCCCTGAAGGGAGACCTGGGGTACCGGCTGGGCCCCCCACAGGAGACCCCGGCCCCCGGCGGCGGAGAAAATGGAGCCGGAGAGAGAGAGGAGGCCCAAGCGGGGGTGTGTGTGAGAGAGCGAGAGGGAGGAGGGAGGAGGGAGAAGGGGGGGAGCGAGGGAGGGAGGCGGGGGGAGGGGAGCCGGAGAGGAAGAGGAGGAGAGAAGAGAGGAGGAACAGGGAGGAGCTGGGGGCGGAGAAAGACACATAGAAACAGAGGAACTGGGACCGAGTGGAGGAGGGGAGAGGGAAGAGGGGACGAGGGGAGGAGACTAGACCTTCGGGGGAAATATGCGTAGGCCCGGGGCTGGACTTCGGTGGCCTGAGAAGGGGGGCGTGTTGGGGCTTGGGGGCCGCAGCCTGGGTTCTGAATTAGGGAATTTAGGTGTTGTGGACTCTGGCCGCTAGAATCCCTGGGTTCACAGACAGCTCAGTTCATATTTCTTGTCCTAATGACTCCCCTCCCTGATCTACTTAATTAAAACCAAGAGAGGGGGGTTGGGGGGGTATAATTAGGGAGGTCTCCAACCGCTGCTTAATGAGCCAGTAATTAACCAGCCAGGGAGGGGAGCTGGCCTCTCGCCAGACTAGGGAAAGAGGCGGCCTCAGGCCTCACCTTTCTGTCCCCTCTCCCCCCACACCCCCCTCGTCCCCCCAGCCCCAATCACCAGTCTTCTTCAGTCCAGAGGAGAATTACATTTATTCATACAACCAAAACATCAGACTCAGAGCAGCAGGCGGGGAGGGAGGGTGGGCAATGCTAAGTGTCCATTCACAGCCTGTAGGCTCCTCAGTCCTGGGACTGGGAGTACTGGTGGTGGGGCAGGAGCATTTGCAATGCTCTCTCTCTCTTTCTTCTTACTGAGAAGGGGGGTGGAACTGTCTCTCAGGCCTTAACCTTGGGAGATTTACCTTCTCTTGGAAGAGGGAGGCCTGAGCCCTCAGGTCCTGCCCTGCCTAGTGGCTAGACTACTGGGGGTATCCCCACAGCTCCACGAAGACTTCAGCCACTCCTTGGGATCAGAGGAGGGGTCGGGGTGTCCCTCAGTGGCTGGGATCTTCTCGCTGCTTCAAGCTCCCATGTACTGGGGGAGGGAGTTAAAGGACCATCCTACCCTGACTATTGCAGGGTTTGAGGACTTTCACCTCCTCTGCTCCTGGGGAAGGTGGATGAAGGTGATGAATATCGAGATTTCTCCTGGGTCTTCCAGTCTCTGGTGCCCCTGCCAAGCAGGAGTCGAGGGCGTGCTGCCCAGCTTTGAGCCCCAGGAGTGTGGAGGGGCTGGTGGGGGGCGGGCTCAAGTCTCAGCAGGTATGTGTGGGGGGCCGGGACCTTTGCTCCTCCATTCGACCCCCACCCTGAACTCTCAGCAGCAACTCCAGGAGCTCCTGTCCCCCTGGGGGTAGCGGAGGCTCTGACCGCTGGGCTTCCATCCGCTGGCACTGGAGGAGTGGAGGGAAGGGAGGGTGTTGGTGAGGTTTTAAGAGGAACAGGCCTTGCAAGGAGCCAAGGCTGGTGAGAGGGGTATAAAAGATACCTGTGATGGGGATGGGGGGACCAGGGCATGGCCAGGGGGCAGATGGTGGGGAGAAGGAGGGATAGGGCCCAAAAGAGAACAAGGGCCATGAGACCAGAAAGCCTGGGTCTTGCCTTCTGGGGAGGTGTCTCACCTGGTGACTGAGGATAGTGCTGTAGAGCTGTTCTCTGTCCTCAAGAGGCCGGAGTGGGGCTGGGGCTATGCTTGGGGGGCTCTGGGGGATGTGGAAGGTGGCTCTTTGCTCCTCTAGGCGGCGGGACTGGGCCTCAGCCACCAAATCCAGAAGGAGCTCAGTCTGCAGGGAGAGCAGGGAGGCCGAGCGGGGCCCCAGGGCTGGGGAGAGAAGGGGTGGGACTCAGAGACCCAGAGAAGTGGGCAGACAGGAGGGGCGGTGGTGCAAGGTGACTTGGAGTAAGAGCGGAGGGGGTGCAATGGGGAGTCAGGAGGAGGTGGGATCGGGAAGGACGGAGGCACCAAGGTGAGGGAGCTCCCTGGGTGAGTGAGGGTACCTGTGTGGCGGGTCCCTGGAGGAGGAGGGGACGGAGGAGCAGATCGCCAAGGCCGAGTGGTGGTGTTCACAGGGGGCCAGCCATGCTCATCCTGATGGGGGCCCTGATGCTGGGAGACATCCGGTCCAATCAAGTGGGGGTGTGGTGGGGAGGGGGCTAGGCCAACAACCCATTTCCTCTTTCTGTGTCTCTGTTCCTGCCTCAGTTTGCCCAAGCCCTTCCAAATCCCCGGAGTCCCCTGTCACCGTGTCTCTGCCCCACATCCTCTTACCTCCCTCTCTCCCGGTGTCAGCCTCCCCAACCCAGTGCGCAGCTCACCTGGTCACCATTCTCTTCTTCCTGCGGTTCCTCGGCCTCCATCCCCTGGAGGGGAGAAACTGATGGGAAGGGGTAGCTGGGATTTGGGAGGAGGGCTGGAACCCTAGGTTCCTGAGGGGAGTGGGGGCTGGAAGGGGTGGGGGTGAGCCAGGGGCTGGATGCCTGGGTACTGAGCAGGAAGCTGGGTTCCTGGTCAGCCCCCCCACGGGCCCCGCCCATCCCTGTCAACTTCCTCCAGTTCTCTTTTCCCACCCAAACTGCTTGCTTGACCTCTCTTGCCCCAGGGGAGCACAGAGACTGGGAAAAGCTTCTTCAGCTGCAGTAGTGGAGGAGGTTTATCATAGGGAATGACTCTTGGCCTTCACATCTCCAGAGTTTCAGTAGTCCCCCAACCCTAGGCTCTGTTCTCTCCACTCCCCTCCTCCCCTTCAGCTCTTTCAGTCAACACAGGAACTAGCTACAGAGGAAGTGGTTTTACTCCTCAGAACCCACCCCCCCCACTCCCGCAGGTCCCCTTCCTAATAGGACCTCGATGTAGGCTTTGTCCCTCTTCTGTGTCCCAACTTCCCACAGACTTATGGGGACTGGGAGGGCATGGTTCTACTGGGAAGCAGAGTACTCTGACTCAGGGGTGTTGGGCCCTCAAACACGTACATATATGTATTTGGCATATAGTGAATGCTCAGTAAATGGTAGTTACTATTACCTTTCAAAATGCCTCATGACTCCATGTCTCAGGCCAATCACCATTAATGAGATGTAACCGTGTTTCTGAAAAGTGTATAATGTTTGAGGTGGTCTCTCCATCTCCCTTAACTTGAGGCCTTAGGAATCTCCTAAGTGCTCATAACTAAATGTCCTTTGAAGAGGGCAAAGGGTATGCATAGTTGTGTGTATGTGTGGTTTCTCCCTGGGCTACTAGAGACTCTTGCTTTCAGGTGATACTCTAAAATAACACAGTATCCCCCAAAATCTACTTATTCTTGCTCTTGAACTGTACTCAAAGCCTCTACCCAAAGAGATGAGTTTTTTGTTTGTTTGTTTTTTTCTTTCTACATAGGCTTCACACCCAGTGCAGGGCTTGAACTCATGACCCTGAGACCAAGAGTCAGACACGTAACCAACTGAACCACCCAGGTGCCCCTAAAGGGATGACTTTGATCTTAGGGCACAAAATTCTGAAAACTCTATGCAGTCATTCCCATATTTTTTCCCATTTCACTCAACTTTTCCAAAAAAAAAGGTTAACACTTCAAATCGGCTTTATTATGGGATGACGGATTTGAGATTCTTAAGCAGAGATAGTGGTGGTGAGAAGAATGGTGCTTCATCCCTGGGATGGTTTGTTTAGGAGGGAAGTGGGTGAAGTGCAAGGAGTCATCAGCTGGAGCGGCCCTGGGCCCACCCACTTCAGCACCTACACAGTGCCTGGCACATAGTAGGTACTCAGTAAATATTTGTCAGCCATTTGTGGGTGACAGAAACTTCCTTCGGATACCATACACAGGAGAGAACTTATATCCTTTATGTTATTGATTCCACTCCACCCTTCTGTAGCTCCTCACCCTTATTTTCTGGGAGAAGAGCTGGGCCCTCTTCATTCAGGGCTGCACTCCACCCCAGGAGTGGGCATACAGTCACTTTGGAAGGGACATAGTACTCATGACTCCTCACTTGTGGGGCTCCAGGATCTTAAAATCTGGAGCCTTTCCAAGCTTTTCTATAATAGGTGATCATTTTTAGAATCCCTGTCATGTAGCGTTCTATTTTTGACCCTCACCTCCCGCGTTTAAAGGTATTACTTGGTGGGTTGGAGGATCCCAGGCGACTTGAGGGGATCCCCGCTCCGGGGACGGCGTAAGGCAAGGAGGCGGGATTGGAGTGTTGGAGGTGGGGCCGCAGGCTCTCAGGGCTACCCAATCGCAGGGCCGGTTGTCGGCCGAGGCCCCACCCCCGACCCCGGAAGAGACCCCGGATCTTCCTTGCACTACAGCAGGGCTGGGCCGAGGCCCGCGCATGCCTGGAGAAAACCTACGGCCTCCGGGGGACGGGCCGCCTCCTGCTCCTCCTTTCGATAGGCTCTGGCAATGCGAGTAGGTTCCGCCCCCACGCGCGGCCCATTCTACGGACAAAGTCTGGGTTTGCAGACATGCTCCGCCCCCACGCGGACCAGCCCCGGCTGACAGCGTCCGGCTGCGCGACAGGGCCCCGCCCCGACGCGGGGGCAAGCTTCCCGACGCAGTACGAGAGCGCGGGAAGGCGCCCGCCCCGCGGCCGGGCGCCAGTGACTCCGCCCCCTCTAGCAGCGTCAGCAGATCCCAGTGGTTGCGCTGGCGAGCGATGTCCCCGGGCGCTAGCCCGGCGTGGTCCCGCAGTCCTCGGGCCGCTCCTAGTCCCAGCAGCAGTTGGGCTACCTCCACGGCCCCTTCTCGGGCCGCCAGGAAAAGCGGCGTCTGCTCCTGCGCCGGAAGAAACAGCCTGAGGGCGAGATCAGGGAGCGCCACGCCCACAGGGCTGCGCTTCCGGACTCCACTCACTTGACCCCGACCCCTCCCCATTCGGAATGTGCGGCGTTCCCGCTCTTTCTGCCTCTCCCATGCTCTTTTGTTTGTTTTGTTTTTATAGGGAGCCCGCTCCCCCTCTAACCCTGCCGTCCTGGGCATCTTTGTCGGCTCCGGCCTGGAGAAGGGAGCGGGCGGCCCGGGCGTTGTTCACGGCGGCGGCCCAGTGCAGCGCGGTTTTTCCTAGGGGACGACGTGGGAAGTTGTTACTCAGAGGCTGGGGACCAGACGCCTAAGTTCCTGTTTCCCACGGATTCTGGTTTAGGGGGAAGGACTTATTCGGGCCGGCTGGGTTACCTCAAAGGCGGAAGCGTTGCCTGGGTGACCGCCTGTCGGCAGGAAGCCTTGCTTCTAGTAACGTCACCGGCGTGCGGGAGGGACAATGGGGCATTGTTCTGGGCTTGGTGGGACCGGGAGACCTCCCCCCACGAGACCCTTCTCACAGACTCTTCTTCTCCAGACTGTTTTCCAGTGGACTAGGGCAGTGCGTGTATGTTCAGGATGGAAGGGGAAGACTCAGCGTTTTGTACTGAGGCCGCACCGCAGATTTACCACCCCGAGAGCTAGGTGGGATGGAATCCCCCAGCCTCCAGTTGGTCCTTTAGCTGCTTCCCTTTTTTGCTTCTTATCTCACACCCCATCTGTGCAACTTCTCCATAGCACAACACCAGCCTCTTTGGATTCATACCCCATTTATCTCTGGCCCCCACATCTGCTTGGGCAGCAATCAGTTCTTCAACCAGGTCCTCCACCGCCAGCCTGGCGGCTAGCATCAAGGCTGTGGTCCCGTCCTCTGTCCGTGCATCCACTGCAGTCTGTCTGCTGCGGAGCAGGAGCTGGGGGACCGAAGAGGGGTAGTGATCCCTAGTATGTCCTGGACTGCTAGCTCAGGTCCCTCACACTCTTAACCACCCCCAAGTCCGTGTTCAGTCATCTGTTGTTTTTCCTTTCAGATCCCCAATCTCACATCACCTTCCTCTCTGCCAAACCCTTGGGGATACTTTTGGCCAGGTTTACTTACGAGTTTGCCCCCTGGTCCCTTTAGCGATCCCAGTGTGCACTGACCTGGCAAACCTCCCGAGCATCAGCAGCCACAGCAGTGTGAAGAGGGGTGCGCCCTGCTCGGTCTGGCTGGTTGGGGTTGGCTCCAGCCTCAAGGAGGCGGCGGGCAGCAGTTGGCCGGCAGAATCGGGCAGCCAGATGCAGGGGGGTCTCTCCAGTACCCACAGTGTGAGCCTGGGGACAGGCCCCTCCACCCAACAGAGGTTCCCAGGGCTCAGGGCTTCCCAACCATGACCCCTGGAAGGTCCTGGACTCCACTCCCCCACAGCAAACTGCTGACATCAGGGCTGTCACCCCATCTGTGGGCGAAACACATGAGGGATGGGAGACAGGTCAATCAAAAGGACATAACTGGGGTAAGAGAAGAACATGGAGGCTCAGGGAGAATCATAGCCTGAGGTGTCAGGAAGCCCAGCTCTGGCTCTTGATTTTATGACTTTAGTCAAATGAGTTTTCTACCTTTCTTTGTGCTTCAGTTGCCTCATCTGTAAAAGGAGTCATATGTGTTAATTTTTCAACATTCTAGGGCAGCGGTTCTTAAACTTGAGTCCAGATCAGACTTATTTTGGAGGGCTGGTTAAAACACAGATTCCCCAATATCTGGAATTTCTGAATCAGTAGCTCTGGAGGGGAGCCTGAGAATTTGTATTTCTAACAATTTCCCTGGTGAAACTGATTCTTCTGTCTGGGGACCACATTTTGAGAACCACAGTTCTAACGCACTAACTCTAACCTTAGGTTTTTCAGCTCGAATATCACAAGGCTTTCTAATTCTAAAAGAATCAAAAGGAGTTTTCCTTTTCTTGATCTGGGTTGTCTTACATACCAGGTCCACGGGTATCCACGTCAGGGACATCCATCTCAGATTCCTGGGGAGGAGTCAGCATGGCTGCCTGGGGGAGCTCCTGACAGTCACCACTCAGAGGACAGAGCTGGCACTTGGAGGGTGAGGCCATTTCCTCAGCCTTGGGGATCAGAACAAGGATCAATGAAGGAAAGCTGACTTGTCCCTTTAACTCTACCATCATCTCAGGACCATTTCTGTCCCAGTGCTTTCACCTGGCCCACCTCTTCGCCTTCCTTGGTGCCTGAGCACATCACAACTCCATCCTCATCAACTTCTGCCTCTGGCTTCAGTGCCCTGGAAGGGGGTGTGTGGGTAGAGGACCTTCGGGGTCCCCAGGATTTCCAGCAGCCTTCCTTCCCCCCTCCCCTTCCTCTCTCGTCAACTTTTGATCATAAATCTCCACAGGAAAGAGTCTCTTCCCGAGCCTGGGTTCATCCTCACTCTTACTTGAGGCCGATGCTATCTTCGCCCAGGGGAGGCCGGCGTCTGCGGGGAGCCGGCTGAGTTCGAGGCCTTCGAATGAACCCAGGGGGCAGCCAGAGAGCCCCATGCTCTCGGCGCCGCCGCCGGATGAGCTGAAGGACGAGAAGAGCCCCAAGGGCCAGGAGGAGCACCCCAGCCACTGGTGAGTACAGCAGAGGCCAGGGAAGCTGGTTGGTGGGTGGTGCTGGTGGGAGAGACACAGTCACAAAAAGAGACAATTTCTGATGAGGCTGGGTACTACTTGTGAGACCTTTGGGCAAGTGCAGTAACTTCTTTTTGTCTCAGGTTCCCCATCTGTAAAGTGGGAACAATAATAGTACCTGTCTCATGGCATCGTTGGGAGGATTAGATGAATTAATATTGTAAAGCCCTGAGAGCAAGGCCTGGCACATAGTAAGTGCTATGTGTTATTATTCTTTCATGTACTATGAGCTGTTTTACAGAGGGATAATTGGATTTAGTAGAGAGGACAGACCAGAACCCAAGGTTTGTGGGAGGTCTATGATAAAGGTTAGGATACACTACTTAGGGAAATAAGGAGATTGAAGAGCAAATGGGTCATGAGGAGATCCAATTAGAGAATGAGAGATTCACAAGGGTAAGTCTCCACACAGAATATTTGGGGTCCCCATAATCCTGTGTCATTTGGCCTCCATTGCTGGTTGCCGGCATGAAAGTGGGTCTGGGAGCAAAGTCAGGGGAAATGACGGAGGGTCACCTACCGGTGCCAGCACGGGGATGGGCAGCCAGCAGCGGTCCTGGCAGTAGGTGCTCCAGGGCTCCCACTGCAGCCATTGCAGCAAGGAAGCGGAGCAGGAGCCCAGGGTCCCAGGGACAGCGGGATGCTGGGTGCTCAGGGCCACAGCGGGACAAATCCACACCCATCACTACCACAAACCTGTGGGGGAGGTGCCTTAGAGTCCCCTGTGTTGGTCGTTGGCTCCCTTCCCTCCACCCATTAAAAAACTAGTATCTGCCCCATCCTTCTGCCCAGCCTTCTTACCCAGTGCTGAGAGAGTCCGTCTCCTTGCCCATAGGAGGGTGTGTTTGAGGGGCTGCTCTCTCCCGATGAGAGGGATCCGGGGTTCCTCCTAGCTCCTTTTCGGCCTGGGCTCCAGGATAGGGGTACACCATGTTCTTGCCATCACTGTCCTTCCTTACCCAGAGCCCCACTCTCAGAGTCAGGGATAGCACCCGGGCCAGGGCAAGCAGCTGCTGGTCCAGGGATGGGGGGCTCAGCACTACCAGCAAGGCCAGGGAGGGCCCCCATTCTGAATCCCCATCTTTAGGCCTGCAGTCACCCCCATCCCAGCCACATTCTGCAGTGTTGCAGCCTTTCTCGCAGTGCTCGTTGTGGAAGTGATCACGGCAGTACTGGTCATAGGCTGGACTGTGGAGTGAGGAGAGGGGGACTCAGGATCCCCAAAGAAACTTGACTCCCTTCTCTATTCCAGAGAGATGCCTGATATTCCACTGCCTCTAGGGCATAGGTTGCTAAGTGGACAGCTCCAGAGCAATGGGCTTAGTCAGGTCCTGGGTGGCAGGTAGCCTAGACGCTCTAATGTCTATGACACCCTTGTTTCCTGAGACTGTCCCCTCTCCCTGCCCTCCCAAGCTCTCCTGTCTCCCCGAAGGAGAGTCCAAAGATCTTTTCCCTCAGGGGTGCTGGTTGCTAGAGGAGATACTCCATGGCAACAGGTCTTAGAGAGAGAGGCTTGAGGCCAAAGCTCTCACAACTCTTAAACAGAGGCAGTGCCCTCCTTCCTGGTCCCCATGTTAAATATTGATGCTGCCCTATTCCCCTGGGCTGGAGCCTAGTGTCTTCCACCCCTACTTGGCAATGGTTATTAAGGCTGGAAACTGCCCGGAGCCTGAGGCTCTGGTCATATTGTAATTCAGAGGCCTCCCCTCCCCCAACCCCAAGTCAGGGTTTCAGGCTCACGTGCAGGCTGGAGGAGTCTCACAGTCGTAGCCATCGAACAAACACTCTGCAGAGTCACATTGTGGGTGGCACTGCCCATCCCGGAAGAGAAGCCAACATCGGGCGTGGGAAGGGCAGCCCTTCCAGGGGTCCGGGACCCCCAGGGAGCAGTCTCCCCCATCCCAATTTCCTCCAGGGCCACTGCAGCCAGCATCACAGGCCCCATCTCCACCTCTGCCCTCACATCCCTTTGCTCCAGGCCTCTGACACCGGGGTCCTGGAGAGCTGGGAGGGCAGGAGCATCGGAAGCCTGGGGCTCCCAGCCCAGGGATCTCTGAGCAACTGCCATTGTGTAGGCATGGAGAAGGAGGGCCACAGCCATGAGGAGCAGGTGGGGTCAGGCAGTCAGGGCCCCCGTAGCCATTGAGGCAGGCACAGTGGAGTGGGAAGCCAGGCCTGGGGGAGGGCAGACACAGGCCACCATGGTGGCAGTGGTGGAGGCCACAGGAGGGGGCTCTGTGGCTGCAGGTGGGGCCTTCAAAACCCTGTGGAGAAGAGGGAGATGTTGAGGAAGGCCCTTGTTTTATTCTTCTCACTTCCCCACAAGCAAACTCTTGGGTTAAGATAGCTCAGAAGGTCCTAGAGTCTCATATCTGGAAGGGGCCCCAGGGAACATCAAGTTTATATCAAGGCATTTTATAGATGTTGAAACCATGGCCCGTGGTTTTTTCACATAATGACATATTACACAGTGAAAATGGATGAACCACAGCTGGGTGCAACAACCTGGAAGACTAAACACTTAATAGAGTGGTGTTAAATGAATATCATCTTGATCCTTGGACATAGCATGATATGCTCTCTGTCTTTGGAAAGGGAAGAGGATAGAGGTAGACATAAGTACATGTGAGTCATCGTTACTATTGTAATTCTTAGGTTATGTTCATGGGTGTTATGTTTTAAGAATAATTAAAAGAAGGCCATGCACAAACCAATGATGATAGTGTATCATGAACCAAGGCTTATGATTAACCCAATTTCATGCACCTGAGGTCCATAAACACACACACACACACACGTAAAAGAACTTATCCAAGGTCACCCAGCTTGAGTCTGGGGCCTTACCTTAGGGAGTGCCAATGATTTCTGAAAATTCATTCATGCTAACACTTGATCCTGCCTGCTCCCCTGAACTGCTTCTGAGAGCTACTCATCACCATAAACATGGGCTAGCTTTCTTCAATAATAATAATAATAATAATAATAATAATAATAATTCCCACTCCAGTGCTCTCTGGCTCCCCTCTAGGATCTCACTCAGGCATTCTCACCTTTTACCAGTGTTGGGGGAAATAGAGACTGCTTTGTGGTCACTCACCTGGAGGCAGTGGCAGGTGAAACCCAGGGGTCGTCCTGCTGTAGTCTCACAAGACCCTCCGTTGGAGCAGGGCTGGCTCTGACAAGGGTCTGTCTCCACTTCACACCACTGACCTATGGTGGGGTGGGATTAGACGTCATACACTGCTTCAGTCACTGCCCCTTCCTAACTTATTACTGGGAATTGACCCAGCACTACCTGCACAGGCAAAGGGATCCTAGGGCATATTCCCTGGGGTGGGGAGGCAGGGGGATGGACATGATGACTAGGCTGTCCTATGGGTAGGGATTGTCAGCTCAGCTGTGGCACAGAGATGCCTGCACACACCCTCCCAGGCCTCACCCGTGTATCCAGGCAAACACTGGCAGTAGAAGGCATTGGCCAGAGAGTGGCAGGCTGCGGTGCCTGAGGGGTGGCAGGGCTGGTCCAGACACTCATCTACGTCCCCTTCACAGCGCAGCCCCACAAAACCCGGAGGGCAGGTGCAGTAGAAGCCTCCAGGTTTGGGAGTGCAGGTCCCATGGTTGTGACAGGGCTGGGATTGACAAGCGTTGGGTTCCTTTGAGCAGTTCTGTCCATTGTAGCCTGGGGCACACTGCCGGGAAAGAGGGTCAGACAGGAAACCAGTAATCCAGCCCATTTCAACAGTACAGGGGAGCCAGCTCAATACAGTCTGCCCAACCCCTTCTCTATCTTCCAGTTCAAAGTATCACTCAAGTCACCATACATCACATAGCTTAACCCTTCTATCTCAACTCCATGATACACACTTATTCAATAGTTTGCAACTTTACCACTCCAGCAGTCCAAACCACCTTATGACACAATGCCATTAAACATAACTCTGTTTTTGGTAAGACCTCCCTCCCCCAATCACACTCCCACTAGGCTCTGTCATGCTTTATTAATTAATTTAATAAATAAGCATTTATTGAATGCCTGCTTCGTGCCAGGCACTGTTTCAGGCACTAGGAATATGAAGAAAAATTAGAACTCATCCCCGCTTCCATGAAGTTCTCAGTCAAACCAGAGGAGAGAGACAGATAGCATTTATTGCATCATTTCTATACATAACCTCATAAAACTCTCCCAACAAACTTATATGTGAATTATCTCATTTCATTCTCACTTTACAGAAAAGGCCAATGATTCCTGGAAAGGCTGAGTGAGTTGCACGAGTCACACTACTAGTAGGTGGCAGAGCTGGGATTCAGTGCAAGTCTGTGACTTCATAACCAGTACCCTTAACCATTTTCTGATTGTTTCTTATCTTTCTGCTAGTGGGAGAAGGGTCATTGATGAGGTCTGTACCACATGCTGAGTTCTTGCGAGAGGAAGTAGAGCATGTAAGAATGCAGTACCAGAAGGCTTCAGAAGGTGAAGAAAAAGGAATCATAAAGAGTGCAAGAAGTGGCTGGAGGGCTGGGAGAAGCAGGTGAGGGGGTGTTTTGGAGACGTCTGAGGGAAAGAGTCTCAGGAAAGGGGAAGTAAAGCTGAGTAGTGGGTGAAGGGGTGTTTGCTACTAATTAGTACACCACTTTTGTGTATGCTTGAAAATGGTCATAATAAAAAGTTAAAAAATAAAAAGTTAAAGGGGCTGGATAGGGGATCTGCATCATGCTTTTTATCCAAAGTCAGTGTTCTGAGTACAGGCGTCAGGCTGCTTGGACTTGAATCCCAGGTTTGCCTCTTCTGCTCCGTGATTTGAGCCCCCAGGGAGAGGCCCAAACCCAGTCTGGAGAGAAGTGAGGAACATTTCCCTGAGGAAGTCACCTCTTGAGCACCGTCCAGTGGAAGGAGGTGGGGAAGGACACCGAAGAGCCAGTGTAAGGGGTATGTAGGGAAGCCAGCAGCAGCCGGAGCAGAGAGTAGGAGGGCGGGGGTGTGGGGACATGAGAACTGAGAAACAGGCAAGGCTGGGTCACGCTGGCCTTGGACTTCACTATCAAAGAGGTAGGTGGCCACTGAAGGGTTTTAAGCAGGGAAGTGACAGGTCAGCGTAACAGAGCTTCAACAGAGCACCCTGGTAGTGGAGTAGAAGCTGAGCCTATAGGTGGACAAGTGGGGAGGCAGGGACAGTAGTTAGGTGGGTGCTCCAGGTGGCCGGGTGGAATGCAGCAAAGGCCTGGACTGAGGCAGTGGGACAAAGGGTAAAGGAGAAAGGACAGAGTTGAAAGATTTCGGAGGCAAAATGGCATGACTTGGTGATGGGTTGAATGTGTGGGTAAAGGAAAGGGAAATGAATCCATCATTGCACCTCCCCCCCAACCATTTTCCCACATCTACCCACACTTCTCTCCCCTACTGCTCTCCTCTAGACCTGCTTACCTGGCAGAGGTACCCACTGGGCTGGGCCACGCACGTGGCCCCATGTTGGCAGGGCCTGGACTCACATGGATTCACCCTGTCCTGACATATACTGCCTTGGAATCCAGGGGGGCAGTGGCAGAAATAAGAGGAACCACTGTCAATGCAGAGACCTCCATTCTGGCACAGGGAAGAAACTTCTGTGCCTGAGGAGAAAGGCAAACAGGGATAGATTAAGCTAAGTTAGGTTCTCAGGGGCCCCAGACACAGAGCAGAGAGGCTCTTGGGGGTCACTAACATTCCTGGGGGGTGGGGTAGAGGCCACTTGGAGCCTGAGGAGTCAGTAAATTCTGGTGCTGAAGAGGTTAAAACATCAAGATCCCCCTCCTGCCTGTTCTGCCAAATGGAGAGACATACCTCTTGTTAAACTTATTAGAGCATTATAAGCAACTGTATTCTTGGCTTAAAACAAGTCTCGAGGAAGAAAGAATCAGCAGAAACTTTAGTGCCTAAGTCTGTTGCCTGAATTTGCATCCTGTGATGTTCTCTCACTGTGATTCCCATCTCACTGTAACCGCACAGTAGTCTATTTCCTGAGTTCTGCTCTTATTAAACCTCATTTGAATGAGGGGGGCGGTATTTCACAAGGGGGTTGGCATAAGATCAAAGTGATTGGGGAGCAGCAGTTGAGTTCAGTGAAGTTGAGTTGTGTGTGATCCATTCTAGCTGAGTTATGAGTTAGTGACAGAGTTGAGTTCCTTCACATGGAATTATGTCCCAGTGGTTGTGATAAACTGGAGTCTTGTTGACTGGGTTGGTTGGTGTTGCTTGAGTTGCATTGAGCATGGTGATAGGAGGGCTGAACTGTGGAATCAACAGTAGTGGTTGATCTATGTTACTTTGACTCTTAGTTGGTTGTTTTGGCCAAATGTGTGTGGATGCCCTTAGGGATCAGGTAGAGGGAGATGCCCTTTCTCTCTTCATGTGTTCCCCGGTTGGTCCTTGGGTTAGTACCTTGGCTCAAAGCGGCCTTCTGGCAGGAGGACAGTGGAAGGTTGCAGAGAGGCCCAGTCCATCCCTGGAGGCACAGGCACTGGAAGGAGGGCCCAGTCTGGAGGCAGTGGGAATTCTGTGGACAGGGCTTCTGGGCACATATGTCCATCAGAGTCTGAAGTTTAGGAGGGAGCATGGGGCAGGACAGAGTGTCATGTTTTCAGGCCCAGAGATGGTCTTTCGTCAGCTGCTCAAAATCCTTACGTCTCAAACTCTCTCCTGAATTGTCTGAGGCCAGGTGATAGCCTCCCTCCCCCACCCTGACTTTCTTTGATACCCACATTCCAGAATAGTCCCTGGGATCAGAAATCCTTTCATTACTTCTACTCCATGCAAACCTCAAGCTAGACCCCAACTCCCAGATTCCACACCCTGTTTCATGTGGGTATGTTCCCAAGTTCCTTGCTCTTCTAGTCCCTGAGACCCTTCCACTAGAGCCCTTCAGCCATCACCCTCCTCAGCACACTTGGCTCAGCACCCCTCACCTGGCAGCTGTCTCCTGTGTAGCCTGGGAGGCAGAGGCAGTGGGGACCCTGAGGGCCATCTTGGCAGGTTGCCCTGTTCCTACAGGGGCTGGACAGGACAGAGACAAGGCACAGTGGGAGGAAGTCCCGGCAATCAAAGGAGAGGGAGTGTGTGACATGATGATGAGATAGGAAACCAGAAAGGGAGTCATAGTGAAAGGATGTGGGATGTGGAATTCGAAGCAACCTGGAGCCCCAGAGGAGATGGAGAGGAAGGGTGGGAAGGCTGAGGGGCTCCCTCCCTTCCTCTAGGGGTCTTGCTCACTTGTCTGCACAGTTAGGATGGGTCCTTCCCTCACAGCGTGGGCCTTGGAAGCCCGCAGCACAGAGACAGGAGGAGGTGCCAGGCCTGTTCACACAGGTACCCCCATTGAGGCACGGGGCTGGAGAGAGGAGGCTGTGAGGGGTTGGGTTCCTTACCCATACCTGGCCTGTGACCTTAGTCACACCACGCACAGGACATACACACACTCCCTGCTGCCCCCATCAAAACTGCAGCTCATGGTGGCCAGTTAATTTTTATCATACGGCACAAACACACCCTGACCAGTTCCTCCACCCTCCTGTGGCCCAGCCCAAGGACATGGTGGGTACTCACCAGAGGCACAGTGGTCAGTGCTTGTCTGGCAGCGGGGCCCAGTGTGGCTCAGAGGGCAGGTGCAGGAATAGCCCCCAGGGCTGGGGCTACAGGAGCCACCGTTGAGACAGGGCCCTGAGTGACAAGCTGTTAGCTCCTCGCTGCAGGTGGGCCCTGAGGGAAATGAGTGGGGTCTGAGAAAGGGGATCCTCTTCTCTCTGTTTTCCCTATTTACCTCCCCTTCCTTTTCCTCATCCCCATCCCTATTCTCTTCCATCCAACCTCTTTTCTTTTCTTACCACTTCCTGCACATCACCTGTGTTCCCTGCAGCACATGCCCAGTTCTCCTTGGTGGTGACCAAGACCCAGAGTCCTTGGACACATGCCTCTACTGGTCTTGCTCTTGATTAGAGGTGGCCAGCCCAGAATGTCTGTGGTCTGGGAAGGGCCTCACCTGTGTAGCCTGTGGGGCACGTACAGTTGTAGCCAGAGGGCTGGGGGTGGCAGGTCCCCCCATGGGCACAGGGCATGGAGATGCAGCCCCCTAGCTCTGCTTCACATTCGGGTCCTGTCCAGCCCACATCACACACACATGAGGATCTGGTCATAACGAGAAAAAGGAGGGTGTTTTTCTTCTTGTGATTTTTTCTTCTCCCCTCCACACTCTTCATCATTGGTTAGAACCCTATGACTTTCTTTTTTTTTTCTTTTTAACTTTTATTTTTGAGAGAGAGAGAGAGCGAGCGCGCACATGAGAGAGAGAGAGAGGGAGGGACAGAGAGAGAGGAAGACACAGAATTCGAAGCAGGTTCCAGGCTCTGAGCTATCAGCTGTGAGATCACAACTTGAGCAGAAGTCAGATGCTTAACTGACTGAGCCATCCAGGCACCTCTTCTTTTTTTTTTTAAATAGACTTCACGCCCAGTCTGGAGCCCAATCCAGCTGGGAGCCCAGCACAGGGCCTGAACTCGCCACCCTGAGGTCATAACCTGAGCTGAGGTCAAGAATCGGCTATTCAACCTAGTCACCCAGGCCTCCGATCTCTTCTTTTTTGGTCCCGAGACTTTAGTCTCCTTCTTCAGTGGCTCTGCTCTCAGCATTGTCCCCCTTCCATACCTGCCCCCTCCTTGTTTTCTCCACTATACGTATGAATATGTATATACATTTCTTCTAGAATTTGTTTCTTGTCTATGTTTCCTCATTAGAATGAAAGCTCCATGAGAACAGACACTTTGTCCCTTTTGTTCTGTGCCATTCCTCCAGTGCCTGGAAAAGTATCCACACATAGTAGATGCTCAATATTTGTCTAATGTATGCTTTTTAAAAAATTTTTTAAATGTTTTTATTTTTGAGAGAGAGAGAGAGAGACAAAGTGAGAGCGGGAGAAGGGCAGAGAGAGAGGGAGACACAGAATCTGATGCAGGCTCCAGGCACAGAGCCTGACGCGGGGCTTGAACTCAAGGACCGCTAGATCATGACCTGAGCTGAAGTCAGATACTCAACCAACTGAGCCACCCAGGCGCCCCTCTAATGTATCATTAATTGGCCCTGGGATTTAATGTTTTTCTTCCTGCTCTGACCCCCTAGCCCCCTGTTTCTCCCATTATGAACTCTCCTCTCACAGGATAGCACTCCCTAGTAGAGCCATCACCTTGGCTTTGACCTCAGAACTTCGCCATCTCCTTCCTCTTCCCTATTGGTCATTTCCTGCAGACTCACCCCTTACTGGTTGTCTCCTCCTGCCCTAGCTGAGGAGGACCCGGAGGACAGTGGAAGGTTACCTCTGGCAGTGCCCGTGGTGGCAGGTGCAGTTGTCATCAACGGGGACACAGCCAGGGCTTCCATCAGGGCAGAGGCAGTGGGCCTTGTCTTCCTGATCCTGGCACTTTTGCTTGGGCTGGCACATGTTGGGGGCACACAGGGGAACCTCACAGAGATGACCTGGGGTGGGGAGATGGGCCAGAGAGAAAACAGAGTCCCTCTATGTCCTTGGTGGGACCAAAGCCACTTTTTACATATGACTTGCTCATTTCCCACAAACCTGTCCTTCAGTGGCTTCCTGTTGCCTCAGGATACTGTCTAACCTCCTCAGAATGACACACAGGCTCCTGCATGGCATTATTTTGCACATGCAGTTACCTGCAGCTAAAGCATGCAGTCATTCTATCTTGACAAACTCCTACTCATTCTTCCAGACTCAGCTCAGCCATTACCTCCTACATGAAGCCTTCTCATCTCTAGTCTGGTCAGCTAGTCCTTTGTGCTCTTATAGACTCCTGTGCAATCCTCTCTCAGAGTACCTCTGGGCCAGAAGCAACGAGAGACTTTTTGGTCTCTCTGTACTAGATTTAAAACCACTTGAGGATAGCAGGTCCCTTACTCAACCTGCGTCTGTGTCTGGCATAGTAGGCACTTAATACAGTCTAAATAAGCAAATGAATGGCTTCCTATTGAACCCCATCCTATTTCTGTGCCCTAATCACACCATTCATGTTAGGCCCAGTGGGGGCCCTACAAATACCACCTGCTGTCAGCCTCAGGTTGTGCAGGTTTTGCATTGAATATAACTTGAACGGGTTCCGTTCTCGTTTTCTTTTCACATCCCGACCCTCGAATATCCAGCAGTGACCTCTGCTCCACCCCAGATGGACTCAACTATCCTGCCAGTCCTTTCTAACACCTCCCCTGCTGACCTGTGAAGCCAGAGGGGCAGAGGCAAAAGAAGGCTCCTGGAAGATCCAGGCAGCTGGCTCCAGTGGGGCAGGGGCCACTCAGACACTCATCCACCTCGGCCTGACAGCGAGGGCCTTCAAAGCCTGTGGTACAGCAGGAGGGTCAGGTACCTGCATGGGAATCTGCCCTTTGCCCCCACTCTTCCCTCCAGTTTGAGCCCTGGTCTACCTGGGAGACATTCGCAATGGAAGGATCCAGGCTGGTCCTGGCAATGCCCACCGTTGGCACAGGGAGAGCTTCCACACTCATTGATGTCCTCCTCACACCGGGAGCCAGTGAATCCTGGTGGGGCAGGGAGTAAGTAGGGAGAGATGGCAAAGGTTGTCTTTCCTCCCTCCCTCCTTCTCTTCCTTCCTTCTCTTCCTTCCTTCTCCTCTCTCCTTCTCATCCTTCCTTCCTTCCTTCCTCCCTCCCTTCCTTCCTTCCTTCCCTCCCTCCCTCCTCCCTCCCTCCCTCCCTCCCTCCCTCCCTCCTTCCTTCCTTCCTTCCTTCCTTCCTTCCTTCCTTCCTTCCTTCCTCCCTCCCTCCCTCCCTCCCTCCCTCCCTCCCTTCCTCCCTCTCTCTTTCTTTCTTTGTGACTTTCTCTGGATTCATTAGGGAGTTTGTTACAAATATTTGTAACTGAGCTATACAGGTATGATTTCATGGCTTCAAACAAGAAATTTAGAGTTAATACTGATACTTAGCTTTCTATTTACACAGACAGAAATAACATTGCTACAAATTACAATGAAGAGAATCTTGTTTCAAATGGCTTGGTTTGGAGGTTCACCTGCATGTATCATTATATAATGAAGGCACCAGTTTGGGGGCTTCTCAAATAGTGATTTGAGTTTCAGAACCTAACAGCATATCTTAGTAACTTCATTATTCCTATAAACAAGGCATAACTGGCTGTGTGTGTGAATGGTGAAAATGCTATGTATCAAAAGCATAAATGCAAGTCCTGGCCCCTCCCCTCACCAGGAAAAGTGAACCCGGGGAGCTTCCCAGAGAAGACACCTGGGACAGGTAGAGGTGACAGGAGAATGATGCCCAGCACCTGCCAGTTGTGTGACTTTGGGTGAGTTACTCGAACTCTCTAGGCTCCAGTGTCCTCTTCTGTAAAAGGGGAATAATGGAACCTACCTTATGGTAGGTTTAATCCTTGAAAGGATTAAACGAGGTAATGCCTGAAATGTACACAGCCAAGTGCCTGGCCTGGAGCAAATATTCAAGGAACATCTGTTATCATCACATCAGGGAACAGAGGGATCTGATGGAGGTGGAGAAGGCAGGCCTGGGGCAGTTTTCCCTGCATCCAGGGTGAGCAGTGTCAAGACCAGCCTGGGATCCCCACGAGCAGAAGAGCATACAGAGGACTCTGGAGGAGGGCCAGAAAGGGCGATTTGGGTGATTGGGCAGATCAGAGATGAAGGTGGATGAGTGTACAAGGAAGATTTGGGTGATGAAGAGAGTTTGGGGAGCAGAGGAGTTGGAGAAACGGGAGTCCCGTTGGCCAGGCCAGGATGAGCTTCTAAAGGTTTGGGGTGATTGCCGGGCCTGCACTGTGGTTCCGGGGCCTGGGCTGAAGGACTGGAGTGGAATCTGTACTCACCAGGCAAGCAGACACACAGGAAGCCGTTGAGCAGGTCATGGCAGTCAGCCTGGTTCAGGCAAGGAGCAGAGGCACACTCGTCTGTCTCCACCTCACAGAGCTGCCCTTCTAAGCCTGAGGACATGGGGATGTGGTGCGGGCTGAGTCCTGCCCGGGCTGCCCACCCCTTCTGCCCAGGAGGACCAGGTTCTAGAACCAGCATGTGCCCTCATCAGGCAGCCCGTCCCAGAGCGCTATCTGCTTGAAGGTTGGGGAGATGAGCCTGCCATCCTGCTCTGCTGTGTGTGGTTCTGCCCCCTTTAAGTGTGAAAGCTCAGGGAGCAGGGCACCTGCTGAGACCTGTGGGGACAGCAAGGAAGTACCTTTTGGGGCCATTCTCTGTGCACAGAGGGCAGGCTTATTGGGCTGGGCTAATGAGCCTGAGGGTCCTCAAGGTCAAATGAGACAAATGGGCATCTGCTTGCAGGCGAGTCATGCCTCTTGTTCTACCCGAGCAGGGCATTTGAAGGGCATTTGGGTCACATATTTGTCCTGTATCTTTGGGCCTGTCCTGGTGTCCACAATCTCACCCTGAACTGAAGCTGGATCATCCTCTGGACCTCGGCAGCCTCCCACTTCTTGCCTGGGGAGTCTGCTTCTGAAGTTCCTTGGTATCTATGACCTTGTCCCTTGAATTACTGCATGGTTTTCTCAGCTTTTTTCCTTGGATGCTGCTCAGTTTTTAGGAGGGCTGTTTTGTGTAGTGGTTAAATCTACTGAAGCCCTGGGTTTGAATCCTGGCCCTGCCACTTACTAGGCTAGACAACTCACTTAACCTCTCTGTGCCTGTTTCTTCATTTGTAAAGTGGGCACAGTAATACTGACCTTAGAGGGTTATTGCCAAGATAACAAATGCATGTAAGATGTTCAGGTGGTACTTGGCATAAAGTAAGCTATTATTTTTCTGTTTTCATTCTGTTGCCTGATATTGGCTCGGTCGCTATACCCCTGGGGAGACTTCTCTCCCTTAAAACTAGCTTGGAGGTAGGTGCAGCCTTGTAGTACTTTTTTTTTTTTCTGTTGTACCAAATTCAAGCATACAGGCCCTTTGGGGTTTTAAGAGTTTACTTGATCTCTACAGGGAGCAGTTTCTGTGATTAGGAGGAACATCCTGAGTTGGCATGAGCAGAGGCTGCTCTTCTGCTCTTCCTTGATGGGCCTCTGTGTACAGTGGACCAGGCTGTGCACTTTACAATGACTATGAAGTGAATGCTTTCCCCTCACCCCCAGAGTTGAGCAGTGTACAATCTCAGTACCATCTGTGGTGCCCTTCTCCTAGAAGCGATTAGTTCCCCAGAGTTTTCATCTGGGGTGGGAAGATGAGGAGAAGTATTCTTTGATAGCTGACCCCAACTGGCCTGGGGCTATCAGTGTTCTGAAGGGGTCATGCCTAGTGGGTTCAGGATTAGTCCCCTGTGTCCTCTACTCAGGGCCCCATCCATCTGGTACCTGGTGGGCAGAGGCAGTGGAAGGTGGCGAGCAGGTCCAGACAGGTGCTGCCTAGATGGCAGGGCTGGGACAGGCACTCATTATGATCAGCCTCACAGCGGGAGCCCGTGTAGCCAGGGGGACAGAGACAGTCAAAGGATCCAGGGGTGTTGAGGCAAGAGCCGCCGTGTTCACAGGGACTGGGGCCTTGCTGGGCTAGGAGGAGAGAAGAGTCAGGAGTCCACAGGGGCCCGGGGTGGAAAGGCAAGGAGGCCAGACTTCCAGGGAAAGCATGAGGGCCTGTTTGTGGCAGAATGAACAAATCAGAGAAAGGCTAGGTCTTTAACACAGACAAGGACTAAATGGGGCCCGGAGGGCTAAGCACTGGCGAGAAGACTGTGTAGGGAAGAATTGCCAAATCTGGACAAAGTTAGGAAAAAAGAGATGATTATATTTTTAATTTGAAAAATAATTTGCAGAGGCTGTTTGGGGCTCAGAGAGGATCTGATGTGGGGGTGCCTTACCCATCTGACACTCGTCTAGGTCCTGGTGGCAGGTGGGCCCTGAGTAGCCAGGCTGACACAGGCAGAGTGTAGAGCCTGTCAGGGGATTGGTGCTGCACTGGGCTTCCCCGTGGCATGGCTGGCTCAGGCACATGTCCTCCATGTGGCACAGGAGTCCTGGAGGGCAGGGTGGGCGTGAGGCTCTCCGGCCACTTGAAGTTCCCAGTTGCCCCCCTTATGCTTCTCTCACTTGCCATCTCCATGGCCACCTCCCTGAGCCCTCTGTCACACCTGTGCGGCCTGGTGGGCAAAGGCAGGAGAAGGAGCCCACACGGTCAATGCAGGTGGATCCTGGGGCACAGGTGGCAGCCACACAGTCGTCTAGGTTCTCTTCACAGCCTGCGCCTCCCCAGCCACTCACACACACACAGTGGAAGCTACCAGCTGAGTTCTGGCAGGTACCCCCATTTTTGCAGCGAGGGGGACCATGAGCCTCACATTCGTCCACATCTTCAGAGCAATCCCAGCCTGTGGGGAACGGCATGGGAAGGAGACAAAGGCTGGAAACGAGAGCCCTGTGAAGAGGGGAGGCCAGGGGCTGATCTTATGCGCCACAGGTGCTATGGACTTGGCTTGAACGACTCACCTGTCCAGGCCTCTGGGCAGAGGCACGTGTAGGTGCTCAGCCCATCCTGGCAAGTGCCCCCATTCTGACACTGGTGCCCAGCACAGTCATCAGGATTCACCTCACAGCTTGGGCCTCTGAAACCTGACAGGGTCATGAGATTAGCAGAGGGAAGGGGACCTCCCTGCCCAGAGATAGGAGGGGCAGATGTGGGGACGCACCTTGGGGGCAGAGGCAGAGGTGGAGGGTGGAGTCTCTCCCTGGAACCAGCTGACAGGTGCCCCCATTGGGACAACCCGTAGAGGGGCAGGGTCCTGGCTGGAGCTCACAGTGTGGATCTTCCCACCCAGTGGGGCAGAGACACCAGAAAGATCCCAGGGTGTTATGGCAGGAAGTGCCCTTGGGGCAGGGCCCCGGGTCCAGGAAACACTCATTGATATCATGTTCACAGGCATGACCCTCGAAGCCAGGTGGGCAGCGGCACTGGATCTGGGGGTATGTGGCCAGACACACCCCTCCGTTGACGCAGGGATTGGCTGAGCAGAAGTCCCGAAGCTGACACTGCTCACCTGAAGCAGAGGACAGAGGGCGCTGTTCAATCCCAGCTCATCTGAGATAACCCAGCTCTCACTCTGGATTATCTGTGTCCGATTTTCATGTTTCCTTCCCTTTGTTCTCGTGCCCTTTTTGCCCTGCTTCACCACCCCTTGTCTCAGTTTTGCCATTCTGGAAATAGGCCCTGTAGTTGTTGGTGGGACTATTGCAGGTCGGCCCTGCTGAGATGATCTGAGACGCAGTGTCCTTCCTGTGGTGGCCTTTCCTTGGTAGGGAGGTGGAAAGTCGCTGGCCTCTGCAGGCTGCAGACTCAGCACCTTGCTGTGCCACAACCACTATGTGCCCTCAGGTGTGTCTGGCCTCTCTCGTCTGGATTTCCTAATCTTTAGGTGGGTACAGTATTCTGGATAATGATACAGAGACAAACTTCTCATCTGTTCCCACCAGTGGCAGTGGTGGTGGCCGGCGCTGAGCTAAGTGACCACCTCCTGAACATCACTCCCTTTCCTCCTCTCAACAACTTTATGAAGTGTGGGTATTAGCTGGCAACTGAAGATAGAGAGAGCTTAGTTAAGCTCTAATGCAAGTGCACATGTCTCATCAGCGGCAGAGCTGGCACCGGACCTGTGGGGCCCTGCACTGAAGCACAAGGCCTGGCAAGTTGCCACTGACAGTCCTTCTTGTTGTCACACCACAAGAGTCTGGTCTCTCACCCCCAAATCCTCAGAATGACCCAGGCAGTCAAAACATCTCCATCCCTGGGCCCACCCCAGACCCGCTAAAGCAGCCTCTCTGGGACGTGGGCACCAGTATGTTCAAGGCTGTCCAGGTGATGGCTGTGCCTTGGCATGTTTAAGAAGTCTTGCTTCTAGTCCACCCCTCGCAGATCACTTTCCTGCGCACGTGGCCTTCGCTGCCCTGTCCCATGCCTGCCCTCCTGGTAGATCAGAGGAGCCTTCCTCTCCAAGAACTCAGCTCTGTCCCGTACCCCTGACTGCTTCCTCATGATAGCACACCCTGCCCACCATGGGTGCTGCACCCTTGCCCCAGAGTTGCACCCCTCTTCCTAGGCTTCATACCCATTCCTCTCTCTGGGCCAGCTCCCTTCTACCCCCATTACACCTGTCACCACCAGTCTTTCCAGGTGCTGTTACAGGCTCCCATTTCGGGCTCCCATTTTGCAGAATAAAGGCCATTCAGAGGCCCATTATGCAGAATATAGGAGGTACCCTTTTCTCTGCCTTGTGCCAGCCATTAACCCTCTAGCCACTGGGTCTAGGGACCAAGAAAGGGGCCAGGCTTGTGCACTAAGGGGGCTGTGGCAGTAGCCATTCACTAACGGGTTTGGAAACATTTTAACCATCGGTAAGCCATGCTGGTGAATGTCAGTCTCGGGTAATGGTCAGCAAGACGGCGTTTTGATTCTCACAGCCTCTGGCCTCAAAGGGGCTGGCTGTCTTGCAGACTCCAGTTCCATCTTTCCTACCCCACTTCCCAGCCCAACGTTCCTGCCTGTCCCCTCCTCCCCACCTCTGCAGTGCTCACCTGTCCATCCAGGCAGACAGGAACATCGTGGGCGGCCTGAGGCCTGGATATGGCAGCGGCCCATTTTGGAACAGAAGGAAGAACAGGGGTCCTTGAGTTGGGCCTGGCACCTCTGGCCAGTGAAGCCAGAGGGGCAGGTGCAGGAGAAGCTGGGGGCCAAGGGAGAGGGAGGGCTGGGGGAGCCTGGGAGGGAGGGAAGCAGGGCTTGGCAGCTGCCCCCATTCTGGCAGAGCTGGGCATCCTGGCAGGGGTCAGGAAACTGGCATGTCTCACCCAGGAAGCCAGGGGCACACCTGGGCAGGGGAGGAAAAGTTGGAAACTCAAGTCACTGGGTCCTCTTTGCCTTTTCTCCCACCTCCCCCTTTTGCCTTCATTTGTTCCCCTTTAGTGCCTTCACTTCCTCCCTTTCTCCTCCTCTCCCAGTCCCTCCTCCTCCCCTGCTCTCCCTCCCCGTTTCTGGTCTCCCACTCCCAGGAGGCACACTCACTGGCAGCTTCCTTGTCCCTGAGATAGGGTCAGGCAGGTGCCTCCGTTGGCACAGAGTTCTGGGAAGTCCCCACACCGCAGCACTAGGGATGGAGATGAGGATGGCATGGGAGTGGGGAGCACTGTGCCCCCAGATTTCTCCTCTGGGTGCTCTGGAGGGACCTGCCTGCAGCAGCCCCATCTCGCTCTCAGCCACCACTACTTCTGTTCCTGAACCCCACCCGCATGGTGCTCTGGCCCCAGCACCGCCCCCCCTCCCATCCCAGGCCTCAGGATCCTCTCAGTTCCTAATCCCCACCCCCTTTCCTGTTTATTCTCCAGCCTCCCAAATCCAGCCTCAGGCTCCATCCCTCGGAAGCAGGACAACAGGGCTCAGGAGGGGGGCCCAGGGGACTCCTGGAAGGTGAATGGCTGAGACATTGAAGGGATTTCCTCCCGGAAGGGCCCAGCATTGAACCATCCGGGGGGTGGGGACAGCTGGGCCAGGAAAGGGACTTGGTCAGCCCTTGACCTTCCCACGTCTCCATCTCCTGCTTTTTTTTCATCGCCTCCCCTAGCAGGTGGTCAGTCTTTTTCCCTCTTTACCTCCTAAATGTGATTGCAAGAGCCTGCTGCCCCCCAGCTTTAAGGCCAACTGGGTTCTCCCTGGGGCGGGCACCTTCCCACCCATTCCCCTGCCAGTCACCGCCCCTGGCACAGGCCCCAAAGCCTTGGTGTGTGCAGCTGCAGCGGCAGAGTCTTCTCTCCCTGCAGGTGTGTGTGAGACTCTCCTCCATCCAGTGTCCCCTCAAAGCATGGGGGTTGGCCCTCTGCCCCCAACCCACCAACACCCCCTTAAGGAAGATGGGTCCCCTCACCTCTCCTACCCCATACCTCACCTCTGGTCTTGACGACTGAGTGACACAGCAGCAGCAGCAGCAGTGAAGGGGGCTGCATTCCAGAGCCCCCGCCCCACACCCAGATCCTTTCTGCCTCCTCAGGCAAGGACCCTCAGAACCCTCACCGAGGCAGGAGCCACCTCCTCTGCTCCCACGGTCCCTGCCTCCTCCTCTGCCTACTGCAAGCCTCACGTCTGAGCTGTTTCCTGAGTCACACAATGTCCTGGACACCCTAGTGATGGGAGGGGGAGGAGTGGAACAACATTGAGGGGGATGAGGGAGGGGCCTTCTGTCCTTGACAACCCCTGGGGAGAGGGGGGGAGTGGGATGGTGTGGCTGGAGGGCAGGTGATAGGAGGGGAGCACCGGGCTGGGGGGCTCTGGGTTCAGTCCTAGCCCTTCTGTTGTTGTGTGGTCTCCCCTTTCTAGAGATGAGAATAGCAGGATGGCTGCCCTTTGCCCTGGGAGGGTCAGGGCCTGGAAACAGAAGTGTGGGGTGCTGAGACATCTTCTGTTCCAGGTCAGTATCCGTGCTTCTTGGACAATCTGCATCTTTCCATAAATTGAAACCACTAACTTTGGCAGTGGGAACGCAGGGCACTCCTAGCCCTTACCTTGGCCCTTGCTGGGGACTTAGTTTTCTCCTTTGGGGGAATGGACAAGATACTGGGCTGGTTCTGGGGGAAAACTTGGCCTTCCTTTATTGGGGAACGTATAAAACCGATATCAATGATAAATGAACATTATCTGTACTGAAATTTACAGTCTGGATTATCCATAGCAAACTCTATATTCAGGTAGGTTCCCCTTCTCTCCCTCTACCACAGAAATCCCTGAGATGCAAGGAATGCCAGTTTCTGGATTCAAAATTGGAGTAAATAAAGTGACAAAAGAGAATTTATTGCCCTGACTCATCCTACCTTTTTTGAGTCAATCCATGACAGCTCCAGGGTCAGCCACACACTGAGTTCTTCTAGTAGCACTGAGACCTGAGAGTCTGGGGTGGCTGGAGGTGTCATCAACAGCCATGCACAGCCCCGCACTGGGGTGCCCAAGCCTGCAACCTGCTGTGCCTGGAGTACTTCCTTTTTTAAAACTCTTTTTTTATTTGGAAATAATTTAAAGCTCCCAGAAAAGAGGCAAGGATATTCCAGGATACTCTTTGTCAGATTCACCAACTGACATCATGACCACATCTGCTTTATCATTATTTCTCTAAATACACAGTATTTTCTCCTGAGCCACTTGAGAGTAAGTTGTACACAAGATATTCCTTTACATATAAAAACATGGGTATGAAATATCTTAAGAACAAGAACATGTTTTATATAACTACAGTATAACTATCAAAATGGGGAAACTTAAATTGATATAATAGTATTATCTAAATTGTCTATATTCCAAATTTGCCAATTACCTTATAATGTCCTTCATGCTGAATTTTTTTTCTTGGTCCAGGAGTATGCCTTCCACTTACTTGTCATGTGTTTTCAGTATCCTTTAATATGGGTACAATTCCTTAGATGTACTTTGCCTTATATTATATTAGCAGGTTTGAAGAATACAGGTCAGCTGTTTTGTAGATCGTTCCTAGATTTAGGTATGTCTGATGTTTCTTTAGTTTACACATTTTGGGCCAGGAATACCACCAATGTGAGGCTGTGTCCTTCTCAATGCAGCCCACCAGAAGACACATGGGCTACCATCGTTCTTAATGGTTGGCAAGTATCCCACTGTTTGATGAATCCTAGTTCATTGAAACCAATTTCCCATCGTGGGGGCATTTAGTTGGATCTTAGTCCTTAAAAATACGCTGACAAGCTGCAGTCGAGATTCTTTTTTTATTTAAAAAAATTTTTTTTACCGTTTTTATTTATTTTTGAGAGACATAGAGACAGAGTGTGAGCAGGGGAAGGGCGGAGAGAGAGGGAGACACAGAATCTGAAGCAGGCTCCAGGCTCTGAGCCATCAGCACAGAGCCTGACGAGGGGCTCGAACTCACAGACCTTGAGATCATGACCTGAGGGGAAGTCGGCCGCTTAACCAACTGAGCCACCCAGGCGCCCCTGCAGTAGAGATTCTTGAACATACGTATTTGCATGGTTGTCTAAGTGATTTCCATAGTCTGAATTCCTAGAAGTGAAACCACTGAGTCAAAGAGTCAAAGGATAGGCTTATTTTGAAAGCCTTTGGTATCTAAGTGTTGATGAGTCACTCTCCAGAAAGCAGCTCAGGACTGCACCTGGGCGATAGTGTCTGTGCATGTGCCCTTACTCTTGCCAACCCTGCCGATCAGAATCGGAATACTTACCACTTTGACAGGTGAAATGGTGTCTCGTTGTTTTAACTTGTGCTTGTTGTAGAGATAATATTTTCATATATTTAGTGGCTATTATTATTTCTTCTTCTTGAGTTTCCTGTGTGTTTCTGTCCCATTGTCCTGTTTATGTCATTGTATCCTTTAATATGGGCTTTCCTATACTCTTTCTTAGTTGGTGGCAGCTCTGAGGAAGGAGTCCTGGGCAGAAGAAACCTAGTGTGAAAAGTCCCTCCTTTTGCTACCTTCTGGTCTGCTGATTGGTGGACAGGGGTGGGATTTGATGTTTGTGAGAAGGGAAAGGAAAATAAGGGATGCTAGGCTTCTCATGGAACTATGAAGACTTGAGTGGAAAAATGAAACTCTCCATTTCTTCCATGTTCTTGACCTCACATTATTTTTGTGGAAAAGGAGGCTGGTACACTGGGCTGGAGCTAGAGAGAAGAAAAGGGTAACAGAGACAGAAAGAGTGTGGTTGGGTAGAAGGGGGACCAGGGGTGCGATAGGGCAGAAGCTGAGTTTAAAGACAGTGTCAAGGGGTAGCTGGGTGGGTCAGTCAGTTAAATATCCAAATCTTGATTTCAGCTCAGGTCATGATCTCATGGTTCATGAGCCCAAGCCCTGTGTCGGCCTCTGGACTGGTGGCATGGAGCCTGCTTGGGATTCTGTCTCCCTCTCTCTCTGCCCCTCCACCACTCTCTCTCTCACACAAAAATAAATATAAAAAAAAAAAAAGACATTGTCGGGAAAATAGCCCACTTCTTGCCTTATCCCTGCCTAAGGAAGACAGCATGCACCTGTTCAGCTGTTATGAGATGTGCTTGGGTCACAGATACGCTCCTTGGCCTCTAGGATCTTACAGTCCAAAAAAGTATTGGTGCTTTCCTAAGAGCTTGTCTCTCTGTCCCAGGAGACACAGAAAGTTCTTTATGGTATAAAATGACCTTATTCCTTACAAGATCCCATCAAATAGAGGTTTGTTCTACTCAACTGACTTTTCTTATATTGTATATCCCCTGAGGAGAGTAAGTTTGTCAATCATTCACACTTTAGTCCTGGGGACTTTTGACCTTAAGGTAGGATTCATCTCTGAGCTGGGCCTTGAAAACGTGACCAAACACAGAGAAGATAATAGCTCATGGTAGATGTAGAAATCACAAGAATGGCCCACCTTGAGAGATTACTTGTGAATATATAGTTCATGAGGCTTGGAGCCTCTCTTGTTCCCTCAGACCTCCCTTGCCTGCTGGTGACTTCTCATCTTCTCAATTTTGTACCACTGTAGAGCCCATGGTGCAATCTCTGGGCCTCTTGTATTTTTTGTCTGTCCCTAGGTGATCTCATCCAGGTGCACATTCCTGCTAGATTTAAATATCACCTATGAAGACTATCTTTGTGTTGACGATTCTCAAATTTGTGTTTCTAGATCAGACACTCCCTTAAACTCAATGTATACTTCCAGTCATAAGAGACTCTTAAATATAGAGAACATGGGGCGCCTGGGTGGCTCAGTCGGTTAAGCGGCCGACTTCAGCTCAGGTCATGATCTCGCGGTCTGTGAGTTCGAGCCCCGCGTCGGGCTCTGTGCTGATGGCTCAGAGCCTGGAGCCTGCTTCGGATTCTGCATCTGCCTCTCTCTCTCTCTGCCCTTCCCCTGCTCACGCTCTGTCTCTCAAGAATAAATAAACGTTTAAAAAAAATATGGAGAACAAGTTTATGGGAGGGATTGTGGGAGGGGGATAGGCTAAATGGGTAAGGGGCATTAAGGAATCTACTCTGAAATCATTGTTGTATATATGCTAACTAACTTGGATGTAAATTTAAAAAAAAATTAATAAAAACAATGTATACTTCCAGTGTTTCACGAGTACCTCAGACTGGTCATGTCCAGAACTGATGTGATCTTCCTCTCCAGACCTTCTCCTCCCTCCCAGTGGACTTGGTCTTTGCCGTCCTATTCTTTCAGTTGTTCAGGCCCAAATCCTTGGAGACATTGCTGACTCCTCTCTCTCATACTCTACATCCAATCTGTCTTGAATCCTATTAGCCTACATTCACAATCTTTCCAAAATCTGACCACTTCTCATCTCTTCTTATCCCCGCTGGTAATTTCCTAGTCCAAACCACCATCATCTCTTGCATCTCCTAACTTGCCTCCTTGCTGCTGTCATTGTTCCCTTGGCAATTTGTCTACACAGTAGTCACAGTGAATCTGTTAAAATATGAGTCAGACCATGTCACTCCTGTGCTCGAAACTCCCCAATCACTTCTCCATTCACTCATAGTAAAGCCAAATTTCTTACAGGACAGGCAAGGCTCTCCATATTGGCTCCTTTCCTCTCCTGCCTTGTTTACCCCTCTGACCTCATCTCCTATTACTCCTCCCCTCCACTGTGCCACATTGGCCTTCTAACTGTTCTGTAAACAGGCACATTCACGTCTTAGGATCTTTGTACTTGTTCTTCCCACTGCCCAGACTGCTTCCCCCGCCTCCCCAGCTACCTGTATAACTTGCTTCCTCAACTCAAAAGCTTTCATAAAATTCATAGGAAATATGAAGGAGTCAGAATAGCCAAAACAATATTGAAGAATAAGAACAAAGTGGTAGATTTATACTTCCCCATTTCAAAAGTTACTTCAAAGCTATGGTAATGAAGGGAGTGCGGTATGGGCATAAGTTTAGACATTAAGCTCAATGTGATAGAATTGATTTATGGTCAATTGATTTTGACAAAGGTGCTGAGACAATTCAGAGGGAGAAAGAAAATTCTTTTCAACAAATGGTACTTAGGGGCACCTGGGTGGCTTGGTCAGTTAAGCATTGGACTCTTGATTTTGGCTCAGGTCATGATATGGTTAAGAGATTGAGCCCCGTATCAGGCTCAACACTGAGCGTGGAGCCTGCTTGGGATTCTTTCTCTCTCTCTGCCCCTCTCCCCTACTCTCTCTCTCCCTCTTTCTCCAAAGAAATAAAAAAACTTAAAAAAAAAGATACAATTAGTTCTTCACATACAAAAGAATGAGTTTGGACACTTACACAATACACAAAATTGAATTCAAAATCAATCATAGACCTAAACATAATAGCTAAAACTATAAAACCATTAAAAGAAATCTTAAGAGTGAGTATCATGGTCTTGGATTTGTCAGTGGTTTCAACATGTGATACCAAATGTACAAGCAACAAAATAAAATTTTGATAAATTGGACTTTATCAAAATTAAAAATTTTATGCTCTGAAAGGCGCCTCAAGAAAATGAAAAGACAACAGAATGAGAGCAAATATTTGCAAATAATATATGAGATAGGGGACTTGTATCCAGGATAAATAAAAACTTCATAACTCAATCATGAGACTTAGAAAATGGGCAAAATATTTTAATAGGCCTTTCCTCCAAGAAGATGTATCAATGGCTAATAAACACATGGAAATATGATCTTTGGGATTCACTCAGCTTCTTGAATCCATAGGTATGTATCTTTTGACAAACTTGGGAACTTTTCTATAGCTTTTTTCTCCTCTTCTTCTGGACTCTGATGACATGAAAGATCTTTGATGACAATCCCATATATCTCTGAACCTCTGCTCATTTATTTTTAAGTCATTTTCTGTTTGTTATTAATGATTGAATATTTCTATTTTTGTGTCTTTAAGTTCACTGAATGTTTTCTGTGCTGTTTCTTCTGTTAAGCCAATCCACGAGTTTTAAATTTTGATTATTGTATTTTTAAGTTTGAAAAATTCTATTTGGTCCTTTATCTCCTCCTCCCCCCCATCCCCTTCCTCTTCTTCCTCCCCTACTTCTTCTTTGCTGAGACTATTTTTTCATTTGTTTCAAAAGAATTTGTAATTCTTTTTTGAACTGTTTTTAATTTTTTTAAAGACTTGCATGCTTTATTTTTTTTAGTTTATTTATTTTTGAGAGAGAGAGAGAAAGAGAGAGGGAGCACAAGTGGGGAAGAGGTGGAGCAAAATCCAAAGCAGGCTTCAGGCTGTCAGCACAGAGCCTGATGCAGGACTCAAATCCATGAACCATGAGATCATGACCTGAGCCGGAAGTCAGACGCTTAACCAGCTGAGCCACCCAGGTGCCCCAAGACTTGCCTGCTTTAAATACATGTCACATAAATCCAACATCTAGTCTATCTTGAGTGTTGTTTTTTCTTATTCAATTTGCGATTTTACTGGTTCTTGCTATAACAAGAGATTTTTAATTGTATCCTGGTATCATTTTAGGTATTATTTTATGATACTCTGGATTTTATTTAAATCTATTTTAACAAGTATTCTCCGACACTGTGTCAGTGGGAGAAAGAAGGTGCTGACTCATTGCTGTCAGATTGGGGGTAGAAGTCCTGGTTCCTCCCTTGGCCTCTGTTGACACTTATGGGGGGCATCTAGCAAGGCGGGATTGGGACTTTAGACTCCTCACTAACCTCTGCTGGACTGGGAGTGTGAAGCACCTTTTTACTCTTCCCACTTAGTGACACAGTGATGGAAGGGGACTTGTTACCACCAGGCAGGGCTGGAAGTCCCAGCTTCCCATTTGGCTCTCTCTGACACCTTGCCAGCAATGGAAAGGAGCACCTTGTAGATAAAGATGAGTGTTTAACCTTTCCTGGCAGTTTTTCTTTTTTTTCTGTGATATTTGGTTTGGAATATGGCAGTTATTGTCTAAAAGTTTTCTGTCTCACTAGGCTGTCCCTTTCTTGTTTCTTTGGCTAGAGACATTTGGGCCCGTGTGTGTGCCCGTGTGCCAGTTAGAGTTTCCTTGTTCTGGCTTTTCTAGCACCCATTCTCATGTATATGAGGCAAAAAGAAAACCACACACACACACACACACACAAACAAAAACAAACAAACAAAAAACTCTAGGGAACTCATCATGTTGTTGTTCCAGTCTTGAGATTCCTAACCAGTTTGCTTTCTCTCCATCTTTCAGAGTCTTATGTTTGTTTTATAAGTAATCTCCAGCATTTTAACTGTACTTAGTGGAAGGAACCAGAAGTGCATCTACTCCATCTTGTCCTGGAACTGG
Organism: Paguma larvata; assembly: GCA_030068075.1. Classification (NCBI taxonomy): domain Eukaryota; kingdom Metazoa; phylum Chordata; class Mammalia; order Carnivora; family Viverridae; genus Paguma; species Paguma larvata. Next base: position 31,402,812 of record CM057829.1, read on the forward strand.
AAGTCTTAAAATGACAAGTCCTTAAAATGTTCAAAATAGAATTATTGTATTGACTAGTGATTTCATTTCTAGGTATCTACCCAAGGAAAATAAAAGCATATGTCCACACATATGCTTGCATGTGAATGTTCATTGAAGTATTATTCACAATAGCCATAAAGGGGAAACTCAAATATTCCTCAATTGGTGAATGAATAAAAAAATGTGTTATATTCATACAACAGAATGCTGAATAGTATTCTGTTTAATAAAAATTAAACACTGATGCGTGCTATAATATGAATGAACCTCAAAAACATTATGTTAAGTAAAAGACAAAAACAGACACTCAGATCAATGGAACAGAATGGAGAACCCAGAAATGGACCCACAAACATGTGGCCAACTAATCTTTGACAAAGCAGGAAAGAATTTCCAATGGAATAAAGACACTCTCTTCAGCAAGTGGTGCTGGGAAAACTGGACAGCGACATGCAGAAAAATGAACCTGTACCACTTTCTTATACCATACACAAAAATAAACTCAAAATGGATGAAAGACATAAATGTAAGACAGGAAACCATCAAAATCCTCGAGGAGAAAGCAGTCAAAAACCCCTTTGACCTCAGCCGCAGCAACTTCTTAACATGTCTCTGGAGGCAAGGGAAACAAAAGCAAAAATGAACTATTGGGACCTCATCAAAATAAAAAGCTTCTGCCAGTGAAGGAAACAGTCAGCAAAACTGAAAGGCAACTGACGGAATGGGAGAAGATATTTGCAAATGACATATCAGATAAAGGGTTAGTCTCCAAAATCTATAAAGAACTTACCAACTCAACACCCGAAAAACAAATAACCCAGTGAAAAAACAGGTAAAAGACATGAATAGACACTTTTTCAAAGAAGACATCCAGATGGCTGACAGACACATGAAAAAATGCTCAACATCACTCATCAGGGAAATACAAATCAAAACTACAGTGACATACCACCTCACACCTGTCAGAATGGTAACATTAACAACTCCGGCAACAACAGATGTTGGCAAGGATGCGAAGAAAGAGGATCTCTTTGGCACTGCTGGTGGGAATGCAAACTGGTGCAGCCACTCTGGAAAACAGTATACAGGTTCCTCCAAAAATTAAAAATAGAACTACCCCATGACCCAGCCATTGCACTACTAGGTATTTATCCAAGGGATATAGGCATGCTGTTTCAAAGGGGCACATGCACCCCAATGTTTATAGCAGTGCTATTGACAATAGCCAAATTATGAAAAGAACCCAAATGTCCATCAACGGATGAATGGATAAAGAAGACGTGATATACATATATACAATGGAGTATTACTCAGCAATAAAAAATAATGAAATCTCACCATTTGCAATTATGTGGGTGGAACTAGAGGGTGTTATGCTGAGTGAAATTAGAGAAAGACGAATATCATATGACCACTCATGAGGAATTTAAGATACAAAAACAGATGAACATAAGGGAAGGGAAGCAAAAATAATATAAAAACAGGGAGGAGGACAAAACATAAGAGACTCTTAAATATGCAGAACAAGCAGAGGGTTGCTGGAGGGTTTGTGGGAGGGGGTATGGGCTAAATGGGTAAGGGGTATTAAGGAATCTACTCTTGAAATCATTGTTGCACTACATGCTAACTAACTTGGCTGTAAATTAGAAATTAATTAATTAAGAAAAAACCATATTAAGTCAAAAGAAACCAGACTCAAGAGGCCATATATTGTTTGAAATGTTTGGAATAGACAAATCTATAGAGATAGAAAACTGTTGCTTAAGGCTGGGGTTGGCACGGGTCATAAATACAAATGAACATGAGGTTTCTTTGTTGGCTGATGGAAATGTTCTAAAATTAGATTAACTATATAGTATATTAACTATATATATACTGTATATATTAACTATATTCATAATTATAAATATACTTAAGTCATTGAATTGTACACTTAAAATGGGTGAATTTTAATATGTAAATTACACTTTCTTAGCTCTGTTTCAAAAAAGAGAGTGAGAGGAGAGGAAGTGGAGACATTTTCTATCGTAAACTTCCTTAAAGAACTTTGCTGTTAAGAGTTGCTTGGATGGGGCGCCTGGGTGGCTCAGTCGGTTGATGGTCCGACTTCAGCTCAGGTCATGATCTCGTGGTCTGTAGGTTCGAACCCCGCGGTCGGGCTCTGTGCTGACAGCTCAAAGCCTGGAGCCTGCTTCGGATTCTGTGCCTCCCTCTTTCTCTGCCCCTCTCCCACTCATGCTCTGTCTCAAAAATAAATAAACTTAAAAAAAAAGTTGCATGGAAAAGATGTATAGCAAGAGGGATCAAAGGAATTATTTTTTAAGATTATTATTATAGAAAATTTCAAATACACACATAAGTGGAAAATCCACGTGTCCCCATCATCCAGATAGTATAATCATTAACTCAGGATTACTCTGGTATCATCTAAACTCTCACCTTTACCCTAGATTGTTTTAGAACAAGTACGAGGCATCATATTATTTCTATCATAAATATTTTAGTCTCTCTAAAGGATAAGGACTCTTAAAAACATAACCACAGCTTCATTATGCTATCTAACTGTTCACAATATCCTTAATATCTTCAAATATGCTGCCAACGTGCAAATTTCCCAAATTGTCTAATAAATACATGTGCAATTAGTTTGTTTGAATCAAGATAAAATCCAGATTCACTCATTGCTCTTGGTCGATATGTCTTAAACCTCTCTTTTAATTTTATCTTAAGTTTATTTCTTCATTTATTTTGAGAGAAGTAGAGACAGACAGACAGACAGAGAATCCCAAGCAGGCTCCACACTGTCAGCAAAGATCCCAACGCGGGGCTCCAACCCACGAGTCATTAGATCATGACCTGAGCTGAAATCAAGAGTTGGATGCTTAATTGACTGACTGAGCCATGGAAGCACCCTCCTCTATCTCCCTTTTTAAAAATACACTTTATTTTTAAAAACAGTTTGTGTTACAAAAAAATTGAGAAGATAGTATAGAACGTTCCCATGTACACTGCACCCAGTCTTTCCTGTTACTAACATCATATGTGAATGTAGTACATTTGTTCTAGTTAATGAATTGATATTAATAAATTATCTTTAAAGTCTACAATTTCTTTGGACTTAGTTTTTACCTAATGTTCTTTACCTGTTCCAGGACACCATTCAAGGTACCACATTACATGTATTTATCATGTATCCTGGGCCCTTCTCAGCTATGATGGTTTCCCAGACTTTTCTTGTTTTTGATGATCTTGACAGTTCTTGATAGGGTATTTTATTGGATTCCCTTCTTTTGGAATTTGTTTGGTATTTTTCTTTTGGTTAGACTGAGAGCTTAGGTGTCTTTTAATCTTCGGGTTTTTTTTCTTGTCATTTGTTGAAGAAATGGCTTATTTCCTATAGAATTTTCTTTCTTTCTTTTTTTTAATATAGTTTATTTATTTTGAGAGATGAGCCCAAGCAGGGTAGGGGCAGAGAGAGAGAGAGAGGAGGGAGAGAATCCCAAGCAGGCTTCACACTGTCAGCAGGGCCTGATGCAGGGCTCGAACCCATGAACTGTGAGATCATGACCTCAGCTGAAGTTGGATGCTTAACTGACTGAGCCACCCAGGAACCCCTAGAATTTCCTATATTCTAAATTTTGCCAATTGCATGCCTGCGTCATTTACCATGTCTGCCTCCTCCACCTTTTTCCCCCTATAAACTGGTAGTTACCTTTAAAGACCTCATATGATTCAGGATTTATTTTTTTGGCAAGGATACATCATATTTAGCATTGTGCTGTATTTTTCCATCAGAGACGTATAATTCTAGTTGGCAGTCATTGATGAGCACTGCCTAGACTCATTATTTTACTAGGGCTTGTAAAGTTTTGATATTCTACTTCTTTCATTCGGTCTTTGTTTAATTCATTTATACAAAGAAACTATGCCTCATCTACTATTTCAGTATGATTTGTTTAGGAAAGGCAGATTCATCTTTTTTTTACTGTTTATTTTCTAGTTCTCAGAATAATGAGTTCATTCTCTAGCATCCTCCAAAAGTAACCCATAAGTTTTTATTTAGTATAACTATGAAGAAATACATTTTAATATATTTTAATCTCTTGGAGTGAATCCTTTTATTGATGCTCAGTTTGTTCCATAATTGGCCAGTGTGAGCCTCAAGTTGACAAGATTCTAGTGTCTTCGATGGCCTCCTTGCCATCATGGTCATCTTGTACATATGGTTCTTTTTAGTGGAAGTGGTACTAAGAGACCTCCGTCTGGGTACTAGGGAAGATTATTACTTGTTTGCTTTTTAAGATAGGAAGCATACCATGTTTGCTTGCTGGTGGGTGTGATCTGCAGAGGGAAAGGCAGCATTGCAGAAGAGGGAGGGTTGCAGACAGAATGTCCTTGAATAGATGGGAGGGGCTGGGGTTCAGTGCCCAAGTGGAGGAGTTGGTTATCAGTTGAAAGTGAAGGGAAGGGGGTGTGTGTAATTAAGAAGAAAAATGTGAAATAATTGCCTTGAAAGTTTGTAAGTGAGTAACCAGGAAAAAGCTGGGTCCTTTTATTGGCCAGCTTGAAGTTTGTGATTATAAGTATTCCATAGGAATGTTTGAGTATTTTTATCCAGTCACTTAGCTGCTTGGATGTAGGCATGGAGTAGGTGGGAAGTTGGATTTAGGCAAAGCTGGGCTTTTTCCAGGCTGGGATGATGGAGAGAGTGAGGAAAATGGGAATTGAGTGTGCAAGGTAGTTATAACAATGGGTCCGGAAATCTAAGTGGGATATTGTTAAAATGGGGCAAAATCTCTTACTATCAGGGTCAAAGGGGTTGGAGGTCTGGGAAGATGAAAAATTATAGGGGTGGGGCAGAAGAGTGATTTGCAGAGACAGAAAGTGTTGAGCACAGTGTGAGATACTTAAAATTTTTCAGTATTTCCTAAATGACCTCCTCCTAGCTTCAGAGAAGCTTTTCCCTTTCCTGAGTCCTGGGATTTGGTAAATCGGGCTTATTGCCTTCCTTATAGGATCTGCTCTACCCACATGCATCTCCCAGCTGCCCCAGAGCTCCCTCCACAGATGACCATTATGGGGTTCTTGATTCTTGGATATTCTGGAGAATTTGTTACATTGAGTGACTGCTCTGTGCTCATGGAAGGTATAGATAAGGACCCTTGGGGCTTCTGGACAGTGGCTCTGATGCTGACCCTGAAGATGCTGACATCCTTTTATGATGTGAGAGCCCAGAGTAGTTCCTTCTGGAAAGCCTGACCTGGGAGGAGGGGTGGGCTGGGGAAATGGTTGCCTTAGCTCTAGGGCTGGGGTCCAGATGGGGCTGAAAACGGCTCCTGACACAGCACCTGGTGTGTTCTTCCTAAGTCAGTGAACTGTGCCTGTCCCCTTTCCCCAGCACACTGCTAGCCCTGGGCACTCAGACCTTGGCTGATGAGGTTGGGGGCTGGTGTGGGTCAGTCGGTGGATGCTGGATTAGGAGCATGGGAGGTGCACAGGGAGATACATGGGTACTTGACAGTCAGATACTGTCCTAGAAGACCCTAAACTGGAGCTGCTCGGTGGTGCAGCATTACAGGTTATCCCTTTGCCAGAAAGATCGACAATTAAACCCTGAAAATAGACTAAAATTTTTACTGGACACGCATGATCATGGACTGATTCAGAAAATTCTCCATTTTAAAATTACAAACTATTGCATAAACAGGCAAAAGTTAAAGATAGCACAACGACTTACTTATTTTTTTCCTGAAGTGAAAAGCAATCTTGTACTGGGGCCTAGTATGGGAAACAAATCTATTTAAATATTAAGGAAATTTAAGTCCAAAAGTTGGTAAGTGTAAAAACGATTGGCAAGATAAGTAATAGAAGCAAAACAACTACTTGACCTCTAGTAAATGTCTCCAAGCCCTAAGCCCCAGGGACCTGAAGGGTTTGTGAATCAGTGTATTTTCTCCTTTTTTTCTACCTCTCTTGTCAAAGTTTACTGAATTCTTGGTGAAGAGAGAGGCCTTGGATGTATTTTCAGTGAAAGGGTGGTGCGTTCTCAGTGGTAGGAGGAAGCCCTTAGGCAGTGGCTGGGAGTAGGGTGGTGGGGGGTCTGGAGTGGGAAGGGGAAGTGGCTGGGGTGGGCAGGAGGGTGGGAAAGCTGAGGGTAGGATGGGGAAGAGTGGAGTTGGGGAGGTAATGGGGGTGGACTGTGACTGGTGTGGGGGCAGCAGGTTGAGGCTTTAGGTCTTGTCCTGGGGGGTGCTGTTTACCGGTGGATGAAGGGGCAGACTCAGTGAGGATGTGGAGGGTCTCAAGATGTGTGATGTGGGGCCAGGGAGGTCATTGTGCAGTGAAGGCAGCCAGAGATGGTGAGACTGGCAGCTAGCTACCTGCCTGGGCTGCTCTGGTCTGTCTACTCACAACCCACCCTCCCTGGGTGTTTGGGACAGGAGGTTAATTCTCCAGTCCATGGCCTGTGTTGATGGCAAAGCTGGGAGTGACTCTCCTGGGTCCTGGACCCCAGCCTGGCACAGTCAAAAAGCAAGAGCTGCCCAGCCATGGTTTACCTTTCTCATGGGTTCTCTGGGCCTGACCCACCTTTAGGTGTTGGGAAGATCTCTCTGCACTAAAGGATCTTTGACCTTCCACTGCCCTCCAGAGGTTCCCAAACTAGGTGGGAGACCCAGACAGTTACGGCAAGTAGAACTGTGGATGTGAAGGGAGGTGGGATGAACATCCCCTGTGGAAGCTCTGGGAGAAGGCAGCTGTTCTCCATTTCCACAGCTCTGACCACCATCAAATGGTCCTGTAGTCACACAATGGATTTTTCCAGCCCAGAACTTTTTTTTTAATGTTTGTTTATTTTTTGAGAGGGAGAGAGAGAGAGAGAGAGAGCGAGCGAGCAGGGGACAGACAGAGAGAGAAGGAGACACAGAATCTGAAGCAGACTCCAGGCTCTGAGCTGTCAGCACAGTCTGATGCGGGGCTCGAACCCACAAACTGCCTGAGATCATGACCTGAGTCGAAGTTGGACGCTAAAATGAAGGAGTCACCCAGGCGCCCCAGCCCAGAACTTTTCTAGGGCTTAAGACCTACATGTTCAACTGTGTCTTCCACTCCCCATCAAGATATCTAACAGAAAAGTCAATGGAAACACATCTAACTCCAAACTCTTGATTCCCTTCCCTGCAATGGAGTGCTCTGGGCTGGATGCAGGCAGAGGCACTGTAGATTCTGCCCCTCTGGGCACAGGCGCTCCTTGGGTGCAGTTGAGGCCTGAAGACAGAAGTCCCTTCTGTGGCCTCGGGGACTAGGGAAAAGGGGAGGCCCTTAGGAAGGTTCCAGAAGGTTTTTCACCCCCATACCCCCAAAGCATATCATTTGGTGAATGTGACCTGCCACCTGCTCCCTGGGGGGAAGGCCTCCTTGAAGTGTGGTACTGGGCTTCTGCCCACTGAGGGTGTCCAACTCTTGGTTGTGGAAAGGGGGAAGAGCAGGCTAACCCCTGTCTCCCAGCAGGTGCAGGTGTGGCCTGTGCCCAACAGACCTCTTCAGAAACCAGTGGCCAGGCTTGGCACTCTGGAAGAGGAGCAGAGTACATGTGTTGGGTGCAGGTCTAGGGCAGGACAGGACTCTTACCCTGCAATGAGGGCAAGCCCAGGGCCAGGGAAGGCTGGGTTGCCTCAGTGAGGGGAGCCAGTCACAGTTCCCAGTGGTTTCCTTGGGAACCACTTCCTCTGCCCATCTGCATTTTAAGCCAAGGAGAAGGTATCACTTTAGAGTTAGAGGGGATAGAGTGGGAAATGGTGAGCAAAGTCAGTGGATTACTTGAACCCGAGGGTTTGAACTAGAAGTTTCTGATGCTCCTTTTGGATCTCCTATTTGACACCTGATGGCAGTGAGTAGTTTGAGGAGGGACTGAGCCAGAACTGACTGGCAGGGAAGACTTGGAGGGGCCGGTCAAAGGAAATTGAAGATGGTTCTCGCCCACAGAAGCTAGTCTGTGTGGGTAAGGGTGGTGCATAAGAATAGGGCCGGTGGGCACAGGAGGACAAGGCAGGAGAGGGGGATCATGGCCTGAGGCACTGGGCTTCCCAGAGCAGACAGGTGCGACAGGAGAGTCCTGAGAGGATGGAGTCACACCTACAGAGTGAAGCAGGGACATGGAGAACAGCCCCAGAACTCAATGGGGTGAGAGATTTGGGGAGAGGAGGTGGTTCTGCAATAGCCTGAGACTGGTCCCACTCAGCTACTGTGCTTGACATCCCCTCCTCAACCCACCCCCAGCTGTCATTGTTCAGGCTCTTGAGAGCCTTGTATTCTGAAAACTCTTCTTTCCTATGTCCTTATGTTTCCTTTTGCATTTCCTATGCAAAGTTCTCTAAAAATCTCTACTTTTTGAGTGTGAACTAAAGGGATGCAGGGGTGATTCTTCCTGGCCTCTGTGGTGGTGATGGTGGCAGAAGTGGATGGAAGCTGTCCCTGGGGAAGTCTTCTGGGGGTAAACCTACATAGAACCCAGACCTCAGGTCTGTTTAAACACTTGCTGGGAGCCCCCCTCCCTCTTCCCAGTGTAGGCTATGACTTTGGGCCTGGAGACATCAAAAGCTGTGTTTTGTCCACTCCAGAGCTGCTTGGCAGGCCTCCCTACCTCTCCCACCTCTATGCACCCAGATTCTCCACTCACTGGGCTCGTCACTGGTGTTCTCATCTTTGTTGGGGGGAGGGTTGTCATCTGGCAGAAACAGTAGTTGGATAACTTGGGAAGGTGCTTGTAGAGATGGATCAGGTGGGGGTTCTCACATTAATCTCTCCTGGGCCCCTTTGTCCTTTGTTGTGTTACTCCTTGTCTGCCCCCTCTTCCTTGTCCTTTCTCACCTTTTCCCCCTTCTTACTCTGCAATTGGGGGCACTGACTTCTATGGCTTGATCACAGGGAGGAAAGGTTTGGGGAGTTGCTGGTGGCTTCTCACTGGGTTCAGCCAATGGGAAGCACTAGAGGGAGGCTTTGGTGGAGGGAAAGTAGGTGGGGTATTCTCCCTCCCTCCCTGCCAGTATCTGGACTCCTCTTGCCTGTCCCTTTAAGGCTGGGAGGGGGAATAAAGGCTCTCAGGTGCTTCAGAAGTCCCTGCTGTTCCCCTCTCCCACCCACCCCCAGATAAATTGCTCCTTTACAACTTTGTAATTGAACCATATTGATGGAATTCTGCTTCCTTCTGGGGCCCTCCACCTCTCTCCTCTCACACTCTGGCCTCAGGTGGGCTGGATAAGAACTGAGTTTCCATATGATGGGAGATGCTCTCTCCTCATTCAGCTACCACAAACTGTAGGGCAGAATCTTCAGCTTCCTTTCCATCATCCACCCTCTTGGGATTCAGTCTTTAACTTCCCCCTCTACCTTGAATCTCTGGTTCCAACTCTGAGTCAGTGTCTCCTCAGCAAGGAAGATGTCTTCTCAGAGATGTCACGCTTGGACTAGCCACTTCCAGCTTTGTTCCAGGGAATTTGGAGTTTCCCCAGGGGCGTCAACATTGGAAACCTCATTGGCACTTCTCCAGCAACTCTGCCCAGGGCCTCCCTTAGGTGTATCTTATCTTCAGTGTATCTGAGGGTCCAAACTTCTCGCTCACTTTGCTTTGCGTTTTCTCTGCTTCGCCATGTGTCCTGTTATAGGTGGCCAGGTTGTGAACCTGTCTGCCCCCTCTTCCTTGTCCTTTCTTACCTGCCTGGGGCAAGAGACTTTCTTTGTCTTCCCCAGATGCTTGCAGCTGGCTGTCAATGGATGCCCACTGAACAAGTGAGTGTAGAGATTGTGTCCTATGACCTGTCACTAGGGGCACAGTGAGGGGTGAAAGGGGAGGGGGCAGGTGGAGAAGAAAGCTTTTGGTTTGGGGAAAATGGCAGAGCCAAGGACTGACAGTGTGGACCTTTTGCAAAGACAGGATGCAGTGGTGTGTGTGTGTATGTGTGTGTGTGGGGTGTCTGTGGAGGGGGGATCCTCACCCTACCAGGCTTTAGGGAAACAGTGAGAATGGGGAGCACTGTGGGACCAACCATTGTGTGGGGACTTGATTGGATAGAGATGCTGACATTGTCCCCCCACTTTCCTGTGGGAACTCAGTTTTGTTCTTAAGAAATGAATAATATTTAATTAAAATAAATAAATAAAATAAAAATAAAAGTAAAATGAATAAGCTAACTTCACTAAGTCGTAAGTATGAATTAAGCCCCACTGCCCCAGGATAACTATCTGGTGTCCCTTCCCGTCCTAACTACTATCCCTCATTGCCTGGGAACTCCTCATCGGCCTTCTGCCACAACGGATCCGTTTTGTCTGTTTTCTAACTTCATCTATCAGGAATCCTGTAGCGTGTGGTCTTTTGCGCCTGGTTTCCTGTGCTCCCATTCACATTTGTTAAGAGTGTATTCTGTCCCTCCGCCTCCCGCAGTGAAGCGCTCCTTCGGTGCTGTACGTGCTGGCCACAAGGGGGCAGCAGAGCCCGATGGACCCTGGGAGACCTGGTAGGGCCTCCAGGGTCACTCTCCCCTCACAGCACCCTCTGTCTGGTTGCCTCCCAGGCAGCTGCTGCAGCATAGTCTTCCTGCTTCGCTCTCTGAGACCTGCTGCTTTAGAGAGAATTTCTGGGCCCAGGGCCTCCAATCTGGTGCCCTCTGTTTAGAGCTCACCTGAGTTTTGGGGTGGACCTGCTTCAAGTAGAATTTGGCCCTGGGTAGGTCCACCTCTATTGTTCAGCTTCTGTCAGCTTTAAAGTGTGGAAAGACTCTCCTCTGAGGATTAGAGTAAGTCATTTATTGAAACAAATTACATAATGATCAGAGTGAAATAGCACTTGGGAAATGGTGGGCCTGGGTATTTGGTGAAAGTCAATAGCGAGCTCAGGGCTTCAGCCTACAGGTCAGCCTGTGGAGACAAGTCTCCCTGACTTGGAGGAACAGGGTGTTGGGCAGGCTGGGGACTGTTAGAATTAGCCTCTCAAGGTTGGTCAGGGCCTCTCCTGACTTTTCTGCCTCAGGCCTCTCTCCTCTGATTCTTTCAAGGTGAGAGGGCAAAATGCCAGGTCTCCAGGCCTTTTCCCATAACTTGGCACTCACCCTCCCACCAGGACTTAACTGTTTCAGCCTTGACTCTGGATAGGCCTGACCTACATGGAATTGGGAGAGTAAATTCTTCCCAGGTTACTGACTGGGTCACCATATGTGGGGAGTACTTGTATTCATTCACTATAAAACGTTCACTGACATCTCAGTGACTAGTGAATGTACTTGAGACACTCTGGACAGACCTGTGTCCCATTCAGGTGTCTTGTCCCCAGATATATCAAGAGTGAATGCAAGGTGGGGCTTGCACCTTCCCTTTTCCCTTTCCCTTCCTCCCCCTTGTCCTTCCCCCCTCCCTCATCCTGTTCTCCCTTTTCCCCTCCCTCCCTCACTTCTTTCTTCTTGCTCTTTCCATTTTTTTTCCCCTGCTCTTTCCATTCTTACACCATCTTTCTCTTGGCTTTCTTTCCTTTTAATTTTTTATTTTATCTTTTGCTAATTGATGGCATAATAAAATTTATTAAAATTTCTATAAGAATGTCTTTTCTGGTCTCAGTCCTTTGCCTTTATATAGCTCAGAGGGGTGGGAGTGATTTCTCCTCATGTCCCCAGGAATCTCAGACTTTGGAAACAAAGTGACTTGCCCATTCAGAGGGTGCTGAGGGAGGTGCCTTGGCCAGGTGGGCTTTGCAGCCAACCTCTGAAGAGGCCTGGGCAGGCCCCACTCTTGGGAGTGAGAAAGGGTCTAAGGAATTTTCTGAGGCATCTTTGGTTGGATATTTCAGATATGGGATGACAGCCTCCACTAGGAAGGGCTGTGCTCACCAGAGGGGCAGGCGTGCAGACTCAGAGGATAATGATCATCCCCACTGAGCCCTTGGTCTTGTCCTCAGCAGGCTCCCAGGGCAGAGCTCAGCCCACCAGCAGTGTCATGCTGGTTAGAGAAGGAAGGAACATTGTGAAGTCTACCCAGAAACTATCGCCTTGTATGTGTGTATGCGCATGTGTGTATGTGTGTGCGTGGTTCCTGTTATTTTTCAATTTTTCCAGATACCAAACAAGCAGGAAACACTTCTATAAACTTTTTTCCTACAGTGGAAGATAACCTAGTGAACCTTCACCTTAATAGCATCAAAATAAATTAATATTCACCAGATTGCAGGTTTTTAAAAATGAGATTTAATCCTTTCCACCAAATGTCATCCTAAAATTACAATTCTTTTGTATTGTCACCTGGGTGGCTCAGTCAGTTAAGCGGCCAACTTCGGCTCAGGTCATGATCTCACAGTCTGTGAGTTCGAGCCCCACGTTGGGCTCTGTGCTGACAGCTTAGAGCCTGGAGCCTGCTTCGGATTCTGTGTCTCCCTCTCTCTCTCTGCCCTTCCTCTGCTCACACTCTGTCTCTGTCTCTCAAAAATAAATAAAACGTTAAAAAAATAAAAAAATTACAATTCTTTAAATATTAGCCATTGATTTATATCTTAAGTATTTATTTGAAAAGTGTTTCAAAAGCACTTGAAACAACTGAAGATAAGAGATATTACATGGCCGTTAAAGTAGAGAGTATAATATTAACCTCACTAGCATCAGGATAATTTATATTGAGCAAGAAAAATCATTCTTGGCCAGTGAACAGTATTTGTGGACAAACAGCTGGAACATGAGCCTGATGAGCTGGGGGAGGGCCTTGAAGTTTGCTGTTTGGTGTCCTTTCTGCAGTGTCTCCAGGTGTCCTTCTGTTGCAGGTTGATGTTAAAAAGACCACCAGACACCGAATAGACACGAGGCAAATTTATTACTTAGGGCTGGGCCAAAACTGAGCTCCTGATCTTATGGAGCGACTGCAGAGAACGGCCCTGAGCAAAGACAGCAGTGGGCTTATATAGATTACAGCAAGTTAGGAGGTAGATTACAGCAAGTTAGAGTGTAGAAACATGTTGTTAACCAATTACAGACGTTAGTTTTGGCGCAAATCAATCACTGTACTGTGCTTTGTTCTAAGGTGACCAATCACCGCAGTTACAGAAGTAAACAAGATACTTGAGCTCTCGGGACACCCTGAGATATCACGAGACCTCGAGATATCATGAGACCATGCATCAAGAGACCTTGAGATATCGCGAGACCTCATAACACTTCTGGTGTCCTTCAGGAACGTCCTCCTTGTGCTTTGTCATTCCTTCCCCTACCCTCCCTCCCGTCCTGGGATCCAAGGACTGGCATTCAGGGGAGATAAGATTTCTGGCCATATCATCCTGGTCTATTGCTGAGTTCAAGGTTCTCTTCCTGTTCCTCTTTCACCCAGAGCTGTGTGGAGCTGGGGGCGGGGCTGGGCTTGAGGACTGGGTTATGTGGGGTGAGGAGGGGTGCACCTCGCAGGTCCAGCCTTCTCTCCTCTAGTAAGTTTCTGGATTAAAAGTTAACAGATGGCAGAGCTCATGTCTTCTTTCCTCTCTGCATACATGTGTGAAAATGAAGTGTCATAAATACAACTTGTGCAGCCCACAAGTTGGCACTTAGTAGAAACTCAATAAAATTTGTTTTTCTTCCCACAGTCTTTTCATCAAATTCCCCTAACGTCTCTTAGGCCTAGAGAAGTCTCCCTGTTGGGTAGTGATTGGTGATGGTGGGGGCGGGGGTGTTGACCTGGAAGCTGATATAGGTTCTTATCTCGTTTGTTATTTTTCTTTCTTTCTTAAGAAAAAATACTGATTTTTAAAAACTTTTATTTATTTTTGAGAGAGAGTGAGTGCACACACCCATGTGAGTTGGCCAGGGACAAAGAGAGAAGGAGAGAAAGAATCCCAAGTAGGCTCCACACTCAGCACAGAGCCTGGCAAGGAACTCGGTCCCACAAATTGTAGATCATGATCTGACCCAAAGTCAAGAGTCAGACGCTTAATGGACTGAGCTACCCAGTCGCCCCTCATTTGTTATTTTTCAGTTAAGATACATTTTCCCAATATTCCCGAGTCTAAGTGGATATTGACAGAATAGACCTTTGCGGATGACAACCTGGGATGTGTTCGGATATATCCAGATGTCTTGGGTTTACACAGAGTTTTAATATGTCAGACCAGACATCCAGGCAGAAACCTATCAAGCCCATGCATCATGGGCCAGACAGGACTTGTTTCATAAAAACAAATCCAGTGGATTATTTAGAACAATTGAGAGTGAACGCAGGCTGGGAGAGGCTTTGCTGGTTGTGTTGTGAAACTCTGAGAGATATGATTTCCTCTCCTGTTAAATGATGACAAATGACAACAACCTGGCAGAAATGTGGCCAGGGAAGCTGTAGCCCAAACTAGCGTCTTAACACCAGTCACTTAACACATGAACATTGGTCAGGCTTGAGGGAGCAAGCAAAGGTGGTTGAATATGAGTTTCTAGCGTGGGGGTGTTTCAGTGAAGCATTTGTGTTTGGGGCAGGAAGGAAAAATGAGCGGGAAAGATGGTGGAGTTGTTGGATCCACCAAGGGGCTGACTTATTTAGGTCAGAGTTAACAGTCTTTTGTGTTTCTCAGTGGACTGAAATGTTTTCCAAATTTGAACAAGGCTGAGTAGTCAGCGGGCTGCTGCAGTGAGTCCTTTGCAAATGAGCTGAGGCAAAGTTTATTGAGTGTTTACTATGTGATGGACGTGTGAGCAGGGCACACAGTGCCTCCCATTGTGGATGCCACAGACATTACACAGAAGAACTGATGTCAGAGCTGTGGTGGAAAAGAGGGTGCCAGTAAAACTCCAACAAGCACGTCTATGGGGCATGTATGGGGATGAGCAGTTGGCGAGGGTTCCTCTGAGGAAGGCCACTTTAGGCAAGACTGAAATGTTAAGGAGTTTGGGGGATGAGAGACAGAAAGAGAGAGAGAGAGAGAGAGAGAATAAGAGAGAGAATGGGAGAGCAAGATCATACAATGACTTGTGAGAAGGCCTGGGGCTGGAAAAGCTCCATAAACTTGAGGAACTCACTCAGGAGAGTGATGGAAAGAGGTCAGAGAGGAAGCTGGGGCCTGGGAATCACAAGCGAGAGGTTTATAGGGGAATCCCTTGAACAGATGAGGCAGATCTGACTTGAGAGGATCATGACCTTGGAAGGAAAATGAACTTGAGGAGGTCAGGCTGGAGGTGGGCAGGGGACACTCATGGAGAAGCAGGGACACTCTGCTTGGCCCAGGGGAGAAATGGGGGTGGCCAGGAACTAGGTATTGACCATGGATACGGATTTGAGAAAAGTCTTGAACATTCTGGTACACTGGAGGTAGACTGGGTGGGAAAGTGGATTATGTAGTAGAATGACCCTCCGTTTCTGGCAGATGTAACTGGATGAACCAAGGTGTCGTTTACTGAGATGGAAACCTGAAGGTAGGGAGGGACTGGAAAGGAAGCCCCAGTGCTCCAAGGTTTTCCTCCAGAGACCATAACATGCATCTTTCCTAGAGCACACTGCGGCCCGGCAGGGAGGGGGCTGAGTGGTGTACCCAGGCCATGTGTGATAGTAGGACACTGACAAGCCACAGGGTGCTGTCCATTCAGCTTGGGAAGGGCCAGAGTCCTGGAACTGGTTCTGGAAGCTCCTCATGCCCAGTATTAACCTCTTGGTCGCCACACCTGTGTGGTCTCCAGGTGAAGAAAAGCAAAGGAGCTACACTGGGGGCTTTTCAAAACCTCTTTCCCGATAGTATTCACCAACTGTCATGAATGTACCAAGCCAGTACAGAAAGCCCCATGATAGGGCTAGGTATTAGTGTTTGCTGTGGCACACACACTCCCTGCTTCTGGTCTAGAAGTTAGCCAACCTGGACAGTAGGAGTTGTTCATAAAACTATTGCTGAGTCTGCACCTCTCTGTGTCCCTCTACAGGGTGGGTCAGTATACCTGTACCTGCCCTGTTTCTGTGGCTCTGATCACATTTCCTGATAACTGGGGTGAACCATCCAGAGGGCAGGGCAGAGTCTGCTGGGATTGTCCTTTTTTAAGTTACACTTTCAAATGGTGAAGGAATCAGAGAAGGGTGCATTCTCCTGTCTGGGAGTTCCCAGGACGCTGTTTTGGCTCAGACCCCTGCAACCTGTTCAGGATCTACTTCTCTACTTACCTGTGAACCACCTGCCTCTCAGGCAAAAGGAGCCTATGGCACCCAGCGTTGGATCTGGAAGCAGGGTTTGGGGCTCAGAGCAGCTAACCATAGGTGCAATCTCTGAGAGCAGATTTGGGGTCTGCTGAGATCTCACACTACTGAATTACAGACATTCCAGAAGTCTCAGCTTTTTAAGCAGGTAAGTTGGTTCTGAAGGTGCTTGTTGGCCAGTAAGAGGAAAGGTGGGAGCAGCTGGCTGTGAGGAAGTGGCTGAGATTGTGGCGAGGGTGGTGGCTGGATAATAATGAGGCTCTGAGAAGACCTAGGACAAATACAGAGATGCCTGCACTTCATTCATTTATTGACATTTGTATAGCCTGACATCCTTATATCTTGGGGTGAGATCCTGTTTCTATCCCCATTTTACATTGAGGAAACTGAGACAGAACAGGTCAAGAAACTAGCCTAAGGTGGTTCCCTTGAAAGTGGCTGAATCTGAAGAAGTCAGCAGTCACCTCCAGAATCTGTCCTTCTCAGTACTATTTGCTGCTACCCCCCCCCCCCCCACCCACCCAGAAGAAGGTGGTTTGAAGTCCTTTTTTGTCTGACCAGGACACATTTTATCCTCTCTGTTGCTCTTTCTCCTGGGATCCTTTTTTTTTTTTTTTTTTTAAGTAGTCTTCACACCCAGTGCCAATGGGGGGTTGAACTCATGACTTGAGATCAAGACCTGAGCTGTAATTAAGGGTCAGATGTTTAACTGACTGAGCTACCCAGGCGGCCTTCTCCTGGGATCCTTTCTTCTGAGGCAGAAACTCCTCAAAGACATAGAGGATGAGGAACAGATTTTCATGGGGAATTGACTGAGCCCTCTGTTGGGAGCTCAGCAACAGGCGGGGGTGCGGGGGGTGGGAGCTGAAATTTGGGTGAACTCAATAAGCAAAGGACCTCAAGACAGGATAAGTGTGGTGGAAACCACCATGTCCTTCAGGAGCATGTAGTCTGAATCTCATGCTTCTCTGTGATTCCTTCATCATAATTAGGGGACAGCAGAAGACCAGCACGCAGGACCTGGAGGGTCCTTCATGGGGATGGGCCTGAGTCTGGGCCCTGTGTCCCTGGGCATCTCTGGTGGTCTGCAACTCATACAGACTTGGAGGAGTCCCTGTGCTAAGGCAGGAGGGGTCTGGTCCTATGGGCAGCGGGAGCTGTGAAAGCTTTCCAAGGGACTTGGAGGGCTTTCTTGGTATCAGGGTTGTGGGGGGCCCCACCCCATTAGCATAATGACTCTTAACAAAGGCTCTACTCCTGTTGGTGAATGTTATCAGCCCTGAGCCCTGCTGTCTGCTCTGAGGCCCAGAGCTGTGGGGTGGCCCTGCCTCCTCTCTGTAGGTGTTCACTTGCCTTCTGCCCTGTGTCTCCCCAGCTCTGAGGAAATGGAGGATTGCTGCAGGGGCTCTTTGCTCTCCTGTCTCGCCTCCCTGCTTCTCCTCTTCCAGCTGCCTGCTGGGGAGTCTGCAGGTGAGTGTGTCCCCATCCCTCTTCCTGGGTCTTGCTTGGGTTGGTGAAAGCCCTTGGTCAGAGCGCCTGGGAGCCCTGCTGTGTCTCCATCAGGACAGATGGCTTTGGTGGAGGCCCTGACTCTAGAAAAGTTCTGGTGATCCTCCAATCATTAGTTATAATTAAGCATTTAAGTAGAGTCCTAGAACCAAATGCAACCTGGTGCAGCCACTCTGGAAAACAGTATGGAGGTTCCTCGAAACATTAAAAATAAAACTACCCTACGACCTGCAATTGCACTACTAGGTATTTTTCCAAAGGACACAAAAGTGCTGATTTGAAGGGGCACATGCACCGCAATGTTCATAGCAGCAGTGTCAACAATAGCCAAAGTATGGAAAGAGCCCAAATATCCATCGACTAATGAATGGATAACTTAGAAGTGGTATATAGGTACAATGGAATACTACGTGGTGATCAAAAAGAAATGAAATCTTGCTATTTGCAACAATGTGAATGGAACTAGAGGATATTATGCTGAGCAAAATGAATCAGAGAGAGACAAATACTATCTGATTTCACTCGTATGTGGAATTTAAGAAACAAAAAAGATGAAAATAGAGGAAGGGAAGGAAAAATAAGATAAAAACAGAGAGGAAGGCAAACCATAAGAGACTCTGAAAGGCAGAGGACAAACTGAGGGTAGCTGGAGGGAGTTGGTAGGAGGATGGGGTAAATGGGTGATGGGCATTAAGGAGGGCATTTGTTGGGATGAGCACTGGGTGTTATACGTAAGTGATGAATCACGGGGTTCTACTCTTGGAACCAATGCTATGCTGTATGTTAACTAACTTGAATTTAAATAAATAAATTTTAAAAAATAAGAGTTCCAGGACCATAAAATAAGGGAAGGTAACCTATACAGTTGTCTAATGAGGAGTTTATGTCTTATAAAGTAAAAAATGTGAATTTCACTATGAAAAGTATGCAAATAAATTTCCCCTTATTTTTTGTTTGCTGGCTCTATCGGTATTTAAGTAGTTATTTGGTTATTAATTCATTACATTCCATAAATACTTATAAGGTATGAAGTTTGTGTAAGGTGCTGATCTATGTACAAAACAGAGTCCCTGTCTCCACAGAGTTTACATTCTGACAGGAGACAGCGAGTACTAAATACCTCAACTCCATGCAATCTATGTCTGTTAGAGGACTGGATAGTATGAGACAAGGAAATAGAGCAGGGGGGGCGGTCAGGGGTGCAAGAAGGCGTGTGGGCGGGCAGTTACGCTCCATAAGATGGTCAGCATAGACAGTGAGATGGGAATGAAGACGTGGAGTACCATCCTGTCTGGATCGCCATGGAAAGAAGGTTTCTGCAGTGGGGGAAAAAAAGCTGGCAGCATGCCTGGGTGTTGAAGGAGCAGAGGAGGCGAGTGTTGGATGGAACAGAGTGAGTGAGAAAGAGAAACAAGAGTTGGGGGTCAGAGAGCACTGAGGGGTCATCTTTATTGGGCTTGCAGGTCACTTCTGGAACCAGAGAGGATTTGGAGGGCTTTTATAGAGAGGGGACATTGTTCTGTTTACAGCTTAAAAGGGTCACACAAATAGGGTTGGGAAGAGGATAGTCACAGGGAGACTAGTCACTGTCATCCCTCAGGTGAGACAGTGACTCGGCCAAAGTTGAGTAGTACGGGAGGTGAGAAGTCACTCTGGAGATCCAACAGGGTTCTTTCTGCAGAAGTGTCATATTGTGACATGTCCACCAGGTCTTAGAAGACCAAGGCCTGTGAAAGGTGGTGGTGATTTGGGTGTTTGTGTGATAGAGTGAGGGCAGGTTTTAATGGAAATAACTGTGGGCTCTAGTATTTAATACACATGTAATTCAGCAGAGGAGAAACACACGGGCAGAAATTACAAACTTTGGTCAGTTTTCAGTCCTGTCCTAAGAGGAGCTAAGCTGGAGCTGTGAATCTCAGAGTGTGATCCCTGGAACATCAGTATCAGCATCCCTGGGAACCTCTTAGAAATGTGCATTGTTGGATCCACCCCAGAACTACTGAGACAGAAGCTCTGGGGGTGGAGCCCAGCTCTCAGTGTTTCACTAGCCTTCCTGGTGACTGTGATGCCTATGGAAGGTTAGAACCCTTGAGAGAGTCCTTCATGGAGGACCTGGAGCCAAGAACACAGACTGCTGAGGGAGTCTCTTTGACATCATTTCTGGGTTTCAAAGGTGTGGTAAGATGATCTTGTCCTGATTCAGAGTGGTCACAGCTCAGTCTATCAGGTCAGAGCCTCCCACCTGACACTCATCCCCACCTGCCTGGGCTCCCCACCTGACAATATGTGTTCTCTGCCCCCCACCTGTGTCTCTCCACTTTCTCACTCCTGTGTCTGTGTCCACAGAGCAGTTCGTGGTGATTGGCCCCTCGGACCCCATTGTGGCAGTACTGGGTGGAAATATCACGCTGCCCTGTCGTGTGTCCCCGGCCATGGATGTGGAGAATATGGAGCTGCGGTGGTTCCGCTCCAAGTTTTCAGAAGCGGTGTTCATCTATGAAAACCAGCAGGAACAGAAAGAGGGGAAGCTGGCACAGTACACGGGGCGGACCTCGCTGGTGAAGGACTTCCTCCGCCAGGGGGAAGCCACTGTGCGTATCCACAAGGTCCAGGCTTCTGACAATGGGCTGTATACCTGCTTCTTCAGAAAGGGAAGTTTCTATGAAGAGGCAAGTTTGGAGCTGAAGGTGGCAGGTGGGTGGTTGATCTATATTTAGTGTCCTGAGTACTGACATTGGGAGCAACCTCAGAGGCCAAGTGAATCAGCTCCTCATTTTACAGATGAAGGAAAGGAGGACCTTTCACTTATTCATTAATTTAATAGGAATCCCTATAAGATATATAGAATCCCTACTAAGTGCTAGGTCCTCTTCTGGGCACCAGAATACATCAGTGAACCAAATAGAGATCCTTGTCCTGCAGAGTTTATGTTAAAGGCAGTAAATAGACACATAGATGGGTTATTGAGGATGTTAGATGGTGGTGAGTAGAGACTTAGCCAAGTGGGTATCTGGGGGTTAAAGTTCCAAGCAGAGAAACACTCATGTGAAACAACTGAGGTAGGAGTGTGGCTGGTGTGTCTGGGCAGACAAGGAAGCTATGTGGTTGGTGAGGCAGGTGGATGGGAGGGTGGGGAGAAGTGACAATCCTGGTACATGGGCAGAGAGAAGTGATTGATCTTAAACAGGTCATGAGGAGTACACATTTGAGCAGGTACTTGAGTGAATCCAGAAAATGTTCCAAAGAGCCCTGCTGGTTAATGGATCCCATGAGGGACACAGAGAGCATGGTGATTGTGGTTATGAGCAGTTAAACAGTTAACCAAATAGTCCTGAGGCTGGAGTGGCCCAGGTGGGGGAACTTGGGGAGGAAGTGGAGAGGGGTTTTGTGGTTAGGGGCAATGCCAGACCATAGAAAGCTTTGTGTTGTGTTATGGAGTTTGGAGGAAGAGCTGAGGAAATTTTAAGCAGAGCAGTGGAGGGAGGTGTTTGTGGGGGATGTTTGCTTTGAGAGCTGTAAGAGAGGGTATATGGAAGGTGAGCAATACTGGAGAAAGATATGTAGTTACAAGGTATGGAGGATGGCTCCCTAATTGATGTAGGAGCAGTGGGGTGGGAGAAGAGAAGGGATTCCAGTGTCAGACAGGTTTAGAAAGTAGACCCAACGGAGTGGGGGCAGATTTGGGGACACAAAGAGTTTGGGGGTTGGAGAGAAAGGACTGCAGAGACTCCCAAGATTTTGTTTTTTTTTTGTTTTTTGCAATTTGTTGTTTAGTAGTATTGATATTTTGTGTTAATTGTCAATTCCTGTCATAATGCTGTGAGATAGACATAGAAATCTCAGTTCCATATTAGTAACAACCATTTATTTACTTTTGAGCATTAACGGAGTTCAGCTCATCTGAGCTGTGTTTGAGTAATCTTAATTGTGGTTACTCATACATCTAAAGTGTAGGGGAAATATAATTAAACAAAAAGTCTCTGAACCCAGAAATCCTTTTCACAAAGGTAATGGGGAAAGAAAACATTTTTATTATTGTATTAGCAGTAACCAGTAAGTGATGTGCGTCACAGAGAATCTACCAAGGGATTGAAAAGACAGAAGACATGTCACCTTTTTACATAGCCATGCAGACACAACTCGTTACATACATGTTCTCTGGATAAACAGGTACTAACCCTCAAATAAGTGGGCTTGACAGCATCACGTGTCATGGGCAGTGCACCCTAAATGTACTAGGTAATTGGAGTGACCATCTATGTTAGCTAATTGACTTTATCCTGAGGAAAAACAAATTCTCCTCTTAAAAATTGAAAAAAACTTTTAAAGTTCCAGTGTAGTTAACATACAGTTTTATATTCATTCCCAGTGTGCAGTATAGTGGGTCAACACTTCCTCCTATTACTCAGCAGAAATTTCAACAGAAACTTGGCAGACCAGGAGGGAGTGGCATGATATATTCAGAGTACTGAACAGAAAAAACCTGCAGCAAGGCTGTCATTCAGAAAAGGAGAGATGAAGAGTTTCTGAGACAAACCAAAGTTAAAATAGTTTATTTTTATGAATTCTCCCATCTTTATGACAGGAGGTGGTTTTGCACTGGGGTCCTGGTCCACACTGAGATTAGGCTCCTACACTCCCCCAGTAACTGGGAGAGAGGGGTGCTGTCCACCTTGGTGTTAACAGTTCAGAGAGAGGGCTCCTAGGCTCTTGAAAAACGCATTTCTGGATCACAAAGCTGGCAAAAGGTCTATGTCATTTTCACAAAGGACTTATATACATTTCAAAGAGGGGAGAAAGCCCCCACAATCAAATTTCCTCAAGTAAATGCTTAAGAAAAAGGATGGGAAGGGACTCTCCTTATTGTCAACAATAGGGACAACAAGCCTTTGACTTTTAATATATTTTGTCCTGACGGTAGACCTTGGCTGGGCTTACTCACACGGGTGAAGTTCAGCAGGCTGTTGGCTGATCTAGGACAGCTTTAGCTGGAAAGACTGCTCTAGCCCAAGCATATCCCTCATGCGGTAGAGGCCAAGGCAATGGCACAAGTACTTCCCTACCTCTGCTGGAGTCACATTCCCTGAACTCTCAGTGGCTCAGTCAAGTCACATGATGGAACTTGGAAGCAGAGTGTGAAGGCATTAAAAATATGTGGCAGAAGGTGAGCTGGATTAAAGCAGGCTGAAGGATTGGGAATATTTTATCATCAGCCTATCACAGATGGAGCCAAATATGAATCAGTTCGGGATTTGAGTTTGAAGCATCTGTGAGGAACCCTGGCAGAGCTAACCTTCAGAGATGTGGATCTTAGGGAAGGAGCTCAGGAGGTAGGTAGGATGTTGTCAAGGATGGAAATAATTTACCAAATGGCAGTGAGTGTGCAAGCGGATGCCCTGGAGAGTGTGTGAGGTGAGAAGAGCAGAGAAGGATAGAACCTGGGACCAAATTCCTTTTTGTGTTACTCTGGGCGATGGACCTCCCTCCCACCTTCATAGTTGGGAAGAAGAGCCCTGCCCTCTGCAGGTTCCATACTTTTTCCTTCTGTTCTCCGTGGCAGGGCCTCTGCTCTAATCCTTGCAGGGGCCACTCCCCAGGGAGACCCTAGAACATAAACTGGAGTTGTGCAGAGGAAGGCTCTGGTGGCATCCCTGGGTTCTAGAAGTTCTCCCTGTGCTCTCTCCCTTCTCTCTCACAGGTGTGGGCTCTGCCCCTCAAGTGTACATCACAGGACCAGAGGAGGACGGGGTCCGAGTGGTGTGCACAGCCTCTGGGTGGTTCCCAAAGCCCCAGGTACAGTGGAGAGCTCTTAATGGGGAAAAGTTCCTGACATTCTCTGAGACCCATACCCAAGACACTGAAGGGCTGTTCAGCGTGGAGGCTGCTCTGGTGGTGAGGGACAGCTCTTCAGGGAACATGACCTGCTCGGTCCTCAACCCCGTCCTGGATCAGACGAAGACAATGACCATTTTCATCCCAGGTTAGCACTACTTCCCACTCCCAGCAGGGCCAGAGGGAGTGGCCTGGGGTTCCTGTGAGCGCTGGGCTGGGCTATCCTGGTTTGTGCTCCTGATGGGGTCTCTGGCTGGGCACAGAGCCCTTCTTCCCCCAGACCTCTCCCTGGAAGATAGCGTGCATGGTGAGCCTCACAGTGCTGATGCTCTCAGTGCTTGGAGCTGCCTATTACACCAAGAGAGAAAATGCTGCAGAGAAGCAGGAGAAGCAGAAATGGGAGAGACTGAAAGAGGAGAAGGAGGAGGACCGGCAGACAAAGGAGGAGGCGCTGAAGGCCAGAGGTGAGGCAGCACAGCGGCCGAGGGAGGCAAATGTGGAAGCTAGTGCAGAGGACAAGCTGGCAGCAAGGGGCCTTGGCCAGGAGCAGGTGCTAAGCAGGTCCAGAGAGGGCAGCTGGAGCTGTGGAGGCTTAATGGATAGATCTTCTAGGATACAGAGAAGTCCTTTTATGGGTTCTCCAGGTGCAGTCTTTCCTTTCTTAGGGATGGGCGTTCAGACTTATTTTTCATTCTCTTTCAGATGAACTCCAAGCAGATCTCGGTAAGTTCTGTTCTTTCCCAGAAGTGTCTGAGTTCTGAGCTAGGAACACTCTGGTTCTTAGCTCACCTGTGTCTTATCTTGTTTTCAGATAGGAGGAAATCCATTTACCTGGCTGGTGAGTGACTCTCCAGATGTCTTTGGGTCTCCTGTCCTACCTAAGCTAAGGAGAGCTATGCCTCTTCTTGTTTCAGGCACAGGAATATGGACCCTTCCCTGGGGCAGAAGTGGAAGGTGATGGGAGGCAGTACCCTGCTCCATAGCCTTTCCCTTTTGGGAAAGTGGTTTGGAACCTGGGACGATGGTGGTTCCCAGAGTCTGTCATGAAATTAGGTTTATTCCAGTGTTGATCTACCCACCATATTGCTACCATTTTAGCCTTCAATGCAACTAGTTCTCATTCAAACTGGATGCTCTGAGATTTTGATAAAGAAACCATGTAAATAAATATTGTCATTAAGTTTAGGAGTGTGATCCCTCCATATAACACCCTCCAGGGAGAGTCTTTTCTCTCCAGTTCCTGTAGGTGCTCGTCAGAAAGTGATGGGTAGAGGACCATGGGGAGACCCTGGGTGGGAATGTGGTGGGGTGAGCTGTCAATTCCTTAGAACAGCGATGCGTTGTCTGAGAAAGTTTGGCTACTTTAACCCCAGAGCTCACCTAACATTTCTGTCCCTAGTTCATGTCCCCTTTTGTGTTATTTCCCAAATATCTCTTTGCTAGAAAACATGGGCTGTAATAATGATTTCTGTTTACAATTATGGAATAATTTATATTTATTTATAAAATATTTTCATACAAGCAAAATTGAATGGAGATAGAATAAAAACACTTAAGTTTTTAAGTCACAGGATACTAAATTGCTTGGCGAAAGGTCACACAGCAGCAGCAGGCTGTTGTGGAACTCAGCCTGCAATGCAGGCTTTCTGAACTGTGATCCAGGGAATTTCCCGCAATACCCTGTTGTCTGCACACAGCAGGAGGATATCTCCTCTCCAGCCTCCCTACTCTGTTGGGAGTGTCACCTGTAGCACAGAGAGGAGGTAAGGCCAGTAGATGAATGCTAAGACAACTTGTCCTGGCTCATGTCTCACCAGAGTGTGTCCCTTTTCAGGCTGGAAGAAGGCACAGTTATATGCAGGTAAGTCATTCAATTTTCTGTGGCTTTACCCCTCCAGCCTCAACTCTTTCCCCTTCTCTGTTAGCAGACCCCGTACCAGGACAGGGTGGGTGTCCCTGTTCTCCTTGTCATGTTTGTTGTCTCCTCCTGAAGACTGCAGGGACTGTCCTTGGAAACACAGATCTGCCTCTATTCTGATCAGTCCTCTACTATAGGTCATTATTAGGGTTAGCAACATCCTCTGAACACCTTATTCAACTGATACTTTTTTTGGTGCAGTGACAACAGAGTCCTCATTTATAAAGACAGTTGGAACATGGCAATGACTTTGTAGACCAGAAGTTGTTGTCTCTAGAAGATTTCAGAAGACATACTTACTTGCGTAGGATTCAGGTCTTCCAAAGGAGATCCTTGGTTCTGAATCCATTTTACTCTGAAGTTCCCACATATTGTGGATCTACTTTTGGTTTTCCTGGGGCTTTTTGTTTTCATTTTTTGTTTTTGTTTTTGTTTTTATTTTTGCTCGTCCCCTGGAATGATAGTCTTCATTTTGCTTCCTCATGCTCTGACTCCTTGTCCAAGATATGTTTCTTCATCTAAACTTCCCTGCTTGCTGTGGAAGTAGTTGCTTTAGATCACCTGTTCTGAATCTGAGATCTAGAGCCTCCAGGATATTTATGGACTTGTGGTGGTGCGTTTGTGAGATACCTGTAATTGTATACAAAATCCTATGTATATGTTTGTGTAATAGAGGCAAGAACCTTTTAAAGAACAGTAACTTATAATTGCTCACAACCATTATCTTTCCTTTTCAGAGAATTTCAGATTTACCCAATAGGCTCAATACTAGTTTGATTTATTTGGGGCAGCGTGTAAAGATTGCAATAGGAGAAACTTAGAGGAGTGAGAATTGTTTACCCGAGAAAAGTTGGGAACAAGTCAGTGAAGGAAAAGCTGGTTGGGGAAGCGAGGTGGAGATGAGAAGGAAGTAGATGCCTTCCTGGGATGGGATACCTCTTGGAGAGATTTTGAGTACCTCTTTGAAGAGAGACTACAAATCATAGCCATGGTGGTTTGAGTGCGAAGTACACAGAGGGTATGCAAGGTTTTTGGGTGCACAAAAGGTAACAAACTTCTTGATATGTCTTTGAGAGATTTCTGAAAAAACTTATAGTTTTTTGAGCAGTTTTGAAGTAATTTTCTGACTAAGTTTGCTTCTGATAATGAGACCATCTCCACCTTCCAGTAGCAGTTGGGGCAGCAGTGTAGTCCAGGAAATCATAAAGCAATAAAAGGTTATCCAGAGCACCATTTAGCACTGGTGTGAGTTAAGAATCCAAGCCCTTTGAACCTGTGTAACATGTGTGTGTGTGTGCGTGTGTGTGTGTCTGTTTTGTTCATGATCAGGGACATGGACTATGAGATCAGAAAAGGGGGAGCAGGGGTGCAGGACACCTGGGGACCAGATGTGTGAGGAAACCTCCTCAGAGAGTCTCACTGATTCTTGGGATTTATTTGTTAAAAATGAGGATCAAATAGTCTTTTAGCATCCGCCCTTCTCTGATGGATTAAAGTGCATGTGTTTTAATGTATACCTTGTATACCCTTTTATTTTGTAAAGATGGACACCATTACAGTAGAATCAATATTTGCATATTGATAGGCTCATGGTATGAGATGAACTAGTGTTCGATATCATCTTATTCAATAATAGAAAAATAATTTTTCAATGTCATGAATAAGGGGCTTCAGACATGACCATTTTTGGGGACCTACCTCATGGGATGTCTCCTGGTGCTTTTGATCTCTCTGGGCAATTAAAGGGGGAAGCAGATGTCTAGACCCAATATTTTTTGTTTCCCCTTACATATGGGGATGTTTTTCCTCCCAATAATTAATGAAAAGAGGAAACAAATTGATTAGTTTCTGTCCTCTCACTGGATGTATGTCTTTCCTGCTTTGAACTTCTGTCTCTCCCTTCCTTGAAACCTCTATGTTGCCTCTTGATAGGACAAAATTTCTCTGATGCTAAATTCTGAGTTCTCCTCACCCATGGCTTATAGTTGTCTTCAAGTTCAGCTCTGCCAAGTTGTATGTTCTCTACTATGGCTTAGAGTCAACCTCTAAGTTCAGTTCATTCAATTCTTTAGAAATAAATGGAGGCCTCAGTATTTTTGATCTCCTCAATTCCTTCTCAAGAAAATTGGCTTTCAGGATACATGTGTGGCTAGGAATTCTTGAAAAAGCATAATATGATAGTGAAATCTGGGTCTAAAGCCTTCTTTTCAGGTTGTTATCCAGCCTCTCAGTGATGTTAAGTTTTATGATTTGACTTTCATGGGAAGAGTGTAGCATGATAGCTGTGTGTGTATGTGTGTGTGTGTGTGTGTGTGAAAAAGAAATAAATGCATCAGTTGATTGTTTCCAAAAGATTTTGGAAACTCCCTATAACTCTTACATCAGTGTATTCCAGAAGACTAGATATCGGCACTGATAAATACAGTCTCCTCAAATCTGATTTGTTGTTACATTTGTCAAATGTGGTTTTCTTGTAGACTGGCGGAAAGAGAAGTTCCAGGCCTGTGAGTAACTTTAAGTTCTTTCTGGGCTCTCCTACTGCTGCCCCATGGCTTCTGATGTCTCCTTCAGCTTGCTGTGGTGATACAGATGCTGACACATCAATGGTGGTGGGGTGGGATGGGGCAATGAAAGTCACATAGCTGAGATTAGTGGATGTGACTGATATTGGATTCTAAATAGATATCCTTCAGTCCTTGAGTCTAGTCTGGTCCTCAAGTGCCCTATGACACATATAACCCTCAGATCAGTTTTATGCTTACTTCTCCTGCTTGGAGAGCTGTATACTTGAGTCACAAGACTCTCATCTCAGGAGGCTTAGCCCTCCCCACATGCAAGTTGGTGTCTGCAGGTGGTGGTGGTGGTTGTGTGCCCTTGTTATGGGGGAGGGGAAGGTCTTGCATGACTGACAACTCTCTCTGCAGTGTCTGTTGTTCTGGATCCAGAGTCTGCACATCCACACCTTGCTGTGTCTGATGGAAAGAATCGTGTGGCCTTGAAGGACACAACTGAGGGCGTAGAGGAACGCTGTAGCATCTTGGGCCAGGAGGCCATCACATCAGGGCGCTGTTACTGGGAGGTGGAAATCAGGAATGGAGACAGAAGCAAGTGGGCTCTGGGGGTCTGTAGGGAAGATGCAAAGAGGAAGGGCTTTTACAGAGAGAGCCCAGACAAGTTTTTCTGGGTTGTGGGGTGGTTTGAAGGTAAATTCTGTGCCTTTATCCTCCCTGAGCCTCAGGTAATCCTTCAGGAAGTTCCCCACAGGGTGGGGGTTTTCTTAGACCTTGAAGAAGGAGATGTCTCCTTCTATAACATGACTGATGGATCTCACCTTTTTTCCTTCCCTCTAACTTCCTCCTCTAGGACTCTGTTTCCATACTTCATGATTAATTCAGGAGATGTGACCCTGACCATCTGCTCTGTGGTGGGTGGGCCTGCAGAGACTCCTGTGCCCCTTAACAATCCTCCTTCTTCTTTGGAGGAGACTGTGAGCCTCTCAGGAGAGGGGTTCAGGTCAAACTCTCCTGTTGATGGTGCTCCCCCAGGGTCTGACTCTCCATTACTCCCCTGCGGCTCTGAGGCTACGTCCCCATAGGACCGCAACACTGTCCCAGACTCTTTATGGGTACTCTTTCTGGAGCTTCACATTCCTTGGGACAAAAGCCTCTGAGGTTAATCCTGGATGACCTGGTGTCTTGCCCTCCTGCTCTGGATGCAGACTCTGGGTGTAGTTATCAAAATAGTTCATGGGGTGCCTGGGTGGCTCAGTCAGTGAAGTGTTCAACTTCAGCTCAGGTCATGATCTCACTGTTCATGGGTTCGAGTCCCATGTCGGGCTTTGTTCTGGCAGCTCAGAGCCTGGACCTTGCTTTGGGTTCTGTGTCTCCCTTTCTCTCTACTCCTGCCCTTACACTCTGTCTCTCTCTTTCTCAAAAATAAAATTAAAATATAAAAAAGAAAAAATTAAAAAAAAAGGTCAGTTCATTCTTAATGCTCAGGTAGCAGAAGATAAAAGTTGACTGTTTGAGCTGGTTTGAGGTAGGCTGAATTTTATTATTAGAAGTCATGTTTTTTTTAGTAATGAAAATTATTTCATACAGCCTTTATTCTGCTTGTATATGAAGGAGATGAGGGCTGAATGATTCTGCAGAAGTAAATGGTGTTATTTTATCCAACTTGAGTTGTGCAGATGAACCCGTAGGCTATGGGTGGGTCCCCGGCTCTATTTTGGGAAATGTGCACTCTGACCAGAGACATTGGCCATCCAAAAATTTCTGGATAAATGGATGGCTGATTGACATTTAAGAGGAAAGCATTCTGATATTGTACTGTATTGCACTATATACTTCCTATTCTGGGATGGTTGAAACACTTATCAAACCTTAGTAAATATCTGTTATTTGTGAAATACTAGTGCTTTGTTAATTCAGGAATTAGAAGGATTGGGTTCTTCTTGTGTGTTAACTCTATTTGGAAAGAAGAGAACTGCTACCAGGATAAAGATGTGAATCAGGAAGACAATTTTCAGATACTGGGTGAATTTCAGAAAACTTTGACTATGAGCACGGTTTCCCGAATCTGTGTACTGCCTCTTATTACTTCCAAGTCCAATGGTGCAGCTGGGTGGCTCAGTTGGTTAAGTGTCCAACTTCAGCTCACATCATGACGTCACCGTTTGTGGGTTCAAGCAACGTGTCGTGTTCTGTGCTGACAGCTCAGAGCCTGGAGCCTGCTGTGGATTCTGTGTCTTCCTCTCTCTGCCCCTTGCCTGCTTGTGGTCTCTCTCCGTCTCTCAAAAATAAATAAAAAACGTTGAATTAAAAAAAAATACAAAAACCAAGTTCAATGGTAAAGGCAAATAGAGAACCACAGCAAACAAAAGGAAGCCAGACAGTCAAGGATTCAGACCTTCAAGAAGGAAGGTGTGTTCGCTCCAGGGGTAGAGAACTTAGACCTGCTGTGGTTCTGAGAGAGATGAGAAGACACAGAACCGCAAGTGGAAGAAGGAAGTCACAGATACCAGTTCCTGCCTGTGACCAATAACAGAAAAAGGACTATAGTAGCTTTGCATATTTTCCCTTTCTTGTCATGTAAATGTGCTATTTGTATTTATTATTTGTTTTCTTCTTCTCTTCTTACCCTTGTAATTTCAAGTTGTCAGTGGTTAAAATAGTCAAGGGATTGTGGCTGAACTTGACTATAACAGTATTGGACTCAATGACTGGAATTGCCTGTCTGTTTCATTTTGGGGAAAGAGCTAGAACTTCACTTGTAAGTGCAACTTTGTAGATGGGTGAAAATGTGTAATTGTTTTGTTGTTATATAGAAGTTCCAATGTGGATAAAATGGTGTATATGGAAGCTGAGTAACTAAAGATGTGAACTGTGCCCATTATCAATTTATTGCCTTTTGGATTAAAATCTACCCTGTATTTGTCCTACTTGTTGATACTGGAACAGGATCTCATAAAAGTTTCTTTCTTTCTGTTTTTGTTTTGTTTTGTTTTGTTTTGTTTTGTTTTGCCATCTTACACGCTGTTAGCCTCTGTCGGTACAGTGCACTAGATGGTACACCACAGGACAGCAGAGGAAAAAGCTTTCTTCTTGTTCTCTTGCTTTTTTCCTTAATCCTACAGTGCTCCTGCCAGTGGCTATGAGAAGACTAGCTTCTCTCACCTTTTGGTGAACAACTAGGGCATTGCAGCAGGCTGTATTTTAGAGGGCTGCTTCCCAGGGAATCTTGCCAGTTCTCTAGTGGGAGGTTTCCTGACCAGCAGGCTCGGCCTGTGGCATGTTGGGGGAACTTCTTTTCTTTCCTGGGAACCCCAGTCCCACACATTCCTATAAACAGAATTTCAGTCTTATCCTGTCCCAGATGTCCTCCTTTTTGCTTGCTCTACCTCAGCTTTAGAGGTAGTGTCTGCTTCCTGTATCTCCTATTTCTGGTTTCTTTAGAGCTTTCTTTTACTTCTTTCATGGTTAAACACATTTTACTAGTTAATAATTCCTTATATAACTGATGTGGTTTCTTCCTCCTGACTGGACAGACTGATAGGAACATCTAAGTTGAACTGTATCTTGGGATGAGGGCTCTGCACTGCTCACTGTATATGAGAAAAGGTAGTGGAGAAATTTTCAAATTTATTAAAATATTTCACCCCAACAATAAAAATAATAAATATACTCTTTGGGATTTTTGTATCTATTTTAAGTATCCTATATGTTTATATATTATCTCACATGTTCATCTCCCCCTTCTATCTAGCTTGTGGTTTTATGACACTAGATTTCTTTTGGATGGGCTATGGGCATATTTCCTTTGAAATGGAGAGTAGAGGAGGATATGGATGTGATCTGAATTATCCACACAAATAAGAGGAATCTTCTGAATCAAGTGGACAAACTGTCCTTTTAATTCCAGAAAGAATGCTAAAATCATCACTTTTGGGAGGAGTGAGGTCAGCATCATGGCTGAGTATGGTATGAGTCCTTCAATTTGTTTCTCCCCTTCCATTTACAACTAGTAGGACATCCAAAATCCAACAAAGGTTCCTCTGCACAGCATAGCCAGATGCCAAAGAGACCCATCCGTGTATAGATTGGGCCCCATGGAGACCAGAGCCTGGGTGGCACTGGTGGGGCCTGATACTCTGGCTTTTACAGGGGTGGCAATGCCTATGACCCCACTGGCAGACAGGTTGGGGGGTGGAAAGGCTACCTGGCCCTGTGGGCTGCAGTTGGAGGGTCCCATAGCTGTTAAGCCTCAGGGTCCTCTGAGGCAAGGCATCTGTGAGTGGGAATGGTGGGGAGAAGGAAAAGGCAAGGGAAGGAGCAGACAAAAAGAAACACTTCTTGCACTGTCTGCCCTGGGAGTTCAGCAAGAGAACATCCAGGACCACTGGGACTCAAGAACTTGAGGATGCCCCCACTGGACCTTGGGACACACCCAAAGCCCAAGGGCTTAGTATGTACTACCCCCACTTGGTTGCCAGCCTCCCAGTTTCCTGTGACCCAGTCTAAACAGCTACCAAGTCAGCTCTGGTAAGAGAATACAAAACCTTGTGCTATTCTGCCACCTGCTGTAATACAAAAGAAAAGCCTCTAACCGCCCACCTGTGAACTGTTAAAATTAAAGTCAACAAATCTTTACCTACATGCAAAAGGTGTTGGCTACCTCAAATGCTCTGGCATAGGAAAATGTCATTAAAGAATGTGAAAAATCATGGTGACATGGTTTTGTTAAAGGAAAAAGGACAATTCTCCCCAAACCAAACCTAAAGTTATAGACGATTGTTATCTGAAAAATAGAGAATTCACAATAGCTTTCATGAATAAATTCAAGATGATACAAGAAAATTAGGCAGTTCTACAAACTCAGAAATAAGATTAATGAATTGAAAGAGTACCTAAGCAAAGAGACTGAAATTCTAAAAAAAGACTTAAACAGGAATTGTAGAGCTGAAGAAGTCAGGAAATGAGATGAAGAATGCATTAGAAAGCTTTGGAAATAGAGCAGATCAGATAGACAGAATACATGATCTAAAAGATGGAATCTAGAAATGATTCAGGAGGAAGTGGAGAGAACTAAGATTTTTTTTTTTTTAAAGTGAAGAAATACTTGGACGCCTGGCTGGCCTAGTAGGTAGAGCATCTGACTCTCTGGGTTGTGAGTTTGAGCTCCACGTTGGGTGTAAAGATTACTTAAAAAAAAAGCTTAAAAAAATGTGAAGAACTCTGCAAGAGCCACTAGCCTCCACTAGGATAGCGAACATAAGAATAATGGGTATACCGGAAGGAGAAGAGAAGAAGGGGGCAAAGTCTTTATCAAAACAATATTAGCTGAGAACTTCCCAAAGCTGGGGAAAGAACTGGGCAGATAAGTATGTGAAGCTAATCTTCAAGACACATTATAATGAAACTGTCATGGATGGAACTGGAGGGTATTATGCTGAGTGAAATAAATCAGTCAG
This sequence comes from Paguma larvata, assembly GCA_030068075.1. Classification (NCBI taxonomy): domain Eukaryota; kingdom Metazoa; phylum Chordata; class Mammalia; order Carnivora; family Viverridae; genus Paguma; species Paguma larvata. Next base: position 31,436,240 of record CM057829.1, read on the forward strand.
AGAAAGACAGATACCATATGTTTCCACGCATAGGTGGACTATGTGAGACTTAACAGAAAACCAGTGGGGAGGGGAAGAGGGGAAGGAAAAAGACAGAGAGGGAGGAAGACAAAACACAAGAGACTCTTAAATACTAAGAACAAACTGAGGGTTGAGGGGGGTGTGGGAGGGGGCAGAGTGGGTGAGGGGCACTGAGCAGGGCACGGGTTGGGATGAGCACTGGGTGTTTTATGGAAACGAATTCAATAATAAAATAATTAAAAAAAATAAAATAAATGCAAGTAAAAAAAAAAAAGGTCCATGATAAAGTAAGAATCTTAAAGGCAGCCAGGTAAAAAGAAAGTAATTTACGAAGGAGACCACACTAGACAGACCATAAGCAGATGTTTCAGCAGAAACTCTTCAGACCAGGAGAGACTGGAATAACATTTTCGTAGTATGTCATTCAAGAAAAACAAAAATTGTCAGTCAAGAATACTGTATCTAGAGGGGTTATCTTTCAGACATGAAGGAGAAATACAAGCTTTCGCAGACAAATAAAAATTGAGGGAGTTCCCTAGTGCTAGACCTGCCTTGCAAGAAATGTTGAAAGAGGTTTTTTTTTTTTAAAGTTTATTTATTTATTTTGGGAGAGAGCGAGAGAAAAAGCAGAGAGAGAGAGAGAGAGAGAGAGAGAGAGAGAGAGAGAGAAATGGAGAGAGAGAATCCCAAGCAGGCTCCGCACTGTCAGCATGAGCTCGACATACAGCTTGATTCCAGGAACTGGGAGATCATGACCTGAGCTGAAACCGAGTCAGACACATAATAACAATTGACTGAGCCACCCAGGTGTCCTGAAAGGAGCTTTTATACTAAAATGAAAAGACGGGGGTGCCTGGGTGGTTCAGTTGGTTAAGCGGCCGACTTCGGCTCAGGTCATGATCTCACAGTTTGTGAGTTCGAGCCCCGCGTTGGGCTCTGTTCTGACGGCTCAGAGCCTGGAGCCTGCTTCAGATTCTGTATCTCCCTCTCCCTCTGCCCTTCCCCTGCTCATACTCTGTCTCTATGTCTCTCAAAAATAAATAAACGTTAAAAAAATAAAAAAAAAAGTAAAATGAAAAGACAAAGGTACAGAGAACTCTGAGTAAGCTGATGGAAAGATTCAGAAACTGAAACTCTATGTAAATTTTTTAATGTTGATTTGTTTTTGAGAGTGAAAGAGAGAGAGAGACTGTGAGTGTGAGTGGGTGAGAGGTGGAGAGAGAGGGAGACACAATCTGAAGCAGGTTCCAGGCTCCAAGCTGTCAGCACAGAGCCTGACACAGGGCTTGAACCCATGAACCATGAGATCATGACCTGAGTCGATGTTAGAGGCTTAACTGATTGAGCAAATCACACTCCCTCTGAGTCTCTATTTTAGAATACAGTATTAATCACTTCATGATAACTGCATAATGGTTAAAGTTATTAAAAGTAACTATAGCTACTATACTTTGGTAACAAACCCACAACATAAAAAGAGAATTTGTGACTGCAAAAATATAAAAGGGGAAGAGGAAAATGATGGAAGCTGTGTAGACAAACGAAGATAAATTGCTCTCAGCAGAAAAAGCACCATTTTATTTATGAGGCAGTTTATACAAACCTCATGGTAAGCCAAAACAAACATGTCGAGCAGAGACAACATTAAAATGGGAGAAATTGAGGAAATCATCATGGAAAACCACCAACTTACAAAGATAGAAACACAAGGAAAAGGAAATAATAGAGATACAAAACAACCAGAAAACAAAAGATAAAATGGGAATAGTAAGTTCTTATGTATCAGTAACCACCTAAATGTAATTGAATTGGGGTTAATTAAAAGACATAGAGTGCTTGGATAAATTAAAAACACAGACCCAAGTATTTGTGAACTTCGGAAGATTCATTTCAACTCTAAGGACACACAAAGGTTCAAAGTGAAGGAGTAAATGATGATATCCCAAGCAAATGGTAACAAAAAGAAAGTAGCTGCCTTACTAATGTCAGACAAGGTGGACTTCACATCAAAATTAATGACAAACTACAAAAATGTCACTACATACTAATAACTGGGTCAATTCATTAATAGATATAATAGCCACGGGTGCCTGAGTAGCTCAGTAGGTTAAGTGGCTGACTTCAGCTCAGGTCATGGTCTCACAGTTCGTGAGTTTGAGCCCCACGTTGGGCTCTGTGTTAACAGCCCAGAGCCTGGAGCCTGCTTCAGATTCTCTCCCTCTCTCTCTCTCTCTCTCTCTCTCTCTCTCTCTCTGCCCCTACCCTGCTTGCACTCTGTCTCTCTCTCAAAAATAAATACATTAAAAAAACTAAAAAAAAATTTAAAAAGAAAATATAACAGCCATAAATACATGCTCCCAACACCTGAATATTTAAATATATTAGACAGATACAGATGGATCTTAAGGGAGAGATAGACAACAATCCAGTAATAGTAGGGGACTTAAATACACCGCTATCAGCAATGGATAGATCATCTGGATAGAAAATCAACAAGGAAACATTGGATTTAAATCACACTTTAGAACAAATGACACACATTTACAGAACATTCTACCCAGCAGCAGAGGAATACACGTTCTTCCCACATGCATATGGAACATTCTCTGGGATAGATCGTATGATAGAACACAGAAATATTAGCGAATTTAAGAAGATTGAAATCCTATCAACCAACTTCTGTGTTCACGATGGTATGAAAGTAGAAATGAACAAGAGGAAAATGATAGACCTAAAACAATTCTAAACAACTGAGGTCAGACCTATGGTTCCTGGACCTGTTTTGAAGGCATAAACAGAACTATAGTTGTTTTAGTTGCATTTTTAACTTAGCTCACGTTGTGTTTTATTCCTTCCTTAATTATGTTTTATGCATCTCTTCACCTCATGCATGATCAATCATTTGGCTGTTTTTACCCCTTCTCCCTGTTTACCTACTAATCATAGAAACTTAAGGGGGATTGGACAGAAACATCTGTCTTGAAATTATCTGACATACCTGATCATTCCAATTCCTGAATGATGGTTCAATTTCCAGAAGAATTCATAGCTCCAGAATGTTTCAAGGCCCATCCTTGAAAGTTTCCACAAATATTTCTCCCTCTCATGTATTCACCTCCTTCTCCAAACATGTATAAACTGTCCCTGGACTCAACAGGGCAACACAGCTTTGGAAATGATCCCCAGCCTTCTCATGGGGCTTCCTTTCTGATTATGAAGCTCTGTCTGCCTCAAAGCCAGTGTCTCAGACATTGGCTTACTACGCGTCGGGTGCTCCACAAGTCTGAGTCTGATAATGCAACCAATAGATCAAAGAGGAAATCAAAAGGGAACTAACTAATTATCTCAAACAAGTGAAAATGAAAATACAGCATATTGTGGGTTGCACCAAAAGCAGTTCTGAGAGGATGTTTATAGCAATAAATGTATATATAAAGAAATTAGAAAGATCTTAAATATTCTAACCTTAAACCTCAAAGAACTAGAAAAAGAGGATCAAATTGAGCCCAAAGTTAACAAAAGGAAGGAAATAATAAAAATTGGAGTAGAAGTAAATGAAATAGAGACGAGAAAAACAATACAAAGGATCCATGAAACCAAAACATGGTTCTTGAAAAAGATAAACAAAAATTGCCAGGTCTTTAGCTAGTCTAAGAAAAAAAAGAGACTCAAATAAAATTAGAAATAAAAGACCGCTATAGCAACTGATAGTACAGGCATACATGGAATTATAAGAGACTATGAACACTTATACACCAGCAAGTTACATAACTAGAGGAAATGGGTATATTCCTAGAAACACATAGACCAAGACTGAATTAGGAAGAAGTAGAAAACAGATCATTCTTGTGGTTCTGGAGTCACTACTGGAGGTCAAGGGGCATTAAGTCGGGCTTGTAGGGGGAGACTGAGACGCTGGAGAGCCTGGGGTTGGGGAACGAGTGGGGGCCTTATAAGCCCAAAATTGTGACTGGCATATAGGAGTTCTCTGCCCAGTGATTACCAGATTGGTTGTGGCCTGGCTGAGTTCCAGAGCTCCCTCCACTTGCCTCTGGATTGATCTCTGAACACTGGGCGCCACAGGCTGGTGGAACATGTGCAGTGAGATCCCTGAAGAATAGGTCCCCCACATGGCCTCTACCCCTGCCACTATAGCTCTCCCTATAGTCTGGCCTACTTGTCTCTATCCCCAGAGTCCAGCTGGCAGAGGACAGTGCCCTGGGACAATTTTCCTATAGAGAAGGGGCTTTTGTTTCAACTACCATCTGCACTGAATAGGACAAGTGCCAACTCTGCCCTTCACACCAGTGTGAGGAACCCAAGCCCTCAGGACACTTATCCAGTCCCTGCCCCTTCCAGCATCCTCCCCAGCGACTGTGGAGGTTTTCTGAATGATGAAGTGGACTCCAAAGTCCCTGCTTTTGAGGAGAACTTGCTAGATGACAAACCTTGCTGAAGCCATGGGATGCTAGGAAGCTGTCCTCGTCCCCTCCCAACCTCAGTCCTGGAAGTCTCTAGAATTACCATCTTTCCATCTCCTGACCAGCCTGCCAGTGTGACTATCTTCCCACCTGCCATGAACACAGGAGGCTCCCTACCTGATCTCACCACGTGCATTTCCCCCTGCCACTCTCCACCGCCCTGGACCCTGAGGAGACAGCCTATCCCAGGCTGAGTGGGAGCAACAGTACTTCCAGTTTGATCCACATCATGATCCACCTCTGCATGGGGGGGGGCAGGGCCTGGGCCTGGGCTCTGGCTATGATGAGCCAGGACTTCAGTTCCCTCTCGGCTCCCCATCCTGCAGTCATCCCTGAGCAATCCTAATGTCTAGGCTTCCCTGAGCAGATCCCAGCCCCAGCTCCAGGGCTCCTACAACAACCCTTCACTTTCTGCCTCCTCCCTGGGCCACCCTCACTCAGTGTCCCAGCTCTCTTCCTATTATTCCTCTTCCTCCGCTTCATCTCCTGTGCTGGGTGTCCCCTTACTCACCTTCTACCCCTGGGACTGACCCCTGCCATCACTGTGTGCGCCTCAGCCCCCCGAGTTTCCCTGCGGGTGCCAGAAGGTCCCAAAAGCAGCTGCCCAGTTTTTGCCAACAAAGTCACCCACCTGTTCTCTATCACTCAGGGTGTCCCCCTGGATACCAGCAAACTGCCCAATGACCAGCGGCTGCTTCCATACCCATATAGTTCCCCAAGTTTGGTTCTGTCCACCCAGCTACCAACCCTAAAGCCTCTACAGCAGCCAGGGCTTCTCAATGCAGCCCTCAGGTGGGCTGCCCCTGGGTGGGCCATTGTACTCTGGGACACTGTACCCACCCAGCTCCAGTGGGCAGGGGCAACAATCTTACCATCGGCCTGTGAGTGACTTCTACCTAGGGATCCTGTCCCCGATCACAGCATGCTCTTTGATGACTGCCGCTCAGATTTGTTCTCTTCCTGGCATGCACATGCTCTGTCCCAGCAGCTGGAGCAGTTCAGCAAGGAAAACCCATCAACCAGCCTGGCATTAGATCCCGCAGCTTTTCTGAAGGGCCTGGATCTTTAGGGGCGAGGGTCCGGTGAGTGGCCTCCAGAACTTCCCATGCCCTCAACCACCAGAACTCCACTCACTGTTTCCACCATAGCTCAGGGTCAATATCCTCATCCCAGGAGTCCTCCCCAGGTTTTGTTAAAGATATTGTGGCAGCCCTGGCCAGAGTGGCTGGCACTGAGGTTCATCAGCTTGGCTAGGACTGGAGTTGGGGCTGGAGGAGGAGTTGCACATGGAACCACCGGACCTGGAAGGGCTCCACATGTGGAGCGACCCCTGTGTCCTGCTGCCCTATCCTCCTGTGGAGAATTCATTCCTTAGAGAAGCTACTATGAGCATCTCTCTTCTTGGCCTGGCCCCATCGCTGTTCATTTCCTCTCCTCTCCTGGCATGTAGAGATTCCACTCAGCCCCCTGATCCTCTTTCTTACATGAACAAGGGATCCCAAGAAGGAGAAAAAGCAAGGGGTATGTCCACAGGGCCCCTACATTCTGCATGAGGGGTGGGCCTGGGGGAGCTCAAGGGAGGGCCTAAAGCACTTGTAACTCAAGAGACTGAGTCAGTAATAAAAAATCTCCCTACAGAAAACATCACAGTCAGGGGCACCTGGGTAGCTCCGTTGGTTAAGCACCCAGCTTTGGCTCAGGTCATAACCTCATGATTCGGGAGTTTGAGCCCTGTATCAGACTTGCTGCTGTCAGTGTACAGCCCTCTTTGGATCTTCTGTCCCCCTCACTCTCTGCCCCTCCCCTCCTCCTCCTGGTCACCTACATATGGGCTCTCACTTTCTCTCAAAAAATAAATAAACATTAAAAAGAAAGAAAGAAAGAAATAAAGAGACAGGTCAACGTGGCGGAGAAGTAGGGGGACCTGAAGTTCCCTTGTCCCTCAGATACAGCAGTATTGAAGCCAGAAGACTTGGAATTCCAGGAATCTGGGCCACAGAGTGACAGAAACATCTCTAGGGGCCCACGGGGACAACTTGATGGGTTATAGGTGTGTGACTGCGAACTGGGAGAGATAAAACAGGTGGCATAGGCACAGAGGGGAGGGATCCTCTTCTATAGAGAAATGAAAGGAAGAGAAAGAGAGGCTGTGGAAGAGTAGGATTCTATTTGGACAAGAGAAAAACCATGGAATGGGGAACAGAAAAAATGGAAAAAGAACCAATTTATAACTGTGAGGCTTTCTCCACCCTGTTTGAGTGCCTGGGGAGGAGGGGAACCGGTACCAGGCTTGGTAGCTAGCTCCCAGGAACAGTCAGAGAGAGCAATTCTCTCTCTTGAGTGCTGTGGGAAGAAGGCAAATAGCCATTCCAAGGACAAAAGACCTGCAGCACTCACCCCCCCGCCCCCCGCCAGCCCTTTGTCGGTGGTGGAGTGGCACTTCCCCAGAACCAGGGTGTGGGTGTATGGAGAGCAGGATCCTTGAAGACATCAGGGTTTGAATCCCAGCCAAGTACCTGGGAGGCACAGGAGACTGTGGAGCAGGATAAAACCAGCTCTTGTGTCACTGCGAAAACACCCGAACAGAGCGGTTCGGGACACCTGGTCCAGGGAGGAGAGGCTTGGGTATCGCCATTTTTCTCCCCATCTCCAACAAAATGGGGTTTCATGGAGGAAAACAGCACCACAGTGGAGGAGGCAGGACTGCTTATGCCAAACCACACCCCACCAGGCCTGGTAACTGTGAATCTACCAAAGCAAGATTGACGCTGACGGAACCAGAAGATCCCTCCTCCAGACCAGTGCAGCCACCCTTTCCAAGGCACAGTCAGATTATCAGTCCAGTGGTTTTGTATTCTCCGATCTGATTCTTGGTCAATTCTTATTTTAGGTGTATATATATTTTTTTATTTTTTGTTTTTCTTCCATTTCTTCCTCTTATTTCTTCTGTTCTCTAGTCTGGTTATTCTGGTTGTTGGTTTGTTTAAGCAGACTCTTTTAATCTATTCTTTTTACACCTCTTCTGTATTTCCTTCTTCTTTATTTTCCTCTCTCTCTCTCTCTCTCTGGACTAAGCCATATAGTTTCTCTGATTCTCTGCCTGGTCAATTATTTTTTCTTTTCCTTTTCACCAGCCCTGTCATTTCTCTCAGGCCTCATTCACCACCAGCTCCTTTAAAAATTTTTTTTTCCAGGGATACTTCAATGAACAAATCAAAGCACACCTGGTGGAAGGTCCAAACCACCACTATGAGTAGTGAGATTAAAGCAACCAGAGTCACAAGAGAGAGCATGAAACACAGTCCAAAAACACCTCCTGAAGAGCCAGGCCCTGGAAAGCATATGACTCCTTTTTAATACAGTAGTGCTCACAGGTGCAGGACTCATAACAAGCTATTAAAACAAATAAGCTATGAAAACACATGGCCAATATGATGAAATGGAAGCAGTCTTCTGAAAAGAAATTTCAGGAAGAAACGATAGCTAGAGGAATGCTCATAACAGATCTACACAATATAACTGAGCAAGAATTTAGAATAATAGTCATAATATTAGTAGTTGTTTGAAAAATGCATAAAAGAAAGCAAATAATGTTACTGCAGAGATCAAGGAACTAAAAAATAGTCAAGATGAACTAAGAAATGCTGTAAATGAGGGGCGAAATAAACTAAATGCAGTGATATCAAGGATGCAGGAGGCAGAGGGGAGATTAAGTGAAATAGAAGATAAAATAATGGAAAATGATGAAGCTGAGAAAAAGAGAGATTAAAAAAATACTAGACCATGAGGGGTGAACTAGAGAACTAAGTGATTCAATGAAGCATAATAATACCCATAATATAGGAGTTCCAGAAGAAGAAGAGAGAAGAAAGGGGCAGAAGTTTTACTTGAACAAATTATGGCTGGGAACTTCTCTAATCTGGTGAAGGAAATGGACATCCAAATCCAGGAGGCACAGAGAATTCCCTTCAGATTGAATAGAAATAGATCATCTCCATGGCATATCATAGTGAAACTGGCAAAATACAAAGATAAAGAGAGAATTCTGAAAGCAGCTAGGGACAAACAGGCCTTAACCTACAAGGGTAGACACATAAGGGTAGTAGCAGACGTGCCCACTGAAACTTGGCAGGGCAGAAGAGAGTGGCAGTAAATATTCAATGTGCTGAATAGGAAAAATATGCAGCCAAGAATCCTTTATCCAGCAAGGCTGTCATTCAGAATAGAAGGAGAGAGATAAAAGCTTTCCCAGCAATCAAAAAGTGAAGGAGTTCATGACCACTAGACCAGTACTGCAAGAGATCCTAAGGGACTAAACCAGCCCTGCAAGAGATCCTAAGGGGGACTCTGTGAGTGGAACACTGCAAAGACTACAAAGGACCAGAGACCACACCACAAGCCTGAAACCTACAGATAACACAATGACACTGAAATCTTTCAATAATAGCTTGAATGTAATTGGACTAAATGCTCCAATCAAAAGACATAGGGTATCAGAATGGATAAAAAAACAAGGTCCGTCTATATGCTGTCTAAAAGAGACCCATTTTATTTTATTTATTTACTTATTTTTATTATACTTCACACTTTTTATTTTTTATATTTTATCTTTTTATTTTTTAATTTTAAAAATTACTATTTATTAATTTAAAAAAATTTTTTTAATGTTTATTTATTTTTGAGAGACATAGAGGCACAGCGTGAACAGGGGAAGGGCAGAGAGAGAGGGAGACACAGAATCGGAAGCAGGCTCCAGGCTCTGAGCCATCAGCACAGAGCCCGACGCGGGGTTCGAACTCACAGACCGCGAGATCATGACCTGAGCTGAAGAAGGCCGCCCAACCGACTGAGCCACCCAGGCACCCCTATTTATTAATTTTTTAAATATAAATTATTGTCAAGTTGGCTAACATACAATGTATATAATGTGCTCTTGATCTTGGGGGTAGATTCCCGTGATTCATAAGTTACATACAAAACTCAGTGCTCATCCCAACAAGTGCCCTCCTCAATGGCCTTCACCCATTTCCCCCTCTTCCCTGCCCGGCTATCAACACTTAGTTTGTTCTCTGTATTCAAGAGTCTCCTATGGTTTTTCTCCTTCCCTCTCTGCTTGTAACTATTTCTTCCCCTTCCCTTCCTCCATGGTCCTCTGTTAAGTTTCTCAAGTTCCACATACGAGTGAAAACGTATGATATCTTTCTCTGACTGACTTATTTCACTTAGCATAATACCCTCCAGTTCCATCCACGTTGCTGCAAATAGCATGAATTCCTTTTTTCTCATTGCCAAGTAGTATTCCATTATATATATAAACCACATCTTTTTTATCCATTCATCAGCTGATGGACATTTAGGCTCTTTCCATAACTTGGCTATTGTTGAAAGTACTGCTATTAACACTGGGGTTCATGTGCCCCTATGAATCAGCACTCCTGTATCCTTCGGATAAATTCCTAGTAGTGCTAATGTTGAAGAGACACATTTTAGAGCTGAGGACACCTGCAGATTGAAAGTGAGGGGATGGAGAACCATCTATCATGCTACTGGAAGTCAAAAGAAAACTGGAATAGCCATACTTATATCAGACAAATTAGATTTTAAACTAAAGGCTGTAGCAAGAGATGAAGAAGGAGGGGCTCCTGGGTGGCTCAGTTAAGTGTCTGACTTCAGCTCAGGCCATGATCTCATGGTTCATTATGTATGTTATGGTTATGTATGTATGTTAGCCCGTGTAGGGCTTTGTGCTTACATCTCAGAGCCTGGAACCTGCTTCAGATTCTGTGTCTCCCTCTCTCTCTGCCCCTCCCCTGCTCTTGCTCTGTCTCTCTGTCTTTCAAAAATAAATAAACATTAAAAACAAAAAAAGAGATGAAGAAGGACATTATATCATAAATAAGGGGTCTAGCCATCAAGAAGAACTAACAATTGTAAATGTTTATGCTCCCAACTTGGTAGCACCCAAATACATAAATCAATTAATCACAAACATAAGCAAACTTATTGATAAGAATGCTGTAATTGCAAGGAACTTTAATACTCCACTTACAGCAGTGGACAGGTCATCTAGGCAAAAAAAAAAAAATCCATAAAGAAACTGGCTTGAATGATACATTGGACTAGATGGACTCAACAGATATATTCAGAACTTTTCATCCAAAAGCAGCAGAATACACATTCTTTTCAAGTGCACATGGAACATTCTCTAAGGTAGATCACGTACTGGGTCACAAAACAGCCCTCAATAAATATAGAAGAATTGAGATCATACCATGCATATTTTCTTTGACAATGCTATAAAACCTGAAATCAACCACAAGAAAAAATTTGGAAAGCTTCCAAATGCATGGAGGTTAAAGAACAATCCTACTAAAGAATGAATGAGCCAATCAGGCAATTAAAGAAGAAATTAAAAAATATTTGGAGGCAAATGCAAATGAAAACACAATGGTTCAAACCCTTTGGGATGCATCAAAGGCAGTCCTAAGAGGGAAATACATTGCAATGCAGGCCTATCTCAAGAAACAAGAAAAATCCCAAACACAAAATCTAACAGCACACCTAAAGAAACTACAAGCAGAACTGCAAAGAAACCCTAAGCCAGCAGAAGAAGAGAAATAATAAATATTAGAGCAGAGAAAATATAGAATCCCCCCTCCCACCAAAAAAACCCAGTAGAACAGATTAATGAACCTAAGAGTTGGGTTCTGAAAAAAAAAAAAAAAAAAAAAAAAAAAAAGGATAAACCCCTAGCCAGACTTCTCAAGAAGAAGAGAAGACCCAAATAGTTAAATCAAAAGTGGGGGCGCCTGGGTGGCTCAGTTGGTTGGGCGGCTGACTTCAGCTCAGGTCATGATCTCACGGTCTGTGGGTTTAAGCCCTGCATTGGGCTCTGTGCTGACGGCTCAGAGCCTGGAGCCTGCTTCAGATTCTATGTCTCCTTCTCTCTCTGCCCTTCCCTTGTTCGCATTCTGTCTCTCAAAAATAAATAAACGTTAAAAAAATTAAAAAATATCACAAATGAAAGAGGACAGATCACAAATAACACCACAGAAGTACAAACAATTATCAGAGAATACTATGAAAAATTATATGCCAACAAACTGGACAATTAGAGGGAATGGACAAATTCCTAGACACCCATGCACTATCAAAAGTCAAATGGGAAGAAATAGAAAATTTGAACATACCCATAATCAGAGAAAGAAATTGAATCAGTTATCAAAAATCTCCCAAAACATAAGAGTCCTGGGCCAGATGACTTCCCAAGGGAGTTCTATCAGATATTTAAAGCAGAGTTAATACCTATCCTTCTCAAGCTGTTCCAAAAAATAGAAACAGAAGGAAACTTCTGGACTCAGTGTATGAAGGCAGCATTACCTTGATTCCCAAACTAGAGACCCCACTAAAAAGGAGAATTACAGGCTAATATCCTTGATGAACACGGATGCAAAAATTCTCAACAAGATACTAGCAAATTGAATTCAACAGTATATCAAAAGAATTATTCACCATCATCAGGTGGGATTCATTCCTGGGCTGCAGGGCTGGCTCAATATTCACAAATCAATCAATGTGATACATCACATTAACAGAAGAAAGGATAAGAACCATATGATCGTGTCAATAAATGCAGAAAAAGCATCTGACAAAATACAGCATCCTTTCTTAACAAAAACCCTCAAGAAAGTTGGGATAGAAAGAACATAACATCATAAAAGCCATATATGAAAAGTCTACATGTAATATCATCCTCAATGGGGAAAAACAGAGCTTTCCCCCTGAGAATAGGAAAATGGCAGGGATGTCCAATCTCACCACTGTTGTTTCACATAGTGTTGGAAATCCTAGCCTTAGCAATCAGACAACAAAATGAAATAAAAAGCATCCAAATTGGCAAAGAGGAAGTCAACTTTCACTTTTCACAAATGACATGATACTCTACTTGAAAAACCCTAAAGACTCACCAAAAAGCTGCTAGAACTGATCCATGAATTCAGCAAAGTTGCAGGATACAAAATCAATGTACAGAAATTAGTTGCATTTTTATACACCAATTATGAAGCAACAGAAAGAGAGATCGAGAAATTGATCCCATTTATAATTGCACCAAGAACCACAAAATACCTAGGAATAAACCTAACCAAAGATGTAAAAGATTTGTATGCTGAAAACTATAGAAAACTTATGAAGGAAATTGAAGAAGACACAAAGAAATAGAAAAACATTCCATGCTTACAGATTGGAAGAACAAATATTGTTAATATGTCAATACTACCCAAAACAATCTACATATTCAATGCAATTCCAATCAAAATTGCACTAACATTCTTCTCAAAGCTAGAACAAACAATCCTAAAATTTGTATGGAACTGCAAAAGACCCTGAGTATCCAAAGTAATATTGAAGAAGAAAACCAAAGAGGAAGGCATCAAATCCTGGACTTTAGCCTCTACTACAAGGCTGTAATCATCAAGACAGTATGGTATTGGCACAAGAACAGACACACACACCAATGCAATAGAATAGAGAACCCACAATCGGACCTGCAAATTGGACCCACAACTAATCTTTGACAAAGCAAGAAAAATGTGCAGTGGAAAAAAGACAGTCTCTTTAGCATATGGGGCTGAGAGAACTGGACAGCAACATGCAGAAGAATGAAACTAGACAACTTTCTTACACCATACACAAAAATAAACTCAAAATGGATGAAAGACCTAAATAGGAGACAGGAAACCATCAAAATCCTAGAAGAGAAAATAGACTTCTTTGAACTCAGCCACAGCAATTTCTTGCTTGACACATCTCCAAGGCAAGGGAATTAAAAGCAAAAATGAACTAGTGGGACCTCATCAAGATAAAAATCTTCTGCACTGCAAAGAAAACAATCAACAAAACTAAAAGGCAACTGATGGAATGGGAAAAGATAGTTGTAAATGACATATCAGATAAAGGGTTAGTATCCAAAATCTATAAAGAACTTACCAAACTCAACACCCGAAAAACAAATAATCCAGTGAAGAAATGGGCAGAAGACATAGACACTTTTCTAAAGAAGACATCCAGATGGCCAATAGATTCATTAAAAGTTGCTCAACATCTCTCATCATCAGGGAGGTACAAATCAAAACCACACTGAGATATTACCTCACACTGGTCAGAGTGGCTAAAATGAACAACTCAGGAAACTACAGATGCTAATGAGGATGTGGAGAAACAAAAAACCGCTTGCACTGTTGGTGGGAATGAAAACTGGTGCAACCACTCTGGAAAACAGTGTGGAGTTTCCTTAAAAAATTAAAAATAGAACTACCCTATGACCCAGCAATAGCACTACTAGGAATTTACCCAAGGGATACAGGAGTGCTGACGGATAGGGGCACATGTACCCTAATGTATAGCAGCACTTTCAACAATAGCGGAGTTATGGAAAGAGCCTAAATGTCCATCAGCTAATGAATGGATAAAGAAGGTTTATATATACAATGGAATACTACTTGGCAATGAGTGCTGGGGTCCAGTTCCGGCGAATCTAGGATTCCCCGAAGGATGGACGGTCAGGCAAAAGGAAATGAGAGAGCCACAAGATAGATGTAGTCTTATGACCAAGCAGGCAGCCCTGGCAATTCTGGCATCTCTGACCTGCTGGTCTTAGTTTCTTTATCTAAATGCAGTGAGTGACAATACATCCGTGACAAGGCATCATTTACAATTTTTCTTAGGTTGGCATATTTGTGAATCCCCCAGACTTAGAAGGAGACATTTTTATCTTAGATTAGGCAGTAACTATTTCTATGACTTTTTTTTTTCCAAAATCACGCATTGTTTTTGAGGCAGAGCAGAGGAAATAACAAGATAAAGTTTTTAGGAAGATAGCAGTATTGTTGTAGCCCTTAGTAAACAGAGGGCGCATACATTGTTGCCTTAAGACCTATGTTAATATCTATAGGTAGATTAGGAGTTATTCTATTCACCATCTTTAACCATAATGGAGGAGGTATTATTCGCTTGATAGAGACATGATCTCTAATGCTTGTCTAAGTTCTTTTCCTTTGTGAGTGAGTGAGCTATATCGGAAGGGCTCATGTCTATCTATTCTTTATGGTAGTTTCTGTAAGAGTATTTTGGTATTGGCTTTTTATTATAAGGGAGTGTGGGGATGAGAATTACAAAAGGATTCATGAAATGTTAACCTCAGGGAGGTGCTCAATATTTGTTGTTGATCAGTGAAGATATGTGTAGCTAATTTTGTTTGGCTACTGTTTGTTCCTTATATATAAACAGTGCTTCTAACTTTTGGGCTAGGCTAACCTCCGGGGAAGGTCCTAAGTCTCTTTACAATCTCCTATCAGTCTGTTAATCAAATATTGAGCACAGCTTTACCAAGATGTGCCTTGAGGTTTTATGGTGGGGCTGAGGGGATGATTAACACAATGCGATACCTGCAGGGAAAATCTAGTTTGGTTCAAGGAGTCTTGGGGCCTAACATCTACTAATTTCTAGCCAACTCATAACTGCTATTCCATATGATCAATTTGTGTAACCTATCCCCAAGAGGCAACTTTGAGGTTACTTCTGGCCAGGTTACTCTCATTCAGATATTATCCATCAAGCTTCACACTTCAGGTCCCCTTTTCTATATGCCATAAAACCGAAGAGTATTAAATCCCTTGGGCCAACGAGAGCAGTTCAAGAAATCCAAGCCTGAAAGATTATTTAGAAGAAGGTAAGACTAGGTGCCAGTTTGGCTGGAAGGAGCTTTGCTTCAACCTTTTCCACACAGGGAGGGGTCTCAACCTGTGAGCCCAAAATGGCTCCCAACAAATAAGAAAGAATGAAATCATACCATTTGCAACAACATGTATGGAACTGGAAGGTATTATGCTGAGCGAAATAGAAGATTTGAGCAGACCTATTACAATTGACATTGAATCAGTAATCAAAAAACTACCAAAAAACAAAGGTCCAGGATCAGGTGGCTTCATAGGTAAATTCTACTAAACATTTAGAGAAGAGTTATCACCTATTCTTCTCAAACCTCTCTAAAAAACAGAAGAGGAAGGAAACTCCAAATATAATCTCTGCAGGTAGAATTAATCTCATATTAAAATCTGGAAGGGGAACCACAAAAAAGAACAGCACAGGCCAATGTCCAACATGAACATAGATGCAAAATCCAAATAAAATATTAGCAAACTACATTTCACAATGCATTCAAAGGATAGTTCACCTTTATCAGGTGTAATTTATTCT
Source organism: Paguma larvata (assembly GCA_030068075.1). Classification (NCBI taxonomy): domain Eukaryota; kingdom Metazoa; phylum Chordata; class Mammalia; order Carnivora; family Viverridae; genus Paguma; species Paguma larvata. Next base: position 31,451,998 of record CM057829.1, read on the forward strand.
GGGGATGCAAGGATGGTTCAATATTTGCAAGTCAATCAATATGATAAATCATATCCATAAAATGAAGGAAAATATCATATGATCATCTCTGTAGATGCAGAAAAAATTTGACAAAATTCAACAGGCACTTATGATAACAACCCTCAACAAAGTGAATTTAGAGGGGTGTGCCTCAACATAACAAAGGCCATCTATGAGAAATCCACTGCTAACATCTTACTTTATGGAGAAAAAGTAAGAGATTTTCCTCTCAGATCAGGAATGAGACAAGGATGTCCACTCTCCTCACTTTTATTCACTATGATACTGAAAGTCCTGGTTACAGCAGTCAGACAAGAAAATGAAATTAGAGGCATCCATATTGGTAATGAAGAAGTTAAACTGTCACTATTTGCAGATGACATGATACTATAAAGAAAACCCTAAGAACTCTACCAAAAAAACTACTAGAAGTAATAAAAGAATTCGGTAAAGTTGCAGGCTATAAAATTAATATCCACAAGTCATTAGTGTTTCTATACACAAATAAGAAGCAGCAGAAAGAGAAATTAATAAAACAATTCCATTTACAATTGCACCAAAAAGAATAAAATACTTGGGAATAAACTTAACCAAAGAGGTGAAAGAACTGTACTCTGAGAACTGTGAAACACGGATCAAAGAAATTTAAGATGACACAAACCATTCCATGATCATGGATTGGAGTATTAATATTGTTTAAACATCCATACTGCCCAAAAGGTTTTACAGATTTGATGCAATCCCTATAAAAATACCAATAGCATTTTTCTCAAAACTGGAATCATACTAAAATTTTTATGGAACCAAAAAGACCCCAAACAGCCAAAGCACTCTTGAAAAAGAAGAACAATGCTGGTGGCATCACAATTCCATATCTTAAGGTATACTACTAAGTGGTAGTGTTCAAAAGAATATGATATTTGTAAAAAAAAATAGACACATAGCTTAATGGAGGAGAATAGAAAGCACAGAAATAAATCCACTGTTGTATGGTCAATTGATCTATGACAAAGAAGACAAGAATATACAGTAGGGAAAAGAAAGTCTCTTCAATAAATGATGCTGGGAAAACTGGACAGCTACACGAAAAAGGATGAAACTGGACCATTTTGTAGCAAGATACACAAAAACAAGCTCAAAATGGATTGAAAATCTAAACATAAGGCTCAAAAACATAAAACTCCTAGAAGAAAACATAGGGAATATTTTTTTTTGACATCAGCCATAGAAACATTTTTCTAGATATGTCTCCTCAAACAGGGAAAAAAGGGTAATTTAACAACTGGGAATACACCCAAATAAAGTGTTTTGCATGGTGAAGAAAACCATCAGCAAAACAACAAGGTATCCTACTGAAAGGGAAAAGATATTTGCCAATGATATATCTGATAAGGTATACTTATACTATATGAGAACCTATACAACTCCATACCAAACAACCCATACGGTCCAATTAAAAAGGGGGCAGAGGCACCTGGATGGCTCAGTCGGTTAAGCACTCAACTTCGGCTCAAGTCATGAACTCACTGTTGGTGAATTTGAGCCCTGAGTAGGGATCTGTGCTGACAGCTCACAGCTAGGAGCCTGCTTCGGATTCTGTGTCTCCCTCTCTGTTCCTCTCTCTCTCTCTCTCTCTCTCTTTCTCTCTGTCAAAACTAAATAAATATTAGAAAAAAATTAAAAAAGGGGCAAAGAGGGGTGCCTGGTGGCTCAGTCAGTTAAGCGTCCGACTTTGGCTCAGGTCAGCATCTCATGGTTCGTGAGTACGAGCCCCGCATTAGGCTCTGTGCTGACAGCTCAGAGCCTGGAGCCTGCTTCGGATTCTGTCTCCCTCTCTCTCTGCCACTCCCCTGCTCATGCTCTGTCTCTCTCTCTCAAATATGAATAAACATAAAAAAAGGGGGAGTGGAATAAGACCTAATTAAATGTTTTACCAAAGAAGGCATACTGATCACCAACAGACACATGAAAAGATGCTCAGCATCACTCATCATCAGGAAAATGCAAACCAAAACCACAATGAGATATTACTTCACACCTGTCATAATGACTAAAATAAAAAAGACAAGCAATAAGAAGTTTTGGTGCAGATGTGGAGGAGACCTTCTTGCACTGCTGGTGAGAATACAATCTGGTGCAACCACTGTGGAAAACAGTGTAGTTTCCTCAAAAAATTAAAAATAGTTATGCCATTTGATCGGTTAATATCATTATTAGATATTTACACAAAGAAAATGAAAACACTAATTTGAAGTGAATTATGCACCCTTATGTTTGTTATAGCATTATTTACAAAAGCCAAGTACGGAAGCAACTTAAGACTTCTCTTATCGAGGAATGGATAAAGAAAAGGTGGTATATATATCAAACACTACCCAGATACAAAAAAGGGTGAGATTGTGCTATGTGTGACAATATGAATGGATCTAGAGGATATTATGCTAGGTGAAATAAGTCAAACTGAGAAAGCAAACACCATATGCTTTAACTCATATGGGCGATCTAAAGAAAGAAGGAAAGAAAGAAAGAAGGAGAGAAAGAAAGAAAGAAAGAAAGAAAGAAACAAAGAAACAAAGAAACAAACAAACAAACAAACAAACAAGAAAAAGAGCAGAAACAGACCTGTAAACACAGAGCACAACTAGCATAAAGTTTAAACTTGTTTAGTCACTATATTGAACTCCTGATGCTTGTGTAACATAGCGTGTCTACCACACTCAAATAAAAAATTAATAAAAAATTAAAATAACAGAAATTAAGCTTTATTTTATTACAGGTTTTAAAAAGTGGATTTAATCCTTTCCACAAACTGGCACACTATACGAACACAATTCATTTTACTTAGCCTTTCTTTTATGGCTTAGGTATTTCTCTGAAACTGTTTCAAACACACATGAAGAAAGATAAGAGGTAATATATGGCTGCTAAAGAAGAAAGTATAATATTAACCTCATTAGCATCAGAATAATTTATACTGTGAGCAAGAAAAATCATTCATGGCCAGTGAGCAGTGTTTGCCTCTAAAGTAGCTGAGACATGAGCTTGATGAGCTGGGGGAGGGTGGTGAAGTTTGCTGTTTGGTGACCTTTCTGCAGTATCTCCAGGTGTCCTTCCAGGTCCTTAGGGAATAGCTTCTCTGTGCTTTTCATTCCTTCCCCCCTCTCCCTCTAGACATGGGATCTAAAGACTGGAATTCAGAGGAGATAAGCTTTCTGGCCATATAATTCTGGGCCATTGCTGAGTCCAAGGTCCTCTTCCTGCTCCTTTTTCACCTCGAGTTGTGTGGAGCTGGGGACTGGGCTGGGCTTGAGGACTGGGGCATGTGGGGTAGTGAGGCAGGGGCAGTGTCCTTGAAGGTCCAGCCTTATCTCCTCTAGGAAGATCTTGGATTAAAGATTAATAGATGGCAGGGCTGAAGTTTTCCTTCATCTCTGTGTGCATGTATGAAAATGAAGTGTCATAAATACAACTTGTGTAGCCCAGTTCCTGGCACTTAATAGTGCAATTAAAATTTGATTTTCTTCCCTCTTTTCATCAAATCCCCCTAAGGTCTCTTAGGCCTTGAGGAGTCTCCTTCAAGGAGACTTGAGGGCAGGGAATTGTGGGGACCATGGTGGATGGATCTGGAAGCTAATATAGGTCCTTATCTCATTAGTGTACTTTGCATTAAGTTGGATTTTCCCAACATTCACAAGTCTAAGTGGATATTGGAAGAAATGGACATTTGGGGATAAAAAAAATCAGATGTTTCAGGTCTCTCTAGGTTTGTCCTAGGTTTGCCTAGAGTTTTAGTATCTCAGACCAGACTTCTGGGCAGAACCCAATCACTCTTGTGTATCAGTGTTTCAGGCAGTCCTTGTTTCATGAAAGCAAATATAGCAGATCATTCAGAACAATCAAGAATGAACACAGGATGAGAGTCTTTACCAACTATATGGTTGTGCAACTCTGGGAGATTTGGTTTCCTCACGTGCAAAATGAAGACAATAATGACAACAACCTGGCAGAAGTGTGACCAGGGAGGCTCTAGGCCAAGCTGTTGTCTTAACACCAATCAGTTAACATGTGAACACCTGAGAACTGGGCAGGCTTATGTGAGCAAACAAAGTTGGTTTGTTGTTGAATCTGACATTTCTATCCTGGGGAAATTTCAGTGATGAACTTATGTTTGGGGTAAGAAGAAAAGTGGGAAAGATAGTGGAGTTGTTGGATCCACCAAGGGGTGACTTGTTTAGGTCAGAGTTAACAATCTTTGTGTTTCTCAGTGGACTGAAATGTTTTCCCAATTTAGACAAGATTGAGTAGCCAATGGGCTGCTGCAGCGAGTCCTCTGCAAATGAGCTCAACAAAGTTTATTGAGTGTTTACTATGTGCTGGACACATGAGCAGAGCACACGGTGCCTACCTTCGTGGATGTCACAGACATTCCACTGAAGAACACATGTCAGGACTATTATGAAGAGCATGGTGTCATTAAACTCCAACAAGCACATGTATGGGGCATGTATGGGGATGAGTAGGTTGGTGAGGGCCCCTCTGAGGAAGGTCACTTTAGGCGAGACTGGAATGTTGAGGAGTTTGAGGGACAAGAGAGAGAGAGCAGGATCATCTAGTTATTTGTGAGAAGGCCTGAGGATAAGAAAACTCCTTTAACTAGAGGAAGTCACCCAGGCTAGTGAGGGAGCAACTGAGAGAGTGTGGAAAGAGGTCAGAGAGGAAACCTGGGAGTCGGGGTCACAGACAAGAATTATAAGGGGATTCCTTGAACATATGAGGCAGATTTGACATAAGTTGACTTGAGAGGATCATGACCTTGGAAGGAAAATGAACTTGAGAAGGTCAGGTTGGAGGTGGGCAGGGGACACTCACGGGGAAGCAGGGACACTCTTCTTGGGCTGGAGGCAGGGGAACGAGGGCACCAGGAGCTTGGTACTCGCCATGGATACGGATTTGAGAAAAGTCTTGAACATTCTGGTACATTGGAGATAGGGTGGGAAAATGGAGTGTGTAGTGGAATGACGCTCCTGTCTCTGGCAGAGATAACCAGGTGAACCCAGGTATCCTTTACTGAGATGGAAACCTGAGGGTAGGGAGGAGCTGGAGAGGAAGCCCCAGTGCTCCATGGTTTTCCTTCAGAAACCATAGAATCTGCCTTTCTTTGTGCACACTGTGGCCTGGCAGTGAGGGAGCTGAATTGTTGTACCTAAGCCATGTGTGATAGCAAAATAGTAACAAGTGATAGGTCAGTGTGCATTCACTTGGTCAGGGCCAGGGTCTTGGAGTTGATTCTGGAAACTCCTGTTGCTCAATCTTAACCCCTCTGCTGCCGGTTGTGGGAAGCACCTCACTGGTCTCCTGGTGAAAAAAACCATCGCAACTACACTGGAACTCTTCAATGGCTCTGGCCACATGTGATTCACAAATAGACATGTAATCATCTGGGTAGTGAACAGCCAGTACAGAGATACCCATGCACAGGATCTTGGTTGTGCCACACACACTCCCTGCTTTTGGTCTAGAAGTTAGCCAACTTGGACAGTAGCATTTGTTCAACAAAGGATTGCTGAATCTGGGCCTCTGTTTATCACCAGGCAGAGTGGGTTAGTGTACCTGTACACTGTCCTGTATTTGTGTCATGCTGTTTCCTTCCCGAAAACTGGGGTGGATATCTAGAGGGTAGGACAGAGTCTGCTGGAATTGCTTTTTGTAAGATTTCACTTTCGAATGGTGGAGGAGTCAGAGAAGGGTGGATTCTCTGGTCTGGGAGTGCTTAGTGCGGACCCAGGAGCCTGTTTTGGCAGGTTCCTACAACCTGTGTCAGGATCTGCTTCTCCACTTGCCTGGGAACCACCTGCCTCTGAGACAAGAGGAACCTATAGCACCCAGAGTTGGGTCTGGAAGCAGGGTCTGAGGCTCAGAGGAGCTAACTGCAGGTGCAATCTCTGAGAGCAGACCTGGGGTCTACTGGTTTTTTTTTTTTTTTTTTTTTTTTTTTATCATTCTCATGTTGGTGAGTTAGAGATGCTCCAGAAGTCCCAGGTTTTCACATCAGGTAAGGTGGTTCTGAAGACACCTATGGGTCAAAAAGATGAAAGCTCGGAGCAGCTGGTTCCAAGAAGGAGGCTGAGATTGTGGTGGGGCTGGGGGTGGTGGATAATAATGAGGCTCTAAGAAGACTCAGCACAACTACAGTGAGGGCTGCCCATATTCATTTATTTTGTTAATATTTCTGTAGCATTTCTTGGACCAGGCACTGTTCTAATTATATATAGTGACTGTACATATATAAATTCACATATATAAATTCTCCTTACACCTTAGAGGTGAGATCATGTTACTATCAACATTTTGTAGATGAGGAGACTGAGGCAGAGCAGGTCAAGGAACTTGTCTAAGGTGGTCCGAGACTGGAGAAGTCAGCAGTCAGCCCCCAAATCTGTCCTTTCCAGGACCATCAGCTGCTCCACCAAAATAAGTTGTTTGGGTTCCTTTTTTCTCACTAAGTCTCATTTGATCTTCTCTGCTGCACTGTGTCTACTGGGATCCTTTTACCTGAGGCACAAAATCCTCAAAGACAGAGAAGATGAGGATTAACTCATGGTGGGTAATACTGGGCACTGGCTGTGTGGAAGGCCCAGTCCTTGATCCTAAGAGGGAAAGGGCTGGGGGGATGCGGGGGATGAAATTCAGGGGAATTCAACAATTCAGGGTCCCCAGGACAGATGTGTGGGGGTGGAGCCAGTGTCCTTGAAGTGGACTTGTCTGTCTTTCATGCTTCTCCCTGATTCCTTGCTCATAATTACAGAGCAGCAGCAGAACAGCATACGGGAGCTGGTGGGTCCTTCAGGGGGAGGCTTCTCTAGTGGTCTGTCACTAATGCAGACTTGGAGGAGGCCCTGTGTTGAGGCAGGAAGTGTCTGGTCCTATGGGCAAAGCAGACTGTGAAAGCTTTCCAAGGGACTGGGAGGGCATTCTTGGTATCAGGATTGTGGGGGGCCCCCACCCCATTAGCATAATGACTAGTAGGAAAGGCTCTGCTCCTGCTGGGGAATGTTATCAGTCCTGAGCCATGCTGTCTGCTCTAAGGCCCAGATCTGTGGGCTGGCCCTGCCTCCTCTCTGTAGGTGTTCACCTGTCTCCTGCCTTGTGTCTGCCCAGCTCTGAGGAAATGGAGGATTGCCTCAGGGGATTTTTGTTCTCTCATCTCACCTCCCTGCTTCTCCTCTTCTAGCTGCCCACTGTGGGGTCTGCAGATGAGTGTGTCCCCAACCCTCTTCCTGTGTCTCTCTTGAGTGTGCGAGAGCTCCCCAGGAGCCCTGTTGTGTCTCCATCAGGACGGATGGCTACTGGTGGAGGCCGTGGCTCTAGAAAGGTCAGGTGATCCCCCAACCGCTAGTCATAACTAAATATTAAAGAAGAGTGTTTGGGAGGGCAATGCCAGAATTCCCAAGGCTTTGTGTTCTGTGTTATGGAATTTGGAAGCATAGTTGAGGAAATTTTAAACAGACCAGTGGAAGGAGGTGTTTTGGGGAGGAGATTTGCTTTGACTGCTGTAAGGGAGGGTGTATGCAAGGTGAGCAAACATGGAACATACATGTAGTTACAGGGTGGGAGGTGTCTGAATTCACATAGGGGCAATGAGACGGGTGAGGGGTTCCAGCGTCAGAGAGTTTAGGAAAGTAGCCCCAAATGAGTGAGTAGCTTTGGAGAGAGTGAATTTAGTGAGGGAAGAGGGGACTGCAGAGATTCCCAGGGTCTCTCTTTGACAGTTTGTTATTTAGCAGTAGAAATATTGATAGCTATGTGTTAGTTGCCTATTGCTACAACAATGTTGTGTAACACACAGACACAGAAAGCTCAGGGGCATATAGCAACAACCATTTAATTAATCTGCGTATTAAGGCACCTCATCTGGGCTGTGTTTGTGTAATCTTAACTGGGCTTACTCATACATCTTTGGTCACATAAAGGAAATATGATTAAACACAAAATCTCTCAACCCAGAAAGCCTTTTCAGAAAGACAGTAGGGAAAGAGCATTTTTATCATTGTATGTGTATTAACTGGAATGTGATGTTCATCACAGAGAATCTACCAAGGGATTGCAAAGACAGAAGAAATCTTACCCTTTTATCTAGCCATGCAGACGCAACTCATTACATATATCTTCTCTGGATAAAGTAACTAACCCTTAAGTAAATGGATATGACAGGACCATTTGTCATAGTTTATCCTAGGTTTGCTTGGTTATTGGGGTGACCAACTATGTTAGTTAATTGGCTTTCCAGAAAAAAAATCTTTCCTATCTTAATGACAGGAGGTAGTGTTACACTGGGATCACAGTGCCCACTGAGGTTAGACACCTACCTTTTCACAGGAATGGGGACAGAGGGATGCTGTCCTCCTTGGTGCTAACAGTTCAGAGAGAGGGCTCTGAGGCTCTTAAGAAAGACATTCTTGGATCATAAAGCTGGCAAAAGACCTATCTAGTTTTCACAAAGGACTTATAAACATTTCAAAGAGGGGAGAAAGCCCCTAAAATCACAAGTCTCCTAAAGTAAATGCTGTAAGAAAAAAGATGGGAAGGGATTTTCTTCCTCTATGTTCAACAGGGACAGTAAACCTCTTACTTTTCCATTTTTTTTGTCCTTACAGTGGACCTAGGCTAAGTTTGCTCCCATGGGTGTTGTTTCGCTGGCTGTTGACTGATCGATCTAGGAGAGGTTTAGCTGGAAAGGCTGCGCTAGCCTAACCCTGTCCCTCCTGTGTCAGAGCCCAAGGCAATGGGACAAGCAGTGTCCAGCCCCTCCTAGAATCACATTCTCTGAACTGTAAGTGGCTGAGTGAAGTCCCGTGATGGAACCCAGAGGCAGAGTGTGAAGGCACTAGAGATATGTTGCAGAAGGTGAGATAGATGTAAAGGAGGCTAAAGGATTAGGGATATGTTCATCATCAGACTATCACAGATGGGGCCAAATATGAATTAGTTTAGGATTTGAGTTTGAAACATCTGTGAGGAATTCTGTGAGGGATGAGTGATATTAGGGAGATAGCTCAGGAAGTAGGTTGGGTTTTCAATGGTGGAAGCAGATGTCCCAGAGAATATGTGAGGTGAGAAGAGCAGAGAAGGATGTAACCTGGGACCAAATTCCTCCTTCTGTCATTAGGGTTGATGGACTTCTCACTCATGGTTAGAGAGAAGAGCCCTACCTTCTGTGCCCAACGCAGGACCCCATACTTCTTCCTTCTGTTCCCCATGGCAGGGTCACAGGTTTGCTCCCCAGGGAGCCTCCAGAATGCATGCCGCCCTTGGAAGACTCTGCTGGCATCCCCGTCTTCTGGAAGTCCTCCCTGTGCTCTACAACTTCTCTCTTGCAGGTGTGGGCTCTGTCCCTGAAGCACACATCACAGGGCCAGAAGAGGACAGGGTCTGAGTGCACAGCCTTGGGATGACTCCCAAAGGCCCAAGTGCAGTGGAGGGCCTTCAGTAGGGAGAAGTTCCTGGTATTCTCAGAGACCCATGCCCAAGATGCTAAAGGGCTGTTCAGAGTGGAGGCTGCTGGTGGTGAGTGACAGGTCTCCAGGGAATATGACCAGGGAATATGCTCAGTCCTCAACCTCATCTGACCTACCCACCGTATTGCCAGGTGTTTAGCCTACAATGCAACTAGCTCTCAGTCAGCACCTGGAAGCCATAAACCAGTTATACTTACGTTGAAAGCTTGACGTTGTATTTCACCATTCTGCTCTTTGCTGCTTCATTTCCCCTTTCTGATTTTGTTTTGACTAATTATTTTTAATTATTCCACTTTATCTTTTGTTGGCTTAAACAATATCTAGATATTTATTTCTCAATTATAATATTTCTCTATTAATTATAGAATATTTATTATTTATTTGGTGACTACTCTTGAGATTCAGCTTTATTTCTTTTATTTATTTATGTTTTAATTAAAGTGAGTCCCAAGCTTCACCAGGTGAGAGTCCAAAGAGGCTGTGCTGAGCTGACATTAAGATTTCCTGCAGCAGGACAGGAAGGGATCAGCCTTGCACCAATCTGAGTATATGTATCCTGGCAGAGGGCACAGGGGTGCAGACACTTGGAGGCAGAAGTTGGTGTCAGAGTAGAGGTTTGAAAGGAGGCCAGGAAGGCTGGAAAGAGCTGGGGAGGAGAGCAGAGAGGGAGGAGGAGGAGGGCCAGGACCAGGGACAGGATGACATTTTCAGCACTCTGCTACTAGAGCTGTATGACTGTATTTCCCCCACACTTAGTGGCTTGACCCACAAACACTTATTGTCTCACAGTCCCAGGGAACCAGGAATTCAGCTGAGGACTCCTATCAGAGCCTTTCAGGAGCTTGGCAGTGTTGTCAGCACCAAGGCAGGACTTGCTTCACTCAGAACCTGAGCTCACTTAGGGGTGTTAGCAGGGTTTGGTCCACGTCGAAGGCTTGAGTTCTTCTCTGTCTGTTGGTGTATCTCAGTGCTAGGCCACAAGAATATGTCTGTGTCATGACTCAACATAGAGACTTGTTCCCCAGTGTGAGGATCTGAGAGAGAACACAGGTCAGAGTGAGCTCATGTCTGGGCACCGAGTTTTTATAACCAAATCTTGGAAGGGGGTTTGGGTCCTGTTGTCATCTTATGTGGAATAGAAGTGAGTCACTAAGTACAGGCCACACTCCAGGGGATGGGGTTACACAAGGACACGTATCCAGGAGGTGGGGATCTCAAGGAGCCACTGAGGGGAGAATAAGATGAGGACTCTGACAGGGTCAGTGCCTTGTCCAGAATCACAGGGACTGGTCAAAAGGCAGAACCAGGCATGAATCCAGCTCCAAGTCCTTAAAGTTGGAGTCCTGGCTGCACCCAGGCTTTCTGAGGGGGCTCTGGAAAATGTTGTGTCATTATAACTATATACAGTTGGAGATGGTATGGGGGTGAGTGTGAACAGGAAGCATTCCAGCATGTTCTTGTCTGAGGAGCACACCAGGTCAGGGCAACCCACTGAGTGCACCCCTGTCCACATTACACACGGTGAAAATGGAGAGACTGGCAGAGTCTAGAGGTAAGGGTGGGTTCTGACCTTCTAGACCAAGGCTCCAATCCCCTCTTGTCAGGTTTGCTTTGGAAATTAGAAGACCTAAGATCTTGCCTATCCTTCCCATTTTCTAGGCCTCCAGAATGTGCACACATGCACATGCACACACACATGCATGCAAATGTACACCAGTAAGGACTGTGGGATGGGATCTGAAGAGCAGCAGGTTCAGAGGAGGTGAGAAGAAGAAGAAAATGTGGTTGGAGGCATTTCCTACATATGACACCACTCCTCCAATTTCATAGGTATCATCCCAAATATGCCTGAGGACATCCTGAGGAAGTACATGCTAGAATAATCTCCATTGCGCAGGAAGGACACACACCAGCCCTGAGAGGCACAATGGCTTATCCAGGATCAAAAACAGGTAATAATGAAGAGTTGTGTCTTAACCCAGATAATGTGTCAAAGGTGGGACCTGGATGCACCCATACCTTCCCAGGGGACTGTGGAGAGCAGTGCATTGGTGTAACTGTGTATAGATGAGACATTTCATGGAGAAAGGGGGTGAGGATTCAGCAGTCTAGGACACTATTTGCATAGGTGTTATCCCAGGAGGGGACTCAGGTAGGTGATTCTAGGCAGTGAAGTTACTTCCTTGTCAACAGACCCCAAGAGAACTTGGAACCCTCATAAGCACCCATATTCTAGTACAGTCCCATATTAGGCTCACTGTTGGGAGCCATTTTGGGCTCGCAGGTTGAGACCCCTCCCTGTGTGGGCTCACAGGTTGAGACACCTCCCTGTGTGGAAAAGGTGGTTGAGACAAAGCTCCCACAGGCCATGATGGCACCTAGTCTTACCTCCTTCTAAATAATTTTTCAGGCTTGGATTTCTTGAGCTACTCTCATTGGCCCTAAGGAATGTAATGCTCTTTTGTTTTATGGCATTTAGATAAAAGGGAAGGACCTGGAGCACAATGCTTTAATGGATTACATCTGAAGGAGAGTAGCCTGGCCAGAAGTAATCTTAAAGTTGCATCTTGGGGATGGGTTGCACAAATTGATAGCAGTTATGAGCTGGCTGAATATTGGTGTGGTTTGTGTAAACGTTAGGCTCCTATTATGTAAATTCACTCATTCACAAGCAAAGGACAAGCATTGGGAATTCTATCCTTTCCAGATGGGTTGCACCTCCCCCATTGTAGTTGGAAGAATAGGCAGAGTGACTCCTGGCCTGTTTATAGATAATTAACATACGCATGCCTAGGTAACTTCCTGTTCTCTCCCCCTGCCTTAAATTTATATGCTAATTAACTTGAAAACAACTTGCAAGATTGAGGAAATCTCCCGCTTTGCTGATAAAAACACATTATTGTTCAAACTATGCTTACTGATGGGATGTCACTCATTGCTGTAATGTCACTCACTACTTTTAAATAAAGACACTGAGACTAGCAGAGCAGAGAGAGATGTCAGACTAGCCAGAGATGCCTGCTTGGTGATCAGACCACATCTCCTGCCCCTCTTGTTCCTTTCACCTAACTGTCCATCCTCCGGGAACCCCTGAACTCAGCTGGAGCTGGACTCTGGCAGCTCACTTGGCTGGAGACACTAGATAGTAAAAGATGTTCTGTTGCTATTTGCTGATTTATCAGGGCTCTGGCTTCCAGAAACCCCAGTGTGGAGGAGTTTTCAGATGCTGGGAATGTTGGCTCAACCACACTCCCAATTCCTCAGGCTGTTTTTCAGAAGGCCCCATAAGGTAATACAGAGCAGCCTAGGGCAAGCCAGTTCAGGTCAGCCACCTCTCTGGGCAGCCCCATTTCCTCCTCTTCAGTTTCAGGGAAAGAGGGACATGTGAGGAGGTCATGCCATAGGATGGAGAAGGTTGGAGGTCAGTCGATAGCCTGGTGGTCCCATCACATTCACACCAATGTCATGATGGGAAGGGCGGAAAAGGGATTCTTGAGGTGCTTCTTATCTGTGCTAGTGTTAATCCAAGTTCCTCAAGCATGTCTCTTTTTCCTCCTTGGTGGAGGTCTGTGCATACCGTGGTGTAGTGTGTCTGGAATGGAGTCACATGGGTCTGAAGACCAGCAAAGTAGCCAGATAGGGCTCTGAGGCCTCCTACTTAGCTACCAGACACTGTCTTTACAGAGCCGCACACCAGAGATGGGGCAGGGTTGAATGATAAGATCCTCTGCTCCACTTCTGTGAAGGACAGGAATCCCCCACACCACCAATAGGATGCAGCAGTGGTTCAGTGTGAGTGCAGGTACCAGAGAGACCCAACGCCCAGAACCCAGAGGGAGCAAAAAAGATCCCAGGGCCCAGAAGCCACACTGCTACTCCCCTGGGCTCCCTGATAGACTTCTGCTCCTAGATGAATCTGGATCCTCATCGCCTCCTTAAATTTGCCTTCATGTCCAGCCCCTGCCATGGCCAGATGCAAAGTTACTGTCCACTTATTTGTAGCAGTATCAGAAAAGATACCTAAAGCCATTTCATAACCCATCTGGTCTAGAGTATTTTTGTGCTGTTGTATGTATTTTCCTAACTCCTGTTCTCAGGTGTCCCTTGTTGGCCTACCATCTTCCCACACCTTCTCCAAGTCTGGCACATGATCATGAGTAGGGAGATTTTTACCTGAAGGGACATGTCTTCATGTCTTACCTGAAGACATACATGGGGCTCATGGTATTATGTCTGCTGCTCTGCAGTTCGGTTGTCAAAGAACACATCCCTGAGGCCCCTCCAAGTCAGGAGCAGGGGTCTCACTGGTCTATACAACATTCCAAAAGGGAGATAGGTTACCACACCCATTTAGCCCTTCACTGATGTGGGACTTTAGCATGATTCCCTTCTGTTGCCATGTCACAGTGCTCACTGGACATCCTACATGACCTATTATCCTAATCCCTCCAACCCCAGGAAAACCCTCCTTCTTCTCATCTCTAGAATGTGTTGTGTTGTCAGAAATCACATGGATGATGCTGTTCATGCAGGTAGGTGCTGTCAATACTCAGCTAACAATCTGATCTAAGATACTCATGTGTTTAGTCACTCTCCACCTCAAATTTTAATGCCAAGGCCCTTTTACCTACTGTGGGCATCTATGTCTCACTCTTTCCATAAGCCACTGAGGGCTTGGGGATTTGTTGTGCATTCTGGCTCCTAAATCTCCTGGTGGCCATGGCACTTTTTCTGACTCCGTGTCTCTCCTCTGTTCCTCTCAGGGTAAAAATGCCTCAACCATTATAAAAATTAGACCTGTGTGGTGTGGACGATCCAAGCAGGCCTGCTGGAGGAGTGAGTGGAGCAAGTGGTGCCTGCCTTCCTGGGCAAAGACTCCCCCATGTTTCCACAGTTCCCGGACACGTACAGAACTTTTGTCACTACCAAAGACATGCTAGACCTGTTGATTACAGGGCTGATTTCTACAGCCCTGTTGGATTCAGCCACTTATAGGCTTTGAGACTTGGGAACGTCACCAATCCTCCTTGAGTCTCAATTTGTTCCTCAGATGAGGCAGAGTTATTATAGGGACGTCTCAGTTTGTTTGTCAGATGGGACAGAGTTATTATAGGGACTCAGTGAGGCCCTGCAGGGAAAGTGCACCTGGCCTTATGGAAAGGTCTGCTGGCAGGGCTGCGGCTGTGCTGGGTTATTATTGTCCTCTTCCCTATGATGAAGTTTCTGCCTCATTCGTCACTGTCACCAGGACTCGAGCTGGGCCATTTTCCCATTTGAAAAGGAGATTTGAGGTTCCATCCCAGAGTCTGAGTCCTGGATGAAACCAGAGCAGGGATCCCCAGGGGTGAACAGGTGTCCCCAGGCCCACTCAGATATCTGTGATGGTTGAAGTCCATTCATTCTTCAAACATACAGGAAGCCCCACTATGTGCAGGTAGTTCTTCAGGAACTGACTGTGATCCAATGCACAGAACAGACAGCACTCTGCCCTCTAGGGCTCCATTTTAGACAGGGGTCAGCGACACTAGATATGACAAAAGGTAGTATCCACAGGACAGCTGATATGATGCCCTCCTGGCCTCCTCTAGGTATGGATGCATCCTTCCTGATCCTGATGAGGATGGCGGACTCCTAGAGCAGCAGAAAATGTGAGTGGGCTTTAGCCAATACAGGAAGGCCTTCCCTCTCCCAAGAGGGTAGTGAGGGGGCTGTGAGTTGGGAGGGCTGCTGGACCCTGCATCCCACACATCTGCAATTCCTTTGAGAAGGCAAAGGTCTGAGGGCTTCTCCTGGAAGAGAGGAAAGGGGTTCTGGAGAGCTGTGGATGAGGTGTGGGCACAGTGGGACAGCAGAGGGGGCTGGAGGACAGAGTCACCCCATAAGAGAGTCCAAGCCTATCCCTTCCCACTCTCAGCCCTGCCTCTGCCCCCATCCTAGGACCAAGAACAAAGAGAGTGGGGAGCATCACATTCACCAGCCTGGTGGAACTTCAACAGTGGGTGCACAGCAAGTGCTCAGGAGACACAGTGAGGGCTCAGGGACCAGATGTCCCTCACCCTATGGGAGATTAGTGTTAGTGGGAGGACACCCACATAGGTACCAAGTGAATAAGGCAACATGTAGGCAGAGGAGGTAAAGTTTGAAGTATTAGAAGGGTCCTGGGAGGCCCTGGTAAGGGATAGAGTGACTTTGTTTCCTATTTGGTCAGATATTCATGGAGCACGGTGTATGCAGTGAGGACAATGAACTGACCAGACACCATCTCTCCCTGCTCACATGGAGTTGAATTCAAGTGGGAAATAGGCAGGGAGACACAGCAAGGAGTGCGTCTGGTTTCCCCAACGACAGAGATGACCACCCCATTGGTTAAGGACTGCCATTCAAAAAGGCTTTTTCCAGCCCCTTCTCAGTGACCAGGACTATCTCAGCAGGACTGCTAAGTCAGAGGTGGACAAGGAGTAGGACCAGCCTCTGGACAGCCAAGAGTTGAAGGCCTAGGAGCCCATATCCCCACAGGGGTGCCCTGAACCATCAGATGTCAAAACCCCATCTTGATTCTTCTGCTCACTTCTGTATCCCCAAGGCTGTCTCCTTCATCCTGCACCCTTGGCTGGACCACTCCCCGAGGATTTTTGCCAGTCTCCAGAATTTTTCTGCCTGAAGATGCTGCTGGCATATGTAGGGCTTAACATGCAGGGCTCAGACCTGGAGTGCTGTGCCTAGCTTCTCCTCTCATAGCTGGGACACATGGATGTGTCAGCCAGAGGCTGAGGGTGAGGAGAACTGGGGTGGGCAATGTAGGTATGTGGAGGGGACCAGGCAGGCCACACAGAATGAGTATCCTGAGACTGCAGTTGAGCTGGGAACAGTGAGTAGTCTCACCTAAGACTTCCTGGGGGTGGGTTCTTGGACTCAGAAGACATTGACTGGTGGGAGAGGTTTCCTTTACTTGGAGGGGACATGGAAAGGCAATCATGGTGATGATACTTTCTCTTCTTGAAGCTATAGCACCAGTTCCAGAGCAAGATCCAGAACCCCCTCAAGAGCTAGCCCCAACTGCCACTGTGTTGCCTGCTGCAGCTTCAGAGCCCAAACTGGCTGAACCATCACTCCTGCTGCAGCTCAGCGATTAGGAAAAGCAGTGACCCTCCCTGCAGTGTCAGACCCAGAGCAGGTGGTAGTCACAGCTCTGATTCGCTGTCAGCAGCTTGAAGAGCCACCAGTACCTTTGGCCGCCCTGGACCATGAGCAGGCTCCGGCCCCAGTTACTGGGGTTATTGAAGGGTTTAAGCAACCACTTGCTACAGCTGAGCAACCAGCCTCAGCTCCTGAGCAGTGGCTCATGTTGGTTGCGGCCCCAAAGGATGGACTCCCTTCCCCTGTCATTGCTTTTTTTGAAATTTTTGTGTGTTTTTATACAGATACATAATGATAGTATATTTTGTTTTATAAATAATCTATAAGTTAACTTCAAGTAAAATTTTACTCTGATCCTTTTAAATTGTACATTGAAGTGTCGTTAGGTACACTCACAATGTTGTACAACCATGACCACTATGTATTGCTCGAACATTTCCATCACAGAGACACCTGTGCTACTAATCGGTCACTGCTCATTCCCTCACCCCAGTCCCTGCAACCACTGGTTTCCTCTCTGTTTCTCTCTTCTGGGGTTTCCATGTGCATGGAACCATTCAACATGACCTTTTGTGTCTGGCTACATAAAAGTGATTAATAATTTTTAATTAAAATAACGTTTTTATTACAAAGAAATATTCCCAAAACAACATAGATTATGTGAAGCCCCCAAATAATATCTTCATTATGTGGGATAGGCACCCCTTTTATAAGTTTGACTCGAGAGCCATAAATCACAAGAGAAATGTCTGGACCAGTAAGATAATGTAAAATCTCTTATTTTCCTGGACAGCCATGTTTAAATTTATAATAGTAAATATCAAAATCAAATATTAAATCTTCCCATTTATTACTAATATATTAGGTTATAAAGCATTTTATTGAAAGTTTTAGACAGGTTGTTTATTTAGTAAAATAATTAAGTAACAAAGAGGGGTGCAGGGTGACTCAGTTGGTTTAGTGTCCAATTCTCGATTTCAGCTCAGGTCATGATCTCATGGTTTGTGGGTCTGAGCCCCAGCATAGAGTCAGGCTCTATGCTGACAGTTTGGAGCCCTGCTGAGAATTTTTTCTCCCTTTCTCTGCCCCTCCCCCGCTGGTGTTCACTCTCTTTTTCCCTCTCAAAATAAATAAACATTAAAAAATAACAAATAAATAAATATGAAGAAAAAAGATACACTTCTACCAAAAAGTAATTGCCCATAACATGGTTTCCCTCTTTCCAGTCATTTCCCCTTGAATGCAGCAGGTGTGGTGTGTGTGTGTCTTTGAATGTGTGTCAGGTTGGGGTTTGGAGGATTTCAGGACTATGCTCTTATACTACCTAATGGCACAGTCATTCCTATCCCCTTGTGCATTCTCAGTGTCCACACGGCATCATTTATTCAGTGTCTCCAGCTACAGAATAATCAGGCCAATAACAATTTTTTGACTCTCATAATTGTAGTGATCCCTATAAGCACAATTTCTGGAACATAATTTCATTTACAGTTTCTGATAGCTACAGTCTCTTTATTTAGTTGGGGCCTTATTTGGGAAAGGGGGGACCCCGGAGACTGAGTGGATACCTGAAGAATTAGGAGGACAAGCCAGTATTGAGGCCATGAGGGTACCTAGGAGTGACCCAAAGAGCAGGGAAGAGCCCAAACCCCCTCATGTGACCACCCCGACAGCATCCCTGTCCCATGTCCTGGAACACATCTCATCCAGGCCCTCTCCCCTGATGCATCCCAGCCACTTCTGCCCTCCTGTTCCATAACTCAGCTTCTAAGAAGAGCAGCCGTCCAGTGGAGGTTGCAGCCTGGGTCACTGCTGTCTGTTTGCTGGCCCTCTGCCCTGGCTGGGCGCATTCCTCTCAGGAAAGAACCTATAAGTGCAGGTCAGGTCAATGAGTTATAGACCATGACCTGAATGTATTCATCCAGAAGTAGTTTTATTGGCAACAACAAGAACCACTTGAACTTCTGTGAGCAAGGGAGACATTTACAAAGCACAGTAGGTGATCATGGAAACTGCAGGATAGATAGAGCCTCAGCCAGGGGTTTTGGCACTGGGTACAGTCCCTCCACAACCTTCAGGCTCCTCCGGCAGTGACCCTCTGAACCTACCAGCCTCAACCTTAGAATCCCTTAAGTTAAGTTTTTGTGAGGGAGGGGGCTGTGCTTCCTGCTCAAGATACCATGTGAGGAGAAGCGGGGTTTCCTCTGCCCCCATAAAGTCAATTCAGGGAGAGTCCACTTGATCTGAAGCAGTAAGAGAGGCCATGGTCAGCAACCTATGTCTTCTCTGCCACAAGATGGTGCTCCCCAGACACAGAAGATTGATCCACAGAGGGAGGAAACTTGGAGGAAACTCTTCCCTGCAGGAAGAGAGAGAAACACCATTGAATAGGGGGCAGGTAAGACGGGAGAGTCGTGAGGACTAAGGGGAAGGGCTGCCATGAGCTGGGTTGCTGCCATACTGGTCAGGGGCACAGGCTGTGTGTTGGTTTGTAGAAAGTGGCCAGGCTTCATCCTAGTGATATTGCCATTAAACCCCAAATTCACCTCCAGGAAATACTTTCAATATCAAGCGCCAAAAGGCACTGGGATCCTGGCAGCCAAGGAGACCCAAGATGCTATACACTGCTGATTGCATGGAGGGGATGGGGAAGGCAGGGGCCTTGTAGCTGAGGGTAGCCACTTTGGCTGCTTTGGAGAGAAAGAGCTCTTTTACTGAGCACTACAACATTTGGCCCAAGGAACAGCTGGAAGTTCAGGGAGCTCCAGAGTTCAGGTCTCAACACTCAGGATTGTCCATGTCCATAGACATAAGGTGTGGGTGACGTCCAGTCCCAGGGCTGGCCTGGATATGATGGGTGAGCGCCAGTGCTGTGGGAGACCAACTGAGGGACACTCCACCCACACTGGAGGTGATAAAAGGCTTTCTGGAGAGACAGTTGAATCAGAGGGAGTGGAGCTTGTCAGGCAAAGGGGACAGAGAATGCAGAGGCCAAGAGTCCATGGCAGCAGTGGGCTCACAGTGGAGTAATATGTGCAGGTACAGCTAAGGATAACTGAGTGTCGTTTTGAGACATGAATCATGTCACTAAATCACCATAACAATTACATGAGGAAGGTAGAAATTCTGTCCCTGTTTGACTAATGAAGGAACTGTTCCCTTCTAGGCCCCACAGAGAGTCAGAGGCAGGATTTGAATCCAGGGCTTGTCACCCCTGTGGGGCCTAGCTAACAAGAAGGCTGCATTCAGATGCTGCAGGAGGGACATCTAAGCCCTGAAGTTACATGAACTTTTCTTCCTGGTTCCCAGGGACAAACCTCCTCTTTCTCAGATAAAGGCTGACTGTCATTCCTGGCCAACAGACCAAGCCCCAGTCATAAGGTGTAACACCGCTCCCTCAGTTCAGTGAGATCTCCAGGCCTGGGGATTGGATGTGGAGGATTTGAAGAGCTTTGGGTTCCTGGGAGAAGCAGTATGGATGGATCACAGGGTACAAAGGCATAAAGACAGCAGTTCTAGCCCTTGCTCAGCCTCTTTGTAGCTGAGTGTCGCCAGGCAGTACTGTGTGTAGCTCAGTGACCCCATGGAGAAAGAACTGGTGTTGCTAAGTGGGTTGTCAGAAGAATCACTCGAGAAATGACTTGTACAATTCGTTCCTGGTTCCTGGAGCCAAGTGGAAAGGCAATCATGCAGGTGACCTTTTATCCACGTATCTGTTTTTCCTCTTGTTGATTTTGGTATCCTCCTTAAGAAACAGATGCCAAATCTAAGGTCAGGAAGACTTGTCCTTATGCTTTCTTCTCTGAGTTTTATAGTTTTAGCTCTTAAATATAGGTCTTTGATCATTTTTATTTTGGGTTCATTTTCTACATTATGTTAGGTGAGTCCACCTTCATTCAGTCATTCGTAATTTTATGTGTCTTCAAGTGTAAGAGGAGACATTTTTAGTCAGTGTATTACTTTAAGTTGTTACTTGTAGAGAATTTTCAATCAATCCCTAGGAAACTAAAGCATAAAAGCGAATAAATAATCCTAAGCAATTGGCTAAGACTGTAAACCAAGTCCTGAAGGAGATTAACTTGGATCTTCTGTCGAAGTGGAGCAGTGTCCTTGTCAAGAGCAGCCACTTACCGCCCTCTGGTGGTCACAGGAGACATTGCAGCAATACTGCAGAGCTGTCTGATCTGTCAGCAAAGGAAATCACATTCAAGCTTAAGACATCCTCACAGGATTCCAGGTAGATCAGAAATAATTCTGTAAAATTCAGTGTTTTGAGGGGTTCCTTCTAGGAAATCTATGAAGAAAGAGGCCTCTTCCCACGTGCATCATTTCAAGAAGTATTCATTGAGGAATTGAGTCAGGCACCAGGACAGAAAAAAGAGACAAGGTGGCTATCTTCCAAGACACACAAAGTGTGGGCTGGGAAAGTGTTAGGAAGAACCGGTCTATGTCACAGTTCTATATGTCTGGCTTAAAAAAAAAACAGTATATCAGAACAAACCATATTTATAGACTCGTTCAATTATATTAACAAAACACTTTAGAAAATTAAAAAAACTATCACTCTATATGTCCGCATGCTCTCATTTAAGTTAGATGCCATCATCCTATATTCCTGGTTACTTTTTCACTTAGTACGAGTGAGTGATATGCTATATAGAAATCCAAATGACCTCACAAAGATGCTCTTAGAACTAACAAGTAAATTCAGTAAAGTTTAAGAATACGAATTCAACATATGAAAATGTATTGCATTTCTGTACACGAATAACAAACTATCATAGAGAGAAATTAAGAAAATAATTTACAATCACTCAAAAAGAATAAAATACTTAGGAATAAATTTAAACAAGAAGTAAAGGACCTGTATCTTGAAAACCAGAAATCATTGGTGAAAGAATTAGAAGAAACAGAAATAAGTGGAAAGACATTCCATGTTAATGGATCCCAAGAGTTAGTATTGTCAAAAAAGCCCACGGTGCTTGAAGCAGTCTACACATTCAGTGCAATTCCTATCAAAATTTAGGCATATTTCCAAAAAAAGAATAATCCTTAAATGTGAATAGAATCACAAAAGGCCCTGAATAGCCATGCCATCTTGAGAAGGAAGAACAAACTGGAGGCAGCATGCTTTCTTTTTCTTTTTTTTTTTAAATAATTTATTGTCAGATTGGTTTCCATACAACACCCAGTGCTCATCCCAACAAGTGCCCTCCTCTGTGCCCATCACCCCCCCTCCCCCCTCCCACACCCCCCCTCTCCCCTCAGTTTGTTTTTAGTCTTTGAATGTCTCTTATGTTATGTCTTCCTCTCTCTTTCTGTGGCTTTTTTTTTCCTTCCCCTCTTCCCTTCCCCCCTGGTTTTCTGTTAAGTATCACAAAGCCCACCTATCTGTGGAAACATATGGCATCTGTCTTTCTCTGCCCGACTTATTTCACTCAGCATAATACCCTCCAGTTCCATCCATGTTTCCACACATGGCCAGATTTCATTCTTTCTCATTACTGCATAGTATTCCTTTGTATATATATATACCACATCTTCTTTATCCATTCATCACTTGATGGACACTTACTGTCTTTCCATGATTTGGCTATTGTCGAAAGTGCTGCTATGAACATTGGGGTACACGTGCCCCTATGCATCAGCAGTCCTATATCTCTTGGGTAGATTCCTAACAGTGCTATTTCTGGGTCAAACTCTATCACAAAGCTATAATAATCAAAACAGTATGGTATTGGTGTAAAAACAGGCACATATATCAATGGAACAGAATAGAAAACCCAAAAAGAAACCCACACATATGTAGCCAGTTAATTTACAACAAAAGAGCCAAGGATATAACATGGGGAAAAGGAACCTCCTCAATATCCACCCCCACCCTCTTAACTTCCAAGGCATTTGGAAACACTGGGCAGCCACAAGCAAAGGAATGCACCTGGACACCTACTTAACACCATACACAAAAACTAAGTCAGGATGTACTCCATACTTAAACATAAGAGCTAAAACCATAAAACTCCTGGATGAAAGAGTGGGCAGAATGTTCTTGATCTCAGTATTGACACAGAATTTTTGGATTTGACACCAGAAGTAAAAGCTACGAAGCAAAAATAAACAAGTGGGACTATATCAAACTAAAAAGCTTCTGCACAACAAAGGAAATCATCAACAGGATGAAAAGACAACATACTGAATGGGAGAAAATATTTGCTAACTACATATCTGATAAGGGGTTAATGCCCAAAATACATAGAGAACTCATACAACTCAATAACACAAAAGCAAATAGCAATTACAAAATGGGCTGAGTTCTGAATAGACATTTTTCCAAAGGAGAAATACAGATGGCCAAGAAATACATGAAGAGATGTTCAAGATCACTCATCGTTAGGGAAATGCATATCAAATCCCAAAGAGATATCATCTCTCACTTGCCAGAAGGGCTTTTATCAAAAATACAAGAAATAACAAGGGTTGGCAAAAATGTAGAGGAAAAGGTAACATTGTGCTCTGTTGGTAGGATTGTAAATTGGAGCAGTGACTATGGAAAACAATATAAAGGTTTCTCAAAAAATTCAAATAGAGCAACCATATCACCCAGCAGTTCCCATCCTGGGTATTAATCAAAGGAAATGAAATTACTAAACTTGTAAAGATATCTGCAACACCTGTATTATCACCACATTATTTGTCATAGCCAGGACGGCATTCTGCTACGTGAAATAAGTCAGAAAGAGGAAGACATATACCAAATGATCTCACATATATGTGGAATCTGAAACAAAAACCTAGAAAACAAAATACCCCCCCAAACTTAATAACCCAAACTCATAAATACAGAAAACATATAGATGATTGCCAAGGTGAGGGGCGGGAAGTAGGCAAAATAGGTAAAAAGGGTCAAATGATATAAACGAATAAAAAAAAGAGAATGTCAAGAAGGAAATTGGAGAGTAAATAGGACTTCAGGATATTAACCTCTAGCCTCCTATATTTCAATTAATTCATTCTATTACATTCAATTCTTCTGACCTCCCAGAATTCCTCATTATGATTTGGTAGTATTTTGGAGATGAGTTGCTTAATTAGTATTACATATCAATAAGTACAGAGTGCTTAGACTCCTAGGTGTGTTAGTCTTTAAATTATTTTTATAACTTTTTGAAGTATAATTATGTAACAAAAAATCTTCATAGATCTAAGTATATAATTTCATACTCTTGACATATGTACATTACACTAAAACAATCACTGTAATTAAGCTAATGTACATGTATTCATCACCCCAAAGTGATTTTTCCTGCTTCTTTTGTAGTCCATTGTTAGCTTGATGTGTAACTTCTATTTGTCCCTACAGAGTTACTCTTTTTTCAGGGAGAAAGTTTCTCTATACAATGAAAGAATTGATTGACGTTGTTGTTGTGTATTGATAGAAGCTCATAACAGAGGTAGATCTAAAAATAGACTTTAAAATAGCCAAATTAGAAAGTTCCAAGGCCTTTCCTGGAGGAGAGACCACACACCGACAGCTTACATGGCATTGCCTATCTGTGTTGGCAAAAGCCTCACCAGCATGGATGGGAATAAGTTGTGAGAGTGGTAGCCCAAAGTGACAAAATAAAGGTCTTGATTAGACTGAATTCATTGACATGTATATACTCAGGTAAGATTTGGGATTTAAAGGACTTCCTTGAGCACTGACAAATGATGTTGATATTCTGGACTTTATACTGGGTCGATGAGGTCAAAATACTGGGATTTCCTTGGTATACTGTTGAGGATGGCAGGAAGAAGTCAGAAGGCATAAGGAATCAGGAACGTCGAAATGGATCTGTGATGTGCAATCTGCCCAGCCATCCCTAATCAGGCTTGCTGAGAGACCCAGGATATCACTTCTTTCATCAATGCGTTCAAAAATGTATTGGTGCAGGGGGCACCAGTGTTCTTGATGAGCCCTGTGTGGGCTGTCCTACACTGTAGGAAAAGATGGTAGGGGATTGGAAAGTGGCAAGAGCATATGCTTCAACCAGCAGAGGCAAGGCTTATGCAATCATAGAGCAAGCCACAGGGACAGAATGGTAACCAGAAAACGTGATCTTTGGGGATGTGTGGTGATGAATAGGTCAGGTCTATCCAAAAATGAAATTGTTGGGCAGTATACCAGGAAAAATAGATATCTAGATACAGTAGCTATTACAGCGAGGAGTCACAATCTCTTTCTTGGCTGTAAGCCTTAAGCCTGTGGCGGCCTCCGAACCCCTGGATGGAGGGATAGACTGGATCCCTTTTGGGAATGACCTTGCAGTCTTCTAGATATGTGCCATGCATCTTCTCCCCCGGCTTTCCCAAATGTCCCCAGAGGTTCATGTATTTATCAGTGAAACCAGGCTCTGGAAAAAGGGAAACCACTACATTTTCTGGGAACTTTTATGGAATGGTTCTGAACATATGCTGATGCCCGATGCCCAGAATTGCTATGTGGCCTGCCATCAGTTAGAGTAGGGGCTTTGGGAGGTCTGCAGGTGGAAGGAGACTTGACTCACATTTAACAGTTTGTTCACTGGGACCACAGGTTCATCCTGTGCTTATTTCCCCAGTTCCAGAATGTGGAATGGAAATATACATATCAGCACCCAGTGGAATTCCCGCTTTGGTTTCTGAAGCTTGGAATGATGGATATTAGGAAAGAAAAGACCACACAGAGACCTTTGGAACCAACCCCTTCCTCAGAATAAACCACAGAATGGGATGGAGAGATTAGTAAGTTTATGAAGCCCTGGGTAGAGGCAGGGTTAGTAATTCCTACCACTGATCACTTTACTAGATTCTATCTACTGTGAATGTCAGATGGGTCGTGGAGACTGACAGTAGACTTTCACAAACTTCATCAGGTTAAGATGCAACTACATCTGTGATTCTGTCTCTGGATTGTACTGTGGAGGAAAACTACTGGTTGGAAACCTGCAGCACACTGGGAACAAACCACTGGAGTAGAATTCAGTGTCCATCACATATAGACAGCAACCAGTGCTTATCCCAAGTGCCCTCCCTAATGCCCACCAATCTTTTAGCCCACCCCCCACCCAACATCCCTCGAGCAATGCTTAGATTGTTTTCTGTATTTAAGTGTCTCTTATGGTTTGCCTTTATCTCTGTTTTTATCTTATTTGTCCTTCCCTTCCCCTATGTTCATCTGTTTTGCTTCTTAAATTCCACAATTTGCAGTCATATGATATTTGTCTTTCTCTGACTGACTTATTTCACTTTGCATAATACATTCTAGTTCCTTCCACTTTATTGCAAATGGCAAGATTTCATTGTTTTTGATTGTCGAGTAATATTCCATTGTATGTCTGTGTATTATATATATGTATGCACATATATATACATATATATACACAGAC
The DNA here is from genome assembly GCA_030068075.1 of Paguma larvata. NCBI lineage: Eukaryota > Metazoa > Chordata > Mammalia > Carnivora > Viverridae > Paguma > Paguma larvata. The sequence continues at coordinate 31,478,078 of CM057829.1, forward strand.
ACATACATATACACCACTTCTTTATCTAGTTGTCAGTCAGTGGACATTTGGTCTCTTTCCATAATTTGGCTATTTTTGATAGTGCTGCTATAAACATTAGGGTGCATGTGCCCATTTGAATCAGCATTTCTGTATCCTTTGGATAAATACCTAGTAGTACAATTGCTGGGTTGTAGGGTCGTTCTGTTTTTAATTTTTGAGGGACCTCTACACTGTTTTCCAGAGTGGCTGCACCAGTTTGCGTTTTCACCAGCAGTGCAAAAGTGTTCCCCTTACTCTGCATCCAAGCCAAGATCTGTTGTTGCTGAATGTTGGGAGCCATTTTGGGCTCACAGGTTGAGACCTCTCCCTGTGTGGAAAAGGTGGTTGAAGCAGTTATGAGCTGGCTGAATATTGGTGTGATTTGTGTAAATGTTAGGCTCCTATTATGTAAATTCCCTCATTCACAAGCAAAGGACAAGCATTGGGAATTCTGTCCTTGCTGGATGGGTTGCACCTCCCCCATTGTAGCTGGAAGAATAGGCGGGATGACTCCTGGCCTGTTTATAGATAATTAACATAGGCAGGCCTAGGTAACTTCCTGTTCTCTCCCCTGCCTTAAATTTATATGCTAAGTAACTTGAAAACAACTTGCAAGATTGAGGAAATCACCACTTTATTGATAAAACACATTATTGTTCAAACTATGCTTACTGATGGGATGTCACTCATTGCTGTAATGTCACTCACTACTTTTAAATAAAGACACTGAGACCAGCAGGGTGGAGATGCCAGAATTGCCAGGGCTGCCTTCTTGGTCATCAGACTACATATCTTTCATGGCTCTCTCATTTCCTTTTGCCTGACCGTCCATCCTTCGGGGACCCCTAGATTCTCCGGAATTGGACCCCAGCAGCTGGAGTTGTTAATTTTAACTATTTTGACAAGTGTGAGGTGGTCTCATTGTGGTTTTGATTTGTATTTCCCTGATGATGAGTGATGTTGAGCATCTTTTTTTTTTTTAAAATAATTTGTCAAATTGGTTTCCATACAACACCCAGTGCTCATCCCAACAAGTGCCCTCCTCCGTGCCCATCACCACTCTCCCCCCTCCCACATCCCACTCTTCCCTCAGTTTGCTCTTAGTCTTCCTCCCTCTCTGTGGCTTTCTTTTCCTTCCCCTCTTCCCCTCCCCCCTGGTTTTCTGTTAGGTCTCACAAAGCCCACCTATGCGTGGAAACATATGGTATCTGTCTTTCCTGCCTGACTTATTTCACTCAGCATAATACCCTCCAGTTCCATCCATGTTGCCACACATGACCAGATTTCATTCCTTCTCATTGCTGCGTAGTATTCCATATATACCACAGCTTCTTTATCCATTCATCACTTGATGGACACTTAGTGTCTTTCCATGATTTGACTATTGTCGAAAGTGCTGCTATGAACATCAGGGTACACGTGCCCCTATGCATCAGCATTCCTGAATCTCTTGGGTAGATTCCTAACAGTGCTATTGCTGGGTCATAGGGTAAATCTATTTTCATTTTTTTGATGATCTTCTACACAGTTCTTTAGAGTGGCTGCACCAGTTTGCATTCCCACCAACAGTGCAAGAAGGTGCCTGTTTCTCCACATCCTCACCAGCATCTATAGTTTCCTGATTTATTCATTTTAGCCACTCTGGCTGGTGTGAGGTGGTATCTCAGTGTGGCTTTGATTTGTATTTCCCTGATGATGAGTGACATTGAGCATCGTTTCATGTGTCTGTTGGCCATTTGGATGTCTTCTTTGGAGAAGTGTCTATTCATATCTTCTGCCCGTTTCTTCACTGGGTTATTCGTTTTTCCGGTTTGGAGTTTGGTAAGTTCTTTATAGATTTTAGATACTAGTCCTTTATCCAATATGTCATTTGCAATTATCTTTTCCCAGTCCGTTGGTTTCCTATCAGTTTTATTGGTTGTTTCTTTTGCTGTGCAGAAGCTTTATATCTTGATGAAGTCCCAGTAGTTCATTTTTGCTTTTAATTCCCTTGCCTTTGGAGATGTGTCGAGGAGGAATTTGGTGTGTCTTAGGTCAAAGAGGCTTTTTCCTGCTTTCTCCTCTAGGATTTTGACGGTTTCCTGTCTCACATTCAGATCCCTCATCCATTTAGAGTTTATTTTCATGAGTGGTGTAAGAAAGTGGTCTAGTTTCATTCTTTTGCATGTTGCTGTCCAGTTCTCCCAGCACCATTTATTAAAGAGGCTGTCTTTTTTCTATTGGATACTCTTTCCTGCTTTATCAAAGATTAGTTGTACATAAACTTGCGGGTCCATTTCTGAGTTTTCTATTCTATTCCATTGGTTTATAGGTCTGTTTTTGTGCCAATACCATGTTGTCTTGACAACTACCGCTTTGTAGTAGAGGTTAAAGTCTGGGATTGTGATGCCTCCCTCCTTGATTTTATTCTTCAGTATTACTTTGGCTATTTGAGGTCTTTTGTGGTTCCATACAAATTTTAGGATTGTTTGCTCTAGCTTTAAGAAGAATGCTGGTGCAATTTTGATTCGGATTGCATTGAATGTGTAGATCGCTTTGGGTAGTATTGCCATTTTGACAATATTTATTCTTCCAATCCATGAGCATGGGATGTTTTTCCATTTCCTTGTGTCTTCCTTAATTTCCTTCATAAGTTTTTTACAGTTTTCAGCGTAAAGGTCTTTTACATCTTTGGTTAGGTTAATTCCTAAGTATTTTATGGTTTTTGGTGCAATTGTGAAAGGGATTAGCTTCTTTATTTCTCTTTCTGCTGTTTCATTGTTGGTGTATAAAAATGCCACCGATTTCTGTACATTGATTTTGTGCCCTGAACTTTGCCAAATTCATGAATCAGTTCTAGTAGGTTTTTGGTGGATTCTGTCGGGTTTTCCATGTAAAGTATCATGTCATCTGCAAAAAGTGAAAGTTTAACTTCCTGCTTGCCAATCTTGATGCCTTTTATTTTGTTTTGTTGTCTGACTGCTGATGCTAGGACTTCCAACACTATGTTAAATAGCAGTGGTGAGAGTGGACACCCCTGTCATGTTCCTGATCTTAGGGGAAACGCTCTCAGTTTTTCCCCATTGAGGATGATATTAGCTGTGAGCTTTTCATATATGGCTTTTATGATGTTTAAGTATGTTCCTTCTATTCCGACTTTCTCAAAGGTTTTTATTAGGAAAGGGTGCTGTATTTTGTCAAATGCTTTTTCTGCATCTATTGACAGGATCATATGGTTCTTATCTTTTCTTTTGTTAATGTGATGTATCACGTTGATTGATTTGTGAATATTGAACCAGCCCTGCAACCCAGGGATGAATCCTACTTGATCATGGGGAATAATTCTTTTTATATGCTGTTGGATTCGATTTGCTAGTATCTTGTTGAGAATTTTTGCATCCATATTCCTCAGGGATATTGGCCTGTAATTCTTGTTTTTTGCTAGGTCTGCATCTGGTTTGGGAATCATAGTGATGCTGGCTTCAAAGAATGAGTCTGGGAGTTTTCCTTCCGTTTCAATTTTCTGGAACAGCTTGAGGAGGATAGGAATGAACTCTGTTTTAAATATCTGGTAAAATTCCGCAGGGAAGCCATCTGGCCCAGGGCTTTTATTTGTTGGGAGATTTTTGATAACTGATTCAATTTCTTCACTAGTTATGGGTCTGTTCAAATTTTCTATTTCTTCCCGTTTGAGTTTTGGTAGCATGTGGCTATTTAGGAATTTGTCCATTTCTTTCAGGTTGCCGAGTTTGGTGGCATATAATTTTTCATAGTATTCTCTGACGATTGCTTGTATTTCCGAGGGATTGGTTGTAATTACTCCCTTTTAATTCATGATTTTATTTATTTGAGTTCTCTCTCTTTTCCTTTTGAGAATCCTGGCTAGAGGTTTGTCTATTTTGTTTATTTTTTCAAAGAACAAGCTCTTGGTTTCATTGATCTGTTCCACTAATTTTTCTGTTTCCATATGATTAATTTGTGCCTTGATCTTTGTTATTTCTCTCTTTCTGCTGGATTTGGGTTGTCTTAGTTGTTCTGCTTCTAGTTTTTTAGGCGTGCTGTTAGAATTCGCTTTATTGATTATTCTTGTTTCTTGAGGTGGGCCTGGATTGCAATATATTTCCCTCTCAAGACTGCCTTTGCTACATCTGGATTGTTTGAATTGTTGTATTTTCATTTTCATTTGTTTCCATGTATTTTTTAATTTCTCCTCTGATTGCTTGGTTGACCCACTCATCTTTTAGTAGGTTGTTGCTTAGCCTCCATGTTTTTTGATATTTTCTAGACTTTTTCCTGTGGTTGATTTCAAGTTTCAAACCGTTGTGGTCTGAAAGTGCACACGGTATGATCTCAATTCTTTCATATTTATTCAGAGCTTCCCCGTGCCCTAGAAGGTGGTCTATCTTGGAAAATGTACCGTGTGCAGTTGAGAAGAATGTAAATTTCTTTGCTTCTGGATGTAGGATCCTGAAGATGTCCGTTAGGCCCATCTGTTCTAATGTGTCATTCAGTGCCATTGTTTCTGTGGTGATTTTCTGTTTTGTGGATCTGTCTAATGCTGAGAGTGGAGTGTTAAGGTCCTCTACTATTAGGACACTTTTATCGATAAGATTGCTTATGTTTGTAATTAGTTGTTTTACAAATTTGGGTGCCCCCAAATTCGGCGCGGGTTGGGAGCCATTTTGGGCTCACAGGTTGAGACCCCTCCCTGTGTGGAAAAGGTTGAAGCAAAGCTCCTGCCAGCCAAATTGACACCTAATCTTACCTCCTTCTAAATAATCTTTCAGGCCTGGATTTCTTGAACTGCTTTCATTGGCCCAAGGGATATAATGCTCTTTGGTTTTATGGCACATGGAAAAGGGGACCTGGAGTGTGATGTCTTGATGGATAAAATCTGAATGAGAGTAATCTGGCCATAAGTAACCTCAAAGTTGCCTCTTGGGGATAGGTTACACAAATTGCTCATACAGAATAGCAGTTATGAGCTGGTTAGAAATTAGCAAACGTTAGGTCCCAAGACTCCTTGAACCAAACTAGATTTTCCCTGCAGGTATAGCATTGTGTTAATCATCCCCTCAGCCCCACCATAAAACCTCAAGGCACATCTCTGTAAAGCTTCTGTCAGTATTTGGTTAACAAACTGATAAGAGAGATTGTAAAGAGACTTAGGACCTTCTCCGGAGGTTAGCTTAGCCGAAAAGTTAGAAGCGCTGTTTACAGATAAGGTACAAACAATAGCCAAATAAAAGTAGCTAATCATATCTTCACTGGTCAACAACAAATATTGAGTACCTTCCTGAGGTTAACATTTCACAAATCCTTTTGCTATTCCCATCCCATGCTCCCTTATAATAAAAAGGCAATAAAAAAATACTTTTACAGAAACTGCTGTTTGTATAAAGAACGGATAAACATGAGCCCTTACGATATAGGCTCACTCACTCATAAAGGAAAAGAACTTAGACAAGTATTAGAGATCATGTCTCTACCAAGCAAATAATACCTCCTCCATTATGGTTAAAGATTATGGATAGAATGTCTCTTAATCTATCTATAGATGGTTAACATAGATCTTAAGGCAACAATGTATGCGCCTTCTGTTTACCAAGGGCTACGGCAATACTGCTGTCTTCTAAAAACTTTATCTTGTTATTTCCTTTGCTCTGCCTCAAAAACAATGTGTAACTTTGGAACAAAGTCATAAAAACAGTTACTGCCTAATCTAAGAAAAAACTATCTCCTATCTCCTTCTAAGTCTGAGGGATTCACAAATATGCCAACCTAAGAAAAATTGTAAATGATGCCTTGTCATGGATGTATTGTCACTCACTACCTTTAAAAATAAAGACACTGAGACTAGCAGGTCAGAGATGCCGGAATTGCCAGGGATGCCTGCTTGGTCATCAGACTCCATCTCTCTCGTGGCTCTCTCACTTCCTTTCGCCTGACTGTCCGTCCTTTGTGGACCCCTAGAGTCGCCGGAACAAGGACCCTGGCAGGCGCATAGATATTTATAATTGTTAGCTCTTACTGCAGGATGGTCCCTGTTATTATTATATAATGTCCTTCTTCATCTCTTATTATATCGTTCATTTTAAAGTCTAGTTTGTCTGATCTAAGTGTGGCTACTCCAGCTTTCTTCGGACTTCCCGTAGCATGGTAGATAGTTCTCCATCCCCTCACTGTCAATCTGAGGGCATCCTCAGGTCTAAGATGAGTCTCTTGAAGACAGCAAATAGATGGGTCTTGTTTTTTAATCCCATTCTGTTACCCTGTGTCTTTTGATTGGCGCATTTAGTCCATTTACATTCAGTGTTGAAACCACACGCGAAGTAACCGCTTGAGCTAAAGCCGACCCTACATTCAGTGTTAATATTGAAAAATAAGGGCTTATAGTCACTGTGTTATCTGTAGGTTTCATGTTTGTAAAGCTGTCTCTGGTAGTTTGTGTTCTTTGCAACCTTTCCTTCATAGAGTTCCCCTCAGGATCTCTTGTAATGCTGGCTTATTTGTAATGAATTCCTTCAGTTTTTGTTTGTTGGGGAAAACCTTGATCTCTCCTTCTATTCTGAATGACAGGCTAGCCGGATACAGGATTCTTGGTTGCATATCCTTCCTTCTCATCACATTGAAGATATCCTGCCATTCTTTTCTGGCTTGCCAAGTTTCTGTAGATAAGTCTGCTACAACCCTTATGTGTCTACCTTTGTATATTAATGCCCGTTTTTCCCTAGCTGCTTTCAGAATTCTCTCTCTATCTTTATATTTTGCCAGTTTCACTATGATGTGTCCTGCAGAAGGTCTATTCAAGTTACGTCTGAGGGGAGTTTTCTGTGCCTCTTGGATTTTCATGCCCGTTTCCTTCCTCATGTTGGGGAAGTTCTCAGCAATGATTTGTTCAAGTATCCCTTCGACTCCTTTCTCCCTCTCTTCTTCCTCTGGAATTCCTATGATATGGATATTGTTTCGTCTGAGTGCATCGCTCAGCTCTTGAATTCTCCTTTCCTGTTCCTGGATCAGCTTCTCTCTCTTTTTCTCTGCTTCCTCTTTTTCCATGATTTTGTCTTCTAATTCACTTATTCTCTCTTCTGCCTCTTCAGTCCACGCTGTGGCTGCCTCCAATTTGTTTTGCAATTCATTCAAGGCCTTTTTTAATTCTTCCTGACCGTTTTTAAGGTCCTTGAACTTTGCCGCGCAGGACCCCTTGCATTCATCTATGCTTTTTTCAAGCCCACCGATTAGTTTTATGATTATCATTCTGTATTCATGTTTTGTTATATTGCTTATATCTGTTTTCATCAATTCTTGAGCTGTCACTACTTCCTGAAGATTCTTTTGAGGAGAATTCTTCCAATTCCTCATTTTGACTAGGTGTGTTTTGGATTGTTTCTTGAAGTCGCCCTGGAAAGGAAAGCAGACTGACAGACAAACAGAAAACAGAAATAATCAAAAGTACCAACAAATGATACAGACAAGCAGTTCACAACAGAAAAAAGAATAACAAATGTCACTCTGAGGGCAACATCCTGAAGTACCAGCTACACTTAAGGACAGGGTGTGCAGTGTGCTGGTGGCAGAGCATATATAGAGAGAATAATGACAGGTGCGGGGAGGAGAAGGAAATGGACTTTGCCCAGGTAGAGCGACTAAAGGGCTTAATCCAGACTGAGAGAAATCAGAATAAGGACGGATGCAAGGAAAAAGGAATGAAGATAGATGTTCCCCATATGAACTTATGTGGCCTGGTTATTCCAGAGAGAGGGATAGGAAAGTACAGAAGGAGGTGTAGAACATGCCTTGAGAGAGTGGGTTAAAAGTCCGTTTAAGCCAGCCAATACCCTGGATAGCCAGCTCAGGGGTGGGGATTGCTAAGAAGGAGAAAGGGGAGCATATATTTAAAAAAGAAGAAATGACCTGGAGTTACTCCAGGCAGCAGTCAGAACTTGGCATCAGTAGCTCCCTGCTGAAAGGTGTCGCTCCTGTGAGGAGGGGCATGGTTTGGTGTAGGCAGGTCCCGTCTCCACTGCCGCAGGGATGGCTTTGGGGGTGACTTCTTACGGCCGCTGTTTGTGATCTTGTGAGACAGCAATGGCGTCTCTCCAGTCCCTTCTTCCCAGTCTCCGTGCCTCAATTCGACCCTTTATTTCTGTCCTCGCTCTGCAACGGGTGCCGGCGTAGTGTGGTTTGCTGAGCGTTCTGCCACGCACACTCTCCCTGCCTGCGACACCAAGCTTCCCTGTAAATTGTGTGCCTCGGTTAGAAGCAATCCGCAGGAGGTGGGTTCCTCTGCATGGTGCGGGCTGACTGGATCGCCACTGCCGGTCCTGGCACGAGAGAGTTCTGCTGTTAGCCACAGAGCTTCTCTTCAAAAGCCCTGCACTTACGGACTAGATGGTGGTGGTCTCACCCTCTTTGTCCCTCTCATTTGGAAGTGGCCCACTCTGCACTTCTCCAAAGATGGCTCCCCCTCCCCTCAGCTCTGTATCCTAGTTTGTTTTATCCACGTCAGATTAAACTCACGGTTCCTGGGGAGTTTTCTGGGTTTTGCTTTCTGTTTCTTGTAGGCAGCAACCCCTTTCCTCTCCGACTCTTGGTGTTGAGAGTCCTTTTATTTCAGTCCTTCTTAGTTTAAAAGACAAGGGTATACTGGGTCCCCCTACTCCTCTGCCATGTTGGCCCCCTCCACATGTATTCTTTATGATGTAGAGGTATGTTCCTTCTATCCCTACTTTCTTGATAGGTTTTTATCAAGAAAGAATGATGTATTTTGTCAAATGCTTTTTCTGCATCTATTGAGAGGATCATATGTCCTGCCCCCTAAGAAGCAACCACTCTTCTTTGTTGACAAATCTCTCATGATCTAGGGGCAAATCTTGAGGGATCTAAGGCCAAATCTTGTGATATCTCTGGCCAAATGTCCCAGGAAGTTTCAGGAGCAGGAACTCCTTAGCCTAGCCTGATTCATGCAGGGGAAATTGACATGACTGGGACATTACTGGATTGGGGACCACTGGGAATAACTGTGGTTGTTGTACAAATGCTCACGGACACAGCCAGCACTTACATATCAGGTATCTCACTTATAATGTCAAATTCTCAGTGTCCTAGGTGCAGTAGGCCAAAACACAGACCAATGAAATAGACATGAATAGGATAGACAGCCCACTTGTCACACAAAACTATAGGTGATAGAAACCAGAAGGTAGGAAGGGTACTGAGAAACAAGTGCACAGGAACTGGCTCCTATGAACACACAAACTGAGTCCCTGAGAACTTTCCTAGGCATTGCACATTTCAGCCCAGTCTGTGTCTATCCTGCTCCCTTAAATCACAGCCACACTCCCCTGTTGACAAATTGCACATGATCAAGGGGGCAAATTTCGAGAGATCTAAGGCCAAATCTCCCAAGATTTATGTCCAAATATCACGAAATCTAGGGCAAAATCTTGCAGGAACTCAGCAGGAGTGGGAACTTCCTAGCCTAGCCAGGTTTGTGCAGGGTTAATTGGCAGGGCTGGGACATTTCTGAATTGGGGACTGCTGGGAACACCTGGGGTCCCGCTCTGCCCCCTCCCCAGGCAGACAGCAATGGCCCAAATACAGGAGGCAAATCACTCATACTTCCTGACTCTCCCAATCTTCTAGCTGTTGCAGTGCTAAACATAGACCAATGAAATAGGAACGAATGGAACAGATGCCCATTTTTCACACTTAACTACAGGTGATAGAAACCTGAGGACAGGAGGGGTTAGGGAGAAATAACGTGCACAGGAACTGGCTCCTGTGAACACACAAAGAGACTATGTGAGAACCATCCCAGGCTTTGGATATTTCAGCCAAATCTGTGCCTATCCTGCTTCCATAAAACGCAGCCCCTCTTTCCTGTTGACAAATCTCCTGTGATCTAGGGACAATTCTCACAAGATATAAGGCCAAATCTTGAAAACTCTAATTCCAACTCTCATGAGCTCTCAGACCACATCTCACAGGAACTTGGCAGGAGAGGGAACTCCCTAGCCTAGCCTGGTTCATACAGGGTAAATTGGCAGGGCAGGGACATTTGTAGTTTGGGAACACCTGGGAACACCTGGGGTCCCATAATAGCCCCCTCCATGTCACCAGCACCAAGAGACAAGGGGTCTCCTTCAAACTCCTGTCGCAGCATTCTAGGTCCAGTGGGTGAAACACTAGGCCACAGAAAAAGGTGATGATGGACAGGACTGGCCCTTTATTCACAATAAAATAGAAGTGCAAAAAACAGGAGTTCAGGAGGTGTGGGGAGAAGCACAGTGCACAGGGATTGGCTTTTGTGAACACACAAACAGAGTCCCTGAGTGTATTCCCTGGCTTTGTACACTTCAGGGATATCTGTGTGTGTTCCGCCCAACCTATTCCCCCCAAGTTAGCTACCTCTTAATGTTGAAAAATCTCCCATGTGCTAAGGGTAAATCTCCTGAGATCTGTAGGCCAAGTCTCACGAAATCTCAGGAAATTCCTCATGGGAACTCGGCAGGCGTGGAGCTCCCTGGCCTATCTTCCTTTGTGCAGGGTAAATATGGAATGGAAGGCTGAAACATTCCTGGATTGGCAACAGGTGGAAAAAACTGTGGTCCACAAATGCTCCCAGATGCAAAAGACACGAAGTGCCTCACTCAAACATTCAGCTTCTCTCAGCATTCTAGGTGCAGTGAGGGTAACAATGAACCACTGAGATTGGGACCAATTGGCAGGATGGTCCATTATTCATGCTAAACTAGAGGTAATAGAAAGAGGAGGTCAGAGGTGTGGGGAAAAGACAAATGCACAGAAGCTGGCTCCTCTGAACACTCAGGAAGGCTCCCATTGATCCTTCTAGGGTTCAGAACCTTCATGGCAGTTTCTGTCCTGCCCCCAAAGAAAATAGCCATCTCTTCTGTTGACAGATCTCAAGTGATATAGGGGCAAATCTTCCAAGATCTAAGGCAAAGTCTCATGAGACCTCTGGCCAAAACTCACTGGAATTCAGAAGGGGGGGAACTCCCATGCCTAGCCTCTTTTGTGCAGGGTAAGGAGGTAGGGTTGTGATATTCTTGGATTGGAGACATCTGGGAAAACCTGAGGTCCCACAACAGCCCCCTCCCTATCTCTAGCACCAAGAGACAAGGGGTTTCCTTCAAACTTCCTGTCTCTCTCAACATTCTAGGTGTAGTAAGTGAAACACCAAGCAACAGAACAAGGGGCGATGGATGAGACTGGCCTGTTATTCATAATAAACTATAGGTCTAAGACCCAAGAAAACAGGGGCTGTGTGGAGAAGCACAGTGCACAGGATTTGGCTCCTGTGAGCACACAAAAAGACTGTTTAAGAACTTTCTAAGGCTTCAAACTTTCAGGGCTGTCTGTGTCTGTCTTACTGCCTCAAAATGCAGCCACTTCTTCCCTGTTGACAAATCTTGCATGATCTAAGAGCAAATCTGGCAAGAACTGTAGGTGAAGTCTCAATAGATCTCAGGCCAAATCTCATAGGATCTCGGCAGGAGCGGGAACTCCCTTGCCTAGCCACATTTCTGCAGGTTAAATAGGCAGGGCTGGGACTTAACTGGATTTGGAACAGCTGGGGCCCACAAAAGCCCTTAAATGCCACCAACACAAATATGGGAGGCCCCTCACTCATACTTCCTGCCTTTCCCAGCATTCTAGGTTCAGTCAGGTTAAGAAGGGATCACTGAGATAAGGACAAATGGGCTGGTTGACCCGTTACTCATGCTAAACTGGAGATGATAGAAACAGGAGGTTAGAGGTGTGGGGAAAGGAAAAGTGCACAGGAACTGGATACTGTGAACACAGAGGCAAGGTGTCATTGATCATTCCAGGCTTTGGAACACTCAGGGAAGTCTGTGTCTGTCCTGCCACCAAAGAAGGCAGCCACTTCTTCCCTGTTGACAGATCTCACATGATCTAGGGGCAAATCTCGTGAGATCTAAGGCCAAATCTCACAAGATCTCAGGTGAAATCTCACCCGAACTTGGTAGGAGCAGGGACTCCCTGGAAGGAATTATATCAGTTGACCTTGAGTCCAGGCTTCCACAGAGACAGCTAGTGGTCATTGGAATTCGGAAGAGAATTCTGAAAAGATACAATAGCTGATTGGGGGGAAACAATTCTCTGGAAATTAGCTTTATACTTTCTGTTACCTTCACCCTCATTAACCTTATGGGGCATGTCTTTCTCAATCTTAAAGACTGGGATGGTGAGTGTTATGGCTATTTCCTTATCTCCTCAGGTGAGGTAGGTTTCAGGTAAAGAGTGGTTTTTGTAAATCTTAGCTGTAAGCAAAATTCCTTCAATGATTAACATGTCTACCTGCAAGTCTAAGCAGAAGCTTGTAACCTATAGGTCAGAGGAGCAAGGGAAGTAGAAGCACATGGAGTCAGACATGTTAAATTTTCCTCGTTACAATTCCTCACTGTGAAAGGTCCATTCCAGAATCTTGTGGTATCAGTGACAAAGGCATGTCATCTCTCATCTGGCTACATCCTGATGAATGGGGTCAATGAGAAGCAATTGTGGAATGGAAAAATTTGACTTAGCTTATAAAATACTCCTTAATGCATCCTTAGACATTGAGGTCCTTGACATAACCATAAGCATTTATATGGAAACAAAAATAAAACACAGGCTAATTGTTGGAGAACACTATAAATACAGTTTCTGAGTCCCGAGTGCTTCCAGTAAGACAATTTCTAGATGTCAGTCTCAAAGCATCCTCAGATGGAGTGGGAACAGCAATTAGCAATCTTATGGATTTTTCTGATTTATAGTTCAAATGTCTCTGATAATCCTTCTGAGTGGCCCATGGAGCAATAAGCATCAAGGCTGTCTATACATGAGCTATTGTACCAATTTCTTGAAGTTTATGTCAAATTGTCACTTTTCTATTTGCAAGGATTCAGTAAAAATGATATTAGTTCTTTTTAAAATCATTTTATTATTTATTATTATCATTTTAAAATTTATATTCAAGTTAGTTAACATACAGTGTAATAATGATTTCTGAATAGAATTTAGTGACTAATCACTTATTTATAATACTCAGGGCTCATCCCAACAAGTGTTCTTTTTTTTAAAAAAAACTTTTTATTGTCAAATTGGTTTCCATACAACACCCAGAGCTCATTCCAACCCGTGCCCTGCTCAGTGCCCGTCACCCACTCTCTCCCCTCTTATACCCCCCTCAACCCTCGGTTAGTTCTTAGTATTTAAGAGTCTTTTATGTTTTGTCTCCCTCCCTCTCTGTGTCTTTTTTCCTTCCCCTCTTCCCCTCCTCCCTGGTTTTCTGTTAAGTCTCTCAAAGTCCACCTATGTGTGGAAACATATGATATCTGTCTTTCTCTGACTGACTTATTTCACTTAGCACAATACCCTCCAGTTCCATCCATGGTGCCACGCATGGCCAGATTTCATTCTTTCTCATTGCTGCATAGTATTCCATTGTATATATATATACCACATCTTCTTTATCCATTTGTCAGTTGATGGACACTTAGTCTCTTTCCATGATTTGGCTATTGTCGAAAGTGCTGCTATAAACATCGGGGTACATGCGCTCCTATGCATCAGCACTCCTGTATCTCTTGGGTAGATTCCTAGCAGTGCTATTGCTGGGTCATAGGGTAGTTCTATTTTCAAAATGGGCAGAAGATATGAACAGACACTTCTCCAAAGGAGACATCCAGATGGCTAACAGGCACATGAAACGATGCTCAATGTCACTCATCATCAGGGAAACAAATCAAAACCACACTGAGATACCACCTCACACCAGTCAGAGTGGCTAAAATGAACAAATCAGGAAACTATAGATGCTGGAGAGGATGTGGAGAAGCAGGCACCCTCCTACACTGTTGGTGGGAATGCAAACTGGTGCAGCCGCTCTGGAGAACTGTGTAGAGGTTCCCCAACAAGTGTTCTTAATGCTCTCTGCCCATTTAGCCCATCCTCTCACCCAACACCCCTCCGGCAATTTGTTCTCTGTGTTTAAGAATCTCTTATGGTTTGCCTCTCACCTCTGTTTTTATATTATTTTTGCTTACTTTCCCTTATGTTCATTTGTTTTGTATCTTAAATTTCACATATAAGTGAAGTCATATGGTATGTGTCTTTCCCTGACTGACTTATTTTGCTTAGCATAATACACTCTAGTTCCATCCATGTTGTTGAAAATGGTAGGTTTTCATTCTTTCTGATCACCAAGTAAAATTCCATCATATATATATATATATATATGTTTCCATTCTTTCTGATAACCAAGTAACATTCCATCATATATATATACCACATCTTCTTTATCCATTCACCAATCAATGGACATTTGGGCTCTTTCCATACTTTGGCTATTGTCGATAGTGCTGCTATAAACATTGGGGTGTATGAACACCTTTAAAAGAGTACTCCTGTATCCTTTGGATAAATACCCGGTAGTGCAATTGCTGGGTTATAGGGTAGTTCTATTTTTAACTTTTTGAGGAACCTCCATATGTTTTCCAGAGTGGCTGTCCCAGCTTGCGTTCCAACCAACAGTGCAAAAGAGATCCTCCTTCTCTGCATCCTCACCAACATCTGTTGTTGCCTGAGTTGTTAATGTTAGCAATTCTAACAGGTGGTATCTCATTGTTTTGATTTGTACTTCCCTGATGATGAGTGATGTTAAGCATTTTTCACGTGTCTGTTAGCCATGTGGATGTCTTCTTTGGAAAAGTGTCTATTCATGTCTTCTGCCCATTTCGTCACTGGATTATTTATTGGTACCTCATAAAGATGAAAAGCTTCTGTCCAGCCACAGAAAAAATCAACAAAACTAAAGGACAACTGATGGAATGGGAGAAGATATTTGCAAATGATATATCAGAAGATATGCAAATGACATAAAGAGTTAGTATAAAGAACTTACCAAACTCAACACCCAAAATACGGGGCTGTTAAAGTAGAAAGTATAATATTCACCCCATTAGCCTCAGGATAATTTATATTTTGAGCAAGAAAAGCCATTCAAGACCAGTGAGCAGTATTTTTCAAATAAACCACTGGAAGTGGAGCCGATAAGCTGGGGAGAGGGTGGTGAAGTTTGCTGTTGGTACCCTGCAGGGTCTCCAGGTATCCTTCCATTGTCCTTCAGGAATATCTTCCCTGTGGTTTGTCATTCTTTCCCCACCCCTTCCTCCCAACATGGGATCCAAGAGCTAACATTCAGAGGAGATAAGTTTTCTGGCCATATAGTTCTGGGTCATTGCCGAGGTCCCCTTCCTGTTCCTCTTTCACCCCAAGTTGTGCGGAGCTGGGAGCTGGGCTTGGCTTGAGAACTGGGGTGTGGGGCAGTGAGGAGGGTGGGCAGTGTCCTTTCAGGTCCAGCCTTTCCTCCACTAGGAAGTTCCTGGATTAAAGGTTGATAGATGGAAGGGCTCATGTCTTCCTTCATCTCTGCTTGCATATGTAAGAGTGAAGTGTCATAAATACAACTCGTGTAACCCAGTTCCTGGCATTTAGTAGGTGCTCAATAAAATTTGGTATTCTTCCTTCTGTGTTTTCACAAAATTCCACTAATGTTTGTCAGGCTTTGAGGAGTCTCCTTCTTGGGCAAGGATTGGTGGTGGCAGTGTGGAGTGGACGTGGAGGCTAATATTGGTCCTTGTTCATTCGTTATTTTTCAGTTGAGATTGATTTTCCTAATATTTCTGAGTCTAAGTGGATATCGACAGAAAGGGACCTTTGGTGATGAAAATGTGGGTAAGTACAGATAAGGTCTATCTAGGAGCCCTGGGTTTGCTCAAAGTTTTAATATCTCAGACCAGACATCCAGGCAGAAGCCAATCACTCTCATTTATCAGTGAGTCGGGCCTTGTTTCATGCAAACAAATATAGCAAATCATTCAGAACAATCAAAAGTGGACACAGACTGTGAGAGACTTTGCTGGGTGTATGGTTATAAAACTCTGAGAGATTTGGTTCCCTCACCTGTAGAATGAAGACAATAATGACAACAACATGGCCGAAAGGAGGCACTAGATCAAGCCAGTGTCCTGACACCAGTCACTTAACTCATGAATACCTGAGCACTGGATGGGCTTGAGGGGGCAAAGAAAGGGGAGGTGGTTGAATCTGATATTTCTAGCCTGCTGACATTTTAGTGACACATTTATGTTTGGGGTATGAAGAAAAAAGAAGTGGACAAGATGGTGGATTATTTGTATTTACCAAGGGGCTGACTTGTTTATGTCAGAGTTAACAGTCCTCATGTTTCTCCGTGGACTAAAGTATTTTCTGAATTTGGACAAGTCTGAGTAGCCAATGTGCTGCTGAAGTGACTCCTCAGAAAATGAGCCCAACAAATCTTATTGAGTGTTTACTAAGTGTTGGACAAATGAACAGGACACACAGTGCCTCCCTTTGTGGATGCCACAGACATTCCACAGAAGAACTAGTGTCAGAGCTGTGGTGGAGAAGAGGGTGCCAGTAAAATTCCAACAAGCATGTGTATAGGGCACATATAGGGATGTACATGTTGGTGAGGGCCCCTCTGAGGAAGATCACATTAGTCGAGACTGAAATGTTAAGGAGTTTGGGGGATGAGAGAGAGAGAGAGAGAGAGAGAGAGAGTGAGCAGGATCATGCAGTGGCTTGTGAGAAGACCCAAGGCGGGGAAAGCTCCATGAACTGCAGGAACTTGCCCAGGCTGGTGAGGAAACAACAGGGAGAGCAATGGGGTGAGGTCAGAGAGGAAGCCAGGGCCTGGGAGTAACAGACAAGTGATTTAGAGTGGGATCCCTTGAACAGATGAGGCAGATCTGACTTGAGAGGATCATGACCTTGGAAGGAAAATGGACTTGAAGAGGTCAGGCTGGAGGTGGGCAGGGAACACTCATGGGGAAGCAGGGACACCCTGCTTGGGCCAGGGAGGAAGTAAGGGTGGCTTGTAGGTAAGTACTGGCTGTGGAGATGGATTTGAGAAAAGTCTTGAACATTCTGGTACATTGGAGGCAGGGTGGGTGGGAGGGTGGAGTGTGTAGTGGAATGATCCTCTAGTTTCTGGCAGACATAACTGGGTGAGCCCAGGTGTCCTTTACTGAGTTGGGGATCTGCACAAAGAGGGGGCTGGAGAGGAAGTACAAGTGCTCCATGGTTTTCCTTTAGAGACCATAGAATCTGCCTTTCCTAGAACACTCTGCAGCCTGGCAGGGAGGGGGCTGAATGGTGTACCCAGGCCGTGTGTGATAGTAGGAAACTAACAAGCCACAGGGTGCCGTCCATTTAGCTTGGGCAAGGCCAGGGTCCTGGAACTGGTCCTGGAAGCTCCCGATGCTCAGTATTAATCTCTCTGTTGCCAGGTTGTGGGGAGCATGTGTGGTTTCCTGGTGAAGAAAAGCAAAGAAGCTACACTGGTAGCTTTTCAAAACCTCTTGGCCTATAGTATTCACCAACCATCATGAATCGTCTCAGTAGTGAATCTCCAGTACAGAAAGCCCCATGAGTAGGGTTAAGAATTGTTTGACTGTGCCACACACACTTTCTGCATCTGGTCTAGAAGTTAGCCAACCTGGACAGTAGCAGTTATTCATAAAACTATTGCTGAGTCTGCACCTCTGTGTGTCCTCCTGCATTGTGGGTCAATGTATCTATGCCTGCCCTGTTTCTATTGCTCTGATAATGTTGTTTTCTTTCTGATAACTAGGGTGCGCCATTCAGAGGGCAGGGCAGAGTCTTATGGGATTGCTTTTTGTAAGTTTCACTTTCAAATGGTAGAAGGAGTCAGAGAAGGGTGAATTCTCCTCTCTGGGAGTGCCCAGGACCCTGTTTTGACTCAGACCCCTGAAATCTGTGCCAGGCTCTGCTTCTCCACTTGCCTGGGAACCACCTGCCTCTCAGGCAAGAGAAGCTTATGGCACTCAGCCTATGGATATGGAAGCAGGGTGTGGAGCTCAGTGCAGCTAACTGCAGGTGCAATATCTGAGAGCAGATTTGGGGTCTGCTGAGATCTCACACTGCTGAATTAGAGACGTTCAGAAGTCCTAGCTTTTAAGCAGGTAAGTTGGTTCTGAAGATGCTTGTTGGCCAATAAGAGAAAAGATGGGAGCAGCTGGCCGTGAGGAAGCGGATGAGATTGTGGTGAGGGTGGTGGTGCTGGATAATAATGAAGTTCTGAGAAGACCTAGAACAACTGCAGTGAAGCCTGCACCTCATTTATTTATTGACATTTCTGTAGCATTACTAGGATGAGGGTTGGTTCTAAGGGCATGTGATGACTCTACATACATACATTCATAGAATTCTCCTTATACTTGGGTGGGGGGGGAGATCCTATAAATGTCTGCATTTTACATTGAGGAAACAGAGACAAAGCAGGTAAAAAAACTTCCCTAAGGTGGTTCCCTAGAAAGTGGCTGTATCTGGAGAAATTAGCAGTCACCTCCAGAACCTGTCCTTCTTAGAACTATTTGCAGCTCTCCCCCACATCTGCCAGCAATAAGTGGTTTGAAACCCTTTTTTTTCTGACCAGGACTCATTTTATCCTCTCTTCTGCACTCTCTCTCCTGGGATCCTTTCTTTTCTTTTTTTCTTTTTTCTTCTTTTCTTTTCTTTTCTTTCTTTTTTTAAGTAGGCTTCTGACCCAGTGCCAATGGGCACTTGAACTCATGACCTGAGATCAAGACCTGAGCTGTAATTAAGGGTCAGATGTTTAACTGACTGAGCTACCCAGGTGGCCTTCTCCTGGGATCCTTTCTTCTGAGGCAGAAACTCCTCAAAGATATAGAGGATGAGGAACAGATTTTCATGGGGAATTGACTGAGCCCTCTGTTGGGAGCAAGGCCAGGTCCTTGCACCTGAGCAGCAACAGGCGGGAGGGTGGGGGGTGGGAGCTGAAATTTGGGTGAACTCAATAAGCAAAGGACCTCAAGACAGGATGCGTGTGGTGGAAACCACCATGTCCTTCAGGAGCATGTAGTCTGACTCTCATGCTTCTCAGTGATTCCCTCGTCATAATTAGGGGGCAGCAGAAGACCAGCACGCAGGACCTGGAGGGTCCTTCATGGGGATGGGCCTGAGTCTGGGTCCTGTGTCCCTGGGCATCTCTGGTGGTCTGCAACTCATACAGACTTGGAAGAGTCCCTGTGCTAAGGCAGGAGGGGTCTGGTCCTATGGGCAGCGGGAGCTGTGAAAGCTTTCCAAGGGACTTGAAGGGCTTTCTTGGTATCAGGGTTGTGGGGGGCCCCACCCCGTTAGCATAATGACTCTTAACAAAGGCTCTACTCCTGTTGGTGAATGCTATCAGCCCTGAGCCCTGCTGTCTGCTCTGAGGCCTAGAGCTGTGGGGTGGCCCTGCCTCCTCTCTGTAGGTGTTCACTTGCCTTCTGCTGGTGTCTCCCCAGCTCTGAGGAAATGGAGGATTGCTGCAGGGGCTCTTTGCTCTCCTGTCTCACCTCCCTGCTTCTCCTCTTCCAGATGCCTGCTGGGGAGTCTGCAGGTGAGTGTGTCCCCATCCCACTTACTGTGACTCCCTTGGGTGGGTGAGAGCCTCCTGGAGCCCTGTTGTGTCTCCATCAGGACAGATGGCTATTGGTGGAGGCTCTGGTTCTAGGAAGGTTCTGTTGATCTTCCAACCACTAGTTATAATTAAACATTTAAGGAGAATCCCAGAACCCAATGCAACTTGGTGCAGCCACTCTGGAAAACAGTATGGATGTTCCTCAAAAAATTAAAAATATAACTACACAATGACCCAGCAATTGCACTAGTAGGTATTTATCCAAAGGACACAATAGTGCTGATTCGAAGGGGTACTCGCACCACAATGTTTATACCAGCGTTGTCAACAATAGCCAAAATATGGAAAGAGCCCAAATGTCCATCGACTAACAAATGGATAAAGAAGAAGTGGTACACACACACACACACACACACACACACACACACACTGGAAAACTACTCAGCAATAAAAAAAAGAAATATTGCCATTTGCAACAAAATGAATGGAAATAGAATGTATTATACTAAGCAAAATAAGTCACTCAGAGAAAGACAAATATCATATGACTTCGCTCATATGTGGAATTTAAGAAATAAAACATGAACATAAGGGAAGGGAAGGAAAAATAAGGTAAGAACAGAGAGTGGCAAACCATAAAAGACTTAAAGACAGAGAACAAACTGAGGGTTGTTGGAGTGGAGTTGGGTGGAAGGATGGGATAAGTTGGTGATGGGCATTAAAGAGGGCACTTGTTGAGAAGAGTACTGGATGTCATATGTTAGAGATGAATCACTGGGTTCTACCTCTGAAACAAATACTACACTGTATGTTAACTAACTTGAATTTAAATAAGTAAATGAAAAAGAATAAGAAGAGTCCCAGAACCATGAAATAAGGAAACGGGACTAAGACAGTTGTCTAATGAGTTTGTGTCTTGTAAAGTAAAAAATATGAATTTCTCTATGACAAGTACGAAAATAAATTTCCCCTTATTTTTTGTGTGTAGGCCCTATTCAGTTATTAATTCATTAAATTTCATAAATATTTACAGGGTATGAAGTTTGTGTAAAGTGCTGATCTATGTAAAAAACAGAGTCCCTATCTCCACAGAGCTTACTTTCTGGAAGGGGACTTTCTGCTCTGAGCGAATACTAAATACCTCAACCACACAATCTATGTCTGTTAGAGGAGTGAGGAGCATGGACAAGAAGTAGAGCAGGGTGGACAGTCAGGGGTGCAGGAGGGCATGTGGGCAGGCAGCAGTGCTCCATAAAGTAGTCAGTGTAGGCAGTGAGATGGAAACGAAGGTGTGGAGGAAGTGGGAGTACCATCCTGCCTGGATCCCGATGGAAAGAGGGTTTCCATAGTGAGGAGCAGCCAGAACAAAGCTGGCAGTGTGCCCGGGTGTTGAAGGAGCAGAGGAGGCAATGTTGGGTGGAACAGAGTGAATTAGAGGGGGAGAAATAAGAGTCGGGAGTCAGCGAGCACTAGAGGATCATCCTTATTGGGCTTGCAGGTCACTTCAGGAATCAGAGAGGCATTGGAGGGCTTTTATAGAGAGGGGACATGACTTTGTTTACGGCTTAAAAGGGTCACGAAAATAGGGTTGGGGAGAGGATAGTCCCAGGAGACTAGTCGCTGTCATCCCCCTGGTGAGACAGATAGTGACTCAGCCAAAGTTGAGTAGCACAAGAGGTGAGAAGTCACTCTTTGGAGATCCAACAGGGCTCTTTCTGCAGAAGTGTAATGTCCTGACAAATCCACCAGGTCTCAGAAGACCAAGGCCTGTGAGGGGTGGTAGTGATATTTGGGGGCTGTTGTGATGGACTGAGGGCAGGTTTTAACAGAAAGAGGTGTGGGCTCTAGTTTTTAGTGCACATGTAATTCAGCAGAGAAGAAACACACGGGCAGAAATAATAAACGTTGGTCATTTTTCACTCCTGTCTTAAGAGCAGCCAGGTTAGAATTGTGGAACTCAGAGTGCGATCCCAGAAACATCAGTATCAGCATCCCTGAGAATCCCTTAGAAATGAGCATTGTTGGATCCACCCCAGACCTACTGAGACAGAAGCTCTGGGGGTGGAGCCCAGCTCTCAGTGTTTCACAAGCCTTCCTGGTGACTGTGATGCCAGTGGATGGTTAGAACCCTTGAGTTAGAGAGTCCTTCATGGAAGGGGTAGGAGCCAGGAACACAGGCTGCTGAGGGAGTCACTTTGACATCATTTCTGGGTTTCAAAGGTGTGGTAAGATGATCTTGTCCTGATTCAGAGTGGTCACAGCTCAGTCTATCAGGTCAGAGCCTCCCACCTGACACTCATCCCAACCTGTCTGGGCCCCCTATCTGACAGTATGTGTTCCCTGCCCTCTGCCTGTGTCTCTACACTTTCTCACTCCTGTGTCTGTGTCCACAGAGGAGTTTGTGGTGACTGGCCCCTCGGGGCCCATTGTGGCCATGCTTGGTGAAGACATCATGCTGCCCTGTCGTGTGTCCCCAGCCATGGATGTGGATAACATGGAGCTGAGGTGGTTCCGCTCCAACTTCTCAGAGGCGGTGTTCATCTATGAAAACCAGCAGGAACAGAAAAAGGGGCAGCTGGCACAGTACACAGGGCGGACCTCGCTGGTGAAGGACTTCCTTAGCAGGGGGGAGGCCATTGTGCATATCCACAAGGTCCGGGCTTCCGACAACGGGCTGTATACCTGCTTCTTCAGAAAGGGAAGTTTCTATAATGAGGCCAGTTTGGAGCTGAAGGTGGCAGGTGGGTGTTGATCTATATTTAGTGTCCTGAGTATTGGAGCTTGGAGCAACCTCAGGGGCCAAGTGAATCATCCCCCTCATTTTATAGATGAAGGAAAGGAGGCACTTTCACTTATTCATTAATTCAATAGGAATAAATAGATTTCCTACTAAGTTCCTAATATATAGAATGGATACATCAGGGAACCAAACGCAGATCCCTGTCTTGCAGAATTTATGTTCAAAAGACAATAGAGAAACAGATGGGTTATAGAGGATGTTAGATGGTGGTGAGTAAAGACTTAGCCAAGTGGGTATCTGGAGGTGAGAGTTCCAAGCAGAGGAACACTCATGTGAAACAACTGAGGTAGGAGTGTGGCTGGTGTGTCTGGGCAGACAAGGAAGCCATGTGGTTGGTGAGACAGGTGGATGGGAGGGTGGTGAGAAGTGACGATCCTGGTCCATGGGCAGAGAGGACGGATTGATCTTGAGCAGGTCACAAGGAGTACATATTTGAGCAGGTACTTGAGTGAACCAGAAAATGTTCCAAAGAACCCTGCTGCTTGATGGACCCTATGAGGGGCACAGAGAGCATGGTGATGGTTATGAGCAGTTAAACAGTTATCCAAATAGTCCTGATGTTGGAGTGTGTGCACTGTGAGAGGCCCAGGTGGGGAAAGTTGGGAAGGAAGTGGAGAGGGGTTTCGTGGTTAGGGGCGATGCCAGACCATAGAAGGCTTTGTGGGCTGTGTTATGGAGTTTGGAGGCAGCACTGAGCAAATTTTAAAGAGAGCAGTGGAGAGGTGTTTGTGGGGGGAGGTTTGCATTGAGAGCTGTAAGAGAGGGTATATGGAAAGTGAGCAAGACTGGAGCAAGACGTAGTTACAGGGTGGGGAGGATGGCTGCCTGAATTCATTCGGGGTGGGAGAATGGGGTTCCAGTATCAGAGAAGCTTGGAAAGTAGACCCTACAGAGTGAGTAGATTTGGGGGACACAGAGTTTGAGGGGTCAAGAGAAGAGACTGCAGAAAGTCTTAAGGGATTTTTTTGGGGCAATTTGTTATTTAGTAATAGAAGTATTGATATTTTGCATTAATTGCCAGTTGCTGTCATAATGCTGTGAACACAGACATAGAAATCTCAATTCCATATAGTAACAACCATTTATTTACTTTTGAGCATTAAGGAAGTTTAGCTCATCTGAGTTGTTTTTGGCTAATCTTAATTGTGCTTACTTATACATCTTAAGTATAGGGTAAATATAATTAAACACAAAATCTACCAATCCAAAAATCCTCTTCACAAAGGTAGCAGGGAAAGAAAACATTTTTATTATTATATTAGCATAAACCAGTGATGTGCATCATGGAGAATCTACCAAGGAATTGCAAAGACAAAAGAAATCTCACCTTTTTAAATAGCCATGCAAACACAACTTGTTATTTACATGTTCTCTGGATAAAAAATTATAGCCCTCAAGTTAGTGGACTTGACAGTATCATTTATCATGAGCAGTGCACCCTCAATGTACTTGGTAATTGGGGTGACCATCTATGTTAGTTAATCGGCTTTATCCTGAGGAAAAACAAATTCACCTACCTTAAAAATTAAAAAAGACATTTTAAATTCCAGTGTAGTTAACATATAGTTTTATATTCATTTTAAGTATGTAATATAGTGATTCAACACTTCCTTATAATACTCTGAAGAATTTTCAATATAAACGTGGCAGGCCAGGAGGGATAGGCATGATATATTCAAAGTGCAGAGGAAGATACCATATGTTTCCACGCATAGGTAGGCTTTGTGAGACCTAACAGAAAACCAGGGGGAAGGGGAAGAGGGGAAGGAAAAAAAAAAGCCACAGAGAGGGAGGAAGACATAACATAAGAGACTCTCAAAGACTAAGAACAAACTGAGGGAAGAGGGGAGTGTGAGAGGGGGGAGAGTGGGTGATGGGAACAGAGGAGGGCACTTGTTGGGATGAGCACTGGGTGTTGTATGGAAACCAATCTGACAATAAATTATTTTTTTAAAAAAAGGAAAACGATAGTTAAAAATGAAAAAAAAATCTGCAGCAAGGCTGTCATTCAGAATAGAAGGAGATATGAAGAGTTTCTCAGACAAACCAATAAAATACTTTATTTTTACAAAGTCTCCCATCTTTACGACAGGAGGTGGTTTTACACTTGGGTCCTGGTTCCCACTGAGGCTAGGCTCCTACACGCCCCTGTAACTGGGAGAGACGGGTGCTGTCCACCTTGGTGTTAACAGGTTCTTGAACAGAGGGCTCCCAGGTTCTTGAAAAACACATTTCTGGATCACAAAGCCAGGAAAAGGCCTATGTCATTTTCACAAAGGACATATATACATTTCAAAGGAGGAGAAAGCCCCCACAATCACAGATTTCTTCAGGTAAATGCCATAAGAAAAAGAATGGGAAGGGATTCTCCTTATTTTCAACAAAGACAAGAAGCCTTTGACTTTTAATATATTTTGTCCTGACGGTAGACCTTGGCTGGGCTTACTCACACGGGTGAAGTTCAGCAGGCTGTTGGCTGATCTAGGACAGCTTTAGCTGGAAAGACTGCTCTAGCCCAAGCATATCCTTCCTGTGGTAGAGGCCAAGGCAATGGCACAAGTACTTCCCTACCTCTGCTGGAGTTACATTCCCTGAACTCTCAGTGGCCCAGTCAAGTCACATGATGGAACCTGGAAGAGTGTGAAGGCATTAAAAATATGTGGCAGAAGGGGAGCTGGATTAAAGCAGGCTGAAGGATTGGGAATGTTTTCATCATCAGCCTATCACAGATGGAGGCAAATATGAATCAGTTCGGGATTTGAGTTTGAAGCATCTGTGAGGAACCCTGGCAGAGCTAACCTTCAGAGATGTGGATCTTAGGGAAGGAGCTCAGGAGGTAGGTAGGATGTTGTCAAGGATGGAAATAATTTACCAAATGGCGGTGAGTGTGCAAGCGGATGCCCTGGAGAGTGTGTGAGGTGAGAAGAGCAGAGAAGGATAGAACCTGGGACCAAATTCCTTTTTGTGTTACTCTGGGCGATGGACCTCCCTCCCACCTTCATAGTTGGGAAGAAGAGCCCTGCCCTCTGCAGGTCCCATACTTTTTCCTTCTGTTCTCCGTGGCAGGGCCCCTGCTCTAATCCTTGCAGGGGCCACTCCCCAGGGAGACCCTAGAATGCAATGCTACACAGAGTTGTGCAGAGGAAGAATCTGGTGGCTTCCCTGGGTTCTAGAAGTTCTCCCTGTGCTCTCTCGCTTCTCTCTCACAGGTGTGGGCTCTGCCCCTCAAGTGCACATCACAGGACCAGAGGAGGACGGGGTCCGAGTGGTGTGCACAGCCTCTGGGTGGTTCCCGAAGCCCCAGGTACAGTGGAGAGCTCTTAATGAGGAAAAGTTGCTGACATTCTCTGAGACCCATACCCAAGACACTGAAGGGCTGTTTAGCGTGGAGGCTGCTTTGGTGGTGAAGGACAGCTCTTCAGGGAACATGACCTGCATGGTTTTCAACCCCATTCTTGTCCAGAAGAAGGCAATGACTATTTTCATCCCAGGTCAGCACTACTTCCCACTCCCAGCGGGGCCAGAGGGAGTGGCCTGGGGTTCCTGTGAGCGCTGGGCTGGGCTATCCTGGTTTGTGCTCCTGATGGGGTCTCTGGCTGGGCGTAGAGCCCTTCTTCCCCCAGGCCTCTCCCTGGAAGCCAGTTTTCATGGTGAGCCTCACAGTGCTGATGCTCTCAGTGCTTGGAGCTGCCTATTACACCAAGAGAGAAAATGCTGCAAAGAAGCAGGAGAAGCAGAAATGGGAGAGACTGTACAGGGAGAAGGAGGAGGACTGGCGGAGAAAGGAGGAGGCGCTGAAGGCCAGAGGTAAGGCAGCACAGGGGCCAAGCGAGGCAAGTGTGGAAGCTAGTGCAGAGGACAAGCTGGCAGCAAGGGGCCTTGGCAGGGAGCAGGTGGCTAAGCAGGTCCAGAGAGGGCAGCTGGAGCTGTGGAGGCTTAATGGATAGATCTTCTAGGATACAGAGAAGTCCTTTTATGGGTTCTCCAGGTGCAGTCTTTCCTTTCTTAGGGATGGGAATTGAGACTTATTTTTCATTCTCTTTCAGATGAACTCCAAGCAGATCTCTGTAAGTTCTGTTCTTTCCCAGAAGTTTCTGAGTCCACTGTGTAGGAACACTCTGGTTCTTAGCTCACCTGTGTCCTGTCTTTTTCAGACTGGAGGAAATCCATTTATCTGGCTGGTGAGTGACTCTTCAGATGTCTTGGGGTTTCCTGTCCTACCTAAGCTAAAGTGTTCCCTCTCCTTGTTTCAGGCACAGAAATATGGACCCTTCCCTGGGTCTGAAGTGGAATATGGTGGGAGGCAGTACCCTGCTCCCTAGTCTTTCCTTATTTGGGCTTTGTTTGTCTAAATAGGGAAATTATTGAACCCAGTGCTTGGGAACATGGGATTATGGTCATCCTTGGAGTCTGTCATGAAATTAGGTTTATTCCAGTGCTGATCTACCCACCATATGTTACCTTTAGCCTTCGATGCACCTGGTTCTCATTCAACCGCATGCTCTGAGATTTTGATAAAGAAACCATGTAAATAAACAGTGTCATTAGGTTTAGGAGTGTGACCCCTCCACATAACACCATCCAAGGAGAGTCTTTTCTTTCCAGTTCCTGTAGGTGCTGGTGAGAAAGTGATGGGTAGAAGACCATGGGGAGACCATGGATAGGAACAGTGTTCAGAACAGCGATGTGTTGTCTGAGAAAGTTTGGCTACCTTAACCCCAGAGCTCACCTAATATCCCTGTCCTTAATTCATGTCCCCTTTTGTGTTATTTCCCAAATATCTCTTTGCTAGAAAACATGGGCTGTAATAATGATTTCTGTTTACAATTATGGAATAATTTATGTTTTATTCCCTAAAATATTTTCATAGGAACAAAATTGTATGGAGATACAATAAAAATTTTGAGCTTTTAAGGCAAGGGTACTAAATTGCTTGGCAAAAGGTCGCACAGCAGCAGCAGGATGGGATGGAACTCAGCCTGCATTGCAGGATTTCTGATCTGTGACCCAGGGAATTTCCCACAATACCCTGCTGTCTGTACGTGGCAGGAGCCTCCCTACTCTGTTGGGAGTGTCACCTGTAGCACAGAGAGGAGGCAAGGCCAGTAGATCACTGCTAATCAAACTCGTTCTGGCTCATGTCTCATCAGGGTGGTTCTCTTTTCAGGCTGGAAGAAGGCACAGTTGTATGCAGGTAAGTGGGTCAGTTTTCTGTGACCTTACCCCTCCAGCCTCAACTCTTTCCCGTTCTCTGCCTGAGGGGCCCTGTGCCAAGACAAGGTGGGAGTCACTCTTCTCCTTGTGATGTTTGTTGTTTCCATCTGAAGACTGCAAGGACGGTCCTTGGAAACAAAGATTTGCCTCTATTCTGACCAGTCCTGTACTATAGGGTGTTATTAGTATTAGCAACATCATCTGCACATACCTTATTCAACTTACACTTTTGATGGTGCAGTGACAACAGAGTCCTCATTTATAAGAACAATTGGAACATGGTAATAACTCTGTAGACCAGAAATTGCTGTCTCTAGAAGATTTCAGAAATCATATTTGCTTGCTTGGGATTCAGGTCTTCCTAAGGAGATCCTTGGTCTGAATCCATTTTACTCTGAAATTCCTATATTTTGAGAATCTACTTTTGTTTTTCCTGTTTTCTCTTTTGCTGGTCCCTTGGAATGGAGGTCTTCCTTTGCTTCCCCTTGGTCTGACTCCTTGTCCAAGGTGGGTTTCTTCCTTTAAACTTCCTTGCTTGCTGTGAAAGTAGTTGCTTTAGATCACCTGTTCTGAATCTGAGATCCAGAGCTTCCAGGATATTTATGGACTTTTAAGGGTGGGTTTGTGAACTACCTGCAATTATATACAAAATCCTATGTATATGTTTGTGTAATAGAGGCAAGAACTTAAAAAAATTTTAAAGAACAGTAACTTACAATTGTTCACAACCATATCTCTCCTTTTAGGGGAATTGCAAATTTACCTGATGGGTTTGATTTATCTGGGGCAATGTGTGAAGATTGGAATAGAAGAAAGTTAGAGGTGGGAAAATGGTTTACCAGAGGAAAGTTGAGAACAAATAAGTGAAGGAAAAGCTGGTTGGAGAAGAGGAGAAAGCTGGTTGGAGGAGATGAGAAGGAAGTAGAAATTCTGTGATTCCTCTTGGAGAGATTTTGGGTAGCTCAGAGTGATGGAAGAGAGACCACAAATCATAGCCACGGTGGTTTGAGTGGGAAGTACACAAAGGATGTGCAAAGTTTTTGGTGCACAAAAAGCAATAAACTCCTTGAAACTCTTTGAGAGATTCCTGAAAAGACTTACAGTATTTTGTGCAGTTTTGAAGTAATTTTCTGGCAGTTTGCTTCTGATAATGAGACCATCTCAACCTTCCAGTAGCAGCTGGGGCAGGATGTGGTCCAAGGGATCTAAAGCAATGAAAGTTTATCCAGAGCGCCATTTAGCACTGGCGTGAATTATGAATCTAGGCCCTTCAAATCTGTATAATGTATGTGTGTCTGTGTGAGAGAGTGTGTGCGTGTGAAAAAGAAATGAATGCATCAGTTGAATGTTTCCAAAAGGTTTTTCTCTGTAACTTTTGCATCAGTGTATTTCAGAAGACTTAATATTGATGCTGATATGTACAGTCTCCTCAAATCTGATTTGTTTCTCATATTTGTGAAATGTGGTTCTCTCGTAGACTGGCGGAAGGAGAAGTTCCAAGCCTGTGAGTTACTTCAAGTTCTTTCTGGGCTCTCCTACTGCTGCCCCATGGCTTCTGATGTCTCCTTCAGCTTGCTGTGGTGATACAGATACTGGCACCATCAATGATGGTGGGGTAGGATGGGGCCGAGAAAGTCACATAATTGAGTTAGTGGATGTGACTGATATTGAATTCTAAATAGATATCCTTCAGTCTTTGAGGCCGGTCTGGTCTTCAAGTGCCCTCTGACACATATAACCCTCAGATCAGTTTTATGCTTACTTCTCCTGCTTGGAGAGCTGTATACTTGAGTCACAAGACTCTCACCTCAGGAGGCTTAGCCTCCTCACGTGCAACTTGGTGTCTGGAGGTGGTGGTGATGGTTGTGTGCCCTTGTTATGGGGGAAGGGAAGGTCTTGCATAATTGGCAACTCTCTCTGCAGTGTCTGTCATTCTGGATCCAGAGTCTGCACATCCACATCTTGCTGTGTCTGATGGAAAGAATCGTGTGGCCTTGAAGGACACAATTGAGGACGTAGAGGAACGCTGTAGCATCTTGGGCCAGGAGGCCATCACATCAGGGCGCTGTTACTGGGAGGTGGAAATCAGGAATGGAGACAGAAGCAAGTGGGCTCTGGGGGTCTGTAGGGAAGATGCAAAGAGGAAGGGATTTTACAGAGAGAGCCCAGACAAGTTTTTCTGGGTTGTGGGGTGGCTTGAAGGTAAATTGTGTGCCTCTATCCTCCCTGAGCCTGAGGTAATCCTTCAGGAAGTTCCCCACAGGGTGGGGGTTTTCTTAGACCTTGAAGAAGGAGATGTCTCCTTCTATAACATGACTGATGGATCTCACCTTTTTTCCTCCCCTCTAACTTCCTCCTCTAGGACTCTGTTTCCATACTTAATGATTAAATCAGGAGATGTGACCCTGACCATCTGCTCTGTGGTGGGTGGGCCTGCAGAGACTCCTGTGCCCCTTAACAATCCTCCTTCTTCTTTGGAGGAGACTGTGAGCCTCTCAGGAGAGGGGTTCAGGTCAAACTCTCCTGTTGATGGTGCTCCCCCAGGGTCTGACTCTCCATTACTCCCCTGCGGCTCTGAGGCTACGTCCCCATAGGACCGCAACACTGTCCCAGACTCTTTATAGGTACTCTTTCTCAACTTCCCATTCTCTGGGACAAAAACCTCTGAGGTTAGTCCTGGTTGGCCTGGTGTCTTGCCCTCTTGCTCTGGATGCAGACTCCTGGGGTGTGGCTGTGAGAACCCTCAGTTCATGCCTTATGCTCCGGTAGCAGAAGATAAAAGTTGACTATTTAAGCTGGTTGAGGTAGGCTCATTTTCCTTCTTTTGGTAATGAAAATTATTTCGTACAGTCTTTATACTGCTTGGATGTGAAGTAGATGAGGATTGAATTAATCTGCTGAATTAATTGGTGTTTATCTATCAAACCTGATTTGTGCAGATGAACCCAGAGGCTATGGGTGGGTCATCAGCTCTATTCTGGGAAATGTGCACTCTGACCAGAGACATTGGCCATCCAAAAATTTCTGGAGAAATGGATGACTGATTGACATTTAAGAGGAAAGGATTCTAATATTCTAGTATATACTTCCTTTTCTCGGATGGTTGAAACCTGCTTATCTTACCAAACCTTAGTAAATGGTGTTGTTTGTGAAATACTAGTGGTGTGTCAATTCAGGAAATAAGGAGAAGAATCTGGGTTTTCTTTGTTTGTCAACACCCGTTGGAAAGAAGAGAAGTGCTACCAGAATAAAGATGCGAATGAAGAAGAGAATTTTCAGACCGTGGGTGAATTTCAGAAGCTTTGACTGGGAGCACAGTTCCAGAATCTATGTACTGCCTCTCATTACTTCCAAGTCCAATGGTGAAGGTAGGTAGAAAACCACAAGAAACAAAAGGAACCAAGAATATTGAGGACTCAGACCTTCAGAATTGAAGGCAGAGAACTCTGACCTGCTGTGATTCTGGGAGAGATGAGAAGAACTCCACACAACTGGAAGTAAAAGAAAGAAGTCACAGACACCAGTTCCTGCCTGTGACCAATAACGGAAAAAAGGACTGTAGTAGCTTTGTATATTTTCCCTTTCTTGTCATGTAAATGTGTTAATTGTATTTATTATTTGTTTTCTTCTCTTCTTACACTTGTAATTTTATTCAAGTTTTCAGGGGTTATATTTAAAATATTGCCCTTAGGAAACAGAATAGTCAAGGGATTGTGGCTGAACTTGACTATAACAGTATTGGATTCAATGACTGGGACTGTCTCTCTGTTCCATTTTGGGGAAAGAGTGAGAACGTCTTCACTTGTAAGTGCAGCTTTGTAGATGGGTGGAAATGTGGCTTTGTTTTGTTGTTATATAGACGTTCCAATGTGGGTAAAATCGTGTATATGGAAGCTGAGTAACTAAAGGTGTAGACTGTGCCAATTATCAATTTATTGCCTTTTGAATTAAAATCTACCCAGTATTTGTCCTACTTGTTGATATTGGAACAGGATCTCATAAAAGTTTCTTTTTTGCTATCTGGCACACTTTTAGCCTTTGTCAGTACAGTGCACCAGAGGGGACACCACAAGACATAGCAGAGGGAAAAGCTTTATTTCTGTTCTGTTGCTTTTTTTCTTGATCCTAAGATGCAACTGTTAGTGGTCTGGAGAAGACCTAGCTACTCTTACCTTTTGGTGAACAAGTATGACTCAGTTCTAGAGGGCTACTTCCTAGGGAATTCTGTCAGTTCTCTAGTGGGAGGTTTCCTGACCGGCAGGCTTGGCCCGTGGCATGTTGAGGGAACTTCTTTCCTTTCCTGGGAACTCCAGTCCCACCTTCAATAAATGGCATGTCAGTCTTCTCCTCTCCCAAATATCCTCCTTCTTTGGGTGCTCTACCTGACCTCAGCCTTAGAGGTATCTCCTATTTATGATTTCCTTAGAGCCTTCTTTTACTTCTTTCATAGTTAAAAATATTTTGCTAGTTAGTAATTCCTTTTATTACTGATATGGTTTCTGCCTCCTGCCCGGACACTGACTGATATGAACATCTAAATTGAATTGTATCTTGGAGGAGGGCACTGCACTGCTCACCATATGTGAGAAAGGGTAGTGGAGAAATTTTCAAATTTATTAAAATGGCTCACCCCAACAATAAAAGTCATAAATATACTCTTTGGGATCTTTGTATCTATTTTAAGTACCCTATATGTCAATATATTATCTGACATTTCATTTCTTCCTTCTGTATAACTTGTGGCTTTATGACACTAGATTACTTTTGGGTGAGCTATAGGCATATTTCCTTTGAAATAGAAGAGGAAGGTATGAATGTGATCTGAATTTTTCACACAAATAAGAGGAATCTTTTGAAACAAGTGGACAAATTGTCCTTGTAATTCTAGAAAGAATGATTAAGATCATCATTACTGGTAGGAGTGAGGTCAACATCATGGCAGTATGAGTCCGTCAATTTGTTTCTCCCCTTCTGTTTACAACTAGTAGGACATCCAAAATACAACAAAGGTTCCTCTGCATAGTATAGCCAGACGCCAAAGAGACCCATCCGTGTATAGATTGGGCCCCATGGAGACCAAAACCCAGGAGGCAGTGTTGTGACATGATACCTTGATTTCTACAGGGGTGGCAATGCCCATGACCCCACTGGCAGACAGTTGCAGGGTGGAAAGTTGTGAATGAAAGGCTACCTGGCCCTGTAGCCTGCAGCTGGAGGATCCCATAGCTGTTAAGCCTCAGAGGGAAGCCTCTGAGGGAAAGCATCTGTCACTGGGTAGGGGTGGTGGGAGGAAGGAAAAGGCAAGGGAAGGAGGCAGACAAGAAGAAACACTTTATGCACTGTCTGCGCTGGGAGTTCAACAAAAGAACACCCAGGATCACTGGGGCTCATGAACTTGTGAATCCCTCTACTGGACCTTGGGCACAGCCAAAGTCCAAGGGCTTAGTACATACTGCCCCTACCTGTTTGCCAGCTTCCCAGGTTGGTTTTTGTTTGTTTGTTTGGTTTTTGCTTTTTGCTTTTTGTTTTTTGTTTTTTTGTCTGTGTGTCTGGTCTAAACAGCTACCTAGTCAGCTGGTAAGAGAGCTGTGTGTCATTCTGTCACCTGTTGTAATACAAAAGAAAGGCCTCTAATTGCCCACCTGTGAACTGTTAAATTAAAGTTAACAAATCTTTATCTACATTCAAAAGGTGTTGGCTACCTCAAATGCTCTGGCATAGGAAAATGTCATTAAAGAACATGAAAAATCATGGTGGCACGGTTTTGCTAAAGGAAAAATGACAATTCTCTAAAAACCAGACCTAAAGCTACAGAAGATTGTGATCTAAATAGGAGAGAATTCACAATAGCTTTCATAAAGAAATTCAAGAAGACACAAGAAAATCAGGCAATTTTGTGAAATTAGAAATAAAATTAATGGGATACATTTAACATGATGGAGGAGTAAGGGGACCTGGTATTCCCTGTGTCTTTCAAACAAAGAAGGACTGAAACCAAAGGACTCTCAATCCCAAGAGTCTGGGAGGAAAGGAGTTGGAGTCTACAAGGAAGAAAATGCGAAATCCAGAAAGCACCTAAATGAGTGAGTGAGTACAATCTGGGGGAGATAAAACGAATCTCGGAGGTATGGAGCAGAGGGGAGCAAGCCCCTTCTGCGGAAAGACAAGGGGAAGAGAAAGAGCAGCTGGGAAAGTATCTTGGACGGGTACAGAGAGGGAGCCTATCATCCGGTCCCTAACCACAGAGCTCGTGAAGAGAAGTTCCATTGCTAACGGCAGAACTCTCTTTGCTCTGGAGCCAGCTGCGGTGGCCCAGTCCGTGACACAGAGAGGTGTGGAGCCATCTCTGGATCAGTGCTAGTCGGGGATACAATTTACATAAGGAAAACCAGGCATAGCAGTTGGAGTGAGTTAAAAAACTCAGATAAGCGTGGGGTACATGATCACCCAACAAATCGCACTACATCTGCATACCAGGCAGAGCAAGAATGGAAACAAAAGGGTGATGGGGGACGCCATTGTGGTCTCACATACCCACAAAGCCATCCCTAGGATTCCATCTGCCAGCCAGCACCAAAACACGCCCCTCCTCAGAGGAGAGGGCCCTTTCTATGGGAGCGATAGACGCTGAAATGCAAATACTGCTGCCTGGAGTAACTCCAGGTCAATTCTTCTGTTTTAGATATATTCTTCCTCTTCTCCTTCTTATCTCTCCCCACGTTTGAACCGGTTACCCAGCGTTTTGACTTGTTTAAACAGACATTTAACCCACTTTCTCAACGCATATTCTACACCTCCTTCTTTACTTTCCTATCTCTATCTCTGGAACAACCAGGCCACATAGTTCATCTGGGTAACATCTATCTTCATTTCTTTTTCCTCACCTCCCTCCTTATTCTGATTTCTCTCTTTCTGGGTTAACCTTTCAGTCTCTCTACCTAGTCAAAGTTCATTTTCTCCTTCTACCCACACCTGTCATTACTCTCTCTGTATATGCTTGGCCATCAGCACAGTGCACACCCTGTCCTTAACATGTAGCTGGTACTTCATGTCATATGACTTCAGAGTATCGTTCATTATTCTTTTTTCTGTTGTGATCTCCTTGCCTGTATTATTTGTAGGTACGTTTGTGTATTTTTGTTTCCTCTTTGTGTGTCAGTTTTCCTTTTCAGGGCGACCTAAGGAAATAAACCAAAACACACTTAGCCAAAATGACAAAACAGAAGAATTCTCCTCAAGAGAAATTATAAGAAGTAATGACAGCTCAAGAATTGATGAAAACAGATATAAGCAACACAACAGAACACGAATATAGAATGATAATTGTAAAACTAATCGCTGAACTTGAAAAAAAGCATAGAAGACAGCAGGGGGGTCCCTCGCTGCAGAGATCAAGGACCTTAAAAAGAAAGAATTAAAAGAAAGAATTAAAAAATACTTTAAATGAGGTGCAAAACAAATTGGAGGTGGCCACAGTGCAGATTGACGAGGCAGAAGAGAGAATAGGTGAATTAGAAGATAAAATAATGGAAAAAGAGAAAGCAGAGAAAAAGAGAGAGAATCTGATTCAGGAATAGGAAAGGAGGATTCAAGAGCCGAGCAATGCAATCAGACAGAACAATATCCACATCATAGGAATTCCAGAGGAAGAAGAGAGAGAGAAAGGAGTCAAAGGAGTACGTGAACAAATTATCGCTGAGAACTTCCCCAACATGAAGAAGGAAATGGGCATTGAAGTCCAAGAGGCACATTGAACTCCCCTCAGACGTATCTTGAATAGACCTTCTGCATAACACATCATAGTGAAATTGGCAAAATTCAAAGACGAAGAGAGAATTCTGAAAGCAGCTACGGATAAACAGGCCTTAACATACAAAGGTAGAACATAAAGGCAGCAGCAGACTTATCTACAGAAATTTGGCAGGCCAGAAAAAAATGGAAGGAAATCTTCAATGTGATGAACAGGAAAGATATGCAGCCAAGAATCCTTTATCCGGCAAGCCTGTCATTCAGAATGGAAGGAGAGATAAAGGTTTTCCCAAACAAACAAAAACTGAAGGAATTAATCACAAACAAACCAGCATTACAAGAGATCCTGAGGGGGACCCTATGAAGGAAAGGTTGCAAGGAACACAAAATACTAGAGACATCCTTACAAACATGAATACAGATAATATGGTAACTCTAAACCCATATTTTTCAATATTAACACTGAATGTAAATGGACTCAATGCTCCAATCAAAAGACACAGGGTAGCAGAATGGATTAAAAAACCAGACCTATCTATCTGCTGTCTTCAAGAGACTCATTTTAGACCTGAGGACACTTTCAGATTGAAAGTGAGGGGATGGAGAACTATCTACCATGCTACTGGAAGTCAGAAGAAAGCTGGAGTAGCCACACTTATATCAGACAATCTAGACTTTAAGGTAAAGGATGTAATAAGAGATGAAGAAGGGCATTATATAATAATCACAGGGACTATCCAGCAAGAAGAATGAACAATTATAAATATCTATGTGCTGAATTTGGGGGCACCCAAATGTGTAAAACAACTAATTACAAACATAAGCAATCTTATCGATAAAAATGTGCTAATTGCAGGGGACTTTAACACTCCACTCACAGTATTGGATAGATCAACTAGACAGAGAATCACTAAAGAAACAATGGCCCTAAAGGACATATTGGAACAGATAGGCCTAACAGACATCTTCAGGGTCCTTCACCCAGAAGCAAAGGAATTTACATTTGTCCCAAATGCACATGGTACATTTTCCAAGATAGAATGTGCCACATTCTGGGGCATGAGGAAGTTCTTAATAAATATAAAAGAATTGAGATCATACCATGCACACTTTCAGACTACGAGGCTTTGAAACTTGAAATCAACCACAGGAAAAGTCTGGAAAACCCCCAAACACATGGAGGCTAAAGAAAAACCTACTAAAGAATGAATGGGTCAACCAAGCAATTAGAGAGGAGATTAAAAAGTACATGAAAACAAATGAAAATGAAAATACAACAATCCAAATGCTTTGGGATGTGGCAAAGGCAGTCTTGAGAGGGAAATATATTGTAATCCAGGCCTATCTCAATAAACAAGAAAAATCACTAACACAAAATCTAACAGCACACCTAAAGGAACTGGAAGCAGAACAGCTAAGAGACTCCAAACCTAGCAGAAAGAGAGAAATAACAAAAATCAGGGCAGAAATTAATCATATTGAAACAGAAAAAGTATTGGAACAGATCAATGAAACCAAGAGCTGGTTCCTTGAAAAAAATCAACAAAATAGACAAACCTCTAGCCAGACTTCTCAAAAAGAAAAGAGAGAGAACCCAAACAGATAAAATCATGAACGAAAAGGATGTGATTACAACTAATCCCTCAGAACACAAGTAATTGTCAGAGAATACTATGAAAAATTATATTCCACAAAACAAGGCAACCAGGAAGAAATGAACAAATTCCTAAATAGCCACACACTACCAAAACACAAATGGGAAGAAATAGAAAACTTTAATAGACTGATAACTAGTGAAGAAATTGAACCAGTTATCAAAAATCTCCCCAAAAATAAAAGCCCTGGACTAGATGGCTTCCCTGAGGAATTTTACCAGACATTTAAAACAGAGTGAATACCTATCCTCCTCAAGCTGTTCCAACAAATTGAGATGGAAGGAAAACTCCCGGACTCATTCTATGAAGCCAGCATCGCTTTGATTCCCAAACCAGATAGAGACCCTGCAAAAAAAGAGAATTACAGGCCAAAATCGCTGATGTATATGGATGCAGAAATTCTCAACTTGATACTAGCAATTCAAATCCAACAGCGTATAAAAAGAATTATTCACCATGATCAAGTAGGATTCATCCCTGGGTTGCAGGGTGGTTCAATATTCGCAAATCAATCAATGTGATACATCACATTAACAAAAGAAAGGATAAGAACCATATGATCCTGTCAATAGATGGAGAAAAAGCACCCTTTCCTGACAAAAACCCTCGAGAAAGTCGGGAGAGAAGGAACATACATAAACATCATAAAACTTTTATGAAAAGCCCACAGCTAATATCATCCTCCATGGATAAAACTGAGAGCCTTCCCCCTGAGATCAGGAACATGACAGGGGTGTCCACTCTCACCACTGCTATTTAACATAGTGTTACAGGTCCTAGCTTCAGCAATCAGACAACAAAACAAAATAAAAGTCATCGAGATTGGCAAGGAGGAAGTCAAACTTTCACTTTTTGCAGACGACATGATACTTTACATGAAAATTTCGACAGAATTCACCAAAAGCCTACTAGAACTGATCCATGAATTCAGCGAAGTTGCAGGATACAAAATCATTGTAGAGAAATCCGCTGCATTCCTTTACACCAACAGTGAAGTGATAGAAAGAGAAATAAAGAAGCAAATCCCATTCACGATTGCACCAAAAACCATAAAATACCTAGGAATAAACCTAACAAAAGATGTAAAAGATCTCTATGCCGAAAACTATAAAAAAAAACCTATAAAGGAAATTGAGGAAGACACGAAGAAATGGAAAAACATCCCATGTTCATGTATTGGAAGAATAAATATCATTAAAATGGCAATACTACTCAAAGTAATCTACACATTCAGTACAATCCCAATCAAAATTGCACCAGCATTCTTCTCAAAGTTAGAGCAAACAATCCTAAAATTTGTATGGAATGACAATAGACCCCAAATAGCCAAAGTAATACTGAAGAATAAAATCAAGGTGGGAGGCATCACAATCCCAGACTTTAACCCCTACTACAAAGCGGTAATCAAGACTGTATGGTATTGGCACAAAAACAGACACATAGACCAATGGAATAGAATTGAAAACTCAGAACGGAGAAAGACAGATGCCATATGTTTCCATGCATAGGTGGACTTTGCAAGACTTAACAGAAAACCAGAGGGGAGGGGAAGAGGGGAAGGAAAAAAGACACAGAGAGGGAGGGAGACAAAACATAACAG
Source organism: Paguma larvata (assembly GCA_030068075.1). Classification (NCBI taxonomy): domain Eukaryota; kingdom Metazoa; phylum Chordata; class Mammalia; order Carnivora; family Viverridae; genus Paguma; species Paguma larvata. The sequence continues at coordinate 31,516,612 of CM057829.1, forward strand.
ACTCTAAAATACTAAGAACAAACCGAGGGTGAGGGGGATGTGGGAGGGGGGAGAGTGGGTGATGGGCACTGAGCAGGGCACGGGTTGGGATGAGCACTGGGTATTGTATGGAAACCAACTTGACAATAATAATAATAATAAAAAAGAAACAACAACAACAACAACAACAACAACAACAACAAGAAATAAAATTAGTGGATAGAAAAAGAGACTGAGATTCTAAAAATCAACCAAACAGAAATTCTAGAGACGAAGAACTCAGGAAATGAAATAAAGAATGCATTCGAAAGCTTTGGAAATAGAGCAGATCAGATAAAAGAGAGAATACGTGATCTGAAAAATGAAATCTAGAAATGATTCACAGGAAGTGGAGAGAACTAAGAAGTCTTACAAATTAAGAAGAGTGAAACCATATCAACCAACTTCTCTGACCATGATGGTATGAAAGTAGAAATGAGCAAGAGGAAAGTGATAGACCTAAAACTACGTGGAGAATAAACGGCACACTTCTAAACAACTGAGGTCGAACCTGTGGTTCTTGGACCTGTTTTGAAGGCATAAGCAGAACTATAATTGTTTTAGTTGCATTTTTAACTTAGCTCACGTTTTGTTTTATTCCCTCCTTAATTATGTTTTTTATACATCTCTTATGCACAATCATTAACATTTATTTTTTAAACTAATTTTTTAAAAATTTAAATCCAAGTTAGTTAGCAACAGTGCAACAATGATTTAAAGAGTAGTTTCCTTATATGAATCAAAACCACACTGCGATACCACCTCACACCAGTCAGAGTGGCTAAAATGAACAAATCAGGAAACTATAGATGCTGGCGAGGATGTGGAGAAGTAGGCACCCTCCTACACTGCTGGTGGGAATGCAAACTGGTGCGACCACTCTGGAAAACGGTGTGGAGGTTCCTCAAAAAAATGAAAATAGAGCTACCCTATGATCCAGCAATAGCCCTGCTAGGAATCTACCCAAGAGACACAGGAATCCTGATGCATAGGAGCACGTGTACCCCAATGTTCATAGCAGCACTTTCGACAATAGCCAAATCATGGAAAGAGACCAAGTGCCCATCAACTGACGAATGGATAAAGAAGTTATGGTACTTATATACAATGGACTACTATGTGGCAATGAGAAAAAATGAAATCTGGCCATGTGTAGCAACATGGATGGAACTGGAGGGTATTATGTTAAGTGAAATAAGTCAGTCAGAAAAAGACAAATACCATATGTTTCCACGAATAGGTGGACTTTGTGAGATTAAGCAAAAACCAGGGGGAGGGGAAGAGGGGAAAGGAAAAAAAGACACAGAGAGGGAGGGAGATAAAACATAAGAGACTCTCAAAGACTAAGAAAAAACTGAGGGTGAGAGGGATGAAGGAGGTGGGAGAGGGGGTGATGGGCATTAAAAAGGGCACATGTTGGGATGAACACTGGGTGTTATATGTAAACCAATTTGAAAATAAACTATTATAAAATTAAAAAAAAAAGAACAGGTACAACATACATCCACAGAAAACTACAAATTATTACTGAGAAAAATTTGAGAAATCCTAAATAAATGAAGAAATATATCATGTTTATAAAAAAAATAAATAAAGAGTAGTTTCCTTAATGCCCCTTACTCATTTAGCCCATCCCTCCCTCCCACAATCCCTTCTGTAACCCTGTTTGTTCTCTATATTTAAGAGTCTCTTATGTTTTTGTCCCCTTCTCTGTTTTTATATTATTTTTGCTTCCCTTCCCTTATGTTCACTTGCTTTGTATCTTAAAGTTCTCATATGACTGAAGTCATATGATAATTTGTCTTTCTCTGACTGACTAATTTCGCTTAGCATGCTACCTTCTAGTTCTATGCACGTAGTTGCAAATGGCAAGATTTCATTCTTTTTGATTACCGAGTAATACTCCATTTATATAAAAACTGTCTAGTATTCCCAGAAACACTTGCTGAAGAGACTGTCTATTCCATTGAGTATTCTTTCCTACTTTGTCAAAGATGAGTTGGCCATACATTTGTGGGCCCATTTCTGGGTTCTCTGTTCTGTTCTATTGATATGAGTGTCTGTTCTTGTGCCAGTACCAGAGTGTCTTGATGATTACAGCTTTGTAGTACAGCTTGAAGTCAGGGATTGTAATGCCTCCTGCTTTGGTTTTCTTTTTCAGGATTGCTTTGGCTATTCGGGGTCTATTCTAATTCCATACAAATTTTAGGACTGTTTGTTCTAGCTCTGTGAAGAATGTTGGTGTTATTTTGATAGATATTGCATTGAATATGTAGATTGCTTTGGGTATATTGACATTTTATCAATGTTTGTTCTTCCTATCCAGGAGCATTGAATATTTTTCCTTTTTTTGGTGTCTTCTTCAATTTTTTTCGTAAGATTTCTATAGTTTTCAGCGTATAGATTTTTCACCTCTTTGGTTAGATTTATACATTTTTGTTTATTTTCAAAATTTATTTCTTTTGAGAGAGAGAGAGAGAACAACTGGAGGAGGGGCAGAGAGAAGAAAGAGAATCCCAGGCAGACTCTGTGCTGCCTGTGCAGAGCCCAACTCAGGGCCCAAACTCACAAACTGTAAATTCATGACCTGAGCCAAAATCAAGAGTTGGATGCCCAACCAACTAAACCACCCAGGCACCCTGACATTACATTTTTGAACACTGAAGTGACACAGATGTGCAAAGCAGTTCTATGACATCCAATGGCCTTCGATGTTTTAACAGCTGCACAGGATGTTACATGTGCCGTTATTAAAATGGAACACTGTATAATATTTCCTATTGCCACAAAAATGTAACAAGATTGCTAAAAGACATGAACACTGAAACTGGTGCTTTATATGATCCCTCCCTCTCCTTTAATGATTGGTTAAAGTCATGGACTGGAGGAAGATTTTGGTCACCTGTCAAAGGTCTTTTTATTGGGCTTCTTTTTCCTCATAATAATATTAACCTTATTTTGTTGTATTCCAGTGTCTCTGCCTGGTGCTGAGAATCTTTCAATGCCCTAACTTCAAGCTGGTAGACGATCTTTTCCAATCGAGGAGATTCATATGTGTTGTCTACCTTGTATTCGGCTGCCTCTGTCTTTCATAACTCCTAAATTCCCCAACTAACTGATGTTGACTCATAGGTAGGGACATCTCTACGCCCCTATTCAGCAGGCAGAAGTTATAGAAGATAAGACCTTCCACCTTCAACAATCTTAAAAATTTAAGGGTCAAAATTATTCAGGTGGGAAATGATAAGGAGAACAAAGGCGAGAGAAATGTAGATAAAATTAAGTTTTCTTATAACTTGCAGTCCATTGATAAATATCTGACATAGGCAGAATGTGATATTCTTCAAGGAATTCACGGCTTTCTTAATATTGATGTTTGCTAGAGACTAAAAGCAACCTTAGGTTGACAATAACCAGAAGTCTGGGGTCCTGTAAGTTTCCTTTAACTTACAGAAATCTCTTTATAGACTTCCCTTATCTCTACTCCAGCAATGTAAGAAAAAAAAATCGATTGCACCTCACAATCACAGTTGTAGCTCTTTCTGCCCCAGATCTTGTTCCTGTGGTATAATAAAAGCATCTTTTTGCACCAAAAGCATCTTTATTCTTTTTTTAATATTTATTTTTGAGAGAGAGAGAGAGAGAGAGAGAGAGAGAGAGAAAGTGAGCGGGGAGGAACAGAGAGAGAGGTAGACACAGAATCCTAAGCAGGCTCCAGACTCTAAACTGTCGGCATACAGCCTGATGCGGGGCTCGAACTCATAAACCGTGAGATCATGACCTAAGCCAAAGTCAGATGCTTAACCACGTGACCTGAGCCACCCAGGTGCCCCAAAAGCATCATTATTCTTTTTTTTTGAATAATTTATTGTCAATTTGGTTTCCATACAACACCCAGTGCTCATCCCAACAATCATTATTCTTTATTGACTCTTCACTCAGTGGCTGCATATCAAGTTTGACTTGGGATACCTCGTCTTCTCATTCCATTCCTTTCCCTGGATGATCTTCACGGATGGTTTCAATTGCCAGGTCTACAGATGATTTAAATTAGTATCTTCAGCTCAGACTTCTCTGAGAGTCTTACCTCTCTATCCAGTTGTCAAGTTGAATTTCCTTTTGCATACTGCAAAGGCACATCAAACTCAATATGTACAGAATGGTAGTATCTCTCAAATCTAGTCATTCTTATCTCCACTACCACTACCAGGATACTATCATCTCTTATATACATGATTGTAGTAATATCTGACTTGGACTTTCTTATACCACCTTGACCCTTCTTCAAACTGTCACCCTCTTGAAAGCAAGAATGATTTTTTTTTTTGTTCAAAATGAAGATCCAATCATGTCTCATTAAAAACATTTCTGTGGTTTCTTAATTAAAGATGAGAGACAAAATGCCATAAAAGATGCTAGTGTGGCTTCTGGTCTGCTTCTTCAGCTTTGTTTTAACTTTGTACTCTCTTGGTGTTACAAGGCTTCTGTTAGTCTGTTATGAGCCTATTTGCTCATGTCAAGTTGCCTTTGTACTGCTATCCTCCCAATGTGGAATACTCTTCTCCTTCCACTTTTTCTAATGATTCCTAAACTTCTTTTAGCTCTCAATTCAAGCAGTGCTTAAGATTAAACATTCCCTAACCTGGCTCATTAGGTAAAAATCTTCCTATTTTAAGAATTTTAAGAATGGTGTTTGTTATTTTCAGTTGCTAAAGTTATTTTAATTATTTTAAGCAATTATTTTCACTGCTCTGAGAGCCCAGCCCCAAATAAGAGTACCTATATAAGACGGGATGACTCAGCACTTTAGGTGAACAGAAGAGGAGGTAGGGGGATGGAGCTGGGCTCAACAAGGCCCCCACTAGCCATCCCATCCAGCAGAACCAGCCCTGGCAGCCTCCCACCCTTACCCTATCCTGACTTTCTCATTGCCCTCAAGTGTGACCCCAGTTCCTGGCCCAGTCTTTCACCAGCCTCACTTCACCCTCCCCTTTCTCTGCTATCCTCCCCCTGCCCACTCCCCTCCCCCTCACTATCCAATGTCACTGGCCTGACCCCCTAAACTCAGGAAACTTCTAGTAGAAGCTTCTCCCTGTCAATCTTACCTTTTAGAAACTAAACTTCTAGAAGCTTCTGCCTGTCAATCTTACCTTTTAGAAACTAACTAATGAACTGCTGGAACAGAAAAAGAAACATTTGAAGATGAAACCTGCATAAATCTGAATCAAAAAGTGCTAGAAGTGCCAGTTACCTCCGCCCCATTGTAATGTTAAAACCCCCCTCTGCCTATTCCTCTCAAGCCTTCATAAAAGGAACCTGCTTTCCCCTGTTCCCAGAGACAAGGCTTTGGAAATTATTCCCAGTGATCTCTTATTCATAAAATTAAAAATGACCTCGAGAGGCAAATGTACCTTGTGTTGTCTTCATCTATAACTCATCAAGAAGCAGGTCTACTCTGGTTCAGTAACACCATCTCCTGTCCCTGATCTGTTCTCAGCTTCCCTTCCATCCCTCATCCCTTACCACTATCCTACCTCTAACTTCCCTGTCCTTAAAAAAAAGAAGATGCCTGTTATGATTGCAATTTTGTGTGTTTATTATTGGATTAATGACTTTCTCACTAGAATAAGTTCCATAAGGGTTGTGTTTAATGCCCACCATTGCACCCAAGGGCAGTGCCTGGCATGTAATAAGTGATCAATGAATCAATCCAACTAGAGGGGTAAAATGTGCAGTTCAAAATACAGTCTTGGATCTCACAGAATTAAAGAGAAAAAGAACTCTCCATTGGATTATATATTCATGGCTATTGTAAAAGTCTCTCAAATAAATACAGTATCATAATTATCGTGATAACGTGAAAACAGTTATTACATTCCAACAGTATCTTTTAGTGAACATGTAAAAGAAGCACACTATTACTATTTCGGGATGAATAAAAACATACTTATTTAGTTTAATAATTTTATTTTGAAAATATGTTAAGTGTGAAAAAGAGAAAATAGTTAAAAACTACCAGTGATCTCATTATAAAGAGGATCATTATTAACATTTTAATGGAAATCATCATTGTTGTTTTTTTATCAGTGACTCTCAACTTGGGAGGGACAGGCATATCTAAGAGATATTGTGGCTTTGGTTCAAAGCCAGCACGATAAAACAAATATTGCAATAAAGCTAGTCAAAAGAATTTTTTTATTTCCCAGTGCACATAAAAGCTGTTTATACTATTTCATAGTTTATTAAATATACAGAAGCATTATAACTAAAAAAACAATGTAATACTTTAAAAATACTTTTTAACCATCATCTGAGCTTTCAGCGAGTCACAATCTTTTTGCTGGTGGGGAAGCTTACCTCAATATTGATGGTCGCTGATTGATCAGGGTGGTGGTTGCTAAAGTTTGGAATGGGTTTGGCAATTTCTTAAAATAAGACAACAGTAAGTTTGGCTGTATCAATTCACTCTTTTATGAATAATTTTTAGCATTGATGCTTTTGATAACATTTTACTCATAAAAGAATTTCTGTCAGATTTGGAGTCAATCCTCCCAAATCCTGCTGCTGCTTCATCAACTAAATTTATGTAATATTCTAAAGCCTTTGTCAATACAACAACCTTTATAGCATCTTCACCGGAATAGATTCTAACTCAAGAAATCACTTTCTTGGGGCACCTGAGTGGCTCAGTTGGTTAAGTGTCTGACTTTCGCTCAGGTCATGATCTCATGGGTCATGGTTTTGATTCCCACATCAGCCTCTGTGCTGACAGCTCAGAGGCTGGAGCCTGCTTTGGATTCTGTCTCTCTCTCTCTCTCTCTCTCTCTCTCTCTCTGCTCCTCCTTGCTCACACTCTGTCTCTGATTCTCGAACATAAAAATGTTTGAAAAATCAGTTTCTTTGCTCCTCCATAAGAAGCAACTCCTCATCCATTAAAGTTTTATCATGAGATTGCAGCCTTTCAGTCACATCTTCAGGCTCTGCTTTTGATTCTAAGTCTCTGGCTATTTCTACCATACCTGCAGTTACTTCATCCAATGAAGTCTTGAACCCCTCAAAGCCATAAACAAGTATGGAATCAACTTGTTCCAAACTCTTGTTAATGTTGATATTTTGAACTCTTCCTATGATCGTGAATGTTTTTAATGGCACTTAGAATGGTGGATCCTTTCCAGAAGGTTTTAAATTTACTCTGCCCTCATCTACTCAGGGAATTACTATCTGTGGCAGCTATAGCCTTACAATGTTTCCCCTTTCTTTCTTTCTTTCTTTCTTTCTTTCTTTCTTTCTTTCTTTCTTTCTTTTTTCTTCCTTCCTTCCTTCCTTTTTCTTTTTTCTTTATAATTAAAAAAATTAATTCCAGTGTAGTTAACAAAATATTATATTAGTTTCAGGTATATAATATAGTGATTCAATGGTTTCATATGCGACTCAGTCTTCCTCAAGATAAGCTATTTCACCTATTTCACTCATACCCCTCTCCCTGAAATGTATTTCTTAAATAATAAGACTTGAAAGTTGAAATGACCCCTTGATCCACAGCTGCAGAATGGATGTTGTATTAGCGGTCATGAAAAACACATTAATCTCACAAGAGCTCTTTGGTGGCCAGGTACATTGTCAATGAGCAGTTATATTTTAAAAAGAATACTTTTTCTGAGCAGTAGGTCTCAACAATAGCAGGCTTAAGACATTCAATAAACCATGTTATAAAGAGATGTGCTCTGTTATTTAGATTTTGCTGTTCCATTTATAGAGTACAGGCAGAGTAGACTTAGCATGATTCTTGAGTACCCTAGGATTTTTGGAATGGTAAATGGGCTTAGCTTTAACTTAGTCACCAGCTGTGTTATACTCTACCAAGAAACTCAGATTGTTCTTTGAAGCTTTGAAGCCAGGCACTGACTTCTCCTGTCTACCTATGAAAGTCCTAGATGCCATTTTTTTTTCCCAAAATAAGGCTGATTTGAAAATGAGGCTTTACATTGAAAATTTGTTGTTTAGTGTAGCCATTTTAATTAGTTATCCTAGCTAGATCTTCTGGATAAATTGCTATAGCTTCTACGTCAGCACTTGCTGCCTCCCCTTGCACTTTGTTAAGGAGATAATTTCTTTCCTTAAACTTCATTTTCTAACTTTGCTGGTTTCATACTTTTCTTCTGCAGCTTCCTCACCTTTCTCATCCTTAATAGAATTGAAGGGAGTTAGGGCTTAGCTCTGGATTAGGCTTTGGCTTAAGGCAACGATATAGCTGGTTTGATATTCTATCCAGACCACTCAAACTTTCTCCATATCTGCAATAAGGTTGCTTTGTTTTCTTATCATTAGTATATTCACTGGAGAGGCACTTTTAATTTCCTTCAATAACTTTTCCTTTGCATTCACAACTTGGCTAACTGGTGCAAGAGGGCTATCTTTCTGCCTATCTTAGTTTTCAACATGCTTTCCTCATTAAGCTTAATCATGTCTAGCTTTAGATTTAAAGAGAGAGACATGTGCCTCTTCCTTTCACTTGAACACTGAGAGCCCATCACATGGTTATTAACTGGCTTAATTTCAATATTGTTGTGTCTCAGGGAATAGAGAGGCTAGTCTATGGAGCACATCAGAACACTACACAGCATTTATCAGTTAAGTTCACCGTCTTATATGGTGGGGGTTCATGGTGCCCCAAAACAATTACAATAGTAACTTCAAGGATCACTGATTGCAGATCACCATAACAAATATAGCAATAATGAAAAATTTTGAAATATGTGAGAGTTACCAAAGTGTGACATGGAGATATGAATTGACCAAATGTTTTTGGAAAAATGGCACCAGTGGCGGTGCCTGATTCAGGGTTGCCACAAACCTTTAGTTTATTTAAAAAAAAAAAGTAAAGTGGCTCAGTTGCTTAAGTGGCAGACTTTGGCTCATGTCATGATCTCATGGATTGCGGATTTGAGCCCTACATCAGGCACTGTACTGACAGCTCAGAGCCTGAAGCCTGCTTCAGATTCTGTGTCTCCATCTTTCTCTGCCCCTTTCCTGCTCACACTTTGTCTCTGTCTCTCTGTCTCAAAAATAACATTAAAAAATTTTTTTAATGTAGTACCTATGAAGTGCTACGAAGCGAAGCAAAATAAAATGAGGTTTACTTGTACTAACATTGAACTATTTCATAGGCAGTTACTGCCATCTCATGGCTGTCAGTTGCTCCTGTTTGTTATCCATCATGCTCCTAAAATGTCTCCATGGGCTTAATTGCAATTGTTTTAGACCTCCTTCAAATTTTCATTCTTTTTGTTCTTACCTGCTGTGTATTTCTCAGTTTCTTTGTCCTACTTCCTTTTTTTTCTCTAAGTTTCAACAAAGCACAAGTATCTAAGCTTATAGTCTCTCTTCTGGAGATTTGATCTAATCCTCATTATTTGAATATCTCTTCCTTGGGAATGATCCTTTAATCTGTACTCTTGAGTAGTTCTCTCTTCCCTTCTGAGATCTAGTTTCTATCTATAATGACATCTCTTTTCAGAGTGAACAATTTATTATCTTTCTCCCTATGGATTTCCCTTCTAGGATTAGTGTTTTCATGTTAAAAGTTACCAGCTATCAAATTGGAGTCATCTTGAATTTATCCATGTTACATATATTCAGTTTGTTGTCCAAGTCAGTTCATTTCTCTTTTGAAATGTTCTCACATCTGTTCCTTTCATCTTATTCTCATTGCCTCCAGATGAGTTAGGCTGTTGCCTCTTTCTGGCTGTATCACTACAATAGTCTTCTAGCTGACCTCTCAGTCTCCTTTCTGTTGTAACCCACCATATTACTCTTTCTGACAACTCAGCTTGTATCTGTTGCCTATCAAATAATGGAATAAAAGCACATATCTCCCTAGGACTCTAGTTTCTTATTCCAACCCTGTTTTCTTCTAATGCCCTCAGTTTTTGCCAAATTTCAATCATTTAGACCCCCATTTTTCATAGTTTTTATTATACTAATATTTTTACTTAATTTTTTTAATTGACTCACCTTTTAACTTAATCTCATCATAATCTATAATTCCAAAAATCATGGGCTTGATGGGTTGGATATACATTTTTTCATTCACATAAAAGTAAATATTAAATATTACTATTAAAATGATTACTTGGGGGCCACCTGAAATCATCTACATCAGCAGGGTCTTCTTCTCCCTTTGTGTCCTTGTCCTTGGGGAAATTCGTTGCACACAGATTCTCTGCTCTATTCTCTGCCTTTAAAATAGATTTTCCATATTCTAAACTTTTTATTTTTTTCTCTCGCTTCCTTTGCCAGTCAATTCAATTTAGTAAATATTGTGGTAAGCACTGAGGATGGAGATCATGGTAAGATATAGATCTTCCTTCAAGGAGTTTATAGTCTTGTATCAGAATTACTAATCCAAGGTCCTCAAACCATATACAAATCCTATTCATTTTCCTTTGATGCCCAGCTTGTGGGGAATACGTTTAGGAATCTCCCGGGCTTATACCAATGGGTTAACAAGGCATAAAGAAATACAAAGCCATAGAATGCTCACACTCGAGTTTGGGAAAACATGATTGGCATCCTGAGAATAGGATGGTACAAAGGTACCCCAAGAATAGGGGGTGCTGAACCCCAAAAATAGAGAGGGAAGGGCAAAGTCCCCCAAACAAGAATGGATGCAAAGTCTTTCCATACAAAGGTATATGAGGTAAGCAAGATTAGACATGCAGGGCAAAAGTGCCCCCCAATTTAGTATTACAGCAGAAAGCTGCTTTCACAGGAACAAAGGACCAAATTAGGCAACCAGGTAATTAAGGCTATAGACCACTGCACTCTGCTGCTGTGCAGCTGCGGGTGATACTGCTCAGTACGGAGCTAATTTACAAAAGAAAATGTGCCTTGTTAACCTTGAAGTGTTTTGCCCTATCTGTCTTCCCCCAGGCTAGCTAAGATAAACAGACACAGAGTCTCCTTTCTGCCGTCAACAACCTACCCATCCGCCTGGTGCCAGGATTTTGTTTTATATTGACCCAAACTCCAAACACTGTATATCTTCAAAAACCCCCCTTTGTGGCGCCTGGGTGGCTCAGTCGGTTAAGTGGCCGACTTCAGCTCAGGTCATGATCTCACGATCTGTGAGTTCGAGCCCCATGTCGGGCTCTGTGCTGATGGCTCAGAGCCTGGAGCCTGCTTCAGATTCTGTGTCTGCCTCTCTTTCTGCCCTTCCCCTGCTCACTCTCTGTCTCTCTGTCTCTCAAAAATAAATAAACGTTAAAAAAAAAAAACCTTTTCCTCATGACCATGAGTTGATGTTTACAGCTGCTTTGTCTCTTTGTGCACACCCATCACATTTGTAAGCCTTCTGGTCTTCATAAATATGGGCAAGACCCTTATTCGGGGCTCTTGTCCTTTCCCGGACATTAGCCATCTCTCTCTCCTATTTTCATCCTGTGTCCACTCTCTCACTGGCTGAGAGAGAACTTTAGACTTAGAGTCGATGACACCAGCTCAAATTCTACTGCCTATGAAAACTTTCATGTACTATCCCTATCCAAAGAGATTTTCCGTTCTGAATTTTTCCTGTTGTATTTACTGCTCTGAATCATTTTTTTATATTTATATTTTAAAAATGTTTTTAAAATTCTCATTTATCTACTTGATAAAGATATATTTGCATGACTTTATTGATATTGCACTTAGTAGGGACCAAGTAAATAGCTATTTGGTTAGACAGCAAAATACCACACTTCTTTGAGAAAAATAACTACATTTCTTTAATCAGAGTTTTATTTAATTTTTACTTAATTGTAGTTTCCTGCCAATGGTTCATCATGAACATACATTTTGAAAACTTGCATTTGGAAGCTGAAGTTTGAGACAGAGATCTAAATAGAAGCAATTTCTGAAGTACCTTCTTCCAGATTACAAGCAAAGGAGCAGAAAATTTGTGACTAAAGAGACAATAAGGAGTGTATCATTTTAACCTATATCATAGAAGACGGAGCTAGTTTTGAAGCTTATGTGTTAGATCAAAATTATTTAATTCTGTTTTGTTAGTTTATGAAATCTAGTGTTATTTTTTCTTTAATGTGATCTTTTTTTTTTTACTGCCCATTTTCTTTCCATAACCTTCTTTTGGATCTATGTTCTTCTTGTCCTCTTTACTTCCCCTTTTCTTATCCTTTTTTTTCATAGAATCTTCTTTTATATCCTTGTCCTCTGTATTGTCTTCATCTCCCTCCTTGGATTTGTCCTCTGTCTGGTTTTCATCTCCCTCTTTGGAATTGTCCTCTGTCTTGTCTTCATCTCCTTCCTTCTCCTTGTCCTCTGTCTTGTCTTCATCTTCTTCTTTGTCCTCATTCTCACCTTCCTTTATGTCCTCATCTCCCTTCTTGTCTTCATCTCCATTATTGCTCCTGTCCTCTGTCTTGTCCTCATTTCCCTCTTCGTACTTGTCCTCTGTCTGGTCTTCATCTTCCTTCTTGTCCCTATCTTCTATCTTGTCTTCATTTCCCTTCTTGTTCCTATCCTCTATCTCCTCTTCATCTCCTTTCTTGTTCCTATCCTTTATCTTGTCTTCATATCCAATATTGTTCATGTCCTCTATCTTGTCCTCATCTCCCTTCCTATACTTGTCCTCTGTCTTGTCTCCGTCTCCCTCCTTGTCCTTATTCTCACCTTCCTTTATGTCCTCATCTCCCTTCTTGTCCCTGTCCTCTGTCTTGTCATCTCCCTTATTGTCCTTGTCCTCATCTACCTTTATGTCCTCATGTCCCTCAACTCCCTTATCTCCCTCATCTCCCTCCTTGTCCGTGTCCGATGTCTTGGCCTCATATCCTTTCTTATACTTCTTTTTGTTCTTTTCCTCCTCTTTGTATTTGTTCTCCTTTAAGTTCTCCTTGTCTTTCTTCTTGTCTTCATCTCCCTTCTTGTCTTCATCCTCCTTGCCCTCATCTCCCTTCTTTTTCATGTTCATCCTTTCTTCTTTTTCACCTTTATCTTTTTCACCACCTCTTTTCTTTGATCGGGACTTATCTATTTCTTTTTCCTTCTTCATGTCCTTATTAGTATCTTTTCTTTCTCTTCTCTCTTCTTTACTCCGAGTTTTCTTAGGAAGCTCTTCAACTTTCACTCCAGTTTTCTGTTTTTGTCTCTTTTCATAGATCTTCTCAGGGCCACTTACTCCTCGCTTCTGCTGCCATTTAGGACCACTCTGGCTATTTTGTAAAGGGGCTACCTGAATTTTGAAATAAATATCCTGTTTTGGGGTCGTTTTCCTTGCTTCTCTGCCACTTTTTACTTCTGATTTTGAATCTTCTTTCAAATTACCTGAAGATATAACAGATAGATAATATAATAAAAGTGCATAATTCATTCATATCTTAGTTTTTCTCTATTGATATTTTTTGCTATCAGTTTTACTTTGTTTTAAGGTTGAGGCAAATAAATTTGTTCTCCCAATAATATAAAATTTGTGAAGCATACATATACAAAGGATTAGATAAGAGGTTCTTGGAATACAGACTTTTCAGGAATTGAACCAAGAAAAGGGAAAAATACAACACAAAGCAATTTCAAATTTCTCAGTAGAAGATGACTAGAGTGTATGATTAGAGATGTATGCCGAAAAGGTGAAATTTTTCTGAGAAAATTTATGTTTTTGTATAATATTTATATAATTCCTTGAGGAACTCCATCTCCATTTGAATGATAAAAAGAATTACTAAGCCAGCAATTTGAGAGACAATGAGGCTGGAACTTTCCTTAGCTATATCATATGTTTTTAGGAACCCTGCTTTAAAAGTGATTTAGAGGGGTGCCTGAGTGGCTCAGTCGGTTGAGCGTCCGACTTTGGCTCAGGTCATGATCTCGCGGTCTGTGGGTTCGAGCCCCGCGGCGGGCTCTGTGCTGACAGCTCAGAGCCTGGAGCCTGCTTCAGGTTCTGTGTCTCCCTCTCTCTCTGCCCCTCCCCTGCTCATGCTTTGTCTCTCCTGCTCTCAAAAATAAATAAAAAAAAAACATTAAAAAAAAAGTGATTTAGAGATGGTAGCATTACTTAAGGTGGCAAAACAGCTGGGTAGTACCTGTGCCAATAAAAGGAATATTTATTGCTGTGTGATACATAGCAAACTAAAATTAATATTTTTATAAAAAAGAAAATAGAGCATGATAACTTGTTTTATTGAAGTCCAGATTCCTTTAGTTAATCATTTCATGATTAACTTGTCTTTAATTGATTTCGAGTGTTTTTCTCTATTAAGTTTCAATGCATCTTTCCATTTTTAATCTAGAGCAAATAAGACAAGTAGTTACCAAAATATGATAGATAATATAATTCAAGCAAGTAGTGAGAGTTTGGAGTTTCTCCAAATTGGGAGTGGGTCAAGAGTTTAATGAGAGCCCATATGTTATGCATCATAGTGGTCTCCCTTGATAAGAGTATCAGATATTTGTCACTGGACACACAGACTTATTCAGTTGTTTCTGCCCACCCGTGTATGTAGTCTCTAATTGGTTCTCTTTGGCTGTAGTCTAGGTGGATGTTTTGAGTTTGGGTGTTGCATTATCTGTATTGGGCAACTCCCATCCACATTTCCCATACTCTTTATTTCATTAGTAAAGGAAAATTAACACTTGGGGACCTGGAACACACAGCAGCTTAAAAGTTTTAGGAATCAGCAAAGTAATAATTTATGAAACTGGACAAGTGATGTTGAGGGTAAAGAGATGAGGGAGGATATTATGAAGGACATTTTCAACATGGCTTCTACCTAGATAGAATGTGGGCATGGTGGAATAGGCCTGTTGTTTTGAGAAAGCTTGTTAGACTGAATTCAGGATAACGGAGCAATCATTGGATGAGGTGTTTAAAAATATTTGAGTTCTATTATTTATTATGTGGTCTTTGCCAAACACTTTTAAACTTTTTGTATTTCAACTCTTTCATAGTACAATGGAGTTAATAATACTGGCTTTGTTTACCTCATAGAGTTATGTGAACACAATCAATATGAGAAAAAGCACATTGATGTGTTTTTAAAATTGCTAAAATAATACACAACAGATATACTTGAGGTTAACAACTTACAACACAAGAGGAAATATTATTGTCAAACATAATACAGTGGTCATTTATTTATTTATTCATTTATTTATTAAAAAAATTTACATCCAAGTTAGTTAGCACACAGTGCAACAATGATTTCAAGAGTAGATTCCTTAATGCCCCTTACCCATTTAGCTTATCCCCCCTCCCACAAGCCCTCCCGTAACCCTTTGTTCATTCTCCATATTTAAGAGTCTCTTATGTTTTTGTCCCCCTCTCTGTTTTTATATTATTTTTGCTTCCCTTCCTTTATGTTCATCTGCTTTGTATCTTAAAGTCCTCATATGAGTGAAGTCATGTGATATTTGTCTTTCTCTGACTGACTAATTTCGCTTAGCATGATACCCTCTCTCTATATATTTATATATCACATCTTCTTTATCCATTCATCCATGGATGGACATTTGGGCTCTTCTCATACTTTGGCTATTGTTGATATTGCTGCTATAAACATTGGGGTGCGTGTGTCCCTTTGAAACAGCATACCAATACTGTGGTCTTTTAATTTAAAAACGTTTAAGGGTTCTGTGTCCACAATATTGATTGGTATAATCATTTAAAAGTTTGCATAATATTCCATTTATATAATCTCATAATCTTAGGTCAACCTCCTATTGATATATGCACATTTTGTATATGCACATTTTGTATTTTGAAACATATTGTCAGAAATATAAATACAGCCAAACGCCAAAAAACATTCTACTCTGTAAATCTTTCCAATCTTTCACAAACAGATAGCTTCTTTAAAAAACTCTTCTTTATTTGTATTTCTTTGACGAACTAGTATTTTTGGATTTTTTGCATTTATTGTTTGATATATTTCCTGTACCTTTTGCTTTATTTCCTTTTCCCCCCAGAGATCGTTATATACTGAGGCTATAATATTTATATATTTGTATATTTATAATGTAAATTATATTAAATATTAATGAATACAATATTTATACAATTAAATTTATATTCTATTTATAATATATTAAATTGTATAACATGTTTACTCTATAATTTTTAGTATTTATTTATTTATTTATTATGTCTATTCATGATTTCTAACCATTTCCTAAGTGGATTATTTGCCTTTTGGGTGTTGAGTTTGCTAAGTTCTTTATGGATTTTGGATACTAACCCTTTATTAGATGTGTCATTTACAAATATCTTCCCCATTCTGTAGGCTGCCTTTTAGTTTTGGTGATTGTTTCCTTCTTGTGAGAAACTTTTTATTTTGATTAAGTCCCAATAGTTCATTTTTTCTTTATTCACTTGCCTCTGACTATGTGTCTGGTAAGAAGTTGCGACAGCTGAGTTCAAAGTGGTTGCTGCTTGTGTTATCCTCTAAGATTTTGATGGTTTTCTGTCTCACATTTAGATATTCCATCCATTTTGAATTTATTTTTGTATATTATGTAAGAAAGTGGTAGATTCATTCTTCTCTATGTTGCTGTCCAGATTTCCCAAAACCATTTGCTGAAGAGACTCTTTTTTCCATTGGATATTCTTTCTTGCTTTGTCAAAGATTACTTAACCATACAGCTGCGGGTCCATTTCTGGGTTCTTTATTCTGTTCCCTTGATCTATGTATCTGTTTTGTGTGAGTACTATACTGTCTTGATGATTACAGCTTTATATTATAGCTTCAAATCCCGAATTATGCCTCCAGTTTTGTTTTACTTTTTCTGGATTGCTTGGGCTGTTCAGGGTCTTTTGTGTTTCTATACAAATTTCAGGATTGCTCTAGCTCTGTGAAAAATGCTGGTAGTATTTTGATGGGGATTGCATTAAATGTGTAGATTCCTTTGGGTAGTAAAGACATTTTAACAGTATTTGTTCTTTCAATCCCTGAGCATGGAATGCTCTTCCTTTTCTTTGTGTCCTCTTCAATTTCTTTCTATGGTTTTCAGAGTATGGATCTTTTACCTCTTTGGTTAGGTTCATTCTCAGGTATCTAATTGTTTTTGGTGTAATTGCAAATGGAATCAATTCCTTGATTTCTTCTTCTGCTGATTGGTATTGGTGTAAAGAACTGTAACAGATTTCTGTACTTTTACGTGTATCTTGCAACTTTGCAGAATTTATGTATTAGTTCTAGCAATTTTTTATTGGAGTTTTTGGGTTTTCTACATAGAGTATAATGTCATCTGCAAACAGTGAAAGTTTGACTTCTTCCTTGTCAATAGGATGCTTTTTATTTCTTTTTGTTATCTGATTCCTGAGGCCAAAATGTCTAGTAATATATTAAATAGTATGGTGAGAGTGGACAGTCTTGTTTTCTTCCTGACAAGGCTCTCAGTTTTTCCCCATTGAGGTTGATATTAGCTGTGGGTCTTTTGCATATGACCTTTATGATGTTGAGGTATGTTCCTTCTATCATTACTTTCTTGAGGATTTTTACCAAAATTGGATGTTATAATTTGTCAGAATATATTTCTGTATCTGTTAAGAGGATCATGTTGTTCTTAATCCTTTCTTTTATTAGTGTGCTATATCTCATTCATCGATTTGCAAATATTGAACCAGCCCTGCAGCCCAGGAATAAATCCCACTTGATCATGGTGGATAATTCTTTAAATGTACTGTTGAATTCAATTTGCTAGTATCTTGTTGAGAATTTTTACATCCACATCCATCAGAGATATTGGCTTGTGATTCTCCTTTTTTGGTGGGGTCTTTGTCTGATTTGGAATCAAGGTAATGCTGGTCTTGTAGAATGAGTTTGGAAGTTTTCATTTCATTTCTATTTTTTGAAACAGTTTGACAAGAATGGGTATTAACTCTTCTTTAAATGTTTGGTAGAATTCCCCATGAAAGCCATCTGACCCTGGACTTTTGTTTGTTGGGAGAGGTTTTTTTTTTTATTATAATAGTTTATTTTCAAATTGGTTTACATATAACACCCAGTGTTCATCCCAACACGTGCCCTCTTTAATGCCCGTCACCCCCTCTCCCCCCTCCCTTACCTCCCTCACTCTCAGATTGTTCTTAGTCTTTGAGAGTCTCTTATGTTTTATCTCCCTTGTTGGGAGAGTTTTGATTACCGATTCAATTTTTTTCTGGTTATAGGTCTGTTCAAATTTTCTAATTTTTCCTGTTTCCGTTTGGTAGTGTGTGATTTTCTAGGGATTTATCCATTTCTTCCAGGTTGCCCAGTTAGTTGGCATGTAATTTTTCATAGTATTCTCTTATAATTGTTTGTATTTCTGTGGTGTTGGTTGTGATTTCTCTTCTTTCATTCATGATTTTATTTATTTGAGTCCATTCTCTCTTCTTTTTGATAAGTCTGACTAAAGTTATCAATTTTATTAATTCTTTCAAATAACAAGCTCTTAGTTCCTTTGATCTATTCTACTGCGGAGTTTTTTGTTTGTTTCTGTATCATTTATTTCTGCTCTAGTTTTTATTATTTCCCTTCTTCTGCTGGCTTTAGGCTTTATTTGCTCTCCCTTTTCTAGCTCCTTTAGATGTAAGGTTAGGTTGTGTATTTGAGAGCTTTCTTGCTTCTTGAGGTAGGCCTGTGTTCCAATATATTTCCCTCTAAGAACTGTGTTTGCTACATTCCAAATGTTTTGGACTGTCGTGTTTTCAGTTTCATTTGCTTTCATGTATTTTTTTCTACTTCTTCTTTAATTTTTGGTTAACAAATTCATTTTTTAGTAGGATGTTCTTTTTTCTTTTCTTTTGAGAGAGAGAGAGAAAGAGAGAGAGAGGGAGAGAGAGAGAAAGGAATATGAGCAGGGGGAGGGCCAGATAGAAAAAGAGAGAGAATCATTAGCAGGCTCCACGCCCAGTGCTGAGCCCAACTTGGGGTTTGATCTCATGATCCTGAGGTCATGACATGAGCCAAAAACATAAGTCAGACACTTAAGTGACTGCCCCACCCAGGTGAATTTTGTAGGATGTTCTTTAACTCGAAGTATTTGTTGTCTATCCAAAGTTTTTCCCGTGGTTGACCTCAGGTTTCATAGCATTGTGGTCTGACAATATGCATGGCATGATCTCAATCTTTTTATATTTGTTGAGGGCTGATTTGTGACCCAGTATGTGATCACTCTGGAGAATGTTTTGTATGCAGTCAAAGAGAATGTGTTTTCTGTTGCTTTAGGATGTAATATTCTGAGTATATCTGTTAAGTCCATCCAGTCCAGTGGGTCATTCAAAGCCATTGTTTTGTTGTTGATTTTCTGCTTGGATGACCTGTCCCTTGTTGTAAGTGGGGTGTTAAAGTCCCTCCTATTGCTGTATTATTATCGTGAGTTTCTCTAAGTTTGTTATTGATTTATATATTTAGGTGGTCTCAAGTTGAAGGCATAAATATTTACAATTATTAGATCTACTTGATGGATAGAAGCCTTAATTATGATATAATGCCCTTCTTCATCTCTTTTTAGAGTCTTTGTTTTAATATCCAGTTTGTCTGATATAAGAATGGCTTCTCCAGCTTCCTTTCAGTGCCTCTTAATATGAGAAATGGTTCTCCATCCTCTCACTTTTAATCTGTAGCTGTCTTTAGTATAAAATGAGTCCTTTGTAGGCAGCGTATAGATGGATCTTGCTTTTTCTATCCATCTGATACTCTGTGTCTTCTGATTGGATCATTTAGTCCATTTACATTCAGAGAGATTATTGATTGATTGATTGAGAGATTATTGATATGACTTTAGTGTCATTGTGTTACCTATAAATTTGGTGTTTCTGGGATATTCTCTGTTCCTTTATAGTCTGTTGTTTTTGGGTTTCTTTCCCCCATCTACAAGTCCCTATAATATTTCTTGTGGGACTGGTTTAGTAGCTAGGTTTTAGTGGTTTAGTTTTTGTTTGTCTGGAAATCTCTTTACGTCTCCTATTCTGAATGGCATGCTTGCTGGATAAAATATTCTTGGTTGCATATTTTTCCCTTTCATCACAGAAATGCCCTTCTGCTCTGCCAAGTTTCTGTGGAGAGATCTGCTGCTAACCTGATCTATCTTCTTTTGTAGGTTAAAGACTTCTTTTTATTTTTTGCTTTCAGGATTCTTTCCCTGGCTGTGTATTTCATTCATATTATATGCCTTGGCAATGACTGGCTTTTGTTAAGTTAATATGAGTTCTCTGTGCTTCAATGTATGTCTTTCCCCATATTAGGGATGTTTTCAGCTATAATTTGCTCAAATAAACTTTCTGCCTCCTTTTCCTCTCTCTTCATCTTCTGGGACTCCTATGGTACAAATGTTATTCCATTTTAATAAGTTGCTGAGTTTCTTAAGTCTGCTTCATGATCCATTATCTTTGTTTCCTCCTTCCTTTCAACTTCATTATTTTCCATAATTTTTGTCTTCTATATCACTGATTCAGTCCTATGCTTCATCCATCTTTGTTGTTATGGCATCTATTTGGGTTTGCATCTCAATTAACAGCATTTTTAATTTCAGCCTGACTAGATTTTAGTCAGAATTCTTTTATCTCTACAGTAATGGATTCCCTAGTGTCTTCTATGTTATTTTTTCAAGCCTAGATAGTATCCTTATAATTATTATTTTAAATTCAAGTTCAGATAGCTTATTTATATATGTATTGATTAAATCCCTGGCCATTATTTATACTTCCTGTTCTTTCTTTTGGGGTGAATTCTTCCATATTGCCATGTTGTCCGCACAGAAAAAAAAAAAAAGCTAGATCCTAGGTGTGTTTTGGTCTGATTATTGATAGATATAGATTTTGGCTCAGGTCATCAAGTCATGGGTGGTGGGATCGAGTCCTGTGTCAGCCTCTGTGTTAAAATAATGGAGCCTGGTCAGGATTCCCTCTCTCCCTCCCTCCCTCTCTCTCTTCCCCTCCCTGCTTGCTCTCTGCCTCTTAAAATAAACGAATAACTTATATATATATAAATAAAAAGGAATAAGAATATACATATAAAATAAAATATATATAAAAAAGGAAAAAATAAAAATTTTCAAACATTTAAAAACATTTTAAAATAGATAAAAAGGATGTTAGACTCTATTTCTACTAGAGCTGAAGCTTTGCAGCACTCTGTGATCAGTAGACAGTGCATGAGAGGGGTTTGCGGTAGTCTTCTGGGGGAGGGGTTTTTATATCAAATTGCTGGAGAACTTGCCCTAGTGCAGATGCACCCTTGGGTCCAGGGACATGGGGTTTTGTGTAAGCAGCTCAGGTCTCTATTTGGTGGTGCTATTTAGCTCGGTGAGGTCAGTCCTTGCTGATGGGAGTGGTGCTAAAAAGTTTTGCTGTGCTCTCTTTTCCCAACTGAGAGTTTGAGTCTGCCACTCTTCAGGAAGCTCTCACAAAAGAGCAAACATTCATGCCTCTGTGGCTTTCCTCAGATCCTTGCCTTCACCCTGTCTGGGTCCAAGTCATCCACTTGCCAGGTGGCATCTTACTCCTGTGTTTTATCCCAGGCATTTGGCTGCATTTCTGAACTCCAACTTTTATGGCCTCCCATGGTGCAGACCTGTGTAGATCCTTTGGGCAACGGTTTAACTACACTTTTGCTACTTGTCAGCCTGTGCTAGGAAAAAAAGATATACAATTGCACAGCAATTCAGAGTTTGAGGCAAAGGACTGTCCAAAACTACACCTACATTCTCTGTACTCTCCAGGCATTCCCCGCTCTTATGCCTGTAAACAGTGCAGCACATTGGCACCCGTTCTTCTTGCAACCCAGAGGATCTTCAGAACACGTTGTCTGCTCCTGGGTCTCCATCCTTCTTCTCCACCAGAGCACCTTTAAGTTAGGCAGTTCACCAGTATGGTGAACTTCTAAAACCAGATTTTGCGCTCTGCTGCTTCTAATACCTTGTGGTAGTTTCTGTAAGCAGGGATCCCTCCCTTCCGCTGCAACTGCAGTTCTTATCTCCCCTAAATCAGCTCTCCCCACTTCCTACCTTTCAGAAAGTGGTCACTTTTCTACTTGTAGACTTGCAGTTTTTGTTTTCTCAGTTCTCAGATTGATTTCTTGCGTGTTCAAAATAATTTGATAATTATTTAGCTGTGTTCGAGGGAGGAGGCAAGCTTAGGGTTTCCCTACTCTTTTGCCATCTTAACTCCTCCTCTCTACCATCTTAAAATTCCTCCCTAATCAAACTTTTAAATTATAGTTTCTATATTTTATATCATTCTTAGAAAACAAGTTTGTTGAGAGAGCACTGTAAAATGTTAGTTTACAAAGTAAAAAATTATTTTATAATGCACATCAATGATCTAATAACCATTTTTCAAAAATTAAAAATAGAAATACCATATGATTTGAATACTGCTGAGTATCTACCCAAAGAAAATAAAAATATTAATTTGAAAAGATGTATGCACCCCTGTATTTACTGCAGCATTATTTATAATAGCCAAATGTGGAAGTAACCCAAGTGCAATCAATATGTGAACAGATGAAGAAGGTGATATATGCACACACTGGTATATACATATGCATTGTATATGTATACATATATATATACACACACACATATATATAGTATATAGTATATATTGCATACATATACATATACAATGGAGTATTATTCCATTCCATATAAACATCGTGTATATCTATATATATATACACATACATATATATAGTATGTAGACATTGTATACATATGTATACATATACATATACAATGGAGTATTATTCAGTCAAAAAAGAGAATGAAAACTTGCTATTTGCAACAACATGAGTGGACCTAGAGGATATTATACTAAGTAAAGTAGGTCAGAAAGAGAAAGACAAATACCATATGATTTCATTTATTTGTGCAATCTAGAAAACAATTCAGAAAACAAAACTAATGAACAAACCAAAACACTCAGACTTTTAAATACAGAGAACAAATTGGTGGCTTGCCAAAGGAGAATTGTGTGGGCAAATATGTGAAATAGGCGAAGAGGATTAATAGGTACAAACTTTTAGTTATAAAATAAATAAGTCATGGAGATGAAAAGTACAGCATAAAGAATATAATCAATAATATTGTAAGAACATTGTATGGTGACAGATGGTAAGTACACTTATTATGGTGA
Organism: Paguma larvata; assembly: GCA_030068075.1. Lineage (NCBI taxonomy): Eukaryota > Metazoa > Chordata > Mammalia > Carnivora > Viverridae > Paguma > Paguma larvata. The sequence goes on from CM057829.1 coordinate 31,539,734, forward strand.
GAACTGAGTAATGTGTGGAATTGCTGAATCACTATACTGTACACCTGAAACTAATATAACATTATACATCAACTGCACTTCAAAAAAAGGTCGAGGGGCGCCTGGGTGGCTCAGTCGGTTGAGCGTCCGACTTCGGCTCAGGTCATGATCTTGCGGTCTGTGAGTTTGAGCCCCGCGTCAGGCTCTGTGCTGACAGCTCAGAGCCTGGAACCTGCTTCACATTCTGTGTCTCCCTCTCTCTCTGCCCCTCCCCTATTCATGCTCTGTCTCTCTCTGTCTCAAAAATAAACATTAAAAAAATTAAAAAAAAAGAGGTCGAGTCGTGATATGAATGACTTTTATTATGGTAAATATTAATTAATATTAAAGACTTTTTCAGACTTCCAAATTAGGACCTGTATTTTTATTGAAAGCAGGCTAGTATCAAAGAGAACAAAATCTAAAGTCAAAAGAACTGGTTTTAAAAATTAGTTTATCACTTAACAGTTATGTAATGTGTGAAAAATTCTCTCTTTGGACCATAGATCTATTAAATATGTTAATGGAATACTCACGAACTAACCATAACTGGTTAACTTCTGGCACATAATAATTCTTCAGCAAATATTTGTTTAAAATGAAAAAAAAATTTGTCATGGTTGGAAAATGTTAATTACAAGAAAATTTGAAAAACATGAGGGCCAAGGACAAAAAATATCACCTATAGTCCCACCATCAAGGATTAACACTCTATTAAAAACTTTTTTCTGAAGTTAAGATGGTGGAGAAGTAGAGGGATCTGGATTTTCCTGGGCCCTCAAATACAGTCGTATTGAAGTCAGATTACTTGGAACACTCAGGAAATCGATCTGTGGAGTGGCAGAAAGATCTCCAAAGTCAGAAAAGCTTGGGAGGATCGAGATGTGTCTATGTGAGTTGGGGGAGATAAAATGGCGGAGTCACAGAGAAGAGAGAACCCTTTCTGTGAAGAGACAAAAGGGAGAGAAAGAGAAAGAGGTTGTGAAAGTGCAATACGAAGTTAGGAGAAAAGGAAAATCTCTCTGGACTATGGATTGGGGGGCAATAAATGCTGAATGTGCCAGTTCTTTTTTACAAACAGCCTTTGGAGCTGAACTCTGAAGTTTTGGAAGGGCACGAATTTCTCCAGAGTGGAGCTCTGGAGCACAATCCTGAAGAAGGTGGATCTAGACCAGGAGTGCATAGCATGGTGTAGCAATCTCCAGGGCACAATGGTAGAGAACAGCCCCTTCCTGGAGTACTTTGGGAAGAGGGTTTATTGCCTCTTCAAGGACAAAGGTCCCAGTAGGTACTCCCCAAAGTCCTCTCATCAGCGGAGTGGAGAGGTTCTGCTCTAGAGAAGAGAAGAGGATCTGCACTGAACTGGGTCCTTTAAGACTCTGGGTTTTGAATTCCAGTTGTGTGCCAAGTGCCAGGCCCTTTGAGACTTGGGTTTTGAATCCTAGTAGCATGCCCAAGAAAAAACGCAGGACAGTTTGGGTGCAGGGCAAATTGGCTTCCCTCACTAATCCATGAGGGCTACCTGAACAGCGAGTGTTGAGATACTAGTCCTGAGAAGAGAGACTGGGCACCATTTTCCCCCAACACCATCACAGGCGGGACTTCAGAGAGCAACACAGCGAGTCCCAGTGGAGTCAAGACCTACTTACACCAAATCCTGCCCCTCCCATCCTGGCAACTGGTTATTTACTGGAACAAAACTGACTCTAAGCTAGCCTCTCTTCCAGGCAAGCACAGCCACCGGCATAGCACCCAGGAACTAATAGATAACTCTTTTTATCCCCACCCCCTCCCTTTTTTACTATTCTTTTTATCCTCTGGAATCAGACTCACAGTTTCTGATTTTTTTGGTAATTTCCTTTTATTGTTCTGTTTCTTTTGATAAGGTGTTTTTTTTTTTAATTCTTTTCTTTTTCCTTCTTTTCTCTTTTCTTCTGGTATTTTTTTTCCTTTTTTCTTTTTCTCTTTATTTTCCCTGAGAATCATACTTACAGTTTTTTTAATTCCCTATTTGTTTTGTTGTTGTTGTTCCTGTTCCTTTTCTCTTTCTATGGAATCAGGCTCCCTCAGCCCTTTTGTTTCCAGGGTTACTTCAACAATGGAAAAATAAAAGTACACCTACTTAAAGGTCCAAACACTTCACCACTGCAAACAAGGAGAAGCTCTGCAGAGGACTGACTAGTGGGAAAGAGCAGCCAAAACACAACAACAGAGTGCACACAACATATACCAGAAGCACTTCCTGGAAAGCCAGCCCCAAGACAGTATACAACCCCTTTTTATTATAGTGGTACTCTCAGGTGTGTGAAACATAACAGAATTTTAAAATACACACACACACACACACACACACACACACACACAAAACAGAAACATAGCCAAAATGACAAGATGGAGGAATTCTCCCCAAAAGAAAGTTCAAAAAGTAATCACAGTCAGATAATTGCTCAAAACAGATTAGAACAATATATCTGAACAAGAGTTTAGAACAACAGTCATAAGTCCACTAGCTGGTCTTGAAAAAGCATAGAAGACGCCAGAGAAACGCTTGTTGCAGAGGTTAAAGACCTAAAAACTAGTCAAGATACATTTAAAAATGCTATAACTGAGATGTAAAACAAAGTAGATGCAGTGACAGTGAGGATTGAAGGAGCAGAGAAGAGAATAGGTGATATAAAAGATAAAATTATGGAAAATAATGAAGCTGAAAAAAAGACAGAAAGAAAGTTGCTTGATCACGAGGGGAGAATTAGAGAACTAAGTGATTCCATAAAATTAAAACAATATTCATATCATAAGAGTCCCAGAAGAAGGAGAGTGAGAGAAAGGGGCAGAAGTTATATTTGAACAAATTATAACTGAGAACTTCCCTAATCTGGGGAAGGAAACGGGCATCCAAGTCCAAGAGGCACAGAGAACTCCCTTCAAAATCAACAAAAACAAGTCAACACCATGACATGTCATACTAAAACTTGAAAAATACCAAGATAAATAAAGAATTCTGAAAGATGCTAGGGATGAAATATCCTTAACCCACAAGGGTAGACACATAAGGTTAGTAGCAGACCTGTCCACTGAAACTTGGCAGGCTAGACGGCAGTGGCAGGAAATACTTAATGTGATGAATAGGATAAATATGTAACCAAGAATGCTTTATTCAGTAGGGCTATCATTTAGAATAAAAAGAGAGATAAAGACTTTCCCAAACAAAAACTAAAGGAATTTCTGACCACTAAACCAGCCATGTAAGAAATTATAGAGGGACTGAGTGGAGGAAAAAAAAAGATCAAACAACAAAGACTGCAAAGGACCAGGGAACATCACCCAAAACACCAAATCTACAGATAACACATGGCACTAAGTTCACATCTTTCAATAATTGCTCTGAATGTAAATGGACTAAATGCTCCAATTAAAAGATATACTATTAGAATGGATAAAGAAACGAGATCCAACTATATGCTGCCAAGAAGAGACTAATTTTAAATGTAAGGACACCTGCAAGTTGAAAGTGAGAGCATGCAGAACCATCTCTCATGCTAATGGAGGTCAAAAGAAAACTGGAGTAGCCATATTTATATCAGACAAACTAGATTTTAAAACAAAGACTAACAAGAGACAAAGAAAGTATTATATCATAATTAAGGGATCTATCCATCAAGAAGATCTAACAGTTGTATATATTTATGCCCCAACTTGAAAGCACCCATATATATGGATCAGTTAATCACAAACATAATGAAACGCATAGAAGATAATACCATAATAGTAGAAGACTTTAATACCCCACACAGAGCAAGAGACAGGTCATCTAAGTAGAAAATCAACAAGGAAACAATGGCTTTGAGTGACATACTGAACCAGATGGACTTAACATATATATTCAGAACATTTCATCCTAAGGCAGCCGAATACACATTCTTCTCAAGAGCACATAAAAGATCTCCAGAATAGATCACATACTGGGTACAAACCAGCCCTCGACAAGTACAAAAATATTGAGATCATATCATGCATATTTTCAGATCGCAACATACTATGAAACTTGAAAGCAATGACAAGAAAAAATTTGGAAAGCCCTCAGATACATGGAGGTTAAAGAACATCCTACTAATTGAAGGACCTGAATATGAGACAGGATACCATCAAAACCCTAGAGGAGGAAGCAGGAAATAATCTCTTTGACCTCAGCTGCAGCGATTTCTTTCTTGACACATCTCCAAAGGCAAGGGAATCAAAAGCAAAAATGAACTATTGGGACCTCATGAAGATAAAAATCTTCTGCACTGCAAAGGGAACAATCAACGAAACTAATAGGCAACTGATGGAGTAGGAAAAGATAGTTGCAAATGACATATCGGATAAAGGGCTAGTATCCAAAATCTATAAGGAACTCACCAAACTTCACGCCTGAAAAATAAGTAACCCAGTGAAGAAATGGGTGGGAGACATGAATAGACACTTTTCCAAAGAAGACATACAGATGGCCAACAGATACATGAAACTATGCTCAATGTCACTCATCAACAGGGAAATACAAATCAAAACCACACTGAGATACCATCTCACACGGGTCTGAGTGGCTAAAATGAACAACTCAGGAAACTATTGATGCTGATGAGGTGTGGAGAAACAGGCACTGTTTCTTACTCTTACACTGTTGGTGGGAATGCAAACTGATGCAGCTGCTCTGGAAAACAGTGTGGAGGTTCCTCAAAAAATTAGAAATAGATTTACCCTATGACCCAGCAATAGCACAGCTAGGAATTTACCCAAGGGATACAGGAGTGCAGATGGATAGGGGCACTTGTAACCCAATGTTTATAGCAGCACTTTTCACAATAGCCAAATCTTGGAAAGAGCCAAAATGTCCATCAACTGATGAATGGATAACGAAGATGTGGTTTATACATACAATGGAATACTACTTGGCAATGAGAAAGAATTAAATCTGGCCATTTGCAACAACGTGGATGGAACTGAAGGGTATTATGCTAAGTGAAGTAAATCAGGCAAAGAAAGACGGATACCATATGTTTTCACATATAGGTGGATTTTGAGAAACTTAACAGAAGACCATGTGGAAGGGGAAGGAGGAAAAAAAAAGTCACAGAGGAAGGCAAACCATAAGAGACTCTTACATACTGAGAAAAAAACTAAGGGTTGATGGAGGGTGGGGGAGAGGGGAAAGTGGGTGACAGGCATTGAGGAGGGCACTTGTTGGAATGAGCACTGGGTGTTGTATGGAAACCAATTTGTCAATAAATTATATTTAAAAAAATCCTACTAATGAATGAATAGGTTAACCAGGATATTAAAGAAGAAATTAAAAAAATGCATGGAAGCCAATGAAAATGAAAACACAACAGTCCAAACTCTTTGGGATACAGCAAAGACAGACCTAAGAGTCTAAAAGCATACTGAAAGTAATTGCAATTCTGTCCTTTCTCAAGAAGCAAGAAATGTCCTATACAACCTAACCTTACAACTAAAGGATCTAGAAAAGGAGCAAAAAATAAAGCCCAGTGTCAGCAGAAGAAAGGTAATAATAAAAATTAGAGAATAAATGATATAGAAACAAAAAAATAGAACATTTCAATGAATCTAAGAGCTGCTTTTTTTTAAAATAATTAACAAAATTGATAACCCCTAGCCAGTCTTACCAAATGGAAAAGAGAGAGGATCCAAAAAAATCATGAACGAAGGAGGAGAAATCACTACCAACACCACAGAAATACAAGGAATTATAAGAGAAAACTGAAAAATTATATGCCAAAAACTGGACAATCTGGAAGGAGTGAATAAATTCTTAGACACTCACACACTACCAAAACTCAATTGAGAAGAAATAGAAAATTCAAAGAGGCCCATAACCAACAAATAAATGGAATCAATTATCAAAAATTTCCCAACGAATAAGAGTCCTGAGTCAGATGATTTCTCAGGGAAATTCTAACAAACATTTAAAGAAGAGTTAATACCTATTCTTCTCAAACTGTTTCAAAAAATAGAAATGGAAGGAAAACTTCCAAACTCTTTCTATGAAGCCAGCATTACCTTGATTCCAAAATCAAAGACCCCACTAAAATGTAGAATTACAAGCCAATGTGCCTGGTGGACCTGGATGCAAAAATTCTCACCAAGATAGAAGAAATCAAATTCAATAGTACATTAAAAGAATTATTCACCATGATCCAGAGGGATTTATTCCTGGGCTGGAGGGCTGGTTCAATATTCACATATCAATCAATGTGACATGCCATATTGATAAGAGAAAGGATAATAACCAATAGATGCAGGAAAAACTTTTGACAAAATACAACATTCTTTCTTGATAAAAACCTTTAAGGAAGCAGGGTTGGAAGGAACATATCTCAACATCATAAAAGCCGTATATGAAAGACCCACAGGTAATATCATCTCCAAAACTTAGAGCTTTTCCCCTAAGGTCAGCAATATGACAGAGATGTCCACTCTCATCACTGTTGTTCAATGTAACGTTGGAAGTCCTCCTCAGCAATCAGACAACAAAACAAAATAAAAGGTATCCAAGCTGGCAAGGAAGAAGTCCTTTCACTAGTGTAAGAAACTTTCGCTCTTTGCAGATGACACGATACTCTACATGGAAAACCTGAAAGATTTCACCAAAAATTACTAGAACTGATACATGAATTCAGCAAAGTTGCAGGATATAAAATCAACATACAGAAATTGGTTGCATTTCTATACACCAATAATGAAGTAGCAGAAAGAGAAATCAAGGAATTGATCTCATTTACAACTGCAGCCAAAATCATCAAATACCTATGAATAAACCTAACGAAAGAGGTTAAACATCTGTACACTGAAAACTATAGAAAGCTTATGAAAGAAACTGAAGAAAACACAAAGAAATGGAAAGACATTCCATGCTCATTGATTGGAAGAATAATATTGTTAAAATGTCTATACTACCCAAAAGCAATCTACACATTCAATGCAATCCCTATCAAAATAATACTAGCACTTTCAGAGCTATAACAAACAATTCTAAAATTTGTATGGAACCACAAATAGCCAAAGTAATGTTGAAAATGTAAAGTAAAGCTTGAGGCATCACAATTCCGGACTTCAAGCTGTATTACAAAGTTGTAATCTTTGAGACAGTATGGTAGTGGCAAATAAACACACACATAGATAAATGGAACTAATAGAGAACCCAGAAATGGACCCACGAATACATGGTCAACTAATCTTTGATAAAGCAAGAAAGAGTATCCATTGGAAAAAAGACTGTCTCTTCAGCAAATGGTGTTGGGAAAATTGGACAGCTACATGCAGAAGAATGAAACTGGATTACTTTTTACTTTCGAAATGGATGAAAGACCTCAATATGAGACAGGAAACCATCAAAATCTTAAAGGAGAAAGTAGGCAACTACCTCTTTGACCTTGGCCATGGCAACTTCTTATTAGACATGTCTCTGGAGGCAAGGGGAACAAAAGTAGAAATGAACTATTGGTACCTCATTAGGATAAAAAGCTTCTGCACATCGAAGGAAACAATCAACAATACCAAAAGGCAATAGATGGAATGGGAGAAGATATTTGCAAATAATATATTGTATAAAAGGTTAGTATCCAAAATCTATAAAGAACTTATCAAACTCAATGCATCCCCAAAAAACAAATAATCCAGTGAATAAATGGTGAGAAGACATGAATAGACACTTTTTCAAAGAAGACATCCAGGTGGCTAACAGACACATGAAAAGATGCTCAACATCTGTGATGGTAGCTGGATGTGGGGCCTTTTGGAGGTAATTAGGCCATAAGCGTGGAGAACCTGATCATTCTGGCACTGTGTCAGAACCTGACCATGTTGGTACCTTGATATCAGACTTTCAGATTTCAGAACTGTGAGAAATAAATTTCCGTTGCTTGTAAGCCACCTAGTCTGTGGTACTTTGAACTAAGACAGACAGGATGTGAGAGCCGGATTCCTCTCCTTGTTCTCATGTTCCCATTAATGTAGTGGAGAGAAGGAAGTCTTATTCTTTTGCTCAATCCACATGACTGAAATCCTCCAGAGACATTTAACATGTTCTTTTTTTTTTTTTTTTTTTTGCTTTCCTTCATTTTCCTTTCTTCTTGTCTCCTTTCCCTCTTTCTTTATTGCTATTTCTATCTCTACAACTTTGGTTTGTTTGTACAATCTGATTTACTATTGTTGATAAGTCATTTAAATATTGGCAATGACTATCCCAGATACAGACATTTATTTTTTTCTGTTAATCTGGGAAAATGTCTTTGACACAATTTTAACTAAACCATATGTTGAAGGAAATAAAAGGTTAAGTATGAGATCAAAATTATTGTGTTAGAAGTGATAGTTTCTTCAGGAACTTTTAAGAAAAATAATAATATAATATTTAAGGAGAAAATTTCTCTCTGTTTTATTACATATTTTTCTAAAGTCAAAATACAAATAAATGTTTCAGAGTGTCTTGGTTGGAGTTTTTGAATAATTTCTTATGATAGATTATTCTGGATTTAGTGGATGTTTTTTGCTTGGGATGCTACAATTTTATGTGAAGTAAAGTTTGAAGAAGAGGGAAGAGAGCAAAGTCTATTCCACATTCTATTTTCTCAGCTACTATGCAAAGCCATTTGGATTAACTTGTCTTCCATGAATCTTCTTTGTTTTCCTAACTTCTCCATTTTTTCCCTTTCCATTTCCAAGTTTTTTGCTTCTCTTATAGATTCTGCTACAAAATTCTTTAGTTTCTACTGATAAGTCAGTTAGTTTCTATTGATAAGTCAGTCCAAGGAGATCATTTGCTTTTTATTTTACTCTTTTGGCTAAGTGATGGCTCTCCTTTTAAAAACATCATAAACTAAAATATGTTGGGTAAATATATCAGTCTTAAGGTAAAAGTGAAAATCATAATGTCGGAAAAGTTTCCCAGACCCTCAGAATATCTTTGGGTGGTGGAATTAACAATGAGGAAGAAAACATACCAACAACTACTAAAGACATTGACAGAAAGAAACCAAAACAACATATTAAAAAATTTCCCCCTAATAACATTAATTCCTACTCTATAACCTTAGAAAGGGAGCATTGAAGGTGAGATTTTTAGATACGATATGATGAGAGATTAGCATCTTTTTTTGTATGAATCATGTCTTCTCATTGTAGCAATGGTAGGTTGTTGGAGGCCTAATCAGTATGAAGCATTGATACCCTTCAGTGGATTGATTTGCTGTGACATCATTTTACTTTAAAAAGTCATTTTCTCTTTGTTTTTCTTCCTGTAGTCAGCTCATTTATTTTTAACTTTTTCTATCCTTTTTATTTGTTTCATATGTTTTTACGAACATTTTCCAAACTTACTAGCAGTTAAATGTTTAGCTGAAATAAATTAAAGAAATTATTCAGATTACTTTTATGGATCAGTGACTAAGTCATTGTTTAGACCATAAATTCCTATTCTAAGAAACAACAAATTGTTTCAGTTATATTGAAATGTGTGTTAGGTTGAAGATTCTTATTTTAAGAACGACTTTTGTTTTTTGGATTTTTCTGAACCCTTGATTTTATAGACCTCAGGAACAGTTGAGTAGATGGAGCCCATTCTAGTTTTTCACATCTTTCATCCAGAATTGAAATCCTTCAGTAGATTGGTATTTACACATTTACTCCTTTCCTTTTTTTGCTCTACCACTTCTGTCTCTCTTATTTTATTCTCTGATACCTTTTCAGTCTTATTTAAATCACTGAAAACTGTTTTTCAAAATAAATTCCAATTTTTTTGATAAATTATTTTGTCAACATCTTTCCCCTTTATAATTTTCTTTATTTAAAAATTTTAAATGTTTATTAAAATTTTTTAAAATGTTTATTTTTGAGAGAGACACCGAATGTGAGCAGGGGAGGGGCAGAGAGAAGGAGACACAGAATCTGAAGCAGAATCCAGTCTCTGAGCTGTCAGCACAGAGCCCTCTTGCAGGGCTTGAACTCATGAGCTATAAGATCATGACCTGAGTCAAAGTCCAACGCTTAACCAATTGAGCCACGCAGGCACTCCTGTTTATTCTTGAGAGATACAGAGAACACTAGCAGGGGAGAGGCAGAGAGAGAGGGAGACACAGAATCTGAAGCAGGATCCAGGCTCTGAGCTGTCAGCACAGAACCCAACATGGGGCTCGAACTCGTGAACAGTGAGACCATGATCTAGCCAAAGTCAGATGCTCAACTGACTGAGCCACCCAGGTGCCCCAATATTAATTTCGTTTTAATCACAAGAATGAAATTTTCAAAAATGGCATTACTGCAGGAAAAGGAAATTATGAGCTCTCATTTTCCCTGCGTAAGTAGAGAAACACTGCTTGGGATTGAGTTACTTTTACACTAAGATAGGGAAGGGGAAATGATTTGGTATTACTATAGACTTTTCTTCTTTTTTTTTTTTAATTATTCATTTTGAGAGAGAGACAGAGTATGAGCAGGGAAAGGGCAGAGAGAGAGAGAAAGACATAGAATTGGAAGCAGGCTCGAGGCTCTGAGCTGTCAGCACAGAGCCTGACACAGGGCTCGAACTCATAAACTGTGAGATCATGACCTGAGCCAAAGTTGGACGCTCAACCAACTGAGTCACCCAGGTGCCCCAACTACAGACTTTTCTAAAGTGAAAATTTTCATTTTAATGTTTCATTCTTGTACATGGTGTATATTTAATGTTGATAATTTTTTATTAAGAACATCAGTAGTCTGGATCCCAGGGTGACTAAATCATCTGTGACATGCTGGGAGGTTTTAGTCCTGTCATAGATAGAACTTAAGAGGGCTGGGCAGGATGCTATCACTCTTCCCCAACAATCATCTTTTTTCACCTTGCCACCTTATTGGAAATTGTTACTCTGGAAGATTGTACCTGTTGTCTTACTTTAAACCAAATTACATCAATTAATTTCTTCCAATTATCTTATTTTCAAGTTAACTTTTTTTTTTTTACCTCTATTCTTTTTAAAACATGTAAATAAACTGTATTAAAAATTAGGAAATGCTTCCGGTATTTCTTGTTTTTCCAGTTAATGATTTTAACATTTCATTTTCTAAAAATTTCTCAATGAACTATGAGACTTCTGGATAAAAAGAAAGGAAAGGAGACTGAGATAAGTAAGCCTGAGTTGAAATAGACATTTTGTGAAAAGTTCCCTGGATTCTATAGGAGACTGACATATACTACAATTGAGAGATGCAAAAGAACTTACTTGTGGGTACTGGAGTTGATCCTAAAAAAACAAAATCAAGAATAATATAGCCAAAATAAAAATACCTTTTTTTGGTATAATATACTGTTTTCTACTATATTTTTCAGAAATAATTTTTTTTAAGTGGAAAATTTACAGAGCATCAAATCAACCCTGTATTTCTAAAATAATCTTGCTATTTTGATGGGCCTAGAGGAAGGCACTTATTCCACACTTTCTTCATATATTTTGTACCATTTAACTATTTCATTTTTAGTTGAACTATTTATGAAGTAGAATTTTTCAACATTTGAATTTTCTTACCATCATTTAATTCTCTCAGTTTTCCTCATGCAACCTGTTCCTGGCTCCCTTTTATAGCCTGGATATCCAGGCTATTGTTTGTTTATTTATTTGTTTGTTTGTTTATACATGCATCACAGGGTGGATAATTAAGATATTGCTCACAAATAGGCTTAACACATTTTCCCTGGTGATATTACACACCATGATGAATATATGTATTTTTCTGTTAATAAGGACTGTATGATTTCTAGAATTTATTAGCAATTCTACATATTTCAAAAACAATTAGGAGTGCTTTCTAAAGGCTAGAAATGGCACTCCTGAGATAGTATGGAATACCAAAATATATTATAAGGAGAAAACAACAAGGGAGCCAATGAGTAACACTAAATTTCTTAAAAGAAAAACAGCACTATTTCAGCTCACTTTGTCTGGCACATATTGAATATAATTGATATTGATTATCTTCTGTTTCTTCTATCCTCCATTCTGTCAATGTTAATTCAAGAAATATCTGTTAACCATCCATTGTGTTCCAGGCACTCTACCCAGCACAAGGGACCCAGCTGTGAGTGAGAATTACAAATTTTCAGTCTTTCAGGAGCTTCTGAAAGAGGTGTCAGGCTTAAGCTTTAGGGTGTGAGCAGAGATGTTTCACTTCTACTTATGGTAAAATTAAAATTCAAAGTGAAAATAGTTTCACTGAATCCATAAATGTATATTTTCGTACCTTTAATTTGGTATTCAGTTGAATGGAAAAACAACTAGGAAAACTAGCAGTATTTGAAAGGCATGAAAATGATAATATCCTGGTCTCTTATTTTAGAAATGGCTATACACAGCCGTATCTGTTTCCATTCTGAAATAAGACTCCAGGTTATTTCATAAAACAAAACTGAGTTTGCTCGGCACCCCTCAATACGGAGTTGAAATTCAGGCTTTCCTAAATTGAAGCATTACTTAAAGTTTTCTTTTTCCATTATTTTCTCACTTCCTTCATCTTTTCCTTTTTTTTTTCATAAAATTTAAATGGGAAATATGCTCTGTTTATTATTATCAGTCTATTCTATACATAGCCATAGGGGAATTACATTTTAATTCTATATTCATTCTATTAATCAGTTTTTTTTCTTCTCCTTGGAACTGAGAGAGTGGTTTCTTATGAAACCACAATTCTCCTAAGGGAGATTTTACATCCCTCTGCTGAACTCTTTAGGATCTTTGGCTTATGCTTCCTAGGACATCCCATTTTAATTCCACTGCTTTCCCATCACAAGCAATGAAACATGGTACCATGTCAAATCCACCTTATTTTCCATGAGAGAGGCTTTAAATGTGAGTGGTCATCTAATCATATGTAGCTGTCCTCTAAGTCTAATTGAACATTTCAGAGTCATTTTCCTAAAATGCAATTCTGATCATGTATTCTTTGAAAACATCTTCCAAGACCCAAACTCCTAGTATGACTTATGAAATCCTTCATAATTACTACTTATACACTACTCCAGACTTCTTTCTTTCTGATACGAACCCCTCCCTCTCTTTACCAGTCTCTGAACCCAACACAGAATCAGAGGAAGAGGATATTGAGAACAAACCTGAGTACATTCAGTTTATAAAATTTGAGTGTTTCTCTCCCTGAGATAGACTTAGAGCAAGACATTGCCTGAAATTCATGAAGTATATAATGTCTTATCTCAGTAACATCCTAGATGGTTTTCTCCAAATGACGTTTACTACTTCATGTATCATTTTAAGTTGTTTTATTACCTCCAGGACATGGGGATTCTCAGATTTATAACAAAATTATCTATACTTAGGATCTGATATTTTGAAGTTTGCTTTCAGAGTAAGCTTATGTGATGACTACCATTATCTGCATTTCACTGATATAGTAAATTGCCTGAAGTTCCCCAACTCTTAATTGGATTTGAACCATAGAAGCTTGGCTCCAAAACGCTTGCCTCTAACATTATTATTTTATCCCCACCCTTCTCCCCAACTCCATGTTGACTCCTTTGGCACTTTAATCCTTGACCTCCAAATCTCTTTCTTTGAATTCTACTTCTCTGACACTTTTTCTGTACATGAGTTTTAATTCCTTTCTTTCCTTCTTTCTGTTCTGTTCTGCTGTCTGGCATTCTTCTGAACCAGAGAGGATTGTTAATCTCTCTTTAGTAAAAGACCAAGAAGGTGGCAAATCTGTCCTGGGAATCCAGGTTTGACTACACATGATTCTACCCCTTTCTGAGATTTATAGGCAAATTAAAAGAACATAATTTTCTTCTCTCCCTAAAACAAATGTTTAAGAGTCTACCATATTGTATGTGGTAGTATAATATATACTGGGGATGGAGAAATGAACAGAGGAAGCTGTTCCTGTACTTGCAGACATAACAGTTAAAGAAAGGAATAAGTCATATTAAAAAAATAGTTTCACCAACATGAAATTCAGACTAAAGAAGCACTCAATCTTAAGGTATCAAAACCCTTAAAGAATTATTAAGATCCTTTATGGAAGGCAGCTGGTGTGCTGGGATATGTGTCTTTAGTGGCCAGTATTGGGCAGAAGAGCATTAAAGGGTATATTAAAATCCTAAACGTGGAGCTAAAACTTTAGATATAATAAAATAAAATGGTGGAAAACACCTCCAATGGTGTTGTGTGGAGGGAAGTCTTTCTTTGAATCCCCAAAACATGTAATGTGAAAAACAAGTATATTTAACTGCAACAGAATTATTTCTGTTTTACCAAGAATACCATAGACTAAGTTCACAGACATATAACAAATTAAGAGAAGATATTTTCAAAGTATAAAAATCATGAAAGATTGATATCCACAACATGAAAGAGATGCTTGCCATGTAACAAGAAAGAGCTGGGAACATGAATGGAAAAATGAGCAGAGGATATGAATAGGAAACTTAGAAAAGGAAAGCCTGAATGGCTAGATACATGAACTCATCAGTAGACACCAAAAAGCAAGTTAAAATAACAGCAAGGAGCTTTCTTGTACCGATCAGATGGCCAACAAAGGAGATAGAGAAAACGAAGTGCTGTATAGGATGTGAGATGAAAGGACCATTCCTCCAACAGCTGGTTAGAGTATGGATTGTTACATTAGTTCTGGAAAGCAATCTAACAATAAAATTATCTGTACATCGTATCACTACTCCCAAGTATAATTTCTAGAGAAATAACTCATAAGATATAAAGAGAACACACTCCAGATCATTGATGTGAGCTGAGAGTTGTAGAGATCATGCCATTTGTGGAAAAGGGAGTGAATAAATACACTGATAAATATTGGGCAGTAAATGGTATGCAGTACTCAGCAACAACTAGAGAGTCCAAGGATAGATTTTTGAAAATATAGTTCAAAGCAACTAACAAAGTGATTATAAAGTGATAGAAATAGATTTCAAAAATAAAGTGATAAGTGAAAAAAGCAGGGAATTAAACTAGTGCTTGATCAACATATTTTTTTTTTTTTTGTGATCAAAACACTTTTGATACCCAAACAAAACTACCTATTTTAAAGTGATAGCTGTAGGGAGGAGTTAAGATTGTGAAGAAGTAGGGGGACCCCGGGCTTTTCTAGTCCCTCAAACACAGCTGTATTGAGGTCAGATCACTTGAAACACCCAGGAAATTGATCTGCAGACTGGAAGAAAGATCTCCATAGTCAGAGGGACAGAGTGCCAGGTGCAAGGTGCATGCAAGTCAAATGGGGAAGAGAGAAAAGCAGCAGTACTATGGAGAAGAGGAACCCTTTCCTTGGAAAGAAAATAGGAGAGAAGAGAGAGGCTTTGATGGAGTGCAACATTGAATTAGCACAAGAGGAAAATATCTCTGGACTACAGACTGGGGACTGAGAAGTGCTGAAAGTCCCAGTTCTTTTTTGCAAACAGATTTTGGAGCTCCAACTATGAGGTTTTGGAAATGTGTGACTTTCTCCAGAGTGGAGCTGTGGTGAGTGCTCCTGGGGAGCTGGCGCTGAGTGCATAGTGCAGTGTAGTGATCTCAGGGGAGCACTGGGAGAGAACACTCTCCTTCCAGGAGTACTTTCAGAAGAGGGTATATTGCCTTCACAAGGATAAAAGGCCCCACAGGTGCCAGCTGAAAGTCTTTCATCAGCAGGAGACAAAGGCGCGCTCAGAAGGAATATAACCTTTGCTGCTTTTAGTGGTATGACATCATCAAGTCCGTGCACTAGGTTGGCCTGGCACTATTTTTCAGGGACAAAAGACTTCAGACAATGCGTGGAGAGGCTCTACTCCAGAGAAGGAGGGGGTGGGTCCATTAGGTTCTGGGTCCTTTAAGACTTCATGTTTTGAATCCCAGCTACACGCCAAACAAAATAAAACAAACAAACAAGCAAAAAAAAAAAACACAGGAAATTGTGGCACAGGGTGAGATGACTGCCCTCACAGATCATCTAAGCAGAAAATTAATAAGGAAACAATGGCTTTGAATGACGCACTGGACTAGATGGATTTAACAGATATATTCAGAACATTTCATTCCAAAGCAGCAGAATTACACATTCTTCTCAATTGCATATGGAATATTCTCCAGAATACGTCACATACTGGATCACAAATCAGCCCTCCACAGATACAAAAAGATCACGATCATACGATGCATATTTTCAGATCGCAATATGCTATGAAACTTGAAATCAACCACAAGAAAAAAAAATTGGAAAGCCCTCAAAATACATGGAGGTTAAAGAACATCCTACTAAAGAATGAACAAGATAACCAGGAAACTAAACAAGAAATTAAAAAAAATCATGGAAGTCAATGAAAATGAAAATATGACAGCCCAAACCCTTTGGGATGCGGCAAAGGCAGTTCTAAGAGGAAATTATGTTGCAACTCAGTCCTATCTCAAGAAGCAAGAAAGGTCCCTAAAACAGTCTAACCTTACACCTAAAGGAGCTAGAAAAGGAGAAGCTTATAAACCTAAAGCCCGCAGAAAAAGAAAATAATAAAGATTAGAGCAGAAATAAATAATAAAGACCTATTGTGATCATTTTTAAATATGTACAAATATCTAATCATTATGCGGTATACCTATAATAATATCATGTTACATACTAATTATTTCTAAATAAAAAAACTATTGGCATACATTCTAGACTATTATTTAAACTAAAAGATATAATAGTGGAGGAAAAGAAAAAAAACTTACTGATTGGTTCAGCAAATCCTGATTCAGAGAAAAAACTACTATCAGTTCTAATTACAATGTCATATATTATCATATTAACAAACAATTCTTCTGTGGCTAAATATCTGGACCTTGTAGATTTTAGTCATATTTACCTCATTGCAAATATATTTTAAGAAACTATTTTCTTTTCCTTTGTTTTATATTGTTAGTAATGCCCAAACTGGAATTTTGGGCTAAAACATATGCATAATTCATTATTTTAAAAACTTGTTACTTACTTAAAATAATTTTTTTAAATGTTTATTTTTGAGAGAGAGAAACAGAATGTGAGAGGGGGAGGGACAGAGAGAGAGGGAGACAAAGAACCTGAAGCAGGCTGCAGGCTCTGAGCTTTCAACACAGAGCCCAACGTGGGACTCAAACCCAAGAATGGTGAGATAATGACTTGAGCTGAAGTTGGATGCTTAACGACTGAGCCACCCAGGTGCCCTAACTTGTTACTTGTAAATCTAGAGGTAACTAAATTAAGGAACATACACAAAATATTATTCTTTTTTTCTATGGTGTCTCTGATGTATTTATGCTCGTGAAATACAAATTAGGAAATACATCATAGTAGCTAAAATTGGAATTCATTTAGTGACTTTTAAGGCTTAAACATTATCCAGATATTTACTTTGACTTTTCTGTTGGGCGAATTAAATGTACATGTTCTACTGTTTCTCAATAGGAAAGTTGCTAACCTATAAAAATGACACAAACATTTTTGGTAGTTCAAACTTACACCAGCATCTATGATATCATTTCTGCATAGTCGGTGTTGTTGGTGTCCCTGCCGTGTTCTAGGGGAAGACTTAGATGGTTGGGATTTGGGCCTCCTTACTCTGGTAAAAGAGCAAATCAGGTGGTCTTTTTGGAGCTTATTAAGCTTTCACCCTATTGCCTATTGCAATAGGTTTATGCCATTTTTGAACCAGTCAAGAAGTTATACTTCTTAATCTCCCTTATTTTTATTAACTTTCCCCATCTCTTTGTTTATGCTTATGAATATCACATTGGATTCAGTATCAAAGACCAGTTTGATAATAGTTTTCCTGTAATATGTATGATCTATTAATTTTTATTCTTAATCTTTTACAATACCATTTATTATTTATCTCTATCACACAGAGAGGAAGAGTAGAGAAATATTAGAATTGAGGTTTTAGATCACTGACACTGTAATGGAAATAGGGAGTAAAACTAGTTTGCATTCTATGAATTTTACGATTTCAAAAGGAACTTACTAATAGATGATGCAGGTTCTTGAAAACAGGAAAGGAAGGGAAAAAACCCAGAAAAATAAAGACATAAATAAGGTGTAGTGTATAAAAATATATCCAATAAAGAAATTTTTCTGTGTTTTGAATCAGAACAAAGTTATTACTTATGCAATTTTCAGAGGGTGCCTCCAAAAAGAAAAGGCAAGAGAATTTCAAAATAGTTGAAACTACTTGTGTTTAATGAAAGATCATTTTAATACCTAATTAATCCCAGACATTTGAATGTTCTGTTTGAAGGACCTCTGTTAAGACAGACTCTTCCATGTGTATTTTATCTTTCTTATCCAGGGCAAAGAAATATTCAAATCTTTTAGGAAGGTGGTATGATGTACAGTAGTATCTATCACTCTTTCCTTTTCTTTCAAAACTGGACTCTTGCTTTCTTTATAGATTCCTTATAGATTTTGTTTTTGAAAAGGATTTTTATTTGTTTTGTGATCTTTAGTCATATAATACACACTTTTAAGCTTTCCTACGAATTGTCAGCAATCTCTAAAAAAGGCTCACTAATATGAGAGGAACACAGAAGTGAAATAATAACGTTGAGATTTGCAAAGTGGATTAAGGCCATGCCCAGACTTATTTATCAAAAGATCTTTAGGTACATATTTTTTCAGATTATATCCACATAAAAGTAACTTACTGGAAGTGTTCTCAACAGTTCCTGAAAAACAGAAATAAATAAGGGAGATTGGTTTGACCTACTATCATAGGCCTACCCGAAATACTTCTTTGTGTTGTTTTAACATCTAGCTTCCAAGCCAGCTATGATGACCTTTCATTTTGGATTTTCTTGCCGAAACATAGGTCTATGGATTATTCTGTATTCACCTCCTCCTCAAATGTCTCTATTGACATTTAGTGTACTGTATGTAGAGTTTATTTATCTCTTTAATGCCTTCCTCCTTGCCTTTCCTTTAATTCAAAGACTAATTTCCTCCCTTGTGTCCACTGCACTTCATTTAAAATGTTGATATTTTTTTCTGTCCTAGTATGGACATTTTATTTTTTTAAAATACATAAATCAGTTCTCTTGATATAACAATAACAGTGTATTTCTCAGTTTATTCTTTCTACAAACCAGTTGGCTTCAATTACAAGTTAATCATTGATCACTTTAAATTAACTTTTGATCTTCTGAAAATGAGAAATCCATGAATAAAATGTTATGCACACTGCAGTAGTTTAATACATACTGGTGTTATAAATAAGACAAAAACTTACTGGGAAGTGGCACAACTCTACCTGAAATACAAAACAAGTAAACATTAGCCCTTTTCATTAGCCTATTATTGGACTTAAACACTTGTTCATTTTCCTTTGGAGTGTCTTTTGAAATGACATGCCAAAAATACCAAAACTACAATCTTGTCCTTGTGAATCCAGAGAAGGAAGTTCTTTATTAAGGGTATAAAATACACTGTCCTGGGATAGGAAAGAATATTAGAGGAACAAAATCTGGGTGCCCAAAATATATTTAACTGCTCCTACACACACACACACACACACACACACACGCACATACAGACACAGACACACACATGCACACATATAGACACAGACACAAACACACACATGCACACATACAGACACACACACACATCACAGTGACTGATATGTCTTTTGCATTAAGAAATGTAAAAGTTTTTGGAGGTTCCTTTGGTAATTTATAAAATACTTACACATGCATCTAAATGTTTCTCTAATATACATTTCCAGGTTGAGTTTCAATATCTTAGTTCATTATAATATAGAGTCCTCCACACTTGCTACAGTGGCATAACAGGAAAAGATATGTAGGTAGGTGGTTTGATCACATTTGTCATTAAAAAAAACTGTAGTTAATTTTTTTTGTTTTATTTTTGGGTTTTTAAAAAGATTCTTAGTATAGGAGGGAAGAAAGAAGAAAGAAGTTTATATTTCCAGTGTTGGATATTGGTAGCATTCAGAGAGAGAAAAAAACAATCCTTACTGTAAAATATTATAGAATATAGAGATAAATAATATACCAGCTTACTCTTGCTTCTCTTATATTAATTAACATAAGCCAGAAAGAAGTGAATGTCTTTGGTTGGAAGAAATCTAAATTCTTTTTACATTTGTCTGGGCCTTTAGTTCCTTATAGAATGAATGCTAATAGTAGTTAATTTATATTGACCACTTTGTAGGCCCCTGGCATTATTCTTAGAATTCTTTAATTCACAGAGTACTCCTATCTTACAAATATTATATCTTTTTTTTTTTTTAAAGAAAGAGACAGAGCATGAGTGGGGAGGGGCGGAGAGAGAGGGAAACACAGAATCTGAAGCAGGTTCCATGCTCTGAGCTGCCAGCACAAAGCCCAACACAGGACTCAAACCCATGAACAATGAGATCATGATCTGAACTGAAGACACTTAAATGACTGAGCCACCCAGGTGTCCCTCATCTTATTTTTACCCCCAAAATCACATGGCTGAAATCCCAGCAGAATTTGAAAATCAAGCAACTTAGTCCCCAAGCAAACCCTTCTTTGTGTTATCTCTTTCTCAGAGTTCCATACTGGCAATGTATTGCCAGAGCTCTAAATGTCTTTCTTTAAACTTTATTTACTTGACTTTTTTCTTTCACTTTTTACTCCAGTTTCCTTCATTTTCTCTTACACTGGCTTTGCCATTTTTTAAGGCAAAAGAAGATTTTTATCCTACCTCAGTAACAGACCAAATAAGTGACAGATCTGGTACTGGGGTCTAGGTTTGTTTGACTCCACAACATCTTACCTCAATCTAAGTTGTACAGAAGTAATAAAAAAGAAAGCATCCTTTGCATGTCTGCCATGATTCATTTATGTGTATGCTGCAGATATGTAGTGAATAGAGCAAGGCTTTGCTGCTCTTAAGGACTCAGCAGTCGACTTGTCACATTAACAAGTAATTATATTTGTGTCAGAAGTATTACAGGATTACTGAGGAGTGATACTCCTCATTCTCTTTGATTTCAGGTCTCTGTATGGAATAATTGAGATCTTCATTTATGAAAGAAACCTGATAATGTTTCTAAATATGTCAGCATGGTGCAGTGGGAAAATATGGACAAATAGATTCAAGTCCTAAATTTCAAGGACAAAGCTATAAATAATGGAAGAAATTATGGAAATACTTCATGACCTGGAAGGTAGGGAAGGACTTTTTAATATTCTCAAAGCACAAAACTGCATGTGAGCAACTGAATAAATATAAATTAATTACTTATTTTATAAAAGGATCATAGATAAATTTCAAAGACACATGATAGACGAAGAAAAGGTATTTGTAGTGTCTAAAAATCTCAAAGGATTATTAAATAGATTATACAATGAATCCCTGCAAATCGGCAAGAGTGAGGAAACTCAATATAAAAAGAAATAACATGAAATAACAAAATTCATGAAAAAAAACCCAGATATATGCAGAAATATTTAACATCTCCAGTAATAATGGAAATAATGTTGAAAGTATAAAGTATCTTTTTTATACTCAACAGTGTGGTAGCACTTGAGAATACCAAGTGTTGAGGATTTGGGCAAAAGGTAATATTGGCTCTCTTCCATTACTCAACCTCATTCCCATTCTAAAGCCTTTGAACCTGTTACCTTTCCTTGGAATACTTTAATGCTAGATATTTGGATGACTGATTTTTTGTTTAGGTGTCAGTCAAATGTAACCTCTTCATGCCTTCTCAGTCGAGATAAATTAACTCCAATCATATTTTAAAGTAAAGGATTGTATTTGTTGTATGTACTTATTCTTTTAGTTAATCAGTGCCTACAACTTTCCTTTCAATAGCCTCCAAAATTCTAATTAATGGGAGAGTAACTAAGAATGCAAGATAAGAATTTTGAAATTTTGAAAAAAAAATAATTTTAAGGTTTTCAGAGCTGGATATCTTCTTGTACTTAGGTATCATAAACCACTCAAACTGGAGGAACAGAAATTAAAATTACTGATAGTGTCTATGTCAGTTTCTAAATTTTAGTGTGATTTGATAGGTAGGAGATTAAGACTCATATTATTTTTCAATGAGTTGTTTCAATACCTAATATTTGAAGATCCTTTAAATTTTCATACCTAATATGGTAGATGAGAAGGGAAAAGTCAAAGCAATGTTTGGCTATATTTATTTATTTTTATCGGTGAATTTTAAAATTTCCTATAAATTAATAGGATTGTGGCTATGGAAGAGAGAAAGTGTGAGTGAAGAGCTAATCACTCCTTAGCATTTTCTCCTTTGGCTTCTGGGACACCACTCTCTACAGAGACCATATGTTCTCACTTATTGGCTGCTTCTTCTAGTCTCCTTTGCTGTCTCCTCTTTAAGTTCTCAGTTTTTATTTTAGAAGGCCTCAGGGCTTAGTACTCCTCTCTTCTCTACCTACACCAACCTCCTGGATATTCTCATCTTGGTCATAAGTGTTTAAATACCATCTGTATGCTGACAAATTCCAAATTTTTCTCTTTGGCTCAGCTTTCTTTCTTGAATTAAAGAATAGAAGAATGAACTCACCTGTAGATTTTACAACTTTTCCTAAAATAAAATACAAGGAGGTGAATATGGTTGGGTTTACCTCTGAGGACACTAAAGATCTTAGTATTGTTTTTTCCTGAGTTCTAATGGACTTCCTGTATTCCGATATGCTTATTTTTTCCTGAGCTCTAATGGTAATCAGAAGTGATTATATGGCAGACATTGTTCCAACTATTTCTTGTCATTTAACTGATTTAATCCTGTGGATCTGGAACTATTCTTACCCCAATGTTATAGAGCAAGAAACTGATCACAGAGAGATTAAATAGCTTAATTTCTAACACAGTTTTGCACAGCTGATAATTGATAGTTATCTACATCACCTCTGTTGTTCAGTTTTTATGTAATTTCCACACCGTTACAGGGATTTCCACTTAAGCTCATTTATTTTATTATTTCTTTCCACCTTTACTTTCAGGCCATAATCACAAAATGTAGTGATTTTGGCTGCTAGGCCAAATAACATTCCCGGGACACTGGTGAAATAAACATATTACTCCTTCCCTGTACCCTGTGCCCTTTCCCATTGTACTTTTCACTTTCTAAAAAATTCAGGTCAAAACAGAAGTCTCAAGGTTTTATAAATATAAATAAAATGAGAAAGTGCAGGAAAGGGTCTTAAAGTACCCGAGAACACTATAATTGAGATTAAAAATACCTACTAGGGGAGGGGTGTCCAGATGGCTCAGTCCATTAAGTGACTGACTCTTGATTTCAGCTTTGGTCATGATCTCACAATTCTTAAGATAGAGACCATGATGGGCTCTGCACTGACAGCATGGAGCCTGCTTGGGATTCTCTCTCTCCTCCCTTGTGCCCCCCCCCACTCAAAAATAAATAAATTAAAAAATTACTTACCAGGGAAAGGAGAAGTTATGCCTAAAAATAGCACAGTGAAAAAGTTTACACAATAATAATCCAGTTTAATAATATAATTCCTAATTATTTTTTTCTAGGGAAACATTACAAATGTTTTTACTTTCTTAAGGTAGAGCCCAAACTCCCAAGTCATGTATTTTGGGCAAGTGCACTGGGGTTTCAGCATTCTCTGCTTTCCTTGAGAATAGCTCGAATTCTTTGATTTCTGTGAGCATTCAATTACAAACCTCCTCAGGGGATTGGGGTAGGACATTCCATTGCAGTTTGTTACTTATCTCTGAGCTCTAAGCTCCTTTTAAGGAAGTTACTTACAAATATCTAATTTATCTATTCTTCTTACTATTTATCTTTGTCATTTTCCAGCTTTATCTTTGTTTTTCTTTCTGTCACTGAGCAGTTTTGGTATAAAATGTCAATTTTTGTTGTTTACAAGGTATTTCAGTATTTCCAGGATGTTTCCCCCTGTATATTAATGCTTTCTGTTTATTAGACTATATATATAATCTATATATGTAGTCTCTCTCTCTCTCTCTATATATATATATACATATATATATATTCCCTCATGACAAATTCCATAATATTGCAGCCCTTGTCAAGGCACACTTTAGAAAGGCTTAGAAAAAGGTCATCCTATTCTTTCTCTTTCTTTTCATTTTAAGAGCATTGAAACACCTATTCAAATAAATGGACTCCTGGAGACATGTATCTTGTTGCTCTCTTTCTGTTAAAGCAATGGAAATTTTACTTTCTGGGAAATCGTTAATGAAATGAGAGAATTTCTTGTAATATGAAATCTGAGGGTCTGGTCATATAGAGTCATAGCCTCAGACTTGATGAGAGACTGAAATATATCAGAAGTAAACAGGGAAAAAAATCCTTATTTTAAATTCTGAAATTCTTTCTGAAGAAGAAAACACAGATATGCAAATAAGTGTGCATGCAATATATTTGCATTGGGTTCACTGGATTAACAATCGCTTCTTCTAACATTGTTCTAGGAGGAACTTAAGAGATATTTGCACTGAACCATTTTCCTCTAGTAGATGATGGGTATGAAATGTAATTCTCAACAATCTTTATCTGATGGCTCCTCAATTTGGTAGAACTTTGAAAGGTGTTATGGGCTGAATGTTTACATCTTCCTAATTCATATGTTAAATACCTAATCTTCAATGTGATGATATTTGGAGATGGGGCCCTTTGGGAGGTAATTAGGGTTGGATGAGGTGATGAAGGGAAGATTAGTGCCTTTATAAGAAGACACACTAGACCTCGTTCTCTCTCTGCCTTGTGATGACACATTGAGAAGGCAATAATCTGCAAGCAAGGAAGAGATCCCTTTCCGGAACTTCACTATGGGTGGGACCCTGATCTTAGACTTCCTGCCTCTAGAACTATGAGAAAATAAATTTCTGTTGTTTAAGTTACTGAGTCTAGGGTATTTTCCTGTGCAGCAATAGCTGACCAAGATAGGAGGAGTTGGGAGAGGAAGATTATTCTGTCCTTCAATTTCTTCTCCACCTGTTTCTAGAGAAAACCTGTCTGGAACAGGTAGCATTCTCAGTGTTTAAAATTGCCTTCCTTTATCTTCATTCCATTTGTTTTCTTGAATTCTTTTTCATCCCTTTGACATCATTTATATCTCTAAGATGTCACCTTTCCATGCTAATGTCCAACCTTAAATACATTTTCCAGAATGGAAAGTCTTGTTTGCTAGTGATATAAAAATTTTTAATTATTTTCTCAGGACAATGTTACTCCTTTCTATTCTTTCTGTTAAAAATTGTCATTGGTATAGCAAAGTTGTAAGCAATGATGGAAAAAGGTAAAAAAGAACTATCGAGATTTTCAAAGACTGGAAATGATAACCCTCAGGTATTAGGAAGATTGGAGAATGTTAGAGAGATGAAATATCCAAAGAACCAATTAATTATAATGTTATTCCTTCTAAAATAGAAACAGAAACATTTCAATGTGATTCACATATAACATATTAGTTTGTATTGATAGTCTTCCCGTTTATTCAGTCACTCATTCATTTATCCTTCAGTGATATTCATTCAGGATGTTCTGGGCACTGTGCAAGGCACTGAGGGTACTCCAAGAAACAAAATTAACACTGCCTATGTTCATAGAGATTACAGATCCAGGGTAAGAGCATTAGAAATAGAATCCTTTGAGAAGTACATTGGTTTTCCCTTTGTTTCATGGAGATTTTAAAGAATGATCAAAGGACATAACTCCCTTGTTTCATTTTCCTCCTAGCTGCTATGGCAAGGTGAGCAACTCTTCTTTTTCCATGAGAGCAATTCAGAGTAAAGTATTTTTCCATTTAATGTTTTAAATTGGAAAATAAAACCCATATCCTGAAAAGGGCACGAACTGTAAATGTATAGATTAACAAGTACAAAATAAACATTCATATTAGTATCATCTAGGTTAAGAAATATCTTGCTAGCATCCTCTCTTCCCATCATTTTGTGTCATACCTCCTTTCCTCTGCCCAGAGGTAACTGTTTTCCTGTTTGTTTGTTTTTTTAAATGATATTCTTGCTTTTTAATATTATCACCTAAGTGAAACCCCTAACCAGTATAGCTTAAGTTTGGTTTCTTTGGAAAGAAAGGACATTATATCCTTATGATTCATTTGTATTGTTTTATTGTTCTAGAGAGTTTATTGTATGCTTATGCCACAATTGCCACAATATTCATTTATTTTGTTATTAGTTGACATTTAGATTGTTTTCAGTTTTTGATTATTATGACTAGTGCTGCTCTGAACATTTTTATGCATTTTCCACACATGCATGAATTTCTGTGTAGCATTTTTCTGAATTGAATTGCTAAGTTGTAAAATATATGTATCTTCAACTGGATAATGACAAATCATCCTCCAAAATGGTTTTACATTTACTGTTAAAACTCTATATGAGTTCCCATTGATCCATCTCCTTGCTAGTACGTTGATCACACTTTAACATTTTTGCCAATCTGGTGAGTAGATACTTACATTTTGTTTTAATTTTAATAGGCATTTCCTTGGTTATTCATGAAATTAGACACATTTTAATATATTTATTGGCTTTTTAAACAATAAAATTATTGTATATTTATTATTTTTGCAAAGCATGTGCCATGCATCCTAGCAATATAATCTGTTAAACATACACACACACACACACACACACGCACACAGAGATAGCTATTACCAATTCGCCAGCATGCATTGACTTAAAGCAATTAAGACTCATTTCAGAAATGCAGAGATATTTTACTTTTCCATATCCTTGCCAAAATTTGACATTATCCAGTTTTCTAATTCTTGACCAGTCACTATCTTTAAAATGATATCTTAACTCCCCCTCCCCCCCTGCTTTGGGTGAATTTTTCTTGTTATTATTTTGAAATAGCTTTTGTTATACATAAGAATTATAAAGATAATACAGAGAGTGGATTTTACCCAGCTTCCCCTAATGCTAACATCATGTTCTTTTAGACCATAAATTGGTCGTCTTTTTGAAATACCTGTTCAAGAATATTTTTTTCTATTCTGGTAATTGATTTGTAAGAATTCTTTATCTTTTAATTTTTTTAATCTTTTTAATTTATTTTTTAAAATTTACATCCAAATTAGTGTATAATCCAATAATGATTTCAGGAATAGAATCCAGTGATTCATCCCCAGTGATATAACACCCATGCTCATCTCAACAAGTACCTCCCTTAATGTCCATCTCCCATTTATTCCATCCAACCACCCCAAACCCCTCCAGCAACCCTCCATTTGTTCTCTGTATTTAAGAGTCTCTTAGGTTTTGTCCCCCTCACTGTTTTTATATTATTTTTGCTTCCCTTATGTTCATCTGTTTTGTATCTTAAATTACACATATGAGTGAAGTCATATGATCTTTGTCTTTCTCTGACTGACTAATTTCACTTAGCACAATACACTCTAATTCCATTCATGGTGTTGCAAAAGGCAAGATTTCATTCTTTTCGATTGCCAAGTAATCTTCCACTGTATATATATACCACTTCTTTATCCATTCATCAGTTGACATTTTGTCTCTTTCCATACTTTATCTCTTGTTGATAGCACTGCTATAAACTTTGGGGTGCATGTGCTCTTCAAAACAGCACACCTGTATCCTTTGGATAAATATCTAGTAGTGCAATTGCTGGGATGTAGGGTAGTCCTAGTTTTAATGTTTTGAGGAACCTCCATACAATTTTTTAGAGTGGTTGCCCCAGTTTGTATTCCAACAGTGCAAAAGGGTTCCCCTTTCTTTACATCCTGGCAAATATCTGTTATTTCCTGAGTTGTTAATTTTAGCCCTTCTGACAGGTGTGAGGTGGTATCTCATTGTGGTTCTGATTTGTACTTCCCTGATTATGAGTGATGTTGAGTATCACTGCATCTGGATGTCTTCTTTGGAGAAGTGTCTATTCATGTATTTTGCCCATCTCTTCACTGGATTATTTGTTTTTTTGGGCGTTGAGCTTGAAAAGTCCTTTATAGATTTTGGATACTAACCTTTTCTCTGATATGTCATTTGAAAATATCTTCTCCCATTCTGTCAGTTGCCTTTTAGTTTTCCTGATTGTTTCCTTTGCCAATCAGAATCATTTAATCTTGATGAGGTCCCAATAGAATGTTTTTGCTTTTGTTTCCCTTGCCTTCAGAGACGTGTTGAGAGCGAAGTTGCAGTGGCCAAGGTCCAAGAGGTTTTTGCCTGCTTTCTCCTCTAGGATTTTGATGACTTCCTGTCTTATGTTTAGGCCTTTCATCCAGTTTGAGTTTATTTTTGTGGATGGTGTAAGAAAGTGGCCCAGGTTCATTCTTCTGCATGTCACTGTCCAGTTTTCCCAGCATCATTTGCTGAGGAGAACGTCTTTATTCCATTGGATATTCTTTCCTGCTTTGTCAAAGATTGGTTGGCCATATGTTTGTGGGTCCATTTTGTGCCAGTACCATACTGTCTTGATGATTACAGCTTTGTAATACACAATTCTGGAATTATGAGGCCTCCAGCTTTGGTTTTCTTTTTCAGGATTGCTTTGACTATCCGGGGTCTTTTCTGGTTCCATACAAATTTTAGGATTGTTTGTTCTAGCTCTGTGAAGAATTCTGGTGTTATTTTGATAGGGACTGCATTGAATATATAAATTGCTTTAGGTAGTATCGACATTTTAACAATATTTGTTCTTCCAATCCATGAACATGGAATATTTTACATTTTTTTATGTCTTCCTCAATTTCTTTCATAAGCTTTCTATAGTTTTCAGTGTATAGATTTTTCATCTCCTTGGTAATATTTATTCCTAGGTATTTTATGGTTTTTGGTGCAATTGTAAATGGAATTGATTCCTTGATTTATCTTTCTGATGTTTCATTATTGGTGTATATAAATGCAACTGATTTCTGTGCATTGATTTTATATCCTGCGACTTTACTGAATTTACCGAATGCATGAATCGGTTCTAGCAATTTTTTGTGTAACATTTTGGGTTTTCCACATACAGTATCATGTCATCTGCGAAGAGTGAAAATTTAACTTCCTCTTTGCTGATTTGGATGCCTTTTATTTTTTTGTATTGTCTCAGTACTAAGCCTAGGACTTCCAACACTGTGTTGAATAACAGTTGTGGGAATGGACATCCTTTTTGTGTTCCTGACCTTGGGGGGAAAACTTTCAGTGTTTCCCCATTGAGGATGATATTAATGGTGGGTCTTTCATGTATGTCTTTTTTGATCTTGAGTATGCTCTTTGCATTCTTACCTTCTTGAGAGTTTTTATCAAGAAAGGATGGTGTATTTTGTCAAATGCTTTTCCTGCATCTTTTGAGAGGATCTTGCGGTTCTTATTCTTTGTTTTATTAATGTGATGTATCACATTGATTGATTTATGGATATTAAACAAGTCCTGCATCCCAGGTATAGATCCCACTTGACTATGGTGAATAGTTCTTTTAATGTATTATTGGATATGGCTGGCTAATACCTTGTTTAGAATTTTTGCATCTATGTTCATCAAGGAAGTTGATCTTTAGTTACCCTTTTTAGTGGAGTCTTCATTTTGGAATCAAGGTGAGGCTGGCCTCGTAGAATGAGTTTGGAAGTTTTCCTTCCATTTCTATTTTTTTGGAACATATTCAAAAGAATAACTGTTAACTTTTTAAATGTTTGGTAAAATTTCCCCTGGAAAGCCATCTGACTCTGGACTCTTGTTTACTGTGAGATTTTTTTGTTACTAATTCAATTTTTTTACTGGTTTTGGGTTTGTTCAGATTTTCTATTTCTTCCTGTTTCAGTTTTGGCAGTTTATATGTTTCTAGTAATTTGTCCATTTCTTCCAGATTGCCCAATTTATTGTCATGTAATTCTCATAATATTCTCTATTCTCTTAATATTGTTTGTATTTCTGCAGTGTTGTTGTGCTTTCTTCTTTCATTCTTGATTTTATTTATTTGGGTCCTTTTCTTTTTCTTTTTGATCAAGCTGGATAGGGGTTTATCAGTTCTGTTAATTCTTTCAAAGAATCAGCTCCTGATTTCATTGATCTATTCTACTATTTTTTTTTTTTTTGAGATCACTGATTTCTGCTCTAATCTTTATTATTTCCCATCTTCTTTTGGTTTGGGGCTTTCTTTGTTATTCTTTTTCCAGCTTTTTAAAGTATAAGATTAGGTTTTGTGTTTGAGACCTTTTTTCCTTCTTTAGGAATGCTTGGATTGCAATATACTTCCCTCTTATGACTGCTTTTGCTGCAGTTTTGCAGAGGTTTTGGGCTGTTATGTTACTATTTTCATTGGCTTTCATGTGCTTTTTAATTTCCTCTTTAATTTCTTGGTTAACCCATTCATTCGCTAGTAAGGTGATTTTTAATCTCCAAGTACTCATGGAACTTCCAAATATTTTCGTGCTTGATTTTGAGTTTCATAGCATTGTGGTCTGAAAATATGCATGATATGATCTTGATCTTCTTGTATTTTTTTAGGGCTGATTTGTGTTCCAGTATGTGATCTATTCTGGAGAATGTTCCATGTGCACTCTAAAAGAGTGTGTATTCTGCTGCTTTAGGGTGAAATGTTCTGAATATATCTGTTAAGTCCATCCAGTCCAGTGTGTCATTCAAAGTCATTGTTTCCTTGTTGATTTTCTTCTTAGAGGATCTATTGATTATTATCAATCAGTTTCTGTATGTTTATGATTAACTGGTTTATATATTTGAGTGTCTCCACATTAGGGCCATAAATGTTTAGAATTCTTAGATCTCCTTGGTGGATAGACCCCTTAATTATGATAGAATGACCTATTCATCTCTTGTTACAGTCTTTATTTTAAAATATAATATGGCTACTCCAGCATTCTTTTGGCCACCATTAGCATGATAGATCGTTTTCCACCCCCTTACTTTAAATCTGAAGGTGTCTTTAGTCTAAAATGGGTCTCTTGTGAACAGTATATATAGATGGATCATGTTTTATTATTCATTCTGATACCCTATGTGTTTTGACTGGAGCATTTAGTCCATTAACATTTAGAGTGAGCACTGAAAGATATGAATTTATTGCCACTGTGTTGCCTGTAGAGTTGGAGTGTATGGTGGTGTTCTCTGATCCTTTCTAGTCTTTCTTGCCTTCGGTCTTTTTTGTTTTGTTTCATCTTTTCTCCACTCAGAGAATCTCCCTTAAAATTTCTTGCAGGAATGGTTTAGTGGTCATGGACTCCTTTAGTTTTTGTTTGTCTGGGAAACTCTTTATCACTCCTATTTTGAACGACAGGCTTCCTGGATAAAATATTCTTGGCTCCATATTTTTCCTATTCAGCACGTCGAATATATCCTGCCACTGTTTTCTGGCCTGCCAAGTTTCTGTGAATAGTTCTGCTGCAAACCTGATCTGTCTTCTCTTATAGGTTAAGGACTTCTTTCCCTTACTTCTTTCATACATCTTTTGTTGTCTGTGTGTTTTGTGAATTTGACTATGATATGTCTTGTTGACGGTCAGTCTTTATTGAATCTAATGGGAGTTCTCTGGGCTTCTAGGATTCTGATGTCTGTGTCTTTCCCCAGATTAGGAAAGTTTTCTGCTATAATTTGCTCCCATGACCTTCTACCACTTTGTCTTTCTCTTCATCTTCTGGGACTCCTATGATTCAGATGTTATTCCTTTTTAATAAGTCACTGAGATCTCGAATTCTTGTATCATGCTCTTTTGCCTTAGTTTTCCCCTTTTATGCCTGTTTCATTTTTCTCCATAATTTTGTCTTCTATATCGCTGATTTGCTGCTCTCCTTCATCCATTCTTGCTGCCGTGGCATCCTATTTGAAATTGCATCTTGGTTATAGCATTTTTAATTTCATCCTGACTAGATTTTACTTTTTTATATTCTCTGAAAGGGGTTCTGTGCTTTTTTCAACCCCAGCTAGTGTTCTTATTATTGTGATTCTAAGGTCTAGTTCAGACATCTTGCTTATATCTGTGTCGGTTAAGCCCCTGGCTGTCATTTCTTCCTGTTTTTTTCTTTTGGGATGAATTCTTTTGTTTTGTCATTTTGCAGGAAGAAGAAGAATTAATAAAATAGAAAAAATTAAAAACAAAACAAAAAATCAAATAAAGGAAGCTAGATCCTAGGTGTGTTTTCGTCTGGTTGTTGAACGAAGCTTAGTAGAATAGAGAAAAAAGGGAGACAAAAGGGAAAAAAAAGTAAGAAAAAGTTTGAAAATTAAAAAAATTATACAATAAAGTAGAATAAAATGAAATGAAGAAAGTGAAATAAAATAAAAACATTTGCAAAAAATTAAAAAGCATAGTTAAAAGAATTAAAGAAAGAAATTAAAAAATAGAAAATAAAAATACAATTTTTCTCTTTCTGTATCCAAGAAGAAGGAGAAAAAAAAACCATTTAATTAAAAGCAAAAAAAGAAAGAAAGAGAAAAAACAAACGAATGAATAGATGGACCAGCAAACAGAATGAAATCCGAAAGAAATTACATCCAGTTTCCCCTTGAAGTCAAATTATGAAGCGCTTTATAGTTCGTACACAAAGCACGCAGAGAGACGTGGGTGCAGTTGGGCAGGGCTTGGTGTAATGGCTTCGTTTTCCACCAGGTGGCGCTGCTTAGCTTAGTAGGTTCGATCAGTGTGGTGCAGGTGCACGTGTGTGCGTATGTGAATGCGTAGAAGTGAAAATGGTTTGGCCCAGCTTCCCAGTTTCTGGCACAGGAACTCAGGTTTCACCTACAGGTAAGCAAGCACCCCTCTTTTTCTCCAGCTTCCGTCTACTCCCCACTTCAACAATGTCTGTGTTGAAGTCATCAGCCTGACAGGCATCAGCTCTATCCCAAATTTTATCT
This sequence comes from Paguma larvata, assembly GCA_030068075.1. Lineage (NCBI taxonomy): Eukaryota > Metazoa > Chordata > Mammalia > Carnivora > Viverridae > Paguma > Paguma larvata. Next base: position 31,572,575 of record CM057829.1, read on the forward strand.
CACATGGGGCTATGTTTCCAAATCCCTCACTTCAGAGAACTCTGTGGCTTGGACCCACTCTGACCCTCTGGGGAGGGTCTCACTAAGCAATGGCTGGGTCCTGGCTTGCCCCAGAGAATATTACTGCGATGGCATTCATGAGATCATGCTGTGACAGAGGTTCAGAGATTGTTGCTGGGTGCTGGCTTGCTCCAGCAAAAGTTCATGCGATTGTGCAGTGACAGCAGTTCAGAGATTATGGCAAATCACAGCAAACAACCAGCGCCAGGTTTCACTGCACCTTGCCGTCTTTGTTCCAATACCAGCAAACATGGCTGGTCTCTGGAGTCCGCTGGGACCTTTGCCTGTGGGGAGTCCAAACGGCCTCTACCAGGTGCCCTCTGAGCAGGGGAAATACTTCTCCCCTGTGGCCTTCTGACCCCTTGGACGGCCAGGTATTGAGCTCCAGAATTTTCGGCTCTGCCGTCTGCTGTTGATAGAGTCCTATGGTATTGAAATCCTCTCCTTTCTTCCCATCAGTGGTTTTGGGGAACAGATTTCGTTTTTAGTCCTTTGTGAGTGTTTCCACTCTTTCTCTTTCTCTCCAGCTACATTCGAGGGGAAGTGCTTTTTTTGTACTCTCCTGGTGTGCCACACTCCCCCCCCCTTCTCTATCCTGTCTCCACAAAAAAAGGTCCCTACCCTCTGCAACTCCTCTCCCCCTCAGTTCACCTCTCCACACAGCCTACCTGCCAAGTTCTGTGGCTCAAGTTATGCAGATTGTTGTGTTAATCCTCAGTACAATGTCCTAGGTGTACAAAATGGCTTGGCGCTGATCTAGCTGCATCTCAGGGATGAGAGAAGCCAAGAACTTCCATGCTGCCCCACTATCTTGGCTCCTCCAAATTGTTTTCTTTCTATAGGAATTTTTCATATATTCTGATAACGGTTTGAAAAATTTTTTGATTTTTTTTATGTGTTGTAAATATGCTTTTCTACTTAGTGCCTTTTCACTCAGTGACTTTAATGAACAAAAGTTCTTGATTATGAACCCCTCCCACATGTATCACATTATTTTCTTATAGTACATAAGTTTTGGGTATTTTTAAAGAAATATTTTTGTACTCCAAATTCATGATGATTATTTCTATATTGTTTTCTAAAAACTCTTTGTCTTTCATATTTATATGTAATTCACTGGAACTGAATTTTGATATGAAGTAGGTTATACTTTCTTCCTTTCTTTTCTGTCTGGTTATCCACTTGTCACAAGGTCATTTATGAAAGGACTTTTCTTTATCCACTGTTCTGCAGGGAAGTTTCGTCATATGTCAACATTCGTGAACATTTATGATTATGTGAACATGATGTGAACATTTGTGTAATGCATTTATGAGTTCTCTCAATTTTCTTTATTCATTCTGTTCATCTTGGCATTTGTTAACATAGCTTCATAAAATCAGTTGGGTCTGTATCCTCTTTTTCTATTTTCGAGAAAACTCAGTGTAGGATTGGAATTATTTTTTCTTTGAATATTTGGTAGAACACACCAGAGAAGTCATCTGGTCATGGAGAAAGATTTTTTTTGTGTGATTACTGATTCCATATTAATTCAGATTTTAATTTTTTCTTTATTCATTTTCATAAGTCTTGCTCTCCTAGTATTTCAGGGACTATAGTAATAAAGGAATTGGTTTATGGTAGTTTTGACAAAGTATGTTACATTTATTTTCTGAAATTCTTAAAATCTGGCTTTTAAGACATATCTACAGATATGTCTGATGTTTGGTTTTCTTTCTTTTTTCTTATTTAAAAAATATATAAGCTCATGTGATCCTTTTCCCTAGGTACTCATCATTTTCACTGATTAGTTTAATTTGTCTCAGTTGGAACAAAGTCCAGAGAAGCAGTTTTTAGACTTCTTCTCCTAATGGGGAATTATCCTCAGTTCATTTTTCACAAACTATACTTTTTCAGTTTTCTTCCCTACCACTTTTTCTTTTCTTTTTTTTTTTTTTTACTGCTTCTGCCATTACCACCACCACTACCATCACCATGTATTACTTTTCTTAATTTCTTTTCTCTATTGTTTTTATATTATTATCTGTTAATATGAAGGATCATAAGCATATCCATCCTTCTGTTCCCTTCCTCGTATGTTGCCCAGCCTTCAACAACCTATAGTGCACTGTGCATAAGATGTATTTGTTCTTTTCAAGTTTTATTTAAACTTTGTATTCCATTATCTCTGCCTGGATTCTGGCCCCCTCTTATTTCTTAAATACTTTTGTATATGTTTCTTCTTAGTAAAAAATTCTAAGTTATTATTGACAAGTCATTTGACTTAATTATCAATGTATTCTTTCTGGAAATCAGTGGAGTTAAATATCAAAGGTGTTTTTAATAACTCATTGAAATGTTTAGTCTTTGTACAGTTATGAATGAAAATAGCCAGAGTGACTAAAATCCTTTACCATGGATTTGTACTTTATAGTTGTTAAATAGTAAAATAACTTACCAGTAGATGGTGCATTTTTTTCTGAAATACAACACAAAAATACGTTTTCAGTTAATCTTTATGTATACATCATAATGTCTATCAATAATTTTTTCTAAGATAGACTTTGAAAATGACAATAACAAGAGCCAAAATCTTTGCATCATTTGACTTAAAGCTGTTGACCAGATATGAGCCCTTGATGTATTAATAGACATTCAGTTCAAAGACTGGAAAGGACTTTGAGGGACCAAAATGTTGTTTTGTTCCCTGTGTAGTATCTTTATCAAGTGAGAAGTCTATGCATGAGGTCTAAATGAAAACATATAATTCCCCTAAGCCATGTCTTTCTATCCATAAATAGAGCTGACAGGTATAAAATTAATATATATGCATTTAAAATTCTTCCATTTTAGTTTATGCAATATATTTTATTTATGTTTATGTTTGGCTATTGCAAACACTCTTTCATGCTTGACTCTTTTTATTTTTGATCTTTTTTTTTTTAATGTTTATTTATTTTTGAGAGACATAGAGGCACAGTGTGAACAGGGGAAGGGGCAGAGAGAGAGGGAGACACAGAATTGGAAGCAGGCTCCAGGCTCTGAGCTGTCAGCACAGAGCCCGACGCGGGGCTCGAACTCACAGACTGCGAGATCATGACCTGAGCTGAAGTCGGCCGCCCAACCGACTGATCCACCCAGGCACCCCTTATTTTTGATTCTTACTTTTCTCCTTTCCTATTCACTCATTTTACTTTTCTTCTTCTCTCTCTTTTTTTTAATGTTTATTTATTTTTGAGAGAGAGAGACAAAGTGTGAGTGGAGAAGGAGTAGAGAGAGAAGAAGATACAGAATCTGAAGCAGGCTCCAGGCTCTAAGCTATCAGCACAGAGCCTGATGCGGAGCTTGAACCCGCAAGCCATAAGATCATGACCTGACTCAACCAATTGAGTCACCCAGGTGCCCCATCTTCTTCTTCTATTCTGGCTACACAATATTGGTTTGGAAGTTTTTTCTTTTTAGTGGATAGAATATTTTTTGTCTGGCTCCTAATCATTTTTGTTGACCAGTGTTTTCTTCTTCTTTAAATAGAAATATAGTTGACATACAATATTGTATTAATTTCAGGTGTACAACATAGTGATTCATCAATGATATACATCACAAAATGCTCACTATGATAAGTGTAGTTACCATTTACCATTATACAATGCTATATAACACTATTGCCTATATTCCTTACTGTACTTTTCATGCTATGTGTATAATTGATATAAAAAGATCATAGATATTTCATATATACAACTTTATGTGTTTGGAGATAAGTATACATCAATGAAGCCACCATCACAATCAATGCCATAAAATTATGCATTACCTGCAAAAGTTTCCTCCTGCATCTTTTGTTCTTTACTTTTTTCTTTTTTCTTTTTGCGTTCTTTTTTAAATTTAAAAATTTAAAATTTTAATCACCTGGTGCTCATCATGACAAGTGACTCCCTAATCTTCCCTATCTATTTTACCCATCCTCCCACCCACCTCCCCTCTTGTAACTATGTTTGTTCTCTATAGATATGAATCTGTTTCTCGGTTTCTCTCTCTCTCATTCTCTCTATTTCCTTAAATTTCACATATGAGTGAAATCATATGGGATTTTTCTTTCTCTGACTGACTTATTTCAGTTAGCATTATACCATCTAGCTCCATCCATGTCGTTGCAAATGGTAAGATTTCATTTTATGGCTGAATAATATTCGATTGTATATATATGCCGCATTTTTTTTATCCATTCACCAATCATTGGGTGCTTGGGCTACTTCTATATTTTGGCTATTGTAAATAGTGCTGCTATATACATTAAGGTGCATATATCCCTTTGAATTAGTGTTTTTTAATTTTTTTTTAGTTTTTATTTATATTTGACAGAGAGATAGAGAGAGACAGACAGAGAGAGAGACAGAGTGTGAGCAGGGGAAGGGTCAGAGACAGAGAGAGACACAGAATCCAAAACAGGTTCCAGGCTCTGAGCTGTCAGCACAGAGTGCGAAGCAGGGCTCGAACTCATAAGCAGTGAGATCATGACCTGAGCCGAAGTCGGACACTTAACTGACTCAGCCACCCAGGCGCCCTTAAATTAGTGTTTTTGTATTCTTTGCATAAATACCCAGTAGTGCAATTGCTGGATTATAGAGTAGGTCTATTTTTTTTACTTTTTGAGGAAACTCCATACTGTTTTCCACAGTAGTTGCATGAGTTTGGATTCCCACCAAAAGTGCAACAGGGTTCGTTTTTCTCCACATCCTTGCCAACACTTGTTTCTTGTGTTGTTGATTTTAGCCATTCTGACAAGCACGAGGTGATATTTCATTGTAGTTTGCTTTGCACTTACCTGGTGATAAATGATAATGAGCATCTGTTTGTGTATCTGTTGGCCATCTGTATGTCTTCTTTGGAAAAATGTCTTCATGTCTTCTGTCCAATTTTAATTGGATTATTTGTTTCTTGTGTGGTGAGTTGTAGAAGTTCTTTATATATTTTGGATACTAACCCTTTATTATATACATCATTTACAAGTATCTTCTCCCATTCTGTATATTGTCTTTAGTTTTGTTGATTATTTCCTTTGAAATGCATAAGCTTTTTATTTTAATGTAGTCCCAATAGTTTATTTTTGTTTTTGTTTTCCTTGCCTCCAGGACTTAACTAGATAAACATTGCTTCAGTTGATGTCAGAGAAATTATGGCATGTGTTATTTTCTACGATTTTTATGGTTTCATGACTTAACATTTAGGGCTTAGTGCATTTTGAGTTTATTTTTTTGTTTGGTGTAAGACAGTGGTACGGTTTCATTGTTTTGTATGTTGTTCTCCAATTTTACCAACACTATTTGTTGAAAAAACTGCCTTTTTCCCATTGGATATTCTTTCCTGCATTGTCAAAATTAAATCACTATATAATTGTGGGTTTATTTCTGGGTTTTCTGTTCTGTTCTATTGATTTATGTGTCTATTTTTGGGCCAGTACCATACTGATTTGATTACTACAGCTTTGGAATATAACTTGAAGTTGGGAATTGTGATTCTTCCAGCCTTGCTCCTTTTTTTCCAGACTACTTTGGATATTTGGGTCTTTTGTGATTCCATACAAATTTTAAGATTGTTCTATTTCTGTGAAAAATGTTGAAAAAATGTTGGTATTTTGGTAGGGATTGCATTAAATATATAATGGTTTGAATAGTGTCAATATTTTAAAAATATTTGTTTTCCTAATCCATAAGCATGTAATGTCTTTCTATTTCTTTGTGCCCTCTTCAACTTCTTTTATCAATGTTTTATATTTTTCAGAGTATAGGTTTTTTACCTTTTTGCTTAACTTTATTCCTAGGCATCATATTATTTGAGGTGCAATTGTAAATGGGATTATTTTCTTAATTTCTCTTTCTGATGGCTCATTATCGGTGTATAGAAATGAAACAGTTGTCTGTACATTGATTTTGTACATTGCGACTTTATTGACTTCATGTATTAGTTCTAGCAAAGTTTTGGTGGAATCATTCAGGTGTATATAGAGTATCATGTCATCTTTAAATAAGGGAAGTTTTAATTCTTTCTCACAAATTTGTGTATCTTTTATTTCTTTGTGTTGTCTGATTGCTGTGGCTAGGTCTTGCAGTACTATGTTGAATAAAAGTGGAGAGAGTGGACATCCTTGTCTTGTTCCTGACTTTAGGGGAAAAGTTCTCAGTTTTTTCCCCACCAAGGATGATGTTAGCTGTGGATTTTTCATATATGGCCCTGATTATGTTGAGATAGGTACCCTTTAAACCTATGTTGTTGAGGGTTTTTATGATACACGACTGTTTTACTTTGTCAGATGCTTTTCCTTCATCTATTGAAAAGACCATATGGTTCTTATCCTCTTTCTTATTGATGCGTTGTATCACATCGATTGATTTGAGAATGTTGGACCACCTTTGCAATCCAGGATTAAATCCAAAATGATTGTGGTGAATGGGTGAATTAGTTATTTTTTGCTTGTATTTTGTTGAGGATTTTTGCATCAGTATTCATCAGAGATGTTGGTCTGTACTTTATTTATTTAACAGGTCCTTATCTGATTTTGGCATCAGAGTCATGTTGTCCTCATAACATAAATTTAGAATTTTTTTTTCTTTTTTTTGTCTGTGTGTGGGGGGATAGTTTTTGAAGAATAGGTACTAACGCTTCTTTAAATCTTTGTTACATTCGCCTGTGAATCCACCTGGTCCTGGACTTTGGTTTGTTGGGAGATTTTTTTTTAACTGTTTATTTATTTATCTTGAGAGAGAGAAGGAGTGAGAGAGAGCAGGGAAGGGGCAGAAAGAGAGAGAGAGAGAGAGAGAGAGAGAGAGAGAGAGAGAGAGAGGGAGACTGAGTCTCAAACCAGTTCTGTGCTGTCAGTGCAGAGCCTGGCGAAGAGATGTGGCACTCAATCTCATGTAATATGAAACTATAACTTGAGCTGAAGTCAAGTATTGGATGTATAACTGGTCGATCCACCCAGGACACCCTTGTTGGGAGTGTTTTGATTATTGATTTAAATTCTTTGTTGGTAATTTGTTCAAATTTTCTATTTCTTTCTGCTTCAGTTTTTGTAGGTTATGTATTTCTAGGAATTTATCAATTTCTTGGAAATGGTGTAATTTTTTGGGATGTCTTTTATTTATAATATTATCTTATAATTCTGTGATATTGGTTGTTATTTCTTCTCTCTCACTTGTGATTTTATGTATTTGGGTCCTTTTCTCTACAACTTTATCAATTCTATTGATTTTTTTTCAAAGAACCAGCTCTTGGTTTCATTGATCTTTTCTATTGTGTTTTTTTTCTATATCATTTATGTCTGCTGTAATCATTATTATTTCTTTCCTTCTTTCCTTCTCCCAGCTTTAGGCTTTTTTTTTTGTTTTTCTTTTTCTAACTCCTTTATATGTGAGGTTAGGATTTTTATTTTGTGATTTTCCTGCTTCTTGAGGTGAGTCTGTATTACTATAAACTTCCCTCTTAGAATTACTTTTGCCGCATCCAAGTGGTTTTGAACCATTGTTTTCCATTTTCATCTGGTTCCATTAGTTTTTTTATTTTTTCTTTGATTTCCTGGTTGACCCATTTTGTTACTTATTGTGTGATTGTTTCTGAAGATTCTCTGATCCTTTCTTATCTCTCTTGTTCTCATGGTTTTCTGTTTTTCTTTAGTGATGTTTTTGGATTTATTTCTCTTTGTTATTTGCACAATTATTAATGGTTTTTGATATAGGTTTACCATTAGGTTTAGTTGCATGTCATATAACCTCCATGTATTTTTTGTCTATCCAGATTTTTTCTTGTAGTTGTCCTCTAGTTTCATAGTGTTGTGGTCAGAAAAGATACCTGGTATGACTTCAATCTTCTTAAAAACGTTGCAGCTTCTTTTGTGGCCTAATATGTGATCTATTCTGGAGAACGTTCCATCTATATTTGAAAAGAATGTGTATTCTGCTATTTAAAAATGAAAGATTCTAAATGTATCTGTTAAATCCAAGTGTTCCAGTGTATAATTCAAAGCTATTGTTTCCTATTGTTTCTTCTTTATTGATTTTCTGTTTAGATGATCAGTCCATTGCTGTAAGGGGAGTGTTAAAGTCTGCTACTATTATTGTATTACATTTTTTCTTTTTTTTTTGAAAGAGAGAGAGAGAGGGAGGGAGAGGGATCAGGGAAGGGGCAGAGAGAAAGAGAGACAGATAAAGAATCCCAAAGAGGTTCTATGCTGTCATTGCAGAGCTTGATATGGGGCTCGAGCTCACGAACCATGAGATCATGACCTAAGCTGAAATCAAGAGTCAGATACTTAACTGACTGAGCCACCCAGGTGCCCCTACTATTATTGTATTATTGTAGATTAGTTCCTTTATGTTTGTTATTCATTGTTTTATGTATTTGGGTGATTCTGCATTGGTTGCATACAAATTTACAATTTTTATATCTTTTTGTTAGATTTTTCCTTTTATTATCACTTAGTGTCCTTCTTTGTTTCTTGTTTCAGTCTTTGTTTTAAATATTTTTTTTAACATTTATTTATTTTCAAGAGACACAGAGACAGAGCGTGAGCAGGGGAAAGGCAGAGAGAGAGAGAGATATAGAATCTGAAGCAGGCTCAGGCTCTGAGCCGTCAGCACAGAGCCCGACGTGGGGCTCGAACTCACAGACCGTGAGATCATGACCTGAGACGAAGTCGGCAGCTTAACCGACTGAGCCACCCAGGCACCCCTCAGTCTTTGTTTTAAAGTCTAGTTTGTTTGAGATAAGAATTGGTACTCTGGCTTTCTTTTGATAACCATTTGCATGATAAATGTTTCTCCGTCCTCTCACTTTCAATCTGTGGTGACTTTAGGTCTGAAACGAGTCTCCTGTAGACAATGTATAGATGGGTCTTATTTTTAAATCCATTCTACCACTCTCTCTTTTGGTTGAAGCATTTAGTCCATTTAAATTCAAAGTAGTTATTGATATATCGATTGCCATTTTATTACTTATTTTGTGGTTGTTTCTGAAGATTTTCTCTGATTCTTTCTTATTTTTCTTGTTCTCATGGTTTTCTGTTTTTCTTTAGTGATGTATTTGGATTTCTTTCTCTTTATCCTTTGCATATTTATTGGCGGTTTTTGATATAGGGTTACTGTTAGGTTTTTATATAATCTCTTCTGCATATAACAGTCTATATTAAGTTGATGATCATTTAAGTTTGAACCCATTATTTTCTCCTCTCCTCCCCATATTTTAGCTACACATGTCATATTTTACATCCTTTAATTTTGTGAGTTCCTTGACTGATATTTTTAATAGAAATATTTATTTTTTAGTGCTTTTGTGTTTCTTATGTTCTTACTGTCATTTCTGGTCTTTCATTTCCACTGAGGGTGTCCCGTTTAATATTTCTTGAAAGGGTGGTTTAGTGGTCATGGACTCTAATTTTTGTTTGCCTGGGAAACTATCGCTCATTCCACGATAACTTTGCTAGATATTCTTGGCAGCAAGTTTTTCTCATTTAGCACTTTGAATATATTATGCCACTCCTTTTTGGCTTGGAAAGTTTTTGCTGAAAATCCCCGATGACCTGTGGGGTATCCTTTGGATGTAACTGTCTTCTTTTGCTTGCTACTTTTAGTAAATATTTTTTCTTTAACACTACTACTTTCCATTTTAATTACAATGTCGTGATTTGGATCTGGTTCCATTGATTTCGATGGGGATTCTCTGTGCCTTCTGGATCTGGATACCTGTTTTCTTCCCCAGATTAGGAATGTTCTCAGCTACTATTTCTTCAAAACGTTTTCTTTCCCCTTTGCTCTCTCTTCTTCTGGGACTCCTATTGTACAAATGTTATTACGTTTGATGGAGTCACTGCATTCCCTAAGTCTGTTCTTATTTTGCATTCTTTTCTCTCTTTTGTTCAGCTTGATAGTTTCTCTTACTATGTCTTCTAGGTCATTGTTTTGTTTCTCTGCTTCTTCCAACCTGTGGTCCATTTCATCATGCGTGTTTCTCATTTTGTTTATTGAGCCCTTTATTTCTGCTATGTTATTCCTTATGTCTGTGTTAATGGTCTCACTGATGTTCTCCATACTTTTTGCAAGTTCAGTGAGTATCCTTATTATTGCTTTAAATTCTCTATCAGGCATGTTACATATATCTGTTTTACTTAAACCTCTGACCATGACCTTGTCCTGTTCTTTTACTTGGTACAAATTCCTCTGTCTTCTCATTTTGTCTGTCTGTGCCCTGTCTTCTCTGTGTTGGGAAAGTCAGTTTTGTCTCCTATTCTCAAGCACAATGGCTCTATGAAGAAGAGGTCCCATAGTGCCCTGCAGTGCAGTATACCCTGTTCCACAGGGCCTGGCACTTCTGGGAGTGTCTCCAATGTATGATGTATGAGCTCTGTCATGTCCTGGCCACTTTATCCTTCAGGCAAGTCATCTGCAGAGGCTCTTTTTGCCTGTTGTGAGCAGTTTTTGGTCCCTGGTCTGAATGCGGTGTGTTTTAACTAGATGTGCTCTCGTATGCTTATGAAATTAGACTTGTAACTACTGCCGCCAAAATGGAGGCTCAACAAAACTCCCAGGTCAGAAGATATATGTTGGGTAGAGTTTTCTGGGGCAGGCAGCCCCCATTGCTGGGACTGAAGCAAGCATGAGTGGGAAGGGCAGGTCTACCAGTGCATGGGAGGGGTGGCAGTGCTTTGTGTAACCTGGTTAGGTTGTAAGTGTTGGTGCTGTGCTGGTTACTATAGGTATATTTATGTTGTGTTTATGTATGTATGCAGGATAAGGGGAGGAAAATGGTGCCTGCCAGTTCCTTTGTTTCTGGAGGGGTTTCTCTGTGAATCTTGCCTTCTGGGACATGCTCCAAATTGAGTAACTAACCTCTCCACTGTGTGCCCCAAGTACTCTTCAGATTACTGTTTCCATGCTATATATCCATGGACTATTTGCACTGCTTTTTTCCAAGAGCAGCCCAAATGCCCTCTGAGCTCTCACAGAGCCAAGCATGCTGATCTTTAGAACTCTAGTCTTTAAGCCCCACTGGTGCAAGAACTCATAAAAATTCGATCCCTCTCAATTTGCAAGCTTATTGCTATGGGGATTCTTCTTCCAGTGTGGGTTCCCCTGTGTGCTAGCCTGTCTTTCACTCTTCTCTGTGACCACAACTCCCTTCCACCACAGTGAGCATGATCTTTTTCTCTCTTAAGGCATGTCTCTGCATTTCCTACCTTCTTTGATTTGGCTTCTTCTCTACCTTTAGTTGTGGAGTTTGTTCTGCCAGTCTTCGGGTTGATTTCTGGGGTATTTAGGATGATTTGATAGTTATTTTTTTGTATTAATGGGAATAGGTGAGCCTAGCATCTCCCCAATCTACCACCATCTTTCCCTCCTCTCTTGTTTTGTTTTCTTGTGTTATTTATTTCATATTTTTTTAATATTCAAGTTAGTTAACATACAGTGTAGTCTTAGTTTCAGGAGCAGAACCCCTTGATTCATCTCTTACATATGACACCCAGTGCTCATCCCAAAAAGTGCCCTCCTTAATGCCCATCACCCACTTAACCCCCACCACCACCAACCCCCTTTTCCAACAACTCTCAGTTTGTTCTATGTATTTAAAATTCTCTTATATTTTGCCTCCCTATCCATTTTTATCTTATTTTTCCTTCCCTTCCTCTATATTCATCTGCTATGATTCTCCAATTCCACGTATCATAAGAACGATATGATATCTGTCTTTTTCTGACTGACTTATTTCACTTAGCATAATAAGTGAATAAGTTCCATCCATGTTGTTTCAAATGGCAAGATTTCATTCTTTTTAATCCACATGATATATACACATATACATTATATATATAATACATATAATGTAGGATCTTCTTTATCCATTCATCTTTATCCATTCATCAGTTGGTGGACATTTGGGCCTTTCCATACTTTTATTATTGTTGATAGTGCTGCTATAAACATTGAAGTGCATGTGCCCCTTCAAGTCAGCATTTTTGTATCCTTTGGATAAATTCCTAGTAATGCAGTTGCTGGGTCATAGGATAGTTCTATTTTAATTTTTTTGAGGAACCTCCATATGGTTTTCCAGAGTGGCTGCACCAGTTTGCATTCTTGCCAACAGTGCAAAGGTTTCCCCTTTCTCTACATCCTGACCAGTTTCTGTTGTTTCCTGAGTTGTTAATTTTAACCATTCTGACAGGTGTGAGATGGTATCTCATTGTGGTTTTGATGTGAATTTCCCTGATGATGAGTGCTGTTGAGCATCTTTTCATGTGTCCATGAGCCATCTGGATGTCTTCTTTGGACAAGTGTCTATTCATGTCTTCTGCGTATTTTGCCACTGAATTATTTTTTTGGGGGGGATGCTGGGTTTGGTTTGGATACTAACCCTTTGTCTGATATGTCATTTGCAAATATCTTCTTCCATTCTGTCGATTGTCTTCTAGTTTAATTGCTTGTTCCCTTTCCTGTGCAGGTTTTCGTCTTGATGAGGTCCCAATAGTTCCTCTTTACTTTTGTTTCCCTCGCGTCTGGAGAATGTCAAGTAGGAAGTTGCTGCAGCCTAGGTCAAAGAGGTTGCTGCTTGTTTTCTCCTGTAGGATTTTAATGGTTTTCTGTCTCACATTTAGGTCTTTCATCCATTCTGAATTTACTTTTGCATATAGTGTAAGGAAGTTGTTCAGTTTCATTCTTCCGCATGTTGCTGTACAGTTCTCCCAGCACCGTTTGCTAGAGTTTCATTATAGACTGTCTTTTTCAATTAGATACTCTTTCTTGCTTTGTTGAAGATTAGCTGGCTGTATATTTGTGAGTCTTATGCAGGGTTCTCTATTCTGTTCTACTGATCTATGTGTCTGTTTTCATGCTAATACAATTCAATAGCCATCTCGATGACTAAAGCTTTGTAATACAGGTGAAAGTCCGAGATTGTGATGCTCCCAGCTTTGGTTTTCTTTTCCAACATTATTTTGGCTATTTTGGGTCTTTTCTGGTTCCATATGAATTTTAAGACTGTGCATTCTAGCTCTGTGAAGAATACTGGTGTTATTTTGATAGGGATTGCATTGAATGTGTAGATCGCTTCTGGTAGTATTGACATTTTAACAATATTTGTTCTTCGGATCCATGAGTGTGGAATACTTTTCCATTTCTTTGCGTCTTCTTCAATTTCTTTCATAAGATTTCTATAGTTTTCAGCATATAGATCTTTTGCCTCTTTGGTTAGGTTTATTCCTAGGTATCTTATGGTTTGGGGTGTAGTTGTAAATGGGATCAGTTGCTTGATATCTTTTCCTGCTGATTCACTATTGGTGTATAAAGTGCAACTGATTTCTGTACATTGATTACACATGCTGCGATTTTGCTGTATTAATGTAACAACTCTAGCAGTTTTTGGGAGCAGTCTTTCAGGTTTTCCATTTAGAGTATCATGTCATCTGTGAAGAGTGAAAGTTTTACTTCTTCCTTGCCAACATGAATGCTTTTTATTTTATTTTGTCTGATTACTGAGGCTAGGACTTCCAACACTATGTTGAACAACAGCAGCGAGTAGATTTCCTTGTCATGTTCCTGATCTTAGGGGGAGAGCTCTCAGTTTTTCCCCATTAAGGATGATATTAGCTGTGGACCTTTAATATATGGCTCTTATGATGTTAAGATATGTTCTTCGTATCCTGACTTTCTTGAAGGTTTTTATCAAGAAAGGATGCTATTTTGTGTCAAAAGCTTTTTCTGCATCTATTAAAAGGATCGTATGGTTCTTATCCTTTATTCTATTAATGTGGTGTACCACATTGATTGATTTGGGAATATTGAACTAGCCCTGCAGCCCAGGAATAAATTTCCTTGACCGTGGTGAATAATTATTTTAATGTACTGTCAAAATCAATTTGCTGGTATTTTGTTGAGAATTTTTGCACTCATATGCTTCAGAGATCTTGGCCGGCAATTCTCCTTGTTAGGAGTCTTTGGTTTTGGAGTCAAGGTAATGCTGACTTTATAGAATAAGTTTGGAAGCTCTTCCTCCATTTTGATTTTTTGAAACAGTTTGAGAAGAATAGGTACTTTCTTTTAAATGTCTAGTAGAATTCCCCTGGGAACCATCTGACTCAGGACTCTTGTTTGTTGGGAGAATTTTGATAACCGATTCAATTTCTTTATGCTTATGGCTCTGTTCAAATTTTCTACTTATTTCCATTTGAGTGTTGGTAGTGTGTGAGTGTCTAGGAATTTTTCCATTTCTTCCAGATTGTCCAGTTTGTTCGCATATAATTTTTCTTAGTATTCTCTTAAAATTCTTTGTATTGCTGTGTTATTGGTTGTGATCTCTCCTCTTTCATGTGTGATTTTAGTTTTTGGGATCTTCTCTCTTTTCTTTTTGAGAAGTCTGGCTAGGGGTTTATCAATTTTGTTTATTCTTTCAAAAACCAGCTCTTAGTTTTATTGATATGTTCTACAGGGTTTTTGGTTTTTGTTTTTGTTTTGTTTTGTTTTTTGGATTCTATATTGTTTACCTCTGCTCCAATCTTTATTATTCCCCTTCTTCTGCTGGCTTTGGGCTTTATTTGTGCCTCTTTTCTAGTTCCTTTAGGCATAAGATTAAGTTGTGTATTTGGGACCTTTCTTGCTTCCTGAGATAGGCATGAATTGCAATGTATTTTTCTTTCAGGACTGCCTTTGCTGCATCCTAAAGGGTTTGGGCTGTTGTGTTTTTATTTTCATTGGCTTTCACGTATTTTTAAATTTCTTGTTTAATTTCCTGGTTAACCCATTTATTCTGAAGTAGGATGTTCTTTAACCTTCATGTATTTGGGGGCTTTCCCAATTTTTTCTTGGACTGGTTTCAAGTTTCTTAGTGTTGTGAACTATGCATGGTATGATCTAATCTTTTTGTACCCCTTGAGAGCTGATTTGTGGCCTCGTATGTGATTTATTTTGGAGAATGTTCCATATGCAGTGAGAAAGAATGTGTATTCTACTGCATCAGGATTAAATATTTTGAAAGTATCTGTTAAGTCCATCTGGTCCAATGTGTCATTTGGAGCTGTTGTTCCCTTATTGATTTTCTGCCTAGATGATCTGTCCATTGTTGTAAGTGGAGTATTAAAGTCTTCTACAATTATGGTGCTATTATCAATAATTTTGCTTACATTTGTGATTAATTAATTTATATTTTTGGGGGCTTCCACGTTGGGGGCATAAATATTTAAAATTGTTAGCTTTTCTTGATGAATAGGCCCCTTAATTATGATATAATGCCTTTCTTCACCACTTGTTCACCACTTTGTTTTAAAATCTAGCTTGTCTGAAATAACTATGACTATTCTGGCTTTCTTTTAACATCCACTAAACATGGTAGATGGTTCTCCATCCTCTCACTTCCAATCTGCAGTGTCCTCGTGTCTAAAATGAGTCCCTTGTAGGCAGCATATACATGGATCTTGTTTTTACTTATCCATTCTGCTGCCTTATGTCTTTTTATTGGGGCATTTAGTCCACCTACATTCAGAGTGATTATTGAAAGATATGAACTTAGTTTTTAGTGCCATTGTGTTAACTGTAATTTCATGTTTCCAGTGATGTTCTCTGGTCCTTTGTAGTCTTTGCTGCTTTCCACTCAGAGTCCCACTTAGGATCTCTTGCAGAGCTGGTTTGCTGGTCACAAACTTTTTTATTTTTTCTTTGTCTGGGAAAGTCTTTATCTCTCCTCTATTCTGAATGACAGGCCCTCGCTGGATAAAGGATTCTTGGCTGCATATTTTTCCTATCAGCACATTGAATATTTTCTGCCACTCCTTTCTGGACTCCCAAGTCTCAGAGGACAGGTCTGTTACTAACCTTATGTGTCTACCCTTGTAGGTTAAGGCCCATTCGTCCCTTGCTGTTTTCAGAATTCTCTCTTCTCTTTGTGTTTTGCCCCTTTCACTATGATTTGTCATGTGTTGACCTGCTTTTGTTGATTTAAAGGGAGTTCTCTGTGCCACTAGGACTTGGATGCCTGTTTCCTTCTCTAGATTAGGGAAATTCTCGACTATAATTTGTTCGAATAAACAGTTTGCCCCTTTCTCTCGCTCTTCTTCTCGAACTCCTACGGTATGAATAATTATAATTGTTTTGTTTCATGGAATCACTTAGTTCTCTAAGTCTCCCCTCATGACCTAGTAGTTTCCTTTCCCTTTTTTTCCTCAGCTTCATTATTTTCAATAATTTTATCTTCTCTTTCACCTATTATCTCTTCTACTTCTTCAATTCTAGCTGTCACTGTATCTAGTTATTTTTGCATCTCAGTTATAGCATTTTGAAAATCATCCTGACTAGTTCTTAGTCTTTGATCTCTGCAGTAAGAGTTTTTCTGGTGTCTTCTAAGCTCTTTTCAAGCACAGCTAGTAGTCTTTTGATTGTTGTTCTAAATTCGTGTTCAGATGTATTGTTTATATCTGTTTTGAGCCAGTCTCTGGCTGTGATTTCTTTGTGACGTTTTTTTGTGGGGGAAGGAGGGGAGAATTCCTCCATCTTGTCATTTTGGCCAGGTTTCTGTCTTTTGTGTGTTTTAAAAGTTTGTTGTGTCCTGCTCCTCAGAGTACTACTATATTAAAAAGGGGTCATATACTTCCAGGGCCTGGCGCTCATTGAAGTATTTTTTTGTGGATGTTGTATGCACTTTGTTTGTGTTTTGACTACTCTATCCCACTGCAGAGATCTGCAGAGGTCAGCTCCTTCTCGGTTGTAGTGGTGGAATGTTTGGACCTTCAGAGATGTGCTTTATTTTGTTCGCTGAAGTAACCCTGGGGAGAAAAGGAAAGGGGAGTAGGCCTGGTTCCATAAAAAGGGAGAAAAGAAATCAAAACAGAGAATCAAAAAGATATAAGGCTAAATCATGATAAATAGAGAGGAAAATAAGGAAGAAGGAGAAGAAAGATAAAAGGTGAAGAAAGAATAGAATAAAAATGGTTGATCAAAAATTTATATATATATGTATGTATATATATATATATATATAATTTATTTTCTATTTTTGTGCAAAAGGCTTAAACTTAACATAAGATTTACCCTGTTAACAAAATTTTAAGTATATAAAAGACACTGTCAATCATAGGCCTTGGGTTATATAGTAAATTTCTGGAACTGAATTATTTTTCATAATTGAAACTTTGTACCCTTGATGGATACCTCTTGATTTTTCCCTCTTTTTCTCACCACTTTATTTTTATTTTTATTTATTTTTTAAAGAGAGAGTGTAAGGGAAGGGGCAGAGAGAGAGGGAGGCAGAGGCTCCAAAGTGGTTTCCAGTTTGACAGCAGAGAGCCTACTGCGGGACTCAAATTCACAGTGATGAGATGAAGTTGGATGTTTAACCAACTCAGGCTCCCCTCTTTCTCACCACTTCTATTTACCATAGCACTAGAAGTCCTAGCCAGAGCAATAGAAAATGAAAAGAAATGGAAGTTGTCCAAATATGAAATGAAGAAGTAAAATGATTTCCGCTTGCAGATAATATGAGCTAATGTGTTGAAAATCCTAAAGACTTCACAAAACCCTTCACAAAAACTATTAGTTAATACTAAATGAATGCAGCAAAGTTACAGGTTAGAAAATCAACATACAAAAACAGTTGTATTTGTGTACAGTAATAATTATTTACCTGAAAAGGAAATTAAGAAAACTATATCACTTACAATTATATGAAAAAGAAAAACTTACTTAGGAATAAACTTAATCAAGAGTGTAAAAATATTTAGATAGTGAAAACTATAAAACACTGATGAAAGAAATTAAGGAAGACACAAATAAATGGAAGGGGATTTATTTTCATGGATTGGAAGAATTAATATTGTTAAAATGTCTGTACTACTCAAAGCAATCTGATCTACAGATTCAATAATCCCCATCAAAATCCTGATGACTTTTTTTTTCCCTAGAAAATAATGCTAACATTGATGTGGAACTACAGAAGACTTCGAATAGCCAAAGCAACTTTGGGCAATAACAAAGCTGGAGGAATACACTTTCTGGTTTCCAAATGTAATACAAAGCTATAGTGTGATACTGATATAAAAATGAATACACAGACCAATGGAACAGAATAGAGTCCAGAAATAATCTAACCCATATATGGTCAACTGATCTTTGACAAGAGTATGAAGAACACACAGTAGGGAAAGAATAGTTTCTTCAATAAGTGATGCTGGGGAAAGCATATATCCACATATAAAATAATGAAGTAGTTTTCGGTACAAATTAGGAGAAAATTTTGCCAATTGTGTATCTGATAAAGAATTAGTGTCCAAAATATTAAAGGAACTCATACAACTCAACCACAATAACAACAAAAAATAACTAGATTAAAAATAGACAAAGGACCTAGACAGACATTTCTCAAGACATACAAATGGCCAACATGTATGAAAATGTTTTCAACATAACTAATCATCAGGGAAATGCAATTAAAAACCACAATGAGATAGTACTTCACATCTGTTCTGATAGCTATTATATACGCAAAAAAAGGACAATTAGTGTTAGTGAGGATGTACAAAAAAGGGACCCTTCATACACTGTTGGTGGGAATGTAAATTCTACAGCCACTATGGAAAACACTATGGAGTTTTCAAGGAATGAAAAACGAAACCACCAAATGATCCATCAATCTAGTTATGGTATATATCTAAAAGTACTGAGGTCAGTATCACAAAGAGAACCCTGCCTTCCCATGTTTATTGCAACATTATTCACAATAGCCAATTCATGGAAGCAATATAAATGATAGATGAATGGATAAAGAAAATATAGAATATAAATACAATTGAATATTATTCCACCATTAGAAAGAAGAAAATCCTCCTGTTTGTGGCATGAATAAAATAGGAGGACATTATGCTAAGTGAAGTAAGTCAGACATAGAACTACAATACCACATGATCTTAATTACATGTAAAATGTAAAATAGTCAAGTTCATGATTGCCAGGGGCTAGGAAGAGGGAGAAATGGGGAGATATTAATCAATCAAAGGTACAAACTTTTGTTTATACAAAATGAATGAGTCCTAGAGATCTGTGCAGCCAGTGCCTATAGTCAGCAATATTTGATTGTATGCTTCAAAATGTGTTTCAAGGGTTGATCTTATGTTAAGTGTTTTTATTACAAAAAAAAGATAAATAAGAAAGATGAAACTTTTGATGGTTAATGGCACAGATTGTGGTGATGGTTTCGTGGATTTATACTTTACTTATCTCCAAATTTATCAAGTTGTGTACATAAATTATGTATAGCTTTTTGGATGTTAAAAAATTTAAAATAAAAAAACAAATACCATTACAGGTAAATAATAGAATCAGTAAAAAATAAACAAAAAGGATATAGTAAAACATGGAATATTAAGAAGGAGCAATTCTAATGAGTCAAATAGCTGCGGTAGGAAATTGATGTATCTTACTATAATTCCATAACAGTTCAGAATTATGTATGTAATTGATTGAACAATAAAAATATTAGAGGAAACCTCAAATATAAACAATTTTAAAAATCTTTTTATGAATTAACAATGTAATAAAACACTATAAGGTTTCCGAAGTTTATAAAGACACAATTTATTCCATATCTTCTCTGTCCATTCATTAATCAATGGATATTTGGCTATTCCATAATTTTGGCTATTGTTGATAATGCTACTATAAACATTGGGTCCATGTTTTCCTATTTTGATTACAGTGTACACATAAATTTAAGTTCTTTTCTACCTTTTATTACATTTTAGAGTCTAGACTTAACCATCTTCACAATTGTCATTCCTAATTATAATAGTATGTTGGATTAATTAACTACACTCTGCTTAGCTATTCCTCTAGAGGTATGTGTTTAAGATCTTTGCTAGATTTTGTTTTAATATACAGTACTTTCTTTTAAAAACATGAATATATCTATTTCCTTATAACACCATCAACATTGAGTTTTGTTAATCGCATATATGGTAGATCTTTAGTCATTGCATATTTAATCTGTATTTCCTTAGCAAAAGTTGAGACTTAATAGTTCTATTTCTGTTAGCATTTTCTGTTATATGAATTAACTACCTAGGAGAGCATTTCTCTTATTTATACCATCTATTAATTAGTGTACTTTAATTTTTCTTTAATATTTTGTTCTATTTATTGAATGCAGAGATTGTTAAGGAATAAATTTTTTCCTAATAGGAACTGGAAACAGAAATAAGGGGAAAAAAGTAATTCAAATCTGATGGACTTTAGAATGTAATTTACTAATGGATGATCAAGTTTCTGCTAAGAACTAAATCCAAAAAGGAAAAAAAATAGAATATGTTTAGGACATGGGAAGGTTATAAAATAAAGGAACTAATATAGGCTTCAGGATTAGGACAAAGTTGTCAGCCATGGACTTCGATGGGCACCTCACAAAAGAGATATTCAAGTAATTTTTTAATGGGAGATAATGATGTTTTTAAAAAGATAATTAAAAAAGATGAAAGCTCCTTATCATTTAAAAAGTTGACCCATTTAGTGGCTTTCATTGGCTTTCTCTTTGGTGGATCCCCGATTTACCATAATTTTGCATTCTATCTAGTACAAAGATAAGGTTGAAATTACTTAGGGAAAGTGGTAGATAGAACATTATACTCTTTTCCATCACCCCTCTCTCTTTTTTCCAAACTGGACTCTCTTCATTTATAGTATATAGGATTTATATTTTTATTCATTTAAAAATTTTTAAGTGTATTTATTTTGAGAGGGAATGAGCAGTGGAGGGGCAGACAGGGAGGGAAAGAGAGAGAATCCCAAGCAAGCTCTACAGTATCGACACAGAGCCTAATGTGGGCCTGGAACTCACAAACCATGGGATCATGACCTGAGTGGAAACCAAGAGTCAGATGCTTAACTGACTGAGCCACCCAGGTGCCCGTAGAATGTATATGTATATTATTTTTAAAATTTTTAATGTTTATTTTTGAGAGAGAGACAGAGAATGAGTGGGGGAGGGAAGAGAGAGATAGAAACACAGAATACGAAGCAGGCTCTAAGCTCTGAGCTGTCAGCACAGAGCCTGACACAGAGCTTACACTGATGAAGGGTGAGATCATGACCTGAGCTGAAGTCAGACGCTTAACTAACTGAGCTGCCCAGGTGCCCTAGAATGTATATTTTTTAAAATGGTTGTTAAGTTTTCTGTGGTTCTCTCTTAGTTAATCAATGCAAATAATTTTCCTGGATACTATTAGTAATCTACAAAATGATGACTAAAGGGAAATAATGTGGAATGAGAAGTAATATTAAGATTTGCAGAGCTTGATATGCTAATGATCAGATTTTGCAAAAGGTCTTCATACACTTTGGTGTTCAGAAACCATTCAAACTAAGAAATGGGAATGGAACTTACTGAGGATGCTCTCAATATTTCCTAAAATACAAACACAAATAAATAAATTAGCGTGGCTTGACTGATAGATTAAGGATCTTCTTTACATTCTTATCTCTGTCAAGAATAGCACTTCAAACCTTCCAATATTTGGTACTATGAGCCAAAGACAAAAAGTCTTTGTCTTTACAGTTGGATTATATTTATTCTTTTTCATTTTATGAGTACAATTAAAATTTTATGCTAAATAAGTGTCTGAGAAAGGAAGAGAGAAGTTCAAACAAATAAGTGCTCTTATATGCGAAAAACTGAACTTATTTAAAGTTGAGTTTGCAAATGTTTCTCTTAATTCTAAATGGTAAAGGGCATTAGTTCATGATTGCAAAACTTACCTGTGGTTGCCGAATATCTTCCTAAAATAAAACACAAGACAGTAAGTGTGGCGTGATTTTCGGGCATGCTTGATAAGAACTTTGTTTAGGCTTAAATTATCTTGGAACACTAATATCAGTTCATTTATGTTGATTAAATTACCATGTGCCAAGCACTTGTATAAGAGCTTTACGTTATTGAAAGTATTTAATCTTCAGCTACCCTATGATGAAGAGTCTGCACATAGAGGTTACCCAAGGTCACACAGTTAAAAATTAGTGGATCCAGGAGCTGCCCCCAAGAATCCAGGATCTAGACTTGCTCTGAAAAATTACTTTTTGGTCAATTTGGCATCATTATCTCCGTATTGGTCTGAGTATTTTAGAGTTTTTTTTTTTTTGTAATGTTATAATCCCATTTCCTTTATTATTTTTTTAATGGTAAACCTGGAACTGGAATCTAGGTTTGTTATACTCTAGAGTCTTCATGTAATTCAATCTCTTTCCAATTTTTTTTCAAGAGGAGATTTCTACAAAGGGAATCAGCTACCTTAATAAATTATTACATCAGTGTGCTAAGTACTCTAATAAAATTGTGGACAAGGTGCTTTAGGAACACAGAGGAGGAAGTGTTACTCTTATACCTTCTTCTCAGTCTGTCTTAATGAGTTGATACGTTTTGGGAATTTTTGAGCTCTTCTCTTATGGAAGACAGCCTGGTTATAATAAAAGGATGTTTCTTTAACAGGAATAGGGAGGGGATACAGCATGGTACAATGGGAAGGGCATCGATAGATGCCTTAAAGTCAAAGTAAAAGGTAAAAGTAATGAAAGAGATTGTACAAGAATATCTTCATGAAAGAGAAATAAAGAAGCTAATCCCATTCACAATTTGCACCAAAAACCATGAAATACCTAGGAATAAACCTAACCAAAGATGTAAAAGATCTCTACGCTGAAAACTATAAAAAATTTATGAAGGAAATTGAGGAAGACACAAGGAAATGGAAAAACATCCCATGCTCATGGATTGGAAGAATAAATATCGTTAAAATGGCAATACTACCCAAGGCAATCTACACATTCAATGCAATCCCAATTGTACCAGCATTCTTCTCAAAGCTAGAGCAAACAATCCTAAAATTTGTATGAAACCACAAAAGACCCCGAATAGCCAAAGTAATATTGAAGAAGAAAACCAAGGTGGGAGGCATCACAATCCTAGATTTTAACCTTTACTACAAAGCGGTAATCACCAAGACAGTATGGTATCGGCACAAAAACAGACACATAGACCACTGGAATAGAATAGAGAACCCAGAAATGGACCCACAAGCACATGACCAATTAATCTTTGACAAAGCAGGAAAGAGTATCCAATGGAAAAAAGACAGCCTCTTTAACAAATGGTGCTGGGGGAACTGGACAGCAACATGCATTAGAATGAAACTAGACCACTTTCTTTCACCACTCACAAAAATAAACTTGAAATGGATGAAGGACCTGAATGTGAGACAGGAAGGCATCAAAATCCTGGAGAAGAAAGCAGAAAAAAACCACTTTGACCTGAGCAGCACCAATTTCTTACTCAACACATCTCCAAAGGCAAGGGAAGTGAAAGCAAAAATGAACTATTGGGACCTCATCAAGATAAAAAGTTTCTGCATGGCAAAGGAAACAACCAACAAAACTAATAGGCAACCGACAGAATGGGTAAAGATAGTTGCAAATGACATATTGGATAAAGGACTAGTATCTAAAGTCTATAAAGAACTTACCAAACTCCACACCCGAAAAACGAATAATCCAGTGAAGAAATGGGCGGAAAGTATGAATAGACGCTTCTCCAAAGATGACATCCAGATGGCCAACAGACACATGAAACGATGCTCAATGTCACTCATCATCAGGGAAATACAAATCAAACCACAAATACCACCTAACACCAGTTCGAGTGGCTAAAATGAATAAATCAGGAAACTATAGATGCTGGCGGGGATGTGGAGAAACAGGTACCCTCCTACCCTGTTGGTGGGAATGGAAACTAGTGCAGCCGCTCTGGAAAACGGTGTGGAGGTTCCTCAAAAAAAATGCAAATAGAACTACCCTATGACCCAGCAATAGCACTGCTGGGAATTTACCCAAGAGATACAGGAGTGCTGATGCCTAGGGGCACATGTACCCCGATGTTTATAGCAGCACTTTCCACAATAGCCAAATCATGGAAAGAGACTAAGAGTCCATCGACTGATGAATGGATAAAGAAGAAGTGGCTATATATATACACTGGAATACTACGCAGCAATGAGAAAGAATGAAATCTGGCCATGTGTAGCACCATGGATGGAACTGGAGGGTATTATGCTAAGTGAAATAAGTCATTCAGACAAAGACAGATACCATATGTTTCCACACTAGGTGGATTCTGAGAGACTTAGCAGAAAACCATGGGGGGAGGGGAAGGGAAAAGAAAAAAGACACAGAGAGGGAAGGAGACAAAATATAAGAGACTCTTAAGTACTAAGAACAAACTGAGGGTTGAGGGAGATATGGGAAGGGGGAGAGACAGTGATGGGCACTGAGGAGGGCACTGGTTGGTATGAGCACTGGGTGTCGTATGGAAACCAATTTGACAATAAATTGTTTAAAAAAAAGAATATCTTCATGAGGTTGAGGTTGAGTAAAAAACAAACCACAATGTAAAAACTGATATATTTGATCACACCAAATTTTAGGATGTTCGCTCAATGAAGCACATAATAAACAGAGTTCAGAGATAAATGGCAGACTGGAGAAGATATTTGCAATATCTAAAACCTGAAAAACAATTGAAACATGAAAAATAATTGAAACATATGAGTGGCACCTGGAAACCAAGAAGAAGAAGACAAGCAATCCAAGAGAAAAGAGGTGACATGAATTAAAGCTCACAAAAAGGAAAACTGAATGATAAAGTATGTAACGAAGTGCTCAAGCCCACTGGGACCACAAAAGTACAAATTAAACAACATTGAATGACCCTTCCTCCATCTGACTGGCAAAGTTTGCAAGTGGTATGACAAGTATTGGTGAAAATGTGGGTGGATAGTCATGAATGGCAGGTGGGAATATAAATTGTACAGCAATTCTGGAAATTATCTGGCATGTGCTGTCTCGACAAGAAATCCATTTGCTGAATATACATCTCAGGGAATTCTAATTCAAGTCCAGAAAGGATCACATATCAGGATGTCCAATTACAATGTCTTTGTGACATTAGTACATTGGAGATCATAATGTGTCTACTAACAGGAGAATGGAATTGTGAGCGATGCATTTTCTGCAATGTTTTACAGAGCTAGAAACAACATGTGGGATTTATATACAGCAATATGGATAGATCCTTAGAGGTATTACATGCAAAAAAAAAAAAAGAGAACAAGATGTAGTTGATGAAATTAAACACACACACAAATAAAATGCTACAGGTTATTTAGGGGTAGAAGAATAGTTAAGGACAGACATTAGTCACAGAGCAGTTGCATATACTTGTGAAAGAATGGGACTGCAAGCTGTGGATGAAGGGGAAAAGTTAAAAAAGCTGAAAAGAGTGAATTTTAAATTCACTTTGATCAGATTTCTACCTTCGCTTTGCTTAATAGCTGTATATTATTTAACCTCAAAATGCATGTTTTCTTGTCTGTAAAATGGGGCATATGACAGAGTTTTAAGGAAATAATACAAGCAAAGTTCTCTTTTCTTGTTAGGTGCTTAATTCATATCCTTTCCTTTTCTTCTTGCTGTCTATCCCTCTCTTTTAAGGACACCACCTGATTTTATTCAAACATACTATGTTAACTTTTATTTAAACTTACTTCTTCCTTTATCATCTCTTTTCTTCTTGTTCTCATCTTGTTCTGTCTTCTTCTATTTTTCTCTCCACTCCCACTGCCCCTCATACATAGTTATACATTTACTGTTTTGGATAGTAAGCCACAATAATCATTCTAAAGAGATAGCTGATTTTATCTTCCTTTGTCTCTGGAATTAATACTTCACTATGAAATATATCGTGCCATATGTAAGAGTTGTTAGTTTACATATAGTTTAAGGAATAATGTCCATCGAGGAAGAGTTAAGATGGCGAAGTAGGGGGACCTGGATTTTCCTCATCCCTCAAACACAGCTGTAGTGGGGTCAGATAACTTGAAAGACCCAGGAAATGAGTCTGTAGAGTGGCAGAAAGATCTCCACAATTGGAGGGAGACAGTTTGGCAGGTGTGAGGTGTGTGGATGTTAGGTGGGGGAGATCAAATGAGGGAGCAATGGAGAGGAGGGAACCTTTTCTGTGGAGAGACAAAAGGAAGAGAAAAAGAGAAATTGTGAAAGTGTAGTTTTGAGTTAACACAAGAGGAAAACCTCTCTGGAGCATAGACTGGGGAGCAAGACATACTGAGTGTCACAGGTTTTTTGCAAATAGACTTTGGAGCTGAAACTTTTGAGGTTTTGGACGTACACAACTTTCTCCAGAAGAGAGCTGTATCATGTGCTTCTGGGGAGGAGGGAGCTGGCCCTTGAGTGCATAGGGTGGCGTAGCAATCTCCAGAGTGCACTGGGAGAGAATAGTCCTCTTCCTGAAATACTAAGGAGGAGGGTTTATTGCTCCTTAAGGACAAAAGACCCTGCAGATGCCAGTGAAAGGTCTTTTATCAGCAGGGTTGGGAGGCTTTAATTCAGAGGAGGGGAAAGGATTTGTGCTGTGCCAGGTCTTTTAAGTCTTTGCGTTTTGGGGAGCACTTGGGTGGCTCAGTCAGTTAAGCATTGACTCTTGGTTTTGGGTCAGGTCATGATCTCATGGTTCACGGGCTTGGACCCTGTGTTGTGCTCCACACCAGGCAGTGTGGAGCCTGCTCCAGATTGTCTCTCTCTCCCTCTCTCTCCCTGCCCCTATGCAGATCATGCTGTCTCTGTCTCTCTCAAAAGAAAATTAATTAATTAATTAAAAACAAAAGATTTTGGGTTTTGAATCCCAGCCACATGCCAAGAAGAAAGCACAGGGCGATTTGTTGTACAGAGCATGCTAACTGCCTTTGCTATTCTGTGAGGGCTTCCTGAACAGTGAGGGTTGAGGGCCTAGGGACAAGAGATTGGGAGGATGCCATCTTTCCTCCCAACAACAACATGGTAGGACTTCAGAGAGCAGCACAGCGGCCCCTAGTGGAGGCGGGACACCCTTGCACCAAACAGCACCCTCTGTGCCTGGCAACGGCTTATGTACTGGAGCAAGATGGACTGACCCAAGGGAGCTGACCTCCCTCCAGACCAACACAACCACCACCCCCAGGAACCAATAGACAACTCTTTTTTTTCCCCTTTTTTCCTCCCTCTTTTTCTCTTTTGGAATCAGGCTCATAGTTTCCGATTTTTTTTGTGTGTGTGGTTTCTTATTTTTTATTTGTGTATATATACGTATATATATACACATGCATATATGTATGTATGTATATGTATACATATGCGTATATGTATGTATGTATATATATATATATGATTTTTTTGATCAGGCTTTTTGGTTCTATTCCTTTTCCTTCTTTTTTCTTTTTTTATGCTTTTTGCTTTCCTTCTCCCCCCCCCCCCCTTCTCTTTCTTTGGAATCAGCCATAGTTTTTTGATTCTCTGCTTGGTTTTCTTTTCTCCCCTTTCTTTTTTCTCTTTTTATTGGATGAGGACTTCCCCCACCTTTTTTTTTCCAGGGTTACTTCAACAAACAAATCAAAGCACACTTAATTAAGGTCCAAACACTCCACCACTGCAAGCAAGGAAGAGTTTTTCAGAGACCTGACCGGTGGGATAGAGAAGCCAAAATGCAATAGCAGAGTGCATGGGACATACACCAGAAACACTTCCTGAAATTCCAAGCCATAGACAAGGTATGACCTTTTTTAAATACAGGAACGCTCTAAGGTGCAGGACACATAACATGATTTTAAAACACACGAAAGACAGAAACCTGGCCAAAATGACAAGATGGAGGAATTCTCCCCCCCTCCCCTCACAAAAAAAGGTCACAAAGAAATCACAGCCAGAGACTGGCTCAAAACAGATATAAACAATACATCTGAACACGAATTTAGAACAACAATCAAAAGACTACTAGCTGTGCTTGAAAAGAGCTTAGAAGACACCAGAAAAACTCTTACTGCAGAGATCAAAGACTAAGAACTAGTCAGGATGATTTTCAAAATGCTATAACTGAGATGCAAAAATAACTAGATACAGTGACAGCTAGAATTGAAGAAGCAGAGGAGATAATAGGTGAAAGAGAAGATAAAATTATTGAAAATAATGAAGCTGAGGAAAAAAGGGAAAGGAAACTACCAGGTCATAAGGGGAGACTTAGAGAACTAAGCGATTCCATGAAACAAAACAATTATAATTATTCATACCGTAGGAGTTCGAGAAGAAGAGCGAGAGAAAGGGGCAAACTGTTTATTTGAGCAAATTATAGTCGAGAATTTCCCTAATCTAGGGAAGGAAACAGGCATCCAAGTCCTAGTGGCACAGAAAACTCCCTTTAAATCACTCATCATCAGGGAAATACAAATCAAAACCACAATGAGATATTACCCCACACCTGTCAGAATGGCTAAAATTAACCACTCTGAAAACAACAGATGTTGGTGAGGATGCAGAGAAAGGGAACACTTTTGAACTGCTGATGGGAATGCAAATTGGTGCAGCCACTCTGGAAAACAGTATGGAGATTTCTCAAAAACCTAAAAATAGAGTTACCCTAACCAAAAGATACAAAAATTGTGAGTTGAAGGGGCACATGTACCCCAATGTATATAGCAGCACTATTAACAATAGCCAAATTATGTAAAGACCCCAAATATACATTGACTAATGAATAGATAAAGAAGATTGGATTACATATATGCAATGGAATATTACTCAACAATAAAAAGAATGAAATCTTGCCATTTATAACAACGTGGATGTAACTAGAGGGTATTATGCTAAGTGAAATAAGTCACCCAGAGAAAGGCAGATACCATATGATTCCTACGATATGTGGAATTGGAGAATCATAGCAGATGAACATAGGGAAAGGAAAGGAAAAATAAGATAAAAACAGAGAGGGAGGAAAACCATAAGAGACTCTTAAATACAGAGAACAAACTAAGGGTTGCTGGAGTGGAGTTGGGTTGGGGGATGGGTTAAATGGGTGATGGGTATTAATAAGGGCACTTTTTGGGGTAAGCACTGGGTGTCATATGTAAGAGGTGAATCATTTCTACTCCTGAAGTTAAGACTATCCTGCAAGTTAATTAACTTGAATTAAAAGTTAAAAAATTAAAAATTAAATAATAATGTCCATCTGCTCAACATCCAGGTGCCTCCAGCCATGTTCCTTCCCTGATTGCATTTTATCCTCCCATTACACCTGTGTAGCTCTTGCTTGAATTAACCATCGTCCTGAATTTTGCTTCAATCCTTCCTGATTTACTCTTCATTTTTTTATGAATGGGATTTTCATTTGCTAAACATTTAGAAATAGTCAAATGAGATTCAGATTATGTGTAACCAAAACAGGGTAAAGCAAAATAAGGTAAATCAAAATTTGAATCTATGCAGAAGTGAAAATAGCAAATTCAAACAATTCCCCAGAAGGCTTTGAGAAAACCATTTTTGAGTATGAAAACAAAACAAAACAGCAATAACAAAAAACAACAAAACTTACTAACAGATGCTGAAGATATGCCTAAAAGTAAGGCAAAGAAATCAATAAGGTTATGTTTTCTGGATCAGTTACCCACATCTTATCTAGTCTTTGGCTGGGAAACATGTCCACCTTCAGGGAGTGCCTTGTTGTCAGAATTACTTGGTGGTAATAGCATGTACTGAGGGCAGCATCTGTGACTATAATGTAAGAATTGCTCTAACTCTTGGTTTCCTAGGAGTATTGAATTTGGTAGACCTGGAGGGGATCCAGAGTGGAGGTAGTTTTTCTAATTCTTCACCTTGTTTTTTTTTTAGCCCAGAGTTAAAAAAAACTTTACAATGAACTGAATACATTTCATTTATCTTTGCTTCTCACTGGTTTTTCTATCATCATCATTTTCTTTTTGTCTTCTGTCTTTTTAAATACAGGAATGTATGTAATTTTTGTTCTTTAGGAACTATTTTCAGCTTTATCAGGGCATGTACCCCTTCATGCCAGAGATGTTTTTACTTTCTAAATGTATCAATTACATGTCAGAAGAGAGAGGAGACTTACAATCTAAATCTTTTGTGTGACAATGTTGGTCTTTCATACAATGTTCAGAGCATTCTACTATGTACGTCAATAGAGAAAGGGAAGTTACTGGGAGTTACTACAGATATTTAAAAAAGAAAAGACATTTTAAAATCTCTTCCATCTAAAATGTGCTGAAAATAGTATGTGTTAAGAATATTCTTTTCATAGGGCTATCAAATCCTTCACTACAGAGTCTGTGGTGTTACAGTCTCTACCAGGAAAGAGAGAATCATCCTTCCATTTTCTTCTTTCAGCTTTTGAAGACTGTTTATTGACTGTTAAATCACTTAAAAATCTCTCCCCTTGATTTTTTATGTCACTCTTTTTCTTCTCTTATTTTTAAGTCTGTTTTCTCTCTTCTTTTTTTTTCCATCCTCATTATTTTATTTTTCAGTTTCAATTAATAACCCATTACAATCAACCTTTGGAGAGATTTTATTTTATTTTATTTTTTTTAATTTTTGAGAGAGACACACAGCATGAGCTGGGGCGGGGCAGAAAAAGAGAGGAAGACACAGAATCCCAAGCAGACTCCAGGCTCTGAGCTGTCTGTCAGCACAGAGCCTGATGCGGGGCTCGAACCCACAAACTGTGAGATCATGACCTGAGCTTAAGTTGGATGCTTAACTGACTGAGCCACCCAGGCGCTCCTGGAGAGATTTATTTTGCATCTATTCTTTTGTTCAGTCATGGGAATTTTGTCTTTCAAATATTCTCAATGAATACAAATGACTTTATGTAATATGAAACCAAAGGAAATAGAGAACCATATCTCTCAGATCATTCAGAACCAGACTAGAAAATGGTTAGGATGTACATGGTTCTCATATATTTCAAAAGAGAAAGATTTGAGCAACTTACTGGTGTATGTTGAATAAGTTTCTAAAAGAGAAAACAAATACACATGAATTATCCCTGAAAGACTAGTGTTGTATTTTGTGGGTTAGTAACTACTTTTTCTAATATTCTTCTGGTAGAAACATAAAAAATGGGACATTTACAGAAGGGTCAATTTCTTCTCCATGAATGATTGTAGCATGGTAAGAGATTGATACTCTATATAATTCTGAACCAATCCATTACGGGATTCCATGGTCCTTACTTGGAAAAACTGCAGAAGAGTAAATAGATAGAGTTCATTTCATGGAGAGAAAAACCTTCACTTTTCTCCATCTGCTGAGTAGAGTCTTTCATATCCCTAAAATATTCCCCTTTATGATTTTTTTCTATTTACACACATTTGTTTCCTGAATGGCAAGTGTTGGTTTATATTGACATTCTTCAGGAACACTTTTACAGACCAATGTTATTCCTATTTTTTATAAGTAAGAAATGATTATATTAAAAATATTAACAATATGCAGAATTCTGAGGAATGAAGATATAGGAGTGAATATTAAACATGTGGAAGGTTAGAAATGAAAGCCCCTTGGGGCACCTGGGTGGCTCAGTTGGTTGGGCATCTGACTTCGGCTCAGGTCATGATCTCACAGTTTGTGGGTTCGAGCCCTGCATCAGGCTCTGTGTTGACAGCTCAAAGCCTAGAGTCTGCTTGGGATTGTGTGTCTCCCTCTCCCTCTTTCCCTCCCCCATTCATGCTCTGTGGTGTGTGTCTCTCTCTCCAAATAATAAACATTAAAATTTTTTTCAAATAAAAAAAAAGAAATTAAATCCCCTCAGACACTGTAGAAGATTAAAGTATATTTGGAAAGTAACTTTCTCTAGGTTCCCTTGTATTTACTGAAATACAATAATTAAAGATATATGTGTTTTTGGTCTAAGAGGAGACTAGACTTTTCCATAAATTCTTTAAAAATGCAATAGATTAAAAATTCACCTGATTCCAAAATTTATAATTTAGTTTTATGAAAGTAATATATATTTTAAAACTTCATTTCATTTTATAAACATAAGAAAAATTGCAATATCCTGACCCACCCCTGTTTTCCAATTTTTTCATCCTTGGAAGGAACCACTTTTAACATTCTTTTGTTATTTTCTTGAGTTTTCACATCTGCTTTTCTAAATAACATATTTATGGAGCTTTGTATTGAGTTATAAAATTCCATCTTAATTTTTGACTTCTTACCAGGCTTGAAATTTTTAAAATAATTTTTAATTCCAGGGACGTCTTGGTGGCTCAACTGGTTAAGCATTAGACTCTTGATACCTGCTCAAGTCATGATCTCATGGTTGGTGAGATTGAGCCCTGTGTCAGATTCTGTGCTGACGGTGCACAGTCTGCTTGGGATTCTCTCTCTGCCTCTCTCTCTCTGCCTCTCCCCTGCTCACTGTCTCTCTCTCTCTTTTTCTTAAAATAGATAAGCTTAAAAAAATAAAAATAAATGAATTTTAATTTCAGTATAGTTTACTAATATATTAGTTTCAGGTGTACAATCTAGTGATTCGACAATTCTATACATTACTCAGTGCTTATCACAATAAGTGCACCTGTATTCCCCTTCTCCTGTTGCACCCATCCCTCTATCCACCTCCCTACTGGTTACCATCAATTTGTCTCTATAGTTAGGAGTTTGCCTCTTGATTTGTCTCTTTTTCCTTTGTTCATTTGTTTTATATTTTATATTCCATATAGGAGTGAAATCATATGGTATTTGTCTTTCTCTGACTTTCTTCGCTTACCTCTATGTCCACCCATGTTGTTGCAAATAGAAAGATTTCATTGTTTTTGTTGACTGAATAGTATTTCAGTGTGTGTGTGTTTGTGTGTGTGTGTGTGTGTTCCATAATTAAGTTATTGTAAATAATGCTGCAATAAACATAGGGGTGCATTTATCTTTTTGAGTTATAGTGTTTTTGTTTTCTTTTCTTATCAAGCTTTTAAATCTTACTGTCTCCTGTTTCCCCCACCATGCACATTCCCTCCTCCAATCCTCCCAATATAGTTTGTCACAATTTTTGCTAAATTAATATATCCGAAGATACATTGTCATAACCCAGCATATCTCCACAGCTAAGGCATATACTGCACTGTGGTTATATTGTACTTAATGTACAACTCTTTGTATTGCCAATACTTATTGCCTTTGCTGTCACTTTCTGTGCTCCTAAGAGTGGATGAAATGAATGTGTCTGAACTATTATGTCCTCCTGAAGCCCTCTTTAATACTTTTCTCATATATGGTTTTGCAGTTGGAGATGATAAAAGTCTGAGTGCAAAAAAAAGCCTTTCCCATCATTAGTAGACTAGAGCACATTATAGATGAAAGTTGAAAGAGGAACTGAGTAATGGATCATGGGCACCTAACTAAAGTGCAAACGAAAATAAAAGACTAAGTGTAGTCTGATGGAAAGGAGACTTTTTTTCTTCTAAAGAAATTTTTTTCAGGGTAATTTTTAAAACCAGATATAATAATCAGAGAGAGCAAAATGATTTTCAAACAACTAGGCGATCAATCTAATATGAGAAACAAAAAAGGAACTTACTTATGAGTGGTCCTTTAGTTGTAACTGAAATATAAATACAAATAAGATAAATAAGTGTTATTCTATGAAGAGGGGAATACAGGTATCTTAATAGTCTTTTTTTCCCAGCAAAACGTAAAATTCGCATAAAAATTTAATTGTTTTAATGTTTATTTATTTTTGAGAGAGAGAGAGGGGGAGACAGAGTGCGAGCAGGGGAGGGACAGAGAGAGAGGGAGACACAGAATCTCAAGCAGGCTCCAGGCTCTAGCTGTCAGGACAGAGCCCGACGTAGGACTTAAACTCATGAACTGTGAGATCAATGATCTGAGCTGAAGTCAGACTCTTAACCGACTGAGGCACCAAGGTGCCCCACAAGAAAAAAAATTTAAATTTAAGTTTTCATAATAAATGTATATATATTTCAAAAATTAAAAGTTTCCTTGGCCCATTATGAAAGTTGACTCTTGACTTATTGCTTCCTACCCCTAATTCCCTCCCCTTAGAGAACACTTCCAAATCCTTTAGATGTTGTTTTGTGTTTTTGATATCATTTTCATCTGTTTTACTTGAAATTCTTAAATTGCTATTTCTTGATTCTTCAAATTTACAGATTGCTTATTGATTTACTATTATGCATGATGTGTCTTTTACCTTACTTTACCTGCCACTCATGCACTCCTCTCTCTTTTTCCTCTGGTGTCGTCTAGTCATAAATTTTGGTTAAGTCAATAGTCAGTGTTAGTGCTCTGTGAATACTCTCACTCTTGAGCCAAAAAAAGTATACTTAGGTCACATTTCCTTATTTCTTTAGTAATTTAAAAATTTTTTATGAAGTTTATCTCTGCCTTTCTCTCTCTCTCTCTCTATTTTTTTCTTTACTTTACTTGGTTTATCTGTGTGAATTTATGCCCCATGATATCCTTCTACTATAATTTTAGCAAGGTTTCAAGAGGGAGGAGAGGAAAACATATATGTTTAGAGTGCTAAAGTAAACTTGAATAACACCTTAATACTTTTTCAGTTTTATAACTGAAGTTTGTAATGATCAGAGTTCAAAATTCATGTAAACAAGTCTATAGGATATCAGAGATAAGGAACATGTGGCTATGTTCTGAACTAAAACATAAACACAAATAAATACAATATTATAAGTTTCCCAAGGATGGAATATGGTTTTCTCTGATGATACTTTATAGTAAAAATTATGAAGTATGTTATAAAATTCACATGGATTTCTAAATTATTTAGCTTTTATTTCTGTAATAGTAACAAATGTAAAAGGTTTTAAAATGTGTTTTGCAGTATACATCTCTTGAAGTCCATTTTTAAAAAATAACCTTTTGTATTTAAGTATAAATACAAACAGAATAGTGCCCAAATCAGAAATATCTATTCTTTCTATATTTATATCTATTCTATCAATGAAGTATCCCAGTGTGAGCATACCTATGTAACCGCCACCCATATTTAGAAATAGAACATTAATAGTAGCTCATCTTTCAGGCATCTTCAAATCACTGACTCCACTCACCTTCCTGCAAACATAATAATAGTCTGACTTCTATTAGGTTTTGAACATTAGATGAATGCAATCATGGAGTACCTTTTCTCTCCCTTTGATCTAGTGTCTTTCATTATGAGATTCTCCTGTTACTGCTTTTTAGTATAGTTTATTTTCATTGTGGTAGAGTATTCCATTGTATGAATATACCACAATTTATTTATCCTTTCTACAGTTGGTGGACATCTGGGTTATATATATATATATATATATATATATAAACAAACATTTAAATAAATATATAATATTATATAATATTATATAAAATATAATATATAATTTAAATAAATATATATACACATTTAAACAAACATTTAAATAAATATATATACATACATGTATAAATATATATATACATACATGTAAATATATACATACATATACATGTATATGTATGTACATGTACAAATGTATACATGTATGTATATATATATTTATATAAATGTTTGTTTATTTTGAGAGAGAGAGCACATGTGAACAAGTGGGGGAGGGGCATAGAGAAAGGGAGAGAAAGAATCCCAAGCAGTCTCCGTGCTGTCAGCTTGGAACTCCATGTGGGGCTCGATCCCACCAACCATTAATCATGACCTGAGCTGAAACCAAGAGTTGGTGACCTTACCCACTCAGCCACCCAGGCACCCCTGGGTTATTTTTAGTACTCGACTATTAGGAATAATGCCGGTTTGATCATTTCTGCCCATTTATCTTGTATGTAATGCATATAGCTAATAAACCTTAGATAAATCTAGGAGTAGAGTTCCTTGGTCATAAAGTGGTTTAGCTTTGGTGTATAATATCACACTTTTTTTTTTCAAAACAAATACATCAATTATACTCCCATTAGCAGTAGTTTCTACTGCTTCCTATTCTTACCAACACTTGGAATTGTTCACCTTTTTAATTTTAGTCATCCTTGTAAGTGTGTAAGATATCTCACTGTGATCAATATTTGTATTTCCCTGATGGCTAAGCTATTAAGCACCTCTCCTTTTTATATTCTTTCATTCATTTTCTTGGGCCCATTTGGATATTCCTTTTAGTAAAGTACATTTTTGACTCTCTTGGTGATTTTTCTATTGAGCTATTTATCTATTGCATACTGATTTATAGAATCCTTTGTGTCGTGGATATTGGTGCATTTTCAGGTGTTGGGTTATACATATTTTCTCCAACTCTGTGTCTTTCCCTTTAACTGTGGAAATGCTTTTTGATGAAGAGAGTTCTTTTAATATATATCAGCATCATTTTTTTTAGGGTCGCTGCTTTTTGTCTTCTGCTCTTACCTAACCTAAGGTCATCAAGCTATTCTATGTAATTGTTCTGTAAACATTTTTGTTTCACTTTTCACATTTAGAGCTAATCCGGCTAGAATCGATTTTGTGTATGATGTGACTTACAGATTGAGTGACCTTCCCAGTTTGCCAGGCACTGAAAGGAATTCCTAAGATGCAGAACTTTCAGCGCCAAACTAGAAAAGTTCAGAGCAAATGAGACAAGTTGGTTACACTAATGAGGGGTCAAGTTTTATTTTCCTTATTGATATTAAATTGATCCGGTACTATTTATTGAAAAAAGACTTTCCTTACTTCAATATTACGAGGCAACGCCTTATTCATAAATCTGTTTCCAGATATTCATGGAATTATTTCTCAATCCATGTTTCTGTTCTCCTGATCCATTTGTCTCTCTTCATCCCAATATTAGTCTGTTTTAATTATAGTTGCTTTATAATAAGACAATAGCTGATAGAGTCTAAGTTTTCCTGCTTGTTTTTCTTTAAGTCTTGTACTTCATGGTTCTTTGCTTCTCCCTAACCAATACTTTTTGATAAGCATGTTTTAGAATCAGTCGTTTTTGACAAAACCAAACTTCTTTGGTTTTGAATTTATTGAATCTAGAGCTTATGTTTTGAAGTATTTTCATTTTTATAATATTGAATTTTCCAAATGATGAATAGGACTACTATCTATTTAAGTCTTCTTTAATTTCTCTTAGTGAAGTGTTGTAGTTTTCTATGTTGAGGCTTTGTACATCTCTTATTAGATTAATGTCTAGGTATTTATTACTTCGATTCTACAATACATGGTATTATTTCTTAAAATTTCATTTTCTAATTTTTCTTTGCATGTGTATAAAAATGGTAGTTTGTTGATAATGACTTTGTATTTAGCAACATTGTTAAACTGTCTTATTCATTCTAAAAATTATCTGTGGAGTTTTTTGGATTTCTTGTATGCATAATCATATTGTCTGAAAAAATGAGGTTGATTTTTTCTTTCAAATGTCAGTGCCTTGTATTTCATTAAAAAAAATCTCATCGAATGGCTCAGACCTCTAGTTCTACTTGGGTAGAAGAGATAATACTGGGCATCCTTGTTTTGTTTTTTATTTCTGTAAAGAACTTAAAGTGTTTGAAATTAAATATGAGATTGCCTGAAGTATTTTTTAAAAAGCCTTTTCAGATTAAGGAAGTCTTCTTCTATTTCCAGTTTGCTAAACAAGTTTTTTCCCCCCCTTAAATCTGTAGTGTATTGGTTTCTTATTGCTTCTGTAACAAATTGCCACAAATTTAGTGACTTAAACAACCCTGAAATTCTGACTCCAAAGTCAGGCTTGGTGGACCACAATTATGTCGTTGGCAGGGCTGTGTTCCTTCTGGAGGCTCTAGGGGAGAATCTGTTTCCTTGCCTTGTCCAGCTTCTAGAGGCTGCTTGCATTCCTTGTCTCATGGCCCCTTCCTCTATGTTCAAAGTGCATCTTTCAGACTTCTCTGTGTCTCTTTTCTGACTCTGGTCCTCCTGCCTCCCTCTTATAAAGATACTTGTGATTACATTGGGCCCACCGGGATAACTCAGGCTAATCTTCCCATCTCAAGGTCCCACATGAATCATATCTGTAAAGTCCTTTTCGCCATGCAAGGTACCATACGGTTTCCAGAGATCAGGACATGAACTTGTTTGGGGTAAGGAGGAGCATCATTCTATTTAACATATATGGTGAATCATACTGATTGACATTGGATGGTAAAGCAATCCTGGATTATTGGAATTAATCTAAGTTGGTGACATATGTAACAGAAAAAATACTTTGTAATTTTTGCTCTGAAAATTGTTGAGACTTCATCCATGGTATAGCATATGGTCATTTTTTTTAAACGTTTTGTTTCTATTTGAAAATCATATACCTTCTGCTGTTGTAAAGATTCTATATACCTTTACCGTATCAAATCTGTTAATCATGTTAAAATCTTTCCTATTCTGTTTGTGCCTGTGTGTACATATTTTATCAGTCAGTGAAAGAAAAACATTTAAATCTCCCAAATGATTGTGGATTGGTCTGTTTTTATGCCTTCATGGTTTGCTTTTATATATATTCAAGGCTATGCTATTATATATACAGTTGAGTCTTGAACATCACATGTTTGAACTACATGGGTCCACTTACACATGAATTTTTTTTTGTTTATTGTTAAAAATATTTATTTTTCTGAAAGATCACACAAAAGTTGGGAAGAGAAAGTATGTCAACTAACCTATATCAAAATTTGGGCTGAGGAAGGACAAAGAGCTGCCTGAAGAAACCGATAGCTGGAGCAAAGTGTAGAAATCGAGATGGCAACGGGCCAGTGGCACCAGAAGCCTGGGTCAGCCACACGGATGAGCACCACCAAGGTGCAGAGTGAACATCAAAGCTGTTGGCCCCTAATATTCCTCCTTTTCAGTACAGGAGAAGCGAGAGCTCATTGTTTAGACATGATCTTCATGGTCTTGTGGCCCTTTCTGGTCTTCTCCCAGTTGCTACTATTGAATTCCTCAATGCCCACACTCCAGGTGGTGCCCTCACTTGGTGTTGTGGGGAGATTGGGAAACTTCTAGGGTTTGAGTGGTGAGTGGAAAAGCTCTGAACGTCACACCTCTTACAGAGGTGGGCTGCGCTTTGAGCGTGTTGAGTGTGTATGTGGTTACTATCCACGCTCCCCTTTAGGAGCTGGAACAATGAAGTCTGTATCCTGCTTATCGCAAATCCTGCAGTTGCAGTGAGAGATGTGCTGGTGCGCTGAGACCAAAATTTCAGAGGAAGGCTCCGTACTGACAGCCTCCTGTGCGTTTCACCAGGGCCAGCGACAGCGTGGCGGCGCCCTCCAAGGTGAGCCTCTGCCGCTTCCGGCGCCGGTCCCGGCCCTCGCCCCGGGACCTGTGGGAACCTGGGTCATCCGTGTGGCTGGGGCTGCAGCGGCCAGAGAGGCGCGGAGAGGGGCTGGGCCAGCTCCGTGCCGGCTGCAGCGCCGGCCTCCCGCGCGCAGGGGAGGAGTGCCTCCGCCGCCCTGGATATCGCCGCCTCACGCTCGCTCAGCCTCCGCTCTGCCCCCGCCTGGTGGGTGGGGCTCTGTGCGAGGTCCTCGGGAGTTCTCGGAGTTCCCGGGCAGTTTCTAGCCTCGTGATTTGGAGGCACGTCAGCTTCTCGCCTGCGTGGCTCTATTCCTGATTTTTTCGGGTAGAGTATTGTACATGCTTTTCTCTTCCTTCTGGTTTACTTAACATTTTCTTTGCTCTAGCTTACTTTTGTTGTAAGAATACAGTATATAATGTATGTAATATACAAAATAGGTGTTTGACTGTTTATGTTATCGATGAGGCTTCAGCTCCACAGGCTATTCAGGTTTTAGGGAGTCAAAAGTTAGAGCTAGATTTTCTGCTGCGCAGGATCTGCAGGTGTTCAAGGGTCACCTGGTATACAAGTTTAGAGTTGTCTTTTTCTGGCCAATTGAACCTATTATCATTGTGTGATATTCATCATAATTGCTAATGCTTTTTGCCTTAGATTCCTGAAATTAATATATCAATAACTACTCTCTTTAGGTTAGAGTTTCTGTGGTATTTTCCATCTTTTAAATTTAACCTTTTGCTGTCCTCATATTTTAGATTTGTCTCTTGTGAATATATATGTGGGTTTTATTTTATGTGTTTTAATCCGGTCTGATTATCCTTGTCTTTTAAATGTAAGCAGTTGATCCATTTGTAATTCAAGGAATTATCGATATAATTGAATTTAAAATCATCTTACTATAGGCTTTCCACCCATAATTCCTGTAATATTTCTCTCTCCCTCCCCGGCTTTCTTCCCCTCCTTCTTTTACTGGCTAATTTCTTCCTTCTTTCCTTTCTTCTCCTCTTCTTTTATTGGTGGACTTTTACATTTTTCATGTTCTGCCTCTTTACATTTTATATTACTCTAGTATTTTTCTAGTTACTATAGAGATTACAAATTGCAACTTTGGTTTATCAAAATCTGATAAAATTCACATTTTTATCCCTATGTAGAAAACAAGCACACTTTATTGATCTCCTCTCTGCTTATATATTATTACTCATTTATTTTAATTATACACAAATATAAACATCAGCATCTATGTTAAAAACCCTCAGAATGTTATTGTTTTGCAGTCAGTAGTTATTCAGATTGTTTATTTACCTTTTCGGGTTTGATATTCCTTATAGCGGTTTTAGAACTTTCATCCAGGAGAATTAGTAGAAATTTTATAATTTTATCTTTTTTTTTGGCCTGGAATTGCTTTTATTTTAGCTTCATATTAACAATATTTAGGTTTTGTATGCAGTTTTTGTCTCTCAGTATGTTGAAGGTTTCATTTTCTTTTATCATGGTTACTGTTGTTAAGGAGAGAGCTCTTAATCTTACAGTTTATCTCAGAAGGTATGCTATTTATTTTCTCTGCTTTTCAGACTGGCTTTTTAAGTTTCTCAGCATTATTCTGGTATCCTAGATCTTATTTTTTCTTAAATTTATCTAGTTTGGAGTTAATAGCGATTTTTACATCTGTGGTAGCATATCTTTTTGGTATTGGGAAATTCCCAACTTGTTATAGTATTCTCTGTTCCCTGTGCTTTCTCTTTTCCCTTCTGGCATATCAATTATGCAGATGTTTGACCTTTTCTCTGTAACTGGTAATACTCTGATATGCTTTTTTTTTATTGTCAATATTTTATTTTGGCCCAAAATTGGTTATTTGAAAAATGACTAATGAAGGTATTAACCCACTGGCAAGAATGCTAAAAAGAGAACACAAATTTACCAATATTAGGAGTGAAAAATGTGACATACATGGTGTCATGTAGCTCTGTTTTTTAAACCGCCTACACCATACGCTTCACTTTTCTCATTTTGCATACATATCACAACTTCTGCTAAAAATCATTATTCCGTGTTTGCTTACTGCGACTAGACAAATACTATTAAAGTGCAACCAACTTATCAGTGAAGAACTTCAGTTCTTTAAAAAGTTTTAGTATTACCTAGTATTTGTATTCTTTTATTTTTTCATTTAATTTTCTTTGCAGTGATCACTAATGTAGCTCCAAAATTATTGCCTAAGTGTACAGTCTTTTAGTTTGTTGAAACACATCTGAGCATCTGTCCAGTTTCTTGTCTTTGAAAGACATCTTTCATAAATGTTTCAAGTTTTCATCTGCTTGTTTTTGCTGCTATTTCTTAGATATCATAGTTTTGGGGCACCTGGGTGGCTCAGTCAGTTAAGCGTCTGACTTAGGCTCGGGGCATGATCTCATGGTTTGTTGAATTTGAGACTTCAGATCCTCTGTCCCCCTCTCTGTCTGCTCCTTTCCTGTTCATGCTCTCTCTCTCTCCAAGAAATAAACATTAAAAAAAAAAAAAAAGAGTTGGTCTTTTCCCTGTGGTAGTTCATTTTCTCCAAACGTGGGTTATTTATACTTTCTGAGTTTTCTGAGTATATTGGGAACAAATGTAGGAACTAGATTACTTTGTCCCTCTTTTGTCAGATATCACTCTGATTTTAAATGTATAGAAAGTCCTCGTATCCAGGATTCCTTTGATCTAACCTCTCCTGAGCATACACCATTTTTCTTCTACTCTACAATGTGGGACCAAAGTAGAAGCTTCATTTAGAGGAATGGAACAGTTGATTTTATAGAGTTATTTTAACAAATTATCAGCTAATCATCCACCTTCTTAATAGGTGGATAGTCTTAATATCCTCCTTCATATGCTTGACTAAAATGTTACGTGGTCCCAGGAAATCTTGAGCCTTCTCGTTCTACTGTCTACCATTAGCCCTCTTGAATTTGCTTAGGATTCATGTTTTGTGGATAGCTAAATTAATTATTACTCATCCAACTGCTTTTCAGCTTTAATAGTTTTGTTTCAAGTTTTCATCTGCTTGTTTTTGCTGCTATTTCTTAGATATCATAGTTTTGCCTTAAAAAAATCTTTTCTTTCAATTTAGTGTATTTCCAAGAGTGCATGTAGGAAAATGAAGTTTTTCCATACCCCCTAATACTTACAATGATGGAATTTGAACTGGTGTAACAATTACTATCGGAGTAGAATGTTTTCCCATTCCTTTGATACCAAAGTATGCTAGCAATAAGAGTAAGGAACTTACTCGTTTGTGCTGAGATCATCTCTGCAGAAACAAACAAAATTAAATATGTGAGCTTACTTAAAGATGTTATTACTGTTTTTCTCTAATTCTCTAAACAGCAAATTTACAAAGCTATTAATGAAGACAGCCAAAGTATACAAGAATCTCTTGTAGGATGTTATGACAACATAGAATATATGAGATTTGAAAGAATTTACTGACAGGTTGTGAAGTCACAACTGAAATAGAAAAAGAAAATATGCATTGATTGTCTATGAAGGAGATTAGCTTTCCTTAATATCCTCCTAAAATCAATCTGTAGAATGCAATGTTTACATGAATTATTTAATTTCTTTTATATCAAAGTACATGGAATTATTTTAAAAGTCAAATTATTTGATGTAAATAAAACCAACAGTTCTCTGA
The DNA here is from genome assembly GCA_030068075.1 of Paguma larvata. Taxonomy (NCBI): domain Eukaryota; kingdom Metazoa; phylum Chordata; class Mammalia; order Carnivora; family Viverridae; genus Paguma; species Paguma larvata. The sequence continues at coordinate 31,615,477 of CM057829.1, forward strand.
TCCATCCCTTCTTACCTCCTGTTTCCTTTTAACTTACACTTGATTGGGGGCGGGGATCTAGAACTAATATTTAGTTATAAAATGTCTGTATGATATTTAATGATTCCTCAAATTTGGATAACACATATTGACTTTCAACTACAGGTAACAAGTGTTTACCTCTTTTTATACCCTTTCTCAATTCACTTCCCCTCTCCCTATTTATCCAATAAGCCTGGCTCAGTTTTTATGGTAAGTCAGTATATTGTGTTAGCAATATAACCATGTAAATACATTAACCATGTAAATAATGTTCATTATTGAGTAATGTATTATATGAGCTTTCTTACTCGAAGTTTTCTTTTCTCTCTAGTTGATTCTTGACATTTTGGGAGATTTCATTGAGCATTTTTTCAAGTTTATGCCTTTTATTATTCTTTGTCAGTCATTTTAGGGAATTTCTGAAGGGAAGAGAATAAAGTGCCTGTTTTCTTTCTTTCTTTCTTTCTTTCTTTCTTTCTTTCTTTCTTTCTTTCTTTCTTTCTTTTAGTGACATAATTAACATGCAGTGTTATATTAGTTTCAAGTGTACAATATAATGATTCAATAATTCTGTATATTTCTCAGTGCTATTAAGTGTACGTTTAATCCTCTTCATCTATTTCATCCATCCACCTCCCTTCTGGCAACCAGCAGTTCGTTGTCTGTACTTAAGAGTTTTGGGTGGTTTGTTTGTTCGTTTGTTTGTTTTGCTTCTTAAATTCCACACGTGAGTGAAATCTTTCCATATTTGCCTTTCTTTCTCTGACTTATTTTGCCTAGCCTTTTACCCTCTAGATCCATCCACTTTGTTGCAAGTGGCAAGATTTCATTCTTCTTCATGGCTGAGTAATATTCCACAGTGTGTGTGTGCATATCTGTGTGTGTGTGTGTGTGTGTGTGTGTGTGTGTGTGTTAGAGCCTTATTGTAAGCCATTGGTTTATGTGATTGTGTGGGGTAGCTTGACAATTCTGAAAATTTAAAGCTAGTCTGTCAGTTGGGACTGGCTGAAATACTTAAGCTCAGCCTGAGATTGTTGTAGATTGGGGAATTTCTTTTTCATTATGGAAGCCTCAGATGGACTCTTATGGCCTTGCTGATTGAATCATGTCCACTCAGATTTACTTGGAATTAAATTATGAACTTGAACCACATCTACAAAATACTTTCCCAGCAATACTTTGATTCATGTTTGAATAATTTGGGACTGAAGCCTAGCCATGGCGATACATCTAAAGACCGTTGGAGTCCATTCCTTGTCATTTTAGCACCAAAACACATTACCTTAAACCATCCTTAATCTCCAACTAAAGATAATAACAAGGTTATATTTCCAGTTCACATGATACAACTTGCATACAACCAAAAACATGCTCATTTTTTCTCAGAAGAGTATACAAATCCTTGGGTGTAGTTCACTCTTCTTTGATATTCTTTGATTTAAATTCTGTAAGATTAAGTTAACTTTATTAATCCATCTTGTATTAGATGAAAAGTGGATAAGAGAGAAAAAATAAAAATATTTGGTTAATGTGCATATAAAAAACATAAAAAATAAGGAAGAAATACTCATAATCCTTGTTTCTGCAACTGGTTACGTGGTTGCAGTTATTGTAGGTATTGATAACTACCTTATTCCATCACTCGTTCCGTATTTCCTTTGACAAATGGTTCAGCTGGTCTTTGATCTTTTCCTGGCCGGGTGACCCAGACTTTCATTTTGAGAGATCTAGGCCATTATCAGTCCTGCTTGCATGGAGCTGTTTTAGTTTTCCACTGATTTAAGTAACAAGATATAATAATACTAAGAGATGCCTAAGAGATCTTTTTACTTCCATTGCATTGTAGCAGCCTGGTTTCCCCTTGGTAATTGGGATTGGTCACCCCAGCCAGTACAACAATCTTTTTGTTTGCTTTTTGATTCAAAGGCATGAGGAACCCAAAGTAGCTAGTTGGTATTCTCTACTTCCAGTTCAGTGGAATTGTTGTATCCTTGTGGAAGCATTTTTCCCTTTGAATCTATGACCTCTAAACTAGCAAAGCCCAAGTTCATGGTGATGGAAGGCAAACTTTTTGCTCATAGGTCACTAGGACTATAGTGAGTGAAACCAATTCTGTTGGGAGCCATCTTGGGCTCACAGGCTGAGACATCTCCCTGTGTGGATAAGGCAGATGTTGCAAAGTCTCCTGCTGACTAAAATGGCATCCCAATATTATCTCCTTCTATTAATAACCTTTCAGGCCTGGATTTCTTGAACTGCTCTCGTTGGCCTCAAGGGATATAGTGCTCTTTGGTCTTATGGCATATGAAAAAGGGAACCTGGAGTGCAATGCCTTGATGGATAAAATCCAAATGAGAGTAACCTGTCCAGAAGTAAGCCTCAAAGTTTCCTCTTGGGGATAGGTTACCCAAATTGATCATATGGAATAGCAGTTATGAGTTGGCTAAAAATTAGTAGATGTTAGGCCCCAAGACTCCTTGAACCAAACTAGATTTCTTTGCAGGTATTGCATTGTGTTAAACATCCCCTCAGCCCCACCATAAAACCCCAAAGCACATCACTGTAAAGCTCCTCTCAGTATTTGCTCAACAGACTGAAAGGAGAGGTCGTAAAGAGACTTAGGACCTTCTCCGGAGGTTAGCTTAGCCCAAAAGTTAAAAGCACTGTTTATAGATAAGGCACAGACAGAAGCCAAACAAAAGTAGCTACACATACCTTCACTGATCAACAACAAATATTGAGCACCTTCCTGAGGTTTACATTCCAGAATCCTTTTGCTATTCCCATCCCCACGCTCCCTTATAATGAAAAGGCAATAACAAAATACTTTTACGGAAACTGCCATTTGTACAAAGAACAGATAAACATGAGACCTTATGGTATAGGCTCACTCACTCATAAAGGAAAAGAACTTAGACAAGCATTGGAGATTATGTCTCTACTAAGTGAATTATACCTCCTCCATTATGGTTAAAGATTATGGATAGAATGATTCCTAATATATAGATGGTTAACATAGGTCTTTAGGTCCTAAGGCAACAATGTATGTGCCCTCTGTTTACTAAGGGCTACGACAACAACCCTGCTCTCTTCTTAAACATCTCGTTATTTCCTTTGATATAAGCCTGCCTAACTCTGCCTCAAAAACAGTGCGTGATCTTGAAATAAAGTAAAAAATGGTTACTGCATAAACTAAGGCTGCCTCCTTCTAGGTCTGGGAGATTCACAAATATGCCAACCTAAGAAAAATTGTTAAAGATGCCTTATCACTGATGTAATGTCACTCACTGTCATTAAATAAAGATACCAAGACAAGCAGAGCAGAGATGCCAGAATTGCCAGAGATGCCTGCTTGGTGATCAGACTACATCGTGTGACTCTCTCATTCATTTCTCTGGCTGTTCATCCTTCAGAAAATCCTGGATTCAGGAGGAGCAGGACTCCGGCACAATTCCATTTAATTCGTGGCTGTATGTTGGAGAGTGATTTAGAGTATGTATAACATCCTTCAGGACATTGCCTCAGCCAGACCAGGTATTGTCATCTAGTTGGCACTGTAACTGAGTCCTCAAATACCTTAAACTTGTCTGTCAAACCAGTTGTATTAAGATGATGGGGAACATGACGGGACAAGTAAATTTCATCAAAATGGGTCCATTGTTAGAACTCATTTGCTGTGAAGTGAATTTCTCTATCAGAAGCAATGCTGTGTGGTGACCATGGTGGTGGATAAGACATTTTGAAAATCCACTGCTGGTGTTTTGCATACAGGGAAAGACAAACCGTATCCAGAATGGTTATCTATTCCAGTAAGAACAAAGTGCTACTCCTTCCATGATGTAAGGGGGCTAGTGCATTTAACATGCCACCAGGTAGCTCGCTAATCACCCTACAGCATGTTGTCATATTATAGGCTCAGTGCTGTTTTCTCCTACTGGTAAATTGAGCAGCTGGCAGTGGCTATAGCTAGGTTGGCCTTGGTGAGGAAACATCCATGTTGCTGAGCCCATCCTCCATAACCTGCTACCATGATCACTTTGTTCATGATCCTATTGGGCAAAAGGGATAACTGGTATCCACAGAATGGTTCACTCTATCCATTTTATTAAAATCCATGTCTTACGAGGTTACCCTTGTGATCATTCACATGGGACACAGTCTCCTTATACTATTTTCCCATTCGGAGACATCTGTCCACATATTTCTTTCCCACACTTCTTTGGTAACAGTTTTCCAGTGTTTCCAAATCCCTGATCATGCAGCCAAACCACTGGCCACAGCCTATGAATTTACATAGACTCTTATATCTGGCTATTTCCCCTTTCAGACAAATTAAGCAATCAGATGTACTGCTCGAAGTTCTGGCCACTGGAAGGACTTCCCTTCGTGTGCCTTCAGGTATGTCAGAAAGGGGATATAGGGCCATTGTGCATGTCCAGCTTTATGACTTGGTGGCTCAGACAACAAACAGTCAGTTCATGATTGGCAGCTCAGGTCTCATGGCAACTTGGTAGCCCTTGGTTAAATATTCAGCCTCTACCAAAATTCACTGGCAATCCAAAAGCTTTTTCTCAGAATGAGAATAGTTACTTGCAGAGAAGGGCAGATAGTTCCTTTAAAATTCTACGGGCTTGCCAAAGGCTCTAAACAGCATTTCCATCTACCACTAACACTTCAAGCACATCATATCTGCTGGCTCATATGGCCTAAGTGGCTGAGAAACTTGCATGACAGCCTGAATCTGTTGCTTAGCCTTTACTTGTTCTGGGGCCCACTCAAAACTAGCAGCTTTTCAGGCCATTCTGTAAGTGAGCTGAAGTGGCACACTCAAATGGGTATCAAGTTGCCTTTATGAAGTACAAAGAGGGCCACTAGTCATTGTGTTTTCTTCTTTTTTTTTTTTTCATTGATGGGAGGGTCCAGAGGCAACAACTTATCCCTCACCATGGAAGATATATCTTGATATGCCCCACACCACTGCACCCCAGGAAATTTTACTGAGATGGAAGGCCCCTGAATTGCTGTTGGATTCATTTTCTACTTCCATACTAATGTTTTATCTACGGTAGTTGCTTCTCCTCATTTGCCAGGTCTAGTCAGCATAGTATCACCAATATAATGAACTAGTGTGATATATTATAAAAGGGAGAAGTGATGAAAGTTCCTGCAGACTAAATTATGATACAGGGCTGTAGAGTTGACATGAACTGAAGTTGGACAGTGTAAGTATATTGATTATCATGTCAACTGAAAGAAAACTGCCTCTGGTGGTCTTTACTAAGAAGTATAGAGGGAAAGAATTAATTGGCAGTTTGGTAGCTGCATGGTAACGGGATGTGTTAATTTGTTCCAGCAATGAAACTGGATAACTGACATTGTTGATGGCAACAATGTCTGCTATCCTCTGGGAATGTGGTATTGCTTTTGGTTTACCATTTTCCTAGGTACAGCGGTTTTAGTAGGTTCCACTTGGCCATTGCTAGCACAATAGTCCTTACTCCACAGGAACCAGTATTGTAATTTAGACAGTTTTTGAGTATATTCTAATTATGCATTCTGAAACTGGATGAATAACCATAGGATGGATTTGGGGACCCATTGGTCCCACTGTGAGATAGATCTGAGCTAAAATCCATTAGTCCCTTACCTTCATAAACCCCTACTCTGACTGATGGACCATAGTGATGTTTTGGGTCCTTAAGAATTAAAGTTCAGTGCTAGTGGACAGTAATCCCTGAAAAGTGATTATTTCCTTTTCCCTAATACAGAGTATTTCTGGTGATTGGTCCTAGGTCCCTTTGTGAAAGACTTGGAGAAAGATTAATATTAAACACTTGGCAATATAGCAAGGTATGTCCTCAAGAGGATCTGGTCTCCACTTCTTCCTCTGAATTCTAGATGTGCAAACTGGCTTCTGTCTGAGAACTCATTGAGGAGCTTTGCACTTTAGTGATTCAAGTTGGACTTCTATTCGCTAGGCCTAGAACCCTTCTGTTAATATAAAGTAAGAATTTAAAGAACTGTCCATTTCTTTTCTAGAGACACCATTATCAACTAGCCAAGGTCTTAGATTTCTGAGAGTCAGACTCAGTTCTGATCCCTGCTTTGGCTGTCATTCAGCTGTGCTCTTAAAGGCCATCCAACTGATGGAATCAGGAGTACCCAGATTATCTGGGATGGTCTCTCTTATAAAGCCAACCTGTTACAGACTTTAATCACATCTACAAAGTATCTTTACAGCAACACTTAGAATAGTGTTTGAATAACTGGGATTGTGCCTAGCCTGTTTGACATCAAAAGACCATCACGATTGGGAATCCACATTTTGACCTTCTGCACTAAATTGTATGTTTTTAGATTTTTTGATTTCTTCTTCCTGGTTTACATTGTTTGTTTTGATGGAGTATATTCTCTAGTTTTTCCTGGAGAAGGAATGCATGGAAGATGAAAATTTTGAGACCTTAAATCATTTAACGTTTATATTTGCTTGATAGATTTCCTGGGGGTTCGGACTAATCCATTGGAAGTCTTTTAGAATTGAGAAGCATTTGATCCGTTGTTTTCTAGGTTTCACTGTTACTCTTGAGAAATATGATGCCATTCTGATTGCTTTTTTGTACGTATCAATTTTTCTTTGTTCCTAGCATATATTGAAAACACATGATGCTGTGAATTTGCTGTGTGCCTTTTTTCACTGTTCATTGTTCAGGGCCCTTAGTGGGCTTTTTAAGTTTTGATTCTTGTGGTATTAAAATCAGGGTGATTTTCTCGTACCTGTCTTTAGTTTTTTCTTCTCACCATTGAAAAAAAAGTCTCTTGTCTGGCACTTCTATTATTGTGCAGTACATCCTCTTGAACTGTTTTTTTTTTTTTTCTTTTTCTTTTTATTCCTATTTTCTGCTTTTTGTTTTTTTATTTTTTGCTTCATTTTATTTTCTGGCAGTTTCTTTGGACATTCTATTCCAATCATTGTACAGAATATTATTAAGTCACCTGCTTATATTTTAATATTCTACAGCTCATTTGTTCTCTGAATGTCACTTTCTTATATCATCCTGTCCTTTTTACAGGATATCAGTATCTGCTTAGGTGTCTAAAATGCTTAAAAAATCTTTTCATTCGTCTGAATTTTCTTGGTTTCCTCTAATTACCTGTATCCTGCATAATTGGTTCTTCATTTCTAAGGTAGAGTCTGTTTTGCAGTATCTAGTGATCATTGCAAGTCCATTCATATTGAAAATTTAATTCTAAATAGCTGATCATGTGCGCCTAGATAGTGATTGTCACCCAAATCAATGGTTTTCTCTGGATAACCCTGAATATCATAATCTGTAGGTCTTTCTTCTAAGGTAGTACATTTTCTCCCTTGAAGAGTCATATATCCTCCTTAGGTATGGACAATAAAATTGTCAAAATTCTTTCAGTACATTGGGAAAAGAATGTAGGTTGTAGACTCTTATTTTGCTTTCTATTATCAGGATGTTTCTCTGTTTTTACCTGTGCATGGAGGCCTTGTATCCAGGGTTTCTTTGATTCAACCTGTCCTGAGGCTTAACCCCTTTTCTTCTACTCTAGTATGTTATAGGTACCAGAGTGGAAGCCTGATGGAGGGGAATCGAAGAGATGATTTATATAGACCTATTTAAACAATTTTTTCAAAATTATCTTTTCCTCAGTCACATCTTTACATCTCTGGGTTACATCTTACCTGGTACCTGGTAATCCTGAGTCAGTCTGGTTTGTGCTGTTTAGGATTAGGTCTCTTGAATGTACTAAGGACTGGTGTTTTGTGTATCATCTATAAGTTTTTTGTACGTCATATATAAGAAATAACTAACTTAGCTGTTTACGCTTTAACATTTGTTTTAAATTTTCATCTACTTATGGTTTATGTCACTTTTTTAGACTTTTAGGCTTTGTCTTTCAAAAGTATATTTTCTCTCAATGTAGTGTTGATTTCAGTATTCAGGAAGGAAAATTAAAGTTTTCAAATTTTCATGTTTAACTTCAGTCTCACAATTATATTTTTTAAATGAAGGGCTTGATAAGACTGTTACATTCAATTTCTGGAGAAAAAAATATCTCTAAGAAACCAAGCATACTAAAGATAAGGGACAGAAAAGGAGCTTATTGGTTTGTTTCCTGAAAAACAAACCAGACAAACATTTGGCTAAACTAGAGATGAGATTACCATTTTCTTTGTTTCTCTAAAATAAGAATTTACAATGGTAGACATGATGACAGCCAGAGAATGCAAGACTCCCATGTAAGTTGGTAATAAATTCACATAGTATTTGAAAACCAACTTATTGACGCATTTGGAAGCCATAACTGAAACAGGATGGCAAATAAAAGTGTTTGGTGTTGTTTGCTCATTAGAAGGTGATTAATTTTGCTTTATATTTTTTATAAAGATATGCACTATAATGCAAAATTTAAATGAGTTATATTTGAGTTTAATTTTTAATATATCAAAATATATGTACTTATGTTTAAAGTCAAATTGTTTTATGTGGATTAAATGCATGTAAATTAAGACACTAGGCCTCTGGCCCATTAAATCTTACCCTCAGTTTCCTTTTCATGTTTGCTATGTTAAGGGGAGAAGGCTGTTGACTAATATTTAGTTCTAGAATCCCTACATAAAATTTTATGATTTCTTCAATTTGGAAAATGTACACTAGCTTCCTCTTGTGGAAACCAAGGTTTCACCTCTTTTTCTACCCTTTCCCCATGTACTTCTCCTCTTCTTATTTCTCCAACAAATAGAACACGTCACATTTAAAAAATACATTAATGTATTATGTTAGTAATATCCTGACCATGTAAATAATCTTCAGACCTGAGTTATATACCAACTTTTCTGTGTAAATATTTCTTCGCAGTTAGTTTTTGCAGTATTTCTTGTTTTCCTGGACTGTGTTACAGGTCTGTGCTGCTTATAACTTACTTAGCCATTTAGCCAAATTTTAGAAGGGAGCCTAGAGATTAGAAACAGAAAGACCCTGCTAGGTCTGGGGTCTTTCCTAGAATATAAATAATAACATAAGTGTAATTTGCCCGAGAGGAGATTAACATTTTCATTCCCTCATCTAGTCCAGAGAAACTAAAAAATCGTAAATTTAGTTTGACAACCTGCAAAGGTGAAAGGCTTCTTTCTATCTGGGAGACTGAAGCCTTTGTGAAAGTTTGAAAATTGACTTACCAGTGGATTCTGGAATCTTAACTGAAACACAAAACAAACACAAAATTGTTATCCGACCTTGCAAAAAAGACTAGTTTCTCCAATAAGCTTTTCATTGTGAGTACAATGCAACACTGACGTAATCAGATGTATTGTTAAAATTTAATTGTTGTAATCAAAGTGATTACAGTTAGTTTTTGCAGTATTTCTTGTTTTCCTAGACTGTGTTACAGGTCTGTGCTGCTTATAATTTACTTAGCCATTTAGCCAAATTTTAGAAGGGAGCCTACAGATTAGAAACAGAAAGACCCTGCTAGGTCTGGGGTCTTTCCTAGAATATAAATAATAACATAAGTGTAATTTGCCCGAGTGGAGATTAACATTTTCATTTCTTAATCTAGTCCAGAGAAACTAAAAAACTGTAAACTTAGTTTGAAAACCTGCAAAGGTGAAAGACTTCTTTCTACCTTGGAGACTGAAGCCTTTGTGAAAGTTTGAAAATTGGCTTACCAGTGGATTCTGGAATCTTAACTGAAACACAAAACAAACACAAAATTGTTATCTGACCTTGCAAAAAAGACTAGTTTCTCCAGTAAGCTTTTCATTGTGAGTACAATGCAACACTGACATAATCAGATGTATTGTTAACATTTAATTGTTGTAATCAAAGTGATATATTTTCAGAATTTAAAAAGTCGGTTAATTGTATTAATCAGGCCTCTCTATTTTCTGTATTTCTGATGCTTACACATCTGGGGAGTTGGTGACTGTGGAAGAACTGCCCCTTCTGTGTCCAGCCAATTCCTAGGGATCTTAAGATAATTCTCCTGCCAGCCCACTTCCACATGCAAAGTAACAAGTCCAGAGCCTGTTCCCTTATTGAGTTCTTACACCCTGGCCTACTGTTTGCCTGCCCTAATCTCCCTGAGGCCAGGTCTCAGACAATTAGTGGCAACTACTATACCCTGCAGCCTGCTGAAATTATTCAAACAAACTTACACAATTTTTTGTAGGTTTGTGCCTTTTATTACTTTTCCTAAACCCGCTTAACCTGCTTTCCACATCTTGCTCATTTCTTCCCCTGAAAACCATAGTAAAGACTCTTGCCCACCTTTCCCGCTCACTCCTCCTGCCCTCTGAATGACCCTGGTGCTTCCCCATGTGGCCCTGCCTGGCACGGGATGCCCTCTCCTCGTGGGAACTGTGAGTAACAAACTGTTTTCAATGCAGTCATCTCTAGTCTTTACTTTTGGCATTACCATACATGAATAATAATAAAACTTACATTTTAAAACACTAATGTGGTATGCTTATAACAAAAAGCATCTGTTCCTTACCTCAGCCATTTGCAATCAGATTTATTATCCTAAATTATATCTACTTCATATTTAAATGTAGGCTCTTTCTGCAGCTGGCTTTGAATAAATGTTTATTTATTTTAAAAAATAAGCGAGGGAGACAGAGTGCAAGCAGAGGAGGGGCAGAGAGAGAGGGAGACAGAATCTGAAGCAGGCTTCAGGCTCAAGGGTCTGAGCTGTCAGCACAGAGCCCGATGCAAGGCTCGAACCCATGAACCATGAGATGGTGACCTTAGCCGAAGTTGGATACTCAACTGACTGAGTCATCCAGGCACCCCATCCTTAGTTTTATATTGTATCTACTAACTTTAAACTCTGAAAGATGAGGCCCGCATATTCTTCCACTTAATACTTCACCTCCTTTTCTTTCCTGTGATAGGCAGAATTCTCTGATGACCCCTTATCAGTCACCCATTGTTAAGTGCCCTCCCCTTGAGTGAGGGAAGAACCTGGAACTTGCTTCTGGCTTAAGAACATAGACAATGCAACAGTATAGTCACTTAATAATATTACATTGTTGGGGCTCCTGGGTGGCTCAGTTGGTTGAGCGGCAGGTCATGATCTTGTGGTTTGTGAATTCAAGCCCCACTTTGAGCTCTGTGCTGACAGCTCAGACCCTGGAGCCTGCTTCAGATTCTGTGTCTCTCTCTCTCTCTCTCTGCCCCTCTCCTGCTCACACTCTGTCTCTCTCTCTCTCTCTCAAAAATAAACATTAAAAAATAATATTACATTGTTAAGACTCCCTGTTGACGGACTGGAATGAGATTCTGCTGGCTTTGAAGAAACTGCCTGGTTGTGAGACCATCTCTTGGGCGGGGGAGGTGCGGGGATGGGGCAGGGAACCTCAGGATCACTGGGATCTGAGTGTCTGCAAGTGACAAGTGTAAGATACAAGATACCTCAGAAAAGACAATAGGAGACACTTGAGGTGTGGCAAAATCATGTAACAAATATGAAATTTTAGTCATAGAAGGATGAGAGTGAGAATGAGGAAAACACTAAAGGAAATGTTTAATTAATAAAAGTAAAAATGTCTGAGGGAAGCATGGAAATATAGAATGGAATATAGATGACAGAAAAGTAATATGTGGCTGAACTTAAGCAAATACTGAGTAAAATGATGATGATGTGATGATGATAATTGTCATGGTGATATTGAGGGGTTAAAGTAAATGCAGTTTTAGCAAGCATAACGAGAGCATAGATAAGTAAAAGAAAAGAGTATTCAAGTGTTCTTTTTTTAATGTTTATTTACTTTTGAGAGAGAGAGAGAGAAAGAGACAGAGCATGAGTGTGGGAGGGGCAGGGAGAGAGGGAGACATGGAATCCAAAGCAGGCTCTAGGCTCTGAGCTGTCAGGATGGACCCCAACACAAGATTTGAACTCGTGAACCCCAAGATCATGACCTGAGCCGAAGTTGGACCCTTAACCAACTGAGTTACCCAGGCGCCCCTCAAGGATTCTTATAGCTCTTAAATCATCTTGTTAAATTGCAGTGTTAAATGTAATAATTTATATTAAAGTTTTATAAGACAAAGATGGATGTTGTCATGTCTTTGGTAATCCCTGAAAGAATAGTAAGATAATATATAGCTAACATGCTATGAGATGAGGAAAATAGAATTATAAAAAACAAATCATTTCAAAGATTTCAATTAAAATCATTTCAAAAGAAGGCAAAAAAGAAAAGAAAAAAGACATAGAATGATGAGCATTAGCAAACTGGTAGCAACATGATTTTAAAGAGTACAAATATATGAACGAATGGTCTAATATTTAACTGCATGCAAATGGTCTATTTCCATTAAATGGATGTATTTTCAGACTAGATTAAGAAATAAAATCCAGGGGCCCTGGGTGGCTCAGTTGGTTAGGCGTCCGACTTCGGCTCAGGTCATGGTCTTACCGTTCCCCAGTTCGAGCCCCGTGTCGGGCTCTGTGCTGACAGCTCAGATCCTGGAGCCTGCTTCAGATTCTGTGTCTCCCTCTCTGCCCCTCCCCCACGCATGCTCTATCTGTCTTTCTCTCTCAAAAATAAACATTAAAAAAAAAGAAATAAAATCCAAATATATATTTTTTCATTCTTTTTGCTACTCTGATGGGTTGAATTCCATTCCCCTGTCTTTGAGCTGACTGTTCCTTTCTTCTGCTTCATCTGATCTGCTGTTGAACTCCTCTGGTGTATTTTTCAGTTCAGTTATTGTGTTCTTCAGTTCTGTCACTTTTTGTAACTTCCTTATATTTTCTTTTCTCTGAAGTTTTCACTTTATTTATTCATTCTTTTAAGTTTGGAGACTACCTTTATGAATTACTTTGAATTCTTTGTCAGGTAAATTATTTATCTCTGTTTCATTGTTTTTTCCCCTGAGGTTTTATCTTTTTTTCCCCCAGGAGTTTTTATCTTTTTTTTTCATTTGAAACATATTCCTCTTTTTTTTGTGACTCTCTGTGTTGGTTTCTATGCATTGGTCACTTCTCAGAATCTTGAAAGGTTTGCCCCTTGTGCAGGAGATGAACCTTATCACTCCTACTTTGGCTCTTGGTTGTCTCTCAAACCTTTATGATCATTCAAGCAGCTTATTTTAGTTTTAATAACTCCCAGTAGTTGAGGGTGTGTCAACAGTAGTCAGTGTCCCAAAGGGGAGGATCTCAGTCAGTACCTAGATTCAGGCTGATTGGAAGCCAGACCCTCACAGGGCAGCTTTTAGTGAATGTAAATATGTACAGTCTTGTGGGACTACAAGTATAAGCTCTCCTGACCCCCAAAGCCAGGTGATCTGGAGGCGTACCTTGGACAGCAGTTGTGAAAATCACTGGTCTAGAGGAGTGTATAAGCTCTCTTGTAGGAGGTAATGGTGAGGTGTAGTGAGGTAGAAGGAGATTTCAGAGATGGGTATTCTCTGGCTTAAATTTCCTGAGAGTGCCTCTTTAGCCTTTAGGTGTGTGCCAAAGCTGAGGTCCACCCCTAAGTCTGAATCTCCAGGATATGCAAGTAGGCCTCTTTCACAAAAAGGCTAGGGTTGTGTTTCAGTGCTGTCTGTGCAGTATCCTAGGGGTCATAGCCTACCAAGAACTGTCTCTGAATGTTACAGTCTCATTGGACCCCGGAAAGCACGCTCTTTTGGCCATCAGAGCCAGGTGACCAACAGTTGTACCCTGGGCACTGGATGCAAAAGCCAGGGAACCAGATATAACAACAGGGACACTAGGCATATATAAGAGCTCCCTACTGAGAGATGCTACTACTCTGAAGATAGTGGTTATCTGCTGAAGTCTCAGGAAAGGTTTACAGTCAGCTCTTAGATGTATGTTTACCTAGAAGCCTCCCACTCTGGCTGTGGCTATGATAGACTAATAAACTTCTTTCACAGAAAGATTAAGCTCCTGAGTCTGTTGCTCTGCCTTGGAGGTAGTAGCTATTTAAGAACCGTTTCTTCATTGGTTACAACCCTGTGGGACCTGTGTGAATAAGCCCTACTGGTCCCCAAAGCCAGGTGATGTAGAAGTGTTCCCTGGTAACCACAAATATCTGGGTACCAGAGAAGGGTATAGGCTCCTTTCTGTAAGATACCAGTGAGCTGGAGCAAGGCAGAGGGAAAGCACGAAGATTATATCCATTGGCCTCCATTCCTTGAGAGCACCTCTGTGGGCTCCTAAAATGTATCAAACCAGAAGTGTGTCCCTTAGACCAAAGCTCCTGAGCAAGCAAATAAGTCTCTGTCTTGGAAGGACTGGGGGTATTATTTCAGTCTGCTGTCTGTGTAGTGCCTTGAGATTGGTAGTCTGTCTCAAGCTGTTACTCCAATTGTTAAAGTCTTATGGAACCCAAGGCAGCAAGCCTCCATGGTCTCCAGAACTGGGCAAGCAAGTGGCACCCTCTGGGCAGCAGTTGCAAAACCTGGGTTGCTAGGTAAAAAAAAAAAAACAACAAAAAACAAAAACACAACAAAACTGAGGCATGAGATTTGTGTGGAAGCTCCCCTCTGGTAGATACTGGCACTGTAGCGTGCCAGAGGGAGAGTGCAGAGATGGTGTCCATTGGCAGAAGTGAGGCCAAGGGAGGGTCATAAAAAGAAAAAAGAGAAGAAGAGATTAAAAAAAGAAGAAGAATGGGGCTCCTGGGTGGCTCAGTTGGTTAAGTGTCTGACTCTTGATTTTGGCTCAGGTCATGATCTCACAGTTTCTGATACCGAGCCCCACGTGGGGCTCCAGGCTGTTAGCAGGAGCCTGCTTGGTATTCTCTCTCTCTCTCTCCCCCCCTCCCTCTCTCTCTCTCTCTCTCTCTGCATCTCCCCTGCTCATGCACGTGCTGCTCAAAATAAACATGTAAACATTTTAAAAGAGGGGCACCTGGGTGGCTCAGTCACTTAGGTGTCCAAATACATCTCTGGTCATGATCTCATGGTTTGTGGGTTCGAGTCCCACGTCGGGCTCTGTGCTGACAGCTCAGAGCTTGGAGCCTGCTTTGGATTCTATGTCTCCCTCTATCTCTGCCTTTCCCTTGCTCACACTCTGTCTCTTTCTCTCTCTCTCAAAAATAAGTAAACATTAAAAAAAAAAAAGAAAGACAAGGAAAAAAATAAAAGGAAAAAATGGGAAGAAGAGCATACCCACTGACTTGAGCAAGATGGAGGAAAATAGGAAGAATGTAGTCCCCAGGGTCCATCCCCAGAGAGTGTCCAGCAGGCACGTGCACATTAGATAAATGCTTTAAAATAGGAAATGAGTCTCTTTCACATAATATCTGGACACATTTCAAAAGGGCCGCTTCAGTCTTGGGTTCTGGTGGCAGAAGGGTGAGTCTGGGCAGGTCGTTTAAAGGCCATTCCTTAGAGCCCTGTGGGTCTTGTGGGCATGAGCCCTATTCGTTTTCAAAGTCAGATATTTTAGAGGCTTGTCTCTCAAGTGGTGGTCTTAAAAGTTGTGTGGGTGGGCCTGATGTGAGGTATAAATCCCTTTCACCTCAGGAAGAAACTCCAGGTTATGAGTTCTTTCCTGATTATGGATTGCAGCTCAGGGTGAGAAATATGGCATGATTGTGTTTTAGCCTTTACTATGTATATATAGTATGTATACTACATATGTAGTGTTTCTGTGGGAGAGGGTGAGTTCAGCATCTTTCTATGTTGCCATCTTGAATTGGAACTACTCAAATAAAGACTTAATTGGCCATTCCACTCTGTATTTCTGCCATCAGTTTTTGAGCCTTTCCTAAATTTGAATTCACATTCTTCTTATCTTTCTCTACTACTTGTACTAAGGTTTCTTCTTTCTCCTACGTTAGTAATCTGCTTTCAGAATTTCCTCAACACTTAAAATTGCTTGCATTTCCTTTCCCCATGTTCCTTGTGCTTTGTGTATATGCTTTTTCCATTTCTTTATTTTCATTCCCGTGGAATTTTGAGAAGGGAGTTGAGGTAAATGCCTTGTTAAACCAAAACCCTCTTCTTCTACTGCCCATCCTGAATGCATTTTGGGGCCCATATTTAAACATGATAGACATGAAACTGGTAACATCGAGAGGAGTCAAAGAGATTCCACAAATAGGAAATAAGAAAGAAACTTACTGAAGGGGCCTGTTGTCTTTTCTGAAAAATAAATACAAATAAATATATAAGTATCATTTGCCTAAGGGAAGGAGACTCTAGCTTTCTCTAATACAATTTTTGTGTATGACTCATAGGGTTAAAAATAATAGTAATAATAGTAAGAAACCATAAGAGACTCTTAATTACAGAGAACAAATTGAAGGTTGATGAGGGGGTTTGGGGGTGGAGGGGAAAATGGGTGATGGGCACTGGGTGTTGTATGTAAGCAATGAATCATGGGAATCTACTCCTGAAGCCAAGAGCACACTATATACACGGTATGTTAGCTAACTTGACAATAAATTATATTAAAAAAAACACCAAAAATTAAAAAAAAAAAAAAGAAAATAATAGTAAGTAGAGAGATAAAGCTTTTCAAAGAATTAATAAACTAAAGTCCAGCAGTGTTAAGAGTTCAGGGACTTGCTGATGGTCCCATAGAATACAAACATATATGAGTGCAGTTTTCTTCAGAGAAGAAGCCCAGTATTACATTTTTCTCTGATACTCCTTTTGGAGAGATTCATCTAAAGTTGGATTATTTAAGGGCTCTTGGTCATCTTTATCTGCTCTTCTTAGCCTTTATTGTAGAAATGTCATAAGTTTTAGAAATCTATGCATCTGTTCTGTCCTCCCTTCCATCTCTTTTCACTTTGGGGATATTGAGATTTCTGTAAATTTATTGAGACATAGGGATGTGACTTCTATTTTTGTTCAGAAAGTTTTGCCACAGATTACCAAGTCTTTTTGTTTTTTTTTTTAATTAAGAAAAAGGATTCTATTTTTATCTTTTAGTGGGAACATTAGAAAGTGAACCCATAGTATTGCATCAGAAGAGTCAGCTTCAGTGGAATTAATCATCTTGTGCCTCTTTTGTTGTAATTTAAGAACCGTGCCAGTCTGATGGTTTTAAGATTTTCTAACTGTGGTAGATTGAGGGAAGTAATATCCATGAATATTTTTCTGTGCCTTGATTGAAACTTTTCATTATAGGTATATGGCCTTACAACATGCAGATCTTGCTGTATTCGCATTTTTATCATATTTTTACATTTCCCCTATTTGTTAGGCAGCTCACATCAATTACATATGGATAGTAGAAAAATAGATTTTGTTGATCATTCTTCTTAAATGCTCCTGCCCGTTTCTAGTAATAAGCCTGTGGCATGCTAACTATTGAACAGGAGGAAAAAGGGAATGAAATATAAGAACATCAAGATTTTGATAATATCCATAGTCATTAATACTGCCTTCTATTCCTATCATGGGCAAAGAAAAGTAGACATGTTAAGTAGATAAAGAATTGTTAATAGGTCCTGTACTTTTTCCCTCCTATAAAACCTACAAAAATAAATGACCATTGTTTGCCTTGGGTATAAGTTGTTTTTCTTGTCTATGGTTTTTTTTAAGCCTGTAATTCTCTTTAAAAAGAAAGTAGGGTTTGAATCCAGCTTCTGAGATGTTCAAACAGTACATATGTTGTATTTCCACTTCCACCTCTTCTTCTCTCTGTTCTTATTTTGTCTCTCATACTCACTGTCCACTTGCACCTGCCTCCTCCCCCGCACCTAGACTGAATGTTTGTTGTTAAAAGGCAGTATTTGTAATCTTGAGGTTTTATTCCTACAAGCACATGTAAAATTATATCCGTATATACACATATGTATGTGTACATGTAGGATGCATATGTATGTGTAAATAAGTTTGCTATTTCCTCATCCAGAAAAGATTTAGGGTGGCTCTTCCTGGTTTTATTGTTTTTACTATAGTATTGAACAGTAACATTTACATAGATTTTATTGTATATGGAACAGTTCCCACTCGTTCATGTGGGGCATTTGATGTGGGATTGTCAGTGACATCAAATCATCTTAATAATATTGAATTAAAGCAGGATGAGAGAATCAAAGACCATAGTTAGTATTTATGAGTCTTAACTTCAGTTAGAAAATCTTTTATTTGCTGTTCTCTTTTCTAGATTTGAACACGTTTCAAATTGCTACCATACTGCTATTATCATTGTATCTTGCATCATTACTGTGGTAATATGTAATTTGGCTTACTAATTTGTTAAGGTTGGTTTCTTTGAATAAGGCAATGGTTGAATGCTCTATATGATTTGTAAAGAAGAGGGACTATCTATTTTTTAAAATATATGTGCTGAATATAACTTGTTTAACAATCAGGTGTAGTCTGATTGTTCTCCATAGGTCATTTGCTTTAATGAAGAGACGTAATGAAATTAGATTGTTGGTTGGTTACACTGAATTTATGATTATGTGTGTGTATTCCTTTTTCTCAATTGACTTCTAAGTTCCAATGACAATAATATTAACAACTTGGCATAGTAGATATAAGCTAATTTTTGTTGAATATAGGTTAGAAAATAATACTTTAAAATAGGCCTTGTTTCCAAAACAAAACCTTTTCTTTGTAGAAAATACAAAAGAGGAGAACTTCCCAGTCCATCAGAATTCTCACAAATTCTTAATTAGGAGAGTTCAGAGAAATCCAGATTCACCATCATTTTTGTAGAAATTGAAAAGGTGCTAGTTTTTCAAGGGGCTATCCATTCTCTGGGTGCCTGATAACTGATTCATCACTATGAAGTTGTAGAAGAAAGGGCTGTTATATCCCTGTGGAGAGTCAAATCAAGGAATTTTAGTGTTTGCATTATAAATTTTGCTTAGTCTTTTTAGTTAAACTGAGGAATAACCTCATTGTTTAACTAGGTTGCTTGTGCCCTGGTGAGGCCAATGACATATTTTCGTTTTTGTATTGTATTTGTTGTTGTTATTGTTTAGTCACCCATGTCAGGCTTGGTTGTCAGTGTGGGAGATCTTTGTGGAAAGGCTAAGGGTATAGGCACAATTACTTGCATGGGCTCTGTCCCTCTTCTTTCTCTGTTACCACTCTGTCTGGAAAATTGGCTCCAGGATGCCACAGTCCTTGACAGGGTGTTAGTAGTTTCACTCTTTTCTTGCTTATAAAATGGACCAAAACATTCTCCCCTTTGTTTCATGTCCAGATAATGACATCTTCTATTTATTATGGGAATTATGTTATTTTTTTTAAATCTTAGTTTCTGAGAAAAGTAATAACAGTATATACAGGAGTAGTTTCAGAGCATAGGTATCAATCACCTATTTTCTATTACAGATACTTTAGATTTTACAGACTAGAGAATTAAGCCCAGAGAGGTTAACTGACATTCCCAAATAATTAACATAAAGGTCAAGAGTCAGGCAAGAAACGAGTTTGTTGATTTTAAATTCAGTTCTTCCCCCTACATCAGATCACATCTCCTGCTTATGGATGTCTTGAGTGAGTCCTCACACTACCACGGAGCCTCTTCTTCCTGTGTCTCATTCTCTAGAGTGGCCATTATTTAAAGCACTATTTTATCCAAAAGAAAATCTATACCTTCTTACTTTCATGGGCCTGCTTATCTGGGGGGAACAATTAAGAACAGGAACTCTGGAAATTCAAGAATTTAAGGAATTGAATTCAAGGAGTTCAAGACTGACAATTACTTATTTGTTTAGCCTGAAGAACAAACAAACAAACAAAAATAAATGTAGAACGCATAAGGTGTTCATTTTCAATTGCTTGGTAGTCTTAGTATGGGTTCCTTAGACATGATACCTACTTCATGCTAAGGACTTGATGTGCTGGGTTATAATTAATGGGCTCTTTTCTATCGCTCTTCAGCAATATTTAGTAAATATTTATCTTATTTGATATAAAGGATGGTGACATGTAGTGACATGTACGTCATGACTTCCTATTCTCAGTTTACTCTCTGAAGCAATATGACAGCCACAGGCAGGCTAACTGGTAAAGCCTGGAGGATCTATTTGAAGCTGCTGGTTTTATAGAGATCTTCAGGGAGAAAGAGTAGGGACAACTTTTCCTTGAGGCTATGGTAGAGCTGAGGTGTTGGTACTAGAAGTGAAGATTTTCTTATGGCCTGAGCAAAATATCAGGATTACCTGGCTCGTTGAGGGGGCTTATCATGCGAAAACCTATATGAGACCCATTGGGAAAAGCTATTTTTTCCACTTATTTGTGTTCCTCAGAGAGTGTCCTTGATCCTGCCCATCTTGCCGTGACAAATTGCTCCCAGTTCTTGACATTAGGAAAGTGTAAGAACAATGATTTACCATTTTGTGCACAGACAACCTATATAAGCAGGGCCTGTCATAACTTTTATGGCATAGTGATTGTCAATGTGTATAGCATTTTTATGTTCTCTCTGAAGTAAATACTAGAAACTGCTTACTGTAATAACGTTTTCCGGATGGGAAAGAGGAAATAGTTTAGATCAGTGAATTGTGGATGTTTTCTTCATCAACCGTTATTTAATGAAATTGTCAAATTTTAATTCCTTGATATATTGAGCAGTGCTCAGGTGAGTAGTAGGCTACTCTGTACTGTGTATCCATTAACTTCAGCTCTTTTACCACGTAAGTTCCATGATTATCGTGAGACTTGTGTTTGTACTTAGAACATGTACCCATTTACTTTGTTTTGAAATTATGCAATTTAATCAAACCAGTGCAGTGTAAAGCAAAAAAGGAATTATTTCTATAAAATTGAATTTGGGAAATAATTGCCCATCAAGAATTCTGTACCCAGTAACAACATTCTACAAAAATGAGGTGAAATGAAGGTATTCTCAGATTGAGAATAAAGAAGAAGGGGAACTTGTCACAAATAGTTCTTCACTAGGGGAAAGCCTGAAAGATATTCTTTAGGCAGAAAGAAAATTATTACTCTGTATATATGCTAGCAGATATAAGGAATTCCTGAAAAGGAATGGGCAGGTAAATATATGAGTCTATCTAAATAAATATTGGCTTAAGAAACAATAAAATCTTGTGAGAGTTAAAGTTTATATAGAATTAAAATCCATAACAAAAGTAGCATTTAAGATGGGACTAATGAAGTTAAAGGTTCTAATGTCCTTACGTTATATAGAAGAGGTAAATGTTCTAATTTGTATACAAGTGGATTGAGTCAGGGATGCATCATACATCTTTTAAGGTGAGTATTAGAAGAATGGTAAAGTAATGCATAAACTTCTAATATACAAGTCTAAAAGGATGTATAGAGGAAAAATAGAAAGCAGATAGTAGAATATATTTAAATCCCAGTATATCTATGATAACATTAAGTTTAAATAGACTAAATGTTTCATTTAAAATATGATTATTAGATTAGATTAGAAATGCACCGATATTACAAGGAACACATCTAAAACATAAAAATACAGAAAAGGTGTAAGGATAAGAATCAAAAAGAATCAATGCAAACACTATTCAAAAGGAAGATGGAATAATTATATTAATTTCCTACAAAGTAGATGTTAAGTGAGAAAATATTACTAGATATAATGATAAAATAATCATTTCATGAAGATTATATAACAAGTATAAATTAGTATGCATGAAATCACATCGCCTTAAAATACATAAAGCATAAATTGACTGACATACAGTCAACAAACAGAATGGATGATTACATCTCACTAAAACATAGAAGAAGCAGGAAAAAATTTAGTTTGCTACAGATGATGTGAACAATATAATTAAAAAGGTATTTGATATGTATATAGTAATATAGTCAGCAAGAAGAATGCTCTTTATGAAGTACATTAAAAGTAAAATTAAAGGGTTTCTTTCTCACAGTGGAATGAAGCTGTAATTTAGTAAAAAGAAAGATAATTAGAAAATTCCTGTATATTTAGAAATTAAGAATTACACTTTGTTTATTTAAAAAATTTTTTAAATTATTTGTTTTTATTTTTGAGAGAGACAGAGTGTGAGTGGGGGAGGAGCAGAGAGAGAAGGAGAGAGAATCTGAAGCAGACTTCAGGTGCTGAGCTGTCAGCACAGAGCCCGATACAGGTCTCAAATTAACGGACTATGAGAGCATGACCTGAGCTGAAGTCAGATGCTTAACTGAGCCACCCAGGCACTCCAAGAATTATATTTTAAAAATAACTAGGTTAAATAAAAACTAGAATGGAAATAGATATATTTTTTAATGAAAGATATCAAAAATACTATTATTCAAAGCTTTGGGGTCCAATAAAAACCTTAAATTCCATTTAGAACTTTAAATGCAAATATTAGAAAGAAAATTGGCTAAAAATCAATGATATCAACATTCAACTCAAGAAATTAAAACAAAGGCAAATTGAACAAAAGCAAGTAGGACTAAAGTAGTAAAGATAAAAGCAGAAATTAATTAAATAGAAAATGACATACAATGAGGAAGATCAAAAGGTAAAAAGAAGAATGACATAAGAAGAAATGCAGTCTGAGTAACCCTACAAGATTGAAAGCAATTGAAACACAATTCAAAATCCAATAAAAAAATACTCCACACTCAGGTGGTCGCACTAGTGAATCTACCAAATGTTTAAAAGGTAGAACTCTTCCACATAATAGAAGAAAAGAAATAATTCTCCATCCATTTTATGAAGCCAGCATATCCTTGATACCAAAACCTAACAACCTACTTTTTAAAAAAGTAGAGATACCAGTAAATATTTCTTATGAAAATGCAAAAATGCTAACCAAATTGGTAGTAAACTAAATCTGGTCCTCTTTTTCATATATACGTCATCATGGCCAAGTTTGGTTTATTTCAGAAATGAAAAATTTAGTTTAACATTCTAAAGATTCAGTTGCTGTAGTTCACAATAGTGGGATAAAGAATAATCATGTCATCAACTCAGTAGATGTAGAAAAAACATTTGATAAACATCAAATTTATTCATAATACAAACTCTTAGAAAACTGGAAACAGAAGAGAAGCAAGGCTAGAACACCTACAGCAAATGCTTCTGATTAAAATTTTGACAGCTTTTCCTCTGGGATTAGTAACAGGAAGATGAAACTTGCCATTGCAACTTCTATTCAACATAGAGTTTTTAGCCATTGCAAGAAAACAATAAAAAGAAATAAAATGCTAAACATCACAACTCCAAAAGAAGAAATGAAACTCATAATAATATGGACAAATTACAAGAATAATAGATTAAGTTACCAGAATTGCTGGATATAAAGTCATTATAAAAATTCTATTTTATACATTAAAAACCAAAAAATAAATGGAATTTTAAAAAGATGTCATTTCCAGTAATGTCTAAATTTATTAAATTTTAAGATAAAGATTATGAAAGATATGCAAGACCTCAACCTAGGGAACTATAAACCTGTATTCAGAAAAAATAAAGACTGATACATGGAAAGAAAAATCTTACTATTGATTGGAAGGCTCACAGTTATAAATATGTAAATTTTCCCCAAATTAACTATAGATCCAGTGCAGTTCCAAACAAATTCATGCAGGTTTTTCTTTTCTTTTTCTTTTTTGGGGTATATGTGTGAGAGAGACTTAGAAAGTTTCTAAAAGATTCTAAAAGGTATACCAAGAAACAAACTCTTAATTATAGAGAATAAACTGATGGTTACCAGAGGATAGGTGAAGGTATGGGTAAAATAAGTGATGGTGATTAAGGAGTGCACTTGCTGTGATGAACACCAGGTATCATATGGAACTGTTGAATCAGATATTGTACACTTGAAACTAATATTACACTGTATGTTAACTAACTGGAATTTAAAAAAAGATCTTTAAAAGAAATATGTAAATATAAAGTCTAAGACAACATTCTAGAGAAACAAAAATGTAAAAGAACCTATTCTTCCAGTTATTAAATTACTATATTGAAGTTATTAAGATAGTGTATGTTACGAATAAAGTTAACCAAAGAGATGAAAGACTTGTACTCTGAAAACTATAAAACACTGAAAAAAAATTGAAGGCGGTACAAAGAAATGGAAAGACATTCCGTGCTCATGAATTAGAAGAACAAATCTTGTTAAAATGTCTATACTACCTAAAGAAATCTACATATTTAATACAATCCCTATCAAAGTACCGACAGCATTTTCCACAGAACTAGAATATACAATCCAAAATTTGTATGGAACCAAAAAAGACCCTGAATAGCCAAAGCAATCTTGAAAAAGAAAGACAAAACTAGAGGTATCACAATTCTGGACTTCAAGTTCTATTGTAAAACTGTAGTAATCAAAACAGTAAGGTACTGAACACAAAAATAGACAAATAGATCAATGGAACAGAATAGAAAACCTAGGAAAAAACCCCACAGTTATATGGTCAGTTATCTTTGACAAAGGATGCAAGAATATACAATGGGAAAAAGACAATCTTCAACAAATCGTGTTACAAAAGAATGAAACTTGACCATTTTCACACACCATACACAAAAATAAACTAAAAATGGATTAAAGACCTAAATGTGAGACCTGAAATCATAAAAATCCCTGAAGGTACAGTCAGTAACTTCTCTGACATCAACCACAACATCTTTCTAGAAATGTCTCCTGAGGCAAGGGAAACAAAAGCAAAAATAAATTATTGGGACCTCCTGAAGTTAAAAACCTTCTGCACAACAAAGGAAACAATCAGCAAAACTAAAAGGCAACCAACAGAATGAGAGATGTTTGCAAATGACATGTTTGATAAAGTGTTACTGTCCAAAAAATATAAAGAACTTATACAACTCAACACTTGAAAAACAAATAACCCAATTAAAAAATGAGCAGAAGAAATACAGATGGCAAACAGATACGTGAACAGATACTCAGTATCACTCATCATCAGGGAAATGCAAATCAAAATCACAATGGATTATCACCTCACACCTTCAGAATGGCTAAAATTAAAAACACAAACAAGGGGCTCCTGGGTGGCTCAGTCGGTTATATTTCCGATTTCAGCTCAAGTCATGATCTTACAGTTCGTGAGTTAAGTCCCACATTGGGATCTGTGCTGACAGCTCAGCGCCTGGAGCCTGGTTCCAATTCTGTGACTCCCTCCCTCTCTGCCCTTCCCCTGCTCACGCTCTTTCTCTGTCTCTCAAAAGATAAATAAACATTTTAAAAAAATAAAAGAAAACACAAACAAGTGCTGGAGATGATCTGGAGAAAAAGAAACCCTTTTGTACTGTTAGTGTGAATGGAAACTGGTGTAACCACTGTGGGAGACAGTATGAAGTTTCCTCAAAAAATTAAAAATAGAACAGCAATTGCATTACTGGGTATTTACTGAAAAGTACAAAAACACTGTTCAGAGGGATACATGCAACACTATGTTTATAGCAGGATTATTTACAATAGTCAAATAATGGAAGCAGCCCAAATGTCCTTCAATAGATAATGGAGAAAGAAGATGTGATATATATATATGTGTCATATATGTATATGAGTATATGTTTCTATCATATTATGTGTATGTGTATATATATTTCTATCATATATGTATATGTGTGTATATGCGATAGGTATATATATCTATATCTATATATATATATATACAGACACACACACATAATGGAATATTATTCAGCTATATACAATAATAGACTCTTGCCATTTGCAACAACGTAGATGGATCTAGAGAGTATAATGGTAAGTGAAATAAGCCCATCAGAGAAAGAAAAATACTATATGACTTCACTCATGTGTGGAATTCAGAAAACTGAACCAGTGAACAAAGGAAAAAAGAGACCAATCAAAGAGCAGACTCTTAACTATAGAGAACAATCTGATGGTTATAACCAGAGGGAAGGTGGGTGGGGGGGATGGCCAAATAAGTGAAGAGGATTAAGAGTGCACTTATCTTTATGGGCACTGAGTGATATATGGAACTGTAAAAAACAGTGTGATGTTGGTGCAAAGATAAAAATTTATTTATCAGTGGAACAGAAATGCCCTGAAGTAGGCCCACAATTGATTTATAACAAAGGCTGCAATACAGAACTATGGGTTAGAAAAGTCTTTTCAAATCTTGTTGGGTTAACTGGATATTTGGGAGAAAAAAAATCAATTCTAGTTGGATTATAGATCTAAATGTATTGAAGGTAAGACAATAAAGCTTCTTGAAAACAGTATATGAGCAGATCTTCAAGAACTAAGGGTAGGAAAATATTTCTTGAATAGTACACAAAAATCATTAATAATAAGAAAAAAAGAATGATGGGGATCACGTTATAATGAAGAATTTATACTTATCAAAATAAAACATTAAATGATTTAAAAGACAAGTTGGAGAAAACACAGCACGGATGAATGAAATAAGATACTTAATTAGCTATATGAACATTATTCACAATCTATAAGTAAAAGAGACAGCCCACTAACAATGGCCCAGATGCTTGAGCCATTTTTTAAAAGAGCCTATCCAAATAGTTAATAAACATGAAAATGTAGCAGTCACAGATGCATATAAAAATGATAATGAAAGATTTCTGCTCTGAGCCATGATGGAATAACAGAGATTGGATTTTCCTTTCCACAGTAAACAGCTAGTTGAATGGACAAAATAAATCAATGTTATCAGGCATTGCACAACAGGCAACATAGAGCTGTGATTCCTGAGTTTAGTGAAACAAAGTAAGCAAAAAAGATGTTATAAGATCTGTTATATATTAAGTATTTAAAGAAAAATGTGAACATTATGAGGAGAGAAATTAAAAGTTAAAAAAAACCCAATATAACTTTTAGTGATAAAAACTATATATAAGGTAAAAAATAATGGGTAGGATTAATAGCAATTAGGCACAACAGCGGAAAAGGTCAGTGAACTTGAAGACATTACAATAGATACTATGCAATACAAGCACAAAGAGGAAAAACAAATGAACAGTTTTCATGATCTTTGGGATGGTATCGAACAGTCTAAATTATGTGTTATTTTAGAATTGTAGTTCCACAATTCCAGAAGTGATAGGGAATGGAGGTGGAGACAGAAAAAAAAGTACTTAAGGAAATAATGGCCAAGAGATTTTTCAGATTTGTAGAAAACTATAAATTCATAGATCCAGAATGCTCAATAAATCTCAGGGAAAAGGAAATGAAGACAGGTACACCAAGGTACATAATAAATCAGCAATAAAGACAAAATCTTTAAAACAGTCTGAGGAAAAAAGTCACATTACACACAGAAGAACAAACATAAATATTGCCATAGGTATCTTTTCAGAAACTTCTAAAGCCAAAGTCAAGGGAATAGCATCTTTAAAGTACTGGGAAAAAAGTCAACCTGGAATTCATACTTAGAACCAGTATCTTTCAAAACTGAAGGTGAAATGGATTTTTTTTTTTGTAACTGGTAAAAGCTGAATTTGTCCACAGCAAACTTTCATGTAGAAAATATTAATGAAGTTCCAGAGTGAAAGCAAAATTTTTTACTAGATTTAAATTAAGAATCACACAGCAGATGGGGCACCTGGGTGGCTCAGTCGGTTGAGCATTCGACTTCAGCTAAGGTCACGATCTCACGGCTCGTGAGCTCGAGCCCCGCTTTGGGCTGTGTGCTGACAGCTCGGAGCCTGGAGCCTGCTTCAGATACTGTGTCTCCCTCTCTCACTGTCCCTTCCCTGCTCATGCTCTGTGTGTCTCTCTCTCAAAAATGAAATAAACATTAAAAAAATAAAAAAAATACATGTGAAAGTGAAATATGTAACAAAAATATCACAAAATATAGGAATGGGAAGTGGAAATATAGGTTTCTTACATTATATATAAAGTGATATATTATTATTTGAGGGTAGATCATAGTAAATTAAAGATATACACTTACACACATGAATACACAAAAGTACACACACATATATATTAAATCCTGTAGCAAACACCAAGAAAAAGATAAATATTAGGTAAATAGTTGAGACACTCTGGAAACAGTAGTACCCAATTAATCTGGAGTGAAGCAGGAAAAGAGGATAAACGCCCAAAGATTGGGTAAATAGCAAATATTGAAATGGTAGACATGATCCCAACATATCAATAATAACATTATATACAATGGCATAAACACTCCATTTGAAAGATGGAGACTGTGATTGAGTTAAAAAAAAAGTAAGACCAACTATATGCTCATTAGGAAAAAAATATCTTTTATTATAAAGATCCATACAGATTGAAATGACAGAAAAATATATACTTTGAAAAACTAATCATATGAAAGTTAGAGTGGTTACATTAATATCAAAAAAAGTAGAAATCACAAGGACTATTTCCAGAGGTAAACAGGGACAATTCAAGTGATAAAGTGGTAAAAATCAAGAAGATACCAATACCAGATGTGTGTATATCCAAAACTAACAATCAAAGGGAGAAATAAAATCTTAGATTGGGGATTTCATCACTCCTCTATCATTAATTGATAAAACAAATAGGCAGAATATTAGTAAGGATATAGAAGAACAATGCTGTCAGTCAACTGAGTCCTAATACATTTGGAACTTTCACTAAGATCAACTATTTAAGATCAGCCATACAATGGGAAAAAATGAAATCTGGCCATGTGTAGCAGCGTAGATGGAACTGGAGGGTATTATGTTAAGTGAAATAAGTCAGTCAGAAAAAGACAGATACCATATGTTTCCACGCATAGGTGGACTTTGAGAGACTTAGCAAAAATCATGGGGGAGGGGAAGAGGGGAAAGGAAAAAAAGACACAGAGAGGGAGGGAGACAAAACATAAGAGACTCTCAAAGACTAAGAACACTGAGAGTGAGGGGGATGAGGGAGAGGGGAGAGGGGGTGCCATTAAAGAAGGCACGTGTTGGGATGAACACTGGGTGTTACATGTAAACCAATTTGAAAATAAACTATTAAAAATAAAAAAAATATCAGCCATAAAACAAGTCTTAGTAAATTTAAAAAGATTGAAATTATATGTATATTGTAAATGTAAAAACAGTATTAAGTTAGAAATCAATAACAGAAACATATCTGGGAAAAAACCCAAAACACTGGGAGCCCATAAGTTAAAAAAGAAATTAAAGAAAAATTAAAAAATATTTTAAATAGAAATGAAAATACAATATATCAAAATATTTGGTACTCAGCTAAAGCAGTGTTGAGGGGCATTTATAACCTTAAATTTTTTACTTTAGCAAAGGATAAAGTCAAAAGAAATGATTTAAATTTATGAAACTAGCAAATTTTTGAAATTAGTAAATAAACCCAAAATAGGCAGAAAGAAGGACTAACAAAAGAGCAGAAACAAAACTAATGTGATCAAAAACTATTTAAAAATATTAACTCAATTGATAAACCTCTGGAGTCAGATTATTAAGAAAAGAGATGACACAGTTACCAATATCAGGGATGAAAAAGGGCGATTACTTACAGATCCTATACATAGGGAGGTATTATGAATAACTTTAGGCCAATAAACCTGACAACTAAAATGAAGTGGACATGTCCCCTGAAAGACACAAATTTTAAAAACTGGATCATGGTATCTCCCCTGCCAGGGGAAAGGAAAGAGACACAGAGAGGGAGGGAGAAAAAACATGAGAGACTCTCAAAGACTAAGAACAAACTGAAGGATGAGGAGGGTATGGGAGGGGAGAGAGTGGGTGACTGCATAGAGGAGGGCTCTTGTTGGGATGAACACTGGGCGTTATATGGCAACCAATTTGACAATTATTATTATTATTATTATTATTATTTTTAACATTTATTTATTTTTGAGAGACATAGAGACAGAGTATGAGCAGGGGAGGGTCAGAGAGAAAGAGAGAGACACAGAATCTGAAGCAGGTTCCAGGGTCTGAGCTGTCGGCACAGAGCCCGATGCGGGGCTCGAACTCACAGACTGTGAGATCATGACCTGAGCTGAAGTTGGCCGCTTAGCCAACTGAGCCACCCAGGCACCCCTGACAATAAATTATTAAAAAAAACTGTATCAAGCAAAAAAAAAATGTGTATAATTGAGTATTTCTATAGTCCTGATTCAAATTGCATTCTCAATTAAAAACATTCTCTTCCCACAAAGAAAACTCCAGATCCACATAGATTCATTATGAATTCTGTTAAATGTTTGAAGAAGCAATAATACCAATTCTATAAAAACTTTATCAGAAAATAGAAGAGTGAACATTTTCCTACTAATTTTACTGGTCAACATTACTAACACCAAAGAAAGACTGATTATAAAGAATTAAACTGTAGACCAATATCCCTTATGAATGTAGATGGAAAAATCCTTAATAAAATATTAGCATTTTTGAATCCAGCAACACATGAAGAGTTTACTACACTATGAGCTAGGCATGCAAAGTTGATGTGACATTTAAAAATCAATCAATGTAATTCTTAATATCAACAAAATAAAAGAGAAAATTTTTATGGTACTCAATAGATGTAGAAATAGCAATTTGACAAAATTGCTGACAGCAAACTAGGATTGGAAAGGATGATTAGTACTTTATGAATTTGAGACAATAGAGTAAGAGTTGGCAAACTCTGGCCCATGGGTCAAATGCAGTCCACCATAGGCAAAATCCAGCCATGCCCAGTGGTTTATATGTTGTCTATAGCTATGTTCGCACTGTAACTATAGAGTTTCATAGTTGCGATAGAGTGTATGGCTTACACAGCTGAAAATGTTTATTATCTGACCATTTACAGAAAAAGTTTACCAATCTTTGCTATAGCACAATCATAAAGAGATCGTAAAGTGATTAACAAGAGAATAAAAACCATAAAGATGTCCAAGATGCACACATGGAAAAACCATTGGGAGGATTAATTAGAACTTCCAGAAATGATAAATGTTACTAAGTGACTAAAAACTCAATAAACTGTTCAGAACATAAATACTGAAGAGAAAAATAATAAACTGAAGTCAGACCTGAGGAAAGGACCTATATTTCATTACAGAGAGATTTTTGAAATAGGACAGCAAGGTTAACAGAAAGAGATTTGAATGAGAAAGTCTAAAATCCATTTAATAGGAGTTCCAGAAGGAAAATGTAGGAAGCATGAGGAAAAGCAAAGTTCAAAGAGAGAATGTCCAAGAATGTTTCAAAATTGATGAAAGACATGACTCTGAAGGTTTAAGATGAATAATTTCAAAGCAGGAATAATGAGAATGTACTAAATACATAGTAGTGAAACTGGCCAAAACAAAGAGAAAATTCTAAATGTCAGCAGTTGGAAAATGCCAAAATAACTTCCAAACTTACTGGGTATTTAGAAGACTTCTAAAGAGGAAAAACAAAGACCAAAAGACAATGGATAGTATCTTTGATTAGCTTAGAGAAAATAAATTGCCAACCCAGAATTCTTTACTCAGCAAAGATATTATTCGATAATGAAAGTGAAGTTGAAAAATTTTCCATAGAAAGTCCAAGGAATTTATTATTCATAGACCCTGGTTGAAAAATATAAAGGATACATGTCTAGAAGAAGGAAATCAATCCACAAAGCAAGGATTAAGATACAAGGAGAAATAGTGGGCAAAGATATTGCTAAATATATGAATAAGTCAAAATAAATATAATTAAATGTATTTAAATATAATTAAATATAATTATGACTAATTTTATGGTGTTTTAAAATGTTTGTTTTATTTTGAGAGAGAGCATGTGTGAGCAGGGGAGTTGGGGAGAGAGAGAGGGAGAGAGAATCCCAAGCAGGCTCCATGTTGTTAGTACAGAGCCTGACCTAGGGCTTGCTCCCACTAACCTGAACCGAAATCAAGAATCGGACATCCAATGGACTGAGCCACCCAGGCACCCCTATCTTGGCATTTCTTAGTCGGGTTTGTTATCTCTAAATTCATTTTCTTGCTTTTCATATGTTTTTTTCCTACACATACAATGACTTATGGTAAGACTTCCATTCATTCTTTTTTCTTTCTGTCTTTACTCAGGTAAAACTGACAAAAACTGCACATATTTGAGGTATAAGACTTGATTCTTTTCCCCCTCCCCCCCTGTTTTGTGGAGATGTAATTGACATACAACATTATGTAGGTTTAAGGTGTACAACCTAATGATATGTGTACATTATGTGAAATGATCACCAGAATAAGTTTAGTTAACATCCATTACCTCACATAGTTACAAGTTTTTTCCTTGTGATCAGAACTTTTTAAGATCTAAACAGAGCATCTGTGAACAGGGGAGTTGACATTTGTATTAGCTTATTTGTGAAACAAAATTTACTGTTGATTTTTATTAAGTCCCATTTTACTATCTTTATATCCAAATTATCTTGAAATTGCATATATTTATTCATTTTCCTAGTATTTGCGTTATTTTGCTAAACATGGTACTATTTGGATAGTTCCCTTTCCTTTTTCTGGGATCCTTTAAGACTTCTGTGCCTGTTTCTTTAAGGGAAATTTAGCAATTGTTTTTTACTGATCTGGTTTTTGGTGCCCTTTAGAGAATAGCATATACAGTTTTCATAGTCGGAGTTTCCTATTGTATGACTTAATTGCCTCCAAGACCTAGTTGGAATGGAAATATTTTGACTGCAAGTTAGAAGTCATGGAGAAGATACTGGGAAGATTCAATGGATCCGTCTCTTCTGAATCCTTTGTTCAGTGGGGTATACATTCAGATATGTAGTCATCTAAGCACATTCTACCTACTGCTTTTCAGTAGTTGCCTTGGTAGGATCCCTGCTTTTTAGCAGAAATCTGGAAAAAGCTTCTTTTGTTATAGCTTTTGAAAACCTAATAGCTTGCTGCCAGATGGACCAGAGAGAGCTGTAGAAAATTTTATAGGATCATGAAAACCTAAATATTTTTTAACTATGTGAAAAGCCTTCCGATCACATTTTCCCCTGATAACAGTATAATATATGTAAGAACTATGTCAACTAATACTGATAAAATTTCTAATGTGTATATTTCAGAGACATAGAAGTAATTTATGATATAAAAATTTCATGTTCATATTTGTCCTCCCAGTTCCCCCCTCCTTTTTTTTTTTCAGTTCAGTTTTGCTAAATCTATGCGGTTTGTCAAAGGCCTCAGGGTTTTGTGACTTCTAAAATTAGGCTTCTGGACCTGTGGCAGGACTCTGGGCATACAGTAGAGATCTGCATATTGGGTTGGATTGTGCTAGAAGCTATGGAGCTGCTTTCTTCAGCTTGTGATTAGGTATATTTATGAAATGTTTTATGCTTTCGGCAGCACGTACTAAAGTTGATTTCTCTTTGTGCACGCGTGTGTGTGTGTGTGTGTGCGTGTGTGTGTGTCTGTGTGTGTGAGAGAGAGAGAGAGAAACCTCTCAAAAGAATCCTAGCATATTAGATTAACGGGAAAATGTTCCTTGGAAGACATCTAGTTAGTCCAAAAGAGTTTTATACTTTGAATTATGGGCTTCTATTTTGAAGGGACCATAAAGATAATCTATTCCAACTACCCATCTGATTCCTAAGAATCTCCCTTGCAGCATTTCCAGCCAGTGGTTATTGCAGTCTTAAGCTCTCCCTTCAGTGCTTTTCGGCCTCACTTCCCCTTATACTGAGATAAAAATCTGTTATCTTGATCCTTCTATTCTTATTTTCCTTATTTTCTTATTTCCTTAATTTCTTATTTTTTATTTCTTCTATTCTTATTTCCTTATTTTCTTGGGAGCCAAACAAAAATTCTAATCTAATCTATAATCATAATCTAGTATATGAAAGTAATTATCATTGTGTTCTTGTATGTTTCTGCACTAGGTGAAACTGCTCACTTGAAAGGATTTGGCTCTCTTTGCATCATAGCCCTTCTCTTCTGAAGGCCCTGTAGTTTATCCACATCCCATGATGACTGAATGTAGTATTCGGAGTATGGGCCAACTAGCACAGAGTAGAGTACTATAAAAATGAAATTCCTAAAAACAGTACTTAAAAAGCAGACTAAAATTGGTTTTATTGAAAGGTATATCTTGCAGCTACTTGCTTGTGTTTCTGTTTTCTACCTTCTTCCATTCTTTCCCCTGGTCACCTCTCTTTGGAAAGTGCTCTTTACAAGTTCGTCAGTCATTTCCAGATAGCAACTACAATGGTCTCTTTCAGTCCTTACTCTCCTTGAAATCTTGGATATCCTTTAAATACCCTTTCTTTAAATTCTCATCTTATTTAATTATCAACATTTGTTATACAGGTTTTCCTTACATCTTCCCATACCTTAATTTTTTCTTCAACTGTTACATCTAACAGGCTTGGTTCTTAGACCTGGGCTTTTGCTAGTTTCGTCCTTTCTCTTTCGGGGAACTCATTTACTCTATGGCTTCAAATTTGACTTCAGATCCCCAACAGATGACAAGTGTTAGGTTGTTCCCTTAAACTCAGCAATTGGTTATCCCCTCCCTGTGCCACAAACTAGGTTCTAGTTATGGATTTTCTGTCACTCAGTTTCAAAAATTATGGAGTCATCAATTATTTTTATTTCTTTTCCTTACTCATATTTGGTTAGTCATCATGAAGCAGTGATTTCTTCTTTGAAAAAATAGCTCCTATCTACCCCTTCTATTTATTGTTTCCATCACTCATTACTCCAAGCACCTCTTCACTAGATTTGCTACCTATGACATTTCTCCTCTTCAGTCTATTTTGTATAATCACAAGATTAACACTTTGGTAATGCAGCCTTATTCACCTAACTCTACTTCCCAAATACCCTAGCTTCCAGTTGCCTGATGAGTGAAATAGAAGTTCTGGTTTGTTTTTCATATTCCTTCAATATCTTCTTCTAAGCCTCCTTTTCAAAATTGTACTCCAGAGTGCTTCTCATGAGCCTACTACAACAATAAAATTCTCCTAGAGTGTGGTGTGGCAGTTTTGAATCCCTTTGCCTTTTTTGTACTGTTTCTACTTCACTCAGTGTGTATCTCAACATCTTATCCATCTTTTGAGACATATATACCACCATTCCCTTTTCCATGAAACTGTTAACCCCTTTATCTTCTCATTCCAAGAGGTTGCTAATTTGTATTATACTATCCATCTAAACTACATTTCGACACTTAGATTTTACTTTTAAAAAATTGTCACGTGTATACACATTGTATCACTGTATGTGTTAAACCCTACTTGATTGCAAGTAATCTGACTTATATTTTTATTTACCCATTATTGCTAGAAGAGTGTCTATGAACATTCAGCCTACAGGAGCATTGAGTAGTTGATTGGTTAGGCTATCAATGAGTTAATGTAGTAGTGGTCAAGGAAATTATACATTTCTTTAATCAAAATGTTTTATGAGAAGCCCTGGTTGGTTGATTGGTTAGGCTGTCACTGAATTAATATAATAGTTGTCAAAGAAAATTATACATTTCTTTAATCAAAATGTTTATTTGAGAAAGTATCCAGTCGTTTTTGACAAAGTCTTAAGTATCAACTTAGAACACAAAGAATTGGAAGCTGAGATTTGTGGCTGAGAGAACTAAAAATGGTGAAAGAATTACAGTAGACACTCCATAGATGTATAAATTAAATGGATTCTGTAACTGGGTTATGACTTGTATTTGGAGGATGGGAATCATAATAATCAGTTGTCTTACGAGCCTTCCTTTTATTTACCCTTACTACTTCCAGTTTTTTGTTGTGCTTCCTTCCTTTACTTGCCTTTGCCCCTTACTGAACCTTCTGTTTTTTTACCCTTAACTTCTGATTCTTTCTTTCCTTTAACTTTGTGCTTTCCTTCATCACTTTTCTTCATAGTATCATTTTCTTCTGTACCTTTCTTCTTCCTTGCATCTCCCTTGTCTTTGCCCTGCTTTCCTTCATTCTCAGAATTCTTTTTTTCTTGGGACCCTTGTGCTTGTGGCATTCCAGACTCGTTTTTCTCCACTTGAGACTCCTGTTCTTGTGGTATTTCGGACTCACTCTTCTCTACGTGAGACTCCTGTGCCTGTGGTGTCTCAGTGTCATTCGTCATTACTTGGGCCTCCTGTTCTTGTGGTATTCTGGATTCATTCGACTTTACTGGGGTTTCCTCTCCATTTGGTATTCCCATGTCATGCCCCTTTATTTGGTCTTCCTCTTCTAGCATCCTGGTGCCACTCTCCTCTTCCTCGACCTCCATACCTGTCTCATCTTCCTCCAACTCAATGCCTTTTGTTTCGTTTTTTGACTCTGTTTTGTGCCTTGAGGTCAAGGATTCATTGGAATCTGTAAATAAGGTTTCCTTCTTTACTGCTTTCTTGTTTTCTTCTTGGCCGTTCTCAGACTTTGTAGTGCCTCCATTTTTTAGAATCTGGGCCTTGAAATCTGATTTTTTTGCAAGTTCTGCCTCCATGTAACCTGGAAATATAACTGAGCACACAACAAAAGTGCACATTTCAGATATCACGTACTTTCTCTTTATTCCTACTTTTCCCCCTGGTATTGGTTTCTTTATTTTTTGTCTTAAAGCTGACAAACTGGAGATAACTTGAGATTTCCTGAAAATAGAAAATGGTGGAACTCTGCTCTTAAAATTATGTAAGTATTGATAATATTCCAGACTCTCTTCAATAAGCTGGAATATTAATCAAAGAAGAGCTAAAATGTACTCTAAATGAACTGGCAGGCATTGTTCAGCACATTATGGCTGATGATTAATGCTTAGTAGCTACAGGAGAATGTATTCTGAAAAGAAATGAAATTTATTTTTAGAAAAAATTTTGAAAATAAGAAATAATTGTTTCTTAAAAAATTGTTTCTTAAAAAACCCTCAAAATATGCTTTACATATTGAGTATAAGCATATCTCATTATTCAAAAGTAATAATAGTACTAGCTGATAATTATTGGGTGCTTACCATACATCAGGCACTCACAGTTCTGAGCATTTTACACAAACTGTTAACTCCTTTAATCCTCACAACAACCATATAGGGCAGGTACTATTATTATCCCCATTTTACAGATGAAGAAACTTGAGGTACAGAAAGCTTAAGTGAGTGTGAATGTGGTCATAGAGTTAGTAAGTGGTGGAGCTGGGATTTGAGCCTGAAGAGTCAGACTCCAGAGTTCAGCCTTGACCAATACTTCAGACTGCTTCTTATGATACCTGCAGACTCACTTTGCACAAATTTCTGGTCCCTTTTTCCGTGTATAGGTAAGTCGGCTGCTGTGTCTCAATTTCTGTGAGATCTAATAAACTTGAATTTGTTAGCTTCTGCTTTTTTTTCCTTCTTTTTTTAAATGATTTGGTTCCCTAGATTAAGAAAAAAAAATTATCTATGCTACTAAGAAGAATTCTGTGGGTTCTTGCTATGGAGCAATGGGATGCCTTGCCTTAAGAAAACCTATGTAAATATTTAATGTTGTAGAAAGGATACTGAATTTAAAAGCTGAATCAGAACACCTGAGTTTAGTATTCTTGCCAGCTGGGTTTATTTGGGTTACTCCCTAAAGTAATCAGTTACTCCCTAAAGACTTGCTGCTCTGCCCACTTTATAGAGTAATTTAAAGATTCTAGACAAATGTTTAAGGAGCATGGGTTTTATAGGCAGACTGCTTCAAATTCTGGCTTCATATCTAACTAGCCCAGGTGATCTTGGGCAAACTTTACTTTCTTATCTGTAAAATGGGAGCAATAGTAGTAGCTACTTCACCGAAGTGTCATGAGGATTAAATAATTATCTAAGCAAAGCACTCAGTACAGTGCATAGAGCATGGTAAAAGTAGTGCAATAAGTATTGGCTATTACTACTACCAGATGAGATAATACAGGCAAACACTCTCTCTGATCTATCAAGATGAGGCATGC
The DNA here is from genome assembly GCA_030068075.1 of Paguma larvata. NCBI lineage: Eukaryota > Metazoa > Chordata > Mammalia > Carnivora > Viverridae > Paguma > Paguma larvata. The sequence goes on from CM057829.1 coordinate 31,653,224, forward strand.
TTAGTTCCAACCAAATACTTTAGAGGAGTGGTTAATTGCATTACAGGAAGATTTCTTCGTTAAAAATGGACTTTTTTTTTTTTTCTGCATAGAAAGCCTTTGGTATGTTTAGGGTTTGACATCTGAAATAATGATCCACACGTAACTGAATAACAAGTTGTAAAAAGTGACACATTATTACATTAGGTAAGAAGGTAACTATAAATCAAAAGGTTTGCTGCGTTTAGTGCTGTTTGATATTTTCAACTTCTGACACCAAAATGAAAACATTAAGAATCTTGTAATAATGCTTTCTGAACCTTTGGGTGTTTTTTCCTCCCTAGTGCTTATTTAATAAGGTATGGGTACTGACATTTTATTCTAGACAAACTCATTTGCAGTTTACTAATGAAAATCAGTGGTAATATATCCTAAGCATTTTTGTACTGAGAAAGAGAGTTCAAAATATTTTGATATCTGACAGTACTACCAGTGTACACTTACTTATTTGGGGTGGGGGGATGTGGTGTCATGTAGAGAAGAGTATGTTTTTCCACTGATGCTTCCATCCTGGCAAATTCTGTGGAATGTACTCCTAAACAAGCTGGTTTTTTAAAATATGTAAAATATTTTTAGTTTTAGACCATCTCTTGGGACTATTTTATTTCACATTTACTACTGTGTATACTACTGCATGATTCATTTTTAAGCTAACTTTAGCTCCTAAATTGTATAGATTTTGTTAATCAAAGGTAAATATTCTGGGGTTTGATGAAACAATCAATGTTTAGCTACACTTTTCCTAATTTTAACAGAAGTTTATTCTTTTTTCCCACTAAAATAAAAAATACTTCTAGTCATTTCTAAGAGTATCTTTGTATCCTTGATTGTTTTGGTATCTTTGCTGTATATTTTCCATCTTGAACTTAACTGCATTGCAGAAGTAAGCCACAAATCATTAATCCACCAAATTCTTCTCTCCCTTCTTTTTAGATAGTGCATACATCTTTTTTTCCCTTTGGATCTCATAATCTCCTAGTATAAAGATTTATAAGCCCTGGCTGAAAGTCCATTTACTGCAGATAGTAACCTATACAGCAAAATTCTAATTTTAAGGGAAAGATTTAATCAAGACCTTGCTGATCATTATATTGTATTTAGGCTGTATAAAGATTTTAAATTGGAGTAATTTTTGTTACAGCTGAAAGATATTATGAATTAGTGATCATAGTAATAATTCTAATTATACAATACTTAAAATAATGCAGTGACTAGACTGTGGGCTTTATTAGGAAACTAATCCTATTGGGTTCTTTTTAAAAACTTTTATTTTAGGGGTGCCTGGGTGGCTCAGTCGGTTAAGCTTCCGACTTCAGCTCAGGTCATGATCTCACAGTTTGTGGGTTTGAGCCCCACGTTGGGCTCTGTGCTGACAGCTCAGAGCCTGGAGCCTGCTTCAGATTCTGTATCTCTCTCTCTCTCTGCCCCACCCAGACTCACACTCTCTCTCAAAAATAAACATTAAAAAAATTTATTTTATTTAATTTTTTTAATGTTTATTAATTATTATTTTTATTTAAATTCAAGATCCAAAGCTTCTGCACAGCAAAGGAAACAGTCAACAAAACTAATCCTATTAGGTTCTTAATCCACTGGCTGTCAGGGAGCTGTCTAGACCATAAAAGATCTGTTAAGCATTAAAGAGATGACTCATTATAGATCTCAGGCCGTGAATTAGCATTAAAAAAAAAATCATGTACTTAAATAGCTGATGGTGGAGATGAGAAATAAAGAGACTCAACTTGAGAGGGTGATGATGTTTGATGCACTGATCTATCTTAAGTCTTTGTTTTGAACAATGAATTAAACCTTAATTGCTTTTCGCTAAAAATATCAACTGGAAAGAATATATTTGAAATATTGTCATTAAGAATATATCTTTTACAAGAAGGCATTTTTGAAGATTGAACTGATTTTTGTCCTGGCAATTAAAAAAACCCAAAAACATACTCATTGAAAATGAATTCACCTCCAGGGAGGAACTTGACCTATAATCCCTTCTCAAAGTCCTCTTTTTTTTTTTTTTTTTTTTTGTGAGGAAACATACACTTATCACCTTCCCCATGCGGGGAGGGCATTTGAGGGGTACAGATATATCATGATTGCTCTGAATACATATTGTTTCTTATACTGTAAATCCAAAGAAAAACAACTGTCCTTTTCAAATTCACCTCCTCCCGCTCCCCACTGCCACTCACAAACCCACTCTCCTTCTAGTGTGAACTGAAAAAGAAGAATGACTAATTGTAAAGGCATACTTTGTGTTTGTCAGTGTTAAGAATGTTTGAGATGCTTGAAATGTATCTTACTAAATTTAAGTTTTACTTCTTATGATTGCATATTTATAGAGTTTTAAGAATTATTATTTTGTTTCATATGATTGTCTTGAAGAGCTGAGGCATTAGATAATCCTGATAAGAAATCTGAATTTAGAAGACAGTTAAAAGCCCAATATTGATTTAAATGGGATGTCTTTTATTTTTAAAATAATTCTTCTGTGTACATTTAATTATACAGCTTCTCTAGTAGAAGTACATTTATATTTACAAACATTTTATTTATAGATATGGTTTCAGGACTAATCACCAAAAAGGCATTGTGGTTCAGTAGAGAAGGCAGTGTGTTGGTGTGGAAAGAGAATGTACTTTGGAAATAGAAAGTCCTAGGTTTAGATCCTGACACTGCTTCTTACCAACTCTTTAACCTTGGACAAGTGTCTGAGCCAATTTACTGATCTGTAAAGTGGGGAATAACAATAGCTACCAGGCAGGCTATGCTAAAAATGAGATACTGTTTTTGAGACTGCCTATCAGAGTATACAGTATATAGTAGGTGCTCAATGTCTACTGTTCCTCAGAAGTAAAGTTACTTAGAAGGCAAGAAAAATTAGATAAAGTTTTGTTCTTAACTAGTTATTTTTTCTGTTAATATGATTCAATGAGCCTTCACTTGTAACTAAAAAAGAGTTCTAAGTTACCAACAAAGAAACTCAACAGAATTTAGAAACCAATCTTTCTTTCATTATATTTTGTTGGGAGTCAGAAAGGGGATTGTTTTTCAGAGCCTAGAAGATGGCCCAAGATTATGGCATCCTTTTCTATGAACTTCATATCCTCTATGGCAGTATCTCTAAAAATAGTAATTTAATATTGGAAGATTCTGGAGAATAGGAACATTTAAAATGACCTTAGAAACACAAGTCTCTATTTTGAGAGTAGAAACAGCAAGTCCAGAAAATACCTATAAACAATGTAAAATATCACAGTTGAGAATAGATAAAGAACTTACCCACAGGATTTAGTGCTAAAAATAAAACACAAAAGATTAATCAATCAATGGGAATTTTCTAACTCAAGGAAAACCTTAGTCCCAAGAATACTGTATGTAGTGTGTGCAGAAGCAGGACCTTCAGGCACTGTAAAACCCTTTGTTTATCCTCAGGAGTGCTAGAGTTCCACATCCTATTTCACAGAGATGGTTTTCTTCAGGATGCCATTTGTTAATGTGTGGGATTAAATACTTGGGGAGGCAGTATCTATTTTACCCAAATTCAAACTATTGCATTTCCTACTCTCATTGTTCTCTCACAAGTCGTTTCTTAACCCACTGTCTTTTAGGTTAGTTTGAAAAAATGTGTACTGTTGGTTATTTGTCAAAATCACCTTCTTGTCCTGACACTTATTCTTTATATGTCAATTTTAGGTGATTTTTTTTTTTTTAGTAAAAATTATCCATTGCCTGATGATACCTCAAAAAAAACAGGCCGCCTTGTGGTAAACTAGCTGGGAATATGCTACCAATGATCTTTGGTAGTAAATAACCGGGATTAATACAAGACCATTGTATTTTGTTCCAAAACGGAAGTAGAAGAGAGGAAATCAAAGTATGAGAAAGTTACTTATTTAAAAATCTTGACCCTTTTAAGGTAAAAGAACTTGAAATACAAAATGGTTGGGTAAGAAAAACACAAAGATTCTGGACACAGAAATAGGTAAGGCAAAGAAATGATCCAAACTTACTGATTTTTCCAGAACTGTCCACTGAAAGAGACAAAGAAAAACAATATTTGTAGATATTGGGCTTTTCCTTCTTCACCAACCCCCTGAGCCTCTGCACTGAATGAAATGTGTGTCATAAGCAATGAAGTTCCTTTTATATAATAGGGAAACTCCATCTTCCTTCCCCCTTCTTTTAGCCTATTGTAGGTTTAGAAAGATCTTGTGATTAGCCATTGTATTAAAATTTTTAAATTAAAATATGTTTAATATATGTTTGGCATATAACATTGTACAAATTTAAAGTGTACATGTTAATTTAATACATTTGTATATAGTAATATGACTGCCATCATACTAATAATTAGAACCTCTGTCGCATTACATATGATCCTTTCTTGTCGTTAGAATCATTAAGATGTAGTCTGTAAGCAAGCTTGATGATTATCATACAATATTGTTGTCTATATTCATTATAATATGCATTAGATTTCTAGGCTTATTTACTACTTGTTGCGAGTTTTTACCTTTGAACAACACCTGTCCTATCCTCTCTCCCCACAGTTCCCTGGTAACCCCCATTTTACTTTCTGTTGTAAGTTTGGCTATTTTAAGATTGCACATATAAATGCTACCATATAGCACTTGTCTTCTGTCAGACTTATCATTCAACATAATATGCTCAGGGTCCATCTATGTTGTTGCAAATGGAAAAATGTCCTTCTTTGTTATGGTCAAATACTTTTGCAGTGTGTGTGTGTGTGTGTATCTTACATTTTCTTTATCCATTCATCCATTGGTATGGGCAGGTAGATTGTTTCCATATCTTGGCTACTGTAAATAATGATGCGGTAAATATGAGAGTATATATATTTTTTGATATCCTGTTTTCATTTCCTTTGGATATATACCTAGAATATATGCCAGCGTTTTGATGAACCTCCATGTTGTTTTCCATAGTGGTTGAGCCAGTTTACATTTCTGCCAACAGTATACAAAAGTTCCCTTTTCTCTGTATCTTTGCCAACACTTACCTCTTGTGTTCTGGCAGGTGTGATGTGATATCTCATTGTGGTTTTGATTGCATTTCTCTTGATGATTAGTGTTGCCGACCATTCTTTCATGTGCCTGTTGGCCACTTGGATGTCTTCGGAAAAATATCTATTCAGTTTCTCTGCCAATTTTGCAATCAGATTATTTTCTGTTATGGAGTTGTAAGAGTTCTTTGTATATTTTAGATAGGAACCCATTATCCAATATATGGTTTCCAAAAAGCCTTTCCCAGTCCATGGGTCGTCTTTTCCTTTTTTTAATTATTTCTGTTGATGTGCGGAAGCCTTTAAGTTTGATGTAGTGCAGCTTGTTGGTTTTTGTTTTTGTTGTTCGTGCTTTTGGTGTTATGTCTAGAAAATCAATGCCAACACTTAGGAGCTTCTTCCCTACATTTTCTTCTAGGAGTTATATGGTATTGAGGTCTATGTTAAAATCAGTGGTCCATTTCAAGTCAATTTTTGTGAGTGGTATAAGACAGGGGCTTAATTTAATTGTTCCTCATGTTTTTTTTTAAGTTTTTACTTTTATTACAGTTAGTTAATATACAGTATTACATTAGTTCCAGGTGTACAAGATAGTGATTCAACAATTCCATACATCGCCAGACAAATGCACTCCTTAATCCCCATCATCTATTTAATCTGTCGTCCCACCAACCTCCCCTCTGGTAACCACAGTTTGTTCTCTATAATTAAGTCTGTTTCTTGATGTGTCACTCTTCTCTTTTTTCCCTTTTGCTCTTTTGTTTTGTGTCCTAAATTCCACATATGAGTAAAATCATATGGTATTTGGCTTTCTCTGACTGACTCATTTTGCTTAGGATTGTACTCTTTAGCTCCATCCATATTGTTGCAAATGGCAATATTTAATTCTTATTTATAGTTGAATAACATCGCATTATATATATAACACTTTGTCTTTATCCATCTGTCTGTCTGTCTATCTATCATCTATCTATCTACCTATCTATCTCTCTATCTATCTAATCTATCATCTATCTATCTAATCTCATTTCTTCTTTTACCCATTCATCAATTGATGGACACTTGGGCTACTTCCATAATCGGGCTATTGTAAATAATGCTGCTGTAAACATAAGGGTGCACATATCCATTTGAATTAGTGTTTTTGTATTCTTTAGATAAATAGTAAGATTTTTCCTGTTTCCTGAAGTAATCTTCTTTCTCGTAACCTGCTTTTGCCAGATCCCAAAGATTTTGTACCATTTTGTTTTCACTTTCATTGTTTTCATGTACTTCTAAAATTCTCTTTTATTTTCTGGTTGACCCATTCATTGTTTAGTAGCATATTATTTGGCCTGCAACTATTTGTTGTCTTTCCAGATTTTTTCTTGTGGTTGACTTACGGTTTTATAGCATTGTGATCAGAAAAGATGCATCTTTTTGAATTTGTTGAGGTTTGCTTTGTGACCTAATATTTGATCTGTTCTGAACAATGTTCCACGTGCATTGTATGTGTATTCTGCCGTTTTATAATGAAATATTTTCAATGTGTCTGTTAAATCTGTCTGGTCCAGTGTGTCATTCAAAGCCATTGTTTCCTTGATGATTTTCTGGTTAGATAATCTGTCTATGGATGTAAATGTGGTGTTAAAATCTCCTACTATTATTGTTGTTCTGCATGTATGTATCTTGTTTTCCCAGCACTATTGTTAAAGAGACTGTTCTTTTTCTACTATTTTTGGCTCCCTCCTTGAATATTAGTTAACTTTATATGTGGGGGTTTATTTTAATTCTGACCTCTCTATTCTGTTCTGTTGGTTATGTGTCTACATTCATGTCAGTACTGTAGTGTTTTTATTACTATTACTATTTATAGTATAGTTTAAAATCAGGAAGTGTGATACCTCCACTGCCCCTCTGCCTTCCCCCCAGATTGCTTTGCTATTCCGGACTTTTGTGGTTCCATACAAATTTTAGTACTGTTTTGTCTATTTCTGAAATGCTGTTGGTATTTTAGTGGGTCTTGCACTGAATCTATATAAGGCTTTGGGTAGTATGAGCATTTTAACAGTATTCATTCTTACAGTTCATGAACATAGGATATTTTTTCATTTATGTTGGTTTTGATTTCTTTCAGCAAAATCCTTAGTTTTCACTTCCTTGGTTAAATTTATTTCTAGGTATTTTATCGTTTTTGATGTGTTGTGAATGGGATAGTTTTTTTAATTACTTTTAGATATTTCACTGTTTGTATATAGAAATGCATGCTGATTTTATATCCTGCAGCTTTACCGAAAGGTTGCTTACTTCCAACAGTTTTTGGCTTAATCTTTGGGATTTTCTATATATTAAATCATATCATCTGTAAATGGTGACAATTTTATTTGTTCCTTTGCAATTTGGATACCTTTATTTCTTCATCTGCCCTAACTGATTTAGCCAGGACTTCTAGTACTATTATTGAATGAGAATGGTGAGAGTAGGCATCATTGTCTTGTTTCTGATCTTAGAGGAAAAGCTTCAAGTTTTTCACTGTTGAGTTTAATCTTAGCTATGGATTTGTCATATGTACCCTCCTTCTGTTGAGGTATATTCTTTATATATATCCAGTTTATGCAGTGTTTTTATCATGAAAGGAAGTTGTGTTTTGTAAAGTGCTTTTTCTTCATGTATTGAGATGATCGTGTGATTTTTTTTCTTTCTATGAAAGTGATGTATTAAATTTATTGTTTTGCGTGTATTGAGTCAGACATACATTCCAGGTAAAATCTCACTTGGTCATGGTTTATAATCATTTTAATATGTTCTTAAATTCAATTTTCTAATATTTTGTTTAGAATTTTTGCACATATATTTATCAGGGATATTGATGATCTTTCCTTGCAGTGTTTACCTGGCTTTGTTATGAGGGTAATGCTGGCCTCATAGAATGATCCAAAGTGTTCCTTCCTCTTCAAATTTTGGGAAGAGTTTGTGAGGGCTTGGCATTGATTCTTTAAATATTTGGTAGAGTTTACTAGAGAAACTATCTGGTCTTGGGTTTCTGTGTTGTGAGGTTTTTGATGACTGATTCAGTCTCTGTACTTGTCATTAGTCTGTTCAGATTTTTTCTTCCTATTTCTTTCCATGATTCTGGGATATTTTTTCATTCTTTTTAGATTATATAATTTGTTGGCATATAATTGTTCAGGTGTAGTCTCTTATGTTCTTATGTATTTCTATAGTATTAATTGCAATGTCTCCTTTTTCATTTTTGTTTTATTTATTTGAATTTTCTTTTTTTCTTAGTTAATCTAGCTAAAGGTTTGTCAATTTTTTTTAACCTTTTCAAAAAAACAGCTCTTAATTTTGTTGGTTCTATGTTTTCCTGGTCTCTATTTCACATATTTCCACTCTGATCTTTATTATTTTCTTGCTTCTGCTAAGTTTGGGCTTAATTTGTTCTTTTTCTAGTTTATTGTGGTACAAAGTTAGTTTGTTTATTTGAGGTGTTTCTAATTTTTTAATGTATGCATTTATTCTATAATTTTTCTTTCAGAACTGCTTTTGCTATATCCCATAAATTTTGGCATGTTGTGTCTCCACTTTGTTTTCAGATAATTATTTTAATTCCCCATTTGATTTCGTCTTCAACCCATTGGTAGTTCAGAAGTGAGTTTAGTTTCCACAGAGTTGTAGATTTTACAGCTTTCCTTTTATTGTTGATTTCTGGTTTCATATCTGAAAACATTTTTGGTTATTATTTCAGTCTTCTGAAATTTGCCAAGGTTTATTTTGTGTCCTATCATATGATCTATCCTGAAGACTGTGTGTTCTGCTGTTGTTGGATAGAATGTTCTACATATTTTTTCTAAGTCAGTTTAATCTAAAGTAGGGTTCAATTTCAATGTTTTCTTGTTGATTTCCTTTTGCACAATCTAACCATTGCTGACATTAGGGTATTGAAATACTCTGCTTTTGTGGTATTGTTGTCTATTTCTTCCTTAAGATCTGTTAGTATTTGCTTAATATATTTAGGCACTCCAGTGTTGGCAGTATACATATTTAAGATTATTTTATTTTCTTGATGTATTGACCCCTTTATCATTATAAAATGACTTTGTCTTTGTTACTTTTTTTGGCTAAAAGTCTATTTTGTGTGATATAAACATAGCTATCTCCATTTTCTTTTGATTACCATTTGCATGGAATCTGTTTTTCCAACTCTCTGCTCTGAGCCTATGTGTGTCTTTAGAGCTGAAATGAGTTTCCTGCAGACAGCATATGGTTGGGTTTAGTTTTCATATCTATTTGGCCACTCTGTGCTTTTTGATTGGTGAATTTGATCCATTTACATTTAGAGTGATTATTGACATGTAAGGACTTACTGCCATCTTATTTGTTTCTGTTTTTGTTTTTTGTTTTTTTTGTATCTTCATTGCTTTTTTCCCTTAAATTGGTGGCTTACCATGGTGATATGCTCAGTCTCCCCTTTTTTATTTTTTGTAAATCTCTAGACTTTTGCTTTCTGGTTACCATGAGGCTTACATAAAGCATCTCATAGATACAGTAATCCACTTTATACTGATGACAACTTATTTTCCTTTTCCTTTGCCTGTAAAGGCTCTGCTGTCTTACTTATTTTATATTTTTGGTGGCATAACTTACCTCTTTTTATTAACAAATTCATTAACAAATTGAAGTAGCTTAGTTATTTTTAGTACGTTTTTCCTTTAACCTTTATATTATTGTTAAGTGCGTAACACACCATTCTAATATAACATTACCATCTTTTAATTCTGTTTATTTCTCACCTTTCCCAGGGTTTTGTGTACTTTCATATATTTTTATGTTGCTATTTTCACTTCAGATAAAGGACTCCTTTCAGGTAGGTCTAGTGCTGGTGAAGTCCTTCAGCTTTTGGTTTTCTGGAAGAGCCTTTATTTCTGCATCATGTCTGAAAAATAACTTTGCCAGATAAAATATTCTTGGCTGGCAATTTTTAATTTTAAACACCTTGGAATAGATCATTTCATTCCATGCTGGCATGTAGAGTTTCTGCTAAGAAATCTGCTGATAGCCTAATGGGGGTTATTTTGTAGGTTACTTTTTTCCACTCTCTGCCTGACTTTATGATTCTTTTTTTTATCATTGATTTTTGACAGCTCCACTGTCATGTGTCTTGGAAGTCTTTTTGCTCTGAGGTAATAAGGTGTTCTATTAGTTTTCTGGACTTATATGTCCAGTTCCTTCTCAAGGTTTGGAAGTTCTCAGCTAATATTTCTTTAAATACACTCTCTATTTCCTTCTCCTTCTCTTCTCCTTTATCCTCTTATAAGTAAAATATTTCTATATGCTTATTCTCCAAGTCATCTATTCCTTCTTCCATCTGGTCTGCCCTGTTACTTATGCTTTATTGCATCTTCATCTCATTTATGAATTCTTCAACCTCAGAATTGTTTTTTAAAAATAATTTCAATTTCTTAGGTAAAGAATTAATTCTCTTCATTAATTTTATTTACGAATTTCGTGAATTGCCTTTCTGAGTTTTCTTGTAACTCATTGAATTGCTTCATGACAACTATTTTGAATTCTTTTATCAGTTAGAACACAATATTACATGCTTTACAGTTTCATGGCTAGAGAATTATCATTTTTTAAAATGATACATATTTCCTTGATTTTTCATGGTATTTGATAATATGTGTTTTGTGTTCACATTTGAAGTAGCAGACACGAATTTATGGTAACTTTGTTTCTTGCAATTCAAGGGTCAGGCAATTAGAAATCTTTCTTTTGTATTCCAGAAGGTGGTGTTTCTCCTCAGGGCTGCACTTGACATTACATACAAAGAACCGTATGTAAACTCCCACAAAGCAGAGTGGGAGGAGCTATGATTAGCACCTCGGGCTTTACAGGGGGTGCGGGTGGCGGTGGAGGGGTATACTGTGGAGGGTGCCCACAGGTAGCCCCGTAGGGGAATCCTTAATGAGGCAAGATACTCCCAAGAGTCCAAGGGCAGACCTCCTGCTTAAATCTAAAAGCAGAGAGCAGGAAATGCATTCCTTCAGTGCCCTTTGATATTTCCCCAGTCATGGAGTCCTCCCTCTAGGTGCGACCACACAAGTGGAGTAGCCAGGTGGTCAGTCACTACTTTCGCTTTCCACCTCCTGTGCAGGAAGTTGCTTCTGATACTACTGAAAGCCTAGTGCCTTACAGACATCCTGGGGAGTGGGGCCATTTTGGTGAGTTCCTCCATTTCCCCTGCCTCCTCTCTATCCCACTCTGATGCTGTGCTGGATTCCCTGGTGAGGTAAAATTGACCTCAAGAAATTTTCTGTTGGCTGTGGGTATCTGCCCAGTTTTGTACTCTCCTGGTTCCCTTTTTGTTGATTGTGGGAAGTGAGGGTGGGGCAAGCTCATGGACTCTCTTGCATCCACTGTCCCAACTGAGGTCCTGTCTACCCACTTTTGGAGGTACAGATGGGTAGAAATCCTGGGTATTGTTATAATGTCCGGAGGAACTTCAGGTTCGTTATGGATGTCTAATTAGTTGTAAATCAAAGGGGGAAGGGAAAAAGGAATAACTGCCCTGATGCAGATATCACTGTGATTAGCTACTTTAATTGCCTTTACTTTTTTTTAAAAGTTTATTTCTTTTGAGAGAGTGAGAGAGCAAGAGTGATCAGGGGAGGGGCAGAGAGAGAGGGAAAGAGAATCCCAAGCAAGCTTTGCACTGATAGTGCAGAACCCGACATGGGGCTTGAATTTACGAACCATGAGATCATGCCCTGAGCCAAAATCAAGAGTTGGCACTAAACCTACTGAGCCACAGACACCCCAAATTGCCTTAACTTTTAATTAATCATTAGCAGTTTGTCTAGAGTTTCACAATTAAAATTTATAAAATAGGGGATGCATAATGGTCTTGCTTAGGTGGTGTATGGTGACACTATTTATGAAATAGTTAAGGTGCATTTTTGCCAGGTACTGAAATATGTGTGTATCTCTTATGTTCATGTTGCTTGGTTACATCTAATATTAGAAAGCACAAAGTAATTAAAAAAAAGCATGACATTGTGAGAGACACAAATCCCAGGATTATGTTTACCAGGGATAATATCGTGTATTTAATCTCGAGGAGCTGGAGTTGCCAAAGGACAGCCATAGAACAGATCCAGCCTGCTACCTGTTTTCGTGTGTCTTATGAGGTAAGGATGAACTCACATTTTTAAATGCTTGAAAAAATAAGAGTGGTATTTTGCAACATGTGAAAATTATATGAAATCCAGGTTTCCTTGTCTACAAATAATGCTCTGTTGGGACACATCCGTTGTTTTTTCTTTTACATATTATCTAGTCTACTTATGTGCTGCAGTAGCAGAATTGAGTAGTTATGACAGAGACCTTATGGCTTGTAAAGCTTAAAGTATTTATTATCTGTCCCTCGACAGAAAAGTTTGCCCACCTCTGCCCTCAAAGAAACTAAAGTATTAGAAATAGATTAGGAACTTACTGGTAGCTACTTAAGGCATTTCTGAAAGTCGAAACAAGAAGTTATAATAATGCTAGTGTTTTTGGATCAGAAACACTGTTCTCTATTCCCGTTTCCCTAATTCTTTGTTCTAAGGTACCATTCAAGACTCCTGGCAGGATACAGCGCTTTAGTAGGACAGCAGATCCCTCAGTATGATGTAAGAACCTGGTAGCACCTCTCAAAAGAAGATACTGGAAGATCTGTCCCCTATAATGCTCTAATAGCTTATCTTCATTATATTATTTTATTCTGTTCCAGCCATGCTTGCTTTCTTACTATCCCTAAAATAGTCCAGAAACATCCCTACCCCAGACTGGTTTACTCATTGTCCTCTCTGCCTAAATTATTCTCCACTCAGATATCTACATGGCTGATCCTCTCCCTTCTTTCATGTTCTATATAGTAGTTTTATCAATTGCTGAGAATGGGGTGTTGAATTTCCCAGGCATTAACCGAGTTTTTCTATTTCTGTTTTCAGTTCTATCAGTTTTTTCTCCCATATGTTTCGAAGCTCTCTTCTTTTGTGCGTACACATTTGAGATTTCTAGGTCTTCTTGGTGTATTTTTTTTAATGATAATGTAATATCCATTCTTGTTTCTGGTAAATTTTTACTTTGAGGTCTACTTTATGTGATATTAATATAGCTACTCTTGCTTTAAAAAAATTAATGCTTCCGTGGTATATGTTTTCTATCATTTTCTTTTTATTGTTAAATTTGAAGTGAGTTTCTTACAGATAGCATATAGCTGGGTCATTTTTAAATTTTTATTTTATTAAATTTTAAACTTTTATTTTTTTTTACTTATTTTTAGAAGTTTTAATTTAATGTAAATGTCCTCCTTAATCCCCAAGTGCCCTCCTTAATCTCCATTACCTATGTAAGCAATCCCCCCCCACCCCCTTCTCCTCTGGTAACTATCAGTTTGTTCTCTATAGTAAAGAATCTGTTTTTGGGGCACCTGGGTGGCTCAGCTGGTTGAGTATCCAACTTCAGCTCATCTCGTAGTTTGTGAATTCAAGCCTCAGGTTGGACTCACTAGATGTTAGCCTGTCAGTGCACAGCCTGCTTTGGACCTTCTGTCCCTCTCTCTCTGTGCCTCCCCCTACTCGCACTCTCCCCAAAATAAATAAATATATTTTTAAAAAAGAATCTGTTTCTTGGTTTGCCTCTGTTTTTTTTTTTGTCATTTTGCTTGTTTGTTTTGTTTCTTAAATTCTGCATGTGAGTGAAATCATATGGTATTTGTGTTTCTCCGACTGACTTATTTCACTTAGCATAATACACTAGCTCCATCCATGTTGTTGCAAATGGAAAGATTTCGTTCTTTTTTATGGCTGAGTAATATTCCAGTGTGTGTGTGTGTGTGTGTGTGTGTGTGTGTGTGTGTGTGTGTGTGTAAACTTCCATATCTTCTTTATCCATTCATTCATCAATCAATGGATTCTTAGACTGTTTCTATAATTACAGTGTTGCTATAAACATAGAGGTGCATATATCCATTTAAATTAGTGTCTTTGTATCCTTTGAGTAAGTACCTAGTAGTGTGATTGCTGGATTGTAGGCTAGTCCTATTTTTAACCTAAAGTTAATTTTTAACTTTGACATACTGTTTTCCAGAATGGCTGCACCAGTTTGCATTCCCACCAACAGTGCAAGAGGGTTCTCTTTTCTCCACATCCTTGCCAACATCTGTTATTTCTTGTGTTGTTGATTTTAGCCATTATGACAGATGTGAGGTGATACCTTATTGTAATTTTCATTTGCATTACCCTGATGATAAGTGATGTTGAGCTTCTTTTCATGTGTCTGTTGGCCATCTGTATGTCTTCTTTGGAAAAATGTCTGTGTCTTCTGCTCATTTTTTAATTGCATTATTCATTTTTTTGAGTGTTGAGTTGGGTCAGTTTTTTAAATCTGCTCTGATAATTTTTTAAAAGCCATTACTTTTTTAGAACAGTTTTAGGTTAACAGCAAATTAAGAGGAAGGTATAGAGATTCCCGTATGCCCCCTGCCCACACACATGCACAGCCTCCCCGAGTATTGTCTCCCACCAGAGTGGTGCATTTGTCACAATTAATGAACCTACATTGACACATTGTAATCATTCACAGTTCATAGTCGGCATTATGGTTTACTCTTGGAGTTGTACATTCTGTGCATTTGCATAAATATATAGTGACACGTATACATCATTATAATATCATACAGAGTATTTTTACTGCCCAAAAAGTCATCTGTGCTCTGCCTCTTTATCCATCCTTATTCCTCTACCCCATCTGGCAACCACTGATCTTTTTATTGTCCTCGCAGTTTTGCCTTTTGAGAATGTCATATAATTGGAATCATATAGTATGTAGCTTTTTCAGGTTGGCTTCTTTTACCTAGTAATATGCATTAAAATTTTTGCTGTCTTTTCATTACTTGACAGCTCATTTCTTTTTGGCACTGAATAATATTCCATTTCCAGATATACCATAGTTTATTATACCTACAGAAGGACCTTTTGGTTGCTTCCAAGTTTTTGCCAACTGTGAATAGAGCTGATATCAACCTCTGTGTGTAGGTTTCATGTAGTTATAGGTTTTCAACTCCTTTGGGTAAATACCAAGAAGCATAATTGCTGGGTTGTTTGGTAACAGAAGTTTGTAATTTTTAAAAATTGTATTCGAGAATAGTTGATAGACAATGTTGCATCAGTTCAGGTGTACAGTTTCAACATATGATTCAGCTTCTTTGTACTTTATGCTTTGCTTACCATTTGTCACCATACAGGGCTATTACAGAAACATTGATTGATTGTATTCCCTATGCTGTACCCTTTATTTCTGTGACTTATTTATTTCATACCTGGAAGCCTATATCTCCCATACCCCTTTCCTCATTTTTTAACCCATTTTTTTCCATCCCCCAGCCTCATTCATCTCTAGCAACCATCAGTTTATTCTCTGTATTTATAGGTCTGATTCTCTTTTTAGTTAGTTTATTCATTTGTTTTGGTTTTTAGATTCTACATATAAGTGAACTAACATGGTATTTGTCTTTCTTTGACTTACTTGATATTGTTATTTTTTAAAATTATGTACTCAGCATAGTATCTTCTAGGTTTAACCATGGTGTTGCAAATGGCATGATACATGCTTTTTTGGGCCTGTATATTATTCTCTCTATATATCACCTTTTTCTTATTCATTCGTCTATTGATTGTCACTTAGTTTGGTTCTGTATCTTGGCTATTGTAAATGATTCTGTGATAAACATAGGGTGCATATACCTTTTGAAATTAGTGTTGTTATTTTCTTTGGGTAGATTATTGGATCACATGATATTTATTTTTTTAATTTTTGGAGGAACCTCCATACTGTTTTCCACAGTGCAGAACAATTTACAACAGTGCACCAGGATTGCTTTTTTTCCACATCCTCAACACTGTTATTTCTTGTTTTTGATTTTAGCCATCTGACAAGTGTAAAGTGATATCTCATTGTAATTTTGATTTGTGTTTCCTTGATAATTAGTAGCATAAAACATCTTTTCATGTGTCTGTTGGCCATCTCTATCTCTTCTTAAGAAAAATATCTAGTCAATCCTCTGCCCTTTTTTAAATTAGATTGTTTTCAGAAGTTCTTAATTTTAATGAGTAACAGCTTATCAATTATTTCTTTTGTGAATCACTTTTGGTATTATATCTAAAAGGTCATTACCAAACCCAAAGTCATCTAGCTTTTCTTTGATGACTAGAGAAGTTAGTTTCTAGGAGTGTTATAGTTTTAAGTTTTATATTTAGGTCTTTGACCCATTTTGAGTTAATTTTTTGTGAAGAGTGTAAGGTATGGGAGAAGATTTATTTTCTTTAAGTGGATGTCCAGTTGTTCTAACATCATTTGTTGAAAAGAATATCTTTGATCCATAGTATTGCCTTTGCTGCTTTGTCAAAGATAAGTTAACTATATTTATGTGGGACTATTTCTGAGCTGTCTTTTCTGTTCCACTGATTTATTTCTCTGTGTTCACCAGTACCACACTATCTGGATTACTGTAGCTTTATCAGGTAAATTTTGAGAGTAGTGTCAGTTCTCCAACTTTGTTCTCCTTCAACATTGTGTTGGCTCTTCTGGGTCTTTGGATTCATTACATAAATTTTACCATCAGTTTGTCAATATCCAAAAAATACCTTGCTGGGATTTTGATGGCATTGCACTGAATCTATAGATTATGTTGTGAAGAATTGATCTCTTGACAATATTGAGTCTTCTGTTCATGAACATGAAATATCTATTTATTTGGGTTTTCTTTGGTTTTATTTAAAGAGTTTTGTTAATCTTTGTTTTCTAATTGGTACATTTAGACCAACAGTTTTGTGTTTTTTTTTAAATGGAAATGCAAATTTTTATAGTTTGCCTGAATGGTATGAAAGGCAAGACCCAAAATATTCTTTCAAGGAGAAGTCAGAAAAGGCTTTCAAAGTACCACTCTTTACCCTTTTTCTCTGAACAATGGTGGTGGTTCTGGTTTAGATAATTTATGAAGGAAAAGACAAAGATTAGCCTTTCTTTTTTGTCTTCAACTCTGTGTTAGTGTTTTCTTTGTTTGCCTGTGCAGCCTGTCCCTCTGAATACTCTCACTTATACTCATATCTTCTCATCATTTGTTTTCCACTTTTTATCTTTTGGATTTTGTTTTATGACCATAGAGTTTCAGATTGAAATATAAATTTCTAGTGTGTTATTTCCATGGTCTTTCCTGTGATCTGACCCCTATATATTTTATCAACTCTGTTTCCTTTGATTCTCTTCTGTAATTTAATAGTGTAACCAAATGAACAACTTCTTTTCTTTGTCCTTGCCCTTCTCTGGGCCTTTGATACCCAATTACCCCAAAATTATTTGTAAGTTAAAAGAACGTTAGAAAGTGTAGAGGAGAAGAGATGGAATATAATCTAACTCTCTGGGTTCAGAGTGGCCAGGTGTCAAACATATAAGTACAAATAAAGCAACCCAGATGTTACAGAGGACTAGAGGAAACTGAGAAAGACAATAATTGGAACTTACCTGCTGATACTGGGCCAATTACTAAAAAAGAAAATAAAACACATTATTAGTTTTTAAAATTATGTACCCAGTTCCTATTGAAAATCTATTTGGAATATTAGAAAAGGGACTTTTGGGAAACATTAAATCTTATACAAATATTCTATCCCTTATTAATTAAATATCAAATACACTTTAATAACCTAAAAATGTAGATCTTTTTGGAAGACCTGTTTTGTGGATTATATGAGTAAAGCTTACTTTTTTAATGAAATAATTTTTTTAAATACGCTTAGCCATGCCAAGAGTCACAACCTTGCAGGAGTCTGGTTACCAGTTAAAGGTTATTAACTTAAATTCCTTCTTCATCTTCTTATCTGTCTTTCAACATTTTCATTCTCCCTTTCAAACCTCTATCATCATGTCAGCTTTCATTGTATTTCTTTTTGCAGTATAGAAAGATTATTTATAACTATCAATTTAAAAACTTTTCTCATGATCATTTATCTTTGTGGTTTTTTTTTTTTTTTGGCTTTCTGATAATCTCTGGGGTTACATTTGGATTCTAAATCTGTCTTAAGAGGTAGCACGAGTCATGAATTCAGCAAAGTTATAGGATATAAAAATCATTTTGCAAAAATCTGTTGCATTTCTATATGCCAATAATGAGGCAGCAGAAAAAAGAAATCAAGGAATCAATCACATTTGCAATTGCACCAAAATAATAAGATACCTAAAAATAAACCTAACTAAAGTGGTAAAATAAGATCTGTACTCTAACAACTATAGAACGCTTATGAAAGAAATTGAAGAGGACACAAAGAAATGGAAAAGCATTCCATGCTCATGGACTGGAAGAACAAACATTGTTAAAATGTCTATCTTACCCAAAACAATCCACACATTTAATGGAATCCCTATCAAAAACCACCAGCATTTTTTTACAGAGCTAGAACAATCAAAAAATTTATATGGAACCACAAAGATCCCAAATAGCCAAAGAAATCCTGAAAAAGAAAAACAAAACTGGAAACATCATGATTCTGGACTTCAAGCCGTATTACAAAGCTGTAGGCAACAAGACAGTACGATACACAAAAGCAGAATGACATAAAAGCAGACACATAGATCAATGGAACAGAATAGATAACCCAGAAATGGACCTGTGATTATATGACCAACTCATCTTTGACAAAGCAGGAAAGTTTATCCAATGGGAAAAAGACGGGCTCTTCAACAAACGGTGTTGGGAAAACTGGACAGCAACATGCAGAAGGATGAAACTGGACCACTTTCTTACACCATACACAGAAATAAATTCAAAATGGATGAAACACCTAAAAGAGAGACAGGAAGCCATCAAAATCCTAGGGGAGAACACAAACAGCAACCTCTCTGAACTCAAGCAGAGCAACCTTTTACTAGACATGTTGCTGAAGGCAAGAGAAACAAAAGCAAACATGAACTATTGGGATCTACCTCATCAAGTTAAAAAGCTTCTGCACAGCACAGGAAGCAAGCAACAAAACTAAAAAGCAACCTACAGAATAGAAAATACTTGCAAACCACATATCTAATAAAGGGTTAGTATCCAAAATCTCTAAAGACCTTATCAAAATTCAACACCCAAAAACCTAACAACCCAGTTAAGAAATAGGCAGAAGACATGAATAAACACTTTTCCAAAGAAGACATACAGATGGCCATCAAGACACATGAAAAGATGCTCAACATGAATATTGTTAGGGAAATACAAATCAAAACCACAATGAGATACCACCTCACACCTGTCAGAATTGTGAAAATTAACCACACAAGAAACAACAGGTGTTGGCAAGGATGCAGAGAAAGGGAACCCTCTTGCGCTGCTGGCAGGAATACAAACTAGTGCAGCCACCTGGAGAATAGTATGGAGGTTCCTCAAAAACTTAAAAATAGAACTACTGTACAATCCAGCAATTGCAATATTAGGTATTTATCCAAAGGATACAAAAATACATATTCAGAGTAGTACATGCACCCCAACGTTTATAGCAGCATTATCAACAGTAGCCAAACTATGGAGAGAGCTTAAATGTCCATCAACTGATGAATGATAAAGAAGATGCGGCATGTATGTACAATGGAATATTAGTCAACCATCCGAAATAATGAAATCTTGCCATTTGTAACAACATGAATGGAACTTGAATGTATTATGCTATGCGAATTAAGTCAATCAGAGACAAATACCATATGACTTCACTCATATGTGGAATTTAAGAAACCAAACAGTTGTGGGAAGTGGGCAGGTTGGAGGAAAAGAGAGAGAAACAAACCACAAGAGACTCTTAACAATAGAGAAAAAACTGAGGGTGGAAGGAGGTGGGTGGGAGATGGGCTAGAAGGGGGATGGGTACTAAGGAGGGCACTTGTGATGAGCACTGAGTGTTGTATGTAAGTGATGGATCACTGAATTCAGCTCCTGAAACCAATACTGCAATGTACACTAACTAAATTTAAATTAAGAAAAAACAGAAGCAGCATGACAGTAACTCATGTGAGATGATGGTTCTTGCACATCTTCTAGAGTGTAGAATTGGATACAGTGAGGATTATAACTATAATGATAGAGGAGAAATCCCCAAAACTTCAATTTCTTGATCCTCTTTAACTTTCTTTCAAGGTAGTTATCTTTAGTGTAAGCAAAATGGAGTCGAGTTTAGCCCCCTCATTACCAGTTTTTATGCGAATTTAAAACTCTTCAAGAGCTGGCAATGATTGTTTAGATTTCAGTCATTTATATTTTTCCTATTTCAATCCCTTGTCTCATACAATCTCTTATCTCATAATATCTTTATTCTATTCTTCACTTTCCATAATATTATTATTCCATCATTATTTACTTATTCCTTGTCATATTTAAAAAATACCTAAAGTCTTATTACTTCAGGAAATTTGTTCCATTTTTTTTAGTAAGTCCATATAATATTTATCCTCTTTATCCTTTGCATCAGTAGACTTTTCACTTAAAATCAATAATTTTAGGAAATGCAGAAAAATCTGAGAACAAAGAAATGGAAAAATATGCCACTTAAGTTTGCATTAACAGAAGCGATTTCAGCCAATGACAGCATGAAACCTGAACCTTGTTGGGAGTCCAAGGAATGCTAGACTTGCCAAGCAACAGTGTTGGCCGCTTTGGGGAAAAAACTCCAATCAACCTAACACAAAATTTAAGCTCACCAAAATTCAGTAATCAATCATATTCTTTATACCAGAAGAGGAAAAGAATTCCTGAAACTGCCCTTCCTCCTAAGAAGGAAATTGCAAAGAACTTAGTAAAGAAATATAGTAAATCCAGTCTTCTATTGTTTTGTTCAGTAGCCTTAGGCCAAAGGACAAAACTGGAGACATCAGTATACCCCCAACCATATAAACTGCAGCAGAATGGTGGGGGATGGCATGCAGTAACTATTTTACTATTTACTATTTTATCCTTGATTATTTTATTATTGTTATTAGGAGTTATTAATATTTAGATATTAGTTTCCAGTTACTATCAAATATTAATTTCATATAATTGCTATTGATAAGTATTATTTATGAGTTTTAAGCTAATAATGACTGTAAAGACTTACTATGATAAATGAAAAATTTATTCTTCGTTATAGGTCATTTAGAAAAGAGTTGAAATACAGCCATTGGATATAAACGGCTGGCCTTTGTTGAGGTGGAGGGGAATGTGGAAAGCTGCTGAGAGATAAGCAGCTGGTGAGTTTATACAGAGAGTTTTATCCAAGTCAAAGTCATACCTCCACCTAGTGTCTCGAACAGAATTTGTCTTATTAATTCTTGTGCTCTTAAAAATAGTAAGAAGAGGCAAAGGTCATATAATCTGATAAAAATACCCAGGCTCTCTCACGATGCTTAAAGTGATTGCACTAGCTTATTTCATCTTTGAAGCTCTTATGACTGCCAAATAAAGGGCTAACACTACTAGAGGTACTTCACTATCCTCCATCAAAACATAAAAATATACAGTATAAGGTACATGGTCAGTGATACTATGTGGTGACAGATGGTAGCATAATGTATAGAGTTTTCCAATCACTATGTTGTGCCCCTGAAACTAATGTAACATTGTGTGTCAACTGTACCTTGATAAAAAAAAAAAAAGAGGTCCTCTTTGGAAAGGTTAATAAAGAAAAAAAAAACTTAATAAATAATACTAAAATAATAAATAAATAATAAAAATAAATAAATAATAGATAAGTAAAATAAGAAAATAAAATAATAAAAGGTCGATAATTTAAAAAAATGTTAATAAAAAAAGACAATAGGTCCTTTTTGGAAAGGTTACTTTAAAAGCGTAACACGGGGCTCCTGGGTGGCTCAGTTGGTTAAGCATCTGACTTCGGCTCAGGTCATATCTCCTGGCTTGTGAGTTGGAACCAAAAATAGAAAAATATTGAAAAAAATTTTTAAAAAGTAACTAATATGGTCTCTTGGCTAATTAAGTTGGTGAGGTCATCATCCTTCAGTAACTAGAATGTAAAAAAATTAAGTCTATTTTAGGTGGTGTAGATAAGGATAGGGAAATAGACACAATTCTTAGGAAATTGGGAAAAAATTTCACATTTGCGGGTGAGTTTTAAAAAAGTGTCTCTCTTGAAAATCATCCACTGAAAAGTATGCTAAAGTAGACCCTCTGAAGCCCTAGTAGGAGGAAGGAATCAGGTATTGCTACATTTGAACTTAGCTTTCAACTTTTGTGCCCTTTCTCTTTTGGCTGAGAGAAGATACTAGAGATAACACAAATTAAAGTTTTAGAGAAATTAAATAATTTACCCAAAGCCACATATCTGGTTAAGTATTTTAGCTGGGATTTGAACCTAGGTCCTTCTGATTACTTTATTAACCATTTCAATATATTACCTAAGCATTTTTCTTTTTACAAATTAATATCATGCAAAAAACCCCAAAACAAATAATGTAATACAAATGGTTTTATTCCATATTTAGAATTATTCCTTAGAGCATATCTCTTGAAATGGAATTATGAGTTCAAGGGATACCGTATTTTATCGTACTTTGCAATGTACTGCAAGTTTGCTTTCCCAAAGGGTTACATAGATTTAAATGGGATCAGTGATATATGAATGTATAATTTTTCCCAAAGTATTGCTGGCATTGCTTATCATATTAAAATTTTGCTTTTTATTAGCCGAAAAATGCTACCTGCCATGTTTTAATTTTAATTATTTACTTATCTATCTATCTATCTATCTGTCTAAACATTGGATATATTATAATTTCTAAATTCATCTGTAACTTAAAGAGGTACTAGATAATGGGGATGTAAAGGGGGTTGAGAATGTGAATGTGAAATTCTTTACTTAAAGGAAATTTTTCTTTTTTTCTTTTTAATAATTTATTGTCAACTTGGTTTCCATACAACACCCAGTGCTCATCCCAACAAGTGCTCTCCTCTCTGCCCATCACCCACTCTCCCCGCTCCCACATTCCCCTCACCTCTCAGTTTGTTCTTAGTCTTTGAGAGTCTCTTATGTTTTGTCTCCCTCCCTCTCTGTGTCTTTTTTTCTTTCCCCTCTTTCCCTCCCCCATGGTTTTCTGCTAAGTTTCTCAAAGCCCACCTATGTGTGGAAACATATGGTATCCGTCTTTCTCTGACTGACTTATTTCACTCAGCATAATACCCTCCAGTTCCATCCATGTTGCTACACATGGCCAGATTTCATTCTTCCTCATTGCTGTGTAGTATTCCATTGTATATATATACCACATTAAAGGAAATTTTTCTAAAGGACACTGGAATTAAATAGATGAATGATAACTTACCAATAGGTACTGGAGTAACTGGCAGAATAATATGAAACAAAAATATATTAGCAGAGTTTTTGGATCAAGAATGTAGTTTCCTTCTTTTCTTTTCCCAAGGTATTAGCAAATAAATGTTTGGAAGATGGCCAAACCTCCCCCAGTGAAAACGTCCATAGTGAAATAAGAGGGATTAGTATTTCTTTTGTGGTACAAGAATAGTTTCAATCTGATATAACTGGTGTCCTTATACTTCATTTTAGTAGAAAGGCAGAGTAGGCTAGAGTGCATGTGCTTAGGTCATTCTTTTTCTTTATCATCTAGTATGGAGGATTTAAATCCTGCAGAGAACTTTTAAATTGTAAGTTTGAATGCTAATTGTAGTTTTTCTTTTTCCTCTCCTTAAACCTAAGATATCTTCCTGATTTTTCCTCTGCCCCTTGTTGGTATCTCCACATTTGTGATATCCCACCTTATATATCTTTCCTTTTATTTGTTATTAAAAGCTATTTGAAATTTTTTTTAGAAAACAAAATTTGTTTCTTTTATAGTGTCTTAGTCAAATGTTTATTCTTTCTATTGAGTAATAACCCAGTAGAGGTTGCCAAGAGGGAGAGGAAATATTTATAAATACAAGCATTGAATGGAAATGGTCAGAATTAGAAAAAATTTTCTCCTTATTTTGGGATCCCATCTTGTACCAGATTTATGAAAAGAAACAGAACTTACCAATAGGTACTGCTACATGTTCTAAAATCCAAACACAAATTATTAGTATAGGTTGACATTGATAGCAAAATTTACATTGACAATCTTACTGGTACTATTTCCAGATGGGAATTTCTAGAGTGAAAAGGGAAAGCAAACTCTAAACGTTTCACATGAGTTTACTTCAGTCTCTTTTTCGAAGTAACATAATCATTTTGAAAGAGTGGCAAAGAATTGATTTATTTTCCTTTTATCATCCAGTTGCTTTTGGAAACTGAATACCACAGAGCTGGAAAAGCTTCATTTTCTATAAACTTTGCTTCCATCTTCATTCTACTCCCTTCTCTCATTGCTTACTCTGAGTTTTCCCACTTTTCTCTGTCATTTCTACCTTATATTTAGAAGAAAATGTATTTCGTTGAAAACTTGGTAGAGTCAATCTGAAGATATTTTCATCTCACTCTTATTTCTGTTTATCAGTTTAATTTTCCAGATATTATTCAGTAATCCAAGAGGGAAGAAGTTGGTCGATGTGTCAGCAAAGATCAGTGCACATGAGCAGCTCCAGCCAGTCAGAAATGAGGATAGATTTTACTTTTCCTGCCTCCCTCCTCAGGCAATAGTAGATGATCTCTGTTATGTCCTTATCATGGGTCTTTTTAAGCATGTAGGATATTTTAACTTACTAGGAAAAAAATCAACATGATTGATGTTTCCACCAATCTTTGTGGTCTGTGTTTTATGTAAAATGATAAATATTCTAGTAGGATTCTGAGGAGAGGGTGTGAGAAATATAAATGTCAATCTTTCTTTTGCAATGGAAGCAACTACGTTTAGGAAAAATACCCACAGTGAGTGCATAACAGAAATATCAAAGAGAAAGGGAGTTTCTTAGAATTACAGTGTCTTAAAGTGGACACAGAGAACGTGGTTGTCATTGATACTGTTCAATGGGTGAAGACAGAAATATGCTCTCTACTACTACCAAAGCGTTATTCATCAGATGCAGGAGCTCCATTTTTAGAAGAAGTGGAGAGAAATGAACTACTTTTTCTTCATATTCTCCTCAACCTCTCTGAATAAGAACCATGTCAGGAATGTTTAAATTCATATGTAAACTCCAGGAGGCCAGTTATTCTCTTCTGGTCCCTGAGTATTCCCAGTGCTTGGCATAAGGTAGGCCCTCAATAAATATATATATTTTTTGAATGAGTAAGATCTCAATTGATTTAACTTTGCCAATTCAATTTTATTTCTGTCATCTCTTTTTAAATTTTCTACCAAAAGCGTTTAAAAACTCTAGTAGTGAAAGTAGTAACAACTAGCATATTTTTCTATAGGTGACGATTTACAAAATATGTTCTGAAAGTATTATTTCTAATTCCAGGTCAGCTGTAGCCCACTCATTATTTGATCTGCCATCTATGGGGTTTTCACTTTTTAAAATATTCATCGGTTACTTAGAGGAAATTATTTAATATGAAAACAAGAGAGACAAACTTGAAAATTTTGCATGTCAGGGTCTTTCATGTTCAGAAAAGGATATAACCAGAATGGGAACCAAGCCCAGAATTGATGAATAGATATAGAACTTACTTGGGTCTTCTTGGTTTACTGTGAAAAAAAAATCATATAAATAAATGAGTGAAAGATTTCTGGATGAACAACAGAGTTACTTCTTAAACTTTATGTTGGAAGTTTTAGAAATAGGACTGTGAGAAACCACCACTCTATTTAGAATTGATTCAATATGATGTGAGAATAAATACCTTCAGATCACATTATGCCCAAGTCTCTCTTAATTTGAGTGTCTTTTTGGAAAGAAGGGTTAAGAATGGAATCTTTGGGAGATGTTATTTCTTCCTTCTGGTTTCTCTCTGCTAATTCAAACTCACAAAAACATTGACCGATGGGGTGCCTGTGTGGCTCAGTTGGTTTAGCATCCGACTCTGATTTCAGCTCAGGTCTGCATCTCATGGTTCATGAGTTTGAGCCCCTCATCAGGCTCTTCACTGACAGTATTGAACCTGCTTGTGATTCTCTTTCTCTTTCTCTCTCTGTACCTTCCCTACTCAAAAAATAAATGAGCATTTTTAAAAACCCATTGATGGGTAAGATTTTTCCTGCTTATACTTTTTTTTTCTTCTTATTATTCCTCTCTTCCCATCATCTTTGGAGTGATCGTTTTGGTTTATCATGATCATTGCTATGATTCTTATTGGCTGATTACTGTTCATTATGTTAATTTTAGAAAGGTTTCTCTTTTCCCTATAAGCATAAATATTTTAGGGCTGGGTGACCATATTTCTCACCATCTGACTGGGATGGGAGACACTGCCAGACCTTTAGAGTCCAGATAAGATTCCCAGCCTCTGCTGCTCATTAATTGTGGGATCATGGGCAAGTTACTTAGTTTCACTATTTTCTTCCCTTTGTAATAGGAATAATAATACTTATCTGACAAAATGTATAAGCGCATATAAGGTCCTAAATACAGTGCCTGACACATTGTAATTACTGAATAAATATTATTTATTATTATACTATCACACTTAGTACCAATTAATTTTAATTATAGCCACCAAATGGACATGGATAGTTGAAAACAGAACAAGCTACTGGAAATAGGAATATAAAACAAGAAGCTAGAAGGCAAAGAATGCTGAAAATATTAATAAAACCAGAGACAGAAATAAAAATCTTACATTTTGGGTGGATTCACACTAAAAACAGGGCACAAAAGGGCCTCTACATACCATAAAACACCAATGATAATGTTGTAATTGAGAGAAACATGGGACTTACTCTTAGATTTCTCAGGTCTTGCTTTAATAAAAAAGACAAAGAAACAAATTAGTGTGGTTGTCTTATGAAACAGAAACACATTTTCACTGATGTCATTTCCAGGATAAGCATCACACACAGAACAGTAGTGAAAAGGGACATTTGCCTTGGGAATGTTCTGGAAGGGATACGGAGCCAGTGATGGAGCTCACTTTTCCCTTTCCCTTCTAGATCTCTGTGTGAAATCAGGAAATGAGTCATATCCCAACATATTTTAGTTGAGTCGCTTTCTTGCTCTTCCTTTGTCATTTTTCTTTTCTAATCTCACCCAGATTCTCCATCTACACAGTCTTCGTCATTGTTTCTTACTTGATTTGCCCATACTGTCACTTCCTTCTGTGAGAGTAGGTTCTATCTTCTCTTCATCAAACCCCACACTTAGCAGGGTTGCTGAGAGAGCAGATACTTAACAAATATTTGCTGAATCAAAGAAGAAATTCTCCCTACTGTAGCCAGCATCAGAGTGCTCCTCCTTTCCCTCTGTTCTCTTCAAGCACCCATTAGAAAGTTTCTGTGCCTTACAGGTGAAATACTATGGGGTATTTGAAGGCACACAGTGATCTCTGCTACAAGATGTATGAGAATGAGCAGAAGAGATTGCTGGAGAGGGGTGATCATAGGACATTTTGTGCCTAAGCCCTGCAAGATTTTTAGCTGTAAGGTTTTGAAAACTTGATCAGGCCAAGAAAAATAATTTCAAAGTTATGTTTTTTTTTTTAATCTAGCAAGAGTTGAAAAAATTAATACACCTTTGGGGCAGCGTATTCTTTTGTTCTAGGAAATAATTAGAAAGCAGAGATCACATGACAAAGTAAGATTTGAAAAGAAGATATCTGATACCCTATGACTCTGAGTAATCAAACTACATGTAAGAATGGAAAACCCAGAAAGAAGAAAATTACTGTTTTCTAAGTATGAATGTGGATTGCACTAATGATGAAAACTGTTCCTCGAATGTGTAAGAGTGTGTGTGTGTGTGTGTGTGTGTGTGTGTGTGTGTGTGTATTCTTGTTCACAGTTGACTAAGCAGTAATTTCACTGAAGTAGTGTTAAGAGACTAAACTCAAGCTGTGCCGTTTTGGAGCCAGGTTATAAGTATCAGTGCAGAGTATGAAAATTTCATTTTTCATGAAACCCAGCACCCCGAGGGACTCTGAAGATCAGTGGCTTTTTCAGCATAAGAAGGCTTGACAAAGAAGGGCATCACCCATGGAAGTAAGTGGTTCCTTCAAAGAGCCTCATGGGCAGTGGACAAAATAAGAGAAACCAGAGGTTTGTTCTGGTGGACCAGTGGGTGAGAATGTGTTGTCACTCCTTAGGGCTTCTCAGAGCTTGAAGGGACAGGATGCATTGCAAGAGAGGCTGGACCTTTTGTAGGTGGATATACTGGTGATCCTCAGGCAATTTTGCCGTGATGACCTGCCTTCTTAGGGCTTCATTTCATTTGCTTTCGGTCTGAGATATTGTAAAAAATAATAATACCTCAGGAATCAATAACATACTGTTTGTAATGTAATATGTGTCATATTTGTTCCCAACTTTTCTTCTAAGAAAGAAAATAATACAGGGATGGCTAAAATCCCTGTGACTCACCAATTCTAGGTTCATTTTCTTCTCTCAATTATGAGTTCAATGTATATCCAATTATTTTTAAAGGTACTTTCATATATATATGGGTACTTAAAGAATATGGTGGCGTTAAATATTTTTGCTTTAATTTGCATAAGTGTCATCTTTTAATATCATTTTGTATCAAGAATTGTCATTTTGCATCTGCTTTGTTTCATTCAACACTATAATTTGAGATCTTTCCTTGCTTATAGACACATAGATACATAATTCATTTTAAGGTGCTGTATAGTCTATCTTATCAGTATACATATATTAATTTATTTTTGATTTTTTATTATTAAAAATGTCACAACAAATATCTTTGTACATGACATTTTATGTACATATGTATAACTTTAGTAGAGTCTTTAAGGTTTTCTGTATATAAAATCATATCATGTACATGGAGAGACAGTTTTGCTTCTTCCTTTCTAATTTGAATGCCGTTAATTTCTTATCCTTAGCTAATCGCTCTGGCCAGGACTTCCAGCACTACATTGAATAGGAGTGGTGAGAGCGGGCACCCTTGCCCTATTCTGATATTAGAAGAAAAGCTTTTAACTTTGTATTATACAGTATAATATTAGTTGTGGTTTTTCTTATATGGCCTTTATTATGTTAAAGTATATTTCTTTTACACCTAATTTGCTGAGAATTTTTATTACGAAAGGATGCTTTTATTATGAAAAGCATTTCGTCAATGCTTTTTTTTTTCTTTTGCATCTCTTGAGATGACCATATGATTTTTATCTTTCTATTGATGTGATGTATCACATTCATTGATTTGTATGTGTTGAACCATCCTTATATCCTAGGGGTAAATCTCAATTTATCATGGTTTACGATCTTGTAAATGTGATGTTGAATTTGGTTTCCTAGTATTTTGTTTAGATTTCGTGTATCTTTTTCATCAGGAATATTAATTTGTAGTTTTCTTTTATTGTAGTGTCTTTATTTGGCTTTGTCATGAGGTTAATGCTGGCCACATAAAATTTGAGAGTGTTCCTCCACTCCATCTTTTGGGGAAGAATTTGAGAGAGAGTAGTGTTACCTCTTTTTAAGTGTTTGATGTAATTGACCAGTGAAACTATCAGGTGTTGGGCGTTTCTTTGTTGGGAGGTTTTGATTACTGCTTCAATTTCCTTACACATTATTGGTCTGTTCAAATTTTATTACTTCCTGATTCAGTCTTGGTGGGTTGTATGGTTCTAGTAACATCCATCTCTTCTAGGTTGTCCAGTTGTTGGCATATAAGTATTCATAGTAGTCTTGTTTGATCTTTGTATTTCTGTGGTTTCAGTTGTAATAACTCCTGTTTAATTTCTGGGTTTGTTTGAGTCTTTTTCACTTAACTCTAGCTCATAGTTTCTCAATTTTGTTTATCTTTTCCAAAAAACAGCTCTTAGTTTCCTTGATCTTTTCTATTGTTTTTCTGATCTCTATTTCATTTATTTCTGATCTTATCTTTATTATTTCTTCCCTTCTGCTAAGTTTGGCTTAGTCTGTTCTTTCTGTAATTCCTTGAGGTGTTAAGTTAGGTTGTTTGCGGGTTTTCTTAACATAGGTGTTTTTCATTATAAAACTCCCCCCTGAGAACTGCTTTTGCTGCATCTCATAAATTTAGGTATGTTGTTTTTCTACTTTTTGTCTTATGATATATTTTGATTTACCTTTTGATTTCTTCTGTGACCCATCGATGGTTCAGCAACCTGTTGTTTAATGTCCACATATTTGTGAATTTTCTTGTTTTCCTCTTAGTATTGATTTCTAGTGTCATAACATTTTGGTTGGAAAAGGTATTTGATATGATTTCAGTCTTCTGTATTTGCTAGACCTTTTATTGTGACCTAAGATATGATCTATATACCTAAGAGAATATATGTGTACTTGAGAATAATGTTTATTCAGCTGTTGGGTGGAATGTTTTATGTCTGTTAGGTTCATTGGTCTAAGATATATTTCAAATCCAGTGCTTTCTTATTGATTTTCAGTCTTTCACTTTGAAAGTGAGGTGGTGAAGTCCCCTAGTATTATAGTATTATTGTCTATTTCTCTCTTCATATCTGTTTGCTTAACATATTTAGCTGCTCCAAAGTTGGGTGCATATATATTTATAGTTGTTATATCCTTTTGAAGAATTGATCACTTTATAGTTATACAATGAACTTGTCTCTTGTTATAGTCTTTGTTTAAAGTCTATTTTGTCTGATATAAGTACAGTTACCTCTCTGTTCTCCTTTGATTTCCTTATGCATGTAAAGTCTTTTGTCATCCCTTCATTGTAAGCCTAAGTGTATCCTTTGTATCCTTAAAGGTGAAGTGAGTTTCTTGTAAGTAGCATATACTTGGGTCTATTTTTTTAAATAATTTCTGCCTCTTTATTGAAGAATTTAATCTAATTATATTTAGTGTAATTATTGAAAGGTAAAGATTTGCTAATGCCATCTTATTGTGTTTTTTTGGCATTTTTTTTAAAGCCCGTTATTCCTGTATTCTTCTCTTGCGGTCTTTGTGAATGGAAAATTTTTCCAATGGTATGATTTGATCCTCCTTCTCTTTATCTTTTGTGAATATACTGCAGGGTTTTTGCCTTGTGGTTATCATGAGGCTTACATAAAACATTTATAGCAGTCTCTTTTAAGCTGATATTTTTAATCTTGTACAAAAAACACTATCCTTTTATTTCCTCCTGTATTTTATGTTTTTGATATCATAATTTACTTCTTCATATTGTATATCCTTAACAAATTATTCTAGCTATAGTTATTTTAATACTTTTGTCCTTTAAACCTTTATACTAGATTTAAGTGATTAACACACCACCATATATTAGTAATAGAGTATTCTGAATTTGGCTATATGTTTAACTTTACCACATGTCTTATATTACTAATAAGTAGCATTTCATTTCACCTCGAAGGATTCCTTTCAGAATTTCTTGTAAGTCAGGTATAGTGGTGATGAACTCCTTCGTTTTTGTTTGTCTGAGAAAGTCTTTCTCTCTTCTTCATTCCTAAAAGATAACTTTGCTGTGTAAAGTATTCTGGTTTGTAATGTTTTTCTTTCAGCACTTTGAATATATCAATCTATTCTCCTGGCCTGAAAGATTTCTGCTAAGAAATTAATTGAAAACCTTATGAGAGTTCCACTTTTTCTCTCGCTGCTTTTAAAATTCTTAGTATCGGGGTGCCTATACTAGGCTCAGCCAATCGAGCATCCAACTGGCTCAGGTCATGATCTCATGGTTTATGGGTTTGGGCTCTGTGCTGGCGGTGCATGCATATCCTGCTTGAGATTCTCCCTCTTTCTCTGCCCCTTCTCTTCTCTCTCTGAAAAATAAATAAATAAACTTAAAAAAAATAAAGCCATCATAGTTTAAAATTAAATAAAATTCTTAGTATTGATTTTAGATAGCTATAATTAATGTGCTTTGGACAAGAATGTTTTGGGTTGAAATTTTGAGGTGACTGACTAGCTTCATGAATTTAGATTTCCAAATTTCTTCACAGATTAGGAAGTTTTATGTCATTATTTCTTTAAGTAAGCTTTCTGCTCCTTTCCCCCTCTTTTTCTGGGACTCCAAGAATGTGCATATTGTTTTTTAGTGTCCTGTATGTAATTCATATGGGCTTTCTTCACTAGTTTTCATTCTGTTTTTTTTCTTTGCTCCACTGACTGGGTGATTTCAAGTGACCTGTCTTTTAGTTCACGAATTTTTCTTCTACTTGTTTGAATTCGTATGAAGCCTCTTTATTGAATTCTTCAGTTCAGTTTTTTCTTCAGCTCTAAGTTTTTTTATTAATGGTTTCTATTTCTTTGTTGAATTTCTCATTTTGTTTATGAATTGTTTTCCTATTTTCAGTTGTTTTATAGTCCACTGAATTTCTTTAAGATGGTTATTCTGAATGTTTTATCAAATAGTACATAGATTATCATTTCTTTAGGGTCAGTCATTGGATTTTTATTAGTTTCCTATGATGGAATCATATTTTCTTGATTATTCATGATTGTTGTAGCCTTGTGCTGGTGTCTATGTATTTGAGGAGTAGGCACCACTTCCTGTCTTTACAAAATGGATTTGGTAGCAAAACTCTCCACCATTTAGGCCATTAAGAGATTCTGGGTAGGCCTGCTTGTGGTGCCATGAGCAGGCTTGCTGCTAGAGTTTTTAGGCAAGCAGGTCTGGTTCCTTGGTCAGCAGGTAGGTAGGCCTGGAGTACTTGGAGATCAGCCTGATACCTGGGTCTGTGAAAGCAAGCCTGGGGCTGATCCTCGAGTCTGTGATGAAAGCAAGCCTGGGGCTGATCCTTGAGTCTGTGATACCTGGGTCAGCATGGGCAGATCTAGATCCTGTGTCCATAACTACCAATCAGGCATTGGTAACCACTGAATTATGCCTAGCATCTGAGTCCATGGAGGTTGGTCCAATATAGGGATGGGCCCGGAGTCTGGTTTCGTGGGAGTGGTATGGCAGCTGCGGTCAAAGGGAAATGGCTCAGTGATAAGACTGTGCTGGAGTCTCAGGCCACAGGACCTCACCAGTGCTGGGGTATGTGGAGAGTCTGATTAATGGGAGTTTATCGGGAGCTTGATGCCATAGGAGTTGGTTAGTTCGTCAGAGTTAGCTGAGGACCTGAAGACTCTCCTCCCATAGGTGTCTCCCTCTATGCTGGGCCTCCTGTGCGTGGAAGAGGGGTGATGTGAGTAATGTGAATCTATCTCTCCTTCCTTCCTCAGTGCATCTTACTTCTGTGCTTTACCCAGGTTCTGTAGTCCCTCATGTGGAATCCTTGGCTTTTGTGAAGGTATTATCATGTGTGGATAATTGTTCACATCGATGTTTCTGGAGCAGACAAGTGCTAGAAATTTCATTGCTGCCATTTTGCTGATGTCACTCTCCTTTACCCCCACTGGTTAGTATACCCCCACTGACTGGTTTATTCCTATGGTAAGACCACATGCATTCAATCACTATAGTGTTTTAAATGACTTAATACTCAAATGAAATACTTAGGGTGAGCCCTCCCTCTTGGGAACTTCATGTTTATAAATATGTTATTTATTCTTGGATTGTTTTTCTCTTTTGTATGAATTATAGAACGGATTTGTCAAGATCCACAAAAAATCCTGTTGGTGATTTTATTTGAATTTATTGAATTATAAGTTCATTGGGGAGAGAATTAACATTTATATGTTGTTGAATTTCCCTATCTCTGAAAATGGTTTATCTATTTTCAGGGCTTATATTCAGGTCTTATGTTTTTTAAAGGTATTGTCAAAAGCTAGAGGCAAAGTGAACACTGAGAAACATATTTCTCTCTTTTCTTCCTTCCTTCCTTCCTTCCTTCCTTCCTTCCTTCCTTCCTTCCTTCCTTCCTTCCTTCCTTCCTTCCTTCTCTCTCTCAAGTTGCAATGCTTGGAGGGAGACTTGATTCAGAACTGGCTCACATAATAAAAGACATAGTAGGAATATAAGGGGAACAGTCTACAAAGTTATAGTCTGTTTCCTCATTGTTATCATTAGCAAATAAACAAATTCTGCATTATAATTATATATTGACAAAGGTCACTATGCATCTGTATGTATCACATTGTTAAAGTTAGCACTAAAATTATTTCCATTGGGAGGCAGCAATATAGAGCAAATGGGCTTTAAGTTTTATTTTAGGTCCTAGTGCTAAACTGAGCTATTTAAGAGTAGACAAGACCAGTTGGATGGATGGACGGCCTCTCTTCCATCCCTCCCTTTCTTCCTTCTTCCTTCTTCCTTACTTCCTTCTTCTTTCCCTTTCCCTACCTGTCTTACCTCCCCATATTTCTCTCTCAGTTTGTCTCAGGATACAAGATTTTTCCATGTAATGTTAAGTGCTCAAGCAAAATGGCTGACCTGGCTAAGTTAAAAAACAAGGGGTTCAGTTTACTTTCTCAGTATTTGTCATGCTGTCTCTATAAGACAATACATTTTTTGGAAGTTTATTCTTAGGAGATTTGTAAATTTTGCTTCTTTAGTGAATGGTATAACTTTGTTTTTAAATTCTGTTTTCTAAATTGCTATTGCTGGCATACACAATGTTTTAAGTTTTGTTTGCTGTTTTGTTATCTAGCAACTTTTCTGACTTCTTATTAAGTATTAGTAGTTTTCTTCATTTTTTGTAGTTTTTATGCAAATAATCATAATCTGAAAATAATGATGAATTTCTCCCTTTTCTTTGTGTCTTTATATTTCTTGCTTTTATATTATTGCACAGACTGGTATAAATTGATAGTAGTCATCTTGTTCTTGATTTTGACTTCAGTGGCAATGCTTCTAAATTTTGTTTTTTAGAATTTTTTGTTATATATTTACTTATTTCGAGAGAGAGAGAGCCGGAATGAGACAGAGAGAGAGAGAGAGAGAGAGAGAGAGAGAGTCCTAAGCAGGCTCTGTGCCACAGCCTGACGTGAGGCTTGATCCAACAAACAGGAGATCATGACCTGAGCCAAAATCAAGAGTCAGATGCTTAGCCAACTGAGCCACCCAGACATCCCTTGTTTTTTAGTATTCTTATGAATGATAAAGGAATAGATCTCCTTTGTTAGATTAAGGAAGTTCTTATATATCCCTTTTAAGAAAGTTTTTATCTCTTGCTAATAAGAATTCTAGTTAGGATTGTGTTGAATTTTATAAAATAATTTTTGCTTATTTTTAGAAATGATCATACTTTTTTAATCTATGAATTTAGTGAATTTATTGATAGATTTTTCTATAATTTCTATAATAGTTATGAGGCATTAAAAATAAATACAGTATCACTGTGTTTATCATCAATGTATCTTCGCACTGTTCATTTAGGAAATTTGTATCTGTGTTTCTAAGGAAAATATGTCTATGCATTTTTTTCTTAACAATCTTTGCCTTACCTTGAAATTAAGGAACATCATAAAATGAGTTGAAGTAGGTTTCATTTCTTTCATATTCTTTGGAAAAGTGCCAAATATAGGAATGATCTGTTTCATGAAAATTTGGCGACCCTTCCCTATAAAACTATCTTGTCTGGGGCTTTTTAAGCAAAGTGTTTTTTTGACTCTCTGTTCATTTTATTTTCTAATTATGGACTATTTTGGGTTTTATATTTCTTTAAGACAGTTTTGGTAATTCATATATATTTTTTTAATTGGTGATTTTGTTTTTAATGTATTCCCATAAAGTTTTATTTAGCACATTTTTTTATGATTCTAAAATTTTTACTGTGTATGTAGGTAAGTTCCTTTATTTTCCCCTACATTTGTGTTTTTCCCTTTCTTTCTGTTTAAATTTTCTCAACAAAATAAACAATTTTAATCAATTTTTTAATATTTTATTTTAATTTTATTATTTTATTCTACTTTTAGGATTTTTTTTTAATCTTTTATCCTTTCAGCTTTATTGAGGTATAACTGACAAAATATGTGACATATTTAAAGTGTACATTGTAATGATTTGATATACATATATATTGTGTAAGGTTTTCTCCATCTAGTTAATTACACATTACCTCATTATATATATGATTTTTAGGAAGAATATTTAAGATTTAAATTCTACCCTCAGCAAATTTCAGTTATACAATTTCAGTTATATAATGCAGTGTTATCAACTGTAGTCATCGTGTCCTACATTAGAACCTCAGAACTTATTCATTTTATAGCTGAAAGTGCTTATCCTTTTACTAACCTCTCCATATTTCCCCACTTTTACACCCCTGGCAACCGTTTTTCTGCTCTCTGATTCTATGAGTCTGATTTTTTTTAAGATTCCAGATACAAGTGGTGCCATACAGTATTGTCTTTCTCTAACTTAGTTCACTTAACATAATGCCCTCAAAGTCCATTTATGCTACTACAAACAGCTGTTTCCTTCTTTCTCATGGCTGAATAATATTTCATTATGTGTGTGTGTGTATACATCCAATATATTCTTAATCCATTCGTTTGTTGATAAACATGTAGACTGTATATCTTGGTTGTTATGAGTAATGCTACAGTGTACATGGGATTACGGATATCCCTTTGATATCCTATTTCCATTTCCTTTGGAAATATATTCAGATGTGGGATGACTAGATCATATGGTAGTTCTGTTTTTAATTTTTTGAGAAACCTTTATACCCCCCTTCCATAGTTGTTCAACCAATTTATATTGCCACCAACAATGCACAGGATTCCCTTTTCTCCACATCATTGCCAACGTTTGTTATCTCTTGTCTTTTTGATAGTAGCCCTTCTAACCAGTGTGAGTGACATCTCATTGTGGTTTTGACTTGCATTTCCTTGATGGTAAGTTATGTTGAACACTTTTTCATGTACCTGTTGCCCATTTGGATGTCTTTCTTGGAAAAATGTTTATCAGTTTCTCTGTCCATTTTAAAATCATAGTGTTTTTGTTTTTGTGAGTTGTATGTTTTCTTTATATATTTTGGATATTAACCCCTTATCATATATGATTTGCAGATATTTTCTCCAGTTTGGTAGGTTACCTTTATATTTTGTTGAAGGATTCCTTTGGTGTGCAGAAGCTTTTTAGCTTGATGTAATCTCACTAGTTTATTCTTGCATTGGCTTTTGGTATCAAATCCAAAAATTCATTGCAAAGACTAATGCCAAGGAACTTACACACTGTGTTTTCATTTAGGAGTTTTATGGTTTGGGGTCTTAAATTTAATTCCTTAATCCATTTGAATTGATTTTTGTGTATGGTTGTAAGCAGTGGTCCAGTTTCATTCTTTTCCATGTATTTACCCAGTTTTCCCAACACCATTTATCGTAGAGACTGTCTTTGTATATCCGTGGCTCCTTTGTTGTAAATTGATCATCTATCCATGGGTTTACTTTTGGGCTCTCTATTCTGTTCCACTGATATGTGTTTCTGTTTTTATGCCAATACCATACTGTTTCGATTGCTGTAGCTTTGTTATATAGTTTGAAATCAGGAAGTGGATGCCTCCAGCTTTGTTGTTCTTTCCTAAGTGGTTCTTAGGATCTTTTGTGGTTCCATTTTAAATGTTTATCCCAATTACTTTATTTATTGTATTATATTAAGGGACATATATGGATATTTTTCTTCCCCTTCATTAAAACAAAACAAACTTGTTTTTGTTTCATTCCTCTTTTTGTGCTTTTGTTTTTTTTTTTTTTTGTGATTAACCAGGTTTTGTTTGTTCCTTTTACTATTCCTTATAGGTTCAGAAGATATGTGTGGAATTTCTATTGTATTAACAATTGACTTTTTTTAGCTTACATATTCAGTGTGCCTGTGTGGCTCAGTCAGTTGAGCATCCAACTTTGGCTTAGGTCATGATCTCATGGTTCGTGGGTTCAAGTTCCACATCAGGCTTTGTTCTACAGCACAGAGACTGCTTGGATTCTCTGTCTCCTCCTCTTTCTGCCCCTCCCCTGCTCATTCTTTCTCTCTCTCAAATAAACATTAAAACGAATTAAAAAATACTCATTTGCTTTTTGATACATAGTGTATGCTTGGATAGGGAACAGGATGTTAAGTGGGACTTTTCCTATTATCCCCAAATTGACAAATGTTATCAAAATTTGAGGAAAAGAGGTTATACCCTCCTGTCCTCCTGACCGGCTGAAGCCAGACAAGCCCTAATGAAGAGAATTGCACAACTCTGCGATCTGTGTTGCCAGACATAATAGGGAGGGGTTCCTGGAGTTGTGCGATGCAGAGGTGCTGCTCTCAGGCTTTAACAAATGATGCCCAGTTAGTTCTCCTGTACCAAATGTCACTTTTCTTCCAACTCTACATAAGAAAACAACTGAAGGGGAAGGAGACTTAAGGGAATTTTAGGAATTGGGAGTAGCTGACTAAGGAATGGTGTTGTGGGGAGGAAGTGATAGCGTTTTTGTTTCTGAAAGCAAATGAGAAGGACTTCAAGAGATTTGCTTACAAAAATATTGGGGTGTGGAAAGGATGTGTGGCAACTTATGTCTTTGGTAAATGTCTTCATAGTAGACTACCTGTTTTGTGACTATTTATTAGTGTCAGACAGGAAAGTTGGAGAGAGGGAGCAGTGCACAGTGAGGAGGGTGCAATGGAGCAACAAGTCTCCTCTTCCTCTTTACTGTGGCAAGGATGCTTCAGCTTCACAAGGATTGAGTGGGCATTGTAGAAGACATCCAAGCTTGAGCTTTTATGCTGGTACCTTACCCAAGTTTGTGCCTATTTGTCGACTCTAGTAACAGACTATGAGGTGGGGAGGGAGCTGAGGGGCTCTGTATTAGGCCAGACTGGAATCAATACTCTTACATCAGGACCTGCGCAATAGAGTCTTCAGAACTGGGCAAGCTCTTGCAGATTCCTTCAAAGAACTCAACATGTATTCTACAAGACATTTGAGTGCCTACCCTAAGTGACATTGGAAGGCAGTCAGTCTTATGTCTTCAGAGAAAAGGACTGCAACGATTAGAGGAGGAAAATTGCATGCTTAATTAAGTGAAATCCATCTTCCTAGTCCCAGCTCAGTGGGGACTATAATCAAATGAGGTGGACAGGAAGGAGAAGCAAACTGCATTTCCTCCCTATTCTGAGTCAATGGGTCTAAGATTGGCTGCTAAGAGAATAGAGTATTTTCAGAGGAGTGACCTGAGGGTTTTTAATAATTTAAAGTGACTGGGAAATTATGTGTTCTACTTCAGAGACTAATGGATAGGGAAGAGATATGTGTCAGAGAACATGCCCATGACTACTGAGTCCAGACTTTTAATAAACTAGTCATAGATTTCCAAGGTGTCTCAAACTTAACCTGAGCAAAGCTAAACTTAAGATTGCCTCCTTTAAACCTGCCCTTCTTCACATCTTACCTAGGTCAGTAAATAGGCTTTGGCCCCAGACCTGAGACTAACCCTTGATTCCTTTCTGTTTAAATCCACATTCAGTCTAATAGCAGAGTCTGTTGGCTATACCCTAAAAATCCATGGAATCTGAAGACTTCTCCCCATCTCTACTCTGATCCCTGGACTTCTTGACACATTCACCTGTATCTGGAATTCTCTAGTTCCAGTCCTCCTAACTGGTCTTCCTGCTTCTTCTCTTGAGTTCCCTACTCTTGTTACTCCCACCCCAGTTAATCCTCCGTATAGAAGTCAGAGAGCTCTTATAAAATTATAAAGCAGACCTTATGACTCCCTGTTCAAACCCACTGATAGACCCTCACTACAGCTAGAATA
Organism: Paguma larvata; assembly: GCA_030068075.1. Lineage (NCBI taxonomy): Eukaryota > Metazoa > Chordata > Mammalia > Carnivora > Viverridae > Paguma > Paguma larvata. The sequence goes on from CM057829.1 coordinate 31,693,002, forward strand.
AAATCTGCCGTTTTTACCAAGGACTGCAAGGCCTCCATATGTGGCCCCTGTTTCTTCAACCTCATCTTCAGCCATCCTGCCTCTTTCTTTTCGTCTGTCTGAGCTAGAATATGCATCCCTGCAGCAGACCCTACGTCCTTGTTCTTTTGCCTGGAGCACTCTTTCACACCTCTATATACCATTTCTGTAGTCTCTTCTGTTACCTTGCTTATATTTCTTCATGGCATTTATATGAAAGTTATTATATGTTTATTTGTTATTATATTCCTGTTTTTATTTCAAAATGTAAACTTCTTGAGTGCAGGGGCTTTGTCATTTTTACTATTACATTCTCGGCATCTAGAATAATGCCTGACTTAGAGTAGACACATGATATATTTTTGTTGAATGCTTTAATATCTTTGAAGATTTAAAGTATCCTAATTTAGTCCTCTTCAGATTGTTGCAGCTATAATTCTTTGGGTTGGAATTCTCCAATTTGTTGGGGATTACGAAGTGTCACTCAGGTGATGCTGGATTTCCTTATGCATTTCATAATTTTGTGATAGTCTCTTACTCCTTGAGAATTATCTTTGCGGATGTTTTATCCTGTGAATATTCTGTTGTGGTTTCCTTCTTGTGAGGAATTTGATGGTTACTATTGCCTTCGCTATAGTAATAGTATAGCATAGTGTAGTATAGGGTGTAGCATCACCAAACCAGATCTCAGTTGTTTTGGCTCGGGATTCCTGTACTGCATGGAGGAAACACTTCCAGCAGGGCTCTGAGCCCTGAGCACATTTGGGTCTGGTCCTGTGTAGGTGACTCTGTTTTCATGGCTAGAGTAGATAGATGGAGATATTTTGGTTCTTCTCCTTGGATGGGTAGGGCATTTTCTGCTCCCAGCTTTGCTCAGGGAATGTCCATTCCAGTTCTCACCATACTGGGTTCTGAGACTTTGGCTGCCATCTTAGAGCAAGTGTTGAAACTCTAGCTCTGTTTCTGTGGTGAAGCTGCTATTTCTGTTTCCCCAGCCCTTTACCTTTCTTGCCAAGAGCTTAATGTTAGTTTCTCTTTACAGTGTATTCCTATTCAGTTTCTGCCCCCTTGGAAATCATTCTACCCTCTAGAGCCTCTTTTACCCTCTGAGCTTAAGCTCAGCCAAGACCAAGACAGTCAGTAAAAAGGTGGTATATCCTGTAGTGTCGTCATACCTTTTTTCCTCCTCCTAATCCCTTGGGTTTTGGATTCTGAAACTCTCTTTCCTCCTACCCTTTCTGGTGCCTCCACTGAAAAAAGACACTAAATTATTTCAATTTAGCTTCCGGATTATAATTTCTAACTGCAAAACCAATAATCCCTTCTGCTAAATTCAAGTGTTCCCAGTTATAGAGCCTGTTCTCAAATGTGCACATCTGAGGTTTCCAATCTCATCCTTGGGTCTGCTCCATTATCTCTGTGGATTTCATATTTTCATCTCTCAGTGAGACTGTTTAGCTGGTCAGCCTTCTTGCTCAAGACTCAGAAAGAATGTGTAGAATGTCTATGTTAACAGCTCCAATTCTCCCTCCTCAAATACCAATCCTCGTGTCCTGACATTATGGAAAATTTTCAAATGTTATTGTAAAAATGTAATCAGAATGTGTTTAGATGGAAGTAGAGGGGTATATAAGCAAGTTCGCAATCTGTTGGAGTGATCTAGAGTCTATTGTGTTTTAAAAATTGGGAAATTTTATCTAAAAATCTGGATTAAGTGAGATGCTTCGGCAATTCTACATATATGCGCTTGTGCGGAGAAATTGGCTGGAGCTGAGTGGCAGCTACCCTCTTTAGACTGTACATGATCTTTCCACTGTCCCCAGGTGATGTTTTTCACCTGTTCATTTACATTATCTGCCTACGCTCTGTTGGCATCTGAATTTTAGTCTTGGCAGGAACTTTGGGCTTTAATATTAATGTGATTTAGTTTCAATCTGAGGAACCCCAAGGGATATTGGTATTACATAAAAATCATTTGTAACATAGATATGAGGACCAGATTTGAATTATAGAATTTAGGACATAGTGTTCAAGGTGGTTCTGTGTTATCACCTTGTGTCAGTACTTAGTCTGGTTTGAATATTGAGGCACTGTTGGTATTTGTTTCTTGGGAAATTGACTTCAGAACTAAAGTAATGGGAACTCCTACAGTTATTAATCAAAAAGATGGTCTTGCAGTTCTAATTGGGAGGCCTGTGGGTAATGCGAAAACAAAAAAACATGAGAAACAGGAATCTCAATCCTTTGTGCACTTTAAAAACAGAATATCTGTGTTCAGAAAAGGTCTCACATTTGACAGGCTGAGAAGTAAAGAACTTACTTGAGGTTCTTTGTGAAATCACTAAAAAATAAGCAAAAATAAATCTATTAATTTTTCTTAAGTAGAGAAAACATAGTATTATCTAATATATTCCACTGGTGTCTCTGAGGGGAGGACTTGGGTAGGCATATGAAGAAAGCACACTTTGAGGGAACACTCAAAAATTTCTCTCCATGTAAACATCCTTTTGGACTTCCTGTCTGTCTCTCAAACATTTTGCCTACCTCTGTTATTTTTTTTCAGGGTTTTTAATATTTTCAGGTTTTTGTTGTCAACGAATGCTGCTTTACTCCTTTTCTTTTAATCAGTATTTTCTTAAATTATCTATAATATAGGGGGAAGCTGGGGAGCTGGGTAATAAGGAAACAAGAGCAATGAGAAACTCCAATCTCTTTAACAGAACAAATTCTCTTAGACTTTGAAGAAGACGGAACAGAGAACAATAGTAGAGAAACAGATATAATACTTACTTATTGGTGCCAGGGGAAAACCTTAAAAAACAAATTAGATATCAGTGAATAATTTTTTGAAAGGAACAAGTGTCTTTCTAGGGAAGCATATTTGTTTGTTGAAGAAGTTTGGTAGTCACACAGCTCTTGGTTCGAACTATGGTTCAGCGAGCGTGTTCTTAGGCAAGTATGTGGCTTCAGTTCCTTAGCCATTACAACGAGATCAATTGATTTATCCCAAGCATTAAATGGGATATCATGTAGTAGTTAAAGCACCTATTGGTTCTTATCACTGAAGAGATGCAAAGTAAACATATTTGAAATTAAGTAAATGTAAGCTTACTTCACAGGATGAGCAGAAAGCAAAGGAAGGTAAGAGCAGTAAGTCTCAGGTGATGGCACAGGAATTAGAAATGAGTAGGGCAGTTACAGGTCCATAGGCCTCATAAACAACAACAACAACAACAGAAAAAGTAAAAGAACAGACTGAACTTACCGCTGCGCCCTGAAGGTGGTGGACCAGCTGAAAGACAAGAGAAGTATCTTTACAAGCCTTTTCTTTCCCACTGTTTTTTCCTCTCTGCAAGAGAGTTCTTGCTCACTAGGTCATTATAATAATAGAGACAATGTATGTACTCTTTGGTCTTCATTTACTTTTAATATAAATCAGCAGGATTAGAATTTTCAAAAAGCATTAATAATCATGGAATTTGGCCATGGGAAGGCAAGTAGTTTAGAAGTTTGTACCCATGCCCAGAAATGCCAGCATTGTCAGAGAAACAAGGTTTAGAACCCCATAGGGGAGGAAACATGGGAAGACTTACTGAGGGCAGGTGGAACTGATGGGACTGGAAAATAGAACAGAGAAAATTGTTATCTCCTTTTCTTTTCTTCATCATTCACTTTTTCAATTTGTGAAGTCCCTTATAACATGTCATTTTTAACTTCTGGGAAATGTTCCCCAATGATCTTTATTTTTTATGTAAATCAGTGGAACTTGATTTTTTTCCATAAAATTATTAAAAAGCTGAGAGAATTATTGGTATTATGAATGTAGGATGTCAAAGAAACAGCATCTTCAAGCTTCTAAAATCCCAAATGACCAGGGAAATTTTCCCTGGATATCTTGGAATTCAAATGTGGAAAAACAGATGGTGGGGTAGGAAGTCCAAATAAAAAACTGTTTCTCTTCCATCATTTTTTCTTTTCTGTAGATTGCCTCTTGTTGATGGTCTTTATAACAAAGCAAACCTTTTTTCTTTCCTTTTTATATTTATATAAATCAGTAGTGTTAGAACTTTCTAGTACAACGTTAATAACTCAGAGGGACTTTAATAATGAGACAGCAAGGGGCCAAGAGTACCTCAAGCCCTTTGCATACAAGCATGTCCAGATAAAGACTCTTCGGCCTCACTAGAAACCAATTGAGCCCTGTGGCAGAGAATTAAATGAACACACAAGACTTACTGTTTGTGTGAGGAGCTGATTCCACTGAAAAATAAGCAGAAAGATTTCTTATTGCACCCTCATTTACTGTCTTATTCATTTTTTCTATTGGTAAATTTTCTAGTGATATAACTGCTTGAAAAGGTTTTCTGATCAGTTGTATCTTAACTTTCCAGAACACTTAAAATCAGCGGGGGAATTTTGGTTAATGGAGAAGCAAAAGCTAAGAAAATAAGAGTTTAAAGTTCCTATACTGTAAAGTTCCTATACCGGAACTCAATTTTCAATACATATCACTGGACTTTGATGAGTGCACAGCAAAGAAACAAATATACAACTTACTAACTGCTTGAATAAGTGACCCAGCTGGTAAACAGAAATATTATCTGTATCTTTGTTTTTCCTGTTCATTTTTTTCTCCTTCTGTATAGAGGGTCCCTGATGGTCTTTAGAGCCATGGAGAACCTTTTTTCTCCATTCTTTGTTATGTGACTCAGTGAACATTTTAGAAACTTATTAATAACCTAGTGGAATTCTGAGTAATGGAAAAATATAGGGGTCAAGGAAATAGGAGCTTTCAGCCATTGCCATCCCAGAGTGGATGGATACATTCTTGTTCAAGTAGATGTTAGACACTGCTGGAGGTAACTGAGTTCCATCCTGAAAGGAGACTTACAAGAGGATCCTGTAGCTGAAAAACAAAAGAGAGGTTAGTGAGGAAAGGCTGCTGAAATTAGTTTTCTTGCTAGTTTTCTGAGAGGGAATATCAGAAATGCTCGCTGATTTCTACAAACCCTGTAGGGTATTGCAGTACACAGTGCTGGGGACACAGCTGCCATCTTGCCTGGTGGGATTCTGCCTCATGCTTAGTCTGAGAGGCTTCAGGAAAGGGAGATGATTTATCTTTTCTCTTTTGCAGTGACTGGTAACTGCTTAAAATCCTAAGAGGACTGGTAATTTAAACTGTGTTGTTTTTACTTTTCTTCTCCTTATTTCTGCTATCCTGTGTAAGCTTTCACACACTCATACATTCATACAAATGTCCTTCCTCCCTTGTGGAAAAATCACAATAAACTTCAGATAGTTTCCTCTGATATTTTTACATGTACACACACACACACACACACAGACACACAGACACACACATATAATTCACAGTATTTGGGGTTATTAAGTGGGGTTTGTATCCCCCTTAATTTGTGCATTCCTTGAGTGGGGGTGCAGCTAGGTAGTGGAATAAGCAAAGATGGAGAAACATGAAAGTCTATTCCCACAAGACAGAAGCAAAGGATTGCAGACCCGTAGGAGGCCAAAGGCAACTATTGTATAGGAGCTGGTATGGAACTTACTGGTTACTTCTGAAGTTTCACCTGGTGGAAAATGGAAGGGAAAGAAAAGAGAGAAATCAGTGTGCAAAGAACTAAGTGAACTCAGTTCTCCTATGATGGGCTTAAAAAGGGTAACTGTAGAGAGGATGCAGGGAGCTCTAAAACCTGCCTGTAAGCCAATTGTGAATGTCTGGACTTAAGCTCCCACCACTGTACTTTTGCATCCTTAGGCTTGCTTCTGCTGGTCTGGGGCGAGAGAGTGGCTGTCCTCCTTCCATTCCATTTCTTTCTGGGGTGGTAAATGCTTGAAATTTCTAGGGGTTCATAGTGTCTAAAACTTGTACTTCAGTGCACTTTTGTCATTTTCATTTTCATTTATCTTTTTTTCCTATCTGTTTAGTAGATCTGAAAAGTTTTATTCCCACCCATTTCATTTTTACTATTCTCATTTGGAGCACTCATTTTTGTTAATAAAAAAAATCAGTGCATTATTCATTTTCTCCAAATGACCCGTAATTCAAGGGAAAGCTAGGAATGAATAAATGTATTCAGTATAATTATCATTTATATATTACCGTATTTAAATATATACAGGGGGGAGAGGAATTATTCAAAGAAAAGGGAAAGGGAATCCATGTACCCATATAGATTCTCGGGCACATGGTAGTTATTTGGGAACTTTGGGCCAGACAAAACCCTTCCTTTAGCCACAGTGAGGTCCTCTGAGGTGAGCTGGCTTATGGTTTCTCCTTTTAAGAATTATGAGAACTTTTAAGGCTGTAAGTCTTGGTGATAATAAGAGTACTGAGAAAGGAGGCCGTGATTTAGGAGAATAGTTGGTAAATGATGGCTTAAGTTCATTTATAACAGGAAGGTATTTAGAACCAGTGTTTAGAGCAGGCAGCATCTAGTTTTAGTGGCCATAGTATGATTATGTGGGAGACTGCCTGCTCTCTCCATGTTTTGAGTTCCTTTCCTTAAGATATCTTACAGGACTGTAAACTCCATGGCACAAGAGATCAACCAAATTTTTCTCTCTTTTATTCATGACTTTGTCTCCAGGCTTCAGCTCAGTTTCTGATACAAGAGCTCACCTAGTTGGAAGAATGTTTGAGTGCATCTGACTTGCCTTCTGATAATGTCCTCTTGTTTAGCTTACACTCTGGAATGCTATCACTCAATTTCCAGACTCAGAATTCCCAGTGACCCAAGTTTGTTTTGACAGTCTAGAATTTGGCACTATTTTTGCCCTAGTAGCAATATGAGTTTACCTGTCACTGTCTTTCACTTATGGTTTGTAAATACCTGAGGCATCTGCCAGTTCCTGTAATTGCAGCCCACCTCCTGTTCCCTGAAGCTGTGTGTGTGTGTGTGTTGGGTATTTGAGGCAAGTGGACAGGATAGGACATTAGTAAAAAGGCATTGAGGGGCACCTGGGTGGCTCAGTCGGTTAAGCGGCCGACTTCAGCTCAGGTCATGATCTCGCGGTCTGTGAGTTCGAGCCCCGCGTCGGGCTCTGTGCTGACAGCTCGGAGCCTGGAGCTGCTTCAGCTTCTGTGTCTCCCTCTCTCTCTGCCCCTTCCCATGCTCAAGCACTGTCTCTATGTCTCTCAAAAATAAAATAAAATAATTAAAAAAAATTAAAAAAAAAAAGGCATTGAGAGAGAAGATTGGCGAACTCAGAGTAAGTTGGATCCTTAGTAGAATTCCCTGGTACACCTTTCCCAGGAAACTGGGAAGAAAACTGATCAGTCTATTTAAATTTGATTGTGTTTTCCTTCTTTACATTTATTTTTGAAATTTGCTTTTCTTTTTTTCACTTTCTTTATGTTGTCTTTGAGTAGGCCCTTTATGAACTACAAGGCACTTCAGAAATGGAAAGCTACCCTTATTTTTCTCTTACTTTAGAAAATTCTGTATTGTTATAGATGCCGTTATGGCCATTACTGGGGAAATGTTCTTGCTTTCTTCTTTAAAAAAATAATCCTGGAGAATTCTCAGCAAGTGGAAACTGGGATGCATGCAAACATGTCTAAAAACACTGTCCTTATGGTAATGGATACATTTGGGACCAGAGACAGGCTCTCTGTACACTGTAGAAGATCAGAGAATACTAGAGAAGAAAGATAGATAAGAGACTTACCACTGGGCCCAGTATATTGCACTAAAAATAGAAACAAACATAAATTACTGTGGTTGTTGAACATGATAAACATACATACCGTTGATGTTTTCCAAAGGGGAATGGTTAAAGAATGTCTCAGAATTACTAAATCCCAGTCTTAAGGATTAAATATTTTGATTGGACTATATCCTCTCCATAAAAATCAGATCTTTTCCTAGGAGACTTGTAACCCTGTTTTAGTTGGAAGGAAAACCACTTCACTCTTGCCCTTGACTACTACAGGTGTTTAAAGTGAAATCTTTATTGTATTCTTTTCTCTCTGCTTTTCTGCATCTTTTTTCTCTCATGTCACTTTTTTTTCACTCTCTTGGCTATCCTTCTTTTGTCTTCTTTCTTATTTCTTATGTCCTCCCTCAGATTATCTCTATTGCACCTTTGCTTTGGAATATTCCATATGGTTATTATTAGAAAAATGTTATGCTATCTATCATGAATTTATGTGATATATATGAGTTGTTATATATATAGACAACTTACCAATAGGTCCTGGAGTTTGCACTATAAAGAAATCCAAATTCACATATTAGTATATCAAGTGTTTGAAGAATAAATTTTTAATTTTATTCTAGAGTTGAAGACATATTAGTATGTCAAGTGTTTGAAGAATAAATTTTTAATTTTATTCTAGAGGTAGAGTAAGGGAGAGGAAGTGATAAAGAATTAGAACATTAGGGAGAACTAAACCAGTTATGGTAACTCTTTAACACAAGAGAGATTTAGCCTGTATTGCATTATTTCAGCCTGAGATGAGGGTCTCTCTAGAATCCTTGTCAACCTAGGAGAAGTTCAAGACATTAAAGTTGAAACTTTACACTTTTCTTTCTTGTAAGTAACAGAAGATACTGCTTTCTAAGTGGACTGGACCATACTTGTACTAAAATATTTCTGACCAACTAATAAGCTCTAGGGTAAGCATGAAGGTGGAAGGTAAGGATGTGTAGTCTCACAGCTTCTGGCTTATTGACTACTGCTTTGATTAGCTTGAGTGTCTCTGGTCAGAGAAAGGGTCAACAAAACCTTTAGTTTTTAATGAGAATTTGGCCTTCAGTTGATTTTCCATCTCTAATTAAGCCTTCTGTCTTACTTGCAACATTCCTTTTACTTAAGAATGATCCTTGGTTGGTAAACTGAATGTGAACTGGGAGAACTATAAATATCTGTTAGAAGGCCATATCTTTGGGCTTCCATGAGTGTAGAGACCATGTATTTGAGTATGTTCCTTATAGGATCCCTGTAGGTTATATATGTGGAGTTTTTAACAGGATATTTTAGCTCCTTGGGCTTCTAAGCTAGGGCAGCTCCTGTATGTAGCTAGCTTACGGGCAGCCAAAGAGAATAGTTCCTGGGTGGCTCTGTAGACACTTGCATAGACAACTTTGAGGAGTACTGTCACAAAAGAGTGATGGCTGATGCTGCTGTGGTGGCAAGCTGTGTTTCCTGCCTAAAGTTCTGCTGAGTAGCCTGGTGCCAGGTGAGGACTGGGATCATCTTGTGAGTCTGCATGGTTAATTGAAGGATTAAATATTTTTTCTAAATAGACCAACCCTCTTCCCAATGGGCTTTGTATTGTTTTTCTCCTCCATAGCTTCATGGCACTCATCATGGGAAATATCTCAGTTCTGATCCATAATCTCCTAAACTTTTAATTTTGATAATTTTTTTTCTATGTGAAAAAACTAGAAGGTGTCTTACTAGTTATGGATATCCCGGGCCATGGGCTGTAGATAAGCTAGAAATTTAGGTTATTTTGCAAAAATAATTTGTCAGCTTTGACTGTTTCTATAAAAAAATTGCCCTTGATCCTGGAATAAAACTCCGAGGACACCTGCATTTGGTATAAGCCACTGAAATCTGTAGATAATAATTTCAAATTTTATTGTTTCTTCAGTTTTCCTATATTTTCTTACTCTTTTTTTTTTAGTTTGTGACTCTTTGTAGTTTTCTTATTTTTCGCTTTCTCAGTTTTATATTCATTTACTCTTTTTTTCTTCTCCTGCCTCCAACTTACTTAATCTTTCTTCTTCCAATTTTCTTCCTACTTTTGTTCTTTTCAAATTTCTTTTGATTTTTCTCTTTTTAACATCTTCATTCTCTGTGTGTTACTTTTGTTGCATTTTCTCTCACTTCCTCTCCCCATATGCCTTTGTGTCCCTGATTTCTAATATTAGAAGCATTGTTTCCCTTGCAAATAACATATTAGAACACTCAAAATCATAGTGGAAAGAACTCAACTAAGAGTAAGCACAACTTCAGTTCTAACTTCATTATTAATTGTCCTCCTCCCCTTATTTTTTTTGGAATAAATAAATTTTTATGGGAAACAATTTTTCCATCTCTAATGATGGATATAATATCTGCTTTACCCACCACCACTGTAATGTTGGTAGGCCCAACAAAATAATACATGTGAGGGTTAGAAAAACTGTAAGCCATTATAGGATCACACAGAGTGCTCGCTGCATCACCACATATACTAAAATTGGAGTGATATAGAGATTAGCATGGCCCCTGTGCAAGGATGACTCATAAATCCTTGAAGGAATCCCACAAAGAATGACCAGGTACCTATACAGGACTTCTGTTCATTCTGTCAGGTGACTATGGGGAACCTCAAATCATATTTCTTTAGTTTTCTAATTTCAAAAATTCTTAATTTTTGTTAGGAATACTGTAATCCAGTGTGTAAAGTTATAACTATTTGCTCTTAGTTTATAAATATGTATTTATTTAACCTGTTATTCATAATGTTTCTATGGAAAAATGCAGTAAGGCAAGTTGCTAAAAATTGGTGAAAATAAACCTATCTGTCCTAAAGAGAACTTTTCAGAGCAATTAGACATAAAAAGAAACTTAAGATTTGTGTTATTTTGAATGTAATCTGGTAACAAGAAATTATTTGCAGGGAAAGCAAGTTTACGTGCTGTGTTCTGAATCTTGATTATATGTTGGTTCTAAAGAGCTAGATTATATAACTTACAAAAGACCACTCCTAAGGGGTTATTTTTTCACTTTGTATTTCAGCTTCATAGTTAATATCTTTTTATTGAAGAACCTGGTTGAATCTAACCTCTAGGAATTCTGAGTGGGGTAATGAGGCAGTGGAAACACTTGATCCTGGTGTTTGTGAGCACGAATCACTGAAATAGAAATTGACTGACATTCTAAGCATTGTAAAGGACCAAAAGGCATTGTAATTGAGATTTAGGTGACTTACCAATGGTTTTTTGAGAAAGCTCTAAAAAATAAATAAATAAAAGAAAAGAAAAGAAATCAGTAGGCGCTCTCGGGCTCTGGAGGCCATAGTTCTCATTTACATGCTTTTCCCGGTAAGAATCTATACCACTAAATTTGGGTTCAGCTGCAGTGGGGTAGTAGGGAAGTTGAGTTTTTGTTTTGTTTTGTTTTGTTTTTGCTAAGATGCTAAGACAATCTAATATATATAAGGACCCTTTTATCTAATGGATCCACTGAGAGGGTAAGTAGCAAAGGTAGTAAGTGGAGGACACCCCTTTGACCCATTTAAACCCCGGTAGATCGGAAAAATCCTTCTCCATTGAAACTTAATTTTCTTCCTCTTTTCTATTATTTCAATTCTTTTCGTTTCACTCTGTTTTTAAAAGTCTCTTGTGTGATATTGATAAGCCATTGGAAACCTTTAAGGGTTCATCCTCCACAGTTTGTGTTTAGTGGTGGAGCGTACATTCACATGATTATTAATGACTTATTGAAATGCTAGGTAGAAGAAAACAAAAAAGGCCAAGAAAATGTGGGTCTACAAACTCCTGAAATCCTAACATGGGATTCAAGGAAAGGTCCCTAAGATACTGCAGGAAATTAAAATTCTCTACAGTGAAGAATCAGACAGTAAACTTACTGATAGGTCCTGTACCGCCAGCTGAGAAACAGAGAGAGAGAAAATCAGTATGCTTCATCACTGTGACGGAAATAACCATTCTCCAACACTTATTCTAGAGGGAGTGTCGTAAGTAGAAATCCTAGGAACATCAAGGGGTTACTTGCCTGGCAATCTTCGGATAGGCTCCCTGTAGTGCAATATAGGGGACTTAAAGAAATAGAGCCCCTCCCCCTTGTTTTCAGTGATAATCGAAACCTTTAGAGGACTGGGATAGACTCATTCTGTAATAATTTATAACTAAATTATAAAAATGTCTTTTCCTTTAAAATTTCCTTTAAAAAATCTCTCTTTTTTCCTCCTCATTTCGTTAGGGACTTACTGTTATTTGAAAAGTGGGTGACGGGCATTGAGGAGGGCATTTGTTGGGATGAGCACTGGGTGTTATATGGAAACCAATTTGACAATAAATTATATATATAAAAAAAGTGAACATTCCCTTGCTGACAGGACAATATGACTACTATTAAGAGGGTCCTTTTATTTTCTATTTTCTTATGTTAGCCCATGGACTTTGTGGTCTTTCTACTTCATGCATAGCTTCTTTGAAATCTGTTTAATAGGAATTCTAGGGAAGTTAAGAAACATGTATCAAGAAAATAGGGTAGGTCAATACTTAAGACCTTGTGGGTAAGAAATCAAAGGAATCAGAGTGGAGAAACAAATTTGATACTTACGAATTGGTGCTGTGAATTGCACTGAAATATAAAGAAGAGGAAAGTCAGTGTGGTTTGATATGATTGTAATGTGCATGCCACCAGTATTCTTTTTAAAGAACCTGTGAAGCAACTCAGAGAGAGAATTACTATTGCAGATAGGTAGATGATTTTAGCAAAGGAGCCCCATACCCCTCCCACCGATCAAGTCATTCAGTGTTCATCTCAAATGGCAGAGGGGAATGTATAGAACCTGGGCTGAGGGTTGTTAATCTTTCCTTCACTTTCATCCCTCTTCTCTTTCCTTCTTTGCCCTGCCCAACTCTCAGCTGTCTCAAAGGATTAACACTCGTAGGGGTAGGTAGGATGTCTTTTGGCCATTTTTCATCACTCTCCTCTTTGGTCTTTGCTTATTCTTTTACCTTCTAGAACCACCTGCTCTTCTTGTAGCATTACCCTCAGTTTAGGAAAAGTCCACAATAATTGTTTTAATCAATTTTATCATAGCTGAGAGAATTGTTTTCCTTGGCCATTATTTTAAATATGAATGATTTAGCTTTCCCTTTTCTTAAACTTAGTGTCAGTTCAGTCTGTTTTGTTTTGTTTTCTTTTGTTTTATTCCCTGATGGTTTGGGCATTAGAGGTGTCAGTAATTCAAATGTAATCAAGACGCATGGATGGGAAGGCCTAGAAATGGAAAGAGCTTGGGTGAGGAGAGTTCCCATACCCCACAGATGGCCAAAGAAGTCAGAATTAGGAAACAGAAAAGGAACTCACTTATGGGTCCAATGGCTCCAGCTAAAATATGAGAAAAACAAGACAGACTCATTAGAATGGTTCTTTGGCACAGAAAATTTCAAACGGGTTGAAGTTGTTTTGGGTAAAATATCATAAATAACAGACACAAGGAACGATATTTCTACTTCATCAGAGGAGCAAATAAGCATTATTCTTCATCCCCCACCTTGGAGGACCCTCGTAACTACTGGGATCTTACAGGTGGAGCTGCGGCGACAGTGGTTAGAGCTCCTGTCCTTATGGGTCTCTGTAACTCAGTAGAGTCCACAGACGATTGCCTTTCTTCCAGCTGGTCTAATTTGAACGTGTTTATTGAGAATCTATAGCCTTATCTTCTGAAGGAGACAGTGGGAATTTCTGTCTCCTGTGGGTGACCTTTACTGCCTTAGTCATCAGAGTAACTTGGCCTGCAATATCTTGCAGGGAATAGAAACTCTTGGGTAGATTCAAGACTTTTGTAGGTGAAGTTAGTGGGTAAAAGGATTGAGACACTAGACCCACATGCTTAGCGATAACAGCCTTCTCCTTTACAAACACATATGCACAGACACCTCTCTTTATCTCTTGGGCTACATGTGCTTTAGTGACACTTCCGCAGTGTTTACTCTTGATAGACTTTTGATTTTTTAAATTATGTTTCATGTGTACGAATGCTCCGGGAGGAGTAGACACACACTGTGATTTGCCATGATCCCTAACCCTCAAATCATTCTTCCTCTTTCTTTAGTGTTGGCCCTGCCCCAGGAGCTCAAGCTCTGAACATCCTTAGTGGTGATGGACAGAAATATGTTAAGAAATTAATGAAACCTTGGTGAGTTTCATTTTTCTTGTCAGTGGCTTTAAGGCTACTCTTCCTGTGGAGAATTTGAAGGGATGGAAGAACTGGTTAAATTTAGATCAAGAGCCGTCAACTTTTTATTTCTTTTCTATGTACAGAGGATTGAAGCCTTGCAAAGTAATGGTTCTAAACCACCTGGGGATCTTGTTAAAAATACGGATTCTGATTTAGGAGGCCTTAGGTGGAAATTCTGCATTTCTAACAAACTCCAAGGTGATGCCGATGCAGATCCTTGGATCTACTTTAAGCAGCAAGGCCATTAACAGATTGGTAAAATCTCAGAGCATTTATATGTCACTGTATCCATTTATCATTTTTTTTCTTTTTTAAATCAACTGCTTCTTACCCATCCCTTACTCTTTATTCTCTACCAGTGCTTCTGCCAGAGATGTTTGATGTAATGTCTTTTAAGATACAATCTGGACACTTCTCCCAGACTGATTCTGTGTTCATAGCAGGGCATAATAGCAGGGCATATACATTCCACACCACTCTCCACAGCAGCCTAGGGACCCTCAGTCAGTGAGCAAGGACTCACTGCTCCCTTCCTCTGAGTGTGACTGAGAGTTTTTGCAAGGGACCTTCCTACCTTTGTAACACTTTTGTTCTTAACACTTTTCTCTTTGCTATTGAATCTCAAGATTTTGAGAAAACTAAAAGTGATAGTACTTCCTCACAGAGGCTCCTGGCTTATCAAAATAAGAATAAGAAGCGTTGGGGCACCTGGGTAGCTCAGTCAGTTAAGTGTCAGAGTTAGGCCTAGGTCATGATCTCATGGTTTGGGAGTTTGAGCCCCCCATTGAGTTCTGTGCTGACAATGCAAAGCCAGCTTGGTATGCTTTCTCTCCTCTCTCTCTCTCAAAATAAATAAACTTTTAAAAAACAATAGGAAATAAAGGAGGACAAAAGAATTGGTAATTTGTGCAGGAGGAAATAAAAACATCCATGAATAGGAGTGTCTTACATATTCTAACAGTGTAGTAAAGCCAAGCACATGGGAATTAAAGAAAAGAAACTTACTTATGGGTCCTGAAGTGCCTGCAGTGCTTGCTAAAATACAAACACAAAAAGATAAGTCTGGAGAGGGCATGCCTTGAAGGATGTACATTTCAGGGAGCTTCAGGTCAAGCATTTACTACATATTACATTTACATGGAAAGTAGTAAGAAGGTTAGTCTGCATTCCCCCCCCCCACTTTTTTTTTTTCCCTCAGGAGACCCATAAGATCATATTTCCTGCAATTATTTTTCTTGTTTTCAATTTTTGCTATCTTTCTGTTGTCAGATCCTTCTAGAAGTATCTATTTGTTTTTGATACACAACTTCATCTAATCATAGGATTTTTCCTTTCACTTATTAATCAATTTTATTAGAGTTTCTACTTTGCTAAATAAGAAAATCATCAGTTACTAAGGGGGATCCTGAAATCAGCCTCAAGTTCCTCACACTGGTAAAGGCAAAGAAGAACAGTTAAATAGTAAGTTCTTCTTTCCTCTTCCTTTTTTTGTGCCTTCTGAACTCCCACCCAAGCTCCCCCAATAGTAGGCACTTTGTAGAAGATCAAAAAGAACTGGGTTGAGAAATAGGAGAAACTTACATAAAGGTTCTGGAGTTGCTTTGAGGGCTTTTGTATTACCTATAATGAAAATTGAGAAGAACTATGAGAGATAAATGTTTATTCTTTAAGCAAAAAAAAAAATTGACAAACATAATCTTTTCTAGATTTAGACTTTTAGAGAACATGAAATGTAGACAGTCCTGTTCCCTCCTCCCCACGTGTGAGGTACAAATGGTCTTGAGGTTAAAATCCAAGACTAGAGAGTCCCAGCTTTACTACTCTCTAGCTCTGTGACTAGGAAAGTCACTAAACCTTTGGAACATACTTTCTAATCTTTAAAAGGAAAATTATATCTCTTTTCTTACATTGAATTCCTGCAGTGAAAAATCATGAGTAATAATGGATAGGAAAGCTGAAAAGTCTTATCACAATTGTTATGAAAGAAATATTCAGTGACTACAAAGGAATGAAACCCTTCTGCAAAGTAGAAAGCTTTTACTGTGTTTAAGGCATTCAGCTTTAGTTTACTTTCTTTCCACTTTCTCTGTTTTTCCCTCTTACTCCTTACCGTCATTTGGAAAGTTCTGAATGCTGGAGACAGGGCATTTTCATGAGTATTTCATTGTGTTTTTTTGTTTGTTTGTTCATCTGTGTGATTCAACTCTTAAAAAAAATATACTTTTGTATATCCTTAGTACTTCAGTACTTTAGTTACACCTGCTGACACTGCAGTGAGATTTGATAGCAGTCGAGAACCATTGCTTCTGCCCTGGTAACCAATCTTATTTAAAGATGTTAAAAGCCTCTTTACTGAAACAAGTTTATTTATGAGATGAGCTGACTTTCCCATGGAATTTCAAAGGTTTTCTGTATGCGTGAAACTATGGTTTGGACTTTTAGAACCTACTTTGGTCTTCCATTTTTCTGTTCTGGAGATTTTCACTGAAATTCTACCTTCCTGTTGCTTTCCTTCCCACTCTTTCTTCTTTTACCTATTCAAATCTTTTCTTTATGTACTTTTATTTCTCTTTGTTGAACATTCTTTAAATGCTGAAATATTATTTTTAAAAAAGTATACTTACTAAGAAAGCTTTTAGTGAGTTGAAAAATATGTAACTTATTTCTCTTGAAATAATTAAATATAGTTTTTCCTTGTATATTTATGACTCAGTTTTGTTTGTTGTTGTGTTTGGGAGGAAATGGTAGCTTTTCACAGAAATGATAAGATCTCAGCACTTGGGAAGAGTTATCACCTTTTCTATGTATTATAGACTAAAGTAACATACTGCCATTCCCACTACCAAACGAAGATACTTTACAAAAGACAGCTCCCATATATTTAATATTTAAGAATATTTATATTTAATATTTAGAAATATTATCCCGTATCACAAATGGAAAATATATTTGAGTTAATGTACTAAGTCTGATCAATTAGTAGCAGCACTTTGGAGATAAGAATAATTGTAGATTGTATGTGGTCTGAGCAGTAAAGAGAACTATATGATCACCTACTGATCTCTGCCATAGGGAAAGATGTTGGGATCCGTTTTGGGCTCACAGGTTGAGACCCCTCCCTGTGTGAAAAAGTGGTTGAAGCAAAACTCCCGCCAGCCAAAATGGCGCCTAGTCTTGCCTCCTTCTAAATAATTTTTCAGGCTTGGATTAGCTCCTCTCCTTGGCCCCAAGGAATGTAATGCTCTTTTGTTTTATGGCATTTCGATAGAAGGGAAGGACCTGGAGCACGATGCTTTGATGGATTACATCTTAATGAGAGTAGCCTGGCCAGAAGTAACCTTAAAGTTGCATCTTGGGGATGGGTTGCACAAATTAATAGCAGTTATGAGCTGGCTGAATATTGGTGTGATTTGTGTAAATGTTAGGCTCCTATTATGTAAATTCACTCATTCACGGTCAAAGGACAAGCATTGGGAATTCTGTCCTTACCAGATGGGTTGCACCTCCCCCATTGTAGTTGGAAGAACAGGCAGAATGACTCTACATAGGCAGGCCTAGGTAACTTCCTGTTCTCTTCCCCTGCCTTAAATTTATATGCTAATTAACTTGAAAACAACTTGCAAGATTGAGGAAATCGCTGCTTTACTGATAAAAGCACATTATTGTTCAAACTGTGCTTACTGATGGGATGTCACTCATTGCTGTAATGTAACTCACTACTTTTAAATAAAGACACTGGACCAGCAGGGCAGAGATGCCAGAATTGTCAGGGCTGCCTGCTTGGTCATCAGAGTACATCTCTCTCGTGGCTCTCTCATTTTCGCCTGACCGTCCACCCTTCCGGGACCTCTAGATTCACCGGAATTGGACCCCCGGCAGAAAGACATAAGCAAGGGTAGAAAAATATCATATATTTTCAAAAACTTTTGAACTGAGAGTTTATGGCCTTGCCTAGTTGAAAACAAATGAGCACAACAGTGAAAGGTTTCATTTACTTTCAGAGTGAAGAAGCAGATAAAAAACTTAATTATAAAACTTGAGTATCCTGCCAAACACTAAGTATTATGTAATTTTAGATTAAGGACCTCACTTCTGTGGATAGTCTTCCTAATGAAAATATCAGAATTAGTTCTCATAGAGAGTACCAAATTTTCTGTACTAAATGTAAATACTGGTTGTCCTTGTGAGGGGTCACATGCTCAGTTGCCTGAGCAAGTCTCCTGAATTGTCCATCTGTCAGCCATACAGGGTAGTAAGGAAGTCGGGCGTTTGAAATCTGCATACCCTATCTAGAAGCATTCACATGCAAATTTTAAAATAAATCTTTGCTGGTCAACCAAGGTACAGGTGACATTGGGCTAGTGGATTGCCAATTTGGGGGCTTTCCTTTGAAAAAGGAAGGAATTTAAGTGCACACCCCACATACTTCCACAACAGTGAGCGTGAGATCAGCCTCACCACAGGCTGTGGCTGACTTGAGATAGACCAAATGAATCCCCTTGTTTTCATTAATTTAATTACAGGTATTGGTTGGGTCACATTTAATTCAAACCTGTGATTCACAAACCTGTTGAGGTTGTGAAGCACCTGGAAGTTGTGATTACTTTATAGAGAAAATCATGAAATTATGATCTTTGAACAAGAAGAAATTTTACTAGTTCTAAGTATTACCAAAAGTAAATGTTCAATATGAAGAATTTTATCAGAAGCACATAGCTTAGGAGAAAAAAATCTTGTCTAATCAGGATTGTTTCTTGCTTTTGAATTTGTGTGTGTGTGTGTGTGTGTTATTTTTCTCTGATTGCCTTACTTTTCTGGACCTCATTCCACTTTCATTCTTCCCTTGTTTAGAAAATGCGTTCATCTTGGTTTGGCAATAAATCAGTTCCAGGAGACTGATTTAACCATTATCTTGATTTTTCTTCTTTCTCCATTTGTGTCTTCTATTTTTATTCACATCTCTGTTCTCTTCTGTTTGTTTTTCAGTTGGTTGTTGAAATTAGTTATATAACTGTTTTAAAAGCTTAATGAAAGATTAAGTAACTTGCCCATGTTCAAAGAGCCAGTAAATAGGGAGCTGGCATGCAACTCCAGGCAGCCTGGCTCCAGAGCTTGCATTATGTAATGGTGTCTCTGTTTATTTATAATACATTAATAAATAAGCAAGCTTATTTTTAAAGTGGTTTTTAAAAGTCTTATTATACCACTCTCAATTCATGGAGAAATAATGCATGTTTTCAATAATAGAGGTGAAGAGTAACTTATCCCAAAGCTCACAGCCAAAGTAAACAGCATAATTTCCTCCTTCGTGGGGTTCAGGGGCTTGTAGTTAGAGAGGGACACAGGGTCAAGGGAGGATTTGTTTGGGATGGAAGAAAACCAAACCTGCTCTATACATTAAGGAGAGGGAGTTAATGGAAGAGGAAAATACAAAGATAAAGAAGAGAGAAGCTGTGACTGCTGAAGAGAAGATGGGGCTGGGAGATGAGGTCCCATGACCAGACATAAGTGGAAGAATTTGGTTCAAGACAAGAAGGGGAGACAGGTACACATGATGTAGGTAAGATAACTAATGAAGGAGAAGGCAGAGAATGATGAGCTTCAAGCCTGGCCAGTCTAACATAGCAGGGAACAGATAAGACAGGGAGATATCCTTGCCTAGTGTAGGAGCCCTACAATACCAGATTTTGAAAGGAGAAGAAAAACTTACTCATGGATCCTTGTACCAGAGTCAAAGACCAAAAGCAAATACTCAAATCAGTTTAGAGTTAATGGTTTAAATAATCCACTCATTTCCCAAGAATCTTTCCAGAAATTGTACCTGAGGATACCTAAGACCCTCCATTCCCCCATAGGCACATGGATTACCACCCTTGCAGGTCTTGAACCTCCTTCCCCCTTGGACACTATCCAGGAGTAAAAGTGGTCAGGAGAGAATCTAGGTTTCCTGGATTCCAGGTTTATTTTCAATATTCTCATTTCATTCGGCACCTTTTCTTTCCCCTATTTTCCATTTCTCCCTCTTTCTTTCTTTTTTCAATTTGGAAAATCTCCTCTCCATAATGTAATAGCTTCAAGAACTAAAGAAAGGCAATGTTAGAAAGGTTCCAATTTGGGGCACTTGGGCGGCTCAGCCAGTTAAGCATCTGACACTTGATTTCAGCTCAGGTCATGATCTCAGGGTCATGAGATCCAGGGTCATGAGATCCAGCCCAGAGATCCCATCTGGCTCTGTGCTGAGCATGGAGTCTACTTGTGATTCTCTCTCTCTGTCTTTCCCTCCCTCTACCCTTTCCGCCCCCTTCTGACCCCACTTGTGTGTGCTCTCACTCTAAAAAAAAAACAACAACTTTTTAATTTTAGAAAAAAATAAAACTGAGGCTGAGAGAAGAGAAGGTCTGTGCCTGAGTGTGTTAAAAATTAATTATATGCAGTTTTATGGGGCGCCTGGGTGGCTCAGTCGGTTAAGCCTCTGACTTCAGCTCAGGTCATGATCTCACAGTTTGTGGGTTTGAGCCCAATGTCGGGCTCTGTGCTGACAGCTTGGAGCCTGGAGCCTGCTTCAGATTCTGTATCTCTCTCTCTCTTTCTGCCCCTACCCCACTCATACTATGTGGGTGTCTCTCTCTCAAAAATAAACAAACTTTAAAAAATTTAACAAAGTGATATGCAGTTTTATATGCAATTTTTCTGACTTTGGTTCAGTGCACTTTCCTCTGTACCACACATGTTTTTCTCTTTCCGTTCCTTTTGGAATATTCCTTTATGAAGCAAATTAACTTCTTTCCTACATATTGACTCTCCCATTTTTTTCTGTTCTTTTTAGTAATCTTTGGAGTGTTCCTCTTATAAAATGATCTAAATCATAGGGAAGGTTTGTGGAGCTTTTAGTAAAAGTTATAACAGTACAGAAATATAAACTATTGAATGAACCCCATTCTATTCAGTGAAAGAAGGATGGGCATTTGTCTTATTTGCCTTATATTGGAGATTAAATTGCTGTGTGAAGTTTGATCTTTGATCATTTCCATCATCTTTTGGGGAACTTATTTAACTAATCTCTAAAAGGACAGGGTTTAGCGATGCTGTGTTCAGCTCAACTTTTAACGATTCTATTAGTCTAAATCCACAAACTATAGTCCTGTATTCCTGGGTCTTTCAGCCTCAGCTGATAAAATCTCGGATAATGGGGAAGCAAAAGGGCTGACATTCTAGATTTAGGGCCTGCCTAGGAGAGGGCAGACAGGGAGAAGGTCTCCTGATACCAAGGGTTCATGGCAGAGAAGCAATCAGGAGTGTGCTCAGTTCCCTAGTAAACTGTCCTAAATGGATGCAAGATAAAGTCCTGCAGTCATCTGCTTAAAGGCATCAGAGTTAATAGCCTTTGAAGAGAAACTTCAGAGAGAAGCGGTCACACTGCCCTCCCCAGGGATTACCAAATCCGATATGCCACCTGTGGTGTGATTTGGTCATGGATTGTGTGAGGATACTGTGTTTTGGTGCTGTGACGGAGGCCCAGAAAGACATGTAGGACTGAGCAGGGAGGCCGTTTACTTTCTTTTCAGCCTGTGCTAAGATTGAGTCTTAAGGGAACTGAGAAGACATAAGTCTTGGTTAAACCTTTGTTAGCTGCCTACATACTCCTTTCTTTTGACCCCCTGCTTACTCACATTTCTCTTTTCTGAACTGAGAAATAGAAAAGAGACTTAAATACCATTTCTGGAGTTGACGCTGAGGAATAATAACAAAAATCCACAGGAGTCTGGATTAATTGATTTCATGAAGTACAGTGGGAGACCAGATGCTAGAATACTTGGATTTGAATCCTAGTTCCTCTACTTTATAGCTCTGTGACCTTGCACAAGTTCCTTGACTTTTTGTGCCTAAGGTTATTCATTTTAAATACAAGATTTATAATCATATCTACTTCATAGGATTGTTACGAAGATGTAAAGTACTTAGGACAGAGCCTGGCACATATACTCTGTACATATTTTTGTATTATTGTTTTGAATTTCAGTCCTTATCTATGTATGCCTATACAGGTACCTCTCAGGAGGGCCTCATTCATCCTGTGGGAACACACAGCATATTGAATTTCAGGGATGAATGGCCCCATGGATTGGATCTTTCAGCTAAATACTATTTATAATAACTCACCTTCTCTGAGATTAAACCCAATATGTATCACGTATCTATTTACCATATTCACCATCAGAGGATAATTCTTATATTAAGGAGCATATAATCACAATGATTAGTATGACTCCTAATCTGATTTTCTTTCTTACTGTCTAAAATCCCATCACACCACCTGGAGCCTGCTTCGGATTCTGTGTCTCCCTCACTCTCTGCCCCTCCCCCACTTGCAGTCTGTCTCTGTCTCTTTCTCAAAATAAATAAACATTCAAAAAATAATAAAAAGTAAAATAAAATAAAATAGTGTCTCTTGCAATGGTCTGAGCAATGGCTATTTTTTGATCCCATACTATATATATATGTAATATACATATTACATATCTGTGCAATAAAACAGCCTCATTCATGGGATGCAGTTATGCCACAGTAGTGGACTAGCAAAATAATTTTGAGATTCAGATTAATTCACATTTTTTGCATTTTAAAAATTGAAGTAATATTTTTTCACATATGCGTAATATCCTAAATTTCTTGAAACTTTTTATTTCAGGAAGATAACTTTAAATTGAAAAATTAATTTTTTTTAAGAGAAAGCATGAACTGGGAGGGGGTGCTGTGGGAGAGGGAAAATCTTAAGCAGGCTTTATGCTCAGCATGGAGTCTGTCGCGGGACTTGATCTCATGACCCTGGGATCATGACCTGAGCTGAAATCAAGAGTAGGATGCTGAACTGACTGAGTTATCCAGATGCCCCTGAAAAATTAAATATTTTCAATGGTGTCCTGGGGGTGGTTGGACAAGCATGGGACTTAGAGTCGAAAACTCAGTGTTTAGAACTTTAGCTTCACTTTCTATGATCTGTGTGCCTTTGGGTTAGATAATGCCCTTGAGCTTAACTTTTCTCATCTCTAATACCAGTAAATATGGACTCAACAAGCATGGCTTCTTTAATTACCACTCTCCTCTTTGGCCCCATTCTCTGCCCTTTTAACAACCTTCTTCCTTCCTCTTGCTTCTGAGTGAAAGAAGATATTTTATTTTGTGGAAATCATCGTAGCTGGCTAAAACCATTTGAATTATCTCTTCATTCTTAATCCACAGACTTTTCATTTTCTAAAGCTCTCATTAATTTCAGATAAAATGCTCAATGATGGAAAAGGAAAAGAAGATGAGGGACAAGGCTAACCAGAGTTAGGTCATGGTTCCCAGTCTGTGATACACCAAAGAGAATAGAGTTGAGAAACAGAAAAGGAACTTACCCTTTTGATCTCCTAAAAAGAAACACAAAAAGTTTATGTGATTGTTTGGCATTTTTTGTTGCTGTTTTTAATTTGGGAGTATCAGAATAGGGAACCCCTGGGAGCACCAACCCCTGAGTGTCAGTTGTGGCTCAAGGAGGTAGGGGATTAGATATCTTCATTGTTGCCATTCAAACCTGGGGACCCCTTGAATTGAATTGGAAAAAGTAAAGGAACTTACCAACACTCGATCGAGACAGTGCTGAAAGAAAACAAAGCAAGAATGAGACCTGTGTGTTTCATGGAAAACTTCAGATTCCATAGCTACTATATAAGGAAGAGGTTGTGGGAATGAAGACAGCAATGGGTTTATATCCCATTTTCTATTATCAGGTGCAATGCAATGTTGTGGGCAGATGGATATCCATTAATGGATTGGTTTTGGGGTATAAACTTTAGGCTTTCGTATATCTTGTCAGTAATACTCTTATGGTAAGGTAGGATTGCAAGACCTACGCAAACTATCTTTAAATTCTCTTAGTAAGAGAATAACAGTGTTTAGGGGGATTGCTAGTTTCTTAGTCCTTGGAAACTTTTCTGCCTTTATGTTTTTCTTCTTTCCAGATTCTGCTGTTCTTGTTCTTTCTGTTTTCCTCCTCTACCTATGTATCCTCTCCTCCTCTTCTATCTCAGTTTTCTTTCTCTTTTTTTCCCCTTTGTTTGAAAGATCTTTTGCAGCAAACTATTGCTACTTAATAGCTTTTTTTTTTTAATGTCTTATTTATTTTTGAGAGCAGGAGAGACAAAGCATGAGCAGGGGAGGGGCAGAGAGAGAGGGAGACATAGAATTCGAAGCAGGCTCCAGGCTCTGAGCTGTCAACACAGAGCCCGATGTGGGGCTTGAACTCACAGACTGTGAGATTATGACCTGAGCGGAAGTCGGACACTTAACCGACTGAGCCACCCAGGCGCCCTGCTACTTAATAGCTTTAACAGGGGTTTCTACTTTTCAAAAATCATTTGTTTCCTGTGGGGATGTGTAACAACAAGAAAACAAAATCAGGACATCCCTAGATATTAGAAGATCAAGAGTCAGGGCGGGGAAAATGGGGCTTGCTATCAAGATGGATATTTCAACGTCTCCTCTAATCACATGGAAAAGTTGGGCATGGTATTTTTTAATTTAAAATATAAAGCTGAACTTGGAAACTAGTTAAGAGAAGTCTCCAGGAGTCATAGATCAAGAAGGAACCCATAATAGCAATAGCGAGTAAGAGTTTTCATCACCCATCTATCTTTTTGAGAGGTTGGGTTTTCAACACATGATTGAGAGTGAAAATTAAGGCCACAGGCCTCATGCCTTGGAAGAACCTGGGATTAGCCATCCTGTTTATTTAAGGCTCACATAAGCACTGTCTGTGAAAAGGGCACCATTAATCTATATCTGTTTGTCAGGGTTTGTCAGGAAGTGATCTATTTGCACCAGGTTATGGCTGGAAATTGAGTCCCTAGCACTGGTAGAACTCTCAAGGTGAGCCAAGTTCAGGTATAAGGCTCACATTTGAACCACTCATGTAGGGAAGAAACTATGAATGCAGAAACAGTTATAAAAACTAACCTATGAAATCTGTCTATTAATAGGATTATTACATAATAGGAAGCTTATGAGGAATTCAAACAAGTGATAACTAATGAGCTCACAGACTAAAGTTAAAATGCATTTGAAGAGACTACTGATACTACAGACAGCACCACAATTGGGTAACACATCTAAGAAGGGGAATTCAAAAGGAATTTTTAACCAAGTATGTTTAGTATATTTGTAGATGTGAAAGAAGGAATGGAATCCATAAAGCTTTAAGACATTAAAACAGGAGCAAAATACATTTGATAAAGAACAAAATGGAAATACCAGATGTAGAAAATACAGTCATTAAATTATAAAAATCATTAGGTGGGGAAACAAAGAAAATAGGCAACTGAAGAAAGAATGAACGCATGGTAAATATGAGGGAAATCATCCAAGGACCCAGTATCGAGAAATACAGGAGATGATGTGATAGAGATTGCTTTGCCATTCACCAAAGTAATTTCCTTTTTCTCCAACACACATATGTGGTGGGTAGAATCCCCACCTCGCCCCAAGTTGTCGCTGTCCTAATTCCTGTCCATGGAATCTGAATATGTTAGGCTACCTGGCAAAAGGGATTTAAGGCTATAGACGGAATTGAGGTTGCTAATTATTCTTGATTATCTGTGTGGGCCCAGTGGAATCATAAGAATCTTTAAAATTGAAAGCAGCTGATTGAAAGGGGTCAGAGAAAAAGACATGACAATGGAAGAAGGCTAGAGTATTGTGTGAATGGTGGTTGGTTAATTTTTGCTAGTTTTGAAGATGGAGGACGGGGGACCATGAAGCAAGGAATATCTAGCAACTGAAAACACAAGGAAACAGGGTTGCTCCTAGAATTTCCAGAACGAATCCAGCCCTGCTGACACTCTAGCCCAGTGAGACATGTGTCCAATTTCTAATCTCTAGAACTAAGATAATAATTAAGTTTATGGTAATTTGTTTCAGTAGCAATAGAAAACGAACACAACATGGTTAGACTATTTCCCCCAGATTCTCTTGCAAGTAGGCGAGGCTATACATTGTGTTCTAGCCAATGTAATGTTGTCAAAGTGATATGTGCAATAACATCCAGCTTCCCCATAAAACACTCTAACTCACACTGTCTAAGCTTCTTCTCCTGTGCTCGATTAAGGCAGATGTGATAAACTTGGAAGCCATTAGTTGAAAATGATGGACACATAGGATAAGATGAACTTTCTTGGGGGCACCTGGGTGGCTCAGTCGCTTAAGTGTCTGACTCTTGATTTCAGCCCATGTCATAAGTTTGAGCCCTGCGTCCAGCTCTGTGCTAACAGTGAGAAGCCTGCTTGGTGTTCTCTCTCTCTCCCTCTCTGTCTGCCCTGCATACTCTCTCTCTCTCTCTCAAAATATATAAACTTAAAAAAAAAAGATGAACTTGCTTGCTTAAGTAATTGCTCAGAGGAGAGCCAACCACAAATCAGGCATCCCTGATTTTACATAATAATAGAATTTTATGAATAGAACCACTAAGATTTTAAGATTCATCTATTACAAGGTCACAGACTAACTTAATTAATAAAGATGAGATAGACATGAGTTACCAGCCCAGAAAGATGAGAGGAGAATTTTTACATATATTTGATAGTAATCTTAGCAGAGACTGTAGGGCACTTGTGATAAGCACTGGGTGTTGTATGTAAGTGATGAATTACTGAACTCTACTCCTGAAACCAATATTGTACTCTATGTTAATTAACTAAAATTAATAAAAAATCAAAAAAGGAGACACTATAGTTTGATAGGTATATAGGTAATTATAAAAATGGGATATATTCATAGCAGTTAATGTCAAGAATTTTCTATAATTAAAGAAAGATATGAGTCCACAGAATGGTAAATCTTGAGTCCTGAGCAAGAAAAATGAAGTTAAACTTAAACCCAGATACATCATAATTAAAATGAAGAATACAAGGATAAAGAGAAAATCTTTAAACCATATTTACTGAGGATCCATCAAACTAGTAGTAGATTGTTATCGACAATAAGAAATGCCAGAAGAAAATGGAATAAATCTTCAAAGTCTTGAGAGAAAAGAAATGTTAATTATATACTTAGATAAACTCTCATGACTGAGGGTGAAATAAAGGTACTTTAACTCATAAAGGGCTTAAATAAATTTTCACACACATATAAGGCCTTAAGAATGACTAAAGGATTATACTTGGGCAAGAATTAAAAGAGAATAAGGCACAGGCTATGACAAACAATTATAAACAGAGAAAATGCTGACATATTTTTGTAAGTCTATTGACTATAAAAATTATTTTGTTTTTAAAAATCATACTATAGGGGTAGCAAGGTGGCTTAGTTGGTTAAACGTCTGACTTCGGCTCAGGTTATGATCTCACAGCCTGTGGGTTCGAGCCCCACATGGGGTTCTGTGCTGACACCTCAGAGACTGGAGCCTGCTTTAGATTCTGTGTCTCTGTGTCTCTCTGCCCCTTCCCCTCTTGCACTCTTGTCTCTCTCTTTCTCCCTCTCTCTCAAAAATAAACATTAAAAAAATTTTAAACCATACTATAAAACAACATGCAAGATGTTGAAAGGGAAGATAGTCGAAAGAGGTTATTGTTTAGCCTTAGAGGAAGAAAAAGATACTGATTAGTTTTTTTTTTTTTTTTTTTTTTTTTTACAAAAATCAAGCAGTATGCATGTTACAAATGTAAGGATGAAGAAAACAAAAGCTACCCAAACAGGTAAAGTAAAACAAAAGGAACAAAATCGAACAATCTAGTAGAAAGTAGGAAAGATTTCAAAAATAAAAGAACAAAACCTGGTAAATACAGAATGCAATCAAATTGGCATAACTTAGATGAAATATATCAGCAAATTATAATAAATGCAAAATGGACTAAATTTATTTGAGACAAAATTTTATAATCGTTAATATGAACAGTCAGGCAATATGCTGTTTAAAAAAGATGCAAATGAGACAAAAATAAACTGTAAGGTTGAAAATAAAAGGATAGAAAAATAAATAATAGGCAGATACATAATATAACAAAGATTTTGGAGCAATACTAGTATCAGATAATGTAGAACTTAGCCAAAAGTGTTCATGAGTCTGTGGATGGACATGGTATCATTGAACAAAGCAAAATTAAAAAAGAACAATTATGAACTTATATATATCTAACAAAAATCAAAATATATAAAGGAAAAATGAGAAGTATTAAAAAGAAAAATGACATCAAAAGGAGACAATTGTAGTTTTGGACTTAAACATATCGTTCTGAAACTAGTGTATCATGCAAAAGAATAGTAATAGAGAACATTTGAATAATATTAATAAGTTTGGGGTGATAGTACATCCATAGGTAAAATCCTGAACCCAATCAGTAAAAAATATTTTTGAGAATTTACTTACAGATACTCAAAAGTCTCAACACACTTCAAAGAATCTAAATTATACACATCCCACTTTTGTATTGTAATACAATACAATTTTCAGTCAACAATGAAGCTACAATGGATTAAACTAAAACACATTTTTACGTAATTTATTTGTTAATTTATGGAATTATGAAATCTTTAAATTGAAGGTCAAAGAAAATACTGTATACCAAAGTTTTTAGTAGCATTTAGAATGAATTTAAATGCTTATATTAGAAAATAAGAAAGTCTGAAAATTAATGTAGTTTCACATATTAAATTAGAAAAAGGAAGAAAAATAAAGTAGAAAGAAGGAAATACTAAGAAATAAAAACAGAAACTAATTAAATAGGAAAAAATAATCAGTAGATGTTTAACAAAACCAAAGTTCTTTTTCTTAAAGTTTTTATTTATTTATTTTGAGAGCGGGGGACAGGCAGAGGTGAGAGAGAATCACGAGCAGGCTCTGCACTGTTAGTGTGGAGTCCAACGGATGACTCAAACCCATGAACCATGAGATTGTGACCTGAGCTGAAACCAAAAGTTCCATGCTTAACTGACTAAGCCACTCAGATGCTCCGAGAAATAGATTCTAAAATTTGTTTAAGAATAAAGGTCCAAGAATAGCCAAAGCATTTCTGAAAGGAACAAAAAAGAGCATGTGCTATTCCTCAACATACGATGTCATGAAGCTTTAGTAATGGAAGAAATTTAGGATCTATTGAGCAGAAGACAAAAGTTCACTGAAGCAGAAGAGAAAATCAGGGAAAAACTAAGCAAGATAAAAGAAGTATTACAAATCAGTGGAGAAAGAATGTGTGAGTTAATAAATTCAGTTGGAATAACTGATTTTCCAGAAGAAAATTTTTCTTGAGAAAAATTAGACCTTTATATTCATGAACAAACAAAAAAATCCCAAATGCAAAAACCTCCATTTGGATTAAAGTCCTCTATGTGGAAAGAGAAACTTTGAAACTATTAAGAGAAAATATAATGTAACATCTTTGTGATATCTAGTAAAGAAAGGCCAAAAAAAAGCACAAAGTCTAAAAGAAAACAGAAGACTGACAAATATTACAACAAACTGTGTGTGGTTGGGGAAGAGGGAGAACAGAACCTTCTAAGTGTCAAGAGACACCATAAAAATTTAAAAGTAAGAGAATTTGAGGAGATATTTCCAAATATTTAACAAAATATAAAAGATTAGCTTTCATAACTATAAAGAATTTCTGCAAATCAATAACCTAATGGATAAATGAGTAAATGAATAGTTTGTGTAAGGTGAAACCTAAGTAGATAACTTACATACAAGAAGATACTCAGTTTCAAGAATGCAAATTAAAAATTTTATACTTATCAAAGTGGCAATATTGTGAAAGAATGACAAAATCAGCGCTGTTATTAATGCAGGGAAATGGGAAACTTTTACACATTTTGGTGTGCCTGCTATGTAACTGCCATGGAATTCAATTAAACAATAGCAAGTAAAGTAAAAATGTGCTTAAGTTACATAAATGTTATATTCACGCTGATTCATTAATCCCATTTCAGGCTGTGGACTCTGGATAAACTGTTTTCCAAATTACTAAGGACATTTTGCAAGCAATATTTGTGACAGCAGAAATTGGAAACATTGAGAATGCTTCAGTAAGAGAAAGAATAGAAAAAACATATTCGTAAGTTGGAATATTTATTTAACATTAAATACAGAACTTGGATTCTGTATATTTTCAATATTACAATATTTTGGAGGAAAAAAGCAAGTTGTAATGATACTTTCAAAATGATGTCATTTTAGTAAAAATTTTAAACAAATACATACAAGACAATACTATATATTGTTCAATGATACAAAGGGATTATATAAACAGATGAAAATAAACTTAAGATTTATGGTATGTTTATAAGAGTTTGGGAAGTGGGGAGAGTGGAATGGGTATAGGGATGGGGATAAAAGGGATTTCTATATCATCTGTCACTTGAGAAATAGACAAAATATCACTTGTCAGACTTAAGGTGTGGATTTACAAGTGTCAATTATTTTTGCGGTTTAATATAAAAACCTCTTTAAGAGACAAAAAGACAAGTACAAAAACAAGGTGTGCATACCAGGCAGCAGTGGAAAAGCCACAGGAACTTACCTAGGGAGTTGAATGATGGTGCTAAAACACACAGAAACATGAGGTAAATCGTCAGAATTTTGATCCCCGACCTTTCCATATCAGTGTCAGTCATGGTGCTCTTAGGAGTCGCAGCCCAGGCCCAGGAAGACCCCTGACTTGCTGGCAAGGACCAGCTTCATCCTTTCAATTTCTAATAAGGGGTTTTCAACTTTTAGTAGACAGATGTTATTCCTATGAAACTTTGTGGCTTACATTTTTCTCTGTCCTCATCTCTCCCTCCTTCCTTTCCATCCCCTTTTCTTTTCTCCTACTTTATTTCTGTCTCTTCCCTTTTTTCTCACTCATCATTTCCTGTTGTTTTTTTTTTCCCCTTACCTCTTAGTCAGTACGGAAACCAACAGACCAAGTTTGGAAACTGATAGTTTATTATTGACAGACTATTCTAAACCAGCACTCGGAGACTTTATCTGTTGCTTAATATTCATATGAAGTGATGGTTTCTCTCTTTCTTCAAAGTGTTTACGATCTAGAGAAGTGTTACTGATGGGAAGCAAATTTTTGTTGAAAAACAACACAATACTTACTGTAATCTCCTTTGGATCCCTCTAAAAACACAAGTGAAACCAAGAGAAATCAGTTTGGATATTCTATTTCCGTAGTTTTAATATCATTAGAGAGAATTACCTAATCAACACCCTCAAATAGTCAAGAAATAGAGGCAAAATCTCATGGCTTAATTTATGAGTCAAATGACATGACAAAGCAGGCAAAGGTTAATGAAGATAAATATATAGTGAGAAGAAATAATAAACTAGACATGGAAAGAACACTAAATCAGAAGAATATATTATTTATAAAGTAAGTTTGGCCCAGCCGGCCGTAAATAAAATCTTGCCTCGCCTGGTGGTCTTTTTTTACCAACCTGCAACAATGTTACTGATGGGAAGTAAATGTTTGTTGAAAAACAAGACAATACTTACTGTAATCTCCTTTGGATCCCTCTAAAAACACAAGTGAAAACAAGAAAAATCAGTTTGGATATTCTATTTCTGTAGTTTTAATATCATTAGAGAGGATTATCTAATCAACACCCTCAAATAGTCAAATAGTCAAGAAACTAGAGGCAAAATCTTCTCATGGCTTAACTTATATGAGTCAAATGACATAACAAAGCAGGCAAAGGTTAATGAAGGTAAATATATAGTGAGAAGAAATAATAAACTAGACATGGAAAGAAACACTGAATCAGAAGAATATATTATTTATAAAGTAAGTTTGGCCCTGCTGGCGGTAAATAAAATCTTGCCTCACCTGGTGGTGGTTTTTTACCAACCTGCCAACAGTGTTACTGATGGGAAATAAATGTTCATTGAAAAACAAGATAATACTTACTGTAATCTCCTTTGGATCCCTCTAAAAACACAAGTAAAACCAAGAAAAATCAGCTTGGATACTCTATTTCTGTAGTTTTCATATCATTAGAGAGAATTACCCAGTCAATACTCTCAAATAGTCGAATAGTCAAGAAACTAGAGGCAAAATCTTCTCATGGCTTAATTTATGAGTCAAATGACATAACAAAGCAGGCAAAGGTTAATGAAGATATAGTGAGAAGAAATAATAGTGAGAAGATATAGTGAGAAGAAATAATAAACTAGACATAGAAAGAAACACTGAATCAGAAAAATATAATATTTATAAAGTAAGTTAAGGCCAGGTAAGAGAAAAATGGCAAAATATTTACTCAGCTGATTGAGAATTCAAGTTTAACGAAGGGATGGCAAATTATAATGAATATACACACACATATATATGTTGTGATTGGATGTGCATCCTATAGCCTAAAACTTCTTTCTCAGCGATGTCATGGAAACATTTTCCAAAAGATCTGGAGACAGACAAAGCAAATTACCCGAACACTTGTTATGCTATTGTCGCTATTTTCATGGAAGTGTAAAAATAAATAATACCAACAACCTGGAAGTGACTTAAATTATGTTGCATGATGGTCTAATATGATATTTTACTAATGCAGAAAGATCCTCAGCAGGAAATTAGTAAGATATAATTGCCCAGAAATGTAAAGACTGCATGTATTTTTTTTTTTCTCATCTCCTTTCTTAAAATGAGTGCTTTCCTTCCATACTTGGATGTGATTAAGTCCAAGACACAAAATCTTCTGGTTTACAATAATGTTACTTGTTTCTCCTGGTTCTGTGGATATTTTATCTATCTATTTTCTATCTATCTATCTATCTATCTATCTATCTATCTATCTATCTATCTATCTATCTATCTATCTATCTTTTAAAGTTTATTTTTACAGAGACAGAGCATGCATGTGTGAGTAGGGGAGGGGCAGAGAGAAAGACTCCCAAGCTTGCCCTGTGCTTTTAGGGCAGGGCCCAATTGCCAGGAGGTGGGGGCGGGGAAGCCTCAAACTCACAAACCATGAGATCATGACCTGAGCCAAAATCAAGTCAGATGCTTAACAAACTAAACCACTCAGGGGCCTCTGTGGGTATTTTAAAAACAGAAAATACTAAGAGGTGCTGAACACTTTCATGTGCTGCACTTAACGTTTCCTGTAAAAATTAGTAACATTAAAAATAAATTCAGTGTCTTTCAAAACTTTTGAATTATTACGGCAAGTTTAATATATAACATATGGAGCGCCTAGGTGGCTCAGTTGAGCATCCAACTCTTGGTTTCAGCTCAGGTCATGATGTTGCAATTCATGAGTTCAAACCTCCTGTTGGGTTCTGTACTGACAGTGCACAGCCTGCTTGAGATTCTCTCTCCTCCCCTCTCTCTGACCCTCCCCTGCTCACATGCTCTCTCTCTCTCTTAAAATAAATATATAAACTTTAAAAAATTGTTTAAATAAACTTAAAAATGTATATAACATGTAACATTTAAATACCAAAATTTAAAATTTAAAATTTACTATATTCTGTGCACCTCAACTGATATAATGACTTTGTCCAATATTTTCCTGTCAGAAGATTTTTGTAGTCTCTAGTTGACCACCACATTTATATTTATATCTCCAGAGATGATAGAGAGAAGACTGGTATAGCTTGGAAACTTAGAAGCAAGATGACTGAGATTTATAGGACCACCTTAGAGGTGATTGGGAAATCAAAGAAATAAGTTGCCATTTGGCTTTATGAATCCTAAATTGTGGCTTACTTGGACCACAATAAAATGCTTACTGACCAAGTTTTCCCTAAGAATGCAAGATTAGCCAGGAATAGAAAGAAGCTAAGATTGCAGACTAAAGATCCACAGCAGGAAATTAATAAGATATAACTAAATTGTGTAAGATTAAACTACATGAAATAATCTAGAGTTAGACAATTCTGAATTTCTATTGAGGTTGAGTGACTTGCAAGGCCTATTGCTTTAGGCAAGTTACTAATATTTTTCACGCATATAGTTCTCCTCTGTAAATTTGGGATAACAATATATAGTAAGTTAATTGATTTAAGAACTGCTTATTAAGGATTGTCTTTACTATGAGGAAAATAGACTATAAGAGGGCAAAAGTAGAGAGAAACCAGTTAGGGGTCAGTTAAACTAGTTCAAGGAAGAGATGTTGATGCTTAGGCCAAGACTGCCATCATGGTGAAAAGTGGTCTGATTTGGAATATAATTTGAAGGTAGTGGGGATGTGATTTCCTGGTGGATTGGATGAGGAGAGTGAGAGAAAGAAGGTAAAGAGGTAGATGGCCTGGCCTCGGGGGAATGCGGGTGCCCGTACCTGTATGTAGCAGGATCAGGCCTTGGGTTTTAGTCAAGTTAAGAGTGAGATACCTCTCCTATATATTCAGGATCACTGTATTATGGTAGTATAGGTTGTTTAGGGCACAGAGGGATTTGGGGACTGAAATCCCAGCCGTATTCTCTGGGGGCTGCATCTACGTAGAGAAAGGAGCACTCTTTGATTTGTACCGAAGCAACCTGTAGGCTAACCTGAAGAGGCCTTGAACAGACACAGGAGCTTTTGGGGAAGTTCATCCTTGTGTGGTTCACAGGGTCGTTTTTAGATATTAAAATAAAATGAAAAACATCCACAAGAGTGGCTAGCACATAGGAAGTACTGAGTGCCTGTTAATTCTCCTCCTCTCCTATACTGTATATCGTATTTTACTTATCTTTGTACCCTTACATTAGCTTCTTGCACTGATTTAGTGTGGTGTCATGATGATTAACTAGTCTGAGGGGTTTGTTTCCCAAGAAACACGAGATGTAAATGACAACAGTTGACAAGAACAGCCAGCCCTTCTTAGTGCTCTTGGAAGGTCAGGACACAGGTCAAACTGTAATGTGACAAATGGATTTATTTCTCCATTTCTTAACATTTATAATAAGAAAGACATACTGAGTGGCTAGCATTTTAATTTTTCTTGAGTACTCAGATTACTTTTAGCCTTTTAGTAGGTGGATAAAAGAGAAATTGGATGGTTCTAGGGGTAAAAGTACCTCATAGTGTGAAGGGGAACATTTGTGAATACTTCTCAGAATTCTGTATTCATAACCTTGGTTTCCTATTATTTTTACCTAGTTTTTACAGCAACTCTTGTTATAACAGTTTAAAAAGCATTGATTTTCCTTTATAATTTTACCATAATCTCTAAATCTACTTACCTCGATCATCATATGAAGTGTCTAGAGGATCGAAGGAAAAAAATAAGATTCTTAATTTCTCATAAATGGATTTCTGTATTAATTTCTTAACAATTCAGCATATAATTTATTTACCACTTTCTGTTGAATATAAATGTCGGAATCCTGAAAGACAAGATGAAAACATAATGAGATTCTACCTTGACAACTATGTCTGCATCATTTTCTTGTTAGGTAAGAATCTGTTTACCTCTTCCTCTTTTAGATCTCTGAGAGGGAAAATTTTTTGAGGTAAAGAAACACATTAAATTTACTAACAGCTCGTCAAGAAATGTGTCATCATATGTCTGTATCCAACTAGGAAGATTTTTCTTTTTTCCCAGACATTCCCATTTTCTTTGGATTCTATTTCAGAAAACAAGGAGAGGATGCCATGGCCCTTTGCTCCTCACTCTGTTGTTCATGACAGAAGAGTCAAAGAAGTAAGGGGAGGAGGCATGGGCCAAGAGGCCAAGTGTGGGGCATGACAGCAAGCAGAGTGGTCAAGCTAGTTCCTTTTCCCCTTTTGGGAATACGAATCCTTATACCTGTAGCGTGAGCAGGCTCGTGTGTGTGTGTGTGTGTGTGTGTGTGTGTGTGTGTGTATGCATGCATGTGTGTGTCCCTATAAAAAAGTAGAGTGCCTTCAAATCTACTTAGAACCATTAGGTTTCTGGATGTTTTATTTCAAATAAACTTTATCGTTATTTTTCAGTTAAATCCGACCACAGGTCCCAATTTTATTAATATTGATTAATTTAATATTAGTAATATTAATATTAAATACTGAAATTCAGTATAAAATGAGCCTTTTTTGTCTTATCAAAGTGGGGATAGTATAACTGAGATTATGACTCAAGGCCACAAACCTGGATTTGCTGTCCAACCCCTTCAGAATTTGGGTAGGTCTCATAACCTTTTGAAAATCAATTTCATTTTCTAAAATGAAGATAATGTAAGTTGTGCTCACCTATTGTACTTTATAGTTTTACAAAGCATCTTTTCGTGCACAGTACTCAGACTTCATGACAAGCCATGAATTTTATGTACTTTATTCCTATTTTACACATCCAGGAAATTGTTGCAGAGAGGTTTCTTAGCCTTTCCATGATCTTGGGATAAACAGGATTTGGAAGGAATTTTCTTTTAATGGTCTAGGAAGGAGTCATATTTGCCTTTTATGAGAAAAATGCTCAGATCCTTTTTATACACACACACACACACACACACACACAGATGGATTGGCAGTTAGATATTAGAACAGAAAAAGGTGTGCTGACTTAACAAATCATACTCAAAGGGAGATGAGTTCATTTTATGTTCTAGAGAATATATTCCTCCATTAATTTTGTAGTAGTTCCTAATCTATTTACCTCTACCGTCCTCATAGTCCAGAAGACCAGCACCTGGAAAAAAAAGGAGAGAGCGCTTCATGGTTTGGCTTCTTGAAAATGAGTGGGGCTTTAAGATTCTGAGAGGTAATGTAGACATGAACTCCCGATAGTGAATAGTGATGGGTATTAATTTTCTTTGCTACCTAGGACTGTGCATAGCAGAAGATAAATGACTGTGTCAGTCATCAGTTTCACCAGGCTAAATAGTAATCAGAGGGGCCTCAGAATACTTTTCCTTCTTGGTACTCCAGCACTTAGCTCCTATTTTTCTTCTCCTACTAATCCTGGGCTATCTCTCAGCAACTTTGGCATCTTACTAGACATTGCCATAGAAAATCTGCTTCACGTCTTCGCATCTGGAACTTGGTGCTCTTTTCAGTCATAATCATCTTAGTTGTGTTCACTCTTGCTATTCCTAGCTACATTCCATACTCCTGCCTACCCACCTTGCTTAGGCCCTCTTCACTACCGGATTTAGACCTTCTGTTCCATTGCCCGAGGAATTTGCTGTTTTCATGGCCTGGTATTTCTGTTGCTGCTCTGCTCTTGGACCACAGGCTCTCTGAAGAGAGCCTTAAAATCACGCAGACCTACCCCCTATTAGTTCATTCTGCCCAATTTCAGTCTGGCACTCAGTATTGCGTAGAAATCTCTGGTGGTGAGTTTCTCCCAGTAAATTAGAAGTTCAGTTCATGGAATGACGCATTATGCAAGATGCTGGGACTACAATGGCAACAAGACAGATTTGGTCCCTGACATGTGGAAATGCGATTATGCTTTCTCTCTTTCCTTTTCTCATGGGTCTAAGTACTTACTTTGTTCTGAACTGTATCTTGAGACATCAATTTCTGTGGAAGAATTAAACAATAATGTTACTATTATTATCTACTTGTGAGAAGTGTTTTTCCTCCAAACTCAACTGTCCTCACTCTAAACTAACGTGTTTCTTTGCTCCCAAAGTGGCCCCCTAGATATGATGCATTACTGGTTCCTACCTCTTTTAAGCACCTCCAGCCAGCCCTGTTCCACCTATCCCTGCACACTAATTCTCCACGTAGGTGCTAGGAGGAGAAAATAAGGAGGGAATGCAGCTGACTAGAGGGGAGGAGGGGAAGACACTAAGGACAGTCTTGGAAAGAGAGATGTTATGGCATGGAAATAGGTTATTGCCTGCATGAGCCCTATCTCTGGTTCATTGACAAATACTATATATTTGTCTCCTATCATCTCTTCTGTATTAAGTCACTAAAATTCTTGAATTCTTTTTATATAATACTAGCTAGTGGTGTCTCCTAGCTCAGTGTCTTCTCTTTTCCTATTCCTCAGATAATTTTCTTTGGATCTCAGGTAATTTTAGAGTATTCTTCTTATTACTGTTGTTAAATTCAGTCTACTTTTTGAGGGGTTGACATTATTGGTAATGTGAGCTTTGGGAGTTTAACGGTGCAGGGGGAATCAATAGTAGGTCAAAATTCTTTAGTTCATTTATTGAAATCGACTCCCAGAATATTGGCAAAGTCTCTAGCTATCAAGTAAGTAGAAACTGAGACTGAATCTTGGCATTCCTTCCATTGTGACTTAAACAGAGAATTTCCGTTTTGACTTGTTACTCACCATTTTGCTTGCGTCGTGTCCATCTTGTTAATAAAATAGCCAGAATGGCAAGTCCCAGTATAGTCAGGATGACAGCCAAAGTTATTTCTGCAACAAAAATTCACCTGTAGGCTTTCTAATTTTGACCCTGTCATTATCAGAGACAGCTTCTGGTCACCTCTTAACTGTTTTCACCAAATAGGCATTTCCTCTCTGCCCCCTTTTCTGTTACTCGAACTCTTTTCTTCCTTTTAGTTTCTTTTCTTACTGTCTCCACATTTCTTCCCCTACTCATTTTTTATATTGGACCTTTTGGTCAGATACTAAGAACATCAGATGCTGTGTTCCCTTGGTTTAGAGAGTGGAAAATGTGACACATTTCCTCCTCAGTTGAATCCTTTACTCTCCGTAAGCAGAAAGGTTAGAATCAGTGATGCAAAGCAAAGTAATTCACTGGGGTATGAGAAAAAAATATTATTTCTATTTTTATATAGTTTTATAACTTTAAACATCCTAGAGTTTCTGTTTTGAGGCATGTATTAGTAGAGTATATGACCACAACATGCGTGTATATATATATGTATATATATATTCACATGCACATATATATATGCATGTTGTGAACATATACTGTACTAATACATGCTTCAAAACAGAAACTCTAGAATATATATGTGTATATACATGAATATATATATCTATATATGCAATGTGTGTGCAAAAA
The DNA here is from genome assembly GCA_030068075.1 of Paguma larvata. Lineage (NCBI taxonomy): Eukaryota > Metazoa > Chordata > Mammalia > Carnivora > Viverridae > Paguma > Paguma larvata. Next base: position 31,731,873 of record CM057829.1, read on the forward strand.
TTTTTACATGGGTAATTGGTCAGAAATTTTAGAGGCCCCTGACTTAACATGATCATATTAATGAAAACCACAACAGAAGACATCACCCACAAAGCCTCTCATGATTAGACAGATATTTGTGACAGTTGTTACTTTAATAGGATTTCTCCCAAAGTCCCATGCTGGGACTCCTAACCTATATCTGTTTATGTATAACTGGAGAGACAAATCTTAGGTAGATACCTTGCTATGGTTATGAAGAACTGAGGCTGAGGAGCTCTGGGAAGAAGAAGAAAGAGAGGGAGGGAAGGAGGGTAAGGAGAAAGAGAAAGAGAAAGAAAGATGTAGGAAGGGAAGAAGGAAGGAAGGAAGGAATAAATGAGTGAACAAACCAATCATAAATCTGCCTGTCACAGTGATAAATGTTGGAGGTGACTGAACTATGAAGGGCTAAGAAAATTAATTACACCAGGATTAAGGTGCTGCAAGAAAGCAGTAGATGAATTCACCTCAAGATGTAAAGAAACACTTCCAGTTGTGGAAAATTGGTCAGATGTCTACCAAATCTTTCAGGTGTTAGGTCATGTGAGAAAAATTTCCCAACAAAACAACCTTCAGAGATTTGCTCCTAATGGACCACTAAAATGAATAGTAAACAGTTTGGTCTCTTTCATGGCAGGTCAGAATTTCATAACTAATGTGAAGTAACCCTTAGGGTAGGAAGGGATAACCAGGTGGTGTGCTTGGATCAAGCCCCTGGAAGGCAATACTCCCTTTGGTGTCTGAAATGTTCTGGCTGTTGGACAAAAGATTATCCACTGCATTTGTGAGGAAAATAAGAGGAAGCGTTGAAACATTATAAAGTGAGAAATACAATCAGAAGTGAGATAACAGGATAAGGAATTTTGTTTTAGTAGTTCAAACTCTTGAAACCAAGGGAGAAATCAGTGTTCTCACTCTAGAGCTGAGCCGAGTGTGGGTGTTTTTCCCCATGCTCCCAGAGGAACTGATGAGTGTGAAAGAAACGATTTTGAATTTGAAAGAAAGCAGGCAGGTAAGGAGGGTGTTAAAGTCTCTGAAGAGAAGACTTCTGAGTCAATAGGGTCAGGGAGACCTTAGAGAAGGAGTCAGTCCATACCCAAGACTGCCATTTTCCAGGTGTTGTCTTCAGAGGGTTCTGTGTCATCTGGATTTCTTTGTCAGAGGGAGATCAAGATAAAAGGAACACCCCAAGCTCACTGTTTCTGAGCAGTATGAACTTGGATGTGGCAGAGGTCCTTGTAAACCAGCATGCAGAGGGTTGCAGGGGAACTGTGTGGCTCAGGTTAATCAGACCTAAGCAGACTACAGGAGTGTGGCCTATGAAGATTCCAGAATCTGTGTCATAATAAAGAACTAGAACTTCAGAGAGACAAGAAGAAAGGAAGTTGAGGTCCAAGAGGCTGGGAAGACTCAAAATATTCTAGGGGACCTTAAACTTATGATTTTGGAAGGGAATTTACTCTACTTGGGCTCTGGAATCAGTTCTTATTTTCCAGACATTTTGAGGCCAGAGATTATTTCCTTCATCCTTGTAACTTCCAGACATTTTGAGGCAGAGAACCTCCTATAGAATAGGCACTTAATAAATGTTTAATAATTGGAAGTGAGAAAAATTCATACATCTATTTAAAAAGGAGGTCCTTGAAACAAATGGAGGGTGAACCAATGAAGGCAGGCTGTTGGAATTAGATAGGGAATATCAAGAGGTGTGTGGTGCTAGGAAAAAAGATCCAGTGAATGGGATTTCAGGCCACTGTGGACAACGAGGGGAGTAATAAAACTATATGAATTCTAAGGCTTTATATATATTAGACACATACTTTACATGTACAAATTTATTTAATCCTTAATCATATTTACAATGAAACCCCTCAAGGCAGAGATATCTGAAGTCACCCAGCCAACATATGGCAGAGTTTCCAACTCCAGAGCCCACCTTCTATTCACAAAGCCACATATCATTTCAATCTTTGGGGCCTCCTGTTCCTGGTAGTATGTTATAGGCCAAGCAGTCAGCCGCAGGAAGAGCACAGTGATGGGCTCCAGTTTGAGGATGCTCCACCCTCCGGGTTAGTGGTATCTCTGGACTACTTTGATTTATTTTTTACCCATCCCCCCACTTCCCCTCGGCAATAATCATTTTGTTCTCTGTAGTTAAGAGACTGTTTCTTGTCTCTCACTCTCTTTTTTCTCCTTTGCTCATTTGTTTTGTTTCTTAAATTCCACATATGAGTGAAATCATATGGTATTTGTCTGTCTTTGTCTGACTGATTTCACTTAGCATCAGAGTCCCTGGGTCCATCCGTGTTGTTGCAGATGGCAACATTTCATTCTTTTTTATTGCTGAACAATACTGCATTGTGTATATATGTGTATCCCACATCTTTATCCACTCATCCATGGGTGGACATTTGGGCTGCTTCCATAGTTTGGTTATTGGCAGTAATGCTGCAATAAACATAGGCGTGCATATATTCTTTGAATTAGTGTTTTTGTCTATTTTTTTGGGTAATAACCAATAGTACAACTGCTGGATCATAGTGTGGTTCTATTTTTAATTTTTTGAGAAGCCTTTATACTGTTTTCCATAGTTTGCATTCCCACCAACAGTGCATGAGAGTTCATTTTTCTCCACATTCTTGCCAACCCCTATTGTTCTTGTCTTGTGGATTTTAGCTACTCTGACAGGTGTGAGGTGATAATTCATTATAGTTTTGATTTGTATTTCTCTGATGATGAGTAAGGTTGAGCATCTTTTCATGTGTCTGTTAGCCATTTGTATGTCTTCTTTGGAGAAATGTCTGTTCATGTCTTCCGCCCACTTTGTAATTAGATTATGTTTTTGGGTATTGATTGTACCAGTTCTTTATATATTGTGGATACTATCATTTATTGGATATGTCGTTTACAAATATCTTATTCCATTCCATAGGATGGAATGGAAACTTTTTATGTTGATGTAGTCCCATTAGTTTATTTTTGCATTTGTTTCTCTTGGCTCAGAAGAGATATCTGGAAAGATGTTGCTAGGGCCAATGTTAGAGAAATTGCTGCTTGTGACCCTTTCAAGGATTTCTATGGTTTCAGGTCTCACATTTAGTCGTAAATCCATTTTGAGTTTGTTTTTGTGTACAGTGAAAGAGAATGGTCCACTTTCATTCTTCTGCATGTCGCTGTCCAGTTTTCCTAGCACCATTTATTGAAAAGACTATCTTTTTCCAATGTATCTTCATTTCTCCTTTGATGAGGATTAATTGACAATGTAACTGTGGGTTTATTTATGGGTTTTCTGTTTTATTTCATTGATTTGTGTGTCTATTTTCATGCCAGTACCATACCGTTCTAATTACTACCATTTGCAGTATTACTTGAAGTCTGGAATTGTCATATCTCCAGTTAATTGGGGTCCTTTGTGGTTCCATACAGATTTTAGGATTGTCTATTCTAGTTCTGTGAAGAATGCTGTTAGTGTTTTGATAGGGATTGCATTATATCTGTAGGTTGCTTTGGGTAGTATAGACATTTTAACAAAGTATATACCCATTTTTTTGGGGTCATCTTGAATTTCTTTCATCAGAGCTTTATAGTTTTCCCAGTACAGGTCTTTCCTCTCTTTGGCTAAGTTTATTCCTAGATATTTCATTGTGTCTGGTGGAGTTGTAAATGGGATGATTTTCTTAATTTCACTTTCTGTTGCTTCATTATAAATGTCTAGAAATGCAGCAGATTTGTGCACGTTGACTTTACTAAATTCATAGATCAGTTCTAGAGTTTTTTGGTGGAGTCTTTGTTGTTTTCAACATAAAGTATCATGTTATTGCAAATAGTGAGAATTTTACTTCTTCTTTTTTCCCAATTTGTATGCTTTTTATTTCTTTTTTTTTTGTTTAACTGCTTTTGCTAGAACTTCCAGTACTATGTTCAATAAAGGTGGTGGAAGTAGACATCTTTCTTCTTGTTCTTTCTTTGAGGAAAATCTCTCAATTTTTCACCATTGAGTTTGATGATGGCTGTAAATTCATCAGAGATGAATTCTCTTTTTTGTTGTGTCTTTATCTGTTTTTGGTATCAGGGTATAGAGTGAATTTGAGAGTTTTTCTTCATCTTTTTGTTTTTCAATTTTTTTATTGTCAAATTAGTTTCCATACAACACCCAGTGCTCATCGCAACCCGTGCCCTGCTCATTGCCCATCCCCCACTCTCCCCTCTCCCACACCCCGCTCAACCCTCAGTTTGTTCTTTGTATTTAAGAGTCTCTTATGTTTTGTCTCCTTCCCTCTCTGTGTCGTTTTTCTTTACCCTCTTTCCCTCCCCCCTAGTTTTCTGTTAAGTCTCGCAAAGTCCACCTGTGCGTGGAAAAACATATGGTATCTGTCTTTCTCTGACTGACTTATTTCACTTAACATAATACCCTCCAGTTCCATCCATGTTGCCACACATGGCCAAATTTCATTCTTTCTTGTTGCTGCGTAGTATTCCATTGTATATATATATACCACATCTTCTTTTTCCATCTGTCAGTTGATGGACACTTAGTCTCTTTCCATGATTTGGCTATTGTCGAAAGTGCTGATATAAACATCAGGGCACACGTGCCCCTATGTGTCAGCACTCCTGTGTCTCTTGGGTAGAGTCCTAGCAATGCTATTACTGGGTCATAGCATAGTTCTATTTGCTTTTTATTGAGGAACCTCTACACAGTTCTCCAGAGTGGCTGTACTAGTTTGTATTCCCATCAACAGTGCAGGAGGGTGCCTGTTTTCTCCACACCCTCGCCTGCATCTGTAGTTTCCTGATTTGTTCATTTTAGCCACTCTAACAGGTATGCGGTGGTATCTCAGTGTGGTTTTGTTTTGTATTTCCCTGATGATGAGTGACATTGAACATCGTTTCACGTGTCTGTTAGCCATCTGGATGTCATCTTTGGAGAAGTGTCTATTCATATCTTCCTCCCATTTCTTCCTGGATTATTCATTTTTCGGGTGTGGAGTTTGGTAAGTTCTTTATAGATTTTAGATACTAGTCCTTTATCTGATATGTCATTTGCTATTATCTTTTCCCATTCCATTGTTTGCCTATTAGTTTTGTTGGTTGTTTCCTTTTCAGTGCAGAAGCTTTTTTATCTTGATGAAGTCCCAGTAGTTCATTTTTTCTTTTACTTCCCTTGCCTTTGGAGATGTGTCGAGTAAGAAAGTGGTGCGGCTCAGGTCAAAGAGGTTTTTTTCCTGCTTTCTCCTCCAGGATTTTGATGGTTTTCTGTCACACATTCAGGTCCCTTATCCATTTTGAGTTTATTTTTGTGATTGGTGAAAGAAAGTGGTCTAATTTCATTCTTCTGCATGTTGCTGTCCAGTTCTCCCAGCACCATTTGTTAAAGATGCTGTCTCTTTTCCATTGGATACTCTTTCCTGTTTTGTCAAAGATGAGTTGGCCATATGCTTATGGGTCCACTTCTGGGTTTTCTATTCTCTTCCATTGGTCTATGTGTCTGTTTTTGTTCCAATATTTTGCTGTTTTGATGACTACTGCTTTGTAGTAGAGGTTAAAGTCTGGGTTTGTGATGCCTCCCGCCTTGGTTTTCTTCTTCAATATTACTTTGGCTATTTGGGTCTTTTGTAGTTCCATAAATATTCTAGGATTATTTGCTCTAGCTTTGAGAAGAATGCTGGTGCAATTTTGATTGGGATTGCATTAAATGTGTAGATTGCTTTGGGTAGTATTGACATTTTAACAATATTTATTCTTCCAATCCATGAGCATGGGATGTTTTTCCATTTCGTTTTGTCTTCCTCGATTTCCTTTATAAGTTTTTTATAGTTTTAAGTGTAAAGATCTTTTACATCCATAGTTAGGTTTATTTTAGGTATTTTATGGTTTTTGATGCAATTGTGAAAGGGATTAGCTTATTTCTCTTTCTGTTGCTTCATTTTTTGTGTATAGAAATGCCACTGATTTCTGTACATTGATTTTGTATCCTGCAACTTTGCCAAATTCATGGATCGGTTCCAGTAGGCTTTTGGTGGATTTTGTTGGATTTTCCATGTAAAGTGTCCTGTCATGTGCAAAAAGTGAAAGTTTGACTTCCTCTTTGCCAATCTTGATGCCTTTTATTTAGTTTTGTTGTCTGATTGCTAATACTAGGACCTCCAACACTATGTTAATAGCAGTGGTGAGAGCAGACAATCTGTTGTGTTCCTGATCTGAGGGTGAAGGGTCTAAGTTTTTCCCCATTGAGGATGATATTAGCTGTGGGCTTTTCATAAGTGGCTTTTATGATGCCTAAGTATGTTCCCTCTATCCCAACTTTCTCGAGAGTTTTTATTAGGAAAGGATGCTGTATTTTCTCAAATGCCTTTTCTGCGTCTATTGACAGGATCATATGGGTCTTATCTTTTCTTTTGTTGATGTGATGTATCACGTTGATTGATTTGCGAATATTGAACCAGCCCTGCAACCCAGGGATGAATCCCACTTGATCATGGTGAATAATAATTTTTATATGCTGTTGGATTCGGTTTGCTAGTGTCTTGAGAATTTTTGCATCCATATTTTCATCAGGGATATTGGCCTACAATTCTCCTTTATAGTGGGGTCTTTGTCCGGTTTTGGAGTCAAGGTAATGCTGCCTCATAAGAGTTTGCAAGTTTTCCTTCCATTTCTTTCTTTCTTTTCTTTTTTTTAATGGTTTGAGAAGAATAGCATTAGCCCTTCTTTAAATGTTTGGTAGAATTCCCCTGAGAAGCCATCTGGCCCAGGACTCTTGTTTGTTGGGATATTTTTGATTGCTGATTCAATTTCTTTGCTAATTATCAACCTCTGTTCAAGTTTTCTATCTTACTTTTTCCGTTTCGGCAGTTTGTATATTTCTAAGAAGTTGTCCATTTCTTCCAGATTGTCCTGTTTGTGGGCATATAATTTTACATAAAATTCTCTTATAATTATTTTATATCTGTGGTGTTGGTTGTGATCCATCCTCTTTCATTCATGATTTTATTTATTTGAATCCTTTCTTTTTTCTGCTAGGGATTTATCAATTTTATTAAGTCTTTCAAAGTACCATCTCTGTTGATATGTTCTACTGGTTTTTGTTGCTACCTACAAGAGATTCACTTCAGACCTAAGGATGCATACAGACTGAAAGTGAAGGGAGGAAAAAAGATATTCTATGCAAAATAAAGCAAAAAATATTAATGATAATAATAAATAAAAGTTTTAGAAAAGCCTCAGTAGCAATACTTGTATTAGACAAAATAAACTTTAAAACAAAGGCTGTAACTACAGACAAAGAAGAGCATTACATAATGATAAAGGGATCAGCTCAACAAGAGGATATAATAACTGTCAATATCTATGCACCCAACATCAAAGCATCTAAAAAGTAAAGCAAATATTAGTACACATATAGGAAGAAATTGATGGTAATACAATAATAGTTAGAGACTTTAACACTCCCATTTACATGAATGGATGGATCATTCAGGCAGAAAGTAAGGAAACTGTCTTTGAATGACACATTTGGACCAGGTGATCTTCGCAGATATATACAGGACATTCTACCCCATACCAACAGAATATATGCTTTGAAAGTCCACATGGAACGTCCTCCAGGATAGATAACATGGGAGGCAACAAAAGAAGTCTCAGTAAATTTAAGAAGTTTGGAATCATACATATTTCGGAACACAACGGTATGATTCTCAAAATTAATCAAAGGAAAAAAAAACAGGAGAAAAACACGTGGAGGATAAACAACATGTTGCTTAACAACCATTGAGTCAATGACAAAATCAAAGAAGAAATAAAAAAAATACACGGAGACAAATGGAAATGCAAAAACAGTGGTCCAAAATCTTTGGAATGCAGCAAAAGCAATTATAAGGGGAAGTTTATAGAAGTATAGGCTGCTTTAGGAAACAAGAAAAAGTTCAAATAAGCAATATAACCTAATACCTAGAGGAACTAGAAAAATATCAGATGAAGCTGTAGGTGAATAGAAGGAAGGAAATAATAAAATCAGGGCAAAAATAAATGACATGGAGACCAAAAAGGAAAAAGAAAAATATAGAAAAGATCAATGAAACCAAAAGCTTGTTCTTTCAAAAGGTAAGCAAAGTTGACAAACCAAACATATCAAGAATAAGAGAGAAAGGACCCAAACAAAATCAGATATGAAATAGAAGTAACAACTGATATCACAGAAATATGAAGGATTATAAGAGACTAATACAAAAAATTGTATGCCAAAAAGCAACCTAGAAGAAATGGATAAATTTTTAAAAACATACAGTCCTCCAAAACTGAATCAGGAAGACATAGAAAATCTGAACAGACCATTTACTGGTAACGAAATGGAATCCTTAATCAAAAAACTACCAACAAACAAAATGGATGGATTCACAGGTGAATTCTACCAAACATTGAAAGAAGCATTAATACCTATTCTTTTCAAAGTATTCAAAAAAAATAGATGAGGAAGGAAAGCTTCAAATACATTCTGTGAAGCCAGCATTACTCTGATACCAAATCCATAATAAGACATCACAGGGAAGAAAATTATAGTCCAGTGTTTCTGATGCACATAGATGCAAACATCCTCAACAAAATCTTAGCAAACCGAGTCTAACAATAAATTAAAAAGGTCATTCACCACCACCAGGTGGGATTTATTCGAGGATTCAAGGATGTTTAATTGCAAAGCAATCAACATTATATCACACCAACAAAATGAAGGATATGATCATCTCAGAATGGCTAGAATAAAAAAGACAAATAACAAGTATTGGCGAGGATATGGAGAGAAAGGAATCCTTGTGCACTGTTAGTGGAGATGTAAATTGGTATACCCACTGAGGTTTCTCAAAAAAATAAAAATAGAATTCATGCGATTTAGTAATTCTATTACTGGTTATTTATCCAAAGAAAGTGAAAGCACTAATACAGAAAGATATATGTACCCCTAAGTTTACTGCAGCATTATTTATGGTAACTAAGATATGTAAGTGACAGAAATGTCCATCAATAGATAAATGGGTAAGGACGATGTAATTTGTACACACACACACACACACACACACACACACTGAAACATTACGCAGCCATAAGAAAGGAAGAGCTCTTGCCATTTGCAGGAACATGGATGGATCCAGAAAGTATTATGCTAAAAGTGAAATAAGTCAGAAAAGGTAAGTACCATATTATTTCACTTATCTGTGGAATCTAAAAGATAGATAAACAAACAAAATTTAGAATCAGACCTATGAATACCGAGAACTAAATGATGGTTGCCAGAGGGCATGTATAGGGGGATGGGCAGAAGGGTGAAGGGAAGTGGGAGCTTCCAGTTATGGAATCATCACAGGAATAAAAGGTGTAGCACAGGGAATATAGTCAATGGTATTGTAATAGTGTTTGAGATAACAGATGATAGCTACTTGTGGTGAGTGTAGCATAGCTTATAAACTTGTAAAATCACAGTGTTGTACACCTGAAGTTAATAAACATTATGTGTCAACTATACTTCGGTAACATAAAGTTTAAAAATATTTAAAAAGTTCAAAAAAGTTAGGATGTACACTTATCTGAAAACCATAAAATACATTAGATTATTTTCCTCTTTATATTTTCTAATAAATTCCAATTTTGCACAGTGATTTTCCATTTCCCCTTTAAGGTAAGTGAAAATACAGACACAGAATACTCTCAGGGGGGATCATACACATAGTTTTCTTCCCTGCTTGTCTTTTTATTTTGTGTCTGCCTAGATAGGCCAGAGTTGCTTAGAGAGTTTCAGGGGAAGTCTCATTGCATGATGAGGATGCCCTGAGACAAGAACTGCCTTTGGAGAATTTCCATTCATGTTGGTTCACTCGGGTACTGTTGACTTGAACATTTTGGTAGGTTATATACTACTACATAATATGTATAATCCACCCACAGATTCCTTTAGTGCTTGTGTTGTTCATTAAACAACATGTGTTCAGTACCTATTACATGCAGTGTTCTGTAGGTCAAATAACACCTATTTAAAATGACATATTTTAAAATCTAATAGATTTAAATATGTAACCCTGTGTCAGTGAACCCTTCTACAGGTTCCTCAGAAATATTAACTTTTGACTCATTTTCCTTTCCTTATGCTCCTGGTAATCCTCACGTTTTCCCTCTTATAAGAACATACATGCTTAATAGTGAAAAATTTGAGAATAGAGCAATGGAAAAATAAGGGAACATTTCTCTTTCTAGAGAAAAATTTGCTTTACATTTCAGTGCATTTCTTTTCAGCCTTTTGGCAAAAATGAAATAATAAAAGAGAATACATAAATGTATATATATTCATTTCATAATTGTAATAAACTGAGACATGGTTACATTGAAATGTACTTTTTTTAGCTGACTTCTTTAATGTTTATTTTATTTTACTGTTCTATGTTATGTTATGTTATTTATTTAAATTCAAGTTAGTTGACATACGGTATAGTCTTGGCTTCAGGAGTAGAATCCAGTGATTCATCTATTACCCATGAATCTGGCGCTCATCTCTAAAAGTGACCTCCTTAATGCCATCACCCATTTAACCCATCCTCCTACCCACTTCCCTTTTGGCAACTCTCAGTTTGATGTATTTAAGAGTCTCTTAGGGGATGCCTGGGTGGCTCAGTCAGTTAAATGTCCCGAGTCATGATTTCAGCTCAGGTCATGATCTCATGGTTTTGTGAGTTCAAGTCCTGAGTTGTGCTCTGCACTGATAGTGAGGAGCCTGCTTGGGATTCTCTGTCTTTCTTCCTTGTTTTCTACTCCTTTCCCACTCATTCTCTCCCTCTCTCTCTCTCTCTCTCAAAATAAATAAATAAGCTTAAAAAAAAGAGTCTCTTATGATTTGCCTCCCTCTCCATTTTCGTCTTATTTTTCCTTCCTTTCCCCATGTTCATCTGTTGTGTTTCTTAATTCCATATATGAGTAAAATTATATGATATTTCTCTTCCTTTGAATTATTTCACTTAGCATAATACACTGTAGTTCCGTTCATGTTGTTGCAAATGACAATATTTCATTCTTTTTGATAGCCAAGTAGTATTCCATTGAATATATATACCACTTCTTCTTCACCCATTCATTAGTTGATGGGCGTTTTGGCTGTCTCCATAATTTGGCTATTGTTGATAGCACTGCCATAAACATTGGTGTACGTGTGCCCTTGAACTGTCATGTTTTAATTAAAGAAGACACATGGCTGTTATAAAAATCTAAAAAAGTACAGACAACTATAAAAATGAAAACAAAAACTTTCCTCATGTTAATTCTTCTGGAATTTTGTCTTAACCATTAATAGTTCAAAGTTTGTTTTTGTCAACTCTAACATACATGCAGAAAATTGTACAGGCCTGAGGTGTACAGTCCAGTGGATTTTTATGTAAGAGTACATCTGTATGACCCTACCTAGATCGAGATATTGGCATACTTCAGAGGTATTGTGAGTTTGGCTCCAGACCAGCTCAGTAAAGCAAATATTGCAATAAAGTAAGTCAAAGGAATATTTTGGTTTATCAGTGCATATAAAATTACATTTACACAATACAGTGGTCTATTATGTGTGCAATAGTACTATGTCTAAAAAAACAATGAACAGATTTGGGGAAGGTGGTGGAGTAGAAAGATCCTAATCTCACTTCGTCCCACAGATACACCTCGATAACAGCCACATCAGTGCAACCAACCCAGAAAATGACCTGAAGACCAGCAGAACAGACTTACCTCAGTTAACATAGATACAAGGCCACAATTAAAAAGGGTAGGAGAGGTGGAGATGCAGTAGGGAAACAAATTGCCAGCTAGACTAACGACAAATTGCCCCACAGCATGGAGAAGGGAGAGAAGCTAACCAAACACCAGGTACAGGGCATCTGTACTGGGAAGACAAGTCTCCGTAACATTTAACTTTGAAAATTGGTGGAGCTGAACTTTACAAGTTTTGATAACCAGCGAGGCTTAATGTGGGTACTTAAAAAATCAGTGGACTCAGCTCTGCCAAAGCCACAAGGTGATAGGAAACTGAATCCCTGTCCTCAAAGAAACACAGTAACAATCCAACCAAGATACAGCAAAGTATGATAGGGAAAAGATATGATTCAGGAGGCAGAGAGGGAAATGTTAGGACCTGAGGTCCCAGGGTGGGGTGAAACACATACTTTGGAACTATGCTGTAGCATCTGACCATAGCAAACTGCCTCAAGGGTAAGGTTCCTCTTAAGAATGTAACAGGTAGCACCTACTCCCCCCACCCCCCAAATTGCCCTAAGGAATTTGACAAAAGACTGTAAAATGTATGACCCACAAAGAACAGTATGGCCATAGACCACTGCTTATACGATAGAAAGGAGCCAATTCAAAAGGAATGACTAGGCATTTATCATTACCTAGCCAGTAAGGGTAAAACCGGAGAAGGAACAAGGAGGAAGAGAAGGGGGACGGCCAAAACATTAAAGAAAAGTAAAAGTCCCCCTAGGGACGCCTGGGTGTCTCAGTCAGTTACGCGGCCAACTTTGACCCAGATCATCATGTCACGATTTGTGGGTTTGAGCCCCACGTGGGGTTCTGTGTTGACAGCTCAGAGACTCTAGCCTGCTTCAGATTCTGTGTCTCCCTCTCTCTCTGCCCCTCTCCCCCTCACTGTCTCTCTCAAAATAAAACATTAAAAAATAATTTAAAAAAAGAGTCCTTTGCCTATAGTCTATGGGTATTCACTTTCAAATGCCCCCTCTCTGCAAAAACTTTCATACTAACATTCTGATCTTATACTCTAATAAATTTTTGTTTGCTGCTCATTTTATTCTATGTCCACCTCTTCATTCTTTGAAGTGGCAAAACAATAAACCTCAGGTATTGAGGTAAAAAGTTCTGCAATAATAGAAGTAGTGGTTTGAAAATTGCCTGAAGTATACATGAAGGAGAGTTATTTACTATCTCAGAACTATGGTCAGGGACCTTCAGGAGACTTCTTCAAACAGTGGGGCTGGCAGGTACCATTTCTCTCTCTTCCCCACAGCCTACATAGCTAGACATGCTGGTTTGTGGGAACTAGCATGAATATTTTTCCACCTACCTTGCTAACACCCTGCCCCTGAGTGATTTTTTGGATCTGCCCCATCCAACTGAATCTCCTCAGCAGAAGTCCCTCCAAAGTTGCTGAGGGATTATGGAAAAGAATAGCACAGACACTCACAGCTGTAAAAGGAAACATGGCTTATGATACAGATGTGTTTTTTTATTAATCCAAATTAGTTAACATATAGCATAATGATTTCGGGAATAGAATTTAGTGATTCATAACTTACATATACCAGCCAGTGCTCATCCCAACAAGTACCCTCCTTAATGCCCCTCACTCATTTAGCCCATACTCCTTTCCAGCAACCCTCATGTTGTTCTCTGTATTTAAGAGTCTGTTATGGTTTATCTTCCTCTTTCTTTTTATCTTATTTTACCTTCCCTTCCCCTTTGTTCATCTGTTTTGCACTCAAAATTCCAAATATGAGTCCAATCATACATTTGTCTTTCGCTGACTGACTTATTTCACTTAGCAATAATACACTCTACTTCCATTCATGTTTGTTGCAAAAGACAAGATTTCATTATTTCTCATTGCCAAGTAATACTCCCGTTGTGTGTGTATATATACATTATCTTTTCTTTTAATACTTTTATTGTTTATTTTTGAGAGAGAGAGAGAGAGTGTGTGTGAGCAGGGGAGGGGCAGACAGAAAGGGGGAGACACAATCAGAAGCAGGCCTCAGGCTCTGAGTCGTCAGCATAGAGTCTGATGTGGAGATTCAACCCATGGACCTAGAGACCCTGACTGAAGTGGGACATTTAACCGACTGAGCCACCCAGCTGCCCCTATGTACCACATCTTCTATATGCCTTCATCAGTTGATGAACATTTGGGCTCTTTCCATAATTTGGCTATTGTTGATAGGGCTTCTATAACCATTGGTGTGCATGTGTCCCTTTGAGTCAACACTTTTGTATTCTTCGGATAAATACCTAGTAGTACAATTGCTGGGACATAGAATGGCTATATTTTTAGCTTTTTGAGGAACCTCTATACTCTTTCCCAGAGTGGCTGCACCAGTTTGCATTCCCACCAACAGTGCAAAAGGTTCCTCTTTCTCTGGATCCTTGCCAGCATCTTTTGTTTCCTGAGTTGTCAATTTTAGCCATTCTCATAGGTGTGAGGTGGTATCTCATTGCGGTTTTGATTTATATTTCCCTGATGATGAGTGATGTTCAGCGTTTTTTCATGTGTCTGTTAGCCAGCTGGATATATTCTTTGGGAATATGTCTGTTCATGTCCTTTGCCACTTCCTTCACTGGATTATCTGTTTGTTTGTTTGTTTGTTTTTTGGGGGGTGTTGAACTTGATAAGTTCCTTGTAAATATTGGATACCAATCCTTTATTGATATATCATTTGCAAATATTTTCTCCCATTCTGTCAGCTACCTTTGGTTTTTCTGATTATTTCCCATACTGAGACATGTCTAGTAAGAATTTGGTGTGGCCAAGGTTAAAGAGGTGGTTTTCCATTTTCTACTTTAGGATTTTGATACTTCCTCTCTTATGTTTAGATTTCATCCATTTTGAGTTTATTTTTGTGTATGGTGTAAGAAAGTAGCCCAGGTTCATTCTTCTGCCTGTTGCTCTCCAGTTTTCCCAATATCATTTGCTGAAGAGACTGTCTTTTTTTCCATTGGATATTCTTTACTCCATTCTCAAATTAGTTGTCATACATTCAGGGTCCATTTCTGGCTTCTTTGTTCTGTTCCATTGATGTATGTGTCTGTTTTTGTGCCATTACCATGCTGTCCTGGTAAACAGCTTTGTAATACATCTTGAAGTCCAGGATTGTGATGCCTCCAGCTTCAGTTTTCTTTTCAAATTTGCTTTGGCTATTCAGGTTTTTTTCTGGTTCCATACAAATTTTAGGATTGTTTGTTGTAGCCCGGTGAAGAATGCTGATGTTATTTTGATAGGGATTGCATTGAATATATAGATTTCTTTGGATAGTATTGACATTTCAGCAATATTTGTTCTTCCAATCCACAAGCATGGAAAGTTTTTCCATTTCTTTGTGTCTTCTTCAATTTCTTTCATAAACTTTCTGTAGTTTTCAGTGTATGGATCCTTTACCTCTTTGGTTAGGATATTCCTAGATAGTTTGTGCATTTTGGTGCTTTGTAATGGCATTGATTCTTTGATTTCTTTTTCTACTGCTTCATTATTGGTGTATAGAGATGCAGCTGTTTTCTCTACATTGATTTTGTATTCTGTGACTCTGTTGAATTCATGAATCACTTCTAGTAGTTTTATGGAGGAATCTTTTGGGTTTCCCACACAGAGTATCATGTTGGTTGCAAAGAGTGAAAATTTTACTTTCTCTTGCTGATTTAGATGCCTTTTGTTTCTTCTTCTTGTCTGATTGCTGAGGGTAGGACTTCCAACACTATGTTGCATACTGGTGGTGAGAGTGGACATCCCTGTCATGTGCCTGACCTTACAGGGAAAGCTCTCAGTATTTCCCCACTGAGGTTGATATCAGGTGTAGGTTTTTCATGTATGGCCTTTATGATGTTGAAATATGTTCCTTCTATTCCTACGTTCTTGAAGGTTTTTCTCAAGAAAGGATACTGTATTTTGAGAAATGTTTTTCTGCATCTGTTGAGAGGATCATGTGCTTTTTGTCCTTTGTTTTGTGGATATAGAACCAGCCCTGGCATCCCAGGAATAAATCCCACTTGATCTTGGAGAATAATTCTTTTAATGTACTGTTCAAATCAATTTGCTAGTATCTTGTTGAGAAGTTTTGCAAGCATGTTCATCAGGGAAATTGGTCTGTAGTTCTCCTTTTATTGGGGTCTTTGTCTGGTTTTGGAATCAAGGTGTTGCTGGCCTTGTAGAATGAGTTAAGTTTTCTTTCTCTTTCTGTTTTTTTGGAACAGCTGCAAAAGAATAGGTGTTAAATCTTCCCTAAATGTTTGATTGAATCTCCCTGGAAAGTAATCTGGCCCTGGACTCTGGATTTTTGGGAGATGTTTTTTACTATGATTAAATTTCTCTCCTGGTTATGGGTATGTTCAAATTTTCTATTATTAGGAAAATTTTCTGCTATAATGTTCACATAAACTTTCTGTCCCTTTTTCTCTTTCTTCATCTTCTGGTACTCCTATGATTCGAATGTTATTCCTTTTTAAAAAGTCACTGAGTTTCTAAGTCCTGTGTCCTGATTTTTGCCTTTATTTTCCTCTTTTTATCTGCTTTATTTTTTCCATAATTTTATCATCTATATTGCTGATTTGCTGCTCTGCTTTGTTCATCCTTGCCATCAAGTCATCCGTTTGAGATTGCATCTGTTATAGAATTTTTAAATTTAATCCTGACTGATTTTATTTCTTTTATCTCTGCAGAAAGGGATTCTAGGGATTCTCTAGTGCCATATAAGCTTTTTTCAACCTCAGTTAGTATTCTTAGTATTGTGGATCTAAATTCTAGTTCAGACATCTTACTTATATCTGTGTTAAATATATCCCTGGCTGTCATTTCTTCCTGTTCTTTATTTTTGGGGATATTTCTTCATCTTGTCATTTTGGAGGAAAAAAGAATTAATAATTAAAAGTAAAAACAAAACAAAAAATCAAAGGAAGCTACATCATAGGTATGTTTCAGTCTGCTTGTTGAAAGAAGCTTCATAAAAAAGGAAAAGAGGGAAAGGAAAGAAAAAGAAGGAAAAAAAGTTTTAAAAATTAAAAAAAATACATAATAAAATCAAGAAAATTAAATAGAATAAAAAAAGATGAAAGTAAAGTAAAAAACTAAAAATAAAATTTTCCATTTGTTACCAAGAAAGAGAAAGAAACAAAAAAAATTAAGCAAAAAAGGAAGCAAAGAAAATGAATAAATGAACCAGGAAACAGAATGAAGGCTAAATGAAGTTTTGTCCCATTTCCCCCAGAACTGAAACTGTGAAGCACTCTGTAGTCCATATAGTAAGCAGGTGGAGGGACTAGTGCTAATCTTCTGGAGGATGTGCTTGGAGGGCACAGTTGGGCAGGACTTGGTTAAACGACTTCATTCTCCACTAGGTGGCGCTATTTACCTTACTAGGAGGATCCACGTGGGCAGAAGAGGTGAAAATGTTTTCACCCATCTCCCTAGTCTCTAGCACAGGAACTTTGGGCTCTCATTGACCTGCGATCAATCACCTCTTCATTGTCTGAGGCCTCCATCCATTTCCTGCCTTTACCCTGTCCATGTCCACCCTGTCTGCCTGTCAGGCAACGCCTTCTTCCAGAGTTTTATCTCAGATGGGATTGTGTTTCAAAACTTCAGGCTTCTGAGAACCCTGTGGTTTGGACCCCTGCCAACTCGCTGGGAGAGGGTCTTGCTGGGCAATGGCCGGGTGCTTGCCTGCCCCAGAAAAAGTTCATTTAACTGGGCAGTGGCAGAGGCTCAGAGATTATGGCAAATCACAACACACGGCCGGTGCCAGGTTTTGGTCCACCCTGGTGTCTTTGTACCAACACCACCAAGCGTGGCTGCTCTTTGGGGTCCTCTGAGACCTTTGCCCATGGGGAGGCTGTATGGCCTCTACCAAATGCTCTCCAAGCAGGGGAACCACTTCCTCCCATGTGGCACATGGACCCTACATACCCTGCTGCCTGCTTCTCAGGATTCGCCCTTTTTCTTCACCAAAGCACCATCAGGCACTAAGCTCCGAAACTTCAAACTCTGTGCTCCATTGTTTCTAGAATCCTGGTATTGAAACCCTCTCCTTTCTCCCTATCAATGGTTTTGGGGAACAGATTTCTTGTTCATTCCCCAGCAAGTATTGTCAGTATTTCTCTTTCTCTACAGATACTCTTGGGGGAGTGCTTTTTTTGCATGATCCCAGTATGCCACAAATTCCCCCTACTTTTTTCTCTCTGTCTTCTCTCCACAAAAAAGCCTTGCTACCCTCCATGGCTTTTCTCTCCTGCAGTTCACCTCTTCATACCACATACCTGCTGAATTCTGTGGTTCAAGTTACTCAGATTGTTGCTTTAATCCTCATATCAATTTCCTAGGTGTTCAAAATGGTTTGGTGCTGATCTAGCTGTGTTTCAGAGACGAGTCAAGCTCAGGGTCTCCATACTGTTCTGCCATCTTAACTCCTCTCCCTGAAAATCTCTCCAGATTTTTTTTCTTAAAGGAATAGATGTCAATAACAGAAAAAAGGATTTGGACATAATTTTCAGAAATATTAACAGTTATGAGTCATCACATTAGGATAGATTCTTTTTCCATTTCTTTTCAGTACTTTGAGGACTGGAATAGTTTAGTGTTTTCCAGAGTATACTGCAGACTACTGGATTTTATTAAGCTTTACATTAGAAAAGAATTTGCAAGCTTTATTTGACCAAGGAGGTTATCATAGGGATAACGTTCCTTGGAACCACACTTTGAAAATTACTGGTGTTAAAAAACAAAATCCACCTGAGTAAATTTGAAGATCTAATTGGCTTTCTTCAATGATTCATAAATCAGGCAGTATCTCATCTAGCAAATAAAGGAATGATATGAGGATTTGTACAAATGGAAGATTTTTTAGGCAGAAGAAGGATGAGACAAGGAAGTTAGAAGAGTGGATTATTTCAGGCAAGGTTACCTTCATTTAGGGGAAGGCAGATCCATTTATATGCTATTCACAAGGGACCCATTTTAGACCTAAAGACACTTTTACAGATTGAAAGTAAGGGGATGGAGAATCACTTACCATGCTAATAGTCACCAAAAAAAGCCAGAGTAGCCATACTTATACCAGACAATCTAGATTTTAAAATATAGACTGTAACAAGAAATGAAGAGGGCATTATATCACAATTAAGGGGTAAACATTGTAAACAAGAAACTATTAGTGTGATTCCAAAAGAAAAAAAGAAGAAAGAATAAAAGAAAAAAAGAACTGCAGGTATTGTATTGAAGTCCTTGATATTCAGTGCACTTCGTGTATGGGGAGTGCTGGCTGTGCTGGTTTGTGGAAGAGGCCCTTTTGTTGGCTCAGAGTCATAAGACACCGGTAAAGAAGTGGTTGCCAGGCACATGGGGGCAGGGTTTGGTGTAAGGGATCCTACTTCCACTGGCAGCCTCTGTAATGTCCTCTGGAGTTCCACCATGTTTGTGTTGGGAGGAAAATGATGCCACCCCAATCTCTCTTCTCCTGTCCAGGGATCTCAATCCTTCCATTGTTTAGGTAGCACACACAGAATAACGAGGGCAGTCAGCTAGCTCTGTGCCACAACTCTGGTGATTTTTTCTTTGGTCCATGGCTGGGATTCAAATCTTAAAGAACCTGGCAGTGCCAGATCCATTCCCCTCTGTGGACTAGAGCCTCTCCACACTGTGTGAAGTCCTCTGTCCATGAAACACTTTCCCATGCCTGCACTGTGCACAGAATCTATGGATTAGGATAGCTAAAAGTAACCAAGGTTAACCAGACGCTGGAACCTGCTTTGGATTCTGTGTCTCCCTCTTTCTCTGCCCCTCCCCAACTTGTTCTATCTATCTCTGTCTCTGTCCTTCTGTCTCTCTCTCTCTCTCTCTCAAAAATAAATGAACATTAAAAACTGAAAAAAAGAAAAAAAGAAGGTGGAACTTTTTTCCTCCTTGTTAAAATCCTCTTCACCCAAAAAGCACTCCTGAAAGATGAGGCATTTTGATTGGTGTTCCAGCGAAAATTCTATTTTGGGATCTTAGGCCTTCACCTTATATCTGCCACTTTAAAAGATTTCCTCTCCTTTGAATCTGGTTGTCTATTTAGCTATGTAAAGACTCTAAGGGAGTAACCATAAAGCAGGCAGATGAAAGACAAATACATGATTTCAGTCATGTAGAATTTAAGAAACAGACAGATGAACATAGGAAAAGGGAAGAAATAAGATAAAATCAGAGGGGAAGGCAAACCATAAGAGACTTCTAAATACTGGGAACAAACTGAGGGTTCCTGGACGGTAGGTTGGGGAGTGAGGAGGGCTAAATGGATGATAGGCATTAGGAAGGTACTTGTTGAGATGAGCACTGGGTGTTATATGTAAGTGATGAATCACCGGGTTCTATTCCTAAAACCAATACTATACTGTATGTTAACTAATTTTAATTAAAAAAATTAAAAAACAACAGATGAACTTGGAGGGTATGTTGGTTCAAGTACTGCTTTTGAAAAGAAAATCTGTGATTGAATTTCAGGAAACAGTTTCAGAACCGATGGGACTTTGTAGGGGTGCAGCTTGACTTCTAAATGTGTAGTACATAAGGCCTGAGAACAATTCCCATAAAATACAAGAACTCTAAGCCTGTCTTTCCAGAGAAACTTGGATATATACAGAAGACACACATGGTTCACATCACTGCTATTTGCGCCCACTGAGACCACTGGGAGAATGGTGGCTTTAGTGTGAGAATAGAGCATATTAATTTGTCAGGGCTGCTGTAACAAAGTACTACAGACTGAGCGTCTTAAACAGTAGAAGTTTATTGTCTCACAGCTGTGGGACTAGAAGTTTGATTTGAGATCAAGGTATTGCCAGGGCCATACCCCCTCTGGAAGCACAAAGAAAGAATATGTTCCATGCCTCTCTCTTCACTTCTGCTTGTTTGCCACCAATCTTGGATGTTTTTTGGCTTCTGGATACAAAATGCTAATCTTAATGTATTGTTCTCCGTGGTTGCATGTCTGTGTTCAAAATCCTCCTTTTATAAGAAGAATACTCGTGTTGGATTAGGGACCCTCTCCACTCTAGTATGACCTCATCTGAACTAATTATATCTGCGATGATCCTACTTCAAGATAAGTTCACATACTGAATACTGGAGGTTAAGACGTCAATATATGAATGTTGAGGGCTCGTTGTGGGAGAGACAGAATACAACTCATAACATAGAGTATACTTAGGAGAAAATGGGAAACTGGGAAATATAAATAGACTAGATAACTACTCTGAGAAGGTTGATTATGAAAAGAAAGAACCCTTAGGAGAGTACATAGGAAGATACAGAGTTGATGGAAAATTTTTTTGTCTTGATATTCAGATGGCCAAGATTTTGTAATTTTTTAATTTTAAGGTTAAACAGAAGTTAGTACAAAGGCTGAGAGGAATAACTGCTGGATTTCACCAGACTAAGAAGTACAGGATGGATGGTGAGAAGAATTAGTGTTCCCTGTAAAATAAGGGGGGTATTTCTCTTAAAATAAAAGTTAGGGCTGAGTAATGCATAGGTACAGATGACAGTTTTGTTGTATTCATTATTAAAGTTTAGACAGTTCCCTTCTGAGTAAGTTTTTCATTCTTCTCCTCTTTCTTCTTCATTCAAAATGGGAATACAGGCATACACTGAGAATAAGGGGGCAGTAGCCTTGGAAATTTAAAGAAGGTGGAATTTTTAATGAAACTGACTGCAAAAGTAAGGAAATGCAAATGGCTGGAGATACCTGGGAGGATCATCGGATAGTGCTGGTACTCAAATTGTCATAGGTGATAGTGCATGGTTAGAGGAACGAATCTCATATGTGTAGAATTTATAGCATATTAAGCTGCCAGTATGATAAATGGATAATTAGATTAATCCATATTTTGAGTTTTGCCAAAATAATATGACAGAAGGACAATGATGGCAGGTATTTTTCATTTACAAGTAAGAGAACACTGAAATTATTAACTATGGCACTAAAATAGGACAGGGTAAGAAGTGAAGTTAGGAGGGACTGATGGATCTGGAGAAATTGAGAGACTTTAATGAGACCCACACACTGGAAGAGTATGAGTAGCTCAGTAATCAAGTACAGAAATTTACGTCTTCTGTTCCACCTAAAAGCTTCACCTGTGTATGTCATCTGCTGCCATCTTTAAAGTCAAGGATAAATTCGATACAAAATGACAAATACCCAAAACGCAAATGTCTTAAAGATATAAAAGTTTATTTCTCACAGAAAATAATTCAGAAATTACATAATGGTTTGATGAAATTGCCAAAAACCCAAGTCTATTCTAATTTCTCTGCCATCCATGTCATACTACATAGTCATATTATTTAGTTCCATTCCTCATGACACATTCAGCCAGCAGAAAATGTAAAGGAGAAAAAAGAAGGAAAAAATTTCTCTTCAATGACACATTCCAAGAGTCCTACAGAATATTCTGTTTATAACACACTTGCCATCAATTAGCCACATGCAGCAAAGGAAGCTATGAAATCTAACGTTTATATAAGGTTGTTATAGGACAAGATAAGAGCATGAAAACATCTATAATTAAGGAAGAAGGGAGAATTGAAATGAGGGGCAATCCTCAGTCTGTGTTTCAGGGCATCTCCTTAAGAATGAACCAGTAAGAAGAAGACAAAAAATCAATGTCCATGCCCTTAGTGGAGAATTATAATCATCATTAAGGCTCCAAATAATCATTTCTCATGGACAGGTAGGATTATCAATTACAATATCATTTGACTCTCCTCCACCTGGACAGATGGTTAGGTGGCCTGAGTCAGGGGACCAAAGTCTGAAAAGCGGTCTTAGGACACCACTGAATGTGTTCTGGGGAAAGGAGAAAATGTGGGACCCATCTGTCATATTAAAAAAAGTTACATCTCCATCTTCATAATCCAGAAATATCCCTACACTAAGGGGTTTTTGTTTTATTCTAAGTTGAGTTTCTGGGGAGGTGAGGGCCCAGTACTCCTCCTCATAGAGTCTGATGGCCCAGAAACCATTCTGTGGGGACACTGTGACCCTCCCATTTCTTGTTACATCATCCCTACAAATTCCCAGGTCCCAGGAATATCCATTCTCAACTTTGACCTCCCAGTAAAATCTCCCTGAGCTGATATGGAGCTGACCCAGTACACAGGGGAGGGAGTCGAATCTCTGAGTTGAGCTGGGTGGAGATTGACATTCTTCTTGCCAGGTTACTCGTCTTCCTTTTTCAGATAGCGAGAGGGAAGGATGGGCAGTGGCGGCATCCAGGGTCACATTTACTGCAGACAAATGGACTATTCTTATTCTGGGAAGGATCTCAGTAGGCCCGACCCAGAGGAACCTCATTCTGTCAGGGCTTCTCTTGCCCTGGGTAGATCTAGCTCACCTCCACCCATCTCTTCCTGAGACTACCCCATACGGATCAGGATCCCTCCTGGACCGTAATATACTTACCAGTCTGGAATTCCTCTTTCCTCCAATCTACAAGGAATGAATGTACATGAGAGCTCACCATCTGAAAGATAGCTGCCTGTCTGAGCAGAATACCATGAGTATAAATCCCTAGGTTTAATTCAGGAGTCATAGCAATGAAAGAGGGTATTCTTTCATATCCTTAAATATCTATTTACCTTTTGCTAATCTGTGTTTGATTTGAAGATGTAACACATTCCTATGCTCTCCTTAGCATAAGTATCTATAACATATTTAGGATGTGAGAAGAAATAGGGAATAGGGCGAATCTGGCCAAATAACTCATTTTTTTGCTTTACCCTCCTCAGATTTTCAAAGACAATAAAAAAACCACTGTACCCATGCTTAAAACATGATGTGAGATACAATTAAAAATATAAAACTGTTAAAAATTAATGCTTCTGACACATTATTATCTTAAAATATTGAGTGACCTACTGAGGTTTATGGAAGTATATTTGGAGTTGCTTTGATTTTTAGCGCATCATTTTACATAGCAAGTATTCATTTAAATTATCTTTGATAATAGGATTTTCTTGATCAGATTTCATAAAACTCACCAGGATATAATAGTGCCTTCTTCCAGGCTGGAAAAAAAGGGAACATGTTACTTTATTTCCTTCTCTGTTTTCTCACATAGTCTTTTCCATTTCTCCCTGTCTTTGTCCCATTTCTTCTTCTGAATCCCTTGGATTTCCCTTTGTAATTCTGTACTATTTTCATATTCCATTTTTTGAATATTATAATAAAGTTCATGAGTAGAACTTAGCAACAGTGGTGGGAGGGACAGAGAAGCAGGAAGGAGAAAGCATAAAATCAAGTGAAAGGAAGGACAGAGGAGAGAAGGAAGATCATGCTGAAAGACTTGGGGTTTGCACATCTGTGAGAATTTACTGAAAGCCCTTAAACTTAGAAAGCTCTTGCTGCAAATGCTGTTTTGCCACATACACATAACAATTTTTGTCATATTTTTGTATACCATCTTAGTCTTTTAGGGTAGGACACAAGAGAAATGGAAGAATGGAGCTTTCCAAGAGATAAGTATTACTCACCGGACTTGTATTGAGCCTTCCTCCTAGCTGAGAGAAGATACACAAACACACATGTATGAGACAGATTTTTCTGAACATCGTAAGGATGATAAAATTAAAACCATACATCTGCCAATGTTTGTGTCTGTATATTGTGCAAGTAAAGCCCATTTCAAAAGTAATCAAAGAAACCTCTAAAGCCAGTCCACGTGAAAAGTTTACCACAATTTGAAGAATACAATCTGACATGTAGGACATTAAGATTTAAATAATTCCTGTTAGGGGGTACA
The DNA here is from genome assembly GCA_030068075.1 of Paguma larvata. Taxonomy (NCBI): domain Eukaryota; kingdom Metazoa; phylum Chordata; class Mammalia; order Carnivora; family Viverridae; genus Paguma; species Paguma larvata. Next base: position 31,756,464 of record CM057829.1, read on the forward strand.
AATAATAGTGTAGGGGTGTCTTAGAATATACCCTTAAACTTTAGAGGTATATTATCAATGAAGTTTGATTGAAAAAAAATAAATGTATAAAAGATCCCAAAAAAGAGCAATTTGTTCAATTAATAATTAAATCGATTCAAATAAAAATGAAAGAAGAGTAATAACTATGGTTGGAAACAGACAGTAACCAGGCTAAGCATGCAGAAATATTATATACCTTGTATCACTTGAAATATGGTCAAGAGAAATAGTCTCAAAAGTGTCAAAGTTACACTTGACATCAGTAATATGCAAAGTGTATGAAAGGCCACCAAAAAGAGGAACTTCTCTCACTTGGAAGCTTTGGAGTCTGAACACATCAATTAAGACCTCGGACCATATGATGTACAAAACAATGGGCACTCTGTCTCAGAAACCGGGTTGGAGAGCTCATTCAAAGGGTGCTTTCTGTTTAATGGAGAAAGCCACATTTTCTTAGCTTAATCCTCTCCTCTCCCCAACCTTATAATGAAATTATGGCAATCATGTGGAAGATAGAAGACTAAGAATCAATCAAAGGAATGAAAGGGAACAAAGAAAAATATGTTTCTAGGACATATCAGTAAAAAAATATCAAAAAAAAGTTACCGATTTCCTTCTGAAGTTGATCTGAAAAGGCAAAATGAAAAACAAACAAACACATGTAAACGTCATTAAATGTCAAGGAAAACCAACACAGAAAAGGAAAATGAATTGAAAATTTTCAGTGCACATAAAATTTATAAGATAATTGCAATCAGAAAAAAAACAAATAAAAACCAAGAAACAGAAAGTGAAAAAAATAACATGAAAGTACATTTTTATTTAATCAAGTGAGAATAAGATATGGATTTTGACGGTTGCCTGAATAAAAGAATGGTGAAGATGTGGACAGAGAGATAGCTAGAATTCATCCAATATATTTATCTTAAGGACAGTTTTTCGTTTTTTAATTTTTTAAAAAATGTTTATTTATTTTTGTTTATTTATTTTGATTGTGATCGGGGAAGGGGCAAAAAGAAAGGAGACACAGAATCTAAAGGAGGTGCCAGGCTCCAAGCTGACAGCACAGAGCCCGAAGCAGGGCTCATACTGACGAGCCGCAAAATCTGGACCTGAGCTGAAGTCAGGCGTTTAATTGAATGAACTGCCCAGGCACCCCATGATGACAGTTTTAAATTTATATAAGTAATTCAATATTTAGATCAAAATATATGCTTAATGAAATAATTTTATAACAAATGTTATCTGGATAGCATGTTAAAATAGATTATTTTGAAAATTTTCTATTTCAGACTACTTAAGATGCCTTTAAATGAAGCCATTATTTGTATAATTGTGGCAAACATATGTATAAATCCTGGAAAGATCTTTTTATACGTCACGACCATTGACAAAAGGAATGACTCTAAGTCTGGGGTATAATCATTTGCAATTCTGATGATTTCTAATTCTTTGCCTTTAGCAAAATTTAATTTAGTTTTCAAATTTAGCTTTAAGAAGTACACTCTCTGATTTTATCATTTACGTCAGAAGGTCAAAGAAGTAAGTGACAAAGCTTGAACCAAAATCTTTCTCTTCCCACTAACTTACATATAAGTTGAAAATATCTCAGCATATAAATCTTTTAAAATAAAACAGAAAATAAAATTGATGTTGATTACTGAGTCGTGTTTTTGGGGGAAATATAATTTTTAAAATGAGTTACAGAGGAAAATGAATGCTGTGATTGTATGAGCAAAATGTGAGACGTGTGCTTTAAACATTCATATTATCTTTTTCCTATAATGTTGGTATAGGCTTTATTTTTGTCCCTCAGAAAACTTTCATGGATGAGCACTGGGTGTTGTATGTAAGCCAATTTGACAATAAATTCTATTTTAAAAAAAGAATCATGCAGTAAAAGAAAGAAAAAAAGAAAGCTTTCATGGAAATTTCAAAAGATTACCTCATTTATTAAATTGACATTTTGTAAAAAGCAGTATGTGAAAGTCCTTACAATTTATGGGATGCAAACTTTTATGTATGGTGTATACTTTTACCTGTCCTACATTATTTTTTAAAGTTTTTATTTACATTCCAATTAGTTAACATACAGTGTAATATTAGTTTCAGGTGTACGATTTAGTGACTCAACACTTCCATACAACACTTCCATACAATGAGCCTGGTGCTCATCACAACTGTGTACGCCTTAATCCTTATCACCTATTATACCTATCCCCAAACCCACCTCCACTCTGGTCACCATCAGTTTGTTGTCTATACTTAACAGTCTGTTTCTTGATTGCCTCTTTCTCTGCTTTTATTCCCCATGCTCATTTGTTTTGTCTCTTAAATTCCACATATGACTGATTTCACATGGGATTTGACTTTCTCTGACTGACTTATTTCACTTAGCATAATACTGTCTAGCTGCATTCATGTCATTGCAAATGGCAAGATTTCATTCTTTTATGACTGAGTAATATTCCATTGTGAACATATACCACATCTTCTTTATCCATTCATCAGACTATGCACACTGGGACTGTTTCCATAGTTTGACTATTGTAGATAATGCTGTTATAAACATTAGGGTGCATATATCCCTTTGAATTAGTTTTTTTTCATTCTTTGGGTAAAATCCCTAGCAGTGCAGTTGGGTGAGCCATCTGGTAGTTCTATTTTTAACTTTGAGGAACCTCCATACTGTTGTCCAAGGTCGCTGAACCAGTTTGCATTCCACCAACAGTGTAAGAAGTTTTCCCTTTCTCCACATTCAAGTTAACACATGTTGCTGCTCGCAGTGTTAATTTTAGCCATTCTGACAGGTCTGATGTGGTTTTGATTTGTATTTTCGTGACGATGAGTGATGCTGAGCATCTTTTTTTTTATTAATGTTTATTTTTGAGAGAGAGAGAGAGAGAGGGAGAGAGGAGAGATGGAGAGAGAGGAGAGAAAGAGAATACCAAGCAGGATCTACACTGTGAGTGCAGAGCCCAACATCGGGCTTGATCTCACAGATCATGAGATCATGACCTGAGTCAAATCAAGAGTTGGACGCTTAACTGACTGAGCCACCCAGGCTCCCCAGATGAGCATCTTTTTCATGTGTGTGTTGGCCATGGAGTATGTCTTCTGTGGAAAAAGGTGTATGCGTGTCTTATAACTATTTCTAATTGTATTTGTTTTTTTGTGTATGGAGTTGTTTAAGTTCTTTATATATTTTAGATAGTAACCTTTTATCAGATTTGTCATTTGCAGATATCTTCTCCTATTCTGTAGTTGTCTTCTGGTTTTGTTCTGTGTTTCTTTCGTGTGGAAACCTTTTATTTTGATGGAAGTCTCAATGGTTTGTTTTTGCTTTTCATTCCCTTGATTCAGGAGACATATCTAAAAAGAAGTTGCTATGGCCAATGTCAAAGAGGTTACTGGCTTTGTTCTCCTCTAGGAGTTTAATGGTTTCCTGTCTCACATTTAGATCTTTCATCCATTTTTAATTTATTTTCGTATGAAAGTGGTCCAGTTCCTTTCTTATGCATTTTGCTATTTTTCCCAACATTTGTTGAAGAGACTATCTTTTTTCATTGAATATTCTTTCTTGCTTTGTCAAAGATTGGTTGACCATTTAATTGTGGGCCCATTTCTGGGTTTTCTCTTCTGTTCCATTGATCTATGTGTCTGTTTTCTCACCAGTACTACATACTGTCTTGATGACTATAGCTTCGTAATATAATGAGATTTGGAATCGTGATGCCTCCAGTCTTGTTTTTCTTTTTCAGGATTGCTTTGGCTGTTCAGGGTATTTTATGGTTACATACAAATTTTAGGATTGTTTATTTTAGCTTGCTGCAAATACTTAAAAGAAAGTGCAGTTTTCCATTTGTTTTGACAACTGTGTGAATAAGAATGGAAAATAAAAAACAAGTAGTATGGCTCAAAATTTTTAAAAAGCCTGGAAAATTATGTGACATACATAGGTTCTTGGGAACACTTGGGTCTTATGTTCGAGGGCAGTGGAAGTGTAATGCCCAAGTTCACACTTGCTCAAGCTAGATATTACACATGCTTTAAAAGACAATGGATAGAGAAGCTTACCTCAGCAAGTTTAGAGTATTCTCTTATCTCTTAAAGATGTGGAAAGTACTGAGTACATATTAAAGGGCCCTTAAACTTGGAATACTTGACAGAAGTCTTAAGCTTAATTCTCATCTCACTAACTTCTTGATAAACTTATGGCAACTCTCTGGAAGGCAGAAGCCAGTGATTATAGGGAAAAGCATGGTGGTGTGAAATGAAAAAAGAAGGAATGGGGAAAAGAGGGGAGGAAACAAAAATGGACCTAGCTCAATGCCGCAGAATTGGCATGGGAATACTCTACATAAAGGAGAAGGGTGGTAATGAAGAACATACAGATTTAAGTGCAGAAAATGTTATAGACACTAAGAAACCAGTCATTTTAAAGTAGATCAAAAGTAATGGGATATCAGAAATATTAATTTCCCTGCAGCTCTACTGAAAAACCGCTGCAAAACTAGAAAGGCCAATGTAAAAATCATGGGAGATAAGCACAAAGAAAATTAACATTTACTGAAAATTTTATATTTAAAATAACCATATCAGGTTTCAGGTGAACACTCACATGCACACACACACTGGCTCAGAGCTCACCATTTTCTAGAGATATTCACCAGTAAATAAATGATGGGAGAATTGAGTTAATTTAATAAACTGACAAAGATTTAGGTATGTTAGTTCTGGTGGTTTAATTTGTAAAAATGTTCTTCATCCTTTTCACAATATTTTAGGTTCTTATTCAGTTTGTTAGCTTTAGAGTAGTTATTGGTTGCTTTAAATATATTTGTCAGTTCTCAGTATTACATTAGTTAGTTACATTGTAGGAACTTCCACAAACACTGTATAAGGGGATACTGAAATACTGCTGATGAAAGTAATGCAGGGTCAGCTTCTGGGTACCTCTATTCAGAACAGTTTTGTCCACTGATTAATTCATAACCTTATTTTGTTTGGTCTATGTTAAACTATGCCTGAGTACAAGTTGTCTTAACTAAACCACTTGATTACAAAATCTAGGACAGAAAAAAGGGTAAGGAACTCTGAGAAAGATCTGTTTCTCACTAGACTTATATTGTGCCTTCCTCTTATATGAGAGAAAATACCTAGACATACTTGTATGAGACAGGTTTTCTAAACATTAGAAAGAAGATACAACTAAAGTCCTACATCTGGTAATGATTGTTTTTGCAACATGGCCAACTCATGTTCATTCCCTAACGAAGAATTAAATCTCTGAAATCCATTCCATTGACATCATCACATTGAATACTATATGATATGTAGGGACATGAAGATTTAGATAATTCATGTGGTGAGGTACTAAAATTGGTGTAGAAAAATCTTAGAACATAGCCTTAGACTTTAGAGATATATTACCAATGAGATTTCTTTGATAAAAAATGTATATATAAAGGTATCCAAACAAGAACAATTTGTTGAATTACTAATCGAATAGATAAAAGTGAAAACGAAAGAAAAGGAATAATTATGGTTGGCATGAGAATGTAACCAGTCATAGTTATGCAAAAATACTTATTATAGGTTGGCTCACTTAAGAATGTGGTCAAAGGAAGTTGAATAGCTAGTGTCAAGATTATACTTGACTACAGTATGTTCAGCGTTTAAAAAGCCAATAGAAGAAAGAACTGAACTTGGAAACATTGGAGTTTGATCCCTTCCCTTAAGATTTAGAATATAATTATGTTCATAGTAAAGGGTACTCCAAATCAAAGAACATGCTGGAAAATCTGAGTGAAAGGATGGTTTTCAGAAGATATCTTGTATGTGAGCCAGCACTACTTTTCTAACCTAATCCTCTTCATTTCACGAACCTTAAAAGGAAATTATGATATGGGGCACCTGGGTGACTCAGTCGGTTTAAGATTTTGGCTCTTGATTTCAGCTCAGGTCTCAATCTCAGGGTTGTGAGTTCAAGCTCTGCGTTGGGCTCCACTTTGGGCATGAAGAGTACTTAAAAAAATGAAATAAAATAAATTTAAAAAATGGAATTATGATAAGCATCTGGAAGATAGAAGACGACTGAGAATATATAGCAAATGAAGGAAGGGGAATGAAAAAGGTGGAGAGGAAGGATGAGAAGGGAAATTAATATGGGAGAATATCATGAAGCAAAAAGAAAGTGCATACAATAATTAGAAATTCAAGAAAATGAACAAAAGTAGGGGTGGGTAATGAGTTAAAGAATCAGGAAATGATAGGATTTTGTGGCGATCGACTTTTGTTGAATTTAATGGGAGTTCTCTGTGCTTCTTGGATTTTGATGTCTGTGTCCTTTCCCAGATTAGGGCACTCTTCAGGTATAATTTCCAAATAAACCTTCTGCCAGCTTTTCTTTCCCTTCCTCTTCTGGACTCATCTGATATGAATTTTGTTACATTTTAATAAGTTGATGAGTTTCCTAAATCTGCCTGTGTGGTCCATGACCTTTCTTTTTCCTCTTCTTTTCAGCTTCATTATTTTCCATAAATTTATCTTCTGTATCAATGTTTTGCTCCACTGGTTTGTCCATCCTCATTTTATAGCCTCCATTTGGAATTGTATCTCAGTTATAGCATCTTTAATTTCAGCCTGACTAGATTTTAGATTTTTTTATCTCTTCAGTAAGGGATTCTCTAGTGTCTCATATACTTTTTTTCAAGTCTGGCTAATATCCTTATAATCGTTGTTTTAAATTCCAGTTCATACATCTTACTTATGTCCGCACTGATAAAATCTCTAGTAATCATTTCTTTCCTTTCCTTCTTTTGGGGTGAATTCCTCTGTCTTGTCATTTTGCGAAGGAAAAAAAGCAAAATAAAATTTTGTTTAATTGAAGAAAGAAAAAATTTAAAAAAATAAAATAATCTATGTAAAGGAAGCTAGATCCTGTGTGTTGAGGTCTACTTGTTATTAGAAGCTTGATAGAAAAAGGTAGAAAAAAAGAAAAGGAAAAGAAAAGAAGAAAAAAATTAAAAATACATATTTATAAAATATAAAATAAAGAAAATAAAAAATAAAATGTAATAATTAAAATTGCTCTTTATATATCAAACAAAACAAAAAACAAAGACAAAAATACAGAAAAACAAAATAAACAAACAGAAGAACCCCAAAGGACTCTAGATCCTTTTCCCCAAAGAGCTGAAGCTTTGCAGTACTCTGATCTATATACTTGGTTGGGTGAGTGGTTTGTTCTGGTTCTCTAGGATAGGGGCCTTCTGCTCTGATTCTCAGGTGCAATTGCCCTGAGATGTTCTTGCTAGGCACAGTGGGGTGGGGCTTGGTGTAGTGGATCTATTTTCCACTTGTTAGAGCTGTTTAGCTGACTGAGGTGGATCAAATTGGTGGGTGTGGGAAGAAAATGGCTTTGCCCTGTTGCATTGCACCCTCCCTCAGCAAGCTTTCGCAGATATGCAGTGACCCTGCCTGTGTCCAAGCTGCCCGCCTGCCAAATGGCGCAGCGCTCCATCTTTTAACTCAGACATAGCTGTATTTATGACCCTGATGGCAGCGCAGATCCACACTGATCTTCTGGGGGTGTGTCTCCCTGACTGTGGCCAGTGTCAGCTTGTCACAGAAGACAGCCAGGCAACTGCTCAGTGAAACAGACCAATGGTAAATTCCAGCACACTGCTGGTGCCAGGATTTGCAGGCCTTCCGAGTCTTTGCTCCTATAGTGAGTGGTAAGTGGGAGTGTTTGATAGCTCCAGCAGGGTACTTTGTCCTCGGAGAGCCCTTTTACTTCTGCTAAATGGACTCCAAGCAGGGGAACTGCTTCTGACCATGTGGCCCTGGGGATCCTCAGGCTGTCCACTGTTGAGCTCAGCTCTGCTCTTCCACTGAAGCACTGCTCACCTTCCCATGCATGAACCTGGCAGTGTTGCAGACCTCTAAAACGTTGGAACCTGTGTTCCACTGTTTATAGAAAACTGGCAGTATTATAACCCTCTCCTTTTCCCCTGTCAAAGGTTTTGGCAAATAGTTTTCTTGTGTAGAACCCTGTGCATGTTTTCTCTCTTTTTTCTTTTTTTTTTTCTTCTCCTTTTTTTTCCACACTTATTTTCTCTCCTCCTTCTCTCTCCCTACTCCCACCGTGGTCAGGGTTCCCTACCCTGGGGAGCACCCACAGCCCTCTTCTCCTACAAACTCCATGCAGTTCTTACCTTCCAGCGGTCAATTTTCTAGTTTGCAGATATGCAGCTTTCTTCTCTAAGACATCTGATCAATCTCTTGTGTATTCAGAATAATTTGATATTTATCTAACTGTGCTTGAGGGAGGAGGCAAGCTTAGATTCGCCCTACTCCTATGCCATCTTACCCCTTTACTTCCTACAATTTGTGTTTTTGTATTCTTTGGGTAAATACCTAGTAGTGCAATTGCTGGATCATAAGATAGTTCTATTTTTTGATTTTTGAGGAAACTCCATAGTGTTTTCCAGAGCGGCTGCACCAATTTGCATTCCCACCAACATGCAAGATGGTTCCCCTTTCTCTACATCCTTGCCAGCACCTGTTAATTGCTTGTATTATTGATTTTAGCTGTTCTGACAGGTGTCAGTGTGATATCTCATTGTAGTTTTGATATGTATTTCCCTGATGATCAGTGATGTTTGGCATCTTTCATTATATCTGTTGGCCATCTGGATGTCTTTTTTAGAAAAATGTCTATTCATGTTTTCTGACCCTTTTAAAATTGGATTATTTGTTTTTTGGCGTTTAAGTTGTATATATTTATGTACGTTAGATACTAATCCTTTATCAGATTTATCATTTTGCAAAATCTTCTCCCATTCTGTAGGTTGCCTTTTGGTTTCGTTGTTTGTTTCCTTCGTTGTGCAGAACGTTTTACTTTTATCAAGTCGCAATAGTTCATTTTTGCTTTTATGTCCCTTGCCTGCAGATATGCGTCTAGTAAGAAGTTGCTACAGTCGAGGTCACAGAGGTTGTTGTGTGTATTCTCTAGGAGTTTGATGGTTTCCTGGGTCACATTTGGGTCTTTCATACATTTTGAATTTATTTTTGTGTATGTTGTAAGAAAGTGGTCCAGATTCATTCCTTTGCATGGTGCCATCTAGTTTTCCCAATACCACTTGTTGAAGAGATGATCTTTTTTTCCTATTGGATATTCTTTCATGCTTTGTCAAAAAATAATTGACCATATAGTTATGGGTTAATTTCTGGGTTGTCTATTCTGTTCCATTGATCTATGTGTCTATTTTTGTGCCAGTACCATATTGTTTTGATCACTAAAGCTTTGTAATGTACCTTGAAGCCCAGAATTGTGATTCTTCCAATTTTGCTTTTATTTTTTCAAGGTTGCTTTGGCTTATTCAGTCCTTTGTCTTACAGGGTTGGAGGAAATCTCTTTGGTGTGTATATCCACTGTGTGGCTCTTTTTCCATCTTTCAAGTATTGATAGTCCTAAGTACCTATTAATACTCATCTCTGTTTCCCAAATTATAGCCTTCCTAAATGTAGATGACTTTCAATGTAATTTTCCTCACAGAAAAAAGAATAATGCCATTTCATACTCATTCTTGTGAAAAAAAAATCTCATTTCTAAATTACATAATAGAAAAGGAAGAGGAAAGAAGTATTACATGACAGCGAAGAGGGTTCTAAATCAAGTGAGTCCTTCTTGGAGAAAACTAACACATCAGAACTTTAAAAATTTCCCAACTTGACACACATCTAATTAATAAATTCATTTGTCAGAAAGGCTTTGCTTCCTTTGTTGAAACAAGACAGATGAAGGAAGTAACAAAATTGATTGCAAATGAAGATGAATTATAAGGGTAAAACACCAAGAAAAAAATCATAAAATTATGTATCCATTTGAATTGAGGTAGAAGATCATTATTGACCAAGGCAAGGGTGCAAGAAATATGCGAGAAAATTACAAGGTACACAGTGGAATACCCTCTTGGTACTTGCCTTTTTTCTTTTAACTTTCCAAAGAAAGTCAAAATAAAGAATAAACAGTTCATTCCAAGGAGAACATAGTGTCAGAAAAGGAAATAAAAATTGGACCGTTTTTCATAGTTACTGTGTGGTCCAAGTAGACCATTTTGTTGAAATCGGAACCTTAAAGTTCCAGAGGACATCTCAACAGTCATAGACGATGTTGTTTTACATCTCCCCACACCCTGTCCTTCAAAAGGAACTAAATTAGAAAAACCATGAGAGAAGAGTAGACAGGGCTTCTTCTGGGATATACAATCAATCATTCCTCCTTCACTGGGCTGTCACCTTTTTTAGATAAAAAACAAATATTTATGCACATATGGGAAAGGTATTTAAAAAGTAAGGAGGAGGAATACAGTATAGGCACCCCTGTGTCCAAAATGTTATCTGTAGGTAGTCATATGATACCCACTGAGTACAATAAAAAATGTGTTTCTAAATCCTATTCCCCAAAAATCAACAATATAATTAAAATTGTCATTACAAAGGGAGAATATTAAACTTTAAGTAATTATATTAGATTATATTTTTCAGAAACATCCTAGGTCAATTTTTTCTTCTGTCCATAGTAAAAAATTCAGAATGGAGAGATATTATTTTTGAAATTTTCATAACATGTTTAATCCTTTTGCATTTGTTTATTTATATGACTCAAGTTTTTATTTAAATTCTCATTAGTTAACATATAGTGTAATATTAGTTTCAGGAGAATTTAGTAATTCGTCACTTATATATAACATCCAGTGCTCATCACAACAAGTGCACTCCTTAATACCTGTCCCACACATACCTCCTTATAACAACCCACAGTTTGTTATATGTCCTTAAGAGTATTTTATGATATTCTTCGTACTTTCTTTCTTTTCCCTTCCCATATGTTCATCTGTTTTGTTTCTTAAATTTCTTCAGATTTCAGGTATTATCGTGTACCCAGGAAAGGATACTCCAACTCATAGAACGTGTTGGAAAACCCAAGTGAAAAGGTATTTTCTAGAAATGTATTTTCATGCATAGGAACAAGCACATACTTCCTAACATAATCCTCTTCACCTCACAAACTTAAAATGAAATTGTGATAGACACCTGGAAGATAGAAGACTAAAATATAGCAAATTAAAACAAGGGAATGAAAAAGAAGGAGAGAAAGGATGAGAAGAGAAATTAACACAGGAGAATTTCAGGAAGCAAAGAGAAAGTGGATAGAATAATTAGAAACTCAAGAAAATAAAGAACAAAGAGAGGGTGGATAATGAGTTTAAAAGTCAGGAAGTGGCAAGAGAAAAATCGTTTCTATGAAATGTATAGCCAAAGGAAGGTCGGTCTGAAAAAATTTACCATTTACTTTCTGAAGTTCATCTGAAAAAGAAAATGGAGAAAACTTTGTAAATGTAAAGGGAAATAAAAATGGAAAATTAAGATGATTTGAAAATCGCAAATGCAATGTATCAGATTTTTAGTGTTTACTTTGGAAGAAATTCAAGGAATGGAATGACAGTGTTCTAGTCCAGTTTTTCCCATTCCTATGGACATATGTAAGGACATAATGGCTAAGCACATATATCTCTTGTAAGCAAAGAAAAAAATAAGAGGATTAAAATTGATGCTCAAATTGATTAGGGGGAAATAAAATATGAGTTAATGATAGTAAAGTAATTCTATAAATATCCTGAATGCTATAGAAATGCACCTTCATGTTTTTTTAATTGAGCATAGTATATATAAAATAAAACAGTGAATGTTGAGAAAATTGCTTTCGTGTGCATAATCCTTCAACCTTCCACTTTATTTTTGGTGTTGATCCCTCTGCCTGACTCTTTTTCCATCATTGCATTGTTTAGATCCTCATTCCACTGAGTAGTCCTCATCTCATATCCCAAGCTTTAGCTATTCAGTTATTTACCATCTGGTTTAATTTACCTAATAGAAAAACAAACAAAAAAATAAACAACAAAAAAAAAACAACCCAAAAACCAGAAAATGAGGTTGTTATTACCTATCCAATCCTGGAAAGAAAACCTAGTTATTTCTAAACTAAATAACTTAAAAGGAAGGAAAATAAAGCATTACATGTTGTGATTTAAGTTCAAAGCAAATGACATAACCCTCCCGTAGGGCAACACATACAACAAAGATACTATCGTTCACACACATATTATTAATTAAATTTACCTGACAGAAGTGATTTGTTTACATAAATCAGAGGACATGAAAAGATGCAGAAATAATAATGATGAAAGTTAAAATATAACATAAGACTGAAGATTTCAGTTGGAAGATAAAATAATGAGGGAAAATCTTAGAAGAATACATTGATCTTGGAGTTGAGGAAGATGATTATGGAGAGTTGAAGACAAATGTACAAGAATCAGATTTTTAAAAAGACCTATACACAGAATAATAAGTTAGTGAAATTTGCTATTTTACACATTTATCTAAAAATAGAGGAAGAACAAATTCATTCCAAAAGAAAGACTGATATTAGGAAGGGAGGAGCAAAACACATGAAGCACTTCTGTGGTTTTCTCTCTGTTGCAAACTGAGTGGAATAGAATTTTCTCTGGGATAGCCCAGGTCAAATTATTCATCTTGCACTGGCCTTCCACCATTTTGACAATAAAGCACATGTATATACATGAGCTAGGTCCTCCAAAAGTGAAAAGTAAGCATGTAGTAATGGCATTCAACCACCAATAATTGTATCTTCAGCATTACTCATATCATGTCTCTATAAATATTAAAGTGATAGTTTCTTATTCTAATCTCTGTGAAAATTTAAGTAAAAATAGGGAAAAAATGTCATCTAGGTAAGAAGGCATAATAAACTTGATGACTAGTTTAGTGTCTTATAAAATAATCTTGTGGGAACATTTTGGACTATAGCTTCTCATGTCAATCACATTAAAAAAATCAGATTGAGAGGGGTGCTTGAGTGGCTTAGTCAGTTAAGTGGCCAACTCTTGATTTCAGCTCAGGTCATGATCTCACAGTTCATGAGATCAAGTCCATGTTGGGCTCTGTGCTGATAATATGGAGCCTGCTTGGGATTCTCTCTCTCCCTCTATCTGCGCCTCTCCCAATCTCACTCTCTCCTCTCTTTCTCTAAAAATAAATAAATAAATAAATAAACATTTAAAAAATCAGATTGAAGAGCGCCTCGGTGGCTCAGTAGGTTAAGCGTCCAACTTCGGGTCAGCTCATGATCTCACAGCTCCTGAATTCGAGCCTCTCATTGGGCTTCCATGCTGTAGCTTGGAGCCTGGAGGCTGCTTTTGATTCTGTGTCTCCCTCTCTCTCTGCCCTTCCCCTGCTAGCACTCTGTCTTTGTTTCTTTCTCAAAAATAAACATTAAAAAATTTTTTTAATCAGTTGAGAAATATCACTGAAATTTCATTGATAAATAAAACCTGTAAACAAATATTCAAAAGGAAGACAACTTGGCATAATTAATAATTGGGTGAGTTAAAATGTAGAGGAAAAGAATAATTTCAAAAGGATGGAAAAATATTTTTAAAATCCAGGCAAAATCTTATAAAAGTACTTACATTTAGTCAAGAACACTTGACTAATGATTAATGGCAGTGTAAATAGTGAGCCTCAGTCTCACATTGACCAATGAGTAACATCAGAATCTACACAGTATTTGAAAGGAAAATGGATGAAAGATTTAACCCAGTAACTCTGTAGTGCTTTCCCACCTCGTAAAGATTGAGGTAGTATCATGTGTATAATAACGAGCTTCCTCCTGAGAACACATGATGGGGGCCCAAGTAAAGAAATGCCAATAAATATAGTTGAATGCAAACCATGTGCATGTTAGCTAAACTCCTTTTTTCTCGCCAACTTCATAATGAGACTATTGAAAGCATGTAGAGGACATCAGCCAGTATAAAAAATGGCAAGGAATACTATGAAAAAAGAAGTATGGGAAAGGATGGAAAAGGCAGGAAAACAGAAGTGAAGGAAACTTAATATGGAAGAAGTGCGGAAGCCAAGCAATGGGATAGAAGAGCAGACATTCCAGAGAAGGGAGAGCCAAGGGATGGCATGTAAGTGAAGAGGCCAGAAATGTCAGTGGTGAAAGACATCATAGTGCAGGGCAAAAGGGTTTTCAGAGTATTTACCATTTCCTTTGGGATGTTCGTCTGGAAAAAAAACCAAAAGGATTAATGTGATACTAATGTAAATATCAAAGCAAATATACAAGAAGAAAATTAGAATTTGTTGAAAAATAAGAATATAAAGTCAGAACTAACCAAGATGCTTCACATGCACACACACACACACACACACACACGGTAGCAGGTGAGCTCACTTTGGTTTACATAATGTTCTCCAGGAAATGAAAAGGGAAGGGGAAAGAGTTATGATTTAACTGAGTTTAGAGAATAAATGTGGAATATTAGTGCTGGTGGTTACATTTTATTAACATCTTTTAGAACATTCTCATTCTTTCTTACTTTAATAAGTTCTTTAACTCTATATCTGTCCTTCTAACTCCATATATCATATATACGCACACACACATAGACACAGCGTGCGTGTGTGTGTGTGTGTGCATGTGTGATGTATGGAGATAAATGGAATGTATATGTATATATATATATATTTATGATATATGTAATCACCAGTTACATATTTATTCATATGAGCATATGTTACACACATAAGTTATATCTATATATGTGCATATATATATATATATATGTACAAGTATTATTCATTTTTCAACTCTTGGTATAGGATTTTACTAAATTTTTTTAATGTTCGTTTATTTTTGAGAGAAAGAGAGACAGAGCACAAGTGGAGTGGGGGCAGAGAGAGACAGAGACTCAGAATCCGAAGCAGGCAGCAGTCTCTGAGTTGTCAGCCTAGAGCCCTATGTGGGGTTCGAACCCATGAGCCATGAGATCATGACCTGAGTCGAAGTCATGAATGGACGTCCAACTGACTGAGCCACCCAGGTACCCCAAGGACTTTGGAGTTCATCATAAGAACTTAGGAAGTGAATAATTCCAATGAATGCATACAAATCGTGTCTCACGTTTGGTCACTTTCACTTTTTTACTTTGGTAGATACTGCAACACTATCCAATTGAGTTGTCAGTTAATTCTTCAGAAATTATTTGATGAAAGCAATCACTCTATAAATTTGAAAGTTTAACTGGAAAAGTTTTAAAACGTAAATAATATTGTCTTAATTTTGTTCCTTCTTTCCTCATTGCATCATTCTTTTTTCCTCTTTCTGCTGTTCTTCAAATTCCTTAGCCTCAATTATACCAGTGTCTTCAGGCTTTGCTTTCACCTATCATGATGATAATCATTATCATATGGAAGTAAACTACTGAGAAAGAGAAAATAAGGAAGTAAGTTGAGAGGACAGGAATGAGACTGAAGAGAGAAAAAAGATAGGAATAAGTTAACTGACAGAATGGAAATACTTGTAAAAGGACCCTGCTGTTTTCACTCCCCAAGAAACCATTCACATTACGGAGATTTAACAACAAAAACCCAGGGAGAAATAAATAATACAATCATGGTATGGGACATCAGTGCCCAACTTGCCTCAATGGATCGATCACCCAGACATGAAATCTAAGGAAACATCAGACTTGAAGTATGCTTTATATCAAATGGACCAAACGGATGTATATAGATCATCCCATTCAACATGCTAACGTGCATATTCTTCTCAGTGCTCAAGAAAGAACATTCTCCAGGATAAATCATATGTTAGATCACAAAACAAGTTGACAGATTAAGAAAATTGACATCATAAGAAGAATGTTCATCAATAACTGATATGAAACTATAGGTCAATAACTAGAGGCAAGCTGAAAATTTCACAAATCGCAATGAAATTAAACAACATGATTCCGAAAAGTCAATTGGTCCACGAAGAAAACCAAAGGGAAATCAGAAATACCTTATGACATATGAAATAGAAACACAACATACAGAAACTGAAGAGAAATAGGAAAAACAGTTCTAAGAGGGAAATTTCTAGTAAAAATGACTACATTAAGGTAGACGAAAGGGGTGCCTGAGTGGCTCAGTCAGTTAAACGTCCAACTTCGGCTCAGCTCATGATCTCACCTTGTGAGTTCGAGCCTGTCATTGGGCTCTGTGCTGACAGCTTGGAGCCTGGAGCCTGCTTCGGGTTCTTTATCTCCCTCTCTCTGTGCCCCTCCCTCACTCCTGTTCTCTCTCTCTCTCTCTCTCTCTCTCTCTCTCTCTGTCAAAATAAATAAACATTGAAAATAATAAATTAAAGAAGATAAAACTCAAATAACAAACAACCTAACTGAACACCCCCAGTAATTCAAGAATGAACTAAACCCACAGGGAGTAAAGGAAGGTAATAATAAAGATCTGAGGAGAAATGAATGAAAAAAAGCTAGAGAAACAATAGAAAAATCAGTGAAACTAAGACTTGGTTTTTGGAAAGATAAAATTTACAAATCTTTAGTTATTCTACCTTAGAAAAACGGGAGCAGACTTAAATAAAAGTATATATGAAAGAGAAGACCTTACAACTGATACAACAGAAATACAAAAGATCATAAGAGACCACTATGAATAAATAAGACCAAAAAGTCAGGTAATTTAGAAGAAATTGAAAAGTTCCTACAAACATACAACCTATGAAGACAGAGTTATGAAGAAATGAAAATCTTAACTGCCCAATAATGA
This sequence comes from Paguma larvata, assembly GCA_030068075.1. Classification (NCBI taxonomy): domain Eukaryota; kingdom Metazoa; phylum Chordata; class Mammalia; order Carnivora; family Viverridae; genus Paguma; species Paguma larvata. The sequence goes on from CM057829.1 coordinate 31,773,195, forward strand.
GTAAAGAGATTGCATCAGTATTCAAAACTCTCTCATAAAGGAAGGTTCAGGACTAAATAACTTCATAGGTGAATTTTGTTAAATATTACAATAAAAATAAATCCTTTCAACTATTCTGAAAATTTAAGAGGAGGAAACATTTGCAAACTTATTTTTTAAAGTCAGCATTACCTTCATAGCAAGGCAGAACAGGGCACTACAAGAAAATTATAAGTCAATATCCCTGATGAACATAGATACAAAATTCTGCAACAAAATGCAAGTAATCTGAATTCGACAGCGTATTAAAAGTATCAGAAATCATAATCAAGTGGGTTTTACCCCTGTGAGGAAAGGATGATTTACCATATGCAAATCAAGAAGTATAATACACCACATTAACAGAAATTAGGTTAAAAATCACATGATCATTTTAATAGACATAAAAAAGCATATGACAAGATCCAACCTCTCTTCATGATAAAACTCTCAAGAAGTTACATATAAAAATGTACCCCAACATTATAAAGGCCATATATGAAAAACCCGCAGCAAACATCATACTCACAGGTGAAAACCTAAAAGCTTTTCCTGTGAGATCAAGAACAAGGCAAGATGTCCATAGTCACCATTCTATTGAATATAGTACTGCCAATCTCGACTAGAGAAGTTAGGCAAGAATAAAAGTCATCTGAATCTGAAAGGAAAAAAGAAAATATTCCGTTTGCAGATGGCTTGATATACATGTAGAAAAACCCAAAGATAAACTAAAAGCTGTAGAACTAATAAATTCAGTAAAGTTGTAGGAAAAAAATCTGTTTTGTTTCTATACACCAACAATGAGCTATCTAAAAAAGAAAATAAGAAAATTATCCCCTTTACAATAATATAAAAAAAAATGAACCTAGGAGCAAATTTAACCAAGGAGGAGAAATATACTGCAAACTAAAAGACATCAATGAAAAGATTTAAGTAGCCACAAATGAGGAAATATCTCATGTCATAGATTAGAAAAATTAAAATTATTAAAATGTATGTATTACCCAAACCAATCCACAAATACAATGCCATCCCTATCAAAATTCCAATGAATTTTTTCACAGAAATAGGAAAAAATTCCTAAAATTTACTTGGAACCACAAAACCCTGAAGCCAAAGATATGTTGAGCAAAAAGAACATAGGTGGGAGATCACATTGCAAGACTCCAAAATATACTCCAAAACTGTAGTAATGAAAACAGCATAATACTGGCAAAAACAGATGTATCGACCAATGGAAAAGAATAGAAAGCCCAAAAATAAATCCAGGCATTTACATTAAATTGATTTTTAAGGTTTCAAAACATACAATGGGGGAAGGATAGTGTCTTCAGTAAATTTTTTGCAAAATTTGTATATCCTTGGGGAGAAGAATGAAAATTGACCCTTACCTCACACTACATGCAGACCAACTTGAAATGGAATAAAGACTTAAATAGAAAACCTGAAAGTATAAAATTGCTGGAATAAAACATAGAGGAAAAGCTTCTTGTACTGGTGTTAGCAATGACTTTTGGGATATGACCTCCAAAGAAAGCACAAGCAAAACAGCAAAAATAGACAAGTGGCATTGTATCAACTAAAAACATTTTCCTCAGTAAAGAAAACAATCAACAGACTAAAAAGATAACTTCTCTTTCCCACATTCCCAACAACAGTTGTTATCTTGTGTTGGTGAGATTATAAATTGGCATAGCCATATAAAAAATAGTATAGAAACTCCTCAAAAGATTAAAATAGGAGCCAAGGAAGATGGCATAGTAGGAGAATCCTGAGCTCACCTCCTCCCACGATACACCAAGGTAACATCTACATCTATGAGACGCTGACAATGACCTGGGAACTGGAAGAACAGATCGTTCACAGCTGATTGTAGACAGAAGGCCACATCCACAAGGGTAAAAAAAAATAATGTAGAGACCTAGTTCAGAACCACAACCCTAGCCTGACTAATAATAAATGAAAGGAACATCACAAGCACAGAAAACTTAGGTCGGGCCCCACACTGCGCCCCCATCTCCATGGGGATCCACACTGGGAAAATGAGTCCCTATAACATCTGGCTTTGAAAACCAGCAAACTGTAACTCCTGGAACTTTATTTTTTTTTTTAATAATTTATTGTCAAATTGGTTTCATTATAACACCCAGTGCTCATCCCAACAAGTGCCCTCCTCTGTACCCGTCACCCACTCTCCCCCCCCCCACACTCCTCTCACCCCTCAGTTTGTTCTTAGTCTTTGAGAGTCTCTTATGTTTTGTCTCCCTCCCTCTCTGCATCTTTTTTCTTTTCCCCTCCACCATGACCCAGCAATAGCACTGCTAGGAATCTACACAAGAGACATAGGAGTGCTGATGCATAGGGTCACGTGTACCCAAGTGTTCGTAGCAGCCCTTTCGACAATAGCCAAATCATGGAAAGAGACTAAGTGTCAATCAACTGATGGATGGATAAAAAAGATGTGGTATATGTATACAATGGAATACTACATGGCAATGAGAAAGAATGAAATCTGGCCATGTGTAGCAACATGGATAGATGGAACTGGAGGGTATTATGATAAGTGAAATAAGTCAGTCAGAGAAAGACAGATACCATATGTTTTCACGCATAGGTGGATTTGTGAGAGACTTAGCAGAAAATTCTGGAACTTTAAAAATCAACAGACTTAACCTTGGAGAGCTGGAGTCCAATAAGAAACTCAGTTCCTGCCTTCGAAGTGCAAGCATACTAAATATCTCAGGAAGGGATACAGCACAGACACAGCAATTTGAAGGATAACTGGGATAAATCTGAAGAAAATTTATTGACTTTCCTTATAATGTGCTCTAGTGGTGAAGGGTCTGCAGATTCCTCAGGGAACAAAGAAGTAGTGAGTGCCATTTTTCTACTGCTCCATAACCTAGATAATCAGACATTTGGTGCAAGCCCTTGCTAACACTCTCTATGTATTTTGCTAGCACCTTATGTCTCATCTTAGCATTCTTATCCTGACCCACCCCTCCAACCCATACGCTGTGGCAGGCATCTCTCTAAAGGCGCTACTATCCTACCACATCAAGCAGGCAGCCCTTGCCAGGACCAGTGTCACTCCAAAATGACTGTTGCCTTGGGGAAGGGAAGAGATAACCTTGCACATGAGCACATCCACATTTCCTGCAGCCAAACCTCGTAGCTAGCCATGCTGGGAGCAATCCCCGCCCTTTGGTGTGCATGCAGCTATGGCAAAAACTATCATACTTGGAAATAAACCTAACTAAGAGGTAAAAGATCTGTACACTGAAAACTATAGAAAGCTTATGAAAGAAATTGAAGACATAAAGAAGTGGAAAAACATTCCATGCTCCTGGATTGGAAAAACTAATGCTCGACAAAGCAGGAAAGAATGTCCAATGGAAAAAAGACAGTGTCTTCAGCAAATGGTGTTGGGAAAACTGGACAGCACCAAGCAGAAGAATGAAACTGGATACCTTATTACACCTTACACAAAAACGAATTCAAAATGGATGAAAGACTTAAGAGTGAGAAAGGAAACCATTAAAATCCCAGAGGAGAAAACAGGGAACACCTCCTTGACCTTGGCCACAGCAACTTCTTACTAGACATGTCTCCAGAGGCAAGGGAAACAAAAGCAAACATCAACTATTGATACCTCATCAAAATAAAAAGCTTCTGCACAGCAAAGGAAACAATCAACGAAACTAAAAGACAAGTGACAAGATGGGAGAAGATACTTGTAAATGACATATTAGATAAAGGGTTAGTATCCAAAATCTATAAAGAACTTAGCAAACTTCAACACCCAAAAAAACAAATAATCCAATGAAGAAATGAGACATGAATAGACACTTTTCCAAAGAAGACATCCAGATGGTTAACAGACACATGAAAAGATGCTTAGCATCCCTCATCATCAGGGAAATACAAATGAAAAATAAAACCACAATGAGATACCATCTCACACCAGTCAGAATGGCTGAAATTAACAACTTAGATTCAACAGATGTTGGCAAAGATGTGGAGGAAGGGGAACACTATTGCAATATTGGTGGGAATGCATACTACTGCAGCCACTCTAGAAAAGAGTACGGAGTTTCCTCAAAATATTAAAAATACAGCTTCCCTATGACCCAGCTATTGCACTACTAAGTATTTATACAAGGCATACAAAAATGCTGACTCAAAGGTTGTACATGCACCCCCTTGTTTATAGCAGCACTATCAACAATAGCCAAATTATGGGAAGAGTTCAAATGTCCACCAACTGATGAATGGATAAAGATGTGGTATAAACAATGGAATATTACCCAGTGAGAAAAAGAATGAAATCTTTCCATTTGCAACAACATGGGTGTAACTAGAATATATTATGCTAAGTGAAATAAGTCAGTCAGAGAAAGAGAAATATCATGTGATTTCACTCATACAGGGAATTTTAGAAACAAAATAGATGAACAAAAGAGAAGGGAAGGAAAAATAAAATAGAAACAGAGATGAAGACAAACCATAAGAGACTCTTGAATACAGGGCACAAACTGAGGGTTGCTGGAAGGAAGGGGTTGGGGGGTGGACTAGATGGGTGATGGGTATTAACGAGGGAACTTGTTTGGATGAGCACAGGATATTATATGTAAGTGATGAATCACTAAATTCTACTCCTGAAATCATTACTACACTATATATTAACTAACTTTAAATTAAAAATATATATATATAACAGGAAAAAAAGAAAAAAATGAAAAAAAATTGAAGACAGCACAAAACAAATGGAACAATATTCGATGCTCTTTAATTGCAAGAACCAATGTAGTCAAAATGTCCACACTACCCAAGCAATACACATATTCAATGCAACTCCTATTAAATACCAATAGCATTTTTTTTATAGAACTAGAACAACTTATATCAATTTTTTGTGGAATAACAAAAGACCCTGAATAGCCAAAACAATTTTGAGAAAGGGAAACCAAGCAGCTGGCATCACAATCCTAGATTTCATGATATACTACAAAGCTGTAGTAATTAAGAGAGTTTAACAGGCACAAAAATAAATACATAGATTAGTGAAACCGAATTAGAAAGCCTAAATATAAATCCATGCTTATATGGCAAATTAACTTATTACAAAGGAGGTAAGCATATCCAATAGGGAAAAGATAGTGTCTTTAATAAATGGTCCTCAGGAAACTGTACATCGCATGGACCATTTTCTTATATAATATGCAAAAATAAATAAAAAATGGATGAAAGACCTAAATGCGAAAACTGAAACCATAAAACTCCTAGAAGAAAATAGAGGCAGTAATGTTTTGATATTGGCCTGCCTTAGCAACATTTTTCTAGATATGAGTACTGAGTTAAAGGAAACAAAATTAAAAATAAGCTATATGGACTACACTAAATAAAAAGTTAATGCACATTGAAGGAAACCATTAACAAAATAAAAAGACAACGTAATGAATAGGAAAAGATATTTACAAATGAGTTCAACACCAACAATTTGATTCAAAAAATGGGCAGGGGACATAAATAGACATTTTTCCCCCAAAGAAGTCCTACAGAGTGCCAAAACACACATGAAAAGATCTTCCACATCCCTTATTGTTGGCGACCAGAAGACATTGGTCCTGGTGACATTACCTAAGGAGAAGACTCAGGTCCATAAGGCAGTGTCCTAGACTGGAGACCTCATTGGTGGATGGGGGTGCCTTGAAGCAAATGCAAGGATGTAGTAAGACAAGAACAGAATTATGGCTGGTTTGACTCTGAAGGAGGGCTGGTTAGACGGGTAAGATTCCTCAGGGGGGAACAACCTAAGACAGGAACAGCCGCAGCAAGAGTCACCACAACACCTGGCTATAGGGTCCCTGGGCCTCTGTACTGATTTGTGATTCATCCTAATACCTCCTGAAGAAGAAAGGCCTTAGAAAAATAGGAGTGCTCCACAGCTTCCTCCACTATTAAACCAGCATATGCTGCTATAATTTATTAATACTAAAATAATGTTGAGAATCATGAAAATAAAATCTCTAAGAAATCAATAGAGTTTAAAATGTATTTTGATTTATTTAGAGTGATGCCAGACCCTCAGGAATGTGATTATTGCTGTGAATCTTGGGACAAAATTACAAAGGAGATAGAAGTTAGAATAATGTTACAGAAAATTAATGATGTTTTTCATGTAATCTTTCTACTGTAACCGACAATCTATGAATAAAACCTTTGTGCTTTGAACTTGCTCTTTCAACCTATACCACTTATTAAAATGTGCCCATTTGTTATACCTTGCTTGCGTGTGATTGTTTTTGATCTTTAAACCGAAATTGTTTTTGAACATTTCTTTTGAATGTACCCATTTGTTATACCTTGCTTATGTGTGAACTGTTTAACCAAAACTGTTTTTGAACATTTCTATTGAGTGTGCCCATTTGTTAGATCTCACTTATGTGTAAATTGCATTTGACCTTTCAACTGAAATTGTTTCTGAACATTTCTGTTATAAATTATGGTAACAATCATGGGGGCTGAGATCATTTTGTTAATCATTACAAAATATACATCTGTACTGCTTCTAGAAAACTACATAAAAACCCAGGAAGAAAAATAAACTCTGAAGAGTCTGGATAAGAGGCTGTGTTCAGTGCAGTCCAGATGAAAGGCTGTCTCCATGCCATCTGTGTGTCTTTGTCTTGTCTTGTCTTTGTTTCAGTCCTTACATAGGGAGCCCTGGACCAGTCCTGATATGAGGCTGGCTCTAAGAGACTGACTTCGCATCATCTCTCATGCCTAGACCAACCCTCATGCAGGTGAAACCCTGGACCAGCCAGAAGCCCTGAGGTAGGAGCTGGCCTTCTCTCAGGGCAGAACCCGCACCTTATTATCAGGAAAATGCAAGTAAAAACTACAGTGAGATATCACATAATACTTGTTAGAATGACTAAAATAAAACACCAAAAATAACAATTCTGGCAAGGATTGGAAAATAAGGATCCTCATGCATTGTTGAGAATGAAAATTGGTGCACTCATTGTAAAATAGAGTATGGAAGATGGCAGCATAGTAACAGGAGCCTAGGCTGGTCTCATCTCTTAAACACAACAAGATAACTATCAAATCATTCTGAATACCCAGGAACTGACCTCAGAACTGACAGAACAAATTCCACAATTAGAAGGAGAAAAGATACCACATCAGGGAAGGTAGAAGATGCAGACACGTGGTTTGGGGGAGAAATGGATCACAAGTACTAGGGAAGGAAGCCCTCATCTCAGAGAAGGACAGACAGAGAGGAACACACGGGAGAATGCATAAGAACTCTTCCCCAAAGCCATTGGCTGGGGCTGATTATTGTGAGTATTTGAAAGCAGCAGGGTTTGAAGACCTGAGTTTTGGAGTTTGGCAGGCTTGTCTGGGATAGAGGACTGAGGGTGCTGCCCTACTCCTGGAAAGAAGGCAGGCAAATGACCTTGAGTCAAATAGTGCTTTTGAGGAATGCCAAAGGCACACAGGGAGACGATGGTTCAGTCTTCTTGGAGTGAATCTGTGAACAGTGTTGTTCACAGAGACCCATCCTAGGGACAAAAGAGCTGCTGGGCTCCACTTCCCTCCCCTTGTACTCAGGATAGGTGCAGAGCCCCCTGCCAAACCTGCTTGCCCCATGTGTCATGCCTCTCTGCTCTAGACTGAATGCCTCCTTGATCAAACCTTCCTGAGTCCCAGCTCAGCAAAACCCTCCTCCAGAAGGCCAGCATTGCTGGCAGCCATACCACAATCCTAAAGTTTATTGGAGTTGTAAAAGTTAGCCAGCTTGACTGGAATAGAGACCAGAGGGCTCTGTACTGCTCCTGGAGAGAAGACAGGCAAACACTGGACACAGATTGTGAAAACAGGATCTGAGAAATACCTGGGATACAAAGAGGAAGGTCATTTGCTCTTCTTGAGAGTGCTTTCCTGAGAGCAGCAAGCATGGAGACCCCTATCCAAAGACAAAGTAGCTGGCTGGTGCCATTTCCCTGCCTTGCCACTCAGTATAAACCACCTTCAGTAAACAACACAGCACCAACAATGGCCGTCTAACTAATTGGCTGGCAACAAGTCCTGCCCTCCTATGCTCTGCTGGTAGTACCCTTCTCAGTAAAGTGTGCCTTGGTCCCAAGATAGCAAACGCTTTCCCTGAAGACCAGCAGAAACCCCCACCCACACCACGTTCCCTGCCCAGAAAGTTCTGCCAAGCTTCAGTTCTAGTGGAATTAGCATCAGATCTCATTAAATAAGCGCGCCAGTGCACACCTAGTGAAAAATCACCATACTCTGGCCAAGGTCTGAATACTGCCCATTGCAGGTTTTGAGACCCTTTTCAGACAAAGGGCTTGAAGGATAGAGCCAAAACACAGCCACACCAGAGACACTACCTGAAGCTCCAGGCTCTATATGAACACTATATGACCTCTTCTTCATAAAGCCATTACTCTCAAAAGTAGGAAACATTACAGACTTTGTAACCCAGAGAAGAAGACAGAGATTTAAAAAAAAGTGGGAAGACAGTGAAATTCTTCCCAAATGTAACAAGATAAGGCCACAGTTAGAAGTCTGATCGAAAGAGATATAAATAATATGACTGATGGAAAAATTAAAGCAACAAGCATAAGGATACTTGCTGGGCTTGAGAAAGGAATTGCAGACATCAATGAGGTCCTTACCACACAGGTAACTACTAATCAGAAATGAAAAATACAATAACTGAAAATTGAATGAGCTTGGATGCAGTGAACACAAGGATGGGAGAAGCAGAGGAATGAATAAGTGATATAGAAGATAAAATAATGGAAAATGATGAAGCTGAACAAAAAGTGAGAAAGAGGAATTATGCAACATGAGAATAGACTTAGGGAACTCAGTGACTCCATCAAAGATAACAACACTAGTATGATAGGAATCCCACAAGAAGAGAGAACAGAGGAAGAAAATGTGTTTGAAGAAATAATAGCTGAAAATTTCCCTAATCTGGGGAAGGAAACAGACATTCAAATCCAAGAGGCAGAGAGAACTTCCATGAAAATCAACAAAAGCAGGCAAACACCCAAATATACTGTGTTTATGTTTGTTTGTTTTTTGTTTACTTTTCTTTTTCAAATATTTTATTTTAGTTAACATACAGTGCAATGTTGGTTTCAGGAATAGAATTTAGTGATTCATTATTTTATACAACAGCCAGTGCTCACCATAAGAAGTGCGCTCCTTAATACCCATTACCCGTCTAGTCCATCCCCCACCCACCTCCTTGTTTGTTCTCTATTGTTTAGAGTCTTTGATGGTTTGCTTCCTTCTCTCTCTCTTTTTTCCCTTCCCATATGTTCATCTTGTTCCTTAAATTCCACATATGAGTGAAATGATATGGTATTTTTCTTTCTCTGACTGACTCATTTGCTTAGCATGATACACTGTAGCTCCATCCATTTCTTTGCAATTGGAAATATTTCATTGTTTTTGATGACTGAGTAATATTCCACAACATATACACTACATATTATTTGTCCATTCATCAGTTGATGGACATTTGAGCTCTTTCCGTGGTTAAAACCAAAACATAATGTAATTAAGTTTGCAAAATATGATGACAAAAGTCCTCAAATCTATAAGACAAAAGAAATCCCTAATTTACATGAGAAGACCCATAGGCTAGCTGCAGGTCTCTCAACAGCTTCTTAGCAAGCCAGAAGAGCATGATATATTCAGTGTGCTAAAAGGGAAACATCTGCAGCTAAGAATACCCTATCAGTAAGGCCATCTTTCAGAATAGAATGAGTGATAAAAAGTTTTCCTGACAAGCCAAAACTAAAAGAGTGGTGACCGTTAAACCAGTTCTACAAAAAGTACTAAAGGGAGATCTTTGAGTTAAAAGGAAAGATCAAAAGTGACAAAGACAAGAAATTATCAGAGTAAATCTCCAAAAACAATGACAAAACAAATAAAATGGTATGAAATGTGTACCTATCAATAATTACTGTGAATGTAAATGAACTAAACGCTGCAATCAAAAGACATAGGGTCTGGGCATCTGGTTGGTTCAGTTGGTTAAGTGTCCAGCTCTAGGTTTCAGCTCAGGTCATGATCTCAACGCTTGTGAGTTTAAGCCCCTGACTGGCTCTGCACTGACAGTGTGGAATCTGTTTGGGATTCTTTCTCTCTCTCTCTGCCTCTCTACCCCCTCTCAAGCTTCCTCTCTCTCCCTCTCTCAAAACAAATAAATAAAAAATAAATAAATATAAGTGTCAGAAAGGCTTAAAAAAAAACCCAAGACCCCTCTTTATGCTTCCTATAAATGACTCATTTTAGACCTAAAAACACCTGCAGATTAAAAGTAAGGGAATGGAGAAACATTTATCATGCCAAAGGACATCAAAATGGACTTATATCAAACAAACTAGATTTTAAACCAAAGACCGTAAAAAATAAACTATTGTTTCTTGAGTTATTAATTTTAGCTATTCTGACAGTTGTGAGGTTATATCTCATTTTAGTTTTTATTTTTATTTCCCTGATAAGTGATGTTGAGCATCTTTTCATGTGTCTTGTTAGCCACCTGGATGTCTTCTTTGGAAAAAAAGTCTATTCATGTTTTCTGCCCATTTTTAAATTGGATTATTTATTTTTGGGTATTGAATTTTATAATTTCTTTCTATATTTGTGATACTAATCCTTTATCAGATATGTCATTTGCTAATATGTGCTGTAGTGATCAAAACTGTATGGTACTTGCACAAAAATAGACACAGAGATTAATGGAACAGAATAGAAAAGCTAAAAATGAATCTACAATTATGTGGTAAATTATTCTTTGACAAAGCAGGAAAGAATATCCAATGGAAAAAGACAGTCTCTTCAACAAATGATTTCGGGAAAGCTCAACAGCAACACCCAAAAGGATGAAACTGGACCACTTTCTTACATGAAGCATGGAAGTAAATTCAAAAGGGACCAAAGACCTTAATGTGAGACCTGAAACCATCAAAATCCTAGAGGAGAACACAGCCATAGCAACTTCTTTCTAGACATGTCTCCTGAAGCAAGGGAAACCAAAGTAAAAATAAATGATTGAGACTTCCTCAAAGTAAAAAGCTTCTGTACAGGGAAGGAAGGAAACCATTAAAAAAACTAAAAGTCTGCCTACAAAATGGGGAAAAAATAAGAATCTTTAAGAGACATCTTATTAAACAGACTATCAGAGAAGCATTATCAAGTTATTGTCAGAAGATTTTTAAAAAAGAAAATAGAAAATCCATGTACACCATTGATCTATATGGAAAATAAACACACAGTAAGTTGAAACGTATCAAAAAGACCAATAAAAGATTAAAAGAAATAAAAAAATTTAAAGAGAAGAAAACTTAGGAAACATAAAGGCAGGTTTCTTTTTGTCTGAAATAAATTTGTCAAGAAAAAAAAAGAAAAGGGAAAAATAAATGTATTTACTTAAATGATGAATACTGTAGTTGTTACTATAAAGGTACACTTGGATTCTACTGGATGTTTAATTTGCATTGCTAGTTTCAGAAGTGTGGGCAAATTCAAAGTTTGAACAAAAATTCATGTTACAATACAGCCATAGTTTAACACTATTTCTTCACACTTTTTTTTCCCTCCCTGCGTTGTCTGTTTTCTGGTGTGTTTGTTCATTTTCGAATTTTTTTGGATCTCTCTTTTATGTTCGAGGCTTACCCATCTGCGAGGCTACTACATAAAGTCCACATAGTCAGAGCTTTGTGGACTACTGGGCTTTCCTTTACAGCTCCTTTACTGAGCTCTCTCATAGGAGAAATCCCCAGCCCTCAGTTGATTAATGGATTGATTAATTTTTCTCTGAATGGTGAATGTCCCTAGGTAAAAAATCTACATGTGTTCTTTCAAAAATTACTTAACAGATCTGTGACTCAGATCCCTTACTTGCAAAGTAGAAACAATAGTAATACCTACTGCAAAAGGTTGTAAGAATTAATGTTTGTGTAGGTGAGCACTGGTGTTGGATGTGGGTGATGAATCACCAAATTGTACATCTGATACCAATTTTACCATGTATGTTGACTAACTAGAATTTAAATAAAAACTTGAAAGAAAAAAATGATTAATGTATGTATAGAGAGCTTAGACAAGACCTTGACACATAGTATCTTTTCTATAGTTTTAGCTATTTCCATTCTCATCATCATTATTATTCCCATCTTTTGCATAAAGATTATAAGCCAGGTGTTCCTATAGCCCAATGTAATAGACAATTGAAATTTTCAATTTGTAAGTGTTCAACTAGTATCACAGTATTTAGTATGGTAACAATTCAATCACCTTATGATTGGTGATCCCTGCACCACTTGTGTAGAGAAGATAAATCTTATAGAGTAAAGGAGGTAAACTGCCTGGCTATAGAGAGTAGAAAAGAGATCGAATATCTAACCGATGATTATTAACCAACCATCCTATTATAAATACCTCTGCCCTCCCAATTAGGATGCAAAAGACAGACAAAGCATTCCAAGAAAAGAAAACTATGTACCAAAGTCCTTTATGAATATTGGTATGAATTCCTCAGCAAAATACTGAAGGAAACCAAAATCAGCAACATACTGAAAGAATTATTCTGATTATTCTGATAAAGTGGGATTTATTCTTGAGTTATAAGGATGGTTCAATGTACAAAAGTCAATGTAATACACAATATTAAGAGAATGAAAAAGGAGGAAAAAAACAATCATCTCAATTGCATCTCAATTGATGCAGAAAAAGCAATTTGAAACATATTCAACACCTTTTCATCGCAAAAACTAAAACACTCAATAATCTAGGAATAGAAGGTAACTTCCTTAACACGACTAAGGACATTTGTAAAAAAATCCACGGCTAAACATTATTCTCAATGTTGTAAGACTGATAGCATTTCATCCAAACTCAGTAACGAGACAAGGATAGCTATTTTTACAATTTATATTCAATATATTGAAATTTCTAGGCAAAGTATTAGACCAAAAAAAAAAAAAAAGGGGGGGGGGAGACTAAAAGGCATCCACATTGGAAAGGAAGAGTAAATTATTTATTTTCATAGATGATATGATCTTATATATAATAAACACCAAGACTACACTTGCAAAAACAAACAAGCAAACAAAAAAAAAAAATAGAGCTGATAAACAAATTCAGCAAAGTTGGAGGCTACAAAGTCCACATGCTGAATTAGTTGCTTTTCTATTTATTAAGGATGAAAAAATTTTAAAGGGAATTAAGAAAAAAATTCCATTTATAATAGCATCAAAAATAATAAAATACTTTAAATGAACTAAGGGGACAAATGACTTGTAACTGAAGAGTACAAAAAATTTTTGAAAGGAATTATAGACAAATGGAAAGTCATCCCATGTTCACCAATTGGAAGGTTTAATATTTGTTAAGATTATAATTGTATGCAATATGTTATACACATTCAATGCAATCTATATCAACGTTTATGTTTTTTTTTTTGTCTTTGTGGTTTTTTGTTTTGTTTTTTAAAACAGAAAAACCATCTGGAAAGTCATATGGCCTCTTGAAAGACTCTGAATAACCAAAACAATCTTGGGAAAGAAGAACAAACAGAATGACTCAAATTTCCCGATTTCAAAACTTTCTTGATTACAAAGCTTCAGTAATCGAAACTGTGAATAGGAAAAGGAGCCCAGAAATAAATCTTTATATATATGGTCAATTGACTGTTGACAAGGTGCCATGACTATGACTGGGAAAAGCACAGCCTTCCCAACAGAGATTCTAAGAAAACTGGTTATCCACATGCAAAAGAATGAAGTGGAACCAATATCTGCGAACATACATAAAAATTAACTAAAATTGATCTAGACATGATAATTGTTAGAAGAAAACATAGAGAAAAATCTTGACAACAGTGTTTTTGTATTGAATTTTTGTATGTTACACCAAAAGCACAGAGTTTTTAAACTAAAATGACCAATACATGGTCAGTGATTGATACTGGATACACAAAGAATCATGACCTCATGAAAGAGGTGTAGTCACTTTGGAAGTTTAGTCGTGCCTTAAAACATTAAGGATAGAAGTACCATTTGTCCCAAGAATTCTTTTCCTAGATATATATCCCAAAATAAATGAAATTATAAATCCACACAAAAACCTGTGTACAAATATTCATAGTAATATTTTCAGAATAACTAAAAAGTGGAAACAATTGAAGTGTTCATAAACTGATGTTACAAAATATGATGTAACCATATAAGGGACTATTATTTTCCAGTAAAAATAAATAAAGCACTGGTACATGTGGCAACATGGATGACCCTTGAAAATAAAAGAAGCCTGCCACAAAATAAATATATATTATATCATTCCATTTATATGAAATACCCAGAATAGGACAATCCATACAGACAGAAAGTTGATTGTTGCCAAAAACTGGAAGGAGGGAGAAATGGGATGTAGCTGCTAATGATTATAGTTTCTTTTCATGATGCTAAAAATATTCTATAGTTAAATGTGCACTGCACAGTTTATATAACAACTTTATATACCCTATATAAAACCCCTTTGCATAGAAATCTTGATATTTTTTCTTTTAATATTTCTGAAAACATGGAGATAGACATTAGGTGTAATTCCAGATAACATAAAAGAGCAGTGATTTGATAAATACTACTATGGGTCCACAGTTTCTGACCCAGAAAAAGTCATTTTATTTGAAAGGGCCTCATTTAATAATAGTTTTTTTTAATGGTTTTTCTTGGCTATACAATGTAGGAAACCTCTTATTTAAGCAGCTGCATCTTCAAATAAGCCACATCATTCCTAGGCCCAAGAAAGAATCACACTAGTATCAAAAGACTAAAGGAGAGTGGGTAACATCTATTTAAATCCAGCTTTAAATTTGGTAGGGAAGAAAGAAATGGTAAAATCATTTGATTATAATTTGGTTATCATGAAATGTGCATCTCAACCTAGTATCACCGAAAAGAATTAATGACTATAAGAGGCATTTCTTACTTATGTATATTATAAATCAGTTAACAATTGGAGAAATTATAAGTGATAAATTAAAAAGTGAAACCATGGGACTCTTGATTTTGGCTCCGATCATGATCTTGTCATTTGTGAGATTGAGTCTTGGATTGGGTTCTCTGCTGACAGCAAGAAGTCTGCTTGGGAATCTCTTTCCCTCTCTCTCTACTTCTCTCTAACTTTTAATTTATACTCTACTTCTCTCTAACTTGTGCACACATGTGTGTACTGTCTCTGTCTCTCAAAATAAATAAACTTAAATTAAAAAAAGGTAAGAGGGGGCCAACATGGCAGAGGAGTAGGGAGACTCAGTATTCCCCATGTCTTTCAAACTAAGAACAACCGAAACCAAAGGACTCTCCATCCAAGAATCTGGGAGGAAAGGTGTTGGAGTCTACAAGGAATAAAATGTGAAATTCAGAAAGCGCCCCAAGGAAATGGTGACCTCAGGAAACAAACCAAAACACACTTAGCCAAAACGACTAAACGGAAGAATTCTCCTCAAAAGAAATTACAGGAAGTAGTGACAGTTCAAGAATTGATGAAAACAGATATAAGTAACATAACAGAACATGAATATAGAATGATAAACATAAAATCGCTGGGCTTGAAAAAAGCATGGAAGAATGCAGGGGGTGCCTCCCTGCAGAGATCAAGGACTTTAAAAACGGTCAGGAGGAATTAAACAATGCTTAAATGAGGTGCAAAACATTGGAGGTGGCCATAGCGTGGACTGAAGAGGCAGAAGAGAGAATAAGTGAATTAGAAGATAAAATTATGGAAAAAGAGGAAGCAGAGAAAAAGAGAAACTTATTCAGGAATCAGAATATAAATTAACTTCCCAAACATGAGGAAGTAAACGGGCATGGAAATCCAAGAGGCACAGAGAATTC